>OX451740.1:1208950092-1210310288 GCA_948472305.1 Vicia faba | reverse complement strand
TCTTTTCAATTAAGTCCTCCATGTTCATGTAAGAAGCTTTGACCCAAAAGGTGTTTTTTGTTGACTTTTCAAAAGGACCTATAATGTAGAAATCCATATGTTTTTATGAGTGCATTTCTGAACTTGAGGGATGAAGATGAGTTGTTGGAAATTGGATTCCCTTCAAAATGAGCCTTGAATGAGAAATTTATGATAAAGTATGAGAAAGTTATGTTTAGTCAAAGTTTGGTTGACTTTTCCTGAGAAACCCTAATTTAGCAACTTTTGAGTTTTAATGAATTAGGAGCATTCCTTGAAGAATCATGATCAAACCTTGATAAAATGATTAATATCACTTCAAAATGTTGTTGTGGACCAAAAATCTTGAAGTTTGACTGTATATGGGCCACAGTTGACTTTTGACCTAATACAGTCGATTCTCAAGCATCTAAGTAGTTGACTGAGAAAACTTCTTGTGAAAAGATTGAAATTTGACATGGAGGGTATTGAGGACATATTAGGACCATGGAGATCATATGAGGCCTTTGGAGCTCACCCTTCTTGATGAGGAGTGAAACCCTAGTTTGAGGTTTATTGTCTTAGGAGGAAGATTTGTTTGGTCAATCCTTAGGCATCCTTGGGCAAGTTAAGGACCTCTAGGAGTATGTTTTAAGTAAAATGAGAGGGAAAATTTTGGGGTACAACAGCTGCCCCTGTTTAATCTTCTTAAACCTGAGGATGTAGATTGGTTGTTCTGCCTTTCGTGATCTGAAGGTAGAAGATGATTGAACACTAGAGTGCCTAGAAATTTGCACTCGCATGAAGTAATACTGATAGGTGATATCAGGAATGGGCTTACAGATGCCATTTGGAAGTTGACAGAGAATCGTCGGAGATGGGCTTAAAGATTCCATCCAGAAAAGATATCGGTTTCATAAGAGATTCCTTTGCGAGAATTCATGTACCTGTCGTTAAGGAGGACTTCGTTGGGGAATGTTGATTTATGTCCTGGGAAATAGAATATAGGAGCTTCAGCTGTCCATTACTCTACTGGGGAATTAACTCCTGATTGAGAAAGTGGAAGTAAACTGCATATCTGGTCAGGGTCCAGGCTGCACAGCGACTTACTGGGGGAATGTGAAATCGACCGTATCTGGTCGGGTCCAGGTCTTACAGTGTTGTAAACTATTGTCTGGAGATAAGAGAGAAGAAACCTGGATGGTAAGGTTATGAGAAGGAACTTGGGTTGTAGGGTTACTTTGAAATGAAAGTCTGGATAGTAGGGCTATGAGAAGGAACCTGGGTCGTAGGGTTACTTCGAGATGAAAGCCTGGATAGTAGGGCTAGGAGAAGGAACCTGGATAGTAGGGTTACTTCGAAGTGAAAGCCTAGATAGTAGGGCTATGAGAACGAACCTGGATAGTAGGGGTACTTTGAAATGAATGCCTGGATAGTAGGGCTATGAGAAGGAACCTGGATAGTAGGGTTACTTCTAAATGAAAGCCTGGATAGTAGGGCTACAAGAAGGAACCTGGATAGTAGGGTTACTTCAAAATGAAAACCTGGATAGTAGGGCTATGAGAAGGAACCTGGATAGTAGAGTTACTTAAAAATGAAAGCCTGGATAGTAGGGCTATGAGAAGGAACCTGGGTCGTAGGGTTACTTCGAGATGAAAGCCTGGATAGTAGGGCTATGAGAAGGAACCTGGGTCATAGGGTTACTTCGAGATGAAAGCCTGGATAGTAGGGCTACAATAAGGAACCTTGGTCGTAGGGTTACTTCGAGATGAAAGCCTGGATAGTAGGGTTTATGGGAAGAAACCTGGATAGTAGGGTTACTTCAAAGTAAAAGCCTGGATAGTATAGCTTATGGGAAGAAACCTGGATAGTAGGGTTACTTCAAAGTGAAAGCCTGGATGGTAGGGCTTATTGGAAGAAACCTGGATAGTATGGTTACTTCAAAGTGAAATCCTGGATGGTAGGGCTTATGGGAAGAAACCTGGGTCGTATGGTTACTTCAAGATGAAAGCCTGGATAGTAGGGCTATGAGAAGGAACCTAGATAGTAGGGTTACTTCGAAATGAAAGCCTGGATAATAGGGCTACAAAAAGGACCCTGGATAGTAGGGTTACTTCGAAATGAAAGCCTGGATAGTAGGGCTATGAGAAGGAACCTGGATAGTAGGGTTACTTCGAAATGAAAGCTTGGATAGTAGGGTTATGAGAAGGAACCTAGATAGTAGGGTTTCTTCGAAATGAAAGCATGGATAGTAGGGCTACGAGAAGGAACCTGTGTCGTAGGGTTACTTTGAGATGAAAGCCTGAATAGTAGGGTTATGAGAAGGAACTTGGGTCGTAGGGTTATTTCGAGATGAAATCCTGGATAGTAGGACTATAAGAAGGAACATGGGTCGTAGGGTTACTTCGAGATGAAAGCCTGAATAGTAGGGCTTATGGGAAGAAACCCGGATAGTAGGGTTACTTCAAAGTAAAAGCCTGGATAGTAGGGCTTATGGGAAGAAACCTGGATAGTAGGGTTACTTCAAAGTGAAAGCCTGGATGGTAGGGCTTATGGGAAGAAACCTGGATAGTAGGGTTACTTCAAAGTGAAAGCCTGGATGGTAGGGCTTATGGGAAGAAACTTGGATAGTAGGGTTAATTCAAAGTGAAAGCTTGGATGGTAGGTGTGATACGGTGGCCAGAACCTGGACGTGGTTTCCCTATTTCGTTAAGAAAATTTTGCTGGTTTGCATTTTGCGTTTGTATTCGCAAAATGTCGCGGTAAGCAAGAGTCACCACCGACTTTTATTTTATCCAACAAGGAAAGGAAAAAAGCACAGAAAAATTCCTTTTTCGATATATTTCTGAGTACGGGGGGTAGATTATAGAAAGGGAAGGTATTAGCACCCTTTCTATCCGTAGTTATCTACGGGCTCTTAGGTACTTGCTCATCATTTTCAAAATTGTTTTCTTTGTATTTGTGTGATTTGAAAAGCTTTTTTTTTAACTTCGATTTAACCCTTGCTTCTGTATTCAAGAGTGTAATGAAGTGTTTTTGAAAACTTTGTTTGTAAAGGAGTCTCAGTGTGAGAAATTTGTTTGGAATGAGCTAGTACTTAAGAGCTAATATATCTACTCGAAAAAAGAATCATTTTATGCTTGTTTCCTTTAGACAACGCGTTATCCCACTATTAGAGGCAACAATTCTGAGGCAACTTTTCCGAATCGGGACTTTGATCTTTGTTTAGATAAAAGGACGGCCACTAAAGCATCCTATACTCAATGACCATTTACCGAAGGCAACCAAGTGGGAGTGTACCCTAGGAGTGCGCATGTGCAAATGATTCAATTTCAGTTTATTTATCTTTGCACATTTAGGGTGATCTAACTGTTTTAAAATAAATCATACATTTTTGTCATGCATCCCTATATCATACATCTAACAGTTAATAATTTACGGAATTTAAAGTGCGGAATTTAAACTACGCTATTACAACGCTTCAGGTATTTACATAGCCAAAAACAAACCCTTTGAAAATAAAGCGATAAATGTAAATAAACGTCCGAATTAAACTATTACAAACTGTAGGCATTTACATCAAAATTGTAAATAATAAAAATAAAGCGCGCGAGAAGAATTAAGATCGACGAGAATTTAAAGTTTTGACCCTTCTAACCTAATTAAAAGAAAAATTGTTTGTTTGTTGTTTTTAATAAAAGAAATAAGTTTAGTAAATTAAATATGCAATTAATTAGTTAATTGAATTAATTAATAAAAATAATTACATGACCTATTTTGGTTTATTTGGTTATTTTAGGAAACAATATAATATAATTAAGTTAGTAATAAAACCTATTTATTCTAATTATTTTTAAGTTTTTTACAAAAAGAAATTAAAGTTTTACCTAAAATTAAAATTTAATTAAGAAAAAATCCTAAATCTATTTTTATGTGATTTTTATATTTGTTTATTGATAAAAAAATAAAAGGTATTAAAAGAAATAAACAAAACGAATAAAACATGAAAATAAAGATGAGCCTAGTAGCAAAAGTAAACAGGGGGTGCAATCATCAGAAATCCCTAGGCCCGAATCTTCGAAATCTTCTTGCTCTAACTATGGTGTTTTTTTTATTCTTGCATGAAACCTATGATTCAACCATCCATAACTGTTCTATATAAACTCAAACAAACGTTAGCATACCATAAAATATGATTAAAATTAGAGATTCAAAGTTTAAAATTTTACCAAACCGGTTTTGTCAAATGGGGGGCGTGCTAGGCGTGTGATGGATTGCTCTTAGGCCTTGTAAGACTCTTGAGTACTTCAAGAGGATGGTTTGAGGCTTGATGTCAATTGAGAGAGACTGAAACCTCGAGATATGACTTGCACCAATTCTTTGATTTTTGGAGAGCTTTTTGAAGAGCTTTTAGAGAGCTTTTTGAAGAGCTTTTTGAGAGCTTTTTAGAGAGGATTTTCGTCCCTTTCAATCTTGTATGTCTCTATATTTATAGAGGAGAATGAGGAGACAAGAAAGCATGGAAAGAATCTCCCTCATAATGTTGTGTTTTAAGACCATGATCAAAATTTGAATTTTTTTTCATATTTGATGATTTTATGCCATTTTCACATGTGGATGAACCTGGACAAATTTGAAGAGTTATTGCACGAAATCAATTGACATAAACCAGCATAAAACTTTCCCAAAATGGATTGACATCAAAATTTATATTATTTCTATTATTTATTTATTTAATTCTGAATTTTAATGAATAAAATATCAAAATAAATAGCATAAATAGTAGAAAAATGTATGGGTGGGCTTATAGGTCGTGGACCACGTTAGGAATGAGTTTCAAACTTGAAAAGATAGGCCCATTTGGAAAAAATCCATGTTTGGTCAATATTTGCTTCATGCATTTTTTCAAAAATTGTCCAACTTTGATAATGCACATCTCTCTCAATTTTAACCTTATGAGGGTGTTCTTGGACTTTTTAGAAAGCTTAGGATGTCCCCTAAGATACCTATTTGGTTTCATCTCAATTAGATCTTCCATGTTCATGTAATAAGCTTTGACCCAAAAGGTGTTTTTGTTGACTTTCCAAAATGACCTATAATGTCCAAATTCATAACTTCTTGTGAGTGCATATTTTGAACTTGGAAGCTGACGATGGATTGTAGGGAATTGCATCCTCTTCAAAATGAGCTTTGGATGGGTCATTTCTCATAAAGTATGAGAAAGTTATGCTTGGTCAAAGTTGAGTTGACTTTTCCTACAAAACCGTAATTTAGCAACTTTTGAGTCTTGATGAATTATGAGCAATCCTTGATGAATCATGATCAAACCTTGATCAAATGATGAAATATACTTCAAAATGAGGATGTTAACCAAAAATCTTGAAGTTTGACTATATGTGGGCCACAGTTGACTTTTGCCCTAGCATAGTCGATTTTCAGGTCTTTGAGCAATTAACTGAGCAAACTTCCTCTGCAAGGCTTGAAACTTGACATGGATGATCTTGAGAACATATTTGGACAATGTTGAGCATTTGGGGTCCCTTGGACTCAAGTATCTTGATGCAACATGAAACCCTAATTTGAGGTAGACTGCCTTAGGAGAGAGCTTGTCTGGCCAACCCTTGGACTACCTTGAGCAACTTGGGGATCTTTCTTGAAATATTTTGAGAAATATGGGAGGGCAAATTTTGGGGTACAACAGCTGCCCCTATTTAATCTTCTTAAACCTGAAGATTTAGATTGGCTTTCGTGCCTTTCGTGATCCGAAGGTGGAAGAGGATTGAACACTAGAGTGCCCAGAAATTTGCACTCGCATGAAGTGGTAATTAGCTTGTGATGTAGGGAATGGGCTTACAAATGCCATTTGGAAATTGCTGACGAGGGGATGGGCTTAAAGATTCCATCTGAATGAGTGTCGATCGCACACGAGATTCCTTAGCGAGAGCTTGTATACCTATCGTTGAGGGAGATTTCGCTGGGGAGGGCTGATCTTTGTTGAGAGAAGTAAAATTTTAGGAGCTTCGATCGTCCGTATTCCAATTAGGAAACATCTCTGTTGAATTTTAGGAACTTCGGTCGTCCGTATTCCAATTAGGAAACATCTCTGTTGAATTTTAGGAACTTCGGTCATCTGTATTCTACTGAGGAATCATCTCTGCTGACATTTAGGAACTTCAGTCATCTGTTGTTCAACTGAGGAATCATCTCTGCTGATATTTAGGAACTTCATTCATCTGTTGTTCAACTGAGGAATCATCTCTGCTGACATTTAGGAACTTTATTCATCCGTTGTCCAACTGAGGAATCATCTCTGCTGACATTTAGGAACTTCAGTCATCCGTTGTTCAATTGAGGAATCATCTCTGCTGACATTTAGGAACTTCGGTCATTCGTTATTCAACTGAGGAATCATCTCTGCTGACATTTAGGAACTTCAGTCATCCGTTGTTCAACTGAGGAATCATCTCTGCTGACATTTAGGAACTTTAGTCATCCGTTGTTCAACTGAGGAATCATCTCTGCTGATATTTAGGAACTTTAGTCATCCGTTGTTCAACTGAGGAATCATCTCTGCTGACATTTAGGAACTTCGGTCATCCATTGTTCAACTGAGGAATCATCTCTGTTGAAATTTAGGAACTTCAGTCATCCGTTATTCAACTGAGGAATTAACTCCGGCTTGAGGAAGCGGAAGTGAACTGCGTATCTAGTTGTGCACAGGCTGCACCGCGACCTACTAGGGAAAGGTGAAACCGATCGTGTTTGATAGGTCTGGGTCTTACAGTATTGTGGACTTCTGTCTAGAGATAAGAGAAAAGAAACCTGGATAGTAGGGTTATGAGAAGGAACCTGGGTAAGGTTGCTTCGTGAGGAGTTTGGATAACACTGCGTCTGAACCGAGAAGGAACCTGGGTAAGGTTGCTTTGTGAGGAGTTTTGGTAAAACTGCGTCTGAACCGAGAAGGAACCTTTGTGAGGAGTTTGGGGAAAACTGCGTCTGAACCGAGAAGGAACCTGGGTAAGGTTGCTTTGTGAAGAGTTTGGGTAGAACTGCATCGGGACTGAGGAGGAACCTAGGTAAGGTTGCTTCAGGATGAGTCTAGGTGAAACTACATCGGGAAAGAGAAGGAACCTAGGTACGGTTGCTCCAGGATGAGTCTAGGTGAAACTACATCGGGAAAGAGAAGGAACCTAGGTAAGGTTGCTCCAGGATGAGTCTAGGTGAAACTACATCGGGAAAGAGAAGGAACCTAGGTAAGGTTGCTCCATGATGGGTTTAGGTGAAACTACATCTGAACTGAGAAGGAACCTAGTTAAGGTTGCTCCATGATGGGTTTAGGTAAAACTACATCTGAACTGAGAAGGAAGCTAGGTAAGGTTTCTCCATGATGGGTTTAGGTAAAACTGCATCTGAACCGGGAGGAAACCTAGGTAAGGCTGCTTCATGAGAAGTTTAGGTAAAACTGCATCTGAACCGGGAAGAAACCTAGGCAAGGTTGCTTTGCGAGGAGTTTGGGTAAAACTACATCGGGAAATTATAAGGAGGAACCTGGGTAAGGTTGCTTCAGGATGAGTCTGGATAAAACTACATCGGGAAATTGTAAGGAGGAATCTGGGTAAGGTTGCTTCAGGATGAGTCTGGGTGAAACTACATCGGGAAATTGTAAGGAGGAACCTGGGTAAGGTTGCTTCAGGATGAGTCTGGGTGAAACTACATCAGGAAATTGTAAGGAGGAACCTGGGTAAGGTTACTTCGGGATAAGTTTGTGTAAAACTTCAGGAGGAACCTGGGTAAGGTTACTCTATGATAAGTTCATGTAAAACTTCAGAATGAACCAGGGTAAGATTACGTTGAGATAAGTTTGTGTAAAACTTCAGGAGGAACCTGGGTAAGGTTACTTTGTGATAAGTTCATGTAAAACTTCAGGAGGAACCTGGGTAAGGTTACTTTGTGATAATTTCGTGTAAAACTTTATTCAGAAATATATGAGAAAGGACCCGTGTAAGATTTTTTCAGGATAAACCCGTGTGAAGCTGCATTTAGGAGAAAACCGTGTAAGATTGCTTCGTGACAAACTCGTGTAAAGTCTGTTTAGTTTCTGGAGTTAATCTTGAACTTGCAGGAAGTTGTTGATGATAACCATCTTTCCTAAAAAGGTACATGATTAATTGTATATGATGCATGACATGCATTGTATGATGATGTTCTCAAAATAAATGAAATTATGCTGTATGCAATATGTATACGCACATCATGATATATGAACATGAAATGATATTGTGGTACGTCCGAGTATGGGAAAATAAATCCCTGACTGTTGTTGGAGAATAAAGAGTTTCTCTTGCTGGAGATAACGAACGAAGATGATTTAGAGAATAATCCTGCAGGAGAGAATAACTCCGTTGGGGAATGGACTGACGAGGAAATGACTTTGTGGGGAGTATATACTCTGCTAGAAGATCTGCTAATTTGGAGAAATAAAACTCAATTGCGGATGAATTACTGTTGTTGGTGACAATGAACCCTGTTGGGGATTGAATTTATGTCTATGAAAGGAATGAACTCCACTGGGCATGATTTTCCAATGGCGACTTCATTGGGGATAATCTTTTAGACTCTACTGGGGATAATCTTCCAGACTCCACTGGGGATAATCTTTTAGACTCTACTGGGGATAATCTTCCAGACTCCACTGGGGATAATCTTCTAGTGCTGGTGATAGATAAACTCTGTGAAGGGGTGAAAAACACAAGAAGGGGGGGGTTGAATTGTAAAACTGAAATCTTAAAGCAATTGACAAGATATTTTTATCCTGGTTCGTTTGATCTCAAACTACTCCAGTCCACCCGTCAAGGTGATTTCGCCTCTCTCCAACGAGGTCTTAATTCACTATATTCAACTGAATATTACAGACTGCTTTAACAACTGCTAAAGCCTTCTTGATTCAAACCACAATCCGGTTTGTCAAGGCAACACTTTCTTACAAAGGTATAAAACAATGTGTGTGAATGTTTTCTACAAAACTTTATCACAACTGTGATGTATACACAAATTAAGCTTAGAAACTAGATTGCTAAACTGTAATGGAGTATCAGAGTTTGTTGGTTTAGCAAAACTGGTAGATGAAGATTATAGGTTCAGCTTTGTGCGTGTAGAGATTTTGAGAGCATTCACCATTATAATCTTCGAAGCCTTGTTTATATAGCACTTGAGAAGATGAACGTTGAATGCAAATATTCTTGATTCAATGCTAATAACAAGCTTTCCTTTTTGAGCAGATCTTGTCTAGAATGATGCCGTTGGAATTAATTAGCGTTCAATGCACAGTACCGTTGCTTCTTCAATGCACGTTCTGGCTTGGCTCATTCTGATTCTGCTTCGCTGCTGATGAACTATTGTGTTTCTGTATCAGAGAGTTTACGCGCAGTTCTGTTCATCAAGCTTCAGCATGTACGTGAGTTGATCATCTGATCTTGACGTTCTGATTCAGCAACTTCTGATGCTGGTGTATGAAATCAAATTCTGATGCTGAAGAAGTGATCTTGCTTATTTTAATCAGCGTATCTGCAAGTCAGAGCATAGTAATTTTAGGCAGCATATAGTTCAAACATGAAACATATAAATACTCTATCTTTTCACTTTGTTATCATCAAAACTCAAATATAGGGTAGTAGATTCAAACATTGTTATAACAATCTCCCCCTTTTTGATGATGACAAAAACTAGATATTTTAAATAAAAAATAACGTGAAAAGGTATCTGGGAAATGTTTCAGAGTTAAGAAGTAAGGAGAAATCAGAGTTAGGAGATACTCCCCCTGAGTTGATTACTTCCCTTTGATGATACGTGTACTTCAGGATCAGATCTCTTTCTTTCGTTGAACATCAGATTATCAGAGTCTTGACTTATCAGAAAGCAGAGCTTCAGAGCTTTTCTTGTCAGAGCTTTGCTTTGGATCAGAGTGTTAAGACGATCAGAACTTCATATTTGATCAGAGCAACATTGATCAGAGCTTCTACATTTTGATCAGAGCTTCTAGTCTTCATAGTGTTCAGGAGCTTCCTTGTGCCTGTAGACTTAAAACAAAACAGAAAAACATTTCAAGTAATAGAGTTAGAATGTTTGAGAATTTCTGTCTAGTTAGCCGTTATTGATTTTAAATATCATTCTTGTTCTCCCCCTTTTTGTCAGCAATCAAAAAGTGTTGGTGATGTGCTAAAACAATTTGATCAGAAAAACTAATCATATTAAGATAGTTCAAAATCAGAGCAAGAGAATATTACAAAAACTTAATCAAAACAGTACATCAGAAAATGAAGAAAACATAAAAAAGTTATGCATGAAAAAGATTTAAGGTTGAGGGGGCATGCGTGAGAACAGGCTCTCCAGCATCGCTTGAATCTTTTCAGAAGTTTCATTCTGCTTCTGAACCATGTTGACCACAGTGTCAATTTTGCTGTCCTGCACATCCATTTGTGCTTTCATCTTCTGATCATTCTCTTCCATCCGCTGCTGTAGACGCAAGTCATTCAGCCTTAATTCTTCCAGAGCCTGCCTGTCCAAGGCAGCTTGAGAAGTATCAGAAGGAGGAAGCTTCTCAGAACTTTCAGCGACATCTTCTGCTGGATTTTCTTCAGCCTGAATGGTCTTGTCTTCTTCTGATGGTTGCACCTTTGCAGCTTGCTCTTTCTCAGACCAAGATTCACTGTCCAGAGGGAGCACAACTTCTTGAGGCAGCTGACTCTCAACTTCCTTCAGCAGCTTGCTGAAGTTCTGTTGAGCCTGCTCATAGTTGACATCCTGCAACTTGAGGGCTTCAGCACGTACCCATAGTCTGAACTGTGACCAGAGCTGATCAGAAGCAGCTGGGTCAATCATCCTAGGACATACTTGCTTCAAAGAAGCAATCCATTGCAGCATACCTGTTTCAAAATTCAAAATACCAGAGCCAACATCTGGTTGCTTTGGTTTGGGGATGGCAATTTTGTGTCTTAGATCAGCAAGACGTTCAAGACTTGTGAAGTCAATGAAAGTCCTGCTGGGGTTTTCAGCGGTTTTCTGAGAAGTTGTTTGTTTTGGAGGAGGGGTATCAGAATCAGATATTTCGATTGGAGTGGTAGGAGTTTTTGGAGGTGTCGATTCTAATGAGGATGGCAACTGGGGCCTGAAAACAGTGGTTCCACATGGCAACTGGATTGCCAACGGTGATGGTTGAGGTGAGTGAGGGTCAGAATGATGAGGAGAAGGGGTTTCATAGTGGTGAAACTCTGTTTGTGGTGAAGGTGGATTATTTTCTGGTTGGGGAGATGGAGGTGGAATCTCTGATTGCTCAGGGATCAGAGGTTCTTCTGTGAGAGGTTGTTGTTGTTGTGGTTCTGGTTCTGGTTGTTGTTGTATTTCTGGTTCAGGTTGTGGTTCTGGTTGTGGAGGAGGAATATTTGGTGGTTCAGAATTTGGTTGAGCAGAAGCATGTTCACGCTCAATATCAGCTAGCACTCGATCAAGTGCTGGTGTAGTTGAGACTGTTGGTTGTTTGGGAATCTTAGTTCTGGGTCTTCTGAGTAGTAAGGCCTCAGAAGGGTCTTCTGGTATGGTTTCATCAATGGTAGGGATTGGAATGGATATTCTGTGAGAGGTTTGAGAAGGGGCAGTAGATGTTGGAATAGTAGATGAAATTAAAACAGGGGCAGCAGATGAAATACCTCTTTTCTTTGGAGTCTGATGAGATGATCCTTCTGCTGGCGCTTTCCTCTTCTTTGTCTTCTTCTGAGTCACTTCTGGTTGGATTTGACTCAGATCTTTGATCTTCAGCTTTGAACCTGTATCTTCTTCCTTGTATGAATCTGGATACCTGAGAAACATCTCTGGTTTGGATTCCATTTCAGAAAATATTGGAAAATCACTCAGAGGCACTCTTCTGCTGGAGATGTCAGCAGTTGAAGTAGCTCTGGGTTCCTTCTTAATATTTTCTATCAGCTTCATCTTTTTCAGGTTCTTAGCATTCAGCGGTTTTCCAACAGTTGGTTCAATAGTGCTCAGCACTTGAGCTTCGCTCAGATACTCTATCAGCTTATTCTCTGTCAGAATATCTGATATAAGCCTTCCAAACGGTATCCAGTCCCTTTTGGTCCTTTCTTCTTCTCTTGTTTCTTTGACACTGGTCTTGAGATGGTTGAACAGGAAGTGTGCCAGATTGATCTTTACCCTCTGATCAATAAAGTAGATCAGAAATTGCTGATCCACGTTTATATAATCAGGAGAACTTGTTGGTTTCCTGTGGTTGAAGCAGCCCAGAACAATCTTGGCCCATACTCTGCAGTGATCCTTCAGATCCTTAATTTTGCTGCTGGGTAATCCAAGAGTGAAAATTCTGTTGGCTACCACACCTACATCAGGGCATCTTTCAGCCATGTCCACACAACGGACTCCACCACCACTTTGACCGATTAGCCTAGCAATGAGATCTTCAGAAATTACAATCTTCTTTCCCATGACAGAAGAGATGACTAGATGTTTAGAAATCTTGGCGTGAATCCAAAATTCCTTGACAAGCGCTGGGAATGTTGGTCCAACCAACCTATCGAAATACCTCTCCCACTTTTGAGCCCTAATTTCTTCAGTTAGGTCAAATCCATTTTCCTTCAAGCTTTCAAAGTCGATGATTAACTTAGAGAGAACTTCAAGGTTCTTTACCGGTGTGAGAAGAGTTCTGAGGGGCACCTGATATTGTTCAGAGGTTTCTTTCTTCTGATTGCCTGCATAAATGCTGGAGGATGCCATTGTTCACACTAAAAAAGCTTTGAGAATGATTTGAGAGAAAAAGGTTTGTAGGAGATAAACTCAGAAATATGCAGAAAATGCTTGAGTGATTATGAGAAAGCGTAAAGAATAAGAGTGAAGGATTAATGTGCTTAAATAGAGTTTTTCAAAATTATTTTGAAAAATTAAACGTTTTTAAGAGAGAGAAAAAAATAATGATTGCCATTTAACAAGCGTGATTACTTTTCATTAAATGCTTGCTGATTTTGGGGGATTTGAGAAAGATACTTAAAAACGGTTACCAGACATGTGTCTCAATGCACCCAATCAGCGCTTTGCCTTCTCAGAAGCGTGCACGCGTTCTGCTTCAGAGATTTGCTGATGATTGGATGACACTTGTTTGATGTAGTGATCAGCACGTCTGTCTTTGAGATTAGACTCTCAGATCTTTAGACTTGCATCTGATCCAATCTGCATGTTCTATCTTTCTGAAAGGAGATTGATCAGAAGTTCACAGTAAAATAATTACATTCTGAAGATAAATATATGGAATTAAAACATTTTCATTTTGGGCATACTTTCATGCTGAGATGTTTCAGAATGAAATTGAACCTATCTTCTGAAAGGGGTTTAGTAAAGATATCAGCCCATTGATGGTCTGTATCTATAAATTTTAAGTTTAAAATACCTTTCTGAATATAGTCCCTAATGAAATGATGCTTTATTTCTATATGCTTAGCTCTATAATGTAAAATAGGATTCTTACTTAAGCAAATAGCAGAAGTATTATCACAAAGAATAGGAATGTTACTCTCAAAAATCTGGAAGTCTTCAAGCTGACTTTTCATCCAGAGCATTTGTGTGCTACATCCTGCTGCTGCTATGTACTCAGCTTCTGCTGTTGACAGAGCAATTGTTGACTGCCTTTTGCTGGACCACGAGATCAGATTTTCTCCCAGAGACTGGCAGCTTCCAGAAGTACTTTTACGTTCCACTCTGTCTCCAGCAAAATCAGCATCACAGTAGCCTACTAAGCTGTAATCACTAGATTTTCTATAAAACAAACCCAGATTAGTAGTACCTTTCAGATACTTGAAAATTCGCTTAACAGCTGTTAAGTGAGATTCTCTAGGATCTGATTGGAATCTAGCACAAATACATACGCTGAATAAGATATCAGGTCTTGAAGCAGTCAGATAGAGGAGAGAACCAATCATACCTCTGTAGACTTTCTGTTCTACACTTTTGCTTACCTCTTCTCTTTCCAGAATGCAAGTAGGATGCATTGGAATCTTTGATGGCTTACATTCTGAGAGGTCAAATTTCTTCAGAAGATCTCTGATGTATTTGCTCTGATGAATGTAAGTTCCTTCTGGAGTTTGATTGATCTGAATTCCTAGAAAGAATTTCAGTTCCCCCATGAGGCTCATCTCAAATTCTGCCTGCATACACTTAGCAAATTTTCTTCCAAGAGAAGGATTAGTAGAACCAAAAATGATATCATCAACATAAATTTGACAGACTAAAATGTCACTCTTAACTGTTTTACAGAATAGAGTAGTGTCCACTTTCCCTCTGGTGAATTCATTTTCAAGCATGAAAGTTACTTAGCCTTTCATACCAAGCTCTGGGAGCTTGTTTCAGACCATACAGTGACTTCTTTAGTTTGAAAACATGTTCTGGATGTTTTGTATTTTCAAAACCTGGGGGTTGGTGAACATAAACTTCTTCTTATATATAACCATTTAAGAATGCACTTTTGACATCCATCTGATACAGAGTGATGCCTCTATTAACAGCAAATGAAATTAAAAGTCTGATAGATTCTAACCTGGCGACTGGGGCAAAGGTTTCTGTATAGTCTATCCCCTCTTACTGACTATAACCTTGTGCAACCAGTCGTGCCTTGTTTCTGATGACTTCACCTTGTTCATTAAGCTTGTTTCTGAACACCCATCTTGTTCCAATGACGTTGAATCCTTTTGGTCTGGGAACGAGATCCCATACGTCGTTTCTGGTGAATTGATTCAGCTCTTCTTGCATTGCCAGAATCCAGTCATTATCCAGAAGTGCTTCATCAATAGAAGAAGGTTCAATCAGAGACACAAGTCCCATAAGAGTTTCTTCAGAGTTTCTGAAGCTTGCTCTTGTTCTGATTGGATCTTCCTTTCTTCCTAGAATAGTCTCTTCTGGGTGATCCAAACTGCTTCTGGGCAATCTCTTCTGAGGTTGATCAGCAGCTGTTGTAGGATTTCTAGCATTGCTCCTTTCAGACGTTGAAGGAATGTCTGTGTTGAGAGCTTCTGATGACTTGTCTTCAGAACCTGCAAATTCAATTTCTATCCCTGCAAGATTTTCATTCTGCTTTGACTTTTCAGAGTCAAGCTTGTCATCAAAACGAACACTGATTGATTCTTCCACAATCTGTGTTTCTGTATTGTATACTCTGTACCCTCTTGAGCGTTCAGAGTATCCTAACATAATACACTTCTGTGCCTTAGAATCAAACTTGTTCAAATAATTCTTTGTATTTAACATAAAGCAAGTACATCCAAATGGATGAAAATACGAAATGTTGGGCTTTCTGTTCTTCCACAATTCATATGGAGTCTTTTCCAGAATAGGTCTTATTGAGATTCTATTCTGAATGTAGCACGCTGTGTTTATTGCCTCTGCCCAGAAGGTCTTAGCAACGTTTGTCTCATTGATCATGGTTCTGGCCATTTCTTGCAATGTTCTGTTCTTTCGTTCTACAACTCCATTTTGTTGGGGAGTTCTAGGACAAGAGAAATCATGCAAAATGCCTTTGTCATTAAAGAATGACTCAAAATCTTTATTTTCAAATTCTCCACCATGATCACTTCTGACTTTAACGATTCTAAGATCTTTTTCATTCTGAACTTGGTTATAGAAGGTAACAAACACAGAGTGTGACTCGTCCTTGTGTCTTAAGAACTTTACCCATGTCCATCTGCTATAGTCATCTACGATTACTAACCCATACTTCTTACCACTGACTGAAGCAGTTTTAACTGGTCCAAATAAGTCAATGTGCGGAAGTTCTAATGGCTTAGAGGTAGAAACAACATTTTTGGATTTAAAAGAAGGTTTTGCAAATTTGCCTTTCTGACATGCTTCATGTGATACGGTGGGAGAACTGTCTTGAGGTTTTGCGTTTGTATTCGCAAATGTTGCGGTTAGCAAGAGTCGCCACCGACTTTTTATTTTATCCTAAGGAAAGGTTAAAAAGCACAGCAAAAACCTTTTGAGATGTTTTCTTGGGTTCGGGGAGTAGATTATAGAAAGGGAAGGTATTAGCACCCTTTCTATCCATGGTTATCCATGGGCTCTTAGTTACTTGCTTAGACCACTTGCCTTTTGTTTTCAATTTTTTTAAATGGTGCTTGAGTGTGTGGGTTTTGAAAATGTTTTTGAAAAGAGGCCAATGTGGTGGCAACCTTTGTAATGATCCATGTGGGGATGTATACAAAGATGTATGTCTTTTGAAAAAGTTTTCATTTTGTTTTTGAAAGTTTTGTTTTGAAAGTGTTGTGATGTGTGATTTTGAATTTAGACAAGTGTTTTGTTTTGCAAGTTGATTCAAGTAACTAAGAGGTTATCTACTCCTAAATTTCTCAAAATATCATTGCTATACTTTTAACCCTTTTAACAAGTTTGCTCCACCATTGTATTTGGTGGGCAAGTTTGTGTTAGGATGTGAGAGGGACAGGCGCGGGTCATCGTTTTGACCATAATTGCAACGACGTTAAATGTCTTTGGGCAATTTCTCTAAGGGACTTGATCATTTGTTTTTGTTTGTTTTTGAAAAGTTTTGTCGAGGGACTATGATCATTCAAATTGTTTGTTTTGCCCAAAGAAGTTTAACATGCAACATGGCCCATTTATTTGAAGGCAACAAGTGGAATACCCTAGGGGGTGCAAGTGTGATTTGTGTGTCCATTTTCATGCTTGTTTATCTTGTATTAGGTCAAACTATTTTGTATCGTTTTTCGCATACAAACCCTAATTCTAACATGTTATTATTAGAAAGCAATAAAGTGCGAAATTAAAATTACTAAGCTATTACAAAACCAAATATGGGAAGGGGGGTACAAATGTTCAAATGGGGGATATTGACAAGAATTTAAATCTAAATTATTACATCATTTTGAATATTTGCAATTTAAATAATGCATAATTAAATGTAAATTAAATAAATATGTGAAATGCAAAAAGAAAGTTTTTATGTGTATGAGAAAATATTATTTATGTAAAAGGGAAAAGAAAATAAAAATGTATTATTTTTTGAGTATTTTGAATTTAGGGCAAAAACCCTAATTTGAAAGAAAATGTATAATTATCTATTTATTATTTATAAAAATAAAATAAAATGAAGTATATTATGAAGAAAAAAGTATTTTTATATCAAATATTAATAAAAGTGAAAAATCAAGTATTTTCATATTTTTGTCTTAAATATATTAATAATCACATATATATATGTATTAAACCCTAAATATGTATTATATACAAAATAAACATTTATTTAATATTTTAATAAATAAAATAAAAAAAGGTATTTTTTGTGTGAAATATTTTCAGAAAGTAAATGAAAATAAAAAGTGTATTTACATTATTTTTACATTTTATTCTAATAATCATATATATGTATTTATGTACAAATAAAGAAAATAAACAAATAAATATGCAATAAATGCAAAAAATGATAAAAAAAATATTTTTAATTTTCTAATGTCATGAGAAAAAATAAACAAAGTCAGCCAAAAAAGAGAAAGTCAAAAATGTTAAAAAATAAACAAATGGGCTCAGGGGGGTGTGAATCAAGAAAGATGGTGTGGAAATCAAAATTACACAGGCCCAGCCCACTTCACTCCTTCTTCAACCTCCAGCTTCAAACGTTTGAAAAAACGCGCGCTTCTTGCTTCAATGTCTAACTCCTGATTCTTGGCTTTTCAGCAAAAACTCATAACACAAGAAATGTTCAGCATGAAGAGACGGTTTCAACCATATAAATAACTTGACCTATCTCTCTAAGATGAGGGAGAATTTCTCTCCCCCTCTTTTCTGACCTAACTTTTCATCAATGTTCAGACATGAAATTCTCTAAGCACACGAAACATAAATGAAATCTAATCATATGAGCATGTTCAGGGCTATGATTGTGACATGTTTTCTTCAAAAACCTAAAGCTGACAATGCCTAATAAGAGAGATAGAACTCCATGAATATACCTGTTCAGTTGGAATCGAGTTGGGCAATGGAGGATGTTTCAGAGTGAAATGATGACTTGTACAACTTCCTTGAAGTGTAAGGATGCTTTTCCAATTCCTACTTTGTCTTGAAACTCCCTGAATCGAGCTAGTGAACTCCAACTGCAAAACAGAAAATTGAAAATGGTGAAGTGGCTTGGAGGTGTTACAGGTCTGATTTTAGGACATGGTTAGCTTGCATATATTGTAGGGAAGGTAAAGGAAAAGGTTTGAATCAAAATGCTTGAAGGGATTGGGAGTTTGCACTCAAACTGCAGGGGCTCCCCTGTTTGTGCAGTTTTGAGGTGATTTTGAGATGGAGGGTGCTTCAGATGGCAAAGGCTCGTGTGTTAGCTTGGATTTGGTCTATGAAAAGTGTTTGATAACTTTGTTCTTCTGTTTCTAAGCTGAGATGAGAGTTAGCATAAGTTATGGACTTTTCTTCACACTTAAGCTACAAAATGCCACTTTTCTTTCTAGGTCAGTACAGGCCCTCTAACTATGCTGCTATCCCTTGCCTTGATCAGTGCAATTTGCTCACAAACTTGTGCCAAGAAGATCTTGCTTGTACTTGCTTGGATTTCTAATTGACATAAAGCAAGCTTTTCAAGAATGGAAATAATGCTTTTTCTAGTTTAGGCTTAATTCCTTGTGTAATGACCAAAGGCTTAGAATAACAACTTGATTCATTGGTTTTGCATTAAATTAAGGAGTGTAATTTGGTTTTAGGACCTGTAAAGTAGCACAAACTATGCTGAGTTCAAATTTGCCAAGTTTATGAACATGCTTTGATGAAGAACAAAAGTGAATTTTTGCCAACTTGTGAAATTCGAATCTCTCAAGTTATGAGGTTGTTTGATGAGTTCTTGGACATTTTGGAAAGCTTGGAATGTGTAATACAATCCATCTTTGAAATGCAAATCAAAATTCCAAGTGGAAGGGTATGAAAAGTGGCCTTGAAGTAGGGTAGAAAACCTTGTCAAAATAGGTCAAATTTCACTAAGTTAAAAGATGGTTTAGTGCCCTTATTCAAAAAATTATAACTTGAGATACAGGCTTCAAATGAGAAAACTTTGTGAATCAAAGTTGTAGACTATGCAACAAGCTACAACTTTCATGTTTTGACTTTTGTTTGAATCCAAATGGATCATGGTGAAAAGATGGGGTAAAGTTGGGAAAAAATTAGGGTTTTCCATAACTTAGAAAAATTCTAAGTTATGAAAAATTCCATTTTCTAACCCTAATTTGCATTTTGTGATTTCTTGGTGAACAAGTTTCATGATTTGGAATGTTTTGATGAAAAATGAATCTTGACTCTTGATTTTGACCAAAAAGTCAAAGTTTGACTTTTCAGTGTACAGTCAAAATTGATCAATTGACTGGGAAATTCAACTGTCAATCTTGTGTACTTGGGATCTTTTGAGCTTGATGAACATGTCAAGATAATTCCATTGAGTCCTTGAGGCCATATGTGAACTTGGCTTGCCATTGGTTAGGTCAAACAGTCAAAAATTGCCTTTGTGCAGTCAAAACCCTAAAAATGACCATTTTGCCCTTTTGGTGATCTGATCAAATTTCTTGGGGAATTGTGATCCATACTTGATCAAATGGTCTATATGAGTTTATAATGTTGATGTGGATCAAATTTCATGATGTTTGACTGTCAATTGGCCACAGTTGACTTTTTCCCCAATACAGCTGATTTCTAGGTCAACTGTCTAATTGACTGGGCAAAACTTGGAATCAAGACTTGAAACTTGGTATGGGTAAACTTGGGAGTCCAACATGAAGCATGAAAGTCATCTTAGGCATTTTAGGTCAAAACATCCTTGGGCAAACACAAACCCTAATTTGAGTCCACAGTGCAAGGAGAAGCCTTGAGCAGAGGAAACCCTAACTGTATCTTGATCTTCAAAGGTCTTGTGATGAGAAAATGCTGGGGAAATGGGAGGGCAAATTTTGGGGTACAACAGTTGCCCCTGTTCAATCTTCTTGGACCTGAAGAGTTAGATTGGCAAGTTTGCCTTTCGTGACTCGAGGGTAAAAGGAGATTGGACACTAGAGTGCCCGGAAATTTGCACTCTCATGCTGGAGTCTCAACAATGTGGTGTCGGGAATGGACTTATAGATGCCATTTGGAGAGATGGTGGATAGGGAGATGGGCTTATAGATGCCATCTGGAGAAGTGACTGAACCTTGTCGGGAATGGGCTTATAGATGCCATTTGGAAGTGTCGGTCGCAGAAGAGATTCCTTTGCGAGAAACTTGTGTATTTGAGGAAGGAGGATGTCTTCCTGGCTTGTTACAGGTGTTTGATCCTCAGTCTCCTGATGCAGATATGCCCTGGCTGGATACAGGTATCGAATCTACAATTGGTTGCTCACAGATGTGCCCTGGCTGGATACAGGAGTCGAATCTGGAAATAGTCGTCAATAGATGTGCCCTGGCTAGATACAGGAATCGAATCTTTGAACTCTTCAGACGTGCCCTGGCTAGATACAGGAATCGAGTCTGGAAATGTAGCAGTTGATAGATGTGCCCTGGCTGGATACAGGAATCGAATCTTTGAACTCTGCGGATGTGCCCTGGCTAGATACAGGAGTCGAGTCTAGAAACTGATCACTCTCAGATGTGCCCTGGCTAGATACAGGTATCGAATCTGGAATTGTGACAGTTGAAGGTAGTCGTTTTTGAGATTGTCTTCTTCCTGAAAAGGCAAAGACGTAAGTTGTATGCAATGTCATGATGTATGATATGCATGATGTCATGATGTTCAACATTTGATGTTGTATGCGTTTCATCATGTATGTAAGCAAGATGTATGAAAATGTGAAATGTTTATGAGTGTAATTTCATCTTAGGAAAATAAATCCTTGACGAACGGCCGGGAAGCTGCTCTGCGGAAGAGATACTTGGCTGAAGTTTTGATGAGAGGCCTGCTGAGGACTTTAATGATGGATTCCGCTGAGGATGATGGTGATAAACTCCGCTGGGGAACTCCGAAGATAAACTCTGCTTGGGAATACCAAAGATAGACTCCGCTGGGGACTGAAGGAACTTTGCCGAGAGCGATCTTCCGTGGCTTTTAGCTGAGGATAACCCAGTTATAAGTCCTTGTGAGGAAATAACTCTAAATAAAACTCGGGCGAGACGTCCGTACTTTGCATGGGATAAGCTTCCAGAATCTACTGGGGATGAGCTTTAAGACCTGCCCGGGAATGTTGGGCTTCTTCAGGATCGACGGGGGATCAACTTCTCTTGGGGAAAGTATTGCTGAACCTTGTTTTACTCTGCGGGGAGTTAAGATGATTTGGCCATATTTTTCAGTTGAACCTACCTTGGTGCCTTGGCGGACAAAACAACTAGACTGCATTAGACAACTCCACATTGCCCCTGTCTTTGATGTCACCTGTAATTAATCTCTTGTTTTATATGCAAATATTTATGAATCAGCAATTTAATGTCAAATGCATATATCAAAAATGAACATTGGACGTTCTTCGCAAGACAAAACAGAAAAAAGGGAAAACAATGGTAATTTGTATGGACAAGTGAATTTGTATTGATTTAAACTTTGCCTGTGAATAGGCGTCTTTTTTGTACAAGAGACTGACATCCTAGTAAGAGGACATCGCCAAATAGTATAGAGTTTACATTTTGAAAAAGAAAACAAAACAGCTATGTGAACAATCCCACTGGGTTCCAACTCTGCTATTGCCTTTATGTCTTCGAACGTCTCATCGCTTTGCTGCTTAGTTGAAGATGAAGCCGATTGGTCAATGCCAAAATCTGGAGCCAGATAGTTGATGCCGAATTCCGGATGCGAAGTGATCCAATGAGACATAGTGTTACGCTTTTATCCCTAAATTTTGCCTGGACCGCCCTTTCTGGTTTTCAGTCCACCGGGATACCCTTTTTTACCCAAACCGCCCTTTCAGGTTTTCGACTTGCCGGGTGTACAGATTTTTTTCACTTCATCCCTTATTTTTGCCCGAACCCTTTTGGTTCGCCGGGAAGCCCTTGTTTTTGCCTAGGTATGTCAACCTAGCGGGTCTTTTATTTATGCGTAGTATTTTTTCACTATGTCTGCATTGGCGGGGTGAGGAAGGTCGTCACCGTCCATGGTGGTTAGGATCATGGCTCCTCCTGAGAACACACACTTAACCACAAATGGCCCTTCGTAAGTAGGGGTCCATTTGCCCCGGGGATCACTTTGAGGAAGGATGATGCGTTTGATTACCAGGTCCCCAACTTGATACTCTTGCGGTCTGACTTTCTTGTTAAATGCCCTGATCATCCGTTTTTGATACGTCTGACCATGACAGATAGCAGTGAGCCTCTTTTCGTCAATCAGATTTAATTGATCAAGTCGAGTCTGGATCCACTCATCTTCATTCAAGTCTGCATCCTTCATTATCCGGAGGGAGGGTATCTGGATTTCAATCGGCAAGACTGCCTCCATGCCATAGACCAAGGGGAAAGGAGTTGCCCCGGTTGATGTCCTTGCTGAGGTGCGGTACCCATGAAGAGCGAACGGTAACATCTCGTGCCAATCTTTATAGGTCACTGTCATCTTCTGCACAATTTTCTTGATATTTTTATTGGCTGCCTCTACAGCCCCATTCATCTTCGGCCGGTAGGGAGAAGAATTGTGGTGCTGTATCTTGAATTGTTCACAGAGTTCAGTGATCATCTTGTTGTTGAGATTGGTACCATTGTCCGTAATGATTCTTTCTGGGACGCCGTACCGACAGATCAGATTATGCCGGATGAAACGTGCCACGACGCTCTTGGTTACTGTGGCATAGGAAGCTGCCTCAACCCACTTCGTGAAATAATCGATCGCCACCAAGATGAAGCGATGCCCATTGGATGCCGTCGGTCGGATCTCACCGATCATATCGATGCCCCACATTGCGAAAGGCCAAGGTGCCGTTAGGACATTCAAAGGAACTGGAGGGATATGCACCTTGTCAGCATAGATCTGGCACTTATGACAAGTTCGGGAGTGTTGGTAACAATCGGCTTCCATTGTGGACCAGAAATATCCTGCCCGAAGGATTTTCTTAGCCATGGTGTGTCCACTTGAGTGCGTTCCGAATGTACCTTCATGCAGTTCCATCATGATTTTCTCCGCTTCAGCCTTATCCACACAACGTAGCAGGGTTGAATCATGATTCCGTTTGTAGAGAATGCCGTTGCTGAGTAAGAATTTTGCAGCAAACCTCCTCATGAACTTCTTATCATTGACAGATGCGCCTTCAGGGTATTCCTGAGCTTCCAAGTACCTCTTCACCTCGTGATACCAGGGTTTCTCAGTCACCTTCTCAGCCTCGAGCTCACAGCAGTACGCCGGTTCATCCAACTTCCAGATTATGATTCGGGGAGCCTCATTGTCCCATTTAACTTTGAACATTGAAGACATCGTGGCTAGTGCGTCCGCTAGCTGATTTTCCTCTCTGGGGAAATGCTCAAAAGTTATCTCTTCAAAGTGGGGGAGCAAGGTCGACACATACTCTTTGTAAGGAATAAGATTCGGGTGTTTCGTATCCCACTCGCCCTTGATCTGATTGATCACGAGAGCGGAATCTCCGAAGACACTTAGAAACTTGATCCTCAAATCGATTGCAGCTTGTAAACCCATGATACATGCCTCATATTCTGCCATATTGTTGGTGCAGCTGAAACATAATCGGGCGGTGAGTGGAGTATGAGTCCCCTTGGGAGATATGATTACAGCGCCGACGCCGTTACCCAAAGCATTGGAGGCTCCATCAAAATGCATAGACCATCGGGATCCTTCCTCAGGTCCTTCATCCGGTCCAGGTACTTCACAGTCAGTTACCACCATGATGTCTTCGTCCGGAAAATCAAAGTTCAATGATTGGTAATCGTCCACAGGTTGGTGTGCCAAATGATCCGCCAGTACACTTCCCTTAATTGCTTTCTGAGTTGTATACTGGATATCATATTCTGTTAAGATCATTTGCCATCTCGCTATTTTCCCAGACAGAGCGGGCTTTTCAAATATATACTTGATGGGATCCATCTTTGAGATCAATAAGGTAGTGTGAGTCAGCATATACTGTCTCAACCGGCGAGCAGCCCATACAAGAGCGCAGCAAGTTTTCTCAAGCAGTGAGTAACGAGACTCACAGTCGGTAAACTTTTTGCTCAAGTAATAAATAGCGTGCTCTTTTCGGCCAGACTCGTCATGCTGCCCCAGCACACACCCCATTGAATTATCAAGTACCGTCAAGTATAGTATCAGAGGTCTTCCTTCCACCGGTGGCATAAGAATGGGTGGCTCTTGGAGATATTCCTTTATCCTTTCAAAGGCGGCCTGACATTCATCATTCTAGCGTACCACTTGATCTTTCTTCAGTAATTTGAAGATTGGCTCACAAGTAGCGGTTAGATGTGAGATGAATCGGGCAATGTAATTCAGTCGTCCTAGGAAACCTCTGACTTCTTTCTCTGTTTTTGGAGTCGGCATCTCTTGTATGGCTTTTACCTTGGCAGGATCCACCTGAATACCTTTATCACTTACAATGAAACCTAGCAACTTTCCGGATCTTACCCCAAAGGTGCATTTGTTGGGATTCAACCTCAGCTTGTATAACTTGAGTCGATCAAACAACTTCCTCAGATGGTCAAGGTGCTCCTCCTCAGTTTGAGACCTCGCTATCATGTCATCAACGTATACTTCAATCTCATGATGGATCATATCATGAAATAAAGCAACCATGGCACGTTGATAGGTTGCCCCAGCATTTTTTAATCCGAAGGGCATGAACCTCGGCCTTGATCTTTTCAGACATCTCTGGACGCATCCGTCGAACTTTTTGCTTTACCGGAGGGCAATCTTCCTTGGTTGGCAAATGGTGAACTACAATGTCGGCGTCCAAACCAGGCATATCTTCATAGGACCAAGCAAAAATCTCCATGTAGTCTTGTAGCATCTGGATCAATCGTTGCTTCACGCTGAGCTCTAGATTGGCACCAATCTTGACCTCTTTCCTATCTGTCTCAGTACCCAGGTTAATTGTCTCCACAGGCTCTTCATGTGGTTGAATAGCCCTCTCTTCCTGAAGTAGCAGTCTCGCAAGTTCACCAGGCACTTCGCAATCATCTTCACCTTCGTCTTCGGCCAAGTTGATCGGATTTTCGAAGTCATAACTGGCGGTAGCAGAGCTGTTACCAGTGAGATCCAGAGTGGATTGAAACCTGTATAAGTGAGTGTGTGTAAATATAGATGTTTTGCAATATGTATAACACAAAAAGAAAAAGAGCACAAGATTTGAAATGCAACAAACGTCCAATGTTTTGATTGATGATATATGAAAATGTCATACAAAAAGCCCTCACAAATGGAGCTACGATGCCCCGGGCAGGACACCGAGCCAACAAAGTTTTAACATATTGTTTGTTACAAATTTGGAAATCAAAAGAAATCAATTACTGCGTGACAAATGTGATAGGGGTAAAATCCTTTGCCGTCCAGTTGCTAGGTCCGTTGCTGGTAGTCGGGTAGATCCAACTGTCAAACTCTGCTTCCTCTACATCCTCCTCGATAGCATTCACCCTTGAGCTGGAAATAAACACCAGAGCCTTTCCGATCTTCTCTTTGCGCACCGCCTTCTGAGCCTCTGCAGTAAAGCCTAGCCCAAACTTGTCGTTCTTCTGAGTGAAGTCAGGAAGCTGACCCCAATGTGCACAATTGCCTTTCTGTACCACAGCCCGGGCATCCCTTAGGGAAGCCATCTTCAAGGAATCATTCTCTTCGGCCGTTGTCTCTGCAGCTGCTGAAATTGGATGTACCTCCTCGAAATGCTGGAAGGGGGTTTCAATGAACTCTCCGTCCATCTCGATGTACCTGAAGGAATTCAAATGGCTCACCATATACTCCTCTTCTCCTTGCACAGCGACGATCTTCCCCCTGACAGGATACTTCAGCTTTTGGTGCAAGGTGGAGGTCACTGCCCCAGCTTTATGGATCCAAGGTCGACCCAACAGACAAGAGTATGATGGACGTATATCCATCACGTAAAAGGTAGAGTCGAACACTTGAGAGCCCACACGAATAGGGATGTTAACCTCTCCGTGGACCATCCTCTTGGAACCGTCAAAGGCCCTGACGATGATATTGCTGGGTTTCAACTCCAGGCCTTCATAATCCAGACGATCTAAAGCCTTTTTCGGTAGAACATTCAAGGAAGAACCAGTATCCACTAATACATGTGCCAGAGTGGTGCCCCTGCATTCAATAGAGACATGCAGGGCATCATTGTGGTCTCTCCCTTTTGCGGTCAGGTCAGCATCTGAAAAACCCAAGCCGTTGTCCGCCGTCAGATTCGCTATGCAGTTAGTGAACTGAACTGCAGACGTCTCCTGCGGCACATGGGCCGTCTTGAGAAATGAGATCAAGTCCTTAGCATGGGCCTCGGAGCATAGCAATAGGGAGAGCAGGGAGATCTTGGAGGGTGTATGCCCCAACTGCTCGACAACATTAAAATCACTCTTCTTTATTATTTTCAGAATCTCCTCCATTTCTTGTCGGGAGGCCTCAGCATTTACGGGTATTGGTGCCTCCATCCGGGCAGGCTCTTCTTCAATCCCTTTGCCCCGAGCATTTGATGACTCGGCAGCAGGGGACACAATTTGATCAGCAACAAGACTAGGTAAACTTGCAGGTTTTATGAGGAGGGGTTTTCGAATAGCGGGCGGCGCAATGTCAGGCGAGAAGAGCCTGCCACTGCGGGTGACTTTAGCTGGACCGGTGATATCGCAGATACTGGCACTAGCATCAAATTCTTGTTTGATTCCATTTACATACACGTCTGCCCCATAATGCCAGGGGACAGCTTTATCAGACACGTAAGAGAGGGGCCCTGGAACAGTAATGATCACAGGCGCAACTGTCATGATTTGAATAGGCTTCTTTGGGGGAGCCTTGATTGGATTTTTGAAGATGGTAATCACGGAAACTTCTTTCATTGGAACCAATTGAACAGCAGTCTTTTTGAATAGAATCTCCTTGCTATCCATTAGGCCTTGGATGCCTAACCTTAGCAGGGGACAATCAGATAGGGAAATAGCACAGAATGGGCAACCCTCGCCGCAACCCGGAAATAAACCGGCCCGCAGTAGGTTCTTCTTAACAGTCTTCAGAGGGGTAACAACTTCATTTACCGAAACAGCGTACACTTCTTCCTCAATGGCATTTACCCTATGCTGGGGCATAGGAGCCGTTACAACATTTGGTCTTTCCGGCGCTTCAAACTGAATTTCCTTTGCGTCGAT
This sequence comes from Vicia faba, assembly GCA_948472305.1. Lineage (NCBI taxonomy): Eukaryota > Viridiplantae > Streptophyta > Magnoliopsida > Fabales > Fabaceae > Vicia > Vicia faba. The sequence goes on along the minus strand of OX451740.1, from coordinate 1,210,282,959 downwards.
CAGATCTTGCACTTTGTTTCTCAAGGCCCAGCAATCATCAGTAGTGTGCCCGGGACTATCAGAATGATAAGCACACCGGGCATTTGGGTTATATTTAGGAGACGCAGTGTTGACGACTTTAGGAGCTTCTTTGTGGGTCACCAGGTTGGTGGATAACAGTTGGGGTAAAATTTGAGATAATGTCATACTTAGTCGGGTATACTGCCTCTTGGGCCTTTCGCTTCTTTGTTGATTGTACTGCTGAGGAGCAGCAACAGGTTTGGAGATGACCAAAGCATTGACGGCTTGGCGACTTTCGGGCTTGACTTGTCTTCTAGGACCATAGACGGCACTTGCTTCTTTCTTAAACGGCCTCTTCTCAGCACTTGTAGAGGCAGCCTTCTGTATCTTGCCTGACCTGATGCCAGCTTCAATTATTTCTCCCGTTAATATCAAATCTGTAAATCCAGCGGAGGAGTTACCAACCAAATGATTGAAAAACGGACCAGACAACGTCCCCAGAAACATATCAACCAGCTCTCGATCAGTTAACGGAGGCTGCACCCTGCCAGCCAAATCTCTCCATTTTTGAGCGTACTCTTTGAACCCTTCACCCGTCCCTAGAGACATACCCTGAATTTGGGTACGCGTAGGAGCGAGATCAGAATTGTATTGGTATTGTCTGTAGAATGCGGTTGCCAAATCTTCCCAGTGTCGGATGCTAGCTCCATCCAATTGGTAGAACCATTCGAGCTGTGACCCCGAAAGGCTATCTTGGAAGAAGTGAATCCAGAGGTTCTTATCCGCCGTGTAAGGTTGGATTTTCCTTACATACGACCTCAGATGCAGCTTTGGGCAGGAGACCCCATCATACTTGGCGAAGGCAGGCGCCTTAAACTTGTGTGGAATGACTACCCCAGAAGATAACCCCAAATCTCCGAAATCCAGTCCTGGCACGTTCTGAATTTCCATGGCGCTCAAGCGGTCCTCCAATTGCTTGTATCTGTCAGCAGCAGGTGGGTATTGTTTGTCGTTATAGTCCGTCTCATTGTCGGAGACTGCGGGACTAGGAGCTCCTCCCCCTTGGGGACTGTTTTTCTCAGCAGAAGAAGTGGTTGGATCAGCTTCATTGTGGAGTGTGTTCCCAAATCTGCGTCTGGTGTTGAACATCGCCGTCCTCTTTTTCTTCTTCTTCTTAATGAGTAGAGTCTTCAACTCTTGCTGACCTTGGGCTAGGCTTAGGACCATCTCTTGAAATTGTGCACTTTGGGCCTGAAGGGCCTTGATTGCTTGCTCACTGGAGGAGTCTGGATTCATGATGACTGTTCACACAAACAGCGAAGAAAATTAAGCAACCTGTGAAATAGGGTACCTGCTATGCATATGGTGCAATGGAATGTGTATGCTTTATGTTTTCAAAGACAAACAAGATTCAACTTTGTAGACAAAAAGGGAAACACACTTCATTAGATTAAAATTTCAATTGTTCAACAATTTGCCCTTAGGCATTACAGGAATGAAAAATATTGGAAAGGAAATAAACTATAAAAGGAAACATCCAAAGCTCCTCAATGCTCCCATGGCCTCCTCTTTTCAGTGCTGATGTAGTTGTTCAGGACCCGTTCTTCCTCCAATTGCTTAGTCAGCCTCTGGATCTTCCTTTCCTGCTCGTTGAACTTCTCCCGATAGAAATCCCGTTCTTCCTTTAGTTGTGCCCAAGATCTCTTCATGGTGTCAAAATCAGTAGGTATTTGAGGAGGGAGGACAGTTGGGGGAACCCCATCTTCATCGGGAGATTCAAGGATGACTGGTCTGACGGCTTCGTATGGCATACCCAACTTCTGAGCACGGATGCGGACCCATTTGCAATAGGGTTCCAATGGCAGAGAAGTCTTTGGTCCTAACTCATGTGGGTCAGCTTTGTGGATTCTGTCCCAAGCTTTAATGAATCCCTGGCGTAGTTTGTCACTGCCTGCCTGAAACTCAAAATGGAAGTGAGGAACCAGCATCTCATGAGGCCCATCTCCTTTGGCTCTTCCAAACTGACGGAGAGCTAAACACGGATTGTAAGAGATTCCTCCTTGGATACCGATCAACGGGACATTAGGGTATTCTCCGCAACGATCGATAACAGCTACCTCATCCAAACCTCTGAGAGTCCAAGTGATATCCTTATCTGTGAGAGACATTAACCTCCGAGCCCAACCTTTTCCTTCTTCATTCTTCAGCACGAACTTAGGAAGGTGCGAAATAAACCACCTTACTAGCAAAGGAGCACAACACCACGGAGTCCCCCGTTTTCGAGCAGTACGAGCATAGAGTTGTTGTAGAATGTCACCCAAGAGAGTGGGTACCGGATTCCGAGACATGAAGATTCTTATGACATGGATACTGATAAAGGTGTCAGGGTTGGGAAACAATACCAGACCATAGATCAAAAGAGCCAGAATATCCTCATATGCCTTGAAGTCCAAGTCATTCCAGAAATCATTAGCCTTGCCAACCAGAAATTTGACCAAAAAGCCCTTGATCCCATTTCTAGTTTCCTAGTTGGTCAAAACCTCTGCCTTGGTCAAGGGGAGAATTGCAGCAATCTCTTCAGGCCTAGGAGTCTTTTCCAAACCAGTGAATGGAGTTTGTTCCAAGACAGGAATCCCAAGCAAATAGGAAAATTCTTCCAAGGTAGGAACCAGTTGGAAGTCTTGAAAGGTGAAACAGTGATACAGAGGGTCATAAAACTGGGTCAGAACGCTTATCAGTTGTTGGTCCCATTTTGCAGTGACTAAACTGAGAAGAGAACCATGCCTCTGAATGAAGGAAGTGGTATTTGGAATTCTGCTAACCAACTCATCAAGCAACTCAGGTGAACGAACAAAGTTGAACCAGATAGTATTCCTTCGCACAGGCATCATAATGTCCTACAAAACAGAGCAAAGATGAAACCCCTTTTGTCTTTGAAATGGGTTAGCCTTTTAGACAGGATGCATGAAATGGTATGATGGCATGATGCTATGATGAAACACACCACAAGTAATCACATAGGCAAATAAGGCACACAAGTCACACAAGACACCCTTAGGTTTCAGGCCAGCATGAGTTTCAGGTATTACCCTCTTTTGGTTTTGTTGGTTAAAACCTGTCCTATCAAAAGTAACCGGGTTCTAGAGGATCTCAAATCATTGGCTACCCTCAATCGGTCATAACTCCAGCATCGCAATCTTTTCTCGCGGCCAGAACCATCTCGAGAGTTTAGCCTCAATGAGTGTAGCATACTGCTACTGTCCTAATAGCCAAGTTGGTCAATTTAGGGTTCTAAGGTTGGTTGGTGTTTAATGACCCCTTAGAAGACCTATATTCTCCCTGTTACAACACAAGGGATATAGGTACAGACTAAGATGCCACACCAACGTAGCCACTGCTTCACCCATGTCGGTCTACGCCGGACAGGTCCCTCACAGATTATGCTACCTAAAAAGGGTATTTCCCAGATCCGGGTTAGGATCTATGAAACTCCGATGCAAAGCCCACAAATATAAAAGCAAACAAGACAATCAATTGAAAACAAAGGTGATCTAAGCCCTAAGGTTACTCCACTTTTAAAAGTTTTCCCCAGCAGAGTCGCCAGTTCTGTGATACGGTGGGAGAACTGTCTTGAGGTTTTGCGTTTGTATTCGCAAATGTTGCGGTTAGCAAGAGTCGCCACCGACTTTTTATTTTATCCTAAGGAAAGGTTAAAAAGCACAGCAAAAACCTTTTGAGATGTTTTCTTGGGTTCGGGGAGTAGATTATAGAAAGGGAAGGTATTAGCACCCTTTCTATCCATGGTTATCCATGGGCTCTTAGTTACTTGCTTAGACCACTTGCCTTTTGTTTTCAATTGTTTTAAATGGTGCTTGAGTGTGTGGGTTTTGAAAATGTTTTTGAAAAGAGGCCAATGTGGTGGCAACCTTTGTAATGATCCATGTGGGGATGTATACAAAGATGTATGTCTTTTGAAAAAGTTTTCATTTTGTTTTTGAAAGTTTTGTTTTGAAAGTGTTGTGATGTGTGATTTTGAATTTAGACAAGTGTTTTGTTTTGCAAGTTGATTCAAGTAACTAAGAGGTTATCTACTCCTAAATTTCTCAAAAGATCATTGCTATACTTTTAACCCTTTTAACAAGTTTGCTCCACCATTGTATTTGGTGGGCAAGTTTGTGTTAGGATGTGAGAGGGACAGGCGCGGGTCATCGTTTTGACCATAATTGCAACGGCGTTAAATGTCTTTGGGCAATTTCTCTAAGGGACTTGATCATTTGTTTTTGTTTGTTTTTGAAAAGTTTTGTCGAGGGACTATGATCATTCAAATTGTTTGTTTTGCCCAAAGAAGTTTAACATGCAACATGGCCCATTTATTTGAAGGCAACAAGTGGAATACCCTAGGGGGTGCAAGTGTGATTTGTGTGTCCATTTTCATGCTTGTTTATCTTGTATTAGGTCAAACTATTTTTTATCGTTTTTCGCATACAAACCCTAATTCTAACATGTTATTATTAGAAAGCAATAAAGTGCGAAATTAAAATTACTAAGCTATTACAAAACCAAATATGGGAAGGGGGGTACAAATGTTTAAATGGGGGATATTGACAAGAATTTAAATCTAAATTATTACATCATTTTGAATATTTGCAATTTAAATAATGCATAATTAAATGTAAATTAAATAAATATGTGAAATGCAAAAAGAAAATTTTTATGTGTATGAGAAAATATTATTTATGTAAAAGGGAAAAGAAAATAAAAATGTATTATTTTTTGAGTATTTTGAATTTAGGGCAAAAACCCTAATTTGAAAGAAAATGTATAATTATCTATTTATTATTTATAAAAATAAAATAAAATGAAGTATATTATGAAGAAAAAAGTATTTTTATATCAAATATTAATAAAAGTGAAAAATCAAGTATTTTCATATTTTTGTCTTAAATATATTAATAATCACATATATATATATATTAAACCCTAAATATGTATTATATACAAAATAAACATTTATTTAATATTTTAATAAATAAAATAAAAAAAAGGTATTTTTTGTGTGAAATATTTTCAGAAAGTAAATGAAAATAAAAAGTGTATTTACATTATTTTTACATTTTATTCTAATAATCATATATATGTATTTATGTACAAATAAAGAAAATAAACAAATAAATATGCAATAAATGCAAAAAATGATAAAAAAAATATTTTTAATTTTCTAATGTCATGAGAAAAATAAACAAAGTCAGCCAAAAAAGAGAAAGTCAAAAATGTTAAAAAATAAACAAATGGGCTCAGGGGGGTGTGAATCAAGAAAGATGGTGTGGAAATCAAAATTACACAGGCCCAGCCCACTTCACTCCTTCTTCAACCTCCAGCTTCAAACGTTTGAAAAAACGCGCGCTTCTTGCTTCAATGTCTAACTCCTGATTCTTGGCTTTTCAGCAAAAACTCATAACACAAGAAATGTTCAGCATGAAGAGACGGTTTCAACCATATAAATAACTTGACCTATCTCTCTAAGATGAGGGAGAATTTCTCTCCCCCTCTTTTCTGACCTAACTTTTCATCAATGTTCAGACATGAAATTCTCTAAGCACACGAAACATAAATGAAATCTAATCATATGAGCATGTTCAGGGCTATGATTGTGACATGTTTTCTTCAAAAACCTAAAGCTGACAATGCCTAATAAGAGAGATAGAACTCCATGAATATACCTGTTCAGTTGGAATCGAGCTGGGCAATGGAGGATGTTTCAGAGTGAAATGATGACTTGTACAGCTTCCTTGAAGTGTAAGGATGCTTTTCCAATTCCTACTTTGTCTTGAAACTCCCTGAATCGAGCTAGTGAACTCCAACTGCAAAACAGAAAATTGAAAATGGTGAAGTGGCTTGGAGGTGTTACAGGTCTGATTTTAGGACATGGTTAGCTTGCATATATTGTAGGGAAGGTAAAGGAAAAGGTTTGAATCAAAATGCTTGAAGGGATTGGGAGTTTGCACTCAAACTGCAGGGGCTCCCCTGTTTGTGCAGTTTTGAGGTGATTTTGAGATGGAGGGTGCTTCAGATGGCAAAGGCTCGTGTGTTAGCTTGGATTTGGTCTATGAAAAGTGTTTGATAACTTTGTTCTTCTGTTTCTAAGCTGAGATGAGAGTTAGCATAAGTTATGGACTTTTCTTCACACTTAAGCTACAAAATGCCACTTTTCTTTCTAGGTCAGTACAGGCCCTCTAACTATGCTGCTATCCCTTGCCTTGATCAGTGCAATTTGCTCACAAAATTGTGCCAAGAAGATCTTGCTTGTACTTGCTTGGATTTCTAATTGACATAAATCAAGCTTTTCAAGAATGGAAATAATGCTTTTTCTAGTTTAGGCTTAATTCCTTGTGTAATGACCAAAGGCTTAGAATAACAACTTGATTAATTGGTTTTGCATTAAATTAAGGAGTGTAATTTGGTTTTAGGACCTGTAAAGTAGCACAAACTATGCTGAGTTCAAATTTGCCAAGTTTATGAACATGCTTTGATGAAGAACAAAAGTGAATTTTTGCCAACTTGTGAAATTCGAATCTCTCAAGTTATGAGGTTGTTTGATGAGTTCTTGGACATTTTGGAAAGCTTGGAATGTGTACTACAATCCATATTTGAAATGAAAATCAAAATTCCAAGTGGAAGGGTATGAAAAGTGGCCTTGAAGTAGGGTAGAAAACCTTGTCAAAATAGGTCAAATTTCACTAAGTTAAAAGATGGTTTAGTGCCCTTATTCAAAAAATTATAACTTGAGATACAGGCTTCAAATGAGAAAACTTTGTGAATCAAAGTTGTAGACTATGCAACAAGCTACAACTTTCATGTTTTGACTTTTGTTTGAATCCAAATGGATCATGGTGAAAAGATGGGGTAAAGTTGGGAAAAAATTAGGGTTTTCCATAACTTAGAAAAATTCTAAGTTATGAAAAATTCCATTTTCTAACCCTAATTTGCATTTTGTGATTTCTTGGTGAACAAGTTTCATGATTTGGAATGTTTTGATGAAAAATGAATCTTGACTCTTGATTTTGACCAAAAAGTCAAAGTTTGACTTTTCAGTGTACAATCAAAATTGATCAATTGACTTGGAAATTCAACTGTCAATCTTGTGTACTTGGGATCTTTTGAGCTTGATGAACATGTCAAGATAATTCCATTGAGTCCTTGAGGCCATATGTGAACTTGGCTTGCCATTGGTTAGGTCAAACAGTCAAAAATTGCCTTTGTGCAGTCAAAACCCTAAAAATGACCATTTTGCCCTTTTGGTGATCTGATCAAATTTCTTGGGGAATTGTGATCCATACTTGATCAAATGGTCTATATGAGTTTATAATGTTGATGTGGATCAAATTTCATGAGGTTTGACTGTCAATTGGCCACAGTTGACTTTTTCCCCAATACAACTGATTTCTAGGTCAACTGTCTAATTGACTGGGCAAAACTTGGAATCAAGACTTGAAACTTGGTATGGGTAAACTTGGGAGTCCAACATGAAGCATGAAAGTCATCTTAGGCATTTTAGGTCAAAACATCCTTGGGCAAACACAAACCCTAATTTGAGTCCACAGTGCAAGGAGAAGCCTTGAGCAGAGGAAACCCTAACTGTATCTTGATCTTCAAAGGTCTTGTGATGAGAAAATGCTGGGGAAATGGGAGGGCAAATTTTGGGGTACAACACTTCACACAGAGCATCTGAATTGAACTTCAGATTAGGAAGTCCTCTGACCAGATTGAGTTTATTAATCTGAGATATTCTTCTCATACTAACATGCCCCAATCTTCTGTGCCAGATCCACTGCTCGTTGTTAACAGACAGAAGACATTTTACGTTCTGACTCTTTAGTTCAGAAAGTTTGATTTTGTAAATGTTGTTTTTCCTCTTTCCATTAAACAGGATAGTCCCATTTTTCTGACTAACAGCTTTACATGATTTTTGATTAAAGATTATATCATAACCGTTATCACTTAATTGACTTATGGATAACAGATTATGCATCAATCCATCAACTAGCAGAACATTATTAATAGAGGGAAGATTTCCGTTACCTACAGTTCCAGAGCCAATTATCTTTCCCCTCTGATTGCCTCCAAAGCCAACGTGGCCTCCAGGCTTAAGTTCCAGGCTTTGGAACATATGCCTTCTTCCCGTCATGTGTCGTGAGCAGCCAGAGTCCAGGTACCATGACTGGTGTTTCTGACTTGCTGCTAAAGATATCTGCAACATGTATTATTTTATCCTTAGGTACCCAGATTTTCTTGGGTCCTGACTTGTTAGTTTTACCAAAACTCTGGTTGAATTTTGGTTTCACAGAGTGCTTACTGCTAGTATATTTGATGTCGTGTGTGTGACCATACACAAAGTGTGAATTTAGAGGAGTGTGTTTAATGGTTAAATCCATGACATTCTTAGGTGTAGGAACCTTACCTTGGTATCCTATTCCTTTCCTGCCGTTTTTGCTAACTCCATAGATCATTGAAGCCATTCTGCTTCTATCTATGCTTTTAGCAAGGAACTTCTGGAAACTATGATCATACTCCTTGATGATCTCATCAGCGTTGCTGGGAGTTTCAGAAATTGGTTCCTTCTGAGAGTTTTGTAAAGAGTTTTCTAATTTTGAAATTTTATCTCTCAGCTCAGAGTTTTCCAATTTGAGACTCTCAGACTTATTAGAGTCAGATTCAAGATTCCTTTTCAGGTCTCTGAATTTAGCTCTAATCTGCTGATAACGTTCCAGAATTTCATTGAGGCTTTCAGCAAGTTCAACCTTTGTAAAATTAACAGCGAAGTTAGGGAATACCTCTTCTGTGTCTGATTCTGAGTCTGATTCAGAAGCTTCACTATCATCTGGAATGTTAGCCATGAGCGCTATGTTTGCCCTTTCATCATCTGATTCTGAGTCAGCTTCAGACGAGTCAGAGTCATCCCATGTGGCCATGAGACTTTTCTTCTTCTCTCTTCCAAACTTCTTTTTGGGCTTTTCCCTCTGAAGCTTTGGGAAGTCACTCTTGTAGTGTCCTTGCTCATTGCACTCGTAGCAGATGATGTCTTTTGTGTTTGGCTTCTTGCTACTGGAGGAGCCTTCAGATCTTCTGTATCCAGAGGAAGAATCTGTCCTTCTGTATCTGGAAGAAGACTCGTTCTGATCAGATCTTCTGGGATTCCTGAACTTCCTTTGTCTTTGCTTCCACAGTTGATTTACTCTTCTGGAGAGAAGGGAAAGTTCGTCTTCTTCTGATGAGGATCCATCAGATGTTTCTTCAACTGCCTGCAAAACTTTAGACTCAGATTTTCTGTTAGATTTTAATGCTAAAGGCTTACCTTGCTTCTGAGGCTCATCAGCTTCTAGCTCTATCTCATGACTTCTGAGGGAGCTTATAAGTTCCTCCAGAGTGATTTTGTTGAGATCCTTCGCTAGCTTCAGAGCAGTAACCATAGGCCTCCACTGCTTGGGTAAACTTCTGATTATCTTCTTGACATGGTCAGCAGTAGAGTATCCTTTGTCCAGAACTTTGAGACCAGCTACCAGAATCTGGAATCTAGAGAACATAGTTTCAATGGATTCAGATTCTTCCATTTTGAACGCCTCATACTTCTGAATGAGCGCCAAAGCTTTTGTTTCTTTGACTTGAACGTTGCCCTCATGCGTCATTCTGAGAGAATCAAAGATGTTCTTAGCTATGTCTCTGTTGGAGATCTTTTCATACTCAGTATAGGAGATGGCACTGAGGAGGATGGTTCTGGCCTTATGGTGATTCTTGAAATCACGCTTTTGTTGATCAGACATTGATTTTCTATCAATCTTCTGACCAGTTGCATTCACAGGGTGCGTGTATCCATCTGTCACCATATCCCACAGATCAGCATCATGTGCTAGAAAGAAGCTTTCAATTCTGTCTTTCCAGTAATCAAAGTTTTCTCCATCAAAGACTGGAGGTTTGCCGCTGAATCTGTCTCTGTCCTCATTGTTGTCATTGCTGAAATGAGAGTTGTTTCCTGCCATTGTGTTTTTCTGACGCTGGATCTTGTACTGACAAGGTTAAGTGTTTTAGCTCAGAACCAGGCGCTCTGATGCCAATTGAAGGGGTGAAAAACACAAGAAGGGGGGGTTGAATTGTAAAACTGAAATCTTAAAGCAATTGACAAGATATTTTTATCCTGGTTCGTTTGATCTCAAACTACTCCAGTCCACCCGTCAAGGTGATTTCGCCTCTCTCCAATGAGGTCTTAATTCACTATATTCAACTGAATATTACGACTGCTTTAACTACTGCTAAAGCCTTCTTGATTCAAACCACAATCCGGTTTGTCAAGGCAACACTTTCTTACAAAGGTATAAAACAATGTGTGTGAATGTTTTCTACAAAACTTTATCACAACTGTGATGTATACACAAATTAAGCTTAGAAACTAGATTGCTAAACTGTAATGGAGTATCAGAGTTTGTTGGTTTAGCAAAACTGGTAGATGAAGATTATAGGTTCAGCTTTGTGCGTGTAGAGATTTTGAGAGCATTCACCATTATAATCTTTGAAGCCTTGTTTATATAGCACTTGAGAAGATGAACGTTGAATGCAAATATTCTTGATTCAATGCTAATAACAAGCTTTCCTTTTTGAGCAGATCTTGTCTAGAATGATGCCGTTGGAATTAATTAGCGTTCAATGCACAGTACCGTTGCTTCTTCAATGCACGTTCTGGCTTGGCTCATTCTGATTCTGCTTCGCTGCTGATGAACTATTGTGTTTCTGTATCAGAGAGTTTACGCGCAGTTCTGTTCATCAAGCTTCAGCATGTACGTGAGTTGATCATCTGATCTTGACGTTCTGATTCAGCAACTTCTGATGCTGGTGTATGAAATCAAATTCTGATGCTGAAGAAGTGATCTTGCTTATTTTAATCAGCGTATCTGCAAGTCAGAGCATAGTAATTTTAGGCAGCATATAGTTCAAACATGAAACATATAAATACTCTATCTTTTCACTTTGTTATCATCAAAACTCAAATATAGGGTAGTAGATTCAAACATTGTTCTAACACTCTGCTTGGGGAGAATCTTACCGACCCATTCGTGGTTACGAGCCTCAGCTGGGGAGAATTAACACCACTGTCCTTTTCTTACTCTGCAGGGAGTGTAAATGTTACTGGGACGCGGGCTAAGGATATGATAATGACTTTGCATCGAGACTTTTTTGCCCCTGTATCTGTGGGAGAAGGTGCCTGTGGAGGCCTTGTGGATCGAGTATTATTCCAACCTATGAGGTGCTTGGTAATTGCCGATTAAAATGACAAATCTTCTTCTGGTAGGCAAGTGACGAGATGACGGGACATAGTCGTACGCTTTAATCCCTAACTTTTTCCTGGACTGTCTTTTCAGATTTTTAGTCCACCGGGATACCCTTTCTTTCCCAAGCTGCCTTTTCAAGTTTTCGACTTGCCGGGTGTACAAATCTTTTTTTGTTTTTATCCCTAATTTTTGCCCGAACCCTTTTGGTTCGTCGGGATGCCCTTATTTTTGCCTAGGCCTGTCAACCTAGCGGGTCTTTGTTCATTCACAGTATTTTCTGACTATGTCCACGCTCTCAGGGTGTAGGGAGTTGTCATTGTCGGTAGTGTTGTGTTGCCATACTACCAGAAGATGTTCGTTTGATCATACAAGATTCGTTGCTGGAATTCATGTCCAATGCCCCAAGTTATTCAAATGGAGATCTGCCCCTGACTATTTGGCATCTTTGAGAAACTCCTTGAATCTTGACTTGACTGCCCCAAATGATAGACAATGCTCATGCCGTGCCCCTTGGTTGGAAGTGTTTTTTCCACTTGAGGTGACCCTTTTTATTGAAAAGGTTTTTGTTCACAAGATATTCATCGTGCGAATTTCTCTGTTGTTGAACAAATAGTCATATGAAAACAATGTTATTTTAAGAATGCAAAGCTTATGTTTGTTTTGAAGTTCTTTGAAAATGCAGTTTTCAATAAAACAAGCAAATTTTTGTAAAATGCGATGTCAACTCAGGATTTACAGCAAGCCCTACAGGAGTCAGGATACCTTTTGTAACAGTATGCTTTCAAACTAACCCGTGCCTCAGCTAGGACTTTTAAGGGTTATAATGTGGTCTGCTTCACGGTTCAAGAAACAAAGGATAAAGGCTCAGATTTTATTTGTACCCACCCGTTCTTTGTGATGTTCTTCGATCCTAAACTCAGCTAATTGTGCATTTAGACCCTGTTTTGAGTCTTTGCTCTGATATTCCAGTGATGGTTCGGATACTAGAAATTTATTTTGAATAGGAAGTCATTTATTTTTTGTTGAGGGTTTGTAGGACCTCTTTCTTTTTGAATTTATTATCCCTGTCTTTTGCCTGAACTGCTTCTTTTTGTGATTACAGTCAGCGGGATGCCCCAATTTTCCTTCTTAAGTCTCCTTCATAGGTTTTGACTTAATGGGCTTTTATTTTTGAGAGATAGTGACTGCCTGCGTTGACGATTATAGGGAACCATCACCGTCTTTTGTTTCGGAAGGACGTCTTCGAAACCATTCATTATGTACATGAGTTAACTGAGAAAACTACCCTGCCCCGGGTTGTGATTTAAGGGTTTTAATCTGTGTAAAAAGAAAAAATCCTACTTCTTTGGCTCAAAGGGGTTGACGAGGGATTATCTTCCTTATAACTCCATTGTTTAGGATTTGAAACAATGCCTGTACATCGTCAGTGGGGTCTGTTCAAAAGCATATTGTAGAGATTTTGATATCATTTTGTCATCCTCCCTCTAAAGGCTTAAAATTTTTAATCGAGAGTTGAACATCACAAAAATGAAAGCAATTTGAATATAGTGAATACAAATGGATTGATTCAAATCAGACATATGCAATGCATTGATAAAGTAACAAAGTTTGACATGAATAAATTTTTGAACAATCAAAAGAAAATTACAACTTGAAAATTCTATTGAACAAAAGCCTCTCTTGTTAGAACTTGTCACTTCAAATGGTGAGCCTTGGAGGATTGACAAAAACATTCCAGTTGACCATCTTGTGTGAATTCCAATTCTCCTTTATTGATCAGGTCTTGAATTTTGTTTTTCAATGCCCAACAGTCATCAGTATCATGCCCCGGGCTGTTGGAATGATATGCACACCTTGCATCAGGATTGTAGTCTGGGGAGGCTATGTTGGGATTCTGAGGAGGGTCCCTTAACGTCACCAGATTCAATCTCAACAGGTTTTGTAAAGCCTGAGACAATGACATGTTGAGCTTGGTAAATTGCCTCTTGGGCATATTTGGCTTACTCTGATCAACCCGTTGTTTTTGGCGAGGTTGTTGTTGGACCCGTGAGGTAATAGCAACTTGGAGGGGTCCATTCTTCACTAACCCAAGCCCTTGTCTTCTTGGAGGCTGATAAATGACTTTGTCCCTGGCCTCGACTGTTTACTTCATACTGTTGTATCTGTCTTGATGAAGTTGGTTGATAATGGTTCTCAGCTCTTCTTGTGCCCAGGCTAAGCCTTGGATGAGATCCAACTGCCCTAGCACTTGGGTTCTTATTGCATCTACCTCAGCTTGCAGTTGTTCCATCCGTTCGTCCTTATTGTCTTCAAGACTTTTCTTGACCATGTTCCCGACAAGGAGTGTTTTCAACTCTTCCTGCCCCTTGGATAGGTTTAGGAACATTTCCCTGAACTGATTTTCTTGAGTATGAAGATCTTGGTTGTCTTGTTAAAGAGCCATTGCTGAAATAAATAGTGAGAACATGAGAGACCTGTACTGGGAGACATGTTATGCAATGATATGTATGATATATGTATGCAATGTTTTCAAGGATCTCGCGGGGTAAATAAGAAGTTCTTAGCTTTTGAATTTTGCAGCTTTGATTGAAGAAACATCGTGTCTTCAAGAGTCCTTCTTCAAGAGTCAAGCTCACCATATCGAGTGGGTCATATCCCCCGAGTCAAGTCATCGTGTTTTGATCTCTAGACGACATTGGCTAGAGGAAAATAAATCCTCTTTGCCTCTTGCTAGACGTTTGATTTACCATAACCTGCATCATAAACCTTTGAGATCCTTGAAACGGTTAAGGAAATGTTAAGGCATGATGTTATGATGTGTATGCTATGCGTTTAAGCAAAAGTGTGAGGTGATGTAAACAAGTAAAATTGGCAATAAATCCAAGTTATTGGATAAGAACTGTAAACAAAACCTGCAAGGAACTCATGTTGTCAGACGATAAAAATATGCAAGTAGTTCAAATTGAAGGTACACAAGTCACACAGTAGCCCTTAAATTTTAGGCTGGCATGGAGTTTAGGTATTACCCTCTTTCAGTTTAGTTCGTTCAACCTGTCCTAGTAATAGTAACAGGGTTCTATAGGTTCTCAATATCACTGACCATCTTCGATCGGTCATAATTCCAGTTTAGCAACCTTTTCTTGCAGTCAGAATCATCACGAGAGTATGGTCTCAATGAGTGTAGCATACTGCTACTTTTCTATGGCCAAGTGGGTCAATTATAGGTTCTAAGGTCAGTTGATGCTTAATGACCCATTAGCAGCCCCATACTCTCCTTGTTGCTCCACAAGGGATATCGGTACCAACTAATGTGCCACATCAACTTAGCTACTGCTTCAACCGTATTGGTCTACGCTGTACAGTTCCCTCACAGTCTATTGCTACTTACCTAAAAGGTATCCCTCAAATCTGGGTTAGGATCTATAGTAACTCCGATACAAAGCCCACAAAATAAAGCAAACAAATGAAACAATTGAAAACAATATGATGAACTATTCCTAAGGTACACCCCACTTATTAACTCCCCAGCAGAGTCGCCAGTTCTGTGATACGGTGGCCAGAACCGGGACGTGGTTTCCTTATTTCGTTAAGGAAATTTTGTTGGTTAACGTTTTGCGTTTGTATTCGCAAAATGTTGCGGTAAGCAAGAGTCGCCACCGACTTTTATTTTATCCAACAAGGAAAGGAAATAAGCACAGAAAAATTCCTTTTTTGAGATATTTCTGAGTATGGGGGGTAGATTATAGAAAGATAAGGTATTAGCACCCTTTCTATCCGTAGTTATCTACGGGCTCTTAGGTACTTGCTCATCATTTTCAAAATTGTTTTCTTTGTATTTGTGTGATTTGAAAAGCTTT
This sequence comes from Vicia faba, assembly GCA_948472305.1. Taxonomy (NCBI): domain Eukaryota; kingdom Viridiplantae; phylum Streptophyta; class Magnoliopsida; order Fabales; family Fabaceae; genus Vicia; species Vicia faba. Next base: position 1,210,267,784 of record OX451740.1, on the reverse strand, counting down.
TGTTTTGACTTCGATTTAACCCTTGCTTCTGTCTTCAAGAGTGTAATGAAGTGTTTTTGAAAACTTTGTTTGTAAAGGAGTGTAAGTGTGAGAAATTTGTTTGGAATGAGAAAGTACTTAAGAGCTAATCTACCTACTCGAAAAAAGAATCGTTCTATGCTTGTTTCCTTTAGACAACGCTATCCCACTATTAGTGAGTAAGTAGAACCGTCGTTGGAGTTTGAGGGTCAATTCGAAAGGGACGCACGGTCACTAAAGCAATATTAGGACGTCTTAGTAATAACCATAATGTCTTAGATCAATTATTCGAGGCAACAATTCCGAGGCAACCATTCCGAGGAAACTTTTCCGAATCGGGACTTTGATCTTTGTTTAGATAAAAGGACGGCCACTAAAGCATCCTATACTCAATGACCATTTACCGAAGGCAACCAAGTGGGAGTGTACCCTAGGAGTGCGCATGTGCGAATGATTCAATTTCAGTTTATTTATCTTTGCACATTTAGGGTGATCTAACTGTTTTAAAATTAATCATACATTTTTGTCATGCATCCCTATATCATACATCTAATAGTTAATAATTTGCGGAATTTAAAGTGCGAAATTTAAACTACGCTATTACAAGGCTTCGGGTATTTACATAGCCAAAAACAAACCCTTTGAAAATAAAGCGATAAATGTAAATAAACGTCCTAATTAAACTATTACAAACTGTAGGCAGTTACATCAATATGGTAAATAATAAAAATAAAACGCGCGAGAAGAATTAAGATCGACGAGAATTTAAGGTTTTGACCCTTCTAATCTAATTAAAAGAAAAATTGTTTTTTTGTTGTTTTTAATAAAAGAAATAAGTTTTATAAATTAAATATGCAATTAATTAATAAAAATAATTACATGACCTATTTTGGTTTCTTTGGTTATTTTAGGAAAAAATAAAATATAATTAAGTTAGTAATAAAACATATTTATTCTAATTATTTTTAAGTTTTTTACAAAAAGAAATTAAAGTTTTACCTAAAATTAAAATTTAATTAAGAAAAAAATCCTAAATCTATTTTTATGTGATTTTTATATTTGTTTATTGATAAAAAAAAATAAAAGGGATTAAAAGAAATAAACAAAACGAATAAAACATGAAAATAAAGATGGGCCTAGTATCAAAAGTAAACAGGGGGTGCAATCATCAGAAATCCCTAGGCCCGAATCTTCGAAAGCTTCATGCTCTAACTATGGTGTTTTTTTTTTATTCTTGCGTGGAACCTATGATTCAACCATCCATAAATGTTCTATATAAACTCAAACAAACGTTAGCATACCATAAAATGTGATTAAAATTAGAGATTCAAAGTTTAAAGTTTTACCAAACCGGTGTTGTCAAATGGGGGGCATGCTAGGCGTGTGATGGATTGATCTTGGGCCTTGTAAGACACTTGAGGAATTCAAGAGGATGGTTTGAGGCTTGATGTCAATTGAGAGAGACCGGAACCTCGAGATAGGACTTGCACCAATTCTTTGATTTCTGGAGAGCTTTTTGAAGAGCTTTTAGAGAGCTTTTTGAAGAGCTTTTTGAGAGCTTTTTAGAGAGGATTTTCATCCCTTTCAATCTTGTATGACTCTATATTTATATAGGAGAATGATGAGACAAGAAAGCATGGAAATAATCTCCCTCATAATGTTGTGTTTTAAGACCATGATCAAAATTTGAAAAAAATGCCATATTTGATGATTTTATGCCATTTTCACTTGTGGATGAACCTGGACATATTTGAAGAGTTATTGCATGAAATCAATTAACATAAACCAGCATAAAAATTTCCCAAAATGGATTCACATCAAAATTTATATTATTTCTATTATTTATTTATTTAATTCTGAATTTTAATGAATAAAATATCAAAATAAACAGCATAAATAGTAGAAAAATGTATGGGTGGGCTTAGAGGTCGTTGACCATGTTAGGAATGAGTTTCAAACTTGAAAAGATAGGCCCATTTGGAAAAAATCCATGTTTGGTCAATATTTACTTCATGCATTTTTTCAAAAATTGTCCAACTTTGACAATGCATATCTCTCTCAACTTTAACCTTATGGGGGTGTTCTTTGACTTTTTAGAAAGCTTAGTATGTCCCCTAAGATACCTATTTTGTTTCATCTCAATTGGATCTTCCATGTTCATGTAATAAGCTTTGACCCAAAAGGTGTTTTTGTTGACTTTCCAAAATGACCTATAATGTCCAAATTCATAACTTCTTGTGAGTGCATATTTTGAACTTGGAAGATGAAGATGGATTGTAGGGAATTGAATCCTATTCAAAATGAGCTTTGGATGGGTCATTTCTCATAAAGTATGAGAAAGTTATGCTTGGTCAAAGTTGAGTTGACTTTTCCTGCAAAACCCTAATTTAGCAACTTTTAAGTCTTGATGAATTATGAGAAATCCTTAATGAATAATGATCAACCCTTGATCAAATGATGAAATATACTTCAAAATGAGGATGTTGACGAAAAATCTTGAAGTTTGATTGTATGTGGGCCACAGTTGACTTTTGCCCTAGCACAGTCGATTTTCAGGTCTTTGAGCAATTGACTGAGCAAACTTCCTCTGCATGGCTTGAAACTTGACATGGATGATCTTGAGAACATATTAGGACAATGTTGAGAATTTTGGGTCCCTTGGACTCAAGTATCTTGATGCAACATGAAACCCTACTTTGAGGTAGACTGCCTTAGGAGAGAGCTTGTCTGGTCAACCCTTGGACTACCTTGAGCAACTTGGGGATCTTTCTTGAAATGTTTTGAGAAATATGGGAGGGAAAATTTTGGGGTACAAAAGTGGGGCTTATGGGAAGAAACCTGGATATTAGGGTTACTTCAAAGCGACAACATAGATTAGTTAACTCGTTTGGTTTCGTGAACTGAATTTCCATTAGTTGTCTGCAGACAAGACCTGTATAACTGCTGGATTTGTTGAAGCTAATCATCTTTCCTAAAAATATATCAGGGTTAAGTATATGCGATGCTTGAAATGCGTGGTGGGATGATGTTCTCAAAATAAATGAGATTATGTTGTATATGATATGCGTGCGCATGTCATGACGTATGCACATGAAATGCTATCGGAGTATGTCCGAGTCTGGAAAAATAAATCCCTGACTGCTTGCTGGAGATTTATGAATATTCTGTCAGGAAGAGATCCTTCTTGAGAATAAACTCTACGGGGAACAAACTTAGAAAGTGAATTTTTGTAGCTGAAGTAATGAGCTCTGTCGGGGATTGAGCTTCTGCATCCAGAGAAATAAACTCTGCTTGAGGGATGAAATTTACTGACCCGCTCGCGATTATGAAATTCGGCTGGGGGATAAAGGTGTCAGGTTTCTGAATGACCCTGGCTGGGGAGGTTACGTCCTATTTCAGGTAAACCTACATCAATGCTTTTGAATACTTTTACTCTGTGAGGAGTGTATGTACTGTTGATTATGCTCCAAAGTTGTTTCTGTCCCGGCACCTGCTGGGCAGAGTAACTGTCAGATTTAACACTTCTTGTTTTTTTCCCCTGTTTCTGGAATTACGAGTAATTGTCTTTTATTTCTTATGTAAATATTCATGAGCAACAATCATATTCAAATGCATATGTCAAAAATAAATCATTGGACGTTCTTGCAAAACAAAACAGAAAAAGAAAAACAACTTGAAGTTTCTTGTGAAAATGATTTTGTATTGATTTTTGAAGTTGGCTTGTAATAGGCATTTTTGTACAAGGAGGATGACGTTCTAGTAAGAGAACGCCGCCGTAAAAATAGAAGCTATACAGATTTATGTAAAATAAAATAGCTATGTGAAACAACCCCATTGGGTTCCAACTCTGATATTGCCCCTATATCTTCAAGTGTCTCATCACTTTGTTGTTTGTCTAAAGTTGATTAGGTTGATTGGCGTCGTCTGAGCTTGATAGTCGATACTGAAGTCTGGTCGCAAGATGATCCAATGGGACACAGTGATACGCTTTATATCCCTAACTTTTTCCTGGACTGCCCTTTCGGGTTTTCAGTCCACCAGGATACCCTTTTTTGCCCAAGCCGCCCTTTCAGGTTTTCGACTTGCCGGGTGTGCAAATTTTTTTCATTTTCATCCCTTATTTTTGCCCGAACCCTTTTGGTTCGCCGGGAAGCCCTTATTTTTTCCTAGGCCAGTCAACCTAGCAGGTCTTTTGATTAGGCGTAGTATCTTTTCACTATGTCTGCATTGACAGGGTGAGGAAGGTCGTCACCGTCCATGGTGGTTAGAATCATATCTCCACCCGAGAAAATGTTCTTAACAACAAATGGCCCTTCGCATGTGGGAGTCCATTTTCCCTTCGGATCACCTTGTGGCAGTATGATGCGCTTGATCACTAGATCCCCGACTTGATATTCTCGACGTCTGACTTTCTTGTTAAAAGCCTTGATCATTTGCTTTTGATACGTCTAACCATGGCAGATAGCAGTAAGTCTCTTCTCATTGATTAGATTTAGCTGATCAAGTCGAGTTTGGATCCAGTCATCTTCATTCAAACCCGCATCCTTCATAATCTTGAGAGAAGGTATCTCGACTTCGATGGGTAGGACTGCTTCCATGCCATATACCAGAGAGTAGGGTGTTGCCCCTGTCGACGTCCGCGCTGAGGTACAGTATCCATGAAGAGCAAATGGTAACATCTCATGCCAGTCTTTGTATGTCACAGTCATCTTCTGTAAAATTTTCTTGATGTTCTTGTTAGCCGCTTCAACAATGCCATTCATCTTCGGTCGGTAGGGAGAAGAATTATGATGTTGTATCTTGAACTGTTTACAGAGATCGGTGATCATTGTGTTGTTGAGATTCGTACCATTGCCAGTAATAATTCTCTCTGGCACACCATATCGACATATCTGATTATGTCATATAAACCGCGCCACGACGTTCTTGGTTACTGTAGCAAAAGAGGCTGCCTCAACCCACTTCGTGAAGTAATCAATGGTTACTAGGATGAAGCGATGCCCATTGGAAGCAGTAGGCCTGATTTCTCCGATCATGTCGATTCCCCACATTGCTAAGGGCCACGGAGTTGTCAAGACGTTTAAGGGGACCTGAGGCACATGCACCTTATCAGCGTAGGTTTGGCACTTATGACAAGTTCGAGAGTGCTGATAACAATTGGCTTCCTTAGTGGACCAGTAATATCCTTCCCGTAGGATCTTCTTAGCCATGGTGTGTCCATTGGAATGGGTTCTAAAGGTGCCTTCATGTAGATCTGTCATGATCCTCTCTGCTTCGCTTTTGCCTACACACTGTAGTAATGTGGAGTCATGATTGTGCTTGTGAAGGATTACATTACTGAGGAAGAACTTCAAAGCGAACCTTCTCAAAAACTTCTTATCGTTGACAGATGCCCCTTCGGGATACTCTTGAGCCTCGAGATACCTTTTGACTTCGTGAAACCAGGGTTTGTCTGCCACCTCATCAGTATCAATCTCACAATAGTGCGCTGGTTCATCCAACCTCTCAATGGTAATCTGGGGAGCTTCATTGTCCCACCTAACTTTGAACATAGAAGACATGGTAGCTAGCGCGTCCGTTAACTGGTTCTCCTCTCGCGGGAAATGTTCAAAGGTTACTTCCTCAAAGTGTGGGAGCAATGTCAGTATGAGCTCTTTGTATGGGATAAGATTCAGATGCTTCGTATCCTATTCTCCTTTGATCTGATTTATTACCAAGGCTGAATCCACGAAAACGTCTAAGAACTTGATCCTGAGGTCAATAGCGGCCTTGAGACCCATGATACAAGCTTCATACTCCGCCATGTTATTAGTGCAGTTGAAACATAGTCGGACAGTGAAATGGTTATGACAGCCCTTAAGAGATATGATTACAGCGCCGATTCCATTACCAAGTGCTTTTGAAGCTCCATCAAAAACCATAGTCCATCGGGATCCCTCCTCGGGTCCTTCATCTGGTCCAGGTTCTTCATAGTCAGTCACCAGCATAATATTCTCATCCGGGAACTTAAAATTCATGGACTGGTAGTCATCCACGGCCTGATGAGCCAAATGATCAGCCAACACACTCCCCTTGATTACTTTCTGGGTTGTATATTGTATATCGTACTCAGTTAAGATCATCTGCCATCTGGCTATTCTTCTGGAGAGAGCGGGTTTCTCGAAGATGTATTTGATTGGATCCATCTTAGATATCAACAAAGTAGTGTGGGTCAGCATATACTATCTTAGTCGGCGAGCAGCCCATACCAAAGCGCAGCAAGTTTTCTCGAGTAGTGAGTATCTTGTTTCACAGTCGGTAAACTTTTTGCTAAGGTAGTATATGTCGTGCTCTTTTCGACCAGACTCGTCATGCTTCCCCAGCACACACCCCATTGAATTGTCTAGCACTGTTAAGTACAATATCAAAGGTCTTCCTTCAACCGGAGGCATCATAATTGGCGGTTCTTGAAGGTATTCTTTGATTCTTTCGAAAGCGGTCTGGCATTCATCATTCCACTTTACCATTTGATCTTTCTTTAAAAGCTTGAAGATGGGCTCACAAGTAGCAGTCATATGTGAAATGAACCTGGCGATATAATTCAAGCGTCCCAAGAAACCTCTAACTTCCTTCTTTGTACGGGGAGCTAGAATTTCTTGTAAGGCCTTTACCTTTGCAGGATCTACTTGGATGCCTATATCATTGACAACGAAACCCAGAAGTTTACCAGACCTTACCCCAAAGGTGTACTTGTTCGGATTCAACCTCAGCTTGTACATCTTCATCCTATCGAACAACTTTTGTAGATGATCAAGGTGCTCTTCCTCAGTTTGAGACCTGGCTATCATGTCATCAACATAAACTTTGATCTCGTGATGAATCATATCGTGGAACAAAGCGACCATGGCACGCTGATAAGTTGCCCCAACATTCTTCAACCCAAAAGGCATCACCTTGTAGCAGAAGGTGCCCCACTGTGTGATGAAGGACGTCTTCTCCATGTCTTCAGGAGCCATCTTGATTTGGTTGTAGCCAGAGAAACCATCCATGAAAGAGAAGATTTTGTGTTGTGTGGTGTTGTCAACCAGAACATCAATGTGAGGAAGAGGGAAGTCATCTTTGGGGCTCGCCCTGTTCAGATCTATGTAATCCACACACATCCGCACCTTACTGTCTTTCTTAGGTACTGGAACGATGTTATCAACCCACTATGGATAGGAGGTTACAGTTAAGAACCATGCGTCGAACTGCTTCATGACCTATGCCTTGATCTTCTCTGACATTTCAGGGCACTTACGACGGACCTTCTGTTTAACCGGAGGACAATATTATTTGCTCGGTAGACGATGAACCACAATATCAGTATCTAAACCTGGCATGTCTTCATATGACCAGGCAAATATCTCAACGTAGTCGTGCAACATTTGTATTAAACGATGTTTAACCTTAACTTCCAAATTTGCACCAATCTTGAACATCTTTCTGTCTATCTCCGTGCCCAAGTTTATCGTCTCAACTGGATCTTCATGAGGCTGTATAGCCCTTTCTTCCTGCTGTAATAGTCTAGCAAGTTCTCTAGGCACCTCAAAATCATCCTCACCTTCGTCTTCAGCTTGGTTGATCGGATTCTCGAAGTCATAATGGACAGTAGCAGAGCTGTTATCAATGGGATCCAGAGTAGATATGGATCTGCAGTATGATATGTGAGTGTGTGTAAGAGCATAGCTGTTTTGATAAAGTGAAAATAGAAAAGAAAAACAAAGAGCACAAAATTTGTATGCAAGGAATGTCCAATGTTTTATTGATGATATATGAAATGACAAATAATAGCCCTCACAAACAAAGCCAATATGCCCCGGGCAAGGCACAAGGCTGTAGAGTTTTAAATTGTTTATTTCAAATCTCAAAACAAGTAAGACAATTACTGCGGAAAAAATAAATTGGTATAAAGTCCCTAGCCGTCCAGTTCCTTGGTCCATCGTTGGTAGTTAGGTAGATCCAGTTGTCAATGTCTGGGTCTTCCTCGCTGTCTTTAATGGCATTAATTCCATGATTGTTGATGCGTATGGGAGGTCCTCCATCCCGAGCTTGTCGAACAGCCCTTTGAGCTCCTGAAGTAAAGCCCAAACCAAACTTGTCAGTTTTATGAGTAAAATCAGGGAGCTATCCCCAGTTCGTACACCCACCTTCTTCAATCACGGCTCTGGCGTCCTTGAGGGAAGCCATCTTCAGAGGAGGTTCGTTGGTAGTAGTTTCAGCCGATGCCAAGATCTGGGGAACCTCTTCAAAATTCTGGCAAGGAGTCTCTATGAATTCCCCATCCATCTCTACGTACCTGAAGGAATTGAGGAGGCTCACCATATACTCCTCCTCACCATGCACAATAACAATCTTCCCTTTTACTAGATACTTCAACATTTGGTGCAGTGTGGAAGTAATAGCCCCAGCTTCAAGGATCCAAGGACGACCCAATAAACAAGAGTATGATGGCCTGATGTCCATCATATAGAAGATGGACTCAAAGGTTTGAGAGCCTACCTTGACAGGGATGTCCACCTCCCCATGCACTATTCTCTTTGACCCATCAAAAGCCCTTACGACAATGTTACTAGGCTTTAAGGTCAAGCCTTCACAATTCAACTGATTCAATGCCTTCTTAGGCAGAACATTCAACAAAGACCCAGTATCTACCAGCACATTAGCCATAATGGTGCCCCTGCATTCAATCGAGACATGCAGAGCATCATTATGCTTCCTCCCCTTCGGTGTCAAGTCTGGATTTGAAAAACCCAACCCATTGTCAGCAGTCAGGCTGGCCACACAATCTTTGAATTGATCAGCTGAGGTCTCTTGCCGCACATGCGAAGTCTTGAGGAATGAAATCAAAGCCTTCACATGGGCCTCGGAGCACAACAACAGGGATAACATGGATATCTTGGAGGGAGTCTGCCCCAGTTGCTCAACCACATTGTAGTGGCTCTTTTTGATTATTTTCAGAATTTCCTCTATCTCTTGCTTAGAGGCTTCCACGACAATTTTTCTAGGCGCCTCCGTCCGGGCAGGCTCACCTATAACTTCTTTGCCTCAGGTCCCAGATGACTCGACGGCGGGAGTGATGATTGGAGTAATCATAGGAGTAGTAGTTGATGTACCAACAGGGGTAGCAGACAGAATAACAACAGGCCTATTAACAGTCTTCGGGGAAATCTCGGGAGAGAAAACCCTTCCACTTTGGGTAACCTTGTTGGTCCCGACAATGTTACTGACATTAGGATCAACCTCTTCATTTTTCAGATCTTGTTTGATGCCATGATAGTACACATCGGCACCATAATGCCAGGGGACAACTTTGTCCGAGGCATACAGGACAGGACCAGGAACGGTGATTATTAGCGGAGCGACTCTTGGAACAAATGTAATCCTAACTGGTCTTCTCGAGGAGACCTTGGAAGGATTGGAGGAAATGGTTATAATAGCAACGTCTTCAAATAGAACATTGGGAATCAAAGTTTTCTCGAACAAAATTTCTTTGCTATCTGTGATACGGTGGGAGAACTGACTGTGGTTTTGCGTTTGTTTTCGCAAATGTTTCGGTTGAGCAAGAGTCGCCGCCGACTTTTTATTTTATCCTAAGGAAAGGTTTAAAAAGTACAGCAAAAACCTTTGAGATTTTTCTTGGGTTCGGGGAGTAGATTATAGAAAGGGAAGGTATTAGCACCCTTTCTATCCATGGTTATCCATGGGCTCTTAGTTACTTGCTTAGATCACTTGCCTTTTGTTTTCAATTGTTTTAAATGGTGCTTGTGTGTGTGGGTTTGAAAATGTTTTGAAAAGAAGCCAATGTGGTGGCAACCTTTGTAATGATCCATGTGGGGATGTATACAAAGATGTATGTCTTTTGAAAAGGTTTTCATTTGTTTTTGAAAGTTGTTTTGAAAGTGTTGTGAGGTGTGTTTTAGAAAATAGGCAAGTGTTTTGTTTTTGCAAGTTTGATTCAAGTAACTAAGAGTTTATCTACTCCTAAATTTCTCAAAGACTATTGCTATGTTTTAACCCTTTTCATAAGTTTGTTCCACCATTGTATTTGGTGGACAATCTCATGTTAGGATGTGAAAGGGACGGGCGCGGGTCATTGTTTGGACCATAATTGCAATGGTGCCAAGTATCTTTGGGCATTTTCTTTAAGGAACTTGATCATTTGTTTGGCAATATTTTGAAAAGTGTTATCGAGGGACTATGATCATTCAATTTGTTTGTTTTGCCCAAAGAGACCTAACATGCAATATGGCCCATTTATTTGAAGGCAACAAAGTGGAATACCCTAGGGGGTGCAAGTGTGATTTGTGTGTCCATTTTCATGCTTGTTTGTCTTGAGATTAGGTCATAACTATTTTGTTCATTTTATTCGCATATAAACCCTAATTCTAGCATTGTATATTTAGAAAGCGATAAAGTGCGAAATTTAAACTCCTACGCTATTACAACACAATAATATGGGGAGGGGGGTACAATGTTTCAAATGGGGATTTTGACAAGGAATTTAAACCTAAAACTATTACATCAAGATTTGAATTATTTACAAGATAATTTAATTGCATAAATAAAATAGAAATAAAACAAATATGCAAGAATGCAAAAAAGGGTTTTTTATATGTATGAAAAAAGTATTATTTATGTAAAAAAAAAGAAAATAAAAAGATATTATTTTTTGGAGTATTTTTGAATTTAGGGCAAAACCCTAATTTTTATTAAATGAAATGTATTATTATTTAATTTAATACAAGTATTTATTTATTATATACAAAATAAAATAAAGTGAAGTATTTGTCAAAAATGATTTTTTTAGTGTTTAATATTAATAAAATAAAATATGTATATTTTTAGTATTTTATTCTAAGTATATATATATTTATGTATTAAGTTCTAAATATGTATTATATATAAAAAATAATAATATTTAATATTTAATAAAAAAAGTAATTTTTTCTATAAAATATTTTCAGAAAGTAAAACAAAAATAAAAATGTATAGAAATGCATTTGTACTATTTTTTAGTATTTTAAACAAAATATATATATTTATCTATTTATGTATAAACTAAAAGAAAATTAAATAAATGCCTAATAAAATCAAAAATGGTGAGAAAAAATATTTTTATATTTTTAATGTCATGAGAAAAAATAAACAAGTCAATCAAAAAAAGAAAAAGTCAAAAAGTCAAAGAAATAAACAAAATGGGCTCAGGGGGTTCAGAAGCAATTATGTGGTGGAAATAAGAAAAGTATTCCAGGCCCAGCCCAGAAGACCTGTCTTCTTCAACCTCCAGCAAACAATGTTCAAAAAACGCGTGTTTGGTTCCAACATTCAAACATCCTGATTCTTTGATCTTTTGCACAAACTTCCAACACAAAAAATGTTAAGCATGAAACCACGATTCCAAATATATAAAGAACATCTCCTAACTCTCAGAAATGAGAGAGAATTTTAACAATCCCAAATCCTGACCTAAATTTTCTACCATTTTCAGACCTTAAATTCTCACAGCTCAGGCAAAAGAAATGAAAAGTAAAAGAATGTACATGTTCAGTGGCATGAGTAGAACATTGTTTATTCACAAACTTAAAGCTAATGATGCCTAATAAGAGAGATACGAATTCAAAAACTTACCTGTTCAGTTGAAGTTCTATCTGGAAATGTAGGAACTTTCAGTGCAAGGTGATGATTGGAAAAGCTTCCTTGAGGTCCATGGATGCTATTCCAATGTTTACTTTGTCTTGAAAGCTTCTGAATCGAGCTAGAGAACTTCACCTGCAAGTCAGAAATGTGAAAATGGTGGAACCAGTTAGAGGGATTACAGGTCGTGTTTTTGCTTTTGGTTAGCTTGCATAGATGGTATGGAAGGTGTGTGAACTGATTTGGGCAAGAAAGCTTGAGAGAAATGAAAGATAGCACTCAAACTGCAGGCCTTGCCCTGTTTTTGCAGTTTTAGAGTGATTATGGCAAGGGGAGTGTTTGAGAGGTGCTAGGGTCGTGCAAAAGCTTGGTTCTGATCTTTGGAATGTGTTTGATAAGTTTGTCTAAGTGTGCCTAAGCTGATATGAGAGTTGTGTGATGTTATGACACTTTTCTTCTTTCTTAAGCAACAAAGGCCAACTTGTGTTTCTAGGCATGTAGAGGACCCCCTAATGTGCTGCATAATCCCTCCTTGATCAGTGTGTTATGCTCATAATCTTGTGTCAATCAGATTTGCAATGTACTTGTTGGATTTTCAATTTGACATAAAGCTACCTTTTACAAAAATGGCTAATTTGCTTTATCTACTTTGGGATTAAACCTTTAGAAAATGCTTGAACTCAAAGAACATGGTCTTGGCACAAAGAATATGCATTAAATTTATGAGTGTTGGATGGTTTAAGGACCTGTAATCTAGCTTAAGGCATGCTGAGTTCAAATTGCAAGGTTATGGACATGTAACTTGGTCATGAACAAAGTGAGTTTTTGCCATATTGCAAAATTCGATTCTCCCTAACCATGAGGTTGTTTGAGAAGTTCTTAGACATTTTGGAAAGCTTGGAATGTGTACTACAATCCATCTTTGAAGTGCAAATTGAAATTCCAAGTGGAAGTGTATGAAAAATGGTCTTGAAGTTAGGCAAAAAACTTGTCCAAAATAGGTCAAATTTTCACTAAGTTAAGAATGGTTTAGTGCCCTTATTCAAAAAATTGTAACTTGAGATACAAGCCTCAAATGGGAAACTTTGTGAATCAAAGTTGTAGATTATGCAACAAACTACAACTTTCATGGTTTGACTTTTGTTTGAATCCAAATAAATCTTGGTGAAAGAGTGGGGCAAATTTGGGAAAAAATTAGGGTTTTCCATAACTTAGAAAAATTCTAAGTTATGAAAAATTCCATTTCAAACCCTAATTTGCATTTCTTGGTTTCTTGGTGAACAAGTTTCATGATTTGGCATGTTTTGATGAAAAATGAATCTTGACTCTTGATTTTGACCAAAAAGTCAAAGTTTGACTTTTCAGTATACAGTCAAAATTGATCAATTGACTGGGAAATTCAACTGTCAATCTTGTGTACTTGGGATCTTTTGAGTTTGTTGAGCATGTCAAGATAATTCCATGGGGTCCTTGAGTCCATATGTGAGCTTGGTTTGCCATTGGCTAGGTCAAACAGTCAAAAATTGCCTTTGTGCAGTCAAAACCCTAAAAATGACCATTTTGCCCTTTTGATGATCTGATCAAATTTCTTGTGGATTTGTGATCCAAACTTGATCAAATGGTCCATGTGAGTTCATAATGTTGATGTGAGTCAATTTTCATGAGATTTGACTGTCAATTGGCCACAGTTGACTTTTTCCCCAATACAGCTGATTTTTAGGTCAACTGTCCAATTGACTGGGTAAAACTTGGAATCAAGACTTGAAACTTGGTATGGGTAAACTTGGGAGTCCAACATGAAGCATGAAAGTCATCTTAGGCATTTTAGGTCAAAACATCTTTGTGCAAACACAAACCCTAATTTGGGTCAACAGTGCAAGGGGAAGTCTTGAGCAGAGGAAACCCTAACTGGATCTTGATCTTCAAAGGTCTGGTGATGAGAAAATGTTGAGGAAATGAGAGGGCAAATTTTGGGGTACAACAGTTGCCCCTGTTCAATCTTCTTGGACCTGAAGAGTTAGATTGGCAAGTTTGCCTTTCGTGACTCGAGGGTAAAAGAAGATTGGACACTAGAGTGCCCGGAAATTTGCACTCGCATGTTGGAGTCTCAACAATGTGATGTCGGGAATGGGCTTACAGATGCCATTTGGAGAGATGGTGGATAGGGAGATGGGCTTATGGATGCCATCTGGAGATGTGACAGAAACTTGTCGGGAATGGGCTTATAGATGCCATTTGGAAGTGTTGATCGCATAAGAGATTCCTTAGCGAGTACTTGTGTATTTGAGAAAGACAGATATTTTCCTGGCTTGTTACAGGTGTTTGATCTTCAATCTCTTTATGCAGATATGCCCTGGCTAGATACAGGTGTCGAGTCTACAAATGGTTGCTCACAGATGTGCCCTGGCTGGATACAGGAATCGAATCTTCGAACTCTTCAGACGTGCCCTGGCTAGATACAGGAATCGAGTCTGGAAATGTGGTCAACAGATATGCCCTGGCTGGATACAGGAGTCGAATCTGGAAATGTTGTAGTTGATAGATGTGCCCTGGCTGGATATAGGAATCGAATCTTCGAACTCTTCAGACGTGCCCTGGCTAGATACAGGAGTCGAGTCTGGAAACTGATCACTCTCAAATGTGCCCTGGCTAGATACAGGTGTCGAGTCTGGAATTTGTGACAGTTGAAGGTAGTTGTCTTTAGGATTGTCTTTTTCCCTAAAGAGGCAAAACATAAGTTGTATGCAATGTCATGATGTATGATATGCATGATGCTTTAACATGAGATAGTGTTGTATGCACTTATCATGTATGTAAGCAGGATGTATGAAAACGTGAAATGTTTATGAATATATTTTTGTCTTAGGAAAATGAATCCTTGACGATCGGCCGGGGAATTGCTCTGTGGAAGAGATACTTTGCTGAAGTTTGACGAGAGGCCTGCTGAGGACTTCAATGATGGATTCCGCTGGGGATAATGATGATAAACTCTGCTTGGGGAATACCAAAGACAAACTCCTGCCGGGGACTGAAAGAACCTTGCCGAGGGCGATCTTCCATGGCAAATAGCTGAGGATAACCCAATTATAAACCCTGGTGAGGAATAACTCTGAATAAAGCTCGGGAGAGACGTCCGTATTCTGCAGGGAACAAGCTTCCAGAATCTACTGGGGATAAGCTTTTAGACCTGCCGGGGAAAGTTGACGACTTCACTATGGGAAGTATTGCTGAATCTTGCCTTACTCTGCGGGGAGCTGAGATCATTTGGTCACATTCTTCAGTCGAATCTACCTTGGTACCTTGGCAGACAAAGCAACCAGACTGCATCAGGCAATTTCACATTGCCCCTGTCTCTGATGTCGCCTGTAATTAATCTTTTGTTTCTTATGCAAACATTTATGAATCAGCAATTTAATGTCAAATGCATATATCAAAAATGAACATTGGACGTTCTTCGCAAGACAAAACAGAAAGAAGGAAAAGAACAAATGGCAATTCGTATGGGCAAATGAATTTGTGTTGATTTGAATTTTGCCTGTGAATATGCGTTTTTTGTACAAGAGGCTGACATCCTAGTAAGAGGATGCCGCCGAATAACACAAAATTTACAATTTTGAAAAGAAAACAAAACAGCTATGTGAACAATCCTACTGGGTTCCAACTCTGCTATCGCCTTTATGTCTCCAAGCGTCTCATCGCTTTGCTGCCTAGTTGAAGATGAAGCTGATTGGTCGATGCCAAAGTCTGAGCCAGATAGTTGATGCCGAATTCCGGATGCGAAGTGATCCAATGAGACATAGTGTTACGCTTTATCCCTAACTTTTGCCTGGACCGCCCTTTCGGGTTTTCAGTCCACCGGGATACCCATTTTTGCCCAAGCCTCCTTTTCAGGTTTTCGACTTGCCGGGTGTACAGATTTTTTCATTTCATCCCTTATTTTTGCCCGAACCCTTTTGGTTTGCCGGGAAGCCCTAATTTTTGCCTAGGTATGTCAACCTAGCGGGTCTTTTATTCATGCGTAGTATCTTTTCACTATGTCTGCATTGGCGGGGTGAGGAAGGTCGTCACCATCCATGGTGGTTAGGATCATGGATCCTCCTGAGAACACATGTTTAACCACAAATGGCCCTTCGTAAGTAGGGGTCCATTTGCCCCGGGGATCACTTTGAGGAAGGATGATGCATTTGATTACCAGGTCCCCAACTTGATACTCCTGTGGTCTGACTTTCTTGTTAAATGCCCTGATCATCCGTTTTTGATACGTCTGACCATGACAGATAGCGGTGAGTCTTTTTTCGTCAATCAGATTTAATTGATCCAGTCGAGTCTGGATCCAGTCATCTTTACTCAAGTCTGCATCCTTCATTATTAGGAGAGAGGGTATCTGGACTTCAATTGGCAAGACTGCCTCCATGCCATAGACCAAGGAGAAGGGAGTTGCCCCGGTTGACGTCCTTGCTGAGGTACGGTACCCATGAAGAGCGAACGGTAACATCTCGTGCCAATATTTATAAGTCACTGTCATCTTCTGCACAATTTTCTTGATATTTTTGTTAGCTGCTTCTACAGCCCCATTGATCTTCGGCCGGTAGGGAGAAGAATTATGGTGCTGTATCTTGAATTGTTCGCAGAGCTCAGTGATCATCTTGTTGTTGAGATTGGTACCATTGTCCGTAATGATTCTCTCCGGGACGCCATACCGACAGATCAGATTATGCCGGATGAAACGGGCCACGACGCTCTTGGTTACCGTTGCGTAGGAAGCTGCCTCAACCCACTTTGTGAAATAATCGATCGCCACCAAGATGAAGCGATGGCCATTGGATGCCGTCGGTCGGATCTCACCGATCATATCAATCCCCCACATTGCGAAAGGCCAGGGTGCCGTCAGGACGTTCAGAGGAACTGGAGGAATATGCACCTTGTCGGCATAGATCTGGCATTTGTGACAAGTTCGGGAGTGTTGGTAACAATCAGCTTCCATTGTGGACAAGAAATATCCTGCCCTAAGGATTTTCTTTGCCATGGTGTGTCCACTGGAATGTGTTCCGAATGTACCTTCATGCAATTCTATCATGATCTTCTCTGCTTCAGCCTTATCCACACAACGCAATAGAGTTGAATCATGATTCCGTTTGTAGAGAATGTCGTTGCTGAGGAAGAATTTTGCCGCAAACCTCCTCATGAATTTCTTGTCATTGACAGATGCACCCCCTAGGGTATTCCACTTTGTTGCCTTCAAATAAATGGGCCATATTGCATGTTAGGTCTCTTTGGGCAAAATAAACAAATTGAATGATCATAGTCCCTCGATAACACTTTTCAAAATATTGCCAAACAAATGATCAAGTCCCTTAAAGAAAATGCCCAAAGATACTTGGCACCATTGCAATTATGGTCCAAACGATGACCCGCGCCCATCCCTTTCACATCCTAACATGAGATTGTCCACCAAATACAATGGTGGAACAAACTTATGAAAAGGGTTAAAACATAGCAATAGTCTTTGAGAAATTTAGGAGTAGATAAACTCTTAGTTACTTGAATCAAACTTGCAAAAACAAAACACTTGCCTATTTTCTAAAACACACCTCACAACACTTTCAAAACAACTTTCAAAAACAAATGAAAACCTTTTCAAAAGACATACATCTTTGTATACATCCCCACATGGATCATTACAAAGGTTGCCACCACATTGGCTTCTTTTCAAAACATTTTCAAACCCACACACACAAGCACCATTTAAAACAATTGAAAACAAAAGGCAAGTGATCTAAGCAAGTAACTAAGAGCCCATGGATAACCATGGATAGAAAGGGTGCTAATACCTTCCCTTTCTATAATCTACTCCCCGAACCCAAGAAAAATCTCAAAGGTTTTTGCTGTGCTTTTTAAACCTTTCCTTAGGATAAAATAAAAAGTCGGTGGCGACTCTTGCTCAACCGAAACATTTGCGAAAACAAACGCAAAACCACATTCAGTTCTCCCACCGTATCACAGAACTGGCAACTGTTAGGGATAACAGCACACATGAGGCAACCCTTACTACAACCCGGAAATAAACCGGCTAGTAGTAAGTTCCTCTTAACAGTCAAAAGAGGGGTAGCAACTTCATTTACCGAAACAGCATACAATTCTTCCTCAATGGCATTTACTCTATGCTGGGGCATAGGAGCAGTTACAACATTTGGTCTTTCAGGCGCTTCAAACTGAATTTCCTTTGCGTCGATAAGATCTTGCACTTTGTTTCTCAAGGCCCAACAATCATCAGTAGTGTGCCCGGGACTATTAGAATGATAAGCACACCGGGCATTTGGGTTATACTTAGGAGACGCAGTATTCACGACTTTAGGAGCTTCTTTGGTGGTAACCAAATTGGTTTATAGCAGTTGGGGTAAAATTTGAGATAAGGTCATACTCAGCCGAGTATACTGCCTCTTGGGCCTTTCACTTCTTTGTTGATTGTACTGCTGAGGAGCAGCAGCAGGTTTTGAAATGACCAAAGCATTGACGGCTTGGAGACTTTCGGGCTTGACTTGTCTTCTAGGACCATAGACGGCACTTGCTTCTTTCTTAAAAGGCCTCTTCTCAGTACTTGTAGCAACACTCTTCTGAATTTTTCCTGACTTGATGCCAGCTTCTATTCTTTCGCCCGTTAAGATCAAATCAGTAAACCCCGCTGAAGAGTTACCAATCAGATGATTGAAAAATGGCCCAGATAGGGTCCCTAGAAACATATCAACAAGTTCACGATCGGTTAAAGGAGGCTGCACCCTGCCAGCCAAATCCCTCCATATTTGTGCGTATTCTTTGAATCCTTCGCCTGTTCCTATCGACATACTCTGAAGTTGGGTACGAGTAGGGGCAAGGTCAGAATTGTATTGGTATTGTTTGTAGAAAGCGGTTGCCAAATCTTCCCAATTCCGGACACTGGTTCCTTCTAGCTGATAAAACCATTCCAACTGAGCTCCAGAAAGGCTGTCTTGAAAGAAATGAATCCAGAGGTTTTTATCTGCCGTATAGGGTTGAATCTTTCTCACGTAGGACCTGAGATGCATTTTGGGGCAGGACAACCCATCATACCTTACAAACACTGGCACTTTGAATTTTGGGGGAATCACAATCCCGGCAACCAAACCCAAGTCTTCAAAATCCAAACCCGGTACTCTTTGTAATTCCATGGCAGCTAATCTGTCTTCTAACCCTTTGTATTTATCATCAGCTGGAGGGTATTGCTGGTCAGAATAATCTTCATCCTCTTCAACCTCTTCTTCTTCCGCATCAGATTCGGAAGGTACCGCAGCTCCATCTCTCTTACTGGTCCCTTCATCAGAAGTAGGAGGAAATTCAAGCACTCTTCGAGCTTCTCCGTCAAATCTTCTCCCCAAAGTAGCCACCCGAGTCTCTTTTTCTTCTTCTTCACTGGGTCTTTGTTCCCCAATTGAGTCTTGATATCCTCTTGACCCTTAGCCAAGGTCATCAGGAGTTGCTGGAACTGTGCATTCTGAGCCTGTAGGTCTTTGATTGTTTGCTCGAGATCCATCCTACTGAAATAAACAGCAGACAGATAAGGAAACCTGGAATGAGACCTGCTTATGCACATGATGAATGGTATGCTTATGTATGCAATGCATTCAAGGATTTAGGACATTCAAAATTGTTTTAGACAAAGAAGAACGCACGTCATATTAATAAGAAGAAATTTGTCAGTACATAAATGCCCCATGGGCCAAATATTACAAAATAAACTTCTTAAGGCAAAAAGACATTGCGCATCCTTTTTGGTGCGATGTAGGTATTGAGGGCCTCTTGCTCGTGGAGTCGGAGGGTAAGCTCTAGAACCTTCTTTTCACTGGCGTAGTAGCTAGCTTCAAAAGTATTCCGTTCCTCCTTGAGCTGAATCCAACTTTTCTACATTTCCTCCCACGATGTAGGCATGTCTGGATGTAGGATGGTGTAGGGAACCTCTCCTTCATTGACGGGCTCTTTAATCACTGGGAGTACATGAGGATAAGGCATCATTAGACTTTGGGCTCGGGCTCGTACCCACTTGAGATAGGGCTCAAGAGGGATGGAGTTCTTGTGTCCCAGAGTCTTGCTATCAACCTTGTTGAGTTTTCCCCAAGCTCTGATGAATCTTTGGCGAAGTCCTTGCGCATCGTTGTCGAAGTCAAAAACTAGGTCAGGAATCAACATATCATGAGGGCCATCCCTCCGTGCATATCCAAATTGCCTCAAAGCTAGGAAAGGATTGTAGGTGATACCCCCTCTAATTCCAAGTAAAGGAACATTAGGGAATTCTCCGCAACGATCGACAATGATGACATTTTCTCTGGACCGAGAACACCAATGCACATCAGAATGAGTAAGAGTCATCAACCGTTGGGACCACCTTGTACCTTGGTCATTCTTCAAGACAGATTGTGGAAGGTGCGAAATAAACCACCTTGCAAGGATAGGAGTACAACACATGAGAACACCCCTCTTTCTCATTGTTCGTGTGTAAAATGAGTGAAGAATGTCCCCAAGCAATTTCGGTATTGGATTTCTGGACAAGAAGATTTTGACAGCGTTGACATCTACCAATTGGTCAGGATTTGGGAACAAGACCAACCCATAGATAAGGAGTGCCACAATCTCTTCAAAGGCTTGTAGGTCCAATGAGTTCCAACATTCTTGTGCCTTCTCAAACAAGAATTTTGCTAAGAATCCTTTGACGCCGCTTCTGGTTTCCCAATGTCCCTTGATGTCGGATGGTTGTAGATGTAATGCTCGAGCAACATCTTCCGGCTTTGGTTCCTTTTCCGTACCGTTGAATGGTAGTTGATTAAGGATAGGGATTCTTAGAAGTTGAGAAAACTCCTCCAAAGTGGGGACCAACTGATAATCAGGGAAAGTGAAACAGTGGTGAAGAGGGTCAAAGAATTGGAATAGCACTTTCATCATGTCTTCTTCAATGTTGGTGTTGACTAGGCTGAGTAGTCTACCATGTCTTTCACTGAAGGATGAGTTTTCCGGAATTCTTGAGGTGAGCTCCTTGAGTTGAGGAGAGACTCTCACAAGGTTGACTTGAATGGTATTTCTGCGAGGAATTTCCATGTCCTACAAAACAAGAACAAAGATGAAGATCCAAAACCCTTGAAATGGTTAGAGAATGCATATGATGCTTCATGATGTTTATGATGTATGCACAAAACATATGTACAAGCAAATCACACCAAACCTTAGTTTCAGGCTTGCACGGGGTTTCATAGGTAAGTACCCTCTTGAGTGTAGTTGGCTTAAAAACCTGTCCTATAAATAGTAACCGGGTTCTAAGGAGCTCAATATCACTGGATTGTTTTCATTGTTCATTGTTTTGGTTTAGCCACTTAACTAGCGACCAAAATATCCCAAGAACACAACCCTCAATGAGTGTAGTATCGAGTATCTACCAACTAGGGACTGCACCAAAGCCGGTCATCTCACTACCCCTAATAAAAGGCCAAGATGGTCAAGTAAGGTTCTAGGTCATTAGTGCATAGTGACATCACTCAGCGGCCCCGTACTCTCCTTGATTGAACTCAAGGGTTACCGGTACTCACAAATATGTCACACTAATATAACTATTGCTTCGACCGTGTCGGTATACCCCGCACAGTTTCCACAACGTATTGCTATCTATGAATGTTTCTCAAAATCCGGGTGTAGGATTGCAAACCCAAACAAATAGAGCCAAAGTATAAAGCAAACAATTCAAACAATTAGTCATGCAAGAGGGTGATATAAGCCCTAAGGTTACTCCACTTTTAAAATTGTCCCCAGCAGAGTCGCCAGTTCTGTGATACGGTGGGAGAACTGACTGTGGTTTTGCGTTTGTTTTCGCAAATGTTTCGGTTGAGCAAGAGTCGCCATCGACTTTTTATTTTATCCTAAGGAAAGGTTTAAAAAGCACAGCAAAAACCTTTGAGATTTTTCTTGGGTTCGGGGAGTAGATTATAGAAAGGGAAGGTATTAGCACCCTTTCTATCCATGGTTATCCATGGGCTCTTAGTTACTTGCTTAGATCACTTGCCTTTTGTTTTCAATTGTTTTAAATGGTGCTTGTGTGTGTGGGTTTGAAAATGTTTTGAAAAGAAGCCAATGTGGTGGCAACCTTTGTAATGATCCATGAGGGGATGTATACAAAGATGTATGTCTTTTGAAAAGGTTTTCATTTGTTTTTGAAAGTTGTTTTGAAAGTGTTGTGAGGTGTGTTTTAGAAAATAGGCAAGTGTTTTGTTTTTGCAAGTTTGATTCAAGTAACTAAGAGTTTATCTACTCCTAAATTTCTCAAAGACTATTGCTATGTTTTAACCCTTTTCATAAGTTTGTTCCACCATTGTATTTGGTGGACAATCTCATGTTAGGATGTGAAAGGGACGGGCGCGGGTCATCGTTTGGACCATAATTGCAATGGTGCCAAGTATCTTTGGGCATTTTCTTTAAGGGACTTGATCATTTGTTTGGCAATATTTTGAAAAGTGTTATCGAGGGACTATGATCATTCAATTTGTTTGTTTTGCCCAAAGAGACCTAACATGCAATATGGCCCATTTATTTGAAGGCAACAAAGTGGAATACCCTAGGGGGTGCAAGTGTGATTTGTGTGTCCATTTTCATGCTTGTTTGTCTTGAGATTAGGTCATAACTATTTTGTTCATTTTATTCGCATATAAACCCTAATTCTAGCATTGTATATTTAGAAAGCGATAAAGTGCGGAATTTAAACTCCTACGCTATTACAACACAATAATATGGGGAGGGGGTACAATGTTTCAAATGGGGATTTTGACAAGGAATTTAAACCTAAAACTATTACATCAAGATTTGAATTATTTACAAGATAATTTAATTGCATAAATAAAATAGAAATAAAACAAATATGCAAGAATGCAAAAAAGGGTTTTTTATATGTATGAAAAAAGTATTATTTATGTAAAAAAAAAAGAAAATAAAAAGATATTATTTTTTGGAGTATTTTTGAATTTAGGGCAAAACCCTAATTTTTATTAAATGAAATGTATTATTATTTAATTTAATACAAGTATTTATTTATTATATACAAAATAAAATAAAGTGAAGTATTTGTCAAAAATGATTTTTTTAGTGTTTAATATTAATAAAATAAAATATGTATATTTTTAGTATTTTATTCTAAGTATATATATATTTATGTATTAAGTTCTAAATATGTATTATATATAAAAAATAATAATATTTAATATTTAATAAAAAAAGTAATTTTTTCTATAAAATATTTTCAGAAAGTAAAACAAAAATAAAAATGTATAGAAATGCATTTGTACTATTTTTTAGTATTTTAAACAAAATATATATATTTATCTATTTATGTATAAACTAAAAGAAAATTAAATAAATGCCTAATAAAATCAAAAATGGTGAGAAAAAATATTTTTATATTTTTAATGTCATGAGAAAAAATAAACAAGTCAATCAAAAAAAGAAAAAGTCAAAAAGTCAAAGAAATAAACAAAATGGGCTCAGGGGGTTCAGAAGCAATTATGTGGTGCAAATAAGAAAAGTATTCCAGGCCCAGCCCAGAAGACCTGTCTTCTTCAACCTCCAGCAAACAATGTTCAAAAAACGCGTGTTTGGTTCCAACATTCAAACATCTTGATTCTTTGATCTTTTGCACAAACTTCCAACACAAAAAATGTTAAGCATGAAACCACGATTCCAAATATATAAAGAACATCTCCTAACTCTCAGAAATGAGAGAGAATTTTAACAATCCCAAATCCTGACCTAAATTTTCTACCATTTTCAGACCTTAAATTCTCACAGCTCAGGCAAAAGAAATGAAAAGTAAAAGAATGTACATGTTCAGTGGCATGAGTAGAACATTGTTTATTCACAAACTTAAAGCTAATGATGCCTAATAAGAGAGATACGAATTCAAAAACTTACCTGTTCAGTTGAAGTTCTATCTGGAAATGTAGGAACTTTCAGTGCAAGGTGATGATTGGAAAAGCTTCCTTGAGGTCCAGGGATGCTATTCCAATGTTTACTTTATCTTGAAAGCTTCTGAATCGAGCTAGAGAACTTCACCTGCAAGTCAGAAATGTGAAAATGGTGGAACCAGTTAGAGGGATTACAGGTCGTGTTTTTGCTTTTGGTTAGCTTGCATAGATGGTATGGAAGGTGTGTGAACTGGTTTGGGCAAGAAAGCTTGAGAGAAATGAAAGATATCACTCAAACTGCAGGCCTTGCCCTGTTTTTGCAGTTTTAGAGTGATTATGGCAAGGGGAGTGTTTGAGAGGTGCTAGGGTCGTGCAAAAGCTTGGTTCTGATCTTTGGAATGTGTTTGATAAGTTTGTCTAAGTGTGCCTAAGCTGATATGAGAGTTGTGTGATGTTATGACACTTTTCTTCTTTCTTAAGCAACAAAGGCCAACTTGTGTTTCTAGGCATGTAGAGGACCCCCTAATGTGCTGCATAATCCCTCCTTGATCAGTGTGTTATGCTCATAATCTTGTGCCAATCAGATTTGCAATGTACTTGTTGGATTTTCAATTTGACATAAAGCTACCTTTTACAAAAATGGCTAATTTGCTTTATCTACTTTGGGATTAAACCTTTAGACAATGCTTGAACTCAAAGAACATGGTCTTGGCACAAAGAATATGCATTAAATTTATGAGTGTTGGATGGTTTAAGGACCTGTAATCTAGCTTAAGGCATGCTGAGTTCAAATTGCAAGGTTATGGACATGTAACTTGGTCATGAACAAAGTGAGTTTTTGCCATATTGCAAAATTCGATTCTCCCTAACCATGAGGTTGTTTGAGAAGTTCTTAGACATTTTGGAAAGCTTGGAATGTGTACTACAATCCATCTTTGAAGTGCAAATTGAAATTTCAAGTGGAAGTGTATGAAAAATGGTCTTGAAGTTAGGCAAAAAACTTGTCCAAAATAGGTCAAATTTTCACTAAGTTAAGAATGGTTTAGTGCCCTTATTCAAAAATTTGTAACTTGAGATACAAGCCTCAAATGGGAAAACTTTGTGAATCAAAGTTGTAGATTATTCAACAAGCTACAACTTTCATGTTTTGACTTTTGTTTGAATCCAAATAAATCTTGGTGAAAGAGTGGGGCAAAGTTGGGAAAAAATTAGGGTTTTCCATAACTTAGAAAAATTCTAAGTTATGAAAAATTCCATTTCAAACCCTAATTTGCATTTCTTGGTTTCTTGGTGAACAAGTTTCATGATTTGGCATGTTTTGATGAAAAATGAATCTTGACTCTTGATTTTGACCAAAAAGTCAAAGTTTGACTTTTCAGTATACAGTCAAAATTGATCAATTGACTGGGAAATTCAACTGTCAATCTTGTGTACTTGGGATCTTTTGAGTTTGTTGAGCATGTCAAGATAATTCCATGGGGTCCTTGAGTCCATATGTGAGCTTGGTTTGCCATTGGCTAGGTCAAACAGTCAAAAATTGCCTTTGTGCAGTCAAAACCCTAAAAATGACCATTTTGCCCTTTTGATGATCTGATCAAATTTCTTGTGGATTTGTGATCCAAACTTGATCAAATGGTCCATGTGAGTTCATAATGTTGATGTGAGTCAATTTTCATGAGATTTGACTGTCAATTGGCCACAGTTGACTTTTTCCCCAATACAGCTGATTTTTAGGTCAACTATCCAATTGACTGGGTAAAACTTGGAATCAGGACTTGAAACTTGGTATGGGTAAACTTGGGAGTCCAACATGAAGCATGAAAGTCATCTTAGGCATTTTAGGTCAAAACATCTTTGTGCAAACACAAACCCTAATTTGGGTCAACAGTGCAAGGGGAAGTCTTGAGCAGAGGAAACCCTAACTGGATCTTGATCTTCAAAGGTCTGGTGATGAGAAAATGTTGAGGAAATGGGAGGGCAAATTTTGGGGTACAACAGTTGCCCCTGTTCAATCTTCTTGGACCTGAAGAGTTAGATTGGCAAGTTTGCCTTTCGTGACTCGAGGGTAAAAGAAGATTGGACACTAGAGTGCCCAGAAATTTGCACTCGCATGTTGGAGTCTCAACAATGTGATGTCGGGAATGGGCTTACAGATGCCATTTGGAGAGATGGTGGATAGGGAGATGGGCTTATGGATGCCATCTGGAGATGTGACAGAAACTTGTCGGGAATGGGCTTATAGATGCCATTTGGAAGTGTTGATCGCATAAGAGATTCCTTAGCGAGTACTTGTGTATTTGAGAAAGACAGATGTTTTCCTGGCTTGTTACAGGTGTTTGATCTTCAATCTCTTTATGCAGATATGCCCTGGCTAGATACAGGTGTCGAGTCTACAAATGGTTGCTCACAGATGTGCCCTGGCTGGATACAGGAATCGAATCTTCGAACTCTTCAGACGTGCCCTGGCTAGATACAGGAATCGAGTCTGGAAATGTGGTCAACAGATATGCCCTGGCTGGATACAGGAGTCGAATCTGGAAATGTTGTAGTTGATAGATGTGCCCTGGCTGGATACAGGAATCGAATCTTCGAACTCTTCAGACGTGCCCTGGCTAGATACAGGAGTCGAGTCTGGAAACTGATCACTCTCAGATGTGCCCTGGCTAGATACAGGTGTCGAATCTGGAATTTGTGACAGTTGAAGGTAGTTGTCTTTAGGATTGTCTTTTTCCCTGAAGAGGCAAATTATAAGTTGTATGCAATGTCATGATGTATGATATGCATGATGCTTTAACATGAGATAATGTTGTATGCACTTATCATGTATGTAAGCAGGATGTATGAAAACGTGAAATGTTTATGAATATATTTTTGTCTTAGGAAAATGAATCCTTGACGATCGACCGGGGAATTGCTCTGTGGAAGAGATACTTTGCTGAAGTTTGACGAGAGGCCTGCTGAGGACTTCAATGATGGATTTCGCTGGGGATAATGATGATAAACTCTGCTTGGGGAATACCAAAGACAAACTCCTGCCGGGGACTGAAAGAACCTTGTCGAGGGCGATCTTCCATGGCAAATAGATGAGGATAACCCAGTTATAAACCCTGGTGAGGAATAACTCTGAATAAAGCTCGGGAGAGACGTCCGTATTCTGCAGGGAACAAGCTTCCAGAATCTACTGGGGATAAGCTTTTAGACCTGCCGGGGAAAGTTGACGACTTCACTGGGGGAAGTATTGCTGAATCTTGCCTTACTCTGCGGGGAGCTGAGATCATTTGGTCACATTCTTCAGTCGAATCTACCTTGGTACCTTGGCAGACAAAGCAACCAGACTGCATCAGGCAATTTCACATTGCCCCTGTCTCTGATGTCGCCTGTAATTAATCTTTTGTTTCTTATGCAAACATTTATGAATCAGCAATTTAATGTCAAATGCATATATAAAAAATGAACATTGGACGTTCTTCGCAAGACAAAACAGAAAGAAGGAAAAGAACAAATGGCAATTCGTATGGACAAATGAATTTGTGTTGATTTGAATTTTGCCTGTGAATAGGCGTTTTTTGTACAAGAGGCTGACATCCTAGTAAGAGGATGCCGCCGAATAACACAGAATTTACAATTTTGAAAAGAAAACAAAACAGCTATGTGAACAATCCTACTGGGTTCCAACTCTGCTATCGCCTTTATGTCTCCAAGCGTCTCATCGCTTTGCTGCCTAGTTGAAGATGAAGCTGATTGGTCGATGTCGAAGTCTGAGCCAGATAGTTGATGCCGAATTCTGGATGCAAAGTGATCCAATGAGACATAGTGTTACGCTTTATCCCTAACTTTTGCCTGGACCGCCCTTTCGGGTTTTCAGTCCACCGGGATACCCATTTTTGCCCAAGCCGCCTTTTCAGGTTTTCGACTTGCCGGGTGTATAGATTTTTTCATTTCATCCCTTATTTTTGCCCGAACCCTTTTGGTTCGCCGGGAAGCCCTAATTTTTGCCTAGGTATGTCAACCTAGCGGGTCTTTTATTCATGCGTAGTATCTTTTCACTATGTCTGCATTGGCAGGGTGAGGAAGGTCGTCACCATCCATGGTGGTTAGGATCATGGATCCTCCTGAGAACACATGTTTAACCACAAATGGCCCTTCGTAAGTAGGGGTCCATTTTCCCCGGGGATCACTTTGAGGAAGGATGATGCGTTTGATTACCAGGTCCCCAACTTGATACTCCTGTGGTCTGACTTTCTTGTTAAATGCCCTGATCATCCGTTTTTGATACGTCTGACCATGACAGATAGCGGTGAGTCTTTTTTCGTCAATCAGATTTAATTGATCCAGTCGAGTCTGGATCCAGTCATCTTTACTCAAGTCTGCATCCTTCATTATTAGGAGAGAGGGTATCTGGACTTCAATTGGCAAGACTGCCTCCATGCCATAGACCAAGGAGAAGGGAGTTGCCCCGGTTGACGTCCTTGCTGAGGTACAGTACCCATGAAGAGCGAACGGTAACATCTCGTGCCAATCTTTATAAGTCACTGTCATCTTCTGCACAATTTTCTTGATATTTTTGTTAGCTGCTTCTACAGCCCCATTCATCTTCGGCCGGTAGGGAGAAGAATTGTGGTGCTGTATCTTGAATTGTTCGCAGAGCTCAGTGATCATCTTGTTGTTGAGATTGGTACCATTGTCCGTAATGATTCTCTCCGGGACGCCGTACCGACAGATCAGATTATGCCGGATGAAACGGGCCACGACGCTCTTGGTTACCGTTGCATAGGAAGCTGCCTCAACCCACTTTGTGAAATAATCGATCGCCACCAAGATGAAGCGATGCCCATTGGATGCCGTCGGTCGGATATCACCGATCATATCAATCCCCCACATTGCGAACGGCCAAGGTGCCGTCAGGACGTTCAGAGGAACTTGAGGAATATGCACCTTGTCGGCATAGATCTGGCATTTGTGACAAGTTCGGGAGTGTTGGTAACAATCAGCTTCCATTGTGGACCAGAAATATCCTGCCCTAAGGATTTTCTTTGCCATGGTGTGTCCACTGGAATGTGTTCCGAATGTACCTTCATGCAATTCTATCATGATCTTCTCTGCTTCAGCCTTATCCACACAACGCAGTAGAGTTGAATCATGATTCCGTTTGTAGAGAATGTCGTTGCTGAGGAAGAATTTTGCCGCAAACTCCTCATGAATTTCTTGTCATTGACAGATGCACCCCCTAGGGTATTCCACTTTGTTGCCTTCAAATAAATGGGCCATATTGCATGTTAGGTCTCTTTGGGCAAAACAAACAAATTGAATGATCATAGTCCCTCGATAACACTTTTCAAAATATTGCCAAACAAATGATCAAGTCCCTTAAAGAAAATGCCCAAAGATACTTGGCACCATTGCAATTATGGTCCAAACGATGACCCGCGCCCGTCCCTTTCACATCCTAACATGAGATTGTCCACCAAATACAATGGTGGAACAAACTTATGAAAAGGGTTAAAACATAGCAATAGTCTTTGAGAAATTTAGGAGTAGATAAACTCTTAGTTACTTGAATCAAACTTGCAAAAACAAAACACTTGCCTATTTTCTAAAACACACCTCACAACACTTTCAAAACAACTTTCAAAAACAAATGAAAACCTTTTCAAAAGACATACATCTTTGTATACATCCCCACATGGATCATTACAAAGGTTGCCACCACATTGGCTTCTTTTCAAAACATTTTCAAACCCACACACACAAGCACCATTTAAAACAATTGAAAACAAAAGGCAAGTGATCTAAGCAAGTAACTAAGAGTCCATGGATAACCATGGATAGAAAGGGTGCTAATACCTTCCCTTTCTATAATCTACTCCCCGAACCCAAGAAAAATCTCAAAGGTTTTTGCTGTGCTTTTTAAACCTTTCCTTAGGATAAAATAAAAAGTCGGTGGCGACTCTTGCTCAACCGAAACATTTGCGAAAACAAACGCAAAACCACATTCAGTTCTCCCACCGTATCACAGAACTGGAAACTGTTAGGGATAACAGCACACAGGAGGCAACCCTTACTACAACCCGGAAATAAACTGGCTAGTAGTAAGTTCCTCTTAACAGTCAAAAGAGGGGTAGCAACTTCATTTACCGAAACAGCATACAATTCTTCCTCAATGGCATTTACTCTATGCTGGGGCATAGGAGCAGTTACAACATTTGGTCTTTCAGGCGCTTCAAACTGAATTTCCTTTGCGTCGATAAGATCTTGCACTTTGTTTCTCAAGGCCCAGCAATCATCAGTAGTGTGCCCGGGACTATCAGAATGATAAGCACACCGGGCATTTGGGTTATACTTAGGAGACGCAGTATTCACGACTTTAGGAGCTTCTTTGGTGGTAACCAAATTGGTTGATAGCAGTTGGGGTAAAATTTGAGATAAGGTCATACTCAGCCGAGTATACTGCCTCTTAGGCCTTTCACTTCTTTGTTGATTGTACTGCTGAGGAGCAGCAGCAGGTTTTGAAATGACCAAAGCATTGACGGCTTGGAGACTTTCGGGCTTGACTTGTCTTCTAGGACCATAGACAGCACTTGCTTCTTTCTTAAAAGGCCTCTTCTCAGTACTTGTAGAAACACTCTTCTGAATTTTTCCTGACTTGATGCCAGCTTCTATTCTTTCGCCCGTTAAGATCAAATCAGTAAACCCCGCTGAAGAGTTACCAATCAGATGATTGAAAAATGGCCCAGATAGGGTCCCTAGAAACATATCAACAAGTTCACGATCGGTTAAAGGAGGCTGCACCCTGCCAGCCAAATCCCTCCATATTTGTGCGTATTCTTTGAATCCTTCGCCTGTTCCTATCGACATACCCTGAAGTTGGGTACGAGTAGGGGCAAGGTCAGAATTGTATTGGTATTGTTTGTAGAAAGCGGTTGCCAAATCTTCCCAATTCCGGACACTGGTTCCTTCTAGCTGATAAAACCATTCCAACTGAGCTCCAGAAAGGCTGTCTTGAAAGAAATGAATCCAGAGGTTTTTATCTGCCGTATAGGGTTGAATCTTTCTCACGTAGGACCTGAGATGCATTTTGGGGCAGGACAGCCCATCATACCTTACAAACACTGGCACTTTGAATTTTGGGGGAATCACAATCCCGGCAACCAAACCCAAGTCTTCAAAATCCAAACCCGGTACTCTTTGTAATTCCATGGCAGCTAATCTGTCTTCTAACCCTTTGTATTTATCATCAGCTGGAGGGTATTGTTGGTCAGAATAATCTTCATCCTCTTCAACCTCTTCTTCTTCCGCATCAGATTCGGAAGGTACCGCAGCTCCATCTCTCTTACTGGTCCCTTCATCAGAAGTAGGAGGAAATTCAAGCACTCTTCGAGCTTCTCCGTCAAATCTTCTCCCCAAAGTAGCCACCCCGAGTCTCTTTTTCTTCTTCTTCACTGGGTATTTGTTCCCCAATTGAGTCTTGATATCCTCCTGACCCTTAGCCAAGGTCATCAGGAGTTGCTGGAACTGTGCATTATGAGCCTGTAGGTCTTTGATTGTTTGCTCGAGATCCATCCTACTGAAATAAACAGCAGACAGATAAGGAAACCTGAATGAGACCTGCTTATGCACATGATGAATGGTATGCTTATGTATGCAATGCATTCAAGGATTTAGGACATTCAAAATTGTTTTAGACAAAGAAGAACGCACGTCATATTAATAAGAAGAAATTTGTCAGTACATAAATGCCCCATGGGCCAAATATTACAAAATAAACTTCTTAAGGCAAAAAGACATTGCGCATCCTTTTTGGTGCAATGTAGGTATTGAGGGCCTCTTGCTCGTGGAGTCGGCGGGTAAGCTCTAGAACCTTCTTTTCACTGGCGTAGTAGCTAGCTTCAAAAGTATTCCGTTCCTCCTTGAGCTGAATCCAGCTTTTCTACATTTCCTCCCACGATGTAGGCATGTCTGGATGTAGGATGGTGTAGGGAACCTCTCCTTCATTGACGGGCTCTTTAATCACTGGGAGTACATGAGGATAAGGCATCATTAGACTTTGGGCTCGGGCTCGTACCCACTTGAGATAGGGCTCAAGAGGGATGGAGTTCTTGTGTCCCAGAGTCTTGCTATCAACCTTGTTGAGTTTTCCCCAAGCTCTGATGAATCTTTGGCGAAGTCCTTGCGCATCGTTGTCGAAGTCAAAAACTAGGTCAGGAATCAACATATCATGAGGGCCATCCCTCCGTGCATATCCAAATTGCCTCAAAGCTAGGAAAGGATTGTAGGTGATACCCCCTCTAATTCCAAGTAAAGGAACATTAGGGAATTCTCCGCAACGATCGACAATGATGACATTTTCTCTGGACCGAGAACACCAATGCACATCAGAATGAGTAAGAGTCATCAACCGTTGGGACCACCTTGTACCTTGGTCATTCTTCAAGACAGATTGTGGAAGGTGCGAAATAAACCACCTTGCAAGGATAGGAGTACAACACATGAGAACACCCCTCTTTCTCATTGTTCGTGTGTAAAATGAGTGAAGAATGTCCCCAAGCAATTTCGGTATTGGATTTCTGGACAAGAAGATTTTGACAGCGTTGACATCTACCAATTGGTCAGGATTTGGGAACAAGACCAACCCATAGATAAGGAGTGCCACAATCTCTTCAAAGGCTTGTAGGTCCAATGAGTTCCAACATTCTTGTGCCTTCTCAAACAAGAATTTTGCTAAGAATCCTTTGACGCCGCTTCTGGTTTCCCAATGTCCCTTGATGTCGGATGGTTGTAGATGTAATGCTCGAGCAACATCTTCCGGCTTTGGTTCCTTTTCCGTACCGTTGAATGGTAGTTGATTAAGGATAGGGATTCTTAGAAGTTGAGAAAACTCCTCCAAAGTGGGGACCAACTGATAATCAGGGAAAGTGAAACAGTGGTGAAGAGGGTCAAAGAATTGGAATAGCACTTTCATCATGTCTTCTTTAATGTTGGTGTTGACTAGGCTGAGCAGTCTACCATGTCTTTCACTGAAGGATGAGTTTTCCGGAATTCTTGAGGTGAGCTCCTTGAGTTGAGGAGAGACTCTCACAAGGTTGACTTGAATGGTATTTCTGCGAGGAATTTCCATGTCCTACAAAACAAGAACAAAGATGAAGATCCAAAACCCTTGAAATGGTTAGAGAATGCATATGATGCTTCATGATGTTTATGATGTATGCACAAAACATATGTACAAGAAAATCACACCAAACCTTAGTTTCAGGCTTGCACGGGGTTTCATAGGTAAGTACCCTCTTGAGTGTAGTTGGCTTAAAAACCTGTCCTATAAATAGTAACCGGGTTCTAAGGAGCTCAATATCACTGGATTGTTTTCATTGTTCATTGTTTTGGTTTAGCCACTTAACTAGCGACCAAAATATCCCAAGAACACAACCCTCAATGAGTGTAGTATCAAGTATCTACCAACTAGGGACTGCACCAAAGCCGGTCATCTCACTACCCCTAATAAAAGGCCAAGATGGTCAAGTAAGGTTCTAGGTCATTAGTGCATAGTGACATCACTCAGCGGCCCCGTACTCTCCTTGATTGAACTCAAGGGTTACCGGTACTCACAAATATGTCACACTAATATAGCTATTGCTTCGACCGTGTCGGTATACCCCGCACAGTTTCCACAACGTATTGCTATCTATGAATGTTTCCCAAAATCCGGGTGTAGGATTGCAAACCCAAACAAATAGAGCCAAAGTATAAAGCAAACAATTCAAACAATTAGTCATGCAAGAGGGTGATCTAAGCCCTAAGGTTACTCCACTTTTAAAATTGTCCACAGCAGAGTCGCCAGTTCTGTGATACGGTGGGAGAACTGACTGTAGTTTTGCGTTTGTTTTCGCAAATGTTTCGGTTGAGCAAGAGTCACCACCGACTTTTTATTTTATCCTAAGGAAAGGTTTAAAAAGCACAACAAAAACCTTTGAGATTTTTCTTGGGTTCGGGGAGTAGATTATAGAAAGGGAAGGTATTAGCACCCTTTCTATCCATGGTTATCCATGGGCTCTTAGTTACTTGCTTAGATCACTTGCCTTTTGTTTTCAATTGTTTTAAATGGTGCTTGTGTGTGTGGGTTTGAAAATGTTTTGAAAAGAAGCCAATGTGGTGGCAACCTTTGTAATGATCCATGAGGGGATGTATACAAAGATGTATGTCTTTTGAAAAGGTTTTCATTTGTTTTTGAAAGTTGTTTTGAAAGTGTTGTGAGGTGTGTTTTAGAAAATAGGCAAGTGTTTTGTTTTTGCAAGTTTGATTCAAGTAACTAAGAGTTTATCTACTCCTAAATTTCTCAAAGACTATTGCTATGTTTTAACCCTTTTCATAAGTTTGTTCCACCATTGTATTTGGTGGACAATCTCATGTTAGGATGTGAAAGGGACGGGCGCGGGTCATCCTTTGGACCATAATTGCAATGGTGCCAAGTATCTTTGGGCATTTTCTTTAAGGGACTTGATCATTTGTTTGGCAATATTTTGAAAAGTGTTATCGAGGGACTATGATCATTCAATTTGTTTGTTTTGCCCAAAGAGACCTAACATGCAATATGGCCCATTTATTTGAAGGCAACAAAGTGGAATACCCTAGGGGGTGCAAGTGTGATTTGTGTGTCCATTTTCATGCTTGTTTGTCTTGAGATTAGGTCATAACTATTTTGTTCATTTTATTCGCATATAAACCCTAATTCTAGCATTGTATATTTAGAAAGCGATAAAGTGCGGAATTTAAACTCCTACGCTATTACAACACAATAATATGGGGAGGGGGTACAATGTTTCAAATGGGGATTTTGACAAGGAATTTAAACCTAAAACTATTACATCAAGATTTGAATTATTTACAAGATAATTTAATTGCATAAATAAAATAGAAATAAAACAAATATGCAAGAATGCAAAAAAGGGTTTTTTATATGTATGAAAAAAGTATTATTTATGTAAAAAAAAAGAAAATAAAAAGATATTATTTTTTGGAGTATTTTTGAATTTAGGGCAAAACCCTAATTTTTATTAAATGAAATGTATTATTATTTAATTTAATACAAGTATTTATTTATTATATACAAAATAAAATAAAGTGAAGTATTTGTCAAAAATGATTTTTTTTAGTGTTTAATATTAATAAAATAAAATATGTATATTTTTAGTATTTTATTCTAAGTATATATATATATATTTATGTATTAAGTTCTAAATATGTATTATATATAAAAAATAATAATATTTAATATTTAATAAAAAAAGTAATTTTTTCTATAAAATATTTTCAGAAAGTAAAACAAAAATAAAAATATATAGAAATGCATTTGTACTATTTTTTAGTATTTTAAACAAAATATATATATTTATCTATTTATGTATAAACTAAAAGAAAATTAAATAAATGCCTAATAAAATCAAAAATGGTGAGAAAAAATATTTTTATATTTTTAATGTCATGAGAAAAAATAAACAAGTCAATCAAAAAAAGAAAAAGTCAAAAAGTCAAAGAAATAAACAAAATGGGCTCAGGGGGTTCAGAAGCAATTATGTGGTGCAAATAAGAAAAGTATTCCAGGCCCAGCCCAGAAGACCTGTCTTCTTCAACCTCCAGCAAACAATGTTCAAAAAACGCGTGTTTGGTTCCAACATTCAAACATCCTGATTCTTTGATCTTTTGCACAAACTTCCAACACAAAAAATGTTAAGCATGAAACCACGATTCCAAATATATAAAGAACATCTCCTAACTCTCAGAAATGAGAGAGAATTTTAACAATCCCAAATCCTGACCTAAATTTTCTACCATTTTCAGACCTTAAATTCTCACAGCTCAGGCAAAAGAAATGAAAAGTAAAAGAATGTACATGTTCAGTGGCATGAGTAGAACATTGTTTATTCACAAACTTAAAGCTAATGATGCCTAATAAGAGAGATACGAATTCAAAAACTTACCTGTTCAGTTGAAGTTCTATCTGGAAATGTAGGAACTTTCAGTGCAAGGTGATGATTGGAAAAGCTTCCTTGAGGTCCAGGGATGCTATTCCAATGTTTACTTTGTCTTGAAAGCTTCTGAATCGAGCTAGAGAACTTCACCTGCAAGTCAGAAATGTGAAAATGGTGGAACCAGTTAGAGGGATTACAGGTCGTGTTTTTGCTTTTGGTTAGCTTGCATAGATGGTATGGAAGGTGTGTGAACTGGTTTGGGCAAGAAAGCTTGAGAGAAATGAAAGATAGCACTCAAAATGCAGGCCTTGCCCTGTTTTTGCAGTTTTAGAGTGATTATGGCAAGGGGAGTGTTTGAGAGGTGCTAGGGTCGTGCAAAAGCTTGGTTCTGATCTTTGGAATGTGTTTGATAAGTTTGTCTAAGTGTGCCTAAGCTGATATGAGAGTTGTGTGATGTTATGACACTTTTCTTCTTTCTTAAGCAACAAAGGCCAACTTGTGTTTCTAGGCATGTAGAGGACCCCCTAATGTGCTGCATAATCCCTCCTTGATCAGTGTGTTATGCTCATAATCTTGTGCCAATCAGATTTGCAATGTACTTGTTGGATTTTCAATTTGACATAAAGCTACCTTTTACAAAAATGGCTAATTTGCTTTATCTACTTTGGGATTAAACCTTTAGACAATGCTTGAACTCAAAGAACATGGTCTTGGCACAAAGAATATGCATTAAATTTATGAGTGTTGGATGGTTTAAGGACCTGTAATCTAGCTTAAGGCATGCTGAGTTCAAATTGCAAGGTTATGGACATGTAACTTGGTCATGAACAAAGTGAGTTTTTGCCATATTGCAAAATTCGATTCTCCCTAACCATGAGGTTGTTTGAGAAGTTCTTAGACATTTTGGAAAGCTTGGAATGTGTACTACAATCCATCTTTGAAGTGCAAATTGAAATTCCAAGTGGAAGTGTATGAAAAATTGTCTTGAAGTTAGGCAAAAAACTTGTCCAAAATAGGTCAAATTTTCACTAAGTTAAG
Source organism: Vicia faba (assembly GCA_948472305.1). Taxonomy (NCBI): domain Eukaryota; kingdom Viridiplantae; phylum Streptophyta; class Magnoliopsida; order Fabales; family Fabaceae; genus Vicia; species Vicia faba. The sequence goes on along the minus strand of OX451740.1, from coordinate 1,210,231,171 downwards.
AATGGTTTAGTGCCCTTATTCAAAAATTTGTAACTTGAGATACAAGCCTCAAATGGGAAAACTTTGTGAATCAAAGTTGTAGATTATGCAACAAGCTACAACTTTCATGTTTTGACTTTTGTTTGAATCCAAATAAATCTTGGTGAAAGAGTGGGGCAAAGTTGGGAAAAAATTAGGGTTTTCCATAACTTAGAAAAATTCTAAGTTATGAAAAATTCCATTTCAAACCCTAATTTGCATTTCTTGGTTTCTTGGTGAACAAGTTTCATGATTTGGCATGTTTTGATGAAAAATGAATCTTGACTCTTGATTTTGACCAAAAAGTCAAAGTTTGACTTTTCAGTATACAGTCAAAATTGATCAATTGACTGGGAAATTCAACTGTCAATCTTGTGTACTTGGGATCTTTTGAGTTTGTTGAGCATGTCAAGATAATTCCATGGGGTCCTTGAGTCCATATGTGAGCTTGGTTTGCCATTGGCTAGGTCAAACAGTCAAAAATTGCCTTTGTGCAGTCAAAACCCTAAAAATGACCATTTTGCCCTTTTGATGATCTGATCAAATTTCTTGTGGATTTGTGATCCAAACTTGATCAAATGGTCCATGTGAGTTCATAATGTTGATGTGAGTCAATTTTCATGAGATTTGACTGTCAATTGGCCACAGTTGACTTTTTCCCCAATACAGCTGATTTTTAGGTCAACTATCCAATTGACTGGGTAAAACTTGGAATCAGGACTTGAAACTTGGTATGGGTAAACTTGGGAGTCCAACATGAAGCATGAAAGTCATCTTAGGCATTTTAGGTCAAAACATCTTTGTGCAAACACAAACCCTAATTTGGGTCAACAGTGCAAGGGGAAGTCTTGAGCAGAGGAAACCCTAACTGGATCTTGATCTTCAAAGGTCTGGTGATGAGAAAATGTTGAGGAAATGGGAGGGCAAATTTTGGGGTACAACAGTTGCCCCTGTTCAATCTTCTTGGACCTGAAGAGTTAGATTGGCAAGTTTGCCTTTCGTGACTCGAGGGTAAAAGAAGATTGGACACTAGAGTGCCCGGAAATTTGCACTCGCATGTTGGAGTCTCAACAATGTGATGTCGGGAATGGGCTTACAGATGCCATTTGGAGAGATGGTGGATAGGGAGATGGGCTTATGGATGCCATCTGGAGATGTGACAGAAACTTGTCGGGAATGGGCTTATAGATGCCATTTGGAAGTGTTGATCACATAAGAGATTCCTTAGCGAGTACTTGTGTATTTGAGAAAGACAAATGTTTTCCTGGCTAGTTACAGGTGTTTGATCTTCAATCTCTTTATGCAGATATGCCCTGGCTAGATACAGGTGTCGAGTCTACAAATGGGTTCTCACAGATGTGCCCTGGCTGGATACAGGAATCGAATCTTCGAACTCTTCAGACGTGCCCTGGCTAGATACAGGAATCGAGTCTGGAAATGTGGTCAACAGATATGCCCTGGCTGGATACAGGAGTCGAATCTGGAAATGTTGTAGTTGATAGATGTGCCCTGGCTGGATACAGGAATCGAATCTTCGAACTCTTCAGACGTGCCTTGGCTAGATACAGGAGTCGAGTCTGGAAACTGATCACTCTCAGATGTGCCCTGGCTAGACACAGGTGTCGAGTCTGGAATTTGTGACAGTTGAAGGTAGTTGTCTTTAGGATTGTCTTTATCCCTGAAGAGGCAAAACATAAGTTGTATGCAATGTCATGATGTATGATATGCATGATGCTTTAACATGAGATAGTGTTGTATGCACTTATCATGTATGTAAGCAGGATGTATGAAAACGTGAAATGTTTATGAATATATTTTTGTCTTAGGAAAATGAATCCTTGACGATCGACCGGGGAATTGCTCTGTGGAAGAGATACTTTGCTGAAGTTTGACGAGAGGCCTGCTGAGGACTTCAATGATGGATTCCGCTGGGGATAATGATGATAAACTCTGCTTGGGGAATACCAAAGACAAACTCCTGCCGGGGACTGAAAGAACCTTGCCGAGGGCGATCTTCCATGGCAAATAGCTGAGGATAACCCAGTTATAAACCCTGGTGAGGAATAACTCTGAATAAAGCTCGGGAGAGACGTCCGTATTCTGCAGGGAACAAGCTTCCAGAATCTACTGGGGATAAGCTTTTAGACCTGCCGGGGAAAGTTGACGACTTCACTGGGGGAAGTATTGCTGAATCTTGCCTTACTCTGCGGGGAGCTGAGATCATTTGGTCACATTCTTCAGTCGAATCTACCTTGGTACCTTGGCAGACAAAGCAACCAGACTGCATCAGGCAATTTCACATTGCCCCTGTCTCTGATGTCGCCTGTAATTAATCTTTTGTTTCTTATGCAAACATTTATGAATCAGCAATTTAATGTCAAATGCATATATCAAAAATGAACATTGGACGTTCTTCGCAAGACAAAACAGAAAGAAGGAAAAGAACAAATGGCAATTCGTATGGACAAATGAATTTGTGTTGATTTGAATTTTGCCTGTGAATAGGCGTTTTTTGTACAAGAGGCTGACATCCTAGTAAGAGGATGCCGCCGAATAACACAGAATTTACAATTTTGAAAAGAAAACAAAACAGCTATGTGAACAATCCTACTGGGTTCCAACTCTGCTATCGCCTTTATGTCTCCAAGCGTCTCATCGCTTTGCTGCCTAGTTGAAGATGAAGCTGATTGGTCGATGCCGAAGTCTGAGCCAGATAGTTGATGCCGAATTCTGGATGCGAAGTGATCCAATGAGACATAGTGTTACGCTTTATCCCTAACTTTTGCCTGGACCGCCCTTTCGGGTTTTCAGTCCACCGGGATACCCATTTTTGCCCAAGCCGCCTTTTCAGGTTTTCGACTTGCCGGGTGTATAGATTTTTTCATTTCATCCCTTATTTTTGTCCGAACCCTTTTGGTTCGCCGGGAAGCCCTAATTTTTGCCTAGGTATGTCAACCTAGCGGGTCTTTTATTCATGCGTAGTATCTTTTCACTATGTCTGCATTGGCGGGGTGAGGAAGGTCGTCACCATCCATGGTGGTTAGGATCATGGATCCTCCTGAGAACACATGTTTAACCACAAATGGCCCTTCGTAAGTAGGGGTCCATTTGCCCCGGGGATCACTTTGAGGAAGGATGATGCGTTTGATTACCAGGTCCCCAACTTGATACTCCTGTGGTCTGACTTTCTTGTTAAATGCCCTGATCATCCGTTTTTGATACGTTTGACCATGACAGATAGCGGTGAGTCTTTTTTCGTCAATCAGATTTAATTGATCCAGTCGAGTCTGGATCCAGTCATCTTTACTCAAGTCTGCATCCTTCATTATTAGGAGAGAGGGTATCTGGACTTCAATTGGCAAGACTGCCTCCATGCTATAGACCAAGGAGAAGGGAGTTGCCCCGGTTGACGTCCTTGCTGAGGTACGGTACCCATGAAGAGCGAACGGTAACATCTCGTGCCAATCTTTATAAGTCACTATCATCTTCTGCACAATTTTCTTGATATTTTTGTTAGCTGCTTCTACAGCCCCATTCATCTTCGGCCGGTAGGGAGAAGAATTGTGGTGCTGTATCTTGAATTGTTCGCAGAGCTCAGTGATCATCTTGTTGTTGAGATTGGTACCATTGTCCGTAATGATTCTCTCCGGGACGCCGTACCGACAGATCAGATTATGCCGGATGAAACGGGCCACGACGCTCTTGGTTACCGTTGCGTAGGAAGCTGCCTCAACCCACTTTGTGAAATAATCGATCGCCACCAAGATGAAGCGATGCCCATTGGATGCCGTCGGTCGGATCTCACCGATCATATCAATCCCCCACATTGCGAAAGGCCAAGGTGCCGTCAGGACGTTCAGAGGAACTGGAGGAATATGCACCTTGTCGGCATAGATCTGGCATTTGTGACAAGTTCGGGAGTGTTGGTAACAATCAGCTTCCATTGTGGACCAGAAATATCCTGCCCTAAGGATTTTCTTTGCCATGGTGTGTCCACTGGAATGTGTTCCGAATGTACCTTCATGCAATTCTATCATGATCTTCTCTGCTTCAGCCTTATCCACACAACGCAGTAGAGTTGAATCATGATTCCGTTTGTAGAGAATGTCGTTGCTGAGGAAGAATTTTGCCGCAAACTCCTCATGAATTTCTTGTCATTGACAGATGCACCCCCTAGGGTATTCCACTTTGTTGCCTTCAAATAAATGGGCCATATTGCATGTTAGGTCTCTTTGGGCAAAACAAACAAATTGAATGATCATAGTCCCTCGATAACACTTTTCAAAATATTGCCAAACAAATGATCAAGTCCCTTAAAGAAAATGCCCAAAGATACTTGGCACCATTGCAATTATGGTCCAAACGATGACCCGCGCCCGTCCCTTTCACATCCTAACATGAGATTGTCCACCAAATACAATGGTGGAACAAACTTATGAAAAGGGTTAAAACATAGCAATAGTCTTTGAGAAATTTAGGAGTAGATAAACTCTTAGTTACTTGAATCAAACTTGCAAAAACAAAACACTTGCCTATTTTCTAAAACACACCTCACAACACTTTCAAAACAACTTTAAAAAACAAATGAAAACCTTTTCAAAAGACATACATCTTTGTATACATCCCCACATGGATCATTACAAAGGTTGCCACCACATTGGCTTCTTTTCAAAACATTTTCAAACCCACACACACAAGCACCATTTAAAACAATTGAAAACAAAAGGCAAGTGATCTAAGCAAGTAACTAAGAGTCCATGGATAACCATGGATAGAAAGGGTGCTAATACCTTCCCTTTCTATAATCTACTCCCCGAACCCAAGAAAAATCTCAAAGGTTTTTGCTGTGCTTTTTAAACCTTTCCTTAGGATAAAATAAAAAGTCGGTGGCGACTCTTGCTCAACCGAAACATTTGCGAAAACAAACACAAAACCACATTCAGTTCTCCCACCGTATCACAGAACTGGCAACTGTTAGGGATAACAGCACACAGGAGGCAACCCTTACTACAACCCGGAAATAAACCGGCTAGTAGTAAGTTCCTCTTAACAGTCAAAAGAGGGGTAGCAACTTCATTTATCGAAACAGCATACAATTCTTCCTCAATGGCATTTACTCTATGCTGGGGCATAGGAGCAGTTACAACATTTGGTCTTTCAGGCGCTTCAAACTGAATTTCCTTTGCGTCGATAAGATCTTGCACTTTGTTTCTCAAGGCCCAGCAATCATCAGTAGTGTGCCCGGGACTATCAGAATGATAAGCACACCGGGCATTTGGGTTATACTTAGGAGACGCAGTATTCACGACTTTAGGAGCTTCTTTGGTGGTAACCAAATTGGTTGATAGCAGTTGGGGTAAAATTTTAGATAAGGTCATACTCAGCCGAGTATACTGCCTCTTGGGCCTTTCACTTCTTTGTTGATTGTACTGCTGAGGAGCAGCAGCAGGTTTTGAAATGACCAAAGCATTGACGGCTTGGCGACTTTCGGGCTTGAGCAGAGGAAACCCTAACTGGATCTTGATCTTCAAAGGTCTGGTGATGAGAAAATGTTGAGGAATTGGGAGGGCAAATTTTGGGGTACAACACTATCCATCAGGCGCTAATCACCTGACTTCAGCATATGGCAACCAGAAGGCAGAAATGAACACATGTGGCAACCTTCACCATAACCCGGAAATAAATCGCCCGACAATAAATTCTTCTTAACCGTCATAAGAGGAATAAAAACTTCATCTACTAAGGTTATAAACAGATTGGTGTCCACAACGTTAACTCCATGACCGTGCTTAGGCATGGGAGCAGTTATGATGTTGGGCTTTTCCAGAGCATCAAACTCAATATACTTGGCTTCGATCAAATCCTGTACCTTATTTCTCAGGGCCCAGCAGTCGTTGGTGTCGTGGCCAGGACTCTCAGAATGATAGGCACACCGAGCATTTGGAATATATAGGGGAGATATGGTGTTTGGATTCTTGGGAGCCTCTTTCAAGGTCATCAAGTTGGATCTTAGCAAATGGGGTAGAACTTCAGCCAATGTCATGCTGATCCGGGTAAACTACTGTTGTGGTCTTTCTGCACTTTTTTTATTGTTGTATTGTGGAGCAACTGCAGGCCTAGGTATTATCACGACACTTACTGTCTGATGGTAGCTCTGCTTTGGCCTCTTGGACTATATATGGCACTGACTTCCTTCTTATCAGTAAAAAGGCTTCTTTACCGAACTCGAAGAGGCATCCTTCTGTATTTTACCGCTTCGAATTCCAGCTTCCACTCTCTCTCCAGTTAGAATCAGCTCGGTGAAACCAGCTGACGAGCTGCCAATCAAATGATTAAAGAATGGACTAGATAGCGTCCCCAGAAACATATATACCAACTCCCTATCAGACAACGGGGGTTGAACTCTTCCAGCCAAGTCTCTCCACTTCTGGGCATAGTCCTTAAAGCCTTCACTTGCACCCATGGACATACTCTGGAGTTGAGTACGAGTAGGATCAAGGTCGGCGTTGTATTGATACTGCTTATAAAAAGCAACAGCCAGATCTTCCCAATTTCGGACATTGGCTCTCTCCAGTTGGTAGAACCATTCAAGCTGAGTCTCTGGCAGACTGTCTTGAAAGAAGTGAACCCACAAATTTCTATCAGCGGTGTGGGGTTGGATATTTCTGACGTAGGAACGGAGGTGGAGTTTTGGGCACGACACCCCATCATACTTAGCAAAAATTGAAGCCTTGAACTTCTGCGGGTGACCACTCCCGACACCAATCCCAATTCTTCAAAATCCAACCCAGGTATCCTCTGGACCTCCATAGCACTCAGACGGTCTTCCAACTGCTTGTATTTATCCTCAGTAGGAGGATACTGCTCATCATTATAATCAATATCATTGTCAGAAACCTTAGGACCGAGGTCCTTTTCCCTTGTCTCGTCTTCTTGATTTTCCCCTTCTTTGGATGAAGAGGTCAGATCGACTTGCTGCTTTAACGGCCCCTTGAACCTCCTACCCATATTTAGAATACCAGCGACCTTCTTCTTTTTCTTTTTCTCCTTCAGGATGAGGGCCTTCAGATCCTCCTGCCCTTTTGCCAGATTTATGAACATCTGTTAGAACTAGGCATTTTGTGCCTGAAGATCCTTGATTCTTTGTTCAGAAGACATTTCTACTGAAATAAACAGTGAAGAAGATGAGAAGCCTGTAATGGTACCTGTATATGCAGTGTTTATGGATGGCATGCGCATGCAATGATTTCAAAGACTTTGGGAAATTTATATTTGCGAACCCAAATGAAACAAAGATTTTATTAGTAGAATTCAAAGTTCAATTTCCTTTTTGGAGTTACAATTAAAACAATTCTAAAAAACTAGAAAAATCAAAATTCCCATGGATGCTTTCTCTTTGTGCCGAGATAGACGTTAAGGCTTATTTTCCCATGAAGCTTCTTTGTGAGCTCTAAAACCCTCCTCTCATGGGCATAAAACTGATCCCTATAAGTATCCTGCTCTTTCTTCAACTAAATCCAAGACCTCTATAGTTCTCCAAGATCAGTGGGCATATCAGGATAGAGAACCGTGTAAGGAATACCCCCTTCAGTAGTGGGTTCCATAATCACTGGTAAAACGGCCATGTAGGGCATCATAAGTTCCTGGGCGCGAGCTCACACCCATTGGAGATAAGGTTCCATAGGAATGGAAGCCTTTGGCCCGAAAGCCTTGGCTCCAGATCTGGTTACCATGCTCCAAGCTCGTATGAACCTCTGGCGATACCCTTGAACATCATCCTCATAGTTAAATACAATGCCCTCGATAAGTAACTCATGGGGACCATCCTTTCGAGCGTAACCAAATTGTCACAGAGCTAAACAAGGATTGTAGGTTATGCCTCCTCTAATGACAAGTAATGGGACATTAGGGTACTCCCCGCAGCAGTCAATAATAGTAGTATCTCCCATAGCTCGAGAATACCAGAGAATATCCATGTGAGTGAGTGACATTATCCTTTGCGACCAACCCAAACCTTCTTCATTCTTCAGTACATACTTAAGGAGGTGAGAAATAAACCACCTCGACAGCAATGACATGCAGCACATAAGAACCCCTCTTCTCTTCATGTTACGAGTATGGAGAGTGTGCAAGATATCTTCGAGTAAGGTAGGCACAGGGTTGCGAGAGAGGAAAATCTTGACAGCATTCACATCTAAGAGTGAGTCTGGATTAGGGAACAATACTAACCCATAGATTAGAAGGGCCAAGACCTCCTAAAAAGCCTTAAAGTCCATGTCATCCCAAAACAACTGGGCCTTGTCTATTAAGAACTTGGCTAGGAAACCCTTGACTCCACTTCTTATTTCCCAATTGGATACCATATCGGCCTGTTTCAGATGCAAGGTCGAGGCAATGACTTCTGGCTTAGGAACCTCTTCTAAACCTGTGAAAGGAAACTGTTCAAGAATGGGTATATCCAACAGCTGAGAGAATTCTTCCATGTTAGGTACCAACTGATAATCTGGGAAGGTGAAGCAGTGGTGTTTGGGATCAAAGAACTGAAAGAGTACACTCATCATCTTCTCATCAAAGTTTGAAGTGATCAGGTTGAGAAGTCGACCATGTCTCTTAGTGAACGCAGAAGTTTCAGGAACCCTTGATACTAGCTCCTTAAGTTGGGGAGGTATTCTCATAATGTTGATTCGGATAGTGTTTCTACGAGCGGGAGCCATGATCTGCAAAACAGAACAAAGATAAATTCCCTTGGTCCTTGAAATGGTTAGTGTAATAAGAATGAATGCTATGTTATACTGCATGATGTTATGTTTAAACAGAATAAATCACACACAAGCAAAGCACACAATAAACCTTAGGTTCAAAGGCTTGCATGAGGTTAAAGGTAAGTACCCTCTTGAAGTTTAGTTGGTTTCAAACCTGTCTTAGAAAAGTAACCGGGTTCTAAATATTCTCAATATCACTGACCATCCTTTATCGGGCATTGTTTCAGCTCAGGCAATCTTTTCTTGCGGCCGAAATATCCCAAAAGTCTGATCTCAATGAGTGTAGCATCGAGTATCAACCAATCCTCAGCTTTATACCGAGGCCAGCTATCTCACTACTTTCTAATGGCCAAGTTTGTTCAACTAAGGTTCTAAGGTCCGTTAGTGCTTCACGACACCACGCGGCGGCCCCGTATTCTCCTCATTTCCACATGAAGGATATCGGTACCAACCAAAGTCTCACACCAATACAGCCATCGCTTAAACCATATCGGTCTACGCCGTACAGTCTCCACGATCTATTGTTATTTACCTAAAGAGTATCCCCAGATCCGGGTGTAGGATCTTTAACAATGCCCAAACATAAACCCTTAAAGATAAAGCAGGCAAAACAAACAAGAAAGTAAGTTTAAAAATGACCTAGATCCTAAGGTGTACCCCACTTATTAAAATCCCCAGCAGAGTCGCCAGTTCTGTGATACAGTGGTAGAACCGACTGTTATTCTGGTTTGCATTTTGTATTCGCAAATGTCGTGGTAAGCAAGAGTCACCACCGACTTTCATTTCATCCAACAAAGGAAAAGGAAAAAGAACAGAAAAAACCTTTTTCGAGATGTTTCTGAGTACGGGGGGTAGATTATAGAAAGGGAAGGTGTTAGCACCCTTTATATTAGTGGTTTTCCACGAGCTCTTAGGTACTTGCTCATTTTGAAATTGCTTGTGTGTGTTTTGAAAAGTTTTTGTTTAACTTCGTGATAACCCTTATATTTGTCCTCAAGAGTGTGACGAAGTTGTTTTTGAAAACTATTTTGAAAGTGTTTGTGTAAAAGAGTTTTTATTGTTTTGAGCAAGTACTTAAGATTTTCTACCTACTCGAAAAAGGTTATTTGTTTTCTCGTTTGCTTTAGACAGCAATATCCTACTATTAAGGAGTAGGTAGCCCCATCGTTGGAGTTTGAGGGACTATCGAAAGGGACGAAATGGTCATTGAAGGCAACATATAAGGATACCTTAGCATTTCGAAGGGAATGTCATCATATATCCGTAGGCAACATCGAGGGACAAGAACATTTCTCGTAGGAAACTCGAGGGACATTAAGGGACTATGATCTTTATGATGACTTTTAGATTGAGGGTCTTTTGCTAATATATCCCTACGTTTGAGGGACATGACCATTATTTTCCAAGGCAACCAAGTGAGGTATACCCTAAGGGTGCATATGTGTAAGTGTATTTTTTCAGTTAATTATCTTTGCACAATTAAGGTTTTCTACCGTATTAATCGTTTATCTTTCACATGCAAGCCTATGGTCATACATCTAAACAGTTCATAGTTGCGGAAATTTAAAAGCGAGAAATTAGAGTCCTAGCTATTACATGGCTTTGGGAAGATACATAATTATTTCGACTGAAAATAAAATGCGGAATTAAAATCCTATTTAAATCTATTACAAACTCGGACCATTTACAAATAATCATAAAAAAGTAAATTAAAAGCGCGTGGAAAATTAAATGCGATAAATAATTCGGCGACATAAAAATCTAATTTAAGAAAATATTTATGTTGCTTTTGAGGAAACATTAGGTTAAGTATAAAATTAACCCTAATTCTAATTATCTTGAATTATAATAAAAAAATTAAATTATCCTAATTTAATCTAACTGATTAATTAATAAAATATTTATGAAAAAAAGATTTTTGGTGTTTTTATGATTTTTTGATTAAATAAAAAAATGATTTATTTTTGGTGCTATTAAAAAAAACATAATTAATAAATAATGAGAAAAAAAAATTAAAATAAAAAGGTGAGAAATTGGGCCTGCATAAGCACCCAGGGGGGGTGTTTCTGAATTTCCAAGGCCCAATATGGCTGAGCCCAGTTTCTGCGCCAGATCCTGTGTTGGCATGCTTGGAAGGTGCACCATGGTCTCTCTTTGAATTGAACGTTGGATTGTGAGATTTGGCCTGATGATGAATCTCAGGGTTGAGAACTGGGGGTACACGGTAGGCGCTAAATCATGAGGCATGCTGGATCTGCACTTAAATGGTCAGAAAATAGGAAAACGTTTGGACCTGGGATTGAACCCAGGTCCTTGGCTTTACATGCTACTACCCCTGCCATCTGCGCTGCGTTGATTATTTGATATAATAATAAAACATAATCATAATATATCCAACAAGTGTCTAGGCTTAAAAAAAACAACAAAAATGCGCGAACGCTTAATCAGACCAATGGAATGGTGACGAGTCATCATCTTCTTCCTTGTCCATCGTCTTAGGTATCAGGTTTATACCTACGGACAAAACTCCATATTTGTAGACCTGCAAACTTCAAAAATCCATACCACGCATGATAAATTAATTCTAAAGACACCAATCCACTCGTCTTGATCTCACGAGCATCATGGTATCAATTTCTTGGCCTAATTTTACCTGTACAGAGAAGCCCTAAAATAGCTTCTCAAACCCTAGCCATGGAAATCATCAGTATATTCATCAAAACATCAATTAAACCATTCAAACATGTTGCAAATACGTTAACAATCATAACTGTATCATTCAAACATGCTTAAGATGCAAGAATTAACGTAATCGATTTCAAAAGAAGAAGCAAACCATATGAGTGTTGTGGGGTGATTCGGGGCGTTTTAACACTTACAATTGATTGTGTTAGCTTCAAGAGAGATCCGGCAAAAGATTGGAAGCTTCAGCACGCCTTGAATTGGTTTTTGGAAGAAGATACGTCTCACACTTTTTGAACAAAATTTGAACTTTGTTTCTCTGTTTTCACGACTGCAAAACCCTCTTTCTTGCCTTGTTTTTGTTCACTATATGTAGTATGATGCATTAGGGTAACAAAAACGAACAGAATCATTTGGAATTATGGAGATTGAATAAGATTTTCTTGCCATATGATATATTTCCATAACCATGCAAATCATGCTCTTTTTGTCTCCAATTACCTTGATTCATTTTGATCTGATTTGGCCATCACAATTAGATTTGATTTCCATCAAAATCAGATCTTCAAAATAATTTTTGGTATTTTTTTGTTATTTATTTAATTTAATGTGATTTTTAATAAATAAAAATCATAATAAAAATAAATAAATGGAGAAAATAAGATGTGGTTGCTGACTTGGGTCGTGGACCATGTTGGAAGTGAGGTGCAAGCCTAAAAGGTTAGGCCCATTTGGCAAAAAAATGCATTTTTGAGCACATTTGACTTTTGGCAATTTTCCAAAAATTGTCAACTTTGACAATGTATAACTCTTCCAATTTTAACCCTAGAGAGGTGTTCTTGGACTTTTTAGAAATATTAGGATGTCCCCTAAACAACCCTTTGGTCTCATTTCAATTGAGTCCTCCATGTTCATGTAAGAAGCTTTGACCCAAAAGGTTTTTTTGTTAACTTTTCAAAAGGACCTATAATGTAGAGATCCATATCTTTTTATGAGTGCATTTCTTGAACTTGAGGGATGAAGATGACTTGTTGGAAATTGGTTACCCTTCAAAATGAGCCTTGAATGAGAAATTTTTGATAAAGTATGAGAAAGTTATGCTTGGTCAAAGTTTGGTTGACTTTTCCTATGAAACCCTAACTTAGCAACTTTTGAGTTTTGATGAATTAGGAGCATTCCTTGAAAAATCATGATCAACCCTTAATCAAATGATGAATATCATTCAAAATGTTGATGTGGACCAAAAATATTGAAGTTTGACTGTATATGGGCCACAGTTGACTTTTGACCTAATACAGTCGATTCACAAGCATCTGAGCAGTTGACTGAGCAAACTTCTTGTGCAAAGCTTAAAATTTGACATGGAGGGTCTTGAGGACATATTAGGACCATGGAGAACATATGAGGCCTTTAGAGCTCACCTTTCTTGATGAGGATTGAAACCCTAGTTTAAGGTTTATTGTCTTAGGAGGAAGATTTGTTTGGTCAATCCTCAGGCATTCTTGGGCAAGTTGAGGACCTTTAGGAGTATGTTTTGAGTAAAATGAGAGGGAAAATTTTGGGGTACAACAGTAGCAGATATATTTGACAGCAAAACTAAAACACCAGCCATGGTACCTAGACTCTGGATGCTCTCGACACATGACGGGAAGAAAGCATATGTTCCAAAGTTTGGAACTTAAACCTGGAGGCTACGTGGGTTTTGGAGGAAATCAAAGAGAGAAGATCATTGGCTCTGGAGTAGTAGGTAACGGTAACCTCCCTTCTATTAATAATGTTCTGTTAGTAGATGGATTAATGCATAATCTGTTATCCATAAGTCAATTAAGTGATAACGGTTATGATATAATCTTTAATCAAAATTCATGTAAAACTGTTAGTCAGAAAGATGGAACTATCCTATTTAATGGAAAGAGGAAAAACAACATTTACAAGATAAAACTTTATAAACTAAAGATTCAGAACATAAAATGCCTTTTGTCTGTTAAGAACGAGCAATGGATCTGGAACAGAAGATTGGGGCATGTTAGTATGACAAGAATATCTCAGATTAATAAACTCAATCTAGTTAGAGGACTTCCTAATCTGAAGTTCAGCTCAGATGCTATGTGTGAAGCATGTCAGAAAGTCAAATTTGAAAAATCTCCGTTTAAAGCAAAAATGTTGTTTCTACCTCTAGACCATTAGAACTTTTGCACATAGATCTATTTTGACCGGTGAAAACTGCATCCGTTAGTGGCAAGAAGTATGGGTTAGTGATCGTAGATGACTATAGCAGATGGACATGGGTAAAGTTATTAAGATACAAGGACGAGTCACATTTTGTGTTTGTTGCTTTCTGTAACCAAGTTCAGAATGAGAAAGATCTTAGAATTGTCAAAGTTAGAAGTGATCATGGTGGAGAATTTGAAAACTATAAATTTGAAATATTTTTTAATCAAAATGGCATTTCTCATGATTTCTCTTATCCTAGAACTCCCCAACAAAATGGAGTTGTAGAACGAAAGAACAGAACTTTACAAGAAATGGCTAGAACCATGATCAATGAGACTAACATTGCTAAGATCTTCTGGACAACCAATTAACACAGCGTGTTACATTCAGAATAGAATCTCCATAAGACCTATTATGGATAAGACTCCATATGAATTGTGGAAGAACAGAAATCCCAACATTTCTTATTTCCATCCTTTTGGATGTACCTGTTTTATACTTAACACTAAAGAACATCATAACAAGTTTAACTTTAAAGCACAAAAGTGTATTATGTTAGTATACTCTGAACGCTCAAGAGGCTACAGAGTATACTATACAGAATCACAGATTGTAGAAGAGTCAATCAGTGTTAGATTTAATGACAAGCTTAGCCCTCAAAAGTCAAAGCAGAATGAATTTCTTGCAGATATAGAAATTGAATTCACAGGTACTGAAGGAAATTCATCAGAAGTTCCCAACAAATACACTCCAACAACATCAGAAGGAAATTTCACAAGCACTTCAGCAACTTCGGTAGAACATCTCGAGAAAAGACTATCCAAAAGCAGCCTAGCTCACCCTGAAGACAAGATTCAGGGAAAGAAGGAAGATCCAATCAGAACAAGATCAACGTTCAGAAATTCTAAAGAATCTCATGGGATTGGTATCTCTTGTTGAGCCAACAACAATTGATGAAGCTCTTCTAGACAATGATTGGATTCTGGCTATGCAGGAGTAGTTAAATTAATTTACCAAAAATGACGTATGGGATCTGGTTCCCAAACCAAAAGGATTCAACGTTATTGGAACAAAGTGGGTGTTCAGAAACAAACTGAATGAACAAGGAGAAGTCATCAGAAACATGGCACGACTGGTTGCACAAGGTTATAGTCAGCAAGAGGGCATAAACTATACAGAAACCTTTGCTCTAGTCGCCAGGTTAGAATCTATCAGACGCTTAATCTTTTTTGTTGTGAATAATGGCATCACTTTGTATCAGATGGATGTCAAAAGTGCATTCTTAAATGGTTACATTGATGAAGAGGTTTATGTGCACCAACCCCCTGGGTTTGAAAATTCCAAACACCCATAATATGTTTTTAAACTAAAGAAGTTACTGTATGGTCTGAAACAAGCTCCCAGAGCTTGGTATGAAAGACTAAGTAACTTTCTATTAGAAAAGGAATTAACTAGAGGGAAAGTGGACACAACCTTGTTCTGTAAGACATTTAAGAACGACATTTTAGTTTGTCAAATTTATGTAAATGATATAATATTTGGATCTACTAAACCTTCTCTAGGAAGAGAATTTGCTAAGTCTATGCAGACAGAGTTTAAAATGAGCTCGATGGGAGAACTCAAATTCTTTCTGGGCATTCAGTTCTATCAAACTCCAGAAGATACCTACATTCACCAAAGAAAATACGTTAGAGAAGAACGAAAAAGTACTTCTGGAAGTTGCCAATTTCTGGGAGATAATCTGATCTCATGGACCAACAAGAGGCAATCCATAATTGCATTGTCAACAGCTGAAGCTGAATACATAGCAGCTGCTGGATGCAGCATGCAGATGCTCTGGATGAAAAGTCATCTTAAAGACTTCAACATATTTGAGAGTAACATTCTCATATTCTGTGATAATACTTCTGCAATATGTTTATGTCGAAATCCAATTTTTCATTCTAGGGCTAAGCATATAGAAATAAAACATCATTTTATTAGGGACTATATTCAGAAAGGAGTCCTTACTTTAAAATTTATTGACACAGATCATCAATGGGCTAATGTTTTTACAAAACCACTTTCTAAAGATAGGTTTAATTTCATTCTGAAACATCTCAGCATGAAATTATGTCTAGAATAAGAGTTTTATTTATACATTCATTAACCCTCAGAACTTCATATTTTCTTTGTGAACATCTGATCAACATGTCTTCAGAAGTTAGGAGTACAGTTGCATAAGAATCTATCTAAGAAGATCTGAACCTTTCATTTCAAAGATAGAGGTCTGCAGTTCACACTATCAACATCTGTCATCCTCTCACAAGCTACCTTCTAAGGCTGAACACACGTTCAAATTCTGAAGGGTCTAACGCTCTGATTGGATGCATTGAGACACGTGTCATTGGTAACTGTTTCTTATCTCCACGCAATCCCTTATTTTCAGGTTTCATAATTGCAGTGTAATCATTAATTTGTTTTCTCCTTCTTACTGGTTAAGTTTTCAAATTGGTTATAAATACACAATCACTATTACATTCACTTTTTCTCACTTCTATTACTCTCTCTAGTTTTCGTTTTGCAAAAACCCTTTTTCTCAGAAATCTCAAACAAACTGTGTGAACAACGACATCTTCCTCAAGCATCAAAAATCTTCAAATTTCTCCGGGTTCTTCATCAACATTAGAACAGTACGAAGAACCAATAAGAACTTTTCTCACTCCAGTCGATTCTCTTGAAGTTCTCTGTGAGCTTATCATCGATTTTGAGAGCTTGAAGGAAAATGGATTTGATCTTTCTGAAGATGTAATTGCTCAAGGATGGAACAGGTATTTTGATCGTCTTCTAGGTCCAGTATTCCCCATTCTGGTAAAGGAATTTTGGATTCATGCAACTTCATCTTATCATCAAGTTACGTCTTACGTAATGGGGAAGAAGATTGTAATCACTGAAGACTTGATTGGAAAGATGATTGGGTACAATGGCGACGGAATTAGGTGAAATGACATGGATGAGAAATGTTCTTACCTAAAAGCCATAGCAAGAGTTATCTTTACCTCTGGACATCCATCCAGCAAGATTATGGATTTGAAGGATTACTACAGAATCTGGGCTAAGATCATTCTGGGATGTATAAACCACAGGAAGCCAACAAGCTCTCATGACTACATCAATATTGATCAACAGTTTATGTTGTATTTCATTTCAAAGAAGACAAGAATAAACCTTTCTCAACTGCTTTTCAATCATCTGAGAACAAGCGTGAAGGAAACAAGGAAAGAAGAAAGGACCAAGAGGGATTGGATACCTCTAGGAAGATTAATTTCTGATATTCTGATGGAGAACAGGTTGATAGAGCATCTGACAGAAGCTCAACAGATTAGCACACTGGAGTCATATGCTGGAAAACCCCTTAATGCCAAGAATTTGAAAAAGATGAAGATTATTGACAACATTAAGAAGGAGCCAACAATTGCTTCTCATGAAGTCATCGCGTCAAGGAGAACCCCTCTGAAAGATTTTCCTTTATTTTTTGAGATTGATGTTTCACCAGAAATTGTGGTCAGATACTTAGAAGCATGCAAGGAGGATGGAACTGCTCCAGAACTTAACATTCGTGATCTACATAAGCAAGCTCCAGATGTTGTGTTAAAGAAGTCCTGAAAGAGAAATGCAGCAGGAGAAGGATCTTCATAGAGGACTCCCAAAGCTTCTAAAAAGAAAGGTAACACTTCCTTTATTTCTGTTGTAGAATCTGTAGTTTTTCCGACATCTAAAACACTCCTCTCTCAACAAACAGAAGATCCCTCACCTCAAACTTTTGAAGACTTTGATATAGAGTTTGATCCTTCTGTAATCCTTGGAAACTTCCTAAATGAACCTCACTCTCCCAATCCTCATCTAGAATAAAATCATCCAGAACTTGCTAGAGTTCTTTCTGATATTGAGCTATTTGATCAAGACTTTCAAACTCCTATCCCAGAAAATCCAAACCTTCATACTCCTCAAACAGAAAATCAAAACCTTCATACTCCCCAAACAGAAAATCCAAACTTTGAAACCCCTCAACCAGAAAATCCAAATGCTACTGCAAACCAACCAGAAGATTCTTTCACAGACTCTGATACCACACCTATTCCTGAAATAACAAAACCTCTAATGGTTCGTCAACCTCCATTCTAGAAATTCCAAAAATACCATCACCTTATCATTTCACTCCACCAAACACACCTCGTTCACCAATCATTATTTCTGATTCTCCTACTTCATCTCCTATTAACCGTCTAGATGATCACCTTAGAACAATCATTGATTTAGAAGCGCTGGACCACCTAGCCTCAATCTCTCATAAAATTGCCATTCCCAAACCTAAACCAACAATAACCAAAACAGATGTTGGTAAGAACTTACTGGTTTTTGAAATAGAATTAATGGAATGAGTTAACTCCTTGAAGCAAGAAAGTCTAGAAAATTCAAATCCGGCTACTTCTGATTCTCATTGGGATCGATTTAGAAGATGGTTCAACTCAGAATCCTAGAAGCTCAAAGAATTAAGTTATGAAATGGCTCAACAGAACTTCAGTGATCAGCTGAAAGCTTTCAAAGATCAAGTTCTGAGTCACTGGGAAAAGAAATCGATTCTTTTGTTGGACAATGCTCCCTGTAAAGAGCATCAACCTTCAGAAGTTATTGAACCATGTTCTGATAGTCTTCCTCTGGTTTTTATTCAAGAAAAGGAAAAAGCAACTGAAGAAGCAACTGAATCAGAAAAGGCTGCAGAGTATTCTGAAAGACTTGCATCCTCTGAGGATACACCAGCTCCATCCTTGGTCATGCAAACTCTGGAAGAGTTAAAGAAGGAGAATGCTATAATCAACGAAAGATTGGATAAGCAAGAAGACACAAGCAAAGAAATCAAGGAAATGCGGGGAAAGCAAGAGGAATCAAGCACTCAGATTAAGAGCTTGCTGGAAGCATTGTTCACACGACTTCCCCCTCCATCTTAGATTTTTTTAACTTGTTTTCTGCATTTATTATCTTGTTTCATCTGGCTCCGCAAATGTTCTTGAAATCTGTTTTAATATAAATCACCCTTTTTGACTCTGAAATTTGTGATTATATTGATTTTTGATTCCTGACAAAAAGGGGGGAGAACGTAAGATATTTTCAATAACAGTATACTGGGACAAGGTCTCAAACATTCTGAATATCTTAACTTCTTATTTTTTCTGAAAGCATAACAGGAACAAAACTCTGATAAAGACAGAAGGAGATGCATCAAAAGCTCTGATCAGAATGAATTTCAGGGAAGTAATTCATCTCTATATGAGTACTCAACTCAGGGGGAGACTCTCTAAAGCTTTATGTTCTGTCTATTTTTATTTAAAAATCCTAGTTTTTGTCATCATCAAAAAGGGGGAGATTGTTAGAACATAGTTTGATTCTACAACCCTCGTAAGAGTTTTGATAATAACAAACACAAAGAACAAATATGCACCCTAAAATTATGTTCTATTTTGTACAGAAGTTCTGAGCGGAGGTGGATCAGAAGTTAAGCTACACAGGTGTTCATGTTATGTACGTAGACTGATATCAGAATGTTCTGATGAATGAAGATCAGAACTTGCACCAAGAGAAAGACATCTTAACTATGAACGAAAGTCTAACGCTGCAAACAGGACCTTATGATTTTGACCTCTCATATTTTGAAGCAAAGCATCAAGCAAATTCCTTATGTTCTGAAGCGTTACTATTCCGTCAAAGTTGTATCAATTGCAACGGCTACAAACACACAAGGATCTTCATATTATGGAAAGTGCAATAATTGCTAATTATCAAGTTTCCATTTGCACAAGATTGTTGCGCCTATTTAAACAAGCAACAAGGTTAAATCATTCACGATTTACATCACTGCTATTCACAAGTTTGTGATACAGTTTTTGTAACGAAAAACATCCTGTACATAGATTAATTCTTACTTTTGTTAGTGAAATTCCTTGAGATAAACTGGGTTATGGTTGTACTCGAGAAGACTTTGGCAGTTGTCAAAGTAGATTTGTAATCAGTTTGATTAGTGAATTAAGACCTCGTTGGTGAGAGGCGAAATCACCTTGGTGTGTGGAATGGAGTAGTTTGAGATCAAGAGAATCAAGATAAAAATCATAGTGTCATTTGCATTTGATTTTAAAGTTTAAATTCAACCCCCCTTCTTGTGTTTTCCACTTCTTCAATTGGCATCAGAGCGTCTGGTTCTGAGTTCAAGCACTTAATTGTGTCAGTACAAGATCCAAGCTTAGAAAAACACTATGGTGGGACCAAGTCAGAACATCAGCAATGACTATCATGATGATAAAGACAGAATCAGTGGCAAACCTCCAGTATTTGATGGAAAGAACTGTGACTACTGGAAAGACAGAATTGAAAGCTTTTTTCTGGCTCATGATGTTGATTTATGGAATATGGTAATTGATGGATACATGCATCCTGTGGATGAAAGTGGTCAGAAGATTGATAGAAAAAGAATGTCTGATCATCAAAAGCGTGACTTCAGAAATCATCACAAGGCCATAACGATTCTCCTGAGTTCCATCTCATATTCAGAGTATGAGAAGATCGCAAACAGAGAGATAGCTAAAAGCATGTTTGATTCTCTGAGAATGACGCATGAAGGCAACATGCAAGTTAAAGAAACCAAAGCCCTTGCGCTCATTCAGAAATGTGAAGCCTTCAAGATGGAAGAAAGTGAATCCATTAAAGAAATGTTCTTAAGATTCCAAATTCTAGTTGCTGGGCTGAGAGTTCTTGACAAAGGGTATTCAACTGCTTATCATGTAAAGAAGATAATCAAAAGTTTACTGAAGCAATGGAGGCCAATGGTCACTGCTCTCAAGATGGAAAAAGATCTCAACAAGATATCTCTGGAGGAACTTGTCAGCTCACTCAGAAGTCATGAGATAGATCTAGAAGATGACGAGCCTCAGAAGCAAGGTAAGCCTTTAGCACTAAAATATAACAAAAAATATGATTCTAAAGTTTTGCAGTCTATGGAAGAAACCTATGATGGATCCTCATCAGAAGAAGATGAATTGTCTCTTCTCTCCAGAAGAGTCAATCAGCTGTGGAAGCAGAGGCAAAGAAAATTCAGAAACTCTAGAAGAACGGGGAATCCGAATGATTCATCCTCTGGATACAGAAAGTCCGAACCCTTCTCTAGACACAAATTCTGAATCTTCTTATGGTCACAGAAAGTCAAGCAACAGGGATATCATCTGCTATGAGTGCAATGAACAAGGGCATTACAAAAGCGATTGTCCAAGGCTTCAGAAGGAGAAACCCAAAAAGAATTTCTTCAAGGAGAAGAAGAAAAGTCTCATGGAAACATGGGATGACTCAGATACTTATGAGGCAGACACAAAGTCAGGAGATGAAAGAGCCAACATTGCTCTTATGGCTAATGTGACAGAAGACAGTGAATCATTTGGGTCAGAATCAAAATCAGACACTGAAGAGGTATTTCATGACTTTACCGTTAACTTTACTAAAACTGAATTAGGAGAAAGTATGAGTGAAATTATGGAAAGATATCAGCAGTTTCGAGCCAAATTCAAGAACTTGAAAATGGATCTTGTTTCTGAATATGAAGAAACTGAGAGCCTGAGATTAGAAAATTCTGAGTTAAAAGAAAAGATTTCAAAACTTGAAAATGATTTACAAAACTCTCAGAAGGAAACAATCTCAGAGGTTCCCAGCAATACTGATAAGATCATAAAGGAATATGATCATAGCTTTTAGAAGTTTCTGGCTAAAAACATAGATAGAAGCAAGATGGCTTCAATGATCTATGGAGTTAGCAGAAATGGCAGAAAAGGTATAGGATACACAGGTAAAGTATCCCAACCTAAGAAAGTCATGGACCTAGTTATTAAACGCACACCTTCAAAATCTCATTTTACTTATGGGCACACACACACGACTTGAAATATACTATTAATGATTATTCTGCTAAACCAAAATTCAAACAGAATTTTGGTAACACTAACAAACAAGGACCCAAAAAGATATGGGTACCTAAGGAAAAAATTATATATGTAGCAGATATCTTTTACAACAAGACTAAAACACCAGTCATGGTACTTGGACTCTGGATGCTCTCGACACATGACGGGAAGAAATCATATGTTCTAAATTCTGGAACTTAAACCTGGAGGCTACGTGGGTTTTGAAGGCAATCAAAGAGGGAAGATGATTGGCTCTGGAACAGTAGGTAACAGTAACATCCCTTCTATTAATAATGTTCTGTTAGTAGATGGATTAATGCATAATCTGTTATCCATAAGTCAATTAAGTGATAACGGTTATGTTATAATCTTTAATCAAAATTCATGTAAAGCTGTTAGTCAGAAAGATAAAACTATCCTATTTAATGGAAAGAGGAAAAACAACATTTACAAGATAAAACTTTTTTAACTAAAGAGTCAGAATGTAAAATGCCTTATGTTTGTTAACAACGAGCAATGGGTCTGGCACAGAAGATTGGGGCATGTTAGTATGAGAAAAATATCTCGGATTAACAAACTCAATCTAGTCAAAGGACTTCCTAATCTGAAGTTAAGCTCAGATGCTCTATGTGAAGCATGTCAGAAAGGCAAATTTGCAAAACCACTGTTTAAAGCAAAAAATGTTGTTTCTACCTCTAGACCATTAGAACTTCTGCACATAGATCTATTTGGACCAATGAAAACTGCATCTGTTAGTGGCAATAAGTATGGGTTAGTGATCGTAGATGACTATAGCAGATGGACATGGGTAAAGTTCTTAAGACACAAGGACGAGTCACATTTTGTGTTCGTTGTTTTCTGTAACCAAGTTCCGAATGAGAAAGATCTTAGAATTGTCAAAGTCAAAAGTGATCATGGTGGAGAATTTGAAAACAAAAAATTTGAAATATATTTTAATGAAAATGGCATTTCTCATGATTTCTCTTGTCCTAAAACTCCCCAACAAAATGGAGTTGTAGAACAAAAGAAAAGAACTTTACAAGAAACGGCCAGAACCATGATCAATGAGACAAACATTGCTAAGATCTTCTGGGCAGAAGCAATTAACACAGCGTGTTACATTTAGAATAAAATCTCCATAAGTCCTATTATGGATAAGACTCCACATGAAATGTGGAAGAACAAAAAGCCCAACATTTCTTATTTCCATCCTTTTAGATTTACTTGTTTTATATTAAACACTAAAGAACATCTGAACAAGTTTGACTCTAAAGCACAGAAGTGTATTATGTTAGGATACTTTGAACGCTCAAGAGGCTACAGAGTATATAATATAGAAACACAGATTGTAGAAGAGTCAATCAATGTTAGATTTGATGACAAGCTTGGCCCTCAAAGTTTAAAGCAGAATAAATCTCTTGTAGATATAGAAGTTCAATTCACAGGTACTGAAGACAATTCATCAGAAGTTCCCAAACAAAGACACTCCAACAACATTAGAAGGAAATGTCACAAGCACTTCAGCAACTTATGTAGAACATCTCCAGAAAAGACTATCCAGAAGCATCCTAGCTCACCCTGAAGACAATATTCTGGGAAAGAATGAAGATCCAATCAGAACAAGATCAACGTTCATAAATTATGAAGAATCTCTCATGGGATTAGTATCTATAATTGAGCCAACAAAAATTGATGAAGCTCTTCTGGACAATGATTGGATTCTGGCTATGTATGAGGAGTTAAATTAATTCACCAGAAATGACGTATGGGATCTGGTTCCCAAACCAAAAGGATTCAACGTTATTGGAAAAAAGTGGGTGTTCAGAAACAAACTTAATGAACAAGGAGAAGTCATCAGAAACAAGGCACGACTGGTTGCATAAGGTTATAGTCAGCAAGAGGGGATAGACTACAGAAACCTTTGCTCCAGTCGCCAGGTTATAATCTATCAGACTCTTAATCTCTTTTGCTGTGAATAATGGCATCACTCTGTATCAAATTAATGTCAAAAGTGCATTCTTAAATGGTCACATTGATGAAGAGGTTTATGTGCACCAACCCCCTGGGTTTGAAAATTCCAAACACCTAGAATATTTTTTCAAACTAAAGAAGTCATTGTATGGTCTGAAACAAGCTACTATAGCTTGGTATGAAAGACTAAGTAACTTTCTATTAGAAAAGGAATTTACCAGAGGGAAAGTGGACACAACATTGTTTTGTAAGACATTTAAGAATGGAATTTTAGTTTGTCAAATTTATGTAGATGATATAATATTTGGATCTACTAAACCTTCTCTAGGAAGAGAATTTGCTAAGTCTATTGAAGCAGAGTTTGAAATGAGCTTGATGGGAGAACTCAAATTCTTTCTGAGCATTCAGATCAATCAAACTCCAAAAGGAACCTACATTCACCAGAGCAAATACGTCAAAGAACTTCTGAAGAAATTTGACCTATCAAAGTGTAAGCCAACAAAAACTACAATGCACCCTACATGCATTCTAAAAAAGGAATAGGTAAGTAAAAAGGTAGAACAAAAGATCTACATAGGTATGATTTGTTCTCTCTTATATATTACAGCTTGAAAGCCTGACATTTCATACAGCGTTTTCTTATGTTCCAGATTCCAATCAGATCCTAGAGAATCTCACTTAACAGTTGTTAAGAGAATTTTCAAGTATCTGAAAGGTACTACTAACCTGGGTTTGTTTTATAGAAAAACCGGTGAATATAATTTAGTAGGGTACCGTGATACTAACTTCGCTGGAGACAGAGTAGAACGAAAAAGTACTTTTGGAAGCTGCCAGTTTCTAGGAGATAATCTGATCTGATGGACCAGCAAGAGGCAGTTCACAATTGCATTGTCAACAACTGAAGTTGAATACATAGCAGCTGCTGGATGCAGCACACAGATGCTCTGGATAAAAAGTCAGCTTGAAGACTTCAACATATTTGAGAGTAACATTCCCATATTCTGTGACAATACTTCTGCAATATGTTTATCTAGAAATCCAATTTTGCATTCTAGGGCTAAGCATATAGAAATAAAACATCATTTTATTATGGACTATATTCAGAAAGGAATCCTTACTTTAAAATTTATTGACACAAACCATCAATGGGATGATATTTTTACAAAACCACTTTCTGAAGATAGGTTTAATTTCATTCTGAAACATCTCAGCATGAAATTATGTCCAGAATAAGAGTTTTATTTATATATACATTAACCCTCAGAACTTCATATTTTCTTTGTGAACATCTGATCAACATGTCTTCAGAAGTTAGGAGTACAGTTGCATCAGAATCTATCTAAGAAGATTTGAACCTTTCATTTCAAAGATAAAGGCGTGCAGTTCACACTATCAACATCTATCATCCTCTCACAAGCTACCCTCTAAGGCTGAACACGTGTTCAAATTATGAAGGGTCTAAGGCTTTGATTGGATGCATTGAGTAAGATTTCCAATGCTTTAAACTAGACGTAAATCGAAGTTACGGTTCTCAAGTTAGGGCGAAAACAAAATGCTGATTTTTTTATCATGACAACAGAGCGCACTTAGCATGATTTTCTCGGTTAGCGTTGTCCCCTGGACAAAATTATGTTAAAAGAGGGGAAAAACACATTTTTTAGGTTATATTTTCGGTATTTTTTATCCCAAATCATCAAACCTTCAATTTTTGGTAGAGAGAACCTTAGAAAACATCTTCGGAGCTTGCATACGGATGATTCGGGGTGGATTTATCATCAATCGACACTGATAAACCGGGAGATTTTTGGTTCATTTCTCTTCCTTTTTGTGTATTTATATATTGTTTTGGTTTGTATGTAGATTTTATTTGAACTGATGTATATTTTCGCCCTTGGCGTTATATTAAATTTTCTTTACGAATCTTTGTAGATTGTTGTCTTGGATTTTTACTCTGTGTTAGGGATTTGAGTTGTTATAGACATATACTGTTTAGATTCTTATCTAGGATGATTATCTGTTAGTTTCTGAACTCTAGAGATAGATTTAGAGCTGAAATAAACTTGGGTATCAGAGCTTAATGCCTCTCAGTTGTTTGTGTCGCTCTGAGAGATCGTCAATGCAATCGAGCACGGTTGATTTCTATGTTGTTGAGGTGGTTGAGAGATCGCTACTGAGGTGATGCAGTCGGCCTCTCAATTTGAGTTAGAAATAACTTAGGTTGTGAGTGATACGTAGTGACATTGATGAATATTGTAGGTTGAATATAACATGTCGATAGGTTTAAGTCTGTGAAAAGTAGTATATATGCATGCTTGATAAGTTATTATGTTTTTCTTTTTATACATTTATTTTTTGTTAATATATTTTCTTTCAACCCATTTAACCCCAAACTCATAAACGTGAAATTTGTCAAACGGCGAATCAATAATCAATCTTTATGGACACGATACGAAATAACCTATATAACTCGGTAAATTAATAACTTACTTTTTGCTTACCGCTTTACTGCAGCAACAAAATAGTGTCATTGTCGGGGATTCGTGTTTATTGTTTTTGCATTGCGATAGTTTTTTTTTGAGTTTTGTAATTAATATATATGTTGTATAAAAATTGTACATTAACTTATATATCATACTTGTGCATATATGTGTTTTTTCTTTGTTTTCACGTATTTTGAATTGTCTCATTTTCGTAGCGTTTGTTGTGTGGATGTTAGGACACTTTCTTTAGGTTTGTGCGGTGTGACAATACCATGGCATGACAAGAGAAGGTTACTAGCTCGCACAATAAAAGTGTCGGGCTTATGACGTAAAACAAGCATGTTTTTCTTTGTATTCATTTACGTATGTGTTAACTTATGTTTTAACAAGTTAAAATAGGACTTGTTTTAAATTCTCAATTTTTTACTTTTCAACTTGTTTAATTCATTTTCACCTGTTAGTTTTGTTATATCCATTTGTGTTTTTCCACAAACTTGTCGTGTTTAGATTGTCGTGTTTAGCTTGTGGAAGTGTGTTTGTATGTTGTAAATATTATACATATGTTTGAGTTTGTGTATGTGAATATGGAGGCTGCACTGCTGTCTGCTGAACTGATTTTAGTTGTTCTGCTTGACCATGCTTAGCGCGCTCTCCTGTGCTGTGCCAGTGAAGTTTTTTTTTTAGTTTTCGCTTGGCTTTCCATTTTACCACTTCACCTAGGCTTTAAATAGTAAATAATATTAGTATAAGTAATTCTTTTGTTGTTGTTTAGACTAAAATTTTGTTTCGATAACTTGAAGTCGCTTTTGGTGATTTTCCAAGTTTGAGTGTTTCAACTTGCGAATGCATGGTAATGATTTTGTTAAAGTTTTGTACACGTTAGATGTATGTGTTTATCGCTTTCTATACTTTAGAATATTCATGATACTTAGACTTTTTACAATTTTTATGCCATCCATTCTTTTGTATACTTGTTCATTTGTGAATCACTTTAGTTCCTACCCTTTTTGTGAGGTATCTTTCTATTGCTCACATATGCTGGAGACCACAATTCTTGTTTTAACTGAATTTTATTATGTTTAGTATTTTGTTTGTATTTATTGTAGGAAATCTTTAACATGATCAAAGCATTTTTTATTCCATTTTGAGCACAACTACCTTGGCCAAATAGTCAATTCACCTTTTGAGTGTGTGATCATTAGTAACCCCTTTGAGCTTTTTATCGATATCCATGTTGTATTTTCTAAATGCTTGTCTTTGAATGTTTAGTTTCCTTTCTTGCATGGGTATTGATTATTTGTTTTCTTGAATCCTCAACTATGATTTTTAGTTTAGTTTTTACCTTGCCTTAGAAAGTATGGAGTATTCACTTTAATGGATGGTTGAATTCAAGTTGGGGAGAAAAATGATTGTGTATTTATTGGTTGATTTTTATGAGATTAAAAAGAAAAGGAAAAGAAAAAAATTGTAAAAAAGAAGTGAATAGAAAAAGAAAAAAAATGAAAAAAAAAGTCTTTGAAAAATAAAAACAAAAAGAGTTGGAATAATATTGTGTTAATAAGTGATGTGTGTTGGTTTTAAACTTGGGATGAAGAAAAAGTTTGATTAAAATTCTATTGTTTGAAACTTTGGTGAATTGATAACTCCCTTAGGTTTAGGCAAGTTTTTGTTTCGATTAGCTTTAGGACTTATCACTTGTTTGTTAACTAAGCCACATTACAACCTTGAAAAGCCCTTGAGATTCTTGCTTTTATATTTTCAATATAAATTTTTGGATGAATGCATAATTTAGTCTATTATTTGCAATATTGTTGGATGAGTGAAAATACCTCATTTTTGTGTGTTTTTCATCTACTGGTGATTGTGTTTGCTAGGTGTGATTCATTTATGAACTAGTATTGTTTAATAATGTTTAGCAAAAAAAATTATTTAGCATTTGTTTCATGTTTATGTTATCGTTGTAGTTTAGTGGTAGGTATGTTTCTCCATGTGTACCGTTTTTCATTTAAACCATTGCATTTGTTTTTCGTTTTTAAAACTTATTGATTCATGATATTTTGGTTGATTACTTTTGGTTCTTTTAGTTATTTGGCCTTGTTTGGGACAAACAAGTTTAAGTTGGGGGGAGTTTGATAAGTGCGAATTGTAGCTATTTTTGTATATACTTTTTGTTGCACTTATCGACTCTTTGTTGTTAATATCGTTGAACAAACCCGACTTTTGTGTAAATACGTTTAGTTTATGTTTATTTGTGTTTTTCTGTATATAGTTTACCATTTTGTATTGTTCTATTCATTTTATAGGTATTGATGCTGAAACAACCGGCCGGACCGTCATCTGATAATGAAATCAATAAAATCGCCACCGAACGTCTTTTATCCCATCGAAAGGCAAAGGTAAACATCGAGAAAATCTGAGAAGGGTGAAATCACGATCAAACGACCGAGAGATCTGGAAAGGGAGTCTGTTACGCGAGGGGAAGGTATTAGCACCCCATACGCCCGTAGTACTCTACGGTATCCACTCTTGTTTGTTATAATCTAAGGGTGTGTTAGGATCTATATCTAGGCTTAAAGCTGAGAAGGGAATGCATGCAAAGAAAAAGGAAAATAAAGTGTGGGGAAAAGAAAGGAATATTTACAAAGATATGCTCAATTAGGCAGCACAAAAGCCTTCGTCTATGTATCCCTTTTAAGGAATCAGAGCAGCCGTAGTTCATATATTTTGGTTGGTTTGTGTTTTTTAGTTAAGAAGACAAAAGAAACAGTCAAGATGGCAAAACATCAGATAAAATGACAAACAAATGCGATGGTGAAACATCGGCAAAAAGATAGAAAGATAGCATGGAAAAACATCAATAAACCAAATGATAAAACATCACACCTAACAATGATATGGAGAATCAAAGTAGGATAACAAACATGTGCGATGGCAAAACATCGGCTTCAAACAAATATGCGATGGCGAAGCATCGGCTAAAAGATAACAAGGTATCATGGAAAAGATGGTGAAACATCAATAAACCAAATGATAGAACATCACACCTAACAATTATATTGAGAATCAAAGTAGGATAACAAACATGTGTAATGGCAAAACATCAGCTTCAAACAAATATGCGATGGTGAATCGTCGGCTAAAAGATAATGAGGTATCATGGAAAAGATGGTGAAACATCAATAAACCAAATGATAAAACATCACACCTAACAATGATATTGAGAATCAAAGTAGGATAACAAACATGTGCAATGGCGAAACATCGACTTCAAACAAATATGTGATGGAGAAACATTGGCTAAAAGATAATGAGGTATCATGGCAAAGATGGCGAAACATAAATAAACCAAATGATAAAACATCACACCTAACGATGATATTGAGAATCAAAGTAGGATAACAAACATGTGCAATGGCGAAACATCGACTTCAAACAAATATGCGATGGCGAAACATCGGCTAAAGATAACAACATGTCATGGTAAGGATGGCAAAACATCAATTTGACAAGGTTTAAAATAAAACAGGAAGGCGCACAAGCAATTAAGATTGGTTTGTATTTTTTACCTTGAAGAAGGATTTAAGTTAATTAGAGATGTTTTATGATTTTCCAAGAAAAAGTTTTTATTTTAAGATGCAACATGCAAAAGAAAGGAAAAATAAATAAGGGAGACTAGCCTAGAACTACCCCTAATGTTATCATACAATGGTTGACCCTAAGATTGAGGATGAAAGAGGGATGTTTCTACCCTAAGTTAGCATGCATGGATACCTATCCTAATGTCTAGCTCGAGAACTAAACCTACACTAGCAATCCTAAGGGAGCATGGTTAGGGTATATCATCTCAAAAATGAAATCAAACAAAGAAGCCAATAAGCTTGAGAGAGAGCAAATGAGAGATCCTATCTAGGTTAGCATGCCAAAAAAAGTCTAACAAAACTACCCTATGGGGAACATGCAATGAGAGCAAAGTCGTGATCTCAATTTCCAAATTGAGTGACTCATCGATCAATCAACTAAGGAAAGCAATAAAATCCTATAGGGAGAATGCACTGAGAGCGAAGTCGTGATCTCAATTTCTAAATTGAGTGACTCATCGATCAACAACTAAAGAAAGCAATAAAATCCTATAGGGAGAATGCACTGAGAGTGAAGTCGTGATCTCAATTTCTAAATTGAGTGACTCATCTATCAAAAACTAAGGAAAGCAATCACAAACACAACACATATAGCAAATAAAGTGCAAAATGCCTGCTACAAGTCTTTAAATAAAACAGAGGGCCTCCTGACATATATCAGCAAAAAAGGTCCCATCATGCAATAGAAAGCAACAAAGAGTGGAAACAGTAAAAAAGGCAATAGTGCAATACCAAACAGATTACTATCCGTAGCAACTAGGCAAGAGGAAAATAAACCCAGAGAACTTCAAGCAAGATAGCATCATCAAAAAAATCGAGTCAGAAATCATGCCATCAAATATAAGCACTGAGGCTTTCAAATATGAACATATCCCACAGGTGATGTATGGCAGTCATAGTCACATATATATCCCGCAAGGACTATTAAATATGAAAATCCCCATAATGGTGCAAACACAGTCAATTGTGTTCCACAAATAAAGTGGAACACTACAGCATCAGGTCAAAAATGGAAAACTTTTCTCAGAGTATCTCGCACATTCAACAGACAAATTAGTGATCTCAAAAAGATGTGATGGATCAAATAAGGGATGGATGATGACATAACAAGGCAATAGAAAATCATGATAGGAGATATCAAAGCATTATATATGAGAAACATCAAATAGGAATAGGCAACAATTAGGTCAAAGCTAAAAAAATTGTTTCTCCTTTTTATCACCATGTTGAATTGACAAGTAAACATCAATCAAGGATCAAAGGAGCTAGAGAAGAATACAATCAAAATAATTTAGAAGTCAGTAGCAAATCTTCACATCCATACTCATTCATTTCATCATGGTTCATAAGCATAACAAAAGAGGGGCACCACAAAAATGTATCACAAAGCTTGGATCACAAGTTAACAACGAAAAGAACTCAAACAAAACAACAAAGTTAGAAGGCTTAAAACATTCAAAGACTTGAAATCAAGCTTCTAACATGCTATGAGGATATGATCAAAATTAAAATATGAATTCTAATACATGTTGCACAAGTGCATTCAATATACCTCAAAGATTCAAAAGAAAAGAAGAAAGGAACATCAAATTCATATATGGATGAAATTGGTTCAAGCATTAAAGGTCAAGTGATCTCAAGTATTTATGAGACTATCCTTTATGTATCATTCCTCAACATGTTATCATTGGTCATTTGATAACCTCAAGGCAAAAAAAAATCAAAATTCAAAGCAAAAACAATAAGTGAATCATTATTTAGGAGGCATGAGTAAAAAGGGCTCATCAACCAATTATGGGAAATCAAAAGGATTGACTTGAATTGGTGTGAGGAAACAGGAGCAACATGATCATTAAGTACCAAATTACAGGCCTCAAACAAGCTCATTGGTCATCAAACAAATTGCAACAAGATATGCAACATCAATTGAGAACTTTCACTTTGAAAATTCATCAAAAATAGAAAGGGACTTCAATAATTCAAACCAAAATTTCCATAACATCTTTGAGATGTGTAGAAGTCAGAAAGAAAATCTCAAGTTCATGTATAAGTGAGGAGGGGGTCAAACAAGCTTCAAACATCAAAACTAGTTGACCAAAGTGTCAAACTAGACAAGTTTTCAAAATGATTTGAGGAAAAAATATCAAACCAAGTCAATTAATTCAAGAAAAATCATTTTTAGATTCTCAATCCATCTATGAACTTCAGACAAGAGCTAAATTCAATTGAAACTCAAGGCAAGTTGATTTTGAAATGGAAACTTGCTAAGTAAGCAACAAAACCCTAACTATTTGGAAATTAATCTTAACAATTGATTAATTAAGATCAAAGCCAAAACAATTCAAAACAAAGATACATCAAACATGATAAAACTCAAAAGTTTAGGGGAACCATTTTTTATATTTTAAAACCAAGAGGAAATTCAAAATTTAGCAATATTTAATTGATTAAATGATTAAGCAATTAATTAATCAACAAAATGGAATTATGATCAAAACACAAAGTACATGCCAAACAAAATTGTTTTACGATTACTCTGATCCAAACAAGCTTCCATGAATTTTACCATAATTTTTGCATAAAAAAATGTCAAAAATAAAAATCAAATATCAACAAACAATTAATTAGTCATACAAATTTTAAAAATCAATCAAAACATTTTTAAAATTTCCAAGAAATTTACACAAAGTCAGAAATATTATTTTTAAGTTTCATGAAATTTTTTAGAATTTTTAGATTAAGGAAAATATGAAAAGAAAAAATATGAAACAAAAATAAACCAAATAAAACTCTCAAATTAATTTTCTGATCAAAAATAGGAAAAATACCAAACAAACATCAAGTAATTTTCTGATCAAGTAATTTTAGGAGTCTAAAACATTTTTTTTGTGGAATTTTTGGATCACAGGAAATATTAAAACAAAAACAAACATCAAACAAACATTTAATTAATCACACGAATTTTTAAGCCAATAAAAACATTTTTAAAAAAAATTCTAAAAATATACACAAAGTCTGAAATATTATTTTTAAGCTTCCTGAATTTTTTTCATAATTTTCCAACCATTTTTGAGCAAGAAATAAAATCATGAAAATCAAGTTATGAAACAAAATTCAAATAAATAAATAAAACAAAACATCCAATCAAAGAAGGCCACGCCATCATCTTCAACCTATGGCTAGGGCAAAAATGCGTGTAGAAAAAGATTCAACACCTCATGTTCAGATCCTTCATTCTATCTCAATTATCAACCAAGATTCATCAAATCAAGCGCAAATCAAAGCTAACATAGCATACTATATTATGCAATTCGAATAAATCTCAGAGATCGAGCATGGATCAAGAAATCAAGTCTCAAAAACTAGAAAAACACACTGCAAACATCAAAACCAGAAACATGATTTCACCAACTCTGCTTGAATCGGATCTCAAATATACATCAATCCTAATGATTGGCCAGCTAGCAACTCAATGAACATGATCTACATCGTCAATTCAAGCCAAATCGTGCAAATCAAAGTTCAAGAAAACTCACATTAATGTGAAATCTGGAAACTTGATTCCTTCACTCCAGAAGAAAACTAATGGTGCAAGCTTGATCTCCTCACTCCACTGAAGCAAAACCACCAAGAATTTTGAAGAATGATCTAAGGAGAAGATAGATTCAAAGCAATTTGCAGAGATAATTGAAAATTTTTAGATCTGAAATATGGTGACTATGAACCTCTCCCCTTCAAACTGAGCCTTGGTTCTTATTATATAACACGAGAGGAAGAGGATAAAAGTGGTATTTGGCACTCAAAGCATGTGCTTCACTCGTGCAATCAATCATTTTCTTTGCGTTTTATTAGACAAATGAGGTCAAAAAACCATACTCGAAGTGTTAGGTCATGACTATTTGAAAAGAGAGAATGTTGGTGAATTTGCAAAATCGGGCAAATTTTTGGAATTTTGGCATCAAGTAAGTACAATTTCACACGGGGAACAAATTGTCCACCCTCATGGGCCTCAACATATCATAAATAACCCCATGGGCCTGATTTGAGACAAAAGGAATGGCTGGAATCCGAATTATCAAGAATTGGTCGTTTTGGTGTTTGGTCAAAATTCACAAAAATGCCTTCAAACCCAAATTGTCATAACTTGTTTATCCTTTGGAATTTTTGCACAAATGAATACAATTTGAAAGGGTATTGATGAGATCTACAACGTTTTAGTTTTCAGTTTTCCCAATTGAATCCATTAAATCCTTCAAAAATTAGCATGAAAGTCACTAAATTTTGAAAATGACCTATAATTTCACCTTGAGGCATGAACTTCCAAAGACCATAACTCTTGATTAGTTGACAATTTGGACATGATACCAAAAGGAGATGAAATATCATCCTCTTAGCTCTCCAAGAATATTCCATTTGTATTTTTTGGATCAAGGATGAACAAATGGTGAATTTTTGAAGTTTAATCCCTATTTTCCATTTTTAGAAACTTTTTAGGGTTTCTTCATGAACAAGTTTTAATCCAAACCTCAATCTTCTTGATCCAATGATAAAAATTGACTTGAAATATGAAAATTACACCCTTGAATTGATGGTTGACCAAAAGTTCACTTGGTCAATTTTGACTGATTTTGGCCAAAATGACCATTTTGCCCCTTTGAATCAATTGATCCACTTCTCTTCAAAATTGATGATCAAAGATTCACAGATATGATCTTCAAACCATATAGAAGCCATGTACAAAGTTTCATCTAAAACTTCTCAAGAAATCCTGATGAAATCCCAAACCCTAGTTTTGGTAAATCCCTTAGGAGAATGATGCATCATCTTTAAGACTTCAAATCCTCTGGACACCTTGGCCAATTTCTTGCATAAAGATATTTCCAATGTCAAAGAGTTGTTGTAGCTTCAAAATTAAGACTTGCACATTCATAAATAGCCTTGATCATCCAA
Organism: Vicia faba; assembly: GCA_948472305.1. Classification (NCBI taxonomy): domain Eukaryota; kingdom Viridiplantae; phylum Streptophyta; class Magnoliopsida; order Fabales; family Fabaceae; genus Vicia; species Vicia faba. The sequence goes on along the minus strand of OX451740.1, from coordinate 1,210,196,477 downwards.
AACCCTATATTTGATTGATGAATCAAAAGGTTGTAATTCTTCTTATAATCAACACAATCTTTAATATTCTGATGATCCAATGAGGTGGATAAGATATCTTGAGATATGTGAAACCTTTGGGCTTGAAATATCCAGAGGTTTAAATTATAAGGCCCTCCTGGAGAAACTTGTTAATACAATCAATCTGCCAAAGCTTGAGGAGGACTTAATAACCAAAATACTTTGATCTCATCACAATGTATGAATGCAATGCAATATAATGTTTATGATGAAACATAAGCCTGGATCAAGAGGGTAAAATTTGGGGTGCAACAACTGCCCCTATTCAATTATCTTTAACTGGATAAGTGAGAAACGTGACAACTTTCGAGCGTTCAGATTTGAATATTATTGAATACAAAAGAACCCAGAAATTTACACTCTTGAAGAAAAAGTAGAACCCCCCAAAGACAAAGAAATGCCAGCAGGCGCAGGATTAAGAAGATACCAACAAAATTGGATTTAGAAAACAGAGGTTTTAATGAACATTGGACCTCCCAAGACATGCGTCAGAATGAAGTTGTAACGCAGATTTTATTGAAACGAAACTAAAACATAGAAGAGTAAACGAAACTAAACTTCAGAATAAATGTGCCAGGGCAAAACTGGGCTTTAAAGAGGGGTGAGATAAGACTCAAACCATAGAGGATAGGCGAAACTAGACTCTGGAAGAGAAAAGTATGTGGGGTAAAGTGGATAAAGTGTGTGATTCTAAGAGCACTTGCTAATCTCAACCTAAGATAGACAGTATGAAGGAACTGAAAGAATCCCATGAGTGGGGAACAAAATGAGACGAAACTCGACCCAAAAAAACTAGTTAGGCGAAATTAAACTAGATGAGTACCAGGACAAAACTGACACACGGGTAACGAGGCGAAACTCGACCCACAGCAAGAGTGGTGAGAGTGCATGTATCTCAGAGCACCTGTCGATCTCAGATCAATGGATAAACAGTGATGAAAACTGATAGAAGAATCCAAGGAACAAAAGAGACTAATTCTAACCAGGGACGCAGTACGAACACTACACTCGGTAAATAAACACTTCCAAAGGGTCCAAGGTATGAAAACAAAAAGAGACGAAACTCGACTCAATAACTATCTAGGCGAAACTAAACTAGATGAGCACCAGGACGAAAGTGGATTTCATGCACAGGCGATGAGGAGAAACTAGACCCAAAGCAAAGTGATGAGAGCGCATGTTTCTCAGGGAACCTGCTGGTCTCAGATCAATGGATAAACAGTGATGAAAACTGATCGAAGAATCCAAGGAACAAAAGAGACTGATTTCAACCAGGGACGCAGTACGAACACTGCACTCAGTAAACGAACACCATCAAAGGGTCCAAGGTATGAAAAAAAACGAGACGAAACTCGACTCATTAACTAGTTAGGAGAAACTAAACTAGATGAGTACCAGGATGAAACTAGATTTCATGCGCGGGTGAGAAGACGAAACTCAGAGCTTGACCCAAAGCAAGGTGATTGGGGCGTACAACTAAAAACCTGCTGAAAGTGAATATCAGGACAAAACAGGTATTCAAAAGGTATATCAATATAACCCGATTACTTTTCGAGGACAGGTTAAACCAAGTGAACTTCAAGAGGGTATTTACCTATAAACCCCATGCGAGCCTAAACCTAAGGTCTTGTGTGTTTTGCTTGTGTGTGATTAAACATAACATCATGCATCATAACATCCATTATCATTTCACTAACCATTTCAAGGACCAAGGGAATTTATCTTAATTCTGTTTTGTAGATGATGGCTTTTATTCGTAGAAACACCATCCGAATCAGCTTTGTGAGAATACCTCTCCAACTCAAAGAGCTAGTGTCAAGAGTTCATGAGACTTCCTTGTTCACCAAGAAATATGGTCAACTTCTCAACCTGGTTACCCCAAGCTTTGATGAGAAGTTGATGGGTGTACTCTTTCAGTTCTTTGACCCCAAACACCATTGCTTCACATTTCCTGATTATCAGTTGGTACCTACCATGGAAGAGTTCTCTTAATTATTGGGTATACATATTCTTTATCAGATGCCTTTCACCAGTTTAGAGGAAGATCCAAAGCCAGAGATCATTGCAGCAGCCTTGCATCTAAAATGGTCTGGCGTTATATCTAACTAGGAAACAAGAAGCAGAGTCAAGGGTTTCCTAGTCAATTTCCTTTTAGAAAAGGCTCAATTATTTTGGGATGATTTAGATTTCCAAGCTTTCGAATAAGTCCTGGCTCTTCTAATCTATGGGTTAGTATTATTCCCTAATCCGAACTTACTCATAGATGTGAATGTTGTCAAGATTTTCCTCTCTCCTAACCCTGTGCCTACTTTTCTCGGAGATATCTTGCATTCCCTTCACACTCGTACCATGAAAAGAAGAGGGGTTCTTATGTGTTGTATATTGTTGCTGTCTAGGTGGTTTATTTAGCACATTCCTTAATCAGTATTAAAGAACGAACAAGGTTTGGGTTGTTCGCAAAGGATAATGTCACTTTCTTACTCGAATATTCTTTGGTACTCCCGTTTTATGAGAGATGTCTCTATCATCGAGCACTATGGGGAATTCCCTAATGTCCCACTCCTTGGCATTATGGGAGGTATCACTTATAATCCTTGTCTGGCTCTACGACAGTTCGGTTATGCTCAAAGGGATGGTATCCATGATATGCTTATCCAAGGCATTATGTTCAACTACAAGGATGATGTTCAAGGGTATCGTCAAAGGTTCATACGAGCTTGGGGCATGGTAAATAAGGTTGATAGAAAGGCGTTGGGGCATAAGAATTCCATTCCCATGGAGCCTTATCTCAAATGGGTATGAGCTCACGCCCAAAACCTTATGATGCCATATACAGCCATCTTGCCAGTGATTGTGGAGCCTATCACCAAAGAAGAAGTTCCTTATATAGTTCTCCATCCTGACATGCCCACTAATCTTGAAGAGTTGCAGAGGTCCTAGATTCATATGAAAGAAGAAAGGGATACCTTTAGAGATCAGTTCTACACCAGTGAGAAGGTGTTGGAGCTCACGAAGCAGCTTCATAAAGAAAAAAGTCTTAATGCCTACCTCGACACGAAGAGGAAGCACCCATGGGAACCAGATTTTTAGATTTTTAGAGTTTTTAATTTTCAATTGTAAGCCTAAAAGGCCGTTGTAATTTAAAATTCTACTAATAAAATCTTTGTTTCATTTTAGTTCGCAAATTTAAATTTCCCAAAGTCCTTGAAAACATAACATAAATATGTCATGAATATCATTACATAAACAGGTATTTCAAGATATGTTTCTTATCTTTTCACGGTTTATTTTAGCAAAAAGAAAATGGCTCTCAAACAAACAGTTAAGGATCTTCAAGCACAAAACGCTCAATTCCAACAGATGTTCTTGACGCTGGCTAAAGGACAAGAAGATCTAAAGGCTCTCATTGTCAAAGAGAAGACAAATAAGGCAAAGAAACCGGCTGGCGTTTTGAATTTGGGAAGAAGATTTAGAGGACCAGCCAAGCGAGCTCTAGAATTTGCAGCTCCATCAAATGAGGGGGACAATCAGGAGGAGGACAATAAGATGATAAAAGAAGAGGATAACAACCCAGGGACTGATGAAGAGGAAGAAGACTATGATGAAGAACAATATCCTCCTGGTGATGACAAATATAAACAACTGGAGGACCGTCTCAATGCTATGGAGATTCAGAGGGTACCTGGTTTGGATTTTGAAGAGTTAGGACTGTTCTCAGGGGTGGTTATCCCCCAGAAGTTCAAAGTTTCCGCATTTGAAAAGTATGACGGTGTTTCTTGTCCCAAGCTGCATTTAAGGTCTTATGTCAGGAAGATCCAACCCCACACAGCTGACAGGCATTTATGGGTTCATTTCTTCCAGGAGAGTTTATCAGGGATGCAGTTGGAATGGCTCTATCAGCTGGAAGGAACTAATATTCACAATTGGGAAGATCTGGCCACTACTTTTTACAAGCAGTACCAATACAATGCCGACCTCGCTCCAACCTGTACACAACTTCAAAGCATGTTTATGGGTTCTAGTCAAATTTTCAAAGATTATGCCCAAAAGTGGAGAGATCTTACACGAAGAGTCCAACCTCCTTTATCTGATAGAGAGCTGGTAGATATGTTCTTGGGTACTTTATTAGGCCCATTTTTCAACCATCTGATTGGGATCTCTTTGTTGTACCCCAAATTTTGACCTAAGATACCATCTCTCATCTGCATCATTACATTGCAAGTGTTTTGACCTATTTTTATCAATTTTCAAAGCAGATTTTAAATTCATAACTTTTTCAAATCGAGAGCTGGTTATTTTTGAAACGCCCGGTTCATTAATTGATCAATGATGTTTATTTAATTATTTATTATTCTGAATTTAAATAGTTGGAATTTATTTTCAGTTATTATATAATTTAAAGAATTATAAATAATGAAGTAAATATTTGAAAAGAAGTTTATTAATTGATCAATGATGTTTATTTAATTATTTATTATTCTGAATTTAAATAGTTGGAATTCATTTTTAGTTGTTATAATTTAAAGAATTATAAATAATAAAGTAAATAATTGGAAAGAAGAAAAGAATTAATTGGTAAAATAATAGAGTTTTATTCATCTTTATTCTAATTGTTACAATTGTTGTTTAAATACTGTATTTATTTACAAAGTATTTACAATGATAATTTTTACAAATGTTTAAAGTGAAATAAAAACTATCCTAATTTTTCTAGATTCTAAATCTTCATCTTCTATCCAATACTTCTTTGATGCTTATTTGATTTTACCTGCAAAGAATTAAAAGAAAAAGTCAGAAATAAGATATATAATTAAAAGCAGACGATTAATTTAGAGTTCATCATTAAAAGCAAACGGCTGGAATCAGTTTTTACCCTCTTTGCAAATCACGGGATTTCTCCCGGTTCACAAAAAAGGATGAATATTTATTGATAAATATGAATGCACAAGTTAAAAATATGCACAAATTCAATTTTGCCAAAATCAACTGCATATTTCAAAACCAATTGCACATTTCAATTGTCAAAACTGCATATTTCATAACCAACAGTATATGCAAGTCAAAGTTACATTTTCAAAACCAAAGTCCAACGTAAACTATCCAATGTATGGGAAGAGGTCAAAATACAAGGCTCCTCCATACTGTAACAATGCAGATGGAAAAGAAGGAAGTGTGCAGATCAAAACCACATATGCAAGCCAAATATTTCTAAATTCATCATTTTCCAGCCTTTGCTTTTTCATAACACAAAGTACATATAACATTTTAATGTTTCAAACTGTACTAAGGAGAGAGAAGAGAGAAAAGAGTTGGGTTTACAGGTTTTGACTTTAGGCAGAAAGGATATAGAAAACAAAACTGCAGTAACACAGTAAAAAAGGGAAGCATAGAAAAAGGATACAAAGCAAACTGAATGGAACAGTAGAGGTGCAGAGGTATCAAAAGAAAATAGTTAAAATATACAAAACCTGAACTGTCAAAAGGGAGGTCAGCAACGGATATTATAACAACAAAAACTTCTCAAGCAAAAAGTTCAGAGTTCAAAAACCTGTTTGGAAGCCTTAAATCAAAACTGTCAAACAAATACCAAGCCATTTTTTTCTCAAGGTACAGGAAAACCCTCAAGAACCTGCATTCAAGATGTATGTACTACCTGCTGTCTCAAGCAAAATACCGTAAAACCATAGCCTGAAGTAAACCTCTACCCAAAACCTGTAATGACCAAACAAAAACAGCAAAGCCAAGTTTCAAACTCACCCTGCCTGAAGCCCTTAACCCACAGAAAACCAGTCAAACTTAACCATCAAGAAAGCTTAATAGCCAAAACCCTGTCAAAATCAACAAGCACAAACTTGCTTGAAGCTTTCAAGCAAGTTCAAACTCAGTAAACCTGTGCCTCATACCTGCCTAAACATCCAAAGCCATATCAAAACATAGAACCTGTTCAAACCTGCAAGCTTAAACCAGTTCAAACAACCAGCCTAACCAATCAAGGCCAAAAACCTATCAAGTTTAAACTAGCCCAAATACATTAACCTGCTAGGCCAAACCTGAAGCAATCCGCCCAAAGCCAAAAACCAGAATACCACAACAACACAAACTTATCAAACCAATGTCCAAACCCACCAAGCCTCAGAAAAGTTTTCTTCACAGGCAAATCAAATAGGCAACAGAAGCAAAGCAAAGAAAGAAGAGGGAAAGCTAGTCAAAACAAAATATTTCAACAATAGCACATTCAGAAGCATACAGGGGAAAGCATATCATCAACAAATATCTCAATATCAACTCAGAAGCATACTCAGCAAGCCAAAGAGGAAGAAGGGACAAAGAAGCGTGCATAGGCAAAGGCGAGGTCAATAGAAGAAGAAGAAAAAATATCACATAAGGTTCTCAGGCCAAATCATCATCAAACCACAAATCAAAGGGACAAGGAAACACAAACCACGAATCCAAGCAAGCCCAGCATCACGCGTTTCGTCCCTCACCGCCTTGGCCGCCACAGCTCTCCTCAACCCTTTCCTCCTCCGTCTCCAAAGGTAATGTTTCTCCCTCTTTTTCTTTCATGTACCTCAAATAACCATAACAATAGGAAGTCAGAATCAATAAGGGGCGAGATTAACATGCAAACAATAAAACCCTAATGAGATTTAAAACGAAGATTATTACCTTGAATCTGTCGCCCTAGCATTTCGTTGGAGGGAAGAGGAGGTTTGAAGATGCCGGTGGCCATGGGCAAAGGAAAATTCAGAGGCGAGGGCATGAGAGCAAACGACGAAGACGAATCAAGGACGAGGAAGAGCGCCGCTCTGTACCCTTTGCTAACCCTAATCCAAGTGAAACAAAAACCTGATGACCCTAACTTTGTTTCAATAATTGGGCTTAACCCGTTTACTATGCCTAAAAGCCCAAACGAATTCTATTAGAACACCCCCCATACCATTTCTGTTTGCTCTTATTTTGGGCCCTTAAAAAAACTCTTTGGCCTTTTCTTTTTTTCCTCTTATTTTTGTTTTAAACATTCATAAACCAAAAATTGATTTACCTTTCTTTTATAATTTTAAATATTATAAACCATTTTTCATCTATAATTTAATTAAATATATTAATTTTATTTATATTAATTCCTAATGAACAATACCTTTTTATATATTAATTAAGACCTTATATATAAAAGATTAGTTAAAAAACTTGAATTAATATAAAACATTAGTATATTTTATTATTCGCATATTAATACTAAAAAAATACATAAAAATAGAAATTTTAAAAAACATTTTCTTTTCTTTAATTTAATTCTCTTGCTTTGTACATATTAAACAAAATATAAAAATGCATGTTCACGCCATTTAGTCTGTTATTTAATCATTATTATGGTCATATATCACTTAGCTACTTAATCATTATCTATATAATTTTCGGTTTGATTATTCAGTCTTTACTTGGTTATTCTGTTTACGTTTAAATCCAAGAGAAAAAATGATTAAATTTGTTGACTTCATGTCCTCAAATCCAATCACGCGAATATCTTCATTTCATTAAAACTTAAGATAATTTTTCCCCAAATATTCAATTTTTTCAAAACTTATACCTTTTAAGTCAAAACTTCGACATTAGGTCGTCGTACCTTCAAAAACCCGTCCGTACCCCTTTTCGGCCAAAACAATTTATTTTTAATCAAACGAACATTTTAATAAACAGATATTTCAAAAGGTTCCTATAGAATACTATAGATACATTGGGTGCTAATACCTTCCCATTTTATAACCAACCCCCGAACCATAGATCTCTTTTCAAAAACGCCTTGTATTTTCATTACTTTTAAAAGTATTATTTTACATTGCATATTTTAGGGTTTTATTTCGCTCTTTCCCCGTTTCCCTTGGAAATAATAAAGCGCGGTGGCGACTCTTGCTTTTGTGAGACGAATTAATTAATAGTTCGATCTCCGATTTATCCCGCTACATTTTTTATCGCTACAGAAATGGCGACTCTGCTGGGGAAAGATTGACCTCTTGCTGGTCCATTCCTACGTGGGTTAAGCCTAATTTGTTTTATCTGTTTTATTATTATTTGATTTGTTTGATTATGTGTTTATATTGGGGTTGTTTGGGTTTTTTGCAAAGGACGAATCCTATACCCGGATTAAGTTACACTTAAGAATAGGACGGGCAGTATAGTCATGTTAACTTTGAGGGAGTAATCCCGAAGAAGGAGGCATGAGATCCCCCACTCAATGGAAGGCCCTTTTGAACATAATATTTGTTTACCGAGTAATCGGGAAGACATTATTATTTTCGACCTGGGAGCCAGAGAAATTGAGAACCGTAGAACCCTAACCCATCTTGGCCTCTTTAGGTGTAGCGCGGAGACTATAACGGAGTAATTCGGAAGTAGTTGTTACGCGATGCTACGCTCGGATGAGTTTCTCTTGAGAATATTGCTAATTATTGAGTAATCAAGACGTTGGTAATATCCGAAGGAGGAATGTAGACTCTGGGAACTTTTAGAACCTTGTCTTACAGGTGTGATTAAACCGTAGTACATACCTTGGGGTGGGCTTTACCTTTGACTCCATGCTCGAAACGTTGAACCTTTGAACCCCATATTTGTGAACTTGTGTGTAATTGTTGCATTATCATTCATCCATGCATTCATCAACATTTTTGTAAAAAACTTGTTTTTCAAGGAACTTAGGAATGATTTTTGCAGACATCTCAGGTACTATTATTATGGAATTTGGAAGGAGAAACACTCGAAGTTTTAGTTTTAAGGAGCCCGAGATTGAAGAACTGAAGAGTTTAATTCCTAAGATCCAGAACCCGACGGATTTTCAGAAAAAGTATGGGTCCATTATACCTCTCATGAAGCGCAAGATGAAGGAAGGCATCCTTAATACGTTGGTCCAATTCTACGATCCTTTATACCGATGCTTCACCTTTCCGGATTACCAGTTAATGCCCACCTTAGAAGAGTACTCCTACATACTTGGTTTGCCGATCACCGACTGTGTTCCTTTTTCTGGATTAGAAGAGGAACCCAAATCTCACGAGATAGCGACCATCACCCACTTGAAGAAGTTAGAGATAGAGGAGAACATGACTACAAAAGGGGGAATCCGAGGCTTGTCTGCACAGTTTTGTTGAGGAAAGCTCGTCATTTCGCTGAGATAAAAGATACTATTGCCTTCGAAGACGTCTTTGCTTTACTCTCTTATGGTCTATTCTTGTTCCCTAACGTTGATAAGTTTGTGGATATCAACGCCATCAGAATTTTCTTGATTGGAAATCTGGTCCCTACGCTGCTAGGAGATACCTACTACTCCATCCATCTTCGAAACTCTTATCAAGGAGGGATGATTATTTGTTGTGCACCGTTGTTGTATCAGTGGTATGTTTCTCATCTACCTAGGTCTGATGTTTTCTGGGATCTCGAGAAGGAGCCGCGATGGGCGCCAAAAATTATGGCTCTCACTCATTTCGACATTGATTGGTATAATCGAGTTTACTATGACGTGAAGATCATCGATAGCTGTGGTGCTTTTCCTAACGTGCCTCTTCTTGGTACGAAAGGAGGAATTAACTATAACCCTATTCTCGCGCGCCGTCAGTTTGGATACCCGATAAGGGACAAGCCAAACAACATCCATGTGAGTGGTTTCTTTTTACAAGAAGGACAAGATCACCAGGCAGCTAAGAGGGAGATCGAAGGAGCTTGGCGCCACATCCATAGGAAAGGGAGAGATATGTTAGGACATAGGGGTGCCGTTTCTTTGGAGCCTTACCTACATTGGGTCCGTGCTAGGGCTTGTGCTCTCAAGATGCTCTATAAACCTGAGAAACCTTTATTCCCTACTGTTGCATCATCATCTGTTGATATCCCTATCGAGAATATGGGAGAATACCAAGGAAATCTGGCTAGGATGAAGTCCGAGAGAGATGCTTGGAAAGAAAAGTATAATATGTCTGAATATGAGAATCGGGTCCTGGCTCGACAACTAAAAGAAAAGGAGGATTTGTTATTTATTCAAGACGGCTGGTTCATTGATCATGATGAGAAGCTTCATCAAAAGGATGCTTTACTGAAGAAATATGCTAGTGAAAGGAAGAGAAAAAAGGAAGGTTCGGTAAGCGTTGCTCTTGTTCCTAATCCATAAAAGGAAATCATTGATCGACTGGTAGCTGAGAAGAAAGAGATGGAAGATTTTTATGAAGAGAAGATCAGGAAGCTCCAGTTACAGTTGGCATTTGGTCCTTCATCTGATGATTCTGAGTGATCTTTAGCTTATAGTCTTATTTTACTGATGTCATTTTGTAAAACTCTGTAAAAGGGCTTCATGTTCCGAAGTTGTAATTTACTGTTTTTATTATGGGCTTCATGTTCCAAAGTTGTAGTTTACTGCTTTTATTATTGGGTTGTTATCCCAAAGTGTAATTTATTGTTTTGTTGTTCCAAAGTTGTAAGTTGTAATTTACCGCTTTTGATTAATGAAGTGAGTTTTTGTTGTTCCAAATTCCTTTACCATTGACGTATGCTAAATTATTGAAGTTCCTTGAAAAAAAAATTATCAAAATGAATTATCATTTGCATCACATATCATGCATCATCCAACATTCCACTTCACATGTTTTCTAGAGTCTTATCCTTGTTTCTTTTTCCACTCCGATAGATTGTCAAGCTGTCTCATCGATACGATACTCGAGCCAATCGTCAAAGAAAGATGGAAGATCTAGAACAGGAAAACCACGAGCTTCGTGAGGAGGTCGCTACCCTTCGTGTTGGGATGGAAAAGTTAACTGCGCTAGTGGAAAGTTTGATGGCTGCTCAGAATCAGCCATCGACTACAGCTGCTAAGATTCAGACTTCAACTATTGTGGTTTCTGAGATTGTCACCGTTCCAACACCTGTGACTCAAGTCAACTCTCCGCTTCAACATCAGATGCCAAAAGGTTTTCCGTGGGGAATGCCTTATAACTTTGTTCCAGAGGGGTATCAGCCTGTCGTACAACCTTTGTTTCAACCTACTTTGTCTTTTCCTCAACCAGAGACAACTGCCATGCCGCCTGTGATCCCGTCTGTAACACCTTTCCCGCAACCGGTGATGACAACTGTCGCTCCTGTGGTTCACTCCGTGCCATACTTGAATGAACCTACTTATCCTGCCGAGCCTGCTGAAAGTCTGGGTCTTTTTGATAGAATGGAAGATTTTCAAGACCAATTCCAAGAAATGCAGAGGGAGCTCAGAGCGTTAAAGGGGAAGGATTTGTTTGGAAAGAACACTCACGACCTGTGTTTAGTTCCGAATGTCAAGATTCCAGCAAAATTCAAAGTGCCAGACTTTGAAAGATATAAGGGTGATTCGTGTCCTCGGAGTCACTTGACTATGTACGTGAGAAAGATGTCTACATATTTTGATGATCATGACTTGTTGATTCACTATTTTCAAGACAGTTTGACGGGTGCTGCTCTAAAGTGGTATATGGGTTTGGACAACATTCGGATCCGCAACTTCAACGATCTTAGTGAACCTTTTGTTCACCAGTATAAGTACAACGTTGACATGGTGCCGGACAAGGATCAACTCCGGGCGATGTCCCAGAGAGACAGAGATTCCTTTAAGGAATACGCCCAGAGGTGGCGCGAAATTGCTGCTCAAATCTATCATCCTCTTGAGGAGAAAGAGATGACAAAGATATTACTGAAGACTTTAGGTTCCTTTTACTATGAAAGAATGATTGCCAACGCACCCAGTGACTTCACTGAAATGGTAAGTATGGGCATGCGGTTGGAAGAAGGGATTCGTGAAGGGCGTTTGGTTAAAGAAGGAAGTCCATCTAGCAGTATCAAGAAGTTTGGAAGTGTTTTCCCAAAAAGAAAAGAGCAGGATGTCAGCGTGATCTTCCCAGGGAGACCGAGGAGAGGTTACTCACACGTTGCGACAGTCACTCCGGCTGTCCGCCCAGCATCGATGACCCTAACCCATCAAACCCCACCAACTCAACAACGGCCATTTCAGCAGCAGCCTCGACAACAGGCTTATCCATTCAACAACCAAAACCGTTCACCAAGAAAACCGCAATTTGATGCCATTCCTATGACTTATACTGAATTGTTCCCTGCTCTTATCAGAAAGAACCTCATAACGACAAAACCTCCTCCTGCCGCACCAAACAGTACTTCTCCGTGGTACAAGGCAGATCAGTTTTGTGAATATCATCAAGGGTCGCTGGGGCACAACATTGAGAATTGTTTTGCTTTAAAGGCGGACGTGCAGAGGTTGATTAAGAATGGTATCTTGTCTTTCAAGGATGTTAACCCAAATGTTAGAGATAATCCTTTGCCTCGACATGGGGCAGCATCAGTGAATATGGTGGAAGGTTGTCCGGGAAAGTTTCGAGTTTTTCAAGTTGAACACATAAGAGATTCGTTGGTCAGGTTACATCAGAGCTTAAGAAGACTTGCCTTTGTTAGGCATCAGCATGATTATGATGTTTGTGAATTTTGTTCAAGAGAGGTTGATTGCCCTATTGTGAAGGAGGATATTCAAAAATTGTTAGACCAGAGGGTTATCACTATTACATATGACAGAGATCCGGAGGATGAAGTGAATGTTATAATACCACAATTCAATTTGCCTGAACCAGTAGAGATCGTTTACGACAGTCAGACTGCACCTGTTGCTCCTTTGATCATTTACCCGCCTGGTCCTGTGCCTTACAACTCAGACCAAGCTATACCGTACAAGTATAATGCCACAATGATTGAGAATGGGGTAGAAGTCCCTATACCAACAAGGCCATCTTTTGTTAACATCGCTGATGTGAGTAGAGTTACGAGAAGCGGACGTGTCTTTGCAGCAGTACCTTTGAAGAGACCAGAAGTTCAAGTCAGGAGGCCCATACCGGCAGAAATTCCAGCGAGAAATGTTGAACCAAGGGTTGACATAGGCCGATCCAATGAACCTATCCCTCATCCCGATGATGATGAGATTCTGAAGCTTATCAAGAGAAGTGAATATAAGATTGTGGACCAACTTTTGCAAACTCCTTCCAAGATTTCTTTGCTTGCTTTACTGAGAGATTCTGGTGCCCATAGAGAAGCTCTGATGAAGGTCTTGGACCAGGCATTCGTGGATCATGATGTGACGGTTGACCAATTTGATGGAATTGTGGGAAATATTACTTCGTGTAACAATCTTGGTTTCAGTGATGAAGAACTTCCGGAGGAGGGAAGGAACCATAATATGGCTTTGCATATCTCAATAAGTTGCGGAAATGATACTTTATCAAGTGTGTTGGTAGATACAGGTTCGTCGTTAAATGTAATGCCCAAAACTACATTATCTCGTCTCTCATATCAAGGTGTTCCCATGAGACCTAATGGGGTAATTGTCAAAGCGTTTGATGGTTCTAGGAAGACTGTCATTGGTGAAGTGGATCTTCCTATAGTAATTGGTCCTCATACTTTTCAGATCACTTTTCAAGTAATGGATATTCGTGCCGCCTACAGTTGCCTATTGGGTCGTCCATGGATCCATGATGCAGGGGCAGTCACTTCCATGCTCCATCAAAGATTGAAGTTTGTAAGGCATGGAAAGCTGGTAATGATTGGTGGAGAGCAGGCTATGGTGGTAAGCCATTTGTCATCTTTCTCTTTTATTGATGCTGATAAGGATGTTGGAACCCAATTCCAAGCTCTATCTGTTGCTAATAATGAAGTGAAGAAGCAAGGGACATCTATTTCTTCTTTTGAGGATGCGCGACGAGTGGTTGAAAGTGGTTCGGCTGAGGGTTGGGGCCAAGTGTTGACTTTGCCCGAGAACAAGTCTGGAGAAGGTCTTGGTTTTCATCCCGTGTCTGCAAGAGTCAAGCAGGAAGTAGTTACTCGTCCGATACAAGAGGTTTTCCGAAGCGCAGGTTTTATCCATCCGACTCCTCCTGAAGTTGATGCTATAATAGGAGACGATTCTGAAGAGGATTTACCCGATTTTGTAACGCATGGAGTGGTTTTCCAGAACTGGATTGCTGTTGATGTTCCTGTTGTGATGCACATTTCTGAGTAATATTTTGCTTTATTTTTGAAAAAATTTGCTCTGCCCAAGGCGAATAGTATTTGTGTCGGGCTATGTTGAAAATAAATCCTTTTTCTCTGCCCAAGGCAAAAGAGAAAATGTCTGGGCTCTTTGTTTAAAGTATTTCCCCTCATGAATAAAAATGTTATTTTGTCCACTACTGTTTTATTTTTTCACTTTTTCTGGGAAATAGTAATGAAAATTAATTGGTAGTAATAGGAAAATATAATAATATTTTGTTTCATTTGTACAACATTCATATTAATCGATTTCTAAAATAAAGCATAATCATATGTGCAGATTAATCCATGACTTAACCATTGAAAACAATGATCCTATGCCCTCTCCCAACTTTGAATTCCCTGTGTTCAGAGCCAAAGAAGAGGATAGTGAAGAGATTCCTGATGAAATTTCCCGTTTACTTGAGCACGATGAAAAGACTATTCAGCCGTTTGAAGAGCCTATAGAGTTGATCAATTTGGGTGATGAAGAAGATAAAAAGGAAGTCAAGGTCGGAGCATCGCTTATCCCAGAGGTCAAAGAGAAAATGTTGGAGCTTCTCAAAGAGTATGTTGATGTGTTTGCTTGGTCCTACCAAGATATGCCAGGTTTGGACAACAATATTGTGGAGCATCGTTTACCGTTGAGACCTGAATGTCCGCCGATTAAGCAAAAGTTGAGAAAGACTCGTCCCGATATGGCTGACAAGATCAAAGAAGAAGTTCAAAAACAAATTAATGCACGTTTCCTTGTTACATCAGTCTATCCTCAGTGGTTAGCCAATATAGTGCCTGTTGCTAAGAAAGGTGGCAAGGTTCGAATGTGTGTAGACTATAGAGATCTGAATAGAGCTAGCCCAAAGGATGACTTCCCATTACCGCACATTGACGTATTGGTCGACAGTACCGCAAAGTTCAAAGTCTTTTCTTTCATGGATGGTTTCTCTGGTTACAATCAAATCAAGATGGCACCAGAAGATATGGAGAAGACAGCTTTCATTACACCTTGGGGAACATTTTGTTATCGGGTTATGCCGTTTGGTTTGAGGAATGCTGGGGCAACATACCAAAGGGCCATGACTGCTTTGTTCCATGATATGATGCATAAAGAGATAGAAGTGTATGCAGATGACATGATTGCCAAATCACAAACTGAAGAAGATCATTTGGAACATTTATTGAAGTTATTCCAGCGTTTGAGAAAGTATAAACTCCGTCTGAATCCCAACAAGTGCACTTTTGGTGTTCGTTCTGGAAGACTTCTGGGTTTCATTGTCAGTCAGAAAGGTATTGAGGTAGACCCTGATAAAGTCAAAGCTATTCGGGAAATGCCCGCACCCAAGACGGAAAAACAAGTAAGAGGATTCCTTGGGAGACTGAACTACATTTCTAGATTTATATCTCATATGACTGCTACCTGTGGGCCGATTTTCAAGCTTCTCCGAAAGAACCAAGGATGTGTGTGGACAGAAGATTGTCAGAGAGCTTTTGATAGCATCAAAGAATATTTACTTGAACCTCCCATTTTAATTCCTCCGGTGGAAGGAAGACCTTTGATTATGTATCTGACTATATTGGAAGATTCCATGGGATGTGTGCTTGGTCAACAAGATGAGACTGGAAGAAAGGAACATGCCGTATATTATCTGAGTAAGAAATTCACAGACTGTGAGTCTCGATACTCATTGCTTGAGAAAACCTGTTGTGCTTTAGCTTGGGCTGCTCGCCGTCTGCGCCAGTATATGATTAACCACACCACTTGTTTGATCTCCAAAATGGATCCGATCAAGTATATCTTTGAGAAGCCCGCCTTATCTGGAAGAATAGCCCGTTGGCAGATGTTGTTATCCGAATATGACATTGAGTATCACACTCAGAAAGCAATCAAAGGGAGTATTTTAGCCGACCATTTGGCTCACCAACCAATTGACGATTATCAATCCATCAAGTTTGATTTCCCAGATGAAGATGTTATGTACTTGAAAGCTAAAGATTGTGAAGAGACGTTACCCGAAGAAGGACCTGATCCCGAATCCCGTTGGGGTTTGATTTTTGACGGAGCTGTGAACTCTTATGGAAATGGAATTGGGGCAATCATCGTCACTCCCCGAGGTACTCATATCCCGTTCACGGCAAGATTGAAGTTTGACTGCACGAACAACATGGCTGAATATAAGGCATGTATTATGGGTCTCGAAGAAGCAGTGGATCTAAGGATTAAGATTCTTGATATTTACGGAGATTCGGCATTGGTAATTAATCAAATCAACGGAGAATGGGAGACTCGTCATCCTGGTTTGATCCCTTACAGAGACTATGCTAGAAGATTGTTAACTTTCTTCAACAAAGTGGAATTACATCATATCCCTAGAGATGAAAACCAAATGGCTGATGCTTTAGCTACTTTGTCTTCAATGTTTCAAGTGAATGGTTGGAACGATGTGCCTACAATCCGGGTTATGCGCCTCGATAGACCTGCTCATGTGTTCTCATTAGAAGAGGTTACCGACGACAAACCGTGGTTCTATGACATTAAACGTGTTCTTCAAACTCAAGAGTACCCGCCTGGGGCATCCAATAAAGATAGGAAGACGTTGATAAGATTGGCAAGCAATTTCTTCCTCAATGAAGAAGTTTTGTATAAGAGGAATTACGACATGGTCTTGCTCAGATGTGTAGACAGACATGAAGCAGACATGCTGATGCAAGAAGTACATGAAGGATCCTTTGGCACTCATGCCAACGGACATGCGATGGCTAAAAAGATGTTGAGAGCTGGTTACTATTGGATGAGAATGGAATCTGATTGCTGCAAATATGTGAAGAAATGTCATAAATGCCAGATTTATGCGGACAAGATACATGTGCCACCGACCCTCCTCAATGTCATCTCTTCACCTTGGCCTTTCTCTATGTGGGGAATTGATATGATTGGAATGATTGAGCCCAAAGCTTAAAATGGTCATCGTTTCATCTTGGTAGCGATCGATTATTTTACTAAATGGGTGGAAGAAGCATCTTATGCTAATGTAACCAGACAGGTGGTAGTCAGATTTATCAAGAATCAAATCATTTGTCGATACGGTATCCCGAGCAAGATCATCACTGATAATGGTTCGAATTTGAATAACAAGATGATGAGAGAGCTTTGTGAGGAGTTCAAAATCGAACATCATAATTCTTCTCCTTACAGGCCAAAGATGAATGGGGCTGTTGAAGCTGCTAACAAGAACATCAAAAAGATTGTCCAGAAGATGGTGGTAACTTATAAAGATTGGCATGAAATGCTTCCGTTTGCTCTGCATGGATACCGTACTTCAGTTCGAACTTCAACGGGCGCAACCCCTTTTTCCCTAGTTTATGGTATGGAAGCAGTACTCCCCGTGGAGGTTGAGATTCCGTCTATGAGAGTGTTGATGGAAGCTAAACTTTCTGAGGCTGAATGATGTCAAAGTAGATATGATCAGTTGAATTTAATTGAAGAAAAGAGATTGACAGCATTGTGTCATGGTCAATTATATCAACATAGAATGAAGAAGGCTTTTGATAAGAAGGTTCGACCACGCGAGTTCAGAGAAGGTGACCTTGTGCTCAAAAAGATATTATCTTTCCAACCTGATTCTAGGGGCAAGTGGGCTCCGAATTATGAAGGACCGTATGTCGTTAAGAAAGTTTTCTCTGGAGGTGCCTTGATTCTCACCAATATGGACGGTGAAGAGCTCCCGCGCTCCATGAACGCCGATGCAGTCAAGAGATATTTCGCTTAGGTTTGAGTTGACAGTTTGCTAAGTTGAAAACCCGAAAGGGCGGCTTAGGCAAGCTTTTGGTCAGACCAGTCTTGGCATTTGAACACATTTCGGAATTCGAAGTTGTTAGGGAGAATAGTGATCATTGTTTTTGTGTAACCTTTTTCTTTCATGTACTATTTCCCAAACTTTTGTAAACCGTTGGAGTCGCGTTGTTAGCGAACTACCATCTTATTAATGAAATTTGAGCATTTACCTTTTGTGGGCAAAATTTTAATTTTTGCGGCAATATTTAAAACAAAATTATTTAAAGTATTCTTATTTTAAAAAATGTGTCGTGAATAATGAAAGGAATATTAACAGTTGTTCCGAGGATGGTCAAGCCATGAAATGCAGAACAATACAACAATTTATCCTTGCATGATGAACATGTTTCGTTTCAAAATCGTCATGAGGTGTTGGTTGTGTAAACTTGCCTTTCTCGTGGTACTAAGTTTGGTGACTCCCCAGCTGTTCCAGTTAAGCGTTGTTTTGGTTACCTTTGTTTGAGCAGATTTCTGAAGTGTGGTACGCTTTGTCTCATGCCAGTAATCTATTGGTATTAGAAGTTTGGATTTGAACACTTTTCTCCTCAGAAGACTTGAGCCTTGTAGCGTGATACGCTCTGACGTTGCTTTGTGGTTCCAGTTCCAGTTATTTTCCTTCTTTTTAAGATTGGTCGAGTATCTATCTTTTAGTGACCTCTTATCATCTTCAAGATATTCCATCTGTTCGTTTCGTCAGCATAACATTCATTTATTCGTTTACACTTATATCACGCATGCATATTCACATTTGCCGTTGATTTTGGGTTGTACTTTGTTTATTAAGACAATGTACATGTTCTTTCCAAGTAGAAGGTTAGCTTAGGCAGAAAATGTGCTTCCTTTCTAAATACCCCAACTGAGCTAATCCTCGTGGATGATTTTTGATTTAGCCTACCGTGTCCATTTCTGGATAGGATGAATCCCCCAATCAAGTTACTTTCTCATTGGTTGGAGTCTTGTTTGACTGTTTTCTCTTTGGCTTATTCCTGGAGGGAGTTGTTGCCTCTTGCATAGGCTATCTCATGATTTTCCCCAGTGAAGTCGCGACCTAGACGAATGGTGCATTTATTTTGCACATTTAAGTATGTGATCCCCTCGGGAAGGATGGATTCATGGTTCTCTTTGACGAAGATTTTATTCTCTGGCAGTGTTATCACAACTTTCTCCTGAAATATTTTTGGAAAACGACAAGCGGCGGTCTCTTCATGAGCAACTTGTACGTTATAGACATCGTTGGAAAACGACAAGCGGCGGTCTCTTCATTAGCAACTTGTACGTTATTATTATTTTGGAAAACGACAAGCGGCAGTCTCTTCATGAACAACTTGTACGTTATAGACATTGTTGGAAAACGACAAGCGGCGGTCTCTTCATGAGCAACTTGTGCGTTATTATTATTTTTGGAAAACGACAAGCGGCGGTCTCTTCATGAGCAACTTGTGCGTTATTATTATTTTTGGAAAACAACAAGCGGCGGTCTCTTCATGAGCAACTTGTGCGTTATTATTATTTTTGGAAAACGACAAGCGGCAGCTCTTCATGAGCAACTTGTACGTTATTATTTTGGAAAACGACAAGTGGCGGTCTCTTCATGAGCAACTTGTACGTTATAGTCATCGTTGGAAAACGGCAAGCGGCGGTCTCTTCATGAGCAACTTGTACGTTATTATTTTTTGGAAAACGGCAAGCGGCGGTCTCTTCATGAGCAACTTGTACGTTATAGACATCGTTGGAAAACGGCAAGAGGCGGTCTCTTCATGAGCAACTTGTGCGTTATTATTATTTTTAGAAACGGCAAGCGACAATCTCTTCATGAGCAACTTGTACGTTATTATTTTTCTGGAAGACAGCAAGTGACAGCTTCTTTATTTGAGCAGCTTGTATGTTATTGGTATTTTTTTTGGAAAACAGCAAGTGGCGGCTTCTTTATTTGAGCAGCTTGTATGTTATTGACATCCCTGGACGACAGCAAGTGGCAGCCTCTTTATTTGAGCAGCTTGTATGTCATAATATTTTTGGAAGACAGCAAGTGGCAGCTTCTTTATTTGAGCAGCTTGTGTATCTACAACCTTATTATTATTTCAGCATTAATTAGTATATCTCCGGAAATCTCGCCGAGAAGTTTGTTATGAATCTTTACCTTTAGAAGTCGGTAATCCATTAGCAGCAAAATTGATACTTTTTGTCTATCCTTGACCTTGAGTTGTGAACTCACTGTTATTTTGGGTCAATAATCTGTTTTATGGCCTATGCAAGATACCTTCTTTGTTAGGGTCAGAGTCCGTATTCTCTCAAATTTTTATTCGCCGTCAAGAGTCTATTATTTGAAGTCGATGGCTCATTTTCCCAGTAGTGTATAATCTATGTCCCTGCGTTTTGTTGGTGTTTGATTTCTCCCGCATTATCTTGTTTTCATACAATATCTTTCTCTGTGAATTCAATCACTACATTCATATCAAACATAATGTCGGTATCTTATGGCAAAAATTTGCGTATTATGTATTTAAGTACCTTCAATCTCGTCGAGACGAAGATTTTAATCTTCATATCTCCGGATAGAAGAAACTTAAATAGGGGCAGCTGTTGTACCCCAAATTTTGACCTAAGATACCATCTCCCATCTGCATCATTACATTGCAAGTGTTTTGACCTATTTTTATCAATTTTCAAAGCAGATTTTAAATTCATAACTTTTTCAAATTGAGAGCTGGTTATTTTTGAAACGCCCGGTTCATTAATTGATCAATGATGTTTATTTAATTAATTATTATTCTGAATTTAAATAATTGGAATTTATTTTCAGTTATTATATAATTTAAATAATTATAAATAATGAAGTAAATATTTGAAAAGAAGTTTATTAATTGATCAATGATGTTTATTTAATTATTTATTATTCTGAATTTAAATAGTTGGAATTCATTTTCAGTTGTTATAATTTAAAGAATTATAAATGATAAAGTAAATAATTGGAAAGAAGAAAAGAATTAATTGGTAAAATAATAGAGTTTTATTCATCTTTATTCTAATTGTTACAATTGTTGTTTAAATACTGTATTTATTTACAAAGTATTTACAATGATAATTTTTACAAATGTTTAAAGTGAAATAAAAACTATCCTAATTTTTATAGATTCTAAATCTTCATCTTCTATCCAATACTTCTTTGATGCTCATTTGATTTTACCTGCAAAGAATTAAAAGAAAAAGTTAGAAATAAGATATATAATTAAAAGCAGACGATTAATTTAGAGTTCATCATTAAAAGCAAACGGCTGGAATAAGTTTTTACCCTCTTTGCAAATCACGGGATTTCTCCCAGTTCACAAAAAGGGATGAATATTTATTGATAAATATGAATGCACAAGTTAAAAATATGCACAAATTCAATTTTGCCAAAATCAACTGCATATTTCAAAACCAATTGCACATTTCAATTGTCAAAACTGCATATTTCATAACCAACAGTATATGCAAGTCAAAGTTACATTTTCAAAACCAAAGTCCAACGTAAACTATCCAATGTATGGGAAGAGGTCAAAATACAAGGCTCCTCCATATTGTAACAATGCAGATGGCAAAGAAGGAAGTGTGTAGATCAAAACCACATATGCAAGCCAAATATTTCTAAATTCATCATTTTCCAGCCTTTGCTTTTTCAGAACACAAAGTACATATAACATTTTAATGTTTCAAACTGTACTAAGGAGAGAGAAGAGAGAAAAGAGTTGGGTTTACAGGTTTTGACTTTAGGCAGAAAGGATATAGAAAACAAAACTGCAGTAACACAGTGAAAAAGGGAAGCATAGAAAAAGGATACAAAGCAAACTGAATGGAACAGTAGAGGTGCAGAGGTATCAAAAGAAAATAGTTAAAATATACAAAACCTGAACTGTCAAAAGGGAGGCCAGCAAGGAATATTATAACAACAAAAACTTCTCAAGCAAAAAGTTCAGAGTTCAAAAACCTGTTTGGAAGCCTTAAATCAAAACTGTCAAACAAATACCAAGCCATTTTTTTCTCAAGGTACAGGAAAACCCTCAAGAACCTGCATTCAAGATGTATGTACTACCTGCTGTCTCAAGCAAAATACCGTAAAACCATAGCCTGAAGTAAACCTCTACCCAAAACCTGTAATGACCAAACAAAAACAGCAAAGCCAAGTTTCAAACTCACCCTGCCTGAAGCCCTTAACCCACAGAAAACCAGTCAAACTTAACCATCAAGAAAGCTTAATAGCCAAAACCCTATCAAAATCAACAAGCACAAACCTGCTTGAAGCTTTCAAGCAAGTTCAAACTCAGCAAACCTGTGCCTCATACCTGCCTAAACATCCAAATCCATATCAAAACATAGAACCTGTTCAAACCTGCAAGCTTAAACCAGTTCAAACAACCAGCCTAACCAATCAAGGCCAAAAACCTATCAAGTTTAAACTAGCCCAAATACATTAACCTGCTAGGACAAACCTGAAGCAATCCTCCCAAAGCCAAAAACCAGAATACCAAAACAACACAAACTTATCAAACCAATGTCCAAACCCATCAGGCCTCAGAAAAGTTTTCTTCATAGGAAAATCAAATAGGCAACAGAAGCAAAGCAAAGAAAGAAGAGGGAAAGCTAGTCAAAACAAAATATTTCAACAATAGCACATTCAGAAGCATACAGGGGAAAGCATATCATCAACAAATATCTCAATATCAACTCAGAAGCATACTCAGCAAGCCAAAGAGGAAGAAGGGACAAAGAAGCGTGCATAGGTAAAGGCAAGGTCAACAGAAGAAGAAGAAAAAATATCACATAAGGTTCTCAGGCCAAATCATCATCAAACCACGAATCAAAGGGACAAGGAAACACAAACCAAGAATCCAAGCAAGCCCAACATCACGCGTTTCGTCCCTCACCGCCTTGGCCGCCACAACTCTCCTCAACCCTTTCCTCCTCCGTCTCCAAAGGTAATGTTTCTCCCTCTTTTTCTTTCATGTACCTCAAATAACCATAACAATAGGAAGTCAGAATCAATAAGGGGCGAGATCATAACATGCAAACAATAAAACCCTAATGAGATTTAAAACGAAGATTATTACCTTGAATCTGTCGCCCTAGTGTTTTGTTGGAGGGAAGAAGAGGTTTGAAGATGCCGGTGGCCATGGGCAAAGGAAAATTCAGAGGCGAGGGCATGAGAGCAAACGACGAAGACGAATCAAGGACGAAGAAGAGCGCCGCTCTGTACCCTTTGCTAACCCTAATCCAAGTGAAACAAAAACCTGATGACCCTAACTTTGTTTCAATAATTGGGCTTAACCCGTTTCCTATGCCTAAAAGCCCAAACGAATTCTATTAGAACACCCCCCATCCCATTTCTGTTTGCTCTTATTTTGGGCCCTTAAAAAAACTCTTTGGCCTTTTCTTTTTTTCCTCTTATTTTTGTTTTAAACATTCATAAACCAAAAATTGATTTACCTTTCTTTTATAATTTTAAATATTATAAACCATTTTTCATCTATAATTTAATTAAATATATTAATTTTATTTATATTAATTCCTAATGAACAATACCTTTTTATATATTAATTAAGACCTTATATATAAAAGATTAGTTAAAAAACTTGAATTAATATAAAACATTAGTATATTTTATTATTTGCATATTAATACTAAAAAAATACATAAAAATAGAAATTTTAAAAAACATTTTCTTTTCTTTAATTTAATTCTCTTGCTTTGTACATATTAAATAAAACATAAAAATGCATGTTCACGCCATTTAGTCTGTTATTTAATCATTGTTATGGTCATATATCACTTAGCTACTTAATCATTATCTATCTAATTTTCGGTTTGATTATTCAGTCTTTACTTGGTTATTCTGTTTACGTCTAAATCCAAGAGAAAAAATGATTAAATTTGTTGACTTCATGTCCTCAAATCCAATCACGCGAATATCTTCATTTCATTAAAACTTAAGATAATTTTTCCCCAAATATTCATTTTTTTCAAAACTTATACCTTTTAAGTCAAAACTTCGACATTAGGTCGTCGTACCTTCAAAAACCCGTTCGTACCCCTTTTCGGCCAAAACAATTTATTTTTAATCAAACGAACATTTTAATAAACAGATATTTCAAAAGGTTCCTATAGAATACTATAGATACATTGGGTGCTAATACCTTCCCATTGTATAACCAACCCCCGAACCATAGATCTCTTTTCAAAAACACCTTGTATTTTCATTACTTTTAAAAGTATTATTTTACATTGCATATTTTATGGTTTTATTTCGCTCTTTCCCCTTTTCCCTTGGAAATAATAAAGCGCGGTGGCGACTCTTGCTTTTGTGAGACGAATTAATTAATAGTTCGATCTTCGATTTACCCCGCTACATTTTTTATCGCTACACTCTTCAGCTGGATTCATCGAGCTGATATTAACGGGAGAACAAGTAGAAGTTGGCATCAGAAGTGGCAAAATTCAAGGGTTTACATCTTCGAGTGCTGTAAAGAAGCCTTTCAGTGGGAAGAAGGAAGTCAGTACTGTCTATGGCCAGAGAAATCAGGGTAAAGCTGAACGATGTCCGACGGTAGGAGCTGTAATGATCTCCAACCCTACATTAACTCAACGACAAAATATTCAGCACATGCATGATGCGCCTAGAAGATAATTCACTAGACTCAACATGCCCTTATCCCAGGTAATGCAACATCTAATGAAGGCTAGCTTGGTCACTCTGAGGGAGCCTCCTCAATATCCAAACATTACATCTCCCCATTATAATCCAAATGCTCGGTGTGCCTACCACTCCAACAGTCCAGGGCATGATACAAATGAGTGTTGGGCTCTGAAGAATAAAGTTCATGATCTTTTTGATGCAAAGGAGATTGAATTTGACCCTCCCGAGACTCCCAATGTGATAACTGCACCCATGTCCAAGCACGACCAAGGTATCAATGTTGTTGATGGTGACCTGTTCGTTTCTTCTGTTGATGAACTAGATACTCCTCTTCCAGTGGTTAAGGAGAATCTCTTGCAAGCCTGTTTATTTCCAGGTTGTAGTGAATATTTCTACCATTGTGTGTCTCTTCTAATGGTTGTTTATTACTGAAAATGGGTGTTCAGCGTCTGATTAATGACCGGGAGATCCTCTTTGAGAAGATTCCCTATACGAGAAGTTTATGTAAAGATGTGTCAATTATTACCATTTCCAACAATCCTCCCAGGGTCTCCTCTAAAGGCCCTGTCAGGATTACATCCACTCCTAAGGTTTCTCCTTTGATTATTACCTCTCCTGGGCCAATACCATATTCCTCCTACAAAGTCGTTCCTTAGAATTATGGAGCTGACGTTTATTATGATGGCGTCAAGTAAGATCTATTAGCTATCAAGAATCAAGCTACTGAAGATACTGATCCTAACATTGACAACATTGTTGGGACCAGTAAAATTACCCGAAGCAGAAGGATTTTCTCTCCTAAAATATCTCCAAAGATTGTTGCCACTCCTTTGGTTATTCCTGCTAACACTCATGTTGTTACTCCTGTTGTTATTCCTACTGTTACTCCTGTTGCTACTCCTATTGTTACTCCTATTGTTATTCCTTGTACTGAGTCAACTGATACTCGGGGCAAAGAAGTATCGATTGAGCCTGCCCCGACGGAGGCACCTAAAGAATCCATTCCTGAAGCCTCCAAGCAAGAAATGGAGGAAATTTTGTAAATTATACAGAAAAGTGACTATAATATTGTGGAACAATTGGGGAAGACCCCCTCAAAAATTTCAATGTTGACCTTGTTGTTATGCTTCGAAGCCTATGCTAAGGCTTTGGTGAAGTTCCTGAAGTATGCTCATGTGCTGCAAGAGACTTTTGCCGACCAATTTGAGAATTGTGTTGCTAGTCTAACTGCTGACAATGGACTCGGTTTCTCCGATGTTGATTTAACATCCAAAGGAAGAAAGCATAATGATGCCCTGCATGTCTCTATTGAATGCAGGGGCACTACCCTGGCTCATGTTCTAGTTGATATGGGTTCGCCACTGAATGTTCTACCCAAGGGGGCTTTGGACAGATTGGACTGTGAAGGACTTACATTGAAGCCTGGTAAGGGCTTTTAATGGTTCCAAGAGGATGGTACACGGGGAGGTCGACATCTCGATCAAAGTTGGTTCCCAGAGTTTTGATTCTACTTTCTATATGATGGACATTCGCCCGTCTTACTCCTGCTTACTAGGACGTCCTTGGATTCAGGGGGCTGGTGCTATCACTTCTACCTTGCATCAGATGTTAAAGTATCCGATCAATGGAAAGATTGTTACAGTCCTTGGTGAAGAATATTATATGGTGAGCCATTTGAACTCTTTCAGATATGTCGAGATGGACGGCTAGTTCATTGAGACCCCCTGTCAGAATTTTGAAGAGGTTCCTCAAATGATTATTGTTACTAAAGTTGTTGCTGCTGTTCCAAAGATTACCAGACCTCCACTAAATATGGCCTCTCTAAAAGATGCTAAGGTTGTAGTTGAAGAAGGTGGATTTACTATTTAGGGCCAACTTCCAGACATCCCCTACAAGTCTGACAAATTTGGTTTGGGTTTTACTTCAGGAGCTCAAAAATTTGTTCATCGTGCTCGCGCAGGAGCACCGCCACTACGCATCAGCAACCATAAAGTCAATGTTATGGAAGACACTGACAGTGACGGTTACCTGGACAATTGGATCTTCCCTACTAACAGCGGTAGACTCAATAATTGGACAGCTAGAGACTTTGTGCCTATTTCTTTTATCCAGGAGTAATTGTTTTTCTATTTTTAAGGATATGTAATATTTGAACAAATTAAACTCTAAAATCCTTGTGTCTTACCCGAGGTACAACAGTATATTTGTGAGGGTTATCACTTCATATTCATATGTTATTAATAAATTATTGGATGTTTTTCATACAAATTTTATGCTCTCTGTTTTTATTTTTACTCTACTTTGTCAAAATAGATATGCTCTCTTAAACACACACATATATCAAATTGCAGATCCACATCCACCCTGGATCCCATTGATAATGGTTCTACTATTGCCAGTTATGACTTTGAAAATCCGATCTACCAAGCCGAGGAAGAAGGTGAGGAAGGTTGTGAAGTACCAGGAGAACTTGCTAGACTGTTACAACAAGAAGAAAGAGCAATACAACTTCATGAAGAGCCGATCGAGATAATAAACTTGGGCACTGAAGAGAATAAAGAGGAAGTCAAGATAGGTGCCAACTTGGAAAATGGTGTTAAAGAGCGGTTAATTTAGATGTTGCATGAGTACGTTGAGATCTTTGCCTGGTCATATGAAGGCATGCTGGGGCTGTACGTTGATATTGTGGTTCATCGTCTGCCAACGAAGGAAGATTACCCTCCATGAAGCAAAGGGTCCTTTGTATGCGTCCTGAGATGTCAGAAAAGATCAAGGTTGAAGTCATGAAACAATTTAATGTCTGATTCTTAGCTGTTACTTCTTATCCACAATGGGTTGCAAACGTGGTACCAGTACCTAAAAAGGACGGTAAGGTGTGTATGTGTATGGATTACAGAGATTGGAATAGGGCGATCCCAAAGGATGACTTCCCGCTTCCCCCACATTGATGTTCTGGTGGACAACACTGCACATCATAAGATATTCTCCTTCACGGACGGTTTCTCTGGTTATAATCAGATCAAAATGACACCTAAAGACATGGAGAAAATAACTTTCGTCACACAGTGGGGCACCTTCTATTACAAGGTTATGCCATTTGGGTTGAAGAACATAGGGGCAACCTATCAACGTGCTATGGTAGCTTTGTTTCACAATATGATCCATCACGAGATAGAGGTCTATGTTGACGATATGATAGCCATGTCTCAGACTGAATAAGAGCACATTGATCACTTGTAAAAACTATTTGAAAGAATGAAGAAATACAAGTTAAGACTGAACCCGGACAAGTGCACCTTTGGGGTAAGATCTGGGAAGCTCTCAGGTTTCATTGTCAGAGGCAAAGTTATTGAAGTAGACCCTACAAATGTTAAAGCTATACAAGAAATGCAAACTTCTCGCACTGAGAATGAGGTTAGGGGATTCTTGGGACATCTAAACTACATCTCCAAATTCATTTCACACCTAACCGCTACTTGTGAGCTAGTCTTCAAATTATTGAAGAATGATCAAGTAGTGAAGTGGAATGATGATTGCCAGACATCTTTTGACAGAATCAAGGAATATCTTCAATAACCTCTAATTTTGATGCCACCGGTTGAAGGGAGACCTCTGATCATGTACTTAACAGTATTAGATAATTCAATATGGTGTGTGTTGGGGCCGCATGACGAGCCTGGTCAAAAAGAGCATGCAATATACTACCTTAGCAAAAAGTTTACCAAATGTGAAACAAGATACTCACTGCTCGAGAAAACTTGTTGCGTTTTGGCATGGGCTACTCACCGAAAAAGATGGTATATGTTGACTTACACTATCTTATTGATATCTAAAATGGATCCTATCAAATATACATTTGAGAATCCCCCTCTCTCTGGAAGAATAGCAAGATGGAAAATGGTCCTGACCGAACATGACATTCAGTACACTACCCAAAAAGCAATCAAAGGGAGTGTACTAGTTGATCATTTGGCTCATCAGACTATTGACGATTACCAGTCAATGAATTTTAAGTTTCCGAACGAGAATATTATGCTAGTAACTGACTATGAAGAACCTAGACTAGATGAAGGACCTGAAAAAGGATCCTGATGGACTATGGTCTTTGACGGGGTTTCCAACGTACTCAACAATGGCATTGGTGTTGTGATTATCTCCCTATAAGGATGCCATACACCCTTCACCTCCAGACTATGTTTTAACTACACCAATAATACGGCCGAATATGAAGCGTGGATCATGGGTCTTAAAGTTGCTATTAACATGAGGATCAAGTTCTTTCAGGTATACGAAGACTCATCCTTAATAATCTGTTAGATTAAGGGAGAATGGGGCACAAAGCACCCTAATCTCATCCCTTACTGAGAGCATGTGTTGACTTTGATTCCATACTTTGAAGATATTACCTTCGAACATATTCCACGAGAAGAAAATCAATTAGCGGATGCACTAGCCACCATGTCATCCATTTTTAAAGTCAGGTGGGATAATGAAGCCCCTTAAATCACTATTGAATGATTAGACGAACTGGCCCACTGTTATGAGATTGATGTTGAGGGAGTAGAAGAAAAGCCTTGGTTCCAAGAGATGAAAAAGTATCTTGAAGCTCAAGAGTACCCTGAGGGAGCGTCTATCAATGAAAAAATGTTCTTAAGAAGGTTCTCTGTCAAGTTCTTCCTGA
Organism: Vicia faba; assembly: GCA_948472305.1. Classification (NCBI taxonomy): domain Eukaryota; kingdom Viridiplantae; phylum Streptophyta; class Magnoliopsida; order Fabales; family Fabaceae; genus Vicia; species Vicia faba. The sequence goes on along the minus strand of OX451740.1, from coordinate 1,210,167,167 downwards.
GTAACGAAATTCTCTATAAGCGTAACCATGATTCTACCTTACTGCGGTGTGTGGATAAGAGAGAAGTGGAGAAAATTATGGAGGACATGCACGAAGGTACCTTTGGCACCCATTCTAGTGGGCATACAATGGCTAAAAAGATCCTACGGGCAGGATACTATTGGTCCACTATGGAAGCAGATTGTCATCATCACTCCCGAACTTGTCACAAATGTCAAATTTATGCTGAGAAAGTACATGTGCCTATGGTTCCACTAAATGTCTTGAGTGCTCCTTGGCATTTCATAATTTCGGGCATTGATATGATTAGAGAGATTAGACCTATAGCTTCCAACCGGCACCGCTTCATCCTTGTTGCCATTGATTACTTCACAAAGTGGGTCGAGGCAACCTCGTTTGCTTCTGTTGCCAAGAACGTCATGGTCTGGCTCATCAGGCATAATCTTATTTGTCGGTATGGTGTTTCATAAAGAATCATCACATAATGGTACCAACCTCAATAATACCATGATCAGCGAGCTCTGCATGCAATTCAAGATTCAGCATTATAACTCTTCTCCTTACTAGCCGAAGATGAATGGCGTTGTAGAGGTTGCTAATAAAAACATCAAGAAGATCATACAGAAGATGACAATGACATATAAAGACTGGAACAATATGTTACCATTTGTTCTTCATGGTTACAGTACCTCAATACGCACGTCAACAGGGGTAACTCCTTTCTCTCTGGTATACAGTATGGAGGCTGTTTTACCCATAGAAGTCCAGATCCCTTCCTTGAGAATCATGAAGGATGCAGGTTTGAACAAAGACGAATGGGTATAGACTCGACTTGACCAATTGAACCTAATTGATGAGAAAAGGCTGGTTGATGTTTGTCATGGTCAGATATACCAAAAACGTATGATCAAAGCTTTTAACAAGAAGGTCATACGTCAGGTGTATCAAGTGGGTGACCTAGTAATAAGCGCATCATCCTGCCGCAAGGTGATCCTAGGGGAAAATGGACTCCTATATACGAAGGACCATTTGTGATCAAGAACGTATTTTCTGGTGGAGTTATGATCTTAACCACTATGGACGGTGATGACCTTTTGCACCCTGTAAATGCGGACATAGTTAAAAGATACTACGCATGAACAAAGACCCGCTAGGTTGACTGGCCTAGGAAAAAATAAGGGCATCCCGGCGAACCAAAAGGGTTCGGGCAAAATTAGGGATAAACATGAAAAAAATTGTACACCCGGCAAGTCAAAAACCTGAAAAGGCGACTTGGGTAAAAAAAGGGTATCCCGGTGGATTGAAAACCCGAAAGGGAAGTCCAGGAAAAAAATTAGGGATTAAAGCATACAACTATGTCCCTTTGAATCACCTTATAGCCAACCTTCAGTTAAAACTGTCAAGTTCAAATGGTACTAATCAATCCAGTCAGCTTTGGCTAAGCAGCAAAGTGATGAGACACTCAAAGATATAAAGGCAATAGCAGAATGGGAATCCAATGGGATCATTTCATATAGCTGTTTTTCTTTGTATACTACTTTATATAGTTTTCATTCATACGACGACATTCTCTGATTAGGATGTCTTTCTCCTTGTACAAAAACTCCTGTTATAGGAAGACTTCTTCAAATTAATACAAAGCTTTCTCTTTGAAAGCACAAAACTATTTGTTTTTATTTTTCTGTTTTGCAAAAACGTCCAGTGATTATTTTTAACATATGCATTTGAATATGATCACCGTTTACAAATACACGCATAAAAAACAGAAAGACAATTACTAATGGCTTTAAGAAACGGGACAATGTCTAAAAAGCCATCTGCAAATCCCCACAGATACATCCCACAATAGATACAGAGACAGATACATCCTCCTGTGAAGTCACTACCATATCCTCAACGTACAACCTAATGATGTCAGAGGTTTCAATATTCCCTGTAGAGCAAGAGTATCCCATCATCTCTCCAGCATCTTGAAGAATTCCTCAGCATGGTTCATAAACTTCTTGGGTTCCCCAACAGGGCTTCATAAAAATCCCTGTTGTACCCCAAAATTTGCCCTCTGATTTCTCAAGATTTTTCTCACAAAATTCCTACTGGGTCAAGACTGCACAAGTACAATTGGATCATATTCAATTTTTAAAGCACCAAGTCAAAGAGAAAAGTATTGAAAGAGCAAAACAGATAAATTTGATTTTTTGACAAAATTGAAGAAAAACAAGCTTGTTTCGATTCATGCTTAGCTTCGATTGAACTCTCTCTTGCATGTCAGCTTCAACTGGGCTTTATTTCCCTTTGAAACAGCTTCCTTTGATTCAGAAGGCAGGGGCCTCCTTTTGGTTTCCTTCGATTTAGAAGGTAGTGGCTTCATGCTGGCTTCTTTCGATTCAGAAGATAATGACCTTCTGAAAGCGTCCTTCGATTCAAAAGGCAATGACCTTTTGAAATATTTATTTTGATTCACAAAGCAGGGACCTCCTGCATTCATCTTTCATTTGGGCATGTGGCGTTCTTCGAATGAAAGTTTGGTTTACATCCTTCATTTGGGCTTGTGGCCCCCTTTTATGCAAGCTTTAGGTTACATCCTTCGTTTAGCCATGTGACCTCTTGCAGGCAAGTTTAGATTGGACATTGGCTTTTCATGCAAACCTTCATTTAGGCAATAGCCTCATGCAGCTCTCCTTCGATTCAGAAGCCAATGGCCTCCTGTTGGTTTACTTTGATTCACTAAGTAGTGGCCCCTCTACACGCAAGCTTCGACTGAATGTTGGCTGCTTCATGCCAGCAGGCACAAGGCAATAGCCTCTTGTAGTTTTCCTTTGATTCATAAGGCATTGGGCTCCTGCTCAGTTTACTTTCAATTCATAAGGCAGGAACTCCGCTCATGATTGCTTCTATTCAACCCTTGAAAACCTCTAACACACATAGTTGGTGGCCCCTTCGAAGGACATGTACTGGTGGACTTGAAGGGCACACACAGGTGTCCCATTTGAAGGATATTCCTTACTAGCCCATTCAAATAACTGCATGTGATCCCTTCGAAGGACACACACAGTCCAATCAAAGGATATGCATTTGGCCCCTTCGAAGGATGCACAAAGGGTCCATTCGAAGGACACATATTGTTGTCTGAAGAAGGGTTTGGTCGAAGGATGGATCTAGTTGGTCAAAACGAAAGAGAAATATGCAAAGACACTTGCTAGCCCAAAATCTAACATACTTCCAGGCTCAAGCCTTCTGCACAAGCACATTCATGCCAAAGGAAACTTCAACTGTCCAGAAAGAGCTTTCATTTGGGCTAGCTGAATAGGGGCTCAATCGAAGAGGCCCCAATGATGAGAATTGGAGCCATTCAAAGGAGGTAACCCTGGGCCAATCGAAGAGAAAAGCTTGAGGGTATTCGAAGGAGCCAAATGTGTCTAGGTTCACTCCAAAGCCCAAAGGGGTAGGAACTCACCAAAAAAGGCAATCCCTTAATGTGTCTGATTTGGCCTTCAAAGCCTAGTTAATGGTTGTCCCTTGCCATTTCTATGCCATGACCCTTTCCCGATCTCCTATAAACACATACCATTTCTACAAGTCAACGGGTACACACTAGATACATACACCCAGAAACTACACACATATATTTCCTTACACGCACATGCTACCTCATAAGCCACACCAAAGTTATCAAAAATCTCGTAAGTGATCCAAATTGAAGGAATCCTCAACAACGCTCCACTCGCTCCTTGAAGTTTGCAGGAGGCGTTCCCAAGCACTTTGCAAGCCATCTCCATCCAAAACAAAACATCCCATTGGTAACAAACCTTCGATCTTAAGTTAATTTTGATTGTTGCATGACATATTAACACTTATACTTTGATTTGTATTCAGGACTAAGGACCTGGGTTCGACACCCAGGTCCTGCATCTCTATTATTTCTAATGCTTGTCTTGCAGATACGGATTGAATAGCAGCTTTCCCCCTGGATCGAAAAACAATCATCTTTCATTTGATCGAAGGCCACCTTTCATTAGATCGAAAGATACCTTCTCTTTGGATCGAAATACCTTTCCTCCTGCATTTTTTATTTTTGTCATTCATTTCTTTTAATAGTTTCCCTTTTTTTAAAATTAACAATCAAATAAAAATCCAAAAAAAAACATTAGATTAGTATTTTTTTAATTAAGTTAATTAAATTAATTAATTAATTAATTATTTTAACCTTTTATTTAAATTAAAATTAAGTAGACTTAGGCTTTGCTTTCTCTTATGAATAAAAACAAACAAAAAGATTTCCTTTTCCTTAGGATTTCTTAGACGTTATTTTCCATTTCGCGCACGTTACATTCATATTATTGTATCTGCTCACAGTTTGTAATAGCTTAATTTAGGATCTTTCTTTATTGCTTTTTCCCCAAGTTTTGGACATGTAAATGTCCCCCTCTCCGAAGCCTTGTAATAGTTTAAGATTTATATTTTTCGCACTTTAAATTCCTATAATATTTAAACTATCTAGATGCATGATAAAAGGATTGTATGGCAATACTAATAATCAAACGCTAGTAAACTTAACATAGAGGACAAATAACTGAAACAAGAACACTTTCACATATACACCTCTAGGGTATTCCCACTTCGGTTTCCTTTGGAAACAGTCACAACTCTCGAAATGTGAGAGATTATAGTGCCTACCCTCCGGTTCAAAAGATCATAAGTCCCTCGATGACCCTCTTGATGTTTCCTCGGTAAAAATATCATCTTAAAAACCTAGGGTAGTTACTAAAACTTCTTGCCCAATTGCCTTTGTGACTATAAAAATGTCCCTTCGAATGTTCCTCAAACATCCAACGATAGGGCTACCTACTCACTAATAGTAGGATAGTGTTGTCTAAAGGATAGGAGGAAAAGAACAAACCTTTCGAGTATAAGTAGATAGTTCTTAGATGCTTGCTCAAAAAAAAATTTCACACTTACACAAAACCACCCTTAAAAAACATTTTCAAATGCTTTATCAACACTCTTAAGGACTGATACGAGAGTTATCATAAAGCAAACTTCCGCACTAAGGCATTTCAATATACTTTTCAAAAACACACAAAAGCACAAGGTATTTTCAAATGAGCTAAGCATCTAAGAGCCCATAGAAAACTACGGATGGAAAGGGTGATAACACATTCCCTTTCCATAATCTACCCCCCTTACTCAGAAAATTCTCGAAAAGGTCTTTTTCTTTTCTTTTACCTTTTCCTTTGTTGGATAAAACAAAAGTCGGTGGCGACTCTTTCTTACCGCAACATTTGCAAATACAAACGCAAAACCAGTATAACAGTCGGTTCTGCCACCGTATCACAGAACTGACGACTCTGCTGGGGATCAGAAAAGTGGGGTTACCTTAGAGTTTAGTTCATCATTTTAAATTGCTTTCCTTGTATGCTTTGCTTGCTTTATCTTTGAGGGTTTTTCTTGGGTTTACTTGTAAAGATCCTACACTCGGATCTGGGGCACCTTTTAGGTAAGAGCAATAGATCGTGGGGACTATGCGGGGTATACTGACACGATTGAAATGATAGCTACGTTGGTGTGAAACATTTGTTGGTACCGGTAGCCCTTGAGTAGTCAAGGAGAATACGGGGCCGTTGTGTGGTGTCACGAAGCACCAACTTACCTTAAAACCTTTAATTGAACAACTTGGCCATTAGGAAGTAGTGATACTCTACACTACACTCATTGAGATCTGACTTTTGTGATATTTCGGTCGCCAATAAAGAGGCTTGCGCTGAAACAATGCCCGGTGAAGAAAGATCAGTGATATTGAGATTCCCTAGAACCCGGTTACTATTAATTGGACAGGTTGAACCAACTAAACTTCAAGAGGGTACTTACCTATGGAATCCATGCAAGCCTAAACTTAAGGTTGCTTGTGTGAGTTGTTTGCTTTCATTCCTTGTAGGGTTTTGTTTATTATCTGATGCTATGAGTCATTGTCCAATAACCTGGATCTCTACCGAGACTCACTTGTTTTCATCACCCTATATTTTTGGCTTGATGCATAACATACACATCATAGCATCATGCCATAGCATTTCCTTGACTATTTCAAGGATCTCAAGGGCCTATGATGTAGGTTATGATAAATCAGACGTCTAGCAAGGGGGCAATGGGATTTATTTTCCTCTAGCCAATGTTGTCAAAAAACCAAAACACAACAACTTGAGTCAGGGGCTATGATCCACTTGATATGATGAGCTTGATTATCGTAGAAGGACAGTCAACGATACGAAGTTCTTCAATCAAAGCTGCATTCAACTCCTAACATCTCCTTGTGTTTACCCTGCGAGATCCTTGAAAACATCGCATAAGCATACCATACATGTCATTGCATAGTAGGTATTTTAAGACAAGATTCTTATCTTTTCACTATTTATTTCAGCAAAAGAAATAGCTCTTGAACAAACAGTAAAGGACCTTCAAACTCAAAATGCTCAGTTCCAAAAAATGTTCCTGGCTCTGGCTAAGGGGCAGGAAGAACTGAAAACTCTCGTCATCAAAGAGAAGAAGAAGAAGGCAAAGAAACTGGCTGGCGTCTTGAATATGGAAAGAAGACTTAGAGGATCGGTCAAGCGAGCTCTAGATCTCACAACTCCATCAAATGAGGGGGATAATCATGAAGAAGATAAAAATATAAGGACTGATGAAGAAGAAGCTGATTACTCTGAGGACCAATATCCTCCTGCTAATGATAAATACAAACAGCTGGAGGATCGTCTCAATGCTATGGAGATTCAGCAGATACCTGGCTTGGACTTTGAATAGTTAGGGATGATTTCTAGGGTGGTTATTGTAACACCCTCTAAAACCCCGCATAAATTTTCGCGATTTTAAATAAAACATACTTTCAGAGTACATGTATTAACGAGGATGCCACAATTCTCTTTTTAATAAAAACAAAGTTCCTGTCATGCATAACATAGAAGCAACTCATACATGTTTACACAGCGGAATAATTCAATTAACAAAACCAATGTTATAATATTTTCAAAATCATCAGGGATTAACACCTGGAATATATCAACATCATATTATAACAAACATAAGGAAATAAACGAGTCTGACTAAAGCAGCTCGACAAACAAACGTTCCCGGAGTTACAACTATCAGAGCATGACCCAGACAATACTTAAACATAAATAAACTAGAAACGACAAGCCTTCGCCAAGCACCTGAACGAAGCTCCTCAATCTGAAATGTTCAACAGTAAGGGTGAGCATCTCAACTATACATTTGATTATACGTTCATAACAATCAATTCAGAAAAACCATAAGCATCACCCAAACAGTTAGCATGTTTCATAGTTTACGAAAACCTTTACAATTCATATATTCATAATCTATTACTTTTCATACTTATAATTAACATCAAACATCATTAACAATTCAGCAACAATACATGCATACAATCAATTAAATACAACATTGGAAAATCATCCATTCATGTTATATTCAATATAATGCAACACACCCATGCATGTGGTACCATTTTACCGCCCCATTATATCTCGGGTCACGGACAACTCACCGTTCCATTATATCGCGGACACGGCTACCACCTCAACGTTCCATTAAATCGCGGACACGTATATTGGCCACCATGTTAATTCCACACAATGGGAATTAACAAATACAACATGATATGTAAAGTATGTAACACTCAGCATACTATTAACATCAAGAAAACATATCATGCAACATCAACAATATCAATCATAACAGGATATGGATAGTATGTAACCACTCAGCATACTATTAAACATCAACCAATCATATCAAGTTATATCATAATTCATGCTTGATAACATCATCTAAAAGCATGACAATAACATCCATGTAGTGTTGGTATCATAACATACAAACGTTATTCGATACAAGCATCAATCAACACTAGGAAATCAATAAACAGCATATTCAAAACATGTCAAACACTGCATATCAAAACAGGATCAATCCGTACATAACAGCATGCACAGAAAACAGAGTTTAGAAACCAACACAGGAGGTTCAACACGGGTGCCCGTGTGAAACAACACTGCCCGTGTGGAAATGTGTCCAGAAACGCATTATTTTACCAATACAGAAGATCAACACGGGTGCCCGTGTGAATCAACACGGCCCATGTTGATGAGCGCGTACAAAAAAAATCCCTGTACCTGCAGCATGCTCGGAACAGCAACCAAACACGAAAAATACCAGCCAAAACGTGCATTTCGGTACATAACAACATCCATTTTGCATAACTCAAAGAAACACATAGATTGGAAACACAATTCCTTTCTACGTTAGTCAATTTCCAATCTTAAGGACAACATTACTTCACTTAAGGTCTATTTTTTCAAATCATACACAACTCAGAATTTTCGTCTCAAAACATCCTATTTTATCAACAATTCTTTCATCAACAACAAGTTTTATAAAATTGACCTTAAGTTACATATTACCCGTCCTTTAGGGAAATCCTAACAACATTGAGGTTATCCCTAGAATTACCTAAGGGAAACTCTCGATCATACAAATATACTCCAAATCCACCATAGGAACCTAAAATCCTTAATTGATTCATAAAATTTGGGAACCTAAACCTTTTCTAACAAGGTTCAACCCTAAGGTTATTGATCCCTAAGAACATCTAAAAATTGGGGTTCTCCCTACGATTATCCAAAATCAATCGTACCTAAACCCATAAGCAAAAGTAAATCGAGTAGTATCCCCCCTTACCTTATCAAATTGCAGCTTGAGTTCTTTGAGCGATGTTCTTCGTTCTTCGCACCTTCAGAGCTCAGTTTCCCAAATATCCCAAATTCTGTGTTATCGTGAATAATGAGAAAATAACTTGAGTTCCAAACATATCCTTATTTCTTTTGCACCCCCACTCTTTACTAACGACATCCAAGCCCAATAACTTAAAAACCCAATGTTTTATTATTTCTTTTATTTTCTTCAAATATTCCAAAATAAATAATTCCTTTTTATTTTATTAATTCTAATAAAATAATTTCCCAATTTAAATAAATCAAATAATTGAAACTGGGGTGTTACAACTCTCCCCCACTAAAAGAGTTTTCGTCCTCGAAAACATACCTTAGACGAACAGTTCCGGATAAGCCTCTATCATCTGGCTCTCCAGTTCCCAAGTGATATTTCCATCTGCTGGACCTCCCCAAGCAACCTTCACTAATGCTATCTCTTTGCCCCTTAACTGTTTCACTTCCCGATCTTCTATCCTCATAAGCAATGTTTCTACTGTCAGGTTATCTCTCACCTGTACATCATCTATTTGGATTACATGAGATGGGTCTGGAATGTATCTCCTCAACTGAGAAACATGAAAAACATCGTGCAAATTCGCAAGTCTCGGAGGTAAAGCAATCCGATAAGCAACTTCTCCAATTCTTTCCGTAATCTGAAACGGACGAATAAAACGCGGAGTCAACTTCTTAGATTTCAACGCTCGACCAATACCCGTCATCGGAGTAACTCTCATAAACACATGATCTCCAGCACTGAATTCTAAATTCTTCCTCCTCTTATCATGATAACTTTTCTGACGACTCTGAGAAGCTCTCATCTTCTCTTGAATCAATTTGATCTTTTCAGTAGTCTGCTGAACAATCTCTGGCCCAATTATTGAACTATCTCCAGATTCATACCAACACAAAGGCGTTCTACACCGTCTACCATACAATGCCTCAAACGGAGCCATACCAATACTTGAATGGTAACTATTGTTATAAGTAAATTCAATCAATGGTAAATAGCTATCCCAAGCTCCACCCTTCTCTAAAACACAAGCACGCAATAAATCTTCTAACGATTGAATCGTCCTCTCAGTCTGTCCATCAGTCTGAGGATGGTAAGCTGAACTCAACCTCAATTTAGTACCCAAAGCCTTCTGCAATCCTTCCCAAAATTTCGAAGTGAATCTCGGATCTCTATCTGACACAATACTAGAAGGAACTCCATGCAAACTCACTATTTTCTCAATATATAACTGTGCCAATCTCTCCATTGAGTAATCCATTCGCACCGGTATAAAATGAGCAGACTTAGTCAGTCTATCCACAACAACCCATATCGCTTCACAATTCTTAGGAGTCCTCGGCAACCCGGATACAAAATCCATAGAAATACTATCCCACTTCCATTCTGGAATAAACATCGGTTGCATAAATCCAGACGGCTTCTGATGCTCAATCTTCGATTTCTGACAGATTAAACATGCATACACAAATTCAGCTATTTCCTTTTTCATTCCCGGCCACCAAAACAATTTCTTCAAATCATGATACATTTTCGTGGCACCCGGATGGATACTCATTCCACTGCGATGTCCTTCCTCTAATATACTCTTCTTGGTTTCTGCAACATCAGGAACACAAACTCTATCGCCAAACCTCATAACATCATTTTCATCAATTCTAAACTCACCACCTTGACCTTGGTTGATCAATGTCAATTTATCAACTAAATTAACATCAGATTTCTGCCCGATCCTGATCTCTTCTAGAATACCACTAGTAAGTTTCAACATACCCAAACGAACACACTTCGGAGTACTTTCACAAAGTAAACTCAAATCTCGGAATTGTTCAATTAAATCCAATTCACGAACCATCATCATAGACATATGCAAGGATTTCCTGCTCAAAGCATCTGCAACCACATTTGCCTTACCAGGATGGTAATTCAAACCAAAATCATAATCTTTGAGAAATTCTAACCACCTTCTTTGCCTCATATTGAGCTCTTTCTGATCGAAAAGATACTTCAAACTCTTATGATCACTATACACTTCAAATCTCGAACCATACAGATAATGTCTCCACAATTTCAAGACAAACACAACTGCTGCCAACTCTAAGTCATGAGTAGGATAGTTCCTTTCATGAACCTTCAACTGTCTCGAAGCATACGCAACTACCTGCTGATTCTGCATTAAAACACCACCTAAACCCATCAGAGATGCATCACAATAAACCACAAAAGATTCCACCGGATTCGGCAAAATTAGAATAGGAGCACTAGTCAATCTCCACTTCAATTCTTGGAAACCTTCCTCACAATCAGAATCCCAAATAAACGCTTGTCCTTTACGAGTCAACTTCGTCAACGGCAATGCTAACTTTGAGAATCCTTCGATAAACTTTCTGTAATAACCTGCAAGACCAAGAAAACTTCTGATTTCAGAAACAGTCTTCGGCGCTTCCCACTGAGATACTGCTTCTACTTTTGTAGGATCCGCTGCAATACCATTCTTAGAAATCACATGTCTAAGAAAACTAACTTCATTCAGCCAGAACTCACATTTGGACAACTTTGCATACAACTTCTTATCTTTCAACAACTCTAACACAATTCGGAGATGTTCCGCATGCTCTTCGTCATTCTTGGAATAAATCAGAATGTCATCAATAAAAACCACAACAAACTTATCCAGATACGGATGAAAAATCCTGTTCATATATTCCATGAAAACACCAGGTGCATTAGTAACTCCGAACGGCATAACAGAATATTCATAATGCCCATACCTCGTTCGAAAAGCAGTCTTTTGAATATCTTCCGCTTTCACACGAATCTGATGATATCCAGATCTCAAGTCAATCTTACTGAATACACTGGCTCCAATTAGCTGATCCATTAAATCATCAATCCTCGGTAATGGATACCGATTCTTAATGGTTACCTTGTTCAATTGCCTGTAATCAACACACAGTCTCATAGAACCTTCTTTCTTCTTAACCAACAATACCGGAGCACCCCAAGGCGAAACACTTGGACGAATAAACTTCTTCTCCAGCAAATCTTCCAACTGACTCTTCAATTCAGCCAACTCAGACGCAGACATACGATATGGTGCCATCGACACCGGTCTCGTACCAAGAATCAAATCTATAGAAAATTCCACTTCTCTCTCAGGAGGTAACTCACCAACATCATCAGGAAAGACTTCTGGAAAATCACAAACCACTGGAAATTCATCACTCCTGACCTTTCCTGTTGCATCTAACGAAGCAAGTAACATAAACACATTAGCACCGTCTTCCATTGCTTCTTGTACCTGCCTAGCAGTCATAGTCAAATTCTCGACACCAACTGCTTCTGGAAAAATCACCGTCTTAGCAAAATAGTTCAGATGAACCCGGTTGAATTCCAACCAGTTCATCCCAAGGATAATATCAATTTGTTCAAGCGGTAGGCACACTAAATCCATACCGAAACTTCTACCAAAAATCTCAATAGGACAATTCCTACATACAACTGAAGTTGTCACGGAACCCGATGCAGGAGTATCAACAACCATGCTACCTCGCATATCAGATATGTCCAGTTTCAACCTCTCAGCACAAACCAAAGAAATGAAAGAATGAGTTGCACCAGTATCAATAATTGCAACTAAAGGTGTGCCATGAATAAAACACGTACCTTTAATCAATCGATCCTCTGGAGTAGTCTCAGATCCAGACAAGGCGAACACCTTTCCACCTGACTGATCCTTCTCAGGCTTAGGACACTGCGGACAAATGTGACCTTCTTCACCACAATTGTAACAAGTAACAGACTTCCCTTTGCAATCAATAGATAAATGACCAGTCTTCCCACATTTATAGCACTTCTTCTCATCGCTCTTGCAATCTCGAATATGATGGCCAAACTCACCACACCTGTAGCATCTGATAGGAGCCTTAGAATCTCCCCCACTAGGCCTTTTCCAACCACCTGATTTCTGGTTATCTCTACCATATGGCTTGCCACGGTCCATATGTTGCTTTCCTCTTTTATCAACCGCCCCACGAGAGTGAGACGACCTAGTCTTGGTAATATCTTCTTCCAAGATCCTGCTACAATCCACCAGATCAGAAAATCTACGAATACGCTGGTACCTGATTCCCTGCTTAATCTCATCTCGGAGACCATTCTCAAATTTGATACATTTAGAGAATTCTCCAGCCTCATCATTGTTGTAGTGTGCATAATACTTTGCCAGCTCAGTGAACTTAGTAGCATACTCACTAACAGTCAGATTGCCCTGCTTAAGCTCCAAAAATTCAATTTCCTTTCTTCCCCGAACATCTTCAGGAAAGTACCTCCTCAGAAAAGCCCTTCTGAAGTTAGCCCAAGTCAGTGCCTCTCTGTGATCGGTGGATCTGGAACTGACTGTTTAACGCTGGTTCGCGAAATGTCGCGGAAGCAAGAGTCGCCACCGTCTTTTATTTTCTCCAAATGGAAAGGACAAAAGCACAGAAAAATTCCTTTAAGAGATTGCTCTCGGTTCGGGAGGTAGGTTATAGAAAGGGAAGGTGTTAGCACCCTTTCTATCCATGGTTATCCATGGGCTCTTAGATACTTGCTCATTGTGTTTTCAAAAATGGTTTGTTTGCTTTTCAATGTGGGTTTAAAAAGTTTCTTTGAAAAATTTCAGTTCGACTCGTACGTCAGAGTGTTTGAAAAGTTTGCTTTGAAAGCTTTTGAAAATGTGTTGGTGTGAAAAGTCTTTTTGAGTTTGTTTTGAGATTAGAGAAAGTATCCTTGAGAACCTACCTACCCTAAGGAATTTGTCTGTGTAAATGTCCTTAAAAGTAGTGCCATCCCACCATTGAGAGGTAGGTAGCACCACCGTTGGAGGTGTTCGGGTCAATTCGAGTTTTAGGGACATGGTGATCACCGGAGCAATGGGAAGACACCTTAGAAGCTACCCTCATGCCAGGTTCCCGGATCATGAGGACTTACTAAGACGTCCTCTACTCGACGATCACCTTTCGAAAGGCAACAGTGAGGCGTACCCTAGGGGTGGTGTGTGCGAATTTGTGTGTCAGTTTCATTGATATTTGTCTTGTCATGTTCATTGTGATCTACGCTTGATTTTAGTTAGGGCCATTCATTCTTGCATGCTTTTGTTAACAGTTAAAAAATACTTGCGGGAAAGTAAATCTAAACTATTACAAATGGCGCGGGTCCACATCGCCAAATTAAAATCCAGGACCCGATTTGACGGAAAATAAATAAAGCAAAGAAAGTGCGAAAAGTTTAAGTTACATGGCTTCGGGACAGATACATAACTATTTAAGCGAAATAAAATAAATACGCAAATTAAGTAAATTACGAACGAGGGCGTTGGACCCTTTTGCAAAATATTATTAATAAAGGAATTGAAATTAAGAATTAAAAAGAATGTTTTATTTTTGGTATTTTTGGTTATTAAAATTTAATGGAAAAAATAATTAATTAAAATTAAAATGAAGCGTCAAACCCTAATTCTAATGGTTTTTAAGTTTATTGTGAAAATATTAAGTTTTAACCTAATTTAAATCTAAGTTAATTTACATGCAATTTAAATGAAAATAAAATAAGTAATATTATTAAAAAAAAAGGGAAAATTAAAAAGGAATAAAAAGAATTCATTAAACCTAATTCTATATTTTTTGTATTTTTGTTTAAAAGAATTTAAAATTTGCAACCTAATTAAACTAAATAATTACATATTAATTTATTTATGAGAATATTAAAATAAAATAATTTATTATATTTTTATCTTTTTCTGATTTTTCTGTATTTTTTTATGTATTGTAAAAATAATGAATTAAATTAAAACAATAAAACAAATAAAAATAATAATTAAAAAAAGATATGAGAAAAATAAAAACACTTGCAAACCAGGGTGGGGGTGTAGTCCCAAATTGTGAGGTCAAATTATGAGGAATCTGGCCCAACAAGCAGTGGCCTTTTTTGACTTTTTGCATAGCGTGTGGATGCGTTGACCTGGATCCACCATAGGCTTCAGTTCATGGCCGTTGATCTAGTGTTGGGATGGACGTGGCACGCTTGATTATGCTGGTGCATCATGGTCTACAAAGGCATACCTGCATATGAATATCATTTGAAGAAAAATATTTGGAAAGTGTGGGGACCTGGGATCGAACCCAGGTCCTAAGGGTTGCCAACGCGTTTGCCTGCCAACGGAGCCATTTTTTTACTTTGTATATTAACAAACAAATAATAAATATAATGCAAACAATGACAATTAGTGGATTCCTGGCGCGAAACTTTGAATGGACCAATCCACGCCTGACACTGCATCGTCTTCTTCATTGTTCCTTTCTGCCTGAAAAATAATAAACGTTTAACGGGGGTTTTGAACCCCCTCAAAACAGGCCTAATTCCATAATAGCGATTAGGTCCTGAAGGCTCATAAATTGAGCGCGAACGTCCTATCTTCTTCGTCTCAACCTGTAGATTTCATTCATGGCATTGGTACGTCTTAATTTTATAAGAATTGAAAACGCCCAATTTGAAAACTTCGGAACCCTAAGCATCTCTGATGGTGAATTCTCCTATAGGGCATGAAACTTTAATTAAACCATACAGTTAGTTTGTAAACATCACCCTGAGTATAAAAATAGCAATAGAATATGTTAAAGATGCATGGATAATGGGAAGCAGTTTCGAAATTTCCTTTACCAATTTTGATAGCAACCTTGCGTTTCTTTAAGTATGGGACCTGGGGAATGATTCAGCTAGCTTCAGAGGAACACAAGGAAGCTATTGGAAAAGGAATTAGGCTTTGAATCGTCCTAGAACACTGATTTCAGATTTGAACTTTATGGAAAAATTTTCAAGTTTGTATATGGTTCTTTTGCGCAGCTTAGAGTGTCTTAGCATTAGGTTTGTGATTCTGATTATGTATGGAAGCTATTAGGTCAACAAAACTAGCACAAATCCAAGGCATTCATTGTTTTGCATATTTGATTTCCTTAAGATCTTTTTGAATCTTTTTCATGTGCATTTTTGTTCAATCATGCTCAAATCAACCAAATCTTGCCATATTGGGATGTGCACGAGATCTTGACCTTAAAACATGTATAAAAAGATTTTTTAGGTCAAGTTTGATACTTTTCATGTATTTAAATAATTTAAATGAATTAATATAAATAATAATTCAAATAAATAAATAAAAAATGAGAAAATACTTCCCTTTGGGCCAAGTGGTCGTGCATAGGCTTGGAATGATGAATCTTGGAAGAAAAATGGGCCCATTAGCAATTTTGAATCATTTGCATCAATGTTGACTTTTCAAAATTCCTAAAATTTCCCAACTTCCACAAGGCATAACTTGCTCAATTTTTAAGCTTTTCACATGTTCTTGGACATTTTGGAAGGGTCTTTGAGTCCTCTAACCAATGCCTTTGGTCCCATGTCATTTTGATTTACCAATCTCAAGTTATGGCCTTTGACTTAAAGTCCCTTTTTGTTTACTTTTGAAAATGACCTATAATGTTGAAATTGATAACTTTTTGTGAGAGCATTTCTTGGACTTGAAGTATGAAGATGAGTTGTAGGAAATGTCTTTCTCTTCAAAATGAGCTTTGGATGGAATTTTTCTGATAATCCATGTGAAAGTTATGCCCTGGTCAATTTCAGTTGACTTTTTCAGCTGTCCAAATATAGTAACTTTTGCATCTTGATGATTTTCTGAGCCAAATTTTGAGAATCATGATCAAGCATTGATCAAATGATGTTTGTGGCTTCAAAATGATATGTTGACCAAAAATTTGAACTTTTGACTGTCAAATGACCATTTTGCCCCTACAGTTGACTGTAGTGCAATTTAGGGTTTTTGACTGTGCAATTTTGAGCTGAATGCCTTGAAACTTGATATGAAGATGCTTGACCATATTTGTAGGCCTATGAGACTTTATTGGGCCCTTGAAAACTTTGTTTTCTTGATCAGAACCCAAACCCTAGTTTTGACTGTATAGGAGACAGTTGAACTGCATAACCCTTGGGGGATTTTGTGACCTGACTTGACAATTTCTTAAAGAATATGGGAGGGCAAATTTTGGGGTACAACAGTTGCCCCTGTTCAATCTTCTTAGACCTGAGGATGCAGATTGGCTGACGTGCCTTTCGTAATCCGAGGGTAGAAGATGATTGAACACTAGAGTGCCCAGAAATTTGCGCTCACATAGTAGCAGTGATGGTGGGATGGGCTTATGGATGCCATTTAGAGGTTGCTGGATAGGATGATGGGCTTATAGATTCCATCGGGATGTTGATCGCGTAGGAGATTCCTTAGCGGGAACCTGTATACCTGCAAAACAGAAAACGAGTACCTGACACGTTGCAGGAGCTGATTTTAGATGCTTGGTATATGTCCTGACAGGTTACATGAGCTGAGTCTGGAGCTTCAAACAGCGATGAAAGAACCAGGGATGGTTATTGCTTTAGCATGAATGGTAAGAGAACCTTGGGCGACTTTAACTTCAACAACGCTCGTTGAGAAAAATCTTTGCGGGAATTACCGTCTTTGCAGTATCGGAACGAGAGCCATAGGCTATTATAATCTGAAAGGGAATCACCTCACTCGCCGTTGGAGAGGGGACCATAAGGAGAATATCACCTCACACTCATCGTCGGAGAGGGGAACATTTGAAGAAGGAATTACCACCTCACGCACTTGTCGGAGAGGGGACCATAAGGAGAATATCACCTCACACTCATCGTCGGAGAGGGAAACATCTGAAGAAGGAATTACCACCTCACGCACTTGCCGGAGAGGGGACCATAAGAGACTATCACCTCACACTCATCGTCGGAGAGGGAAACATCTGAAAGGCAATCTGGAAGTAGCATCAGAACGTCACCATATCTGGATCATATCTGAAACTATATCTAGAAGGATATCTGGAAGCAGCATCAGAACGTCACCATATCTGGTTTACATCTGAAACTATATCAAGAAAGAATTCTGGAAGCAGCATCAGAACGTCACCATATCTGGTTTACATCTGAAACTATATCGAGAAAGAATTCTGGAAGCAGCATCAGAACGTCACCATATCTGGATCATATCTGAAACTATATCAAGAAGGAATTCTGGAAGCAGCATCAGAACGTCACCATATCTGGATCATATCCGAAACTATATCTAGAAGGAAATCTGGAAGCAGCATCAGAACGTCACCATATCTGGTTTACATCTGAAACTATATCGAGAAAGAATTCTGGAAGCAGCATCAGAACGTCACCATATCTGGATCATATCCGAAACTATATCTAGAAGGAAATCTGGAAGCAGCATCAGAACGTCACCATATCTGGATCATATCTGAGACTATATCTAGAAGGATGTCTGGAAGCAGTATCAGAACGGCACCATATCTGGTTTACATCTGAAACTATATCTAGAAGGGAATCTGGAAGCAGCATCAGAACGTCACCATATCTGGGTCATATCTGAGACTATATCTAGAAAGAATTGCGATAGTTGGTAGTAGTCATTTTTGTATTGATCTTTTTCCTGAAAAGGAAACATAATTGTATGCAAAATCATGATGTATGAACTGTATGTTTTCAAAATTAATGAGATTCGTGCCATATGATGCATATGCATGCTATAATGTACGAAGATATGATGTTTATGAACATATGTTTTCGTCTCAGGAAAATAAATCCTTGACGGGTGCCGGGAAGTCGTATCCTGGGCTGATGTTGAAGAATAGCTTTTGCTTCCGTTGGAGATGATAGTTGCAAGTATACCGGTAGGAGAAGATAACTCCGTTGCGGAACAATTTTGGCAAATGGAAGATTCTGCGGGGAGAAAAGATATTCTAACGACCATGCTGGGAAGCAATACTCTGTGGGGATAGAGATGCTTTTGCTGAATAGTGATAATAATTTGCTGGGGATACCCTTGTTGTTGGAAGTGTTGATGGACTTCGCTGGGGTAAGAAGACTTCGTCGAGGACGCTCTTTCCGTGGCTTTTGGCTGAGGATAACCCAGTTATATCCTGTTAAGGAAATAACTCTTTGAATAAAGCCGGACGACGCGTTCGTGCTTCGCGAGGATAAGCTTCCAGAATCTACTGGGGATAAGCTTACTGCTTGGGGAGACGGATTCCAACTTTCCTGGGGAATCAGATTGGACTCTTCTGGGGAAGTATTGAACTATTATGTTCTTCAACGGACCCTACCTTGACGTCTCAGAGGACAGAGCAATCAGATTGCTTAGACCACCCATTATTGCCCCTGTTTCTGATGTGGGAGCGGATAGTTGTTGGTGGACAAACCTTCTTCTGGTAGACAGATAGCAGGACATAGTCGTACGCTTTAATCCCTGACTTTTGCCTGGACCGCCCTTTCGGGTTTTCAGTCCATCGGGATACCCATTTTTGCCCAAGCCGCCTTTTCAGGTTTTCGACTTGCCGGGTGTACAAATATTTTTTTTTTATTATTTCACCCCTTCATTTTGCCCGAACCCTTTTGGTTCGCCGGGAAGCCCTTATTTTTGCCTAGGTATGTCAACCTAGCGGGTCTTTGATTTTGCGTAGTATTTTCGACTATGTCCACGCTCTTAGAATGCAGGGAGGTGCCCCTGGCTGCTTGTGTTGCCATATTACCAGAAGGTGTTTGATCGTGCAAGATTCGTTGCTTGAGTGCCCCAAGTGACTCAGGCAGAGATTTGCCCCAGGCTTTTTGGCCTTTTGAGAGATTCTCCGAATCTTGACTTAACTGCCCCAGATGATGGACAATAGTCATGCCATGCCCCTTGATTGAAAGTTCTTTTGTTCACTAGGTATTCATCGTGCGAATTTTCCTGCTGTTCAAACAAAAAGTCATATGCAAACAAAGTTATGTTAAAAATGCAACGCTCATGTCTGTCTCGAAGATTTTAAAAATGCATTATTTTTCATAAAACAAGTGAATGTTTGTAAAACGTGATGTCAACTCGTTATTTTATTGTGAGCCTTAAGGAGTCAGGATACCTTTCGTAACAGTATGCTTTCGAATTAACCCATGCTTCAGCTAGGACTTTTACGGGTTATAACGTGGCCTGGTTCACGGTTTAAGAAACAAAGGATAAAGGCTCAAATTATTTGTACCCACCCGCTCTTCGTGACGTTCTCCAAACCTAAACTCAGTTGATCATACGTTAGACCTTGTTTGAGTCTTTGCTCTGATTTTCCGGTGATGATTCAGCTGTTAATAACTTATCTTGAATAGGCAGTCATTCCCTTTTTTTTTGTTGAGGGTTTGTAGGACCTCTCTCTTTTGATTTCGTTATCCCTATTTTGCCTGAACTGTTTCCTTTTTTGGAATTACAGTCAGCGGGATGTCCCAGTTTCATAAGTCCCCTTGGTAGGTTTAGACTTCTTGGGCTTTTCATTTATGATTTTTTTCTTGACTGCCTGTCCTTATGATTGTTCTGAACCATCACTGTCTTTCGTTTTGTAAGGACCTCTTTGGTGCCATTCGTTATGCACTTGGATCAACTGAGAGAACTACCCTGCCCCAGGTTATGATAAAGGGTTTCAATTTTCGAAAATAAAACTCCTACTTCTTTGGCTCAGAGGGGTTGACGAGGGATTATCTTCCATATTACTCCAGTGTTTAGGAATTGAAACAATGCCTGTACCTCATCAGCGGGGTCTGTTCAAAAGCATACTGCAAAGATCGTGGTATCGTTTTCGTCATCCTCCCTTAAGAGGCTGAGCATTTTAGATCCAGAGTTGACATCAGAAAAAATATGAAAAGAACTTTGAACATAATGAAAACAATTGTATTAATTCCCAAAACAGACGTATGCGATGCATTGATAGAATAAAAGAGTTTTCTATGACATTAATTGTTTGTATAAGCAAAGAAAAATACAACTCAAAAATTAAAATAAACAAAAGGCTTCAATGATTGGGCAATGGAGCAGTGATTATGTTCGGAGTCTCTGGCACTTCAAACTGAATCTCTCCGGCGTCGATCATATCTTGAATTTTGTTCTTGAGAGGCCAGCAGTTGTCCGTAGTATGCCCCGGGCTATCTGAATGATACGCGCACCTATCATTGGGATGATAGTTGGGAGCAGAAGTGTTCGGATTCCGGAGAGGAGCCCTTAAGGTGATCAGTCCCGCTTTCAACATTTGTTGCAGTGCTTGATCCAGCGACATGTTGAGTTTGGTGTACTGCCGTTTCTCCTTGCGCTGCTGCCCCTGTCCTTGTTGAGCAGGTCCAGGATTGGAGATCTGGATTGCCCCTACCTCATGACGGCCCTTTTTACCGTGCACAGCATTGGATTCTTTCTTTCCATGATGAGGCTTTTTATCAGAAGGTGCAGCCTCTTGAATTTTCCCAGACCGGATGCCGGCTTCTATTCGCTCTCCAGTCAAGATAAGATCTGTGAATCCAGCAGACGAATTCCCAATTAGGTGGTTGTAGAATGATCCAGACAGGGTCCCCAAGAACATATCGACAAGTTCCCGATCAGTCAGAGGTGGTTGTACCCTTCCAGCAAGATCCCTCCATTTCTGCGCATATTCTTTAAAACCTTCACTTGATCCTAACGACATACCCTGGAGTTGGGTACGCGTAGGAGCAAGGTCGGCATTATATTGATACTTCTTGTAGAAAGCAGTAGCCAACTCCTCCCAGTTACGAACCTTGGTCCCATCCAGCTGATAGAACCATTCGAGATGAGTCCCTGAAAGACTCTCCTGGAAGAAATGGATCCACAAATTTTTGTCCACCGTATATGGTTGAATTTTCCGAACATAGGACCTTAGATGCAGCTTGGGGCAAGACGCCCCGTCATACTTAGTAAAGGATGGTGCTTTGAACTTCCGAGGAATAACCACACCAGTTGACAAACCCAAATCTCCAAGATCCAGCCCAGGTACCTGTTGGATCTCCATAGCATTCAGCCTATCCTCCAACTGTTTGTACTTGTCCTCAGCCGGAGGGTACTGTTCGTCGTTGAAATCTGTCTTGTTGTCGGAGACCACTGGACTAGGCACCTCTCTCTCATGATGACTGCTTTCCCTCACAGATGGAGTTGTCCTCTCAGTTTCAATTTGCGGTGCATTCCTAGATCTGCGTCTAGGGCTGAACAAGACAGTCCTCTTCTTCTTCTTGTCCTTCTTCAAGAGCAGAGTCTTCAGATCTTGTTGCCCCTGGGTCAAATTCATGATCATCTCTTGGAACTGGGCGTTCTGAGCCTGGAGGTCCTTGATAGTCTGCTCGGCTGATGATTCAGGATTCATGACGATCGGCTGAAATAAACAGCGGAGAAGGGTAAGCAACCTGTCAAAGGGATACCTGCAATGCAATGAGATGTATGACATGCATGTAATGTTTTCAAGGACCTCGCGGGGTAAACAGCGAAACTTGTTAGCATTTGGAACCGGTAGCTTGATTGTAAGAACTTCATTTTGTTGAGAGTCCTTCGTCAAGGGTCAAAGGCTCACCATATCCAGTGGGTCATAGCCCCTGACAACCCTGGCTAGAGGAAAATAAATCCTCTTTGCCCCTTGCTGGGATAATTGTTCATCATGACCGGCATCACAAGCCCTTGAGATCCTTGAAACGGGTTAGGATGTATGCAATGGTATGATGTCATGCTATGCATGGGGTGATGTAGGTAAACCCTGTTATGAGTCCCAATTAAGGACTATAAACAACCCTGCAAGAGATTTAGTACCCTGTTATGAGTCCCAATTAAGGACTATAAACAACCCTGCAAGGAATTTGGTACCCTGTTATGAGTCCCAATTAAGGACTATAAACAACCCTGCAAGAAATTTAGTACCCTGTTATGAGTCCCAATTAAGGACTATAAACAAGACCTGCAAGAAACAAGTGTCAGGTAACAAGCACGCAGATAGTCAAGTACGAAGGCACACAAGTCACACAAAAGAGCCCTTAGGGTTCAGGCCAACATGGGGTCTGGGTATTACCCTCTTGAAGTTGGTGGGCTCAACCTGTCCTATTAGAAGTAACCGGGTTCTAAGGGTCCCAATATCACGGGATTGCTTTCATTGTTCATCATTTCGATTTAGCCACTGAACTGGCGATCGAAATATTCCAGGGAAGCAACCCTCAATTGAGTGTAGTATCGAGTATCAACCAACCTCGGACTGCACCAAAGTCAGTTATCTCACTACCCTAAAGAGGCCAAGATAGTTCAATTAAGGTTCCTAAGGTCTTTTGATGCTTCACGACACTACGCGGAGGCCCCGTACTCTCCTTGACTGAACTCAAGGGTTACCGGTACGCACCAAAGTGCCACATCAACGTAGCAGACTGTTTCAACCATGTCGGTATACCCCGCACAGTTCCCTCACAGCCTTGTTGCTACTTTCTAAGAAGGTATCCCCCAGATCCGGGTTAGGATCTATAGAACTCCCAAGCAACCCACAATTTTAAAGCACACAAGGAAAGCAATTGAAAACACAGTGATCTTAGTCCTAAGGTACACCTCACTTTATAAAGATATCCCCAGCAGAGTCGCCAGTTCTGTGATCGGTGGATCTGGAACTGACTGTTTAACGCTGGTTCGCGAAATGTCGCGGAAGCAAGAGTCGCCACCGTCTTTTATTTTCTCCAAATGGAAAGGACAAAAGCACAGAAAAATTCCTTTAAGAGATTGCTCTCGGTTCGGGAGGTAGGTTATAGAAAGGGAAGGTGTTAGCACCCTTTCTATCCATGGTTATCCATGGGCTCTTAGATACTTGCTCATTGTGTTTTCAAAAATGGTTTGTTTGCTTTTCAATGTGGGTTTAAAAAGTTTCTTTGAAAAATTTCAGTTCGACTCGTACGTCAGAGTGTTTGAAAAGTTTGCTTTGAAAGCTTTTGAAAATGTGTTGGTGTGAAAAGTCTTTTTGAGTTTGTTTTGAGATTAGAGAAAGTATCCTTGAGAACCTACCTACCCTAAGGAATTTGTCTGTGTAAATGTCCTTAAAAGTAGTGCCATCCCACCATTGAGAGGTAGGTAGCACCACCGTTGGAGGTGTTCGGGTCAATTCGAGTTTTAGGGACATGGTGATCACCGGAGCAATGGGAAGACACCTTAGAAGCTACCCTCATGCCAGGTTCCCGGATCATGAGGACTTACTAAGACGTCCTCTACTCGACGATCACCTTTCGAAAGGCAACAGTGAGGCGTACCCTAGGGGTGGTGTGTGCGAATTTGTGTGTCAGTTTCATTGATATTTGTCTTGTCATGTTCATTGTGATCTACGCTTGATTTTAGTTAGGGCCATTCATTCTTGCATGCTTTTGTTAACAGTTAAAAAATACTTGCGGGAAAGTAAATCTAAACTATTACAAATGGCGCGGGTCCACATCGCCAAATTAAAATCCAGGACCCGATTTGACGGAAAATAAATAAAGCAAAGAAAGTGCGAAAAGTTTAAGTTACATGGCTTCGGGACAGATACATAACTATTTAAGCGAAATAAAATAAATACGCAAATTAAGTAAATTACGAACGAGGGCGTTGGACCCTTTTGCAAAATATTATTAATAAAGGAATTGAAATTAAGAATTAAAAAGAATGTTGTTTTATTTTTGGTATTTTTGGTTATTAAAATTTAATGGAAAAAATAATTAATTAAAATTAAAATGAAGCGTCAAACCCTAATTCTAATGGTTTTTAAGTTTATTGTGAAAATATTAAGTTTTAACCTAATTTAAATCTAAGTTAATTTACATGCAATTTAAATGAAAATAAAATAAGTAATATTATTAAAAAAAAAGGGAAAATTAAAAAGGAATAAAAAGAATTCATTAAACCTAATTCTATATTTTTTGTATTTTTGTTTAAAAGAATTTAAAATTTGCAACCTAATTAAACTAAATAATTACATATTAATTTATTAATGAGAATATTAAAATAAAATAATTTATTATATTTTTATCTTTTTCTGATTTTTCTGTATTTTTTTATGTATTGTAAAAATAATGAATTAAATTAAAACAATAAAACAAATAAAATTAATAATTAAAAAAAGATATGAGAAAAATAAAAACACTTACAAACCAGGGTGGGGGTGTAGTCCCAAATTGTGAGGTCAAATTATGAGGAATCTGGCCCAACAAGCAGTGGCCTTTTTTGACTTTTTGCATAGCGTGTGGATGCGTTGACCTGGATCCACCATAGGCTTCAGTTCATGGCCGTTGATCTAGTGTTGGGATGGACGTGGCACGCTTGATTATGCTGGTGCATCATGGTCTACAAAGGCATACCTGCATATGAATATCTTTTGAAGAAAAATATTTGGAAAGTGTGGGGACCTGGGATCGAACCCAGGTCCTAAGGGTTGCCAACGCGTTTGCCTGCCAACGGAGCCATTTTTTTACTTTGTATATTAACAAACAAATAATAAATATAATGCAAACAATGACAATTAGTGGATTCCTGGCGCGAAACTTTGAATGGACCAATCCACGCCTGACACTGCATCGTCTTCTTCATTGTTCCTTTCTGCCTGAAAAATAATAAACGTTTAACGGGGGTTTTGAACCCCCTCAAAACAGGCCTAATTCCATAATAGCGATTAGGTCCTGAAGGCTCATAAATTGAGCGCGAACGTCCTATCTTCTTCGTCTCAACCTGTAGATTTCATTCATGGCATTGGTACGTCTTAATTTTATAAGAATTGAAAACGCCCAATTTGAAAACTTCGGAACCCTAAGCATCTCTAATTGTGAATTCTCCTATAGGGCATGAAACTTTAATTAAACCATACAGTTAGTTTGTAAACATCACCCTGAGTATAAAAATAGCAATAGAATATGTTAAAGATGCATGGATAATGGGAAGCAGTTTCGAAATTTCCTTTACCAATTTTGATAGCAACCTTGCGTTTCTTTAAGTATGGGACCTGGGGAATGATTCAGCTAGCTTCAGAGGAACACAAGGAAGCTATTGGAAAAGGAATTAGGCTTTGAATCGTCCTAGAACACTGATTTCAGATTTGAACTTTATGGAAAAATTTTCAAGTTTGTATATGGTTCTTTTGCGCAGCTTAGAGTGTCTTAGCATTAGGTTTGTGATTCTGATTATGTATGGAAGCTATTAGGTCAACAAAACTAGCACAAATCCAAGGCATTCATTGTTTTGCATATTTGATTTCCTTAAGATCTTTTTGAATCTTTTTCATGTGCATTTTTGTTCAATCATGCTCAAATCAACCAAATCTTGCCATATTGGGATGTGCACGAGATCTTGACCTTAAAACATGTATAAAAAGATTTTTTAGGTCAAGTTTGATACTTTTCATGTATTTAAATAATTTAAATGAATTAATATAAATAATAATTCAAATAAATAAATAAAAAATGAGAAAATACTTCCCTTTGGGCCAAGTGGTCGTGCATAGGCTTGGAATGATGAATCTTGGAAGAAAAATGGGCCCATTAGCAATTTTGAATCATTTGCATCAATGTTGACTTTTCAAAATTCCTAAAAATTTCCCAACTTCCACAAGGCATAACTTGCTCAATTTCTAAGATTTTCACATGTTCTTGGACATTTTGGAAAGGTATTTGAGTCCTCTAACCAATGCCTTTGGTCCCATGTCATTTTGATTTACCAATCTCAAGTTATGGCCTTTGACTTAAACTCCCTTTTTGTTGACTTTTGAAAATGACCTATAATGTTGAAATTGATAACTTTTTGTGAGAGCATTTCTTGGACTTGAAGTATGAAGATGAGTTGTAGGAAATATATTTCTCTTCAAAATGAGCTTTGGATGGAATTTTTCTGATAATCCATGTGAAAGTTATGCCCTGGTCAATTTCAGTTGACTTTTTCAGCTGTCCAAATATAGTAACTTTTGCATCTTGATGATTTTCTGAGCCAAATTTTGAGAATCATGATCAAGCATTGATCAAATGATGTTTTTGGCTTCAAAATGATATGTTGACCAAAAATTTGAACTTTTGACTGTCAAATGACCATTTTGCCCCTACAGTTGACTGTAGTGCAATTTAGGGTTTTTGACTGTGCAATTTTGAGCTGAATGCCTTGAAACTTGATATGAAGATGCTTGACCATATTTGTAGGCCTATGAGACTTTATTGGGCCCTTGAAAACTTTGTTTTCTTGATCAGAACCCAAACCCTAGTTTTGACTGTATAGGAGACAGTTGAACTGCATAACCCTTGGGGGATTTTGTGACCTGACTTGACAATTTCTTAAAGAATATGGGAGGGCAAATTTTGGGGTACAACACTCTCCATCCTTAACCATTTCAGTCCTTATTGCAACCCACCAGTCGTCGGCCTCTTCTGCCAACATATGCGTACCATATCTGACTTTCAGATCTTCCGCACAATCAATCACACGGAAAATCCTTTCGATTTCCTTCAGCCACTTCTGAGCACCTTCAGGGTCATGTGTACCTTTGAACAACGGAGGATTGTTCCTTTGGAAATTCCCTAATTGCCTATCAGCACCAATCACGCCTCCACTTGGATTTCCAGCAAGTACACCAGCTAACATCCCCAAAGCCTCAGCGAGTGCAGCATCATTTCGTCTGTTACCTCTTCCAGCCATATTCCTGAGAATTAAAACATATTCCTCATTAGAATACAGTATCGACAGTGTTACCTTACACTAATCGCATACAAAAGGGATGACTGACTCAAGACTCTGGTCGCAACGACCGAATATGCTCTGATACCACTATTGTAACACCCTCTAAAACCCCGCATAAATTTTCGCGATTTTAAATAAAACATACTTTCAGAGTACATGTATTAACGAGGATGCCACAATTCTCTTTTTAATAAAAACAAAGTTCCTGTCATGCATAACATAGAAGCAACTCATACATGTTTACACAGCGGAATAATTCAATTAACAAAACCAATGTTATAATAATTTCAAAATCATCAGGGATTAACACCTGGAATATATCAACATCATATTATAACAAACATAAGGAAATAAACGAGTCTGACTAAAGCAGCTCGACAAACAAACGTTCCCGGAGTTACAACTATCAGAGCATGACCCAGACAATACTTAAACAGAAATAAACTAGAAACGACAAGCCTTCGCCAAGCACCTGAACGAAGCTCCTCAATCTGAAATGTTCAACAGTAAGGGTGAGCATCTCAACTATACATTTGATTATACGTTCATAACAATCAATTCATAAAAACCATAAGCATCACCCAAACAGTTAGCATGTTTCATAGTTTACGAAAACCTTTACAATTCATATATTCATAATCTATTACTTTTCATACTTATAATTAACATCAAACATCATTAACAATTCAGCAACAATACATGCATACAATCAATTAAATACAACATTGGAAAATCATCCATTCATGTTATATTCAATATAATGCAACACACCCATGCATGTGGTACCATTTTACCGCCCCATTATATCTCGGGTCACGGATAACTCACCGTTCCATTATATCGCGGACACGGCTACCACCTCAACGTTCCATTAAATCGCTGACACGTATATTGGCCACCATGTTAATTCCACACAATGGGAATTAACAAATACAACATGATATGTAAAGTATGTAACACTCAGCATACTATTAACATCAAGAAAACATATCATGCAACATCAACAATATCAATCATAACAGGATATGGATAGTATGTAACCACTCAGCATACTATTAAACATCAACCAATCATATCAAGTTATATCATAATTCATGCTTGATAACATCATCTAAAAGCATGACAATAACATCCACGTAGTGTTGGTATCATAACATACAAACGTTATTCGATACAAGCATCAATCAACACTAGGAAATCAATAAACAGCATATTCAAAACATGTCAAACACTGCACATCAAAACAGGATCAATCCGTACATAACAGCATGCACAGAAAATAGAGTTTAGAAACCAACACAGGAGGTTCAACACGGGTGCCCGTGTGAAACAACACTGCCCGTGTGGAAATGTGTCCAGAAACGCATTATTTTACCAATACAGAAGATCAACACGGGTGCCCGTGTGACTCAACACGGCCCGTGTTGATGAGCGCGTACAAAAAAAATCCCTGTACCTGCAGCATGCTCGGAACAGCAACCAAACACGAAAAATACCAGCCAAAACGTGCATTTCGGTACATAACAACATCCATTTTGCATAACTCAAAGCAACACATCGATTGGAAACACAATTCCTTTCTACGTTAGTCAATTTCCAATCTTAAGGACAACATTACTTCACTTAAGGTCTATTTTTTCAAATCATACACAACTCAGAATTTTCGTCTCAAAACATCCTATTTTATCAACAATTCTTTCATCAACAAGTTTTATAAAATTGACCTTAAGTTACATATTTTCCGTCCTTTAGGGAAATCCTAACAACATTGAGGTTATCCCTAGAATTACCTAAGGGAAACTCTCGATCATACAAATATACTCCAAATCCACCATAGGAACCTAAAATCCTTAATTGATTCATAAAATTTGGGAACCTAAACCTTTTCTAACAAGGTTCAACCCTAAGGTTATTGATCCCTAAGAACATCTAAAAATTGGGGTTCTCCCTACGATTATCCAAAATCAATCGTACCTAAACCCATAAGCAAAAGTAAATCGAGTAGTAGCCCCCCTTACCTTATCAAATTGCAGCTTGAGTTCTTTGAGCGATGTTCTTCGTTCTTCGCACCTTCAGAGCTCAGTTTCCCAAATATCCCAAATTCTGTGTTATCGTGAATAATGAGAAAATAACTTGAGTTCCAAACATATCCTTATTTCTTTTGCACCCCCACTCTTTACTAACGACATCCAAGCCCAATAACTTAAAAACCCAATGTTTTCTTATTTCTTTTATTTTCTTCAAATATTCCAAAATAAATAATTCCTTTTTATTTTATTAATTCTAATAAAATAATTTCCCAATTTAAATAAATCAAATAATTGAAATTGGGGTGTTACAGTTATCCCACAAAAATTCAAGGTTCCCACATTTTCTAAATATGACGGGGTCTCTTGTCCTAAACTTCAATTGAGATCATACGTTAGAAAGATCCAGCCTCACACTACCGACCAGAAGTTATGGGTCCACTTCTTCCAAGAAAGCTTGGCCGGCACTCAACTGGAGTGGTTCTACCAATTAGAAGGAACCGACATTAATACATGGGAAGACTTGGATGTTGCTTTCTACAGGAAGTACCAATATAATGCTGACATCGCTTCAATCCGTACATAATTGCAAAGTATGTCTATTGGTTCCGGCGAGGGTTTCAAAGATTACGCCCAGAAATAGAGGGATCTTGTAGGGAGAGTTCAGCCTCCTCTGTCTGATAGGGAGCTGGTAGACATTTTCTTGGGCACTTTGTCTGGTCCATTCTTCAACCACTTGATTGGAAGTTCTTCAGATGGGTTTATTGAGCTGATACTGACAGGTGAAAGAGTTTAAAGCAATATTAAGAATGGGAAGATTCCAATGGTTGCACCTTCTAATGATGAGAAGAAGCCATTTGGTAGCAAGAAGGAAGCTAATGTTGTATATGGCCAGGAGGGACGTGCTAAAGGTAACCACAACCCATCTGTGGGGGCAGTACTGGTCTCTAATCCTACGCCTGTGCAACGACATCAACAAGGGAATCAGCGTAAGGAGGTCGCACCTAAGAGACAATTCACCAAAATCAACATATCACTAGCTCAAGCATTACAACACATGTTGAAAGCAGGATTGATTACATTAAAGGCTCCTCTACGGAATCCCAATACCCCTGCTCCTAGCTACCACCCCAACAAAAGGTGTGCATACCATTCTGATAGTCCTGGACATGATACAAATGGTTGTTGGGATCTGAAGAGAAAAATTTAAGATATGATTAACGCCAAGGAGATTGAATTCGACCCTCTAGAGACTCACCACGTGATCACTGCTCCTAGGCAAAATCATTGAGAGCGTCTAGTTCATTTGTGTTTTTCAATTGTAATTTCCTTTTCTCGTTCAAACAATTATTGTCATGTCAAACTTTGGTTTTCCCATTAATGCATTACATATGTTTGTCTTGAATTATGCCATTTTCATGTTTCATTATATTTAAACTACTTTCTTACTTCCTTTTTATGATATTCAACTCTCAGTTAAAAGTTGTAAGCCTTTAGAGGGAGGATGACGAAAATAATATCATAATCTCTATAGTATGCTTTTGAACATACCTCGCTGACGATGTACAGGCGTTGTTTCAAATCTTAAATAGTAGAGTTATAAGGAAGATAATCCCTAGTCAACCCTTTTGAGCCTAAGAAGTAGGAGTTTTTATTTTCACAAAAATTAAAACCCTTAATCATAACCTGGGGCAAGGTAGTTTTCTCAGTTAATTCAGATATGCATTCAGTCGCAAGCTCTACCTTCATACCCGACAAATGATGTAGAAGTTGCTCTCCAAAATATGGTGATGGTTCCATATAATCATCAAGACAAGCAATCATTATCTCTCTAAGTAAAGGTCCGTTAAGTCAAAAACCTATGAAGGAAACTTAAGGAAAACTGGGGCATCCTGCTGTCTGTATTCATAAGAAGTCGTTCAGGAAAAAGTAGGGATAACAAAATAAAAAAAGGGGTCCTAAAAATCCTCAACAAAAAAAGGGTTACTAAAATGATTGCCTTCTCAAACAAACATTCGATTTCTGAACCATCACCAAGTATCATAGCAAAGACTCCAGACTCAATTGGGATCTAAACGCACAATTAGCTGAGCATAGGATTGAAGAACATCACGAAGAACGGGTTGGGTACAAGTAAAATTTGAGCCTTTACACTTTATTTCTTAAAACGTGAACCAGACCACGTTACAACCCTTAAAAGTCCTAACTGAAGCATGGGTTAGTTTGAAAGCATATTGTTACAAAAGGTATCCTGACTCCTGTAAGGTTTGCTATTAAATCCTAAGTTGATATCACACTCCTACAAAATTTGTTTGTTTTACTAAAAAATGAATTTTCAAACTTCAAGACAGGAATAAGCTTTGCATTTTTAAAATACCATCGCTTTCATATGACTATTTGTTCAATAGCAGAGGAAGTCGCAAACGAATATTCAATGAACGGAAATCCTCTCGATAGACAGAATCACCTCAGATGGAAAAAGCATTTCCAATAACAGGCCTTCCATAATCAGGGGGCATGACATGGTGCCTAACATATCTGGGGCGGTCAAGTCAAAATTCCAAGAAAATCTCACAAAGTCCTGAATAGTCGGGGCATGTCTCCATCACTTGGGGCATCAAATGTGATTTCCATCAAAAGAGCACGTACAATCAAACAAGATCAATGTTCCCCAACGGATTTCTTCTCAAAACAACAAAATAGGAATTCCCAGCGGAAACATTCTAAATAAAAAATACGCTCTTCTAGAAATGGTTCAGGTACGATCCAGAGATGGATGTCATCGTGACACTTATTCCATATTCTCTTCTAGAAATAGTTCAAGTACGATCCAAAGACAGATGTCATCCTGACAGTTATTACAGATTCACTCTAGAAACGGTTCAGGTACGATCCATAGACGGATGTCATCCTGACACATATTCCAAATTCACTCTAGAAATGATTCAGGTACGATCCAGAGACGGATGTCATCCTGACACTTATTCCAGATTCTCTTCTAGAAACGGTTCAGATACAATCCAGAGACGGATGTCATCCTGACACTTATTCCAGATTCACTCTAGAAACGGTTCAGGTATGATCTAGAGACGGATGTCATCCTGACACTTATTCTAGATTCACTCTAGAAACGGTTCAGGTACGATCTAGAGACGGATGTCATCCTAACACTTATTCTAGATTCACTCTAGAAATGGTTCAGGTACGATCCAGAGACGGATGTCATCCTGACACTTATTCCATATTCTCCTCTAGAAACGGTTTAGATACAATCACGACGTATATTCACTCTGAAAATCCCCAAGCAGTTCATAGAGTTTTCCTTCTCCAATAGAGTTTTATTTCTCTAACAACGGAAGATCATCTCCCAGCAATTCAACTTGAACAAAATTTGAAGACTTACATTCTTCATCCCCAACTACAAATAGGGATTTATTTCCCCTAATTCTCCAACACTGCAATAGAACAGCCAACACGTTCATACATTGCATTCATGCACCATTTTACAAGCGTCATAGCATATGCAGCACAAATGCATATATCACAATCTAATATATTTTGAGAGCATCATTTTCACTTCATGCATCATGATATTGTATGAATCTAATTCTTTACCTTTTCAGGAAAGATCAACAGATGAACATCATGACCAATTTTCAATAGTTCCAGATTAATACTTGTTACAAGACAAGACAAATATTTGCAAACGACTGATTGTAGATTAATACTTGAAACCAGACAAGAAAACTATCTACATGAGCAGATTGAAGATTAATACCTGTAACAAGCCAGGAAAACCATCTTTATTTCAAAGGTCAAAGATTAATACCTGAAACCAGACGGAGAAACTATCCATGTGAACAACAAAAATAAGTTCCAGATTAATACATGTAACAAGCCAGGACAACTATCTGTGGATGAGTGATTGTAGATTAATACCTGAAACCAGACAGGAAAACTATCTACATGAGCAAACTGAAGATTAATACCTGTAACAAGACAGGAAAACTATCTTTCTTTCTAAAGCCAGAGATTAATACCCGAAACCAGACGGTGAAACTATCTCAACGAACAACAAAAGCAAGTTCCGGATTAATACCTGAAACAAGACAGGACAACTATCTGTGAACAGTTTAATTGTAGATCAATTCCCGAAACTAGACGGGGCGACTATCTACAGGACCATCCTAAAGCAACCTTACACGGGTTTCTTCTCATGATCTCTAGATGCAGTCTAACACAGACTCATCTTAAAGTAATCTTACATGGTTTCTATCTACATAACCAGATGCAGTCTAACACGGACTCATCCTGAAGCAATCTTACACGGGTTTCTTCTCATGATCTCCAGATGCAGTCTATCACGGAATCATCCTGAAGCAATCTTACATGGGTTTCTTCTCATGATCGCCAGATGTAGTCTAACACGGACTCATCCTAAAACATCCCTACACAGGCTCTTTCTAATACATTTCCAGACAGCAGTTAATTTCATTCTCCCCAGCAAATGACTGTTAAGCCTGGATTTCAACCATAAAACAACAAACTTTTTCAGAGATAATTCCTCAGTAGAGCCATGGACAACTGAAGTTCCTAGACTCTATTCCCTCACAGAGCTTTCCTCAAGCAGGAGAACAACAGAAATCAACCTTCCCTAGTGGGCTTCTTCTCAGACAGCACGAATAGGAATTCCCCACAAAGAGGCCTCTTATGAAGTCAACATTTATTTTGGATGACATCTGTAAGCCCATCTCCGACAACTCTCCAAATGACATCTTTAAGCCTATTACCTACACAATCAACCACCACATCATCGAGTGCAAATTTATGGGCACTCTAGTGTTCAATCATCTTCCACCTTCAAGTGACGAATGGCGGACTCGTCAATCTAGCTCTTCAGGTTTAAGAAGATTGAACAGGGGCGGCTGTTGTATCCCAAAATTTGCCCTCTCATTTCTCAAGATTTTTCTCACAAAATTCCTACTGGGTCAATAATTCACAAGTACAATTGGATCATATTGGATTTTTCAAGCACCAAGTCAAAGAGGAAAGTATTGAAAGAGAAAAACAAATAAATTTTATTTTTTGACAAAATCGAAGAAAAACAAGCTTGTTTTGATTCATGCTTAGCTTCGATTGAACTCTCTCCTACATGTCAGCATCGACTGGACTTTGTTTCCCTTTTAAATAGCTTCCTTCAATTCAGAAGGCAGTGGCCTCCTTTTGGTTTCCTTCGATTTAGAAGGTAGTGGCTTCATGCTAGCTTATTTTGATTAAGAAGACAATGACCTTCTGCAAGCGTCCTTCGATTCAGAAGGCAATGACCTTATGAAAGATTTCTTTCGATTCATAAAGCTGGGACCTCCTGCATGCATCTTTTGTTTGGGCATGTGGCCTTCTTCAAATGCAAGTTTGGTTTACATCCTTCGTTTGGGCATGTGGCCCCCTTTTATGCAAGCTTTAGGTTACATCCTTCGTTTAGCCATGTGACCTCTTACAGGCAAGTTTATATTGGGCATTGGCTTTTCATGTAAACCTTCATTTAGGAAATGGCCTCGTGCAGCTCTCCTTCAATTAAGAAGCCAATGGCCTCCTACTGGTTTACTTTGATTCACTAAGTAGTGGCCCCTCTGCACGCAAGCTTCGACTGAATGTTAGCTGCTTCATGCCGGCAGGCACAAGGAAATAGCTGCCTATAGTTTTCCTTCGATTCAGAAGGCATTGGCCTCCTTCTTAGTTTACTTTCAATTCACAAGGCAGGAACTCCCCTTATGATTGCTTCGATTTAACCCTTGAAAACCTCCAACACACATAGTTGGTGGCCCCTTTGAAGGACATGTACTGATGGACTTGAAGGGCACACACAGGTGTCCCATTTGAAGAACGTGCCTTACTAGCCTATTCAAAGAACTGCATGTGATCCCTTCGAAAGACACACATAATCCAATTGAAGGATATGCATTTGGCCCCTTCGAAGGATGCACAAAGGGCCCATTCGAAGGACATATATTATTGTCTGAATAAGGGTGTGGTCGAAGGATAGATCTAGTTGGTCAAAACGAAAGAGAAATATGCAAAGACGCTTGCTGGCCCAAAACCCAACATACTTCCAGGCTCAACCCTCCTACACAAGTACATTCATGCCAAAGGAAGCTTCGACTTTCCATAAAAGAGCTTTCATTTGGGCTAGTTGAATAGGGGCTCAATCGAAGAGGCCCCAATGATGAGAATTGGAGCCATTCGAAGGAGGTAACCATGTGCCAATCAAAGAGCAAAGCTTGAGGGCATTTGAAGGAGCCAAATGTGTCCAGGTTCACCCCAAAGCCCAAAGGGGTAGGAACTCACCAAAAAAGGCAATCCTTTAATGTGTCTAATTTGGCCTTCAAAGCCTAATTAATGGTTGTCCCTTGCCATTTCTATGCCATGAACCTTTCCCAATCTCCTATAAATACATATCATTTCTACAAGCCAAAGGGTACACACTAGATACATACACCCAGAAACTACACACATATACTACCTTACACGCACACGCTGCCTTATAAGACACACCAAAGTTATCAAAAATCTCATAAGTGATCCAGATCGAAGGAATCCTCAACAATGCTCCACTCGCTCCTTGAAGTTTGTAGGAGGAGTTCCCAAGCACTTTGCAAGCCATCTCCATCCAAAACAAAACACCCCATTGGTAACAAACCTTCGATCTTAAGTTAATTTTGATTGTTGCATGACATATTAACACT
Source organism: Vicia faba (assembly GCA_948472305.1). Taxonomy (NCBI): domain Eukaryota; kingdom Viridiplantae; phylum Streptophyta; class Magnoliopsida; order Fabales; family Fabaceae; genus Vicia; species Vicia faba. The sequence goes on along the minus strand of OX451740.1, from coordinate 1,210,130,997 downwards.
TATAGTTTGATTTGTATTCAGGACTAAGGACCTGGGTTCGACACCCAGCTCTGTATTTATTTTTGTTTTTTTCTCCTAATGCTTGTACTGTAGATCAAGCCTGAACATACCAACGCACACGGGATCAAAGGACCTGGGTTCGACACCCAGGTCATGCATCTCTATTCTTTCTAATGCTTGTCTTGCATATACGGATTGAAAAGCAATTTTCCCCTAGATCGAAAAACAATCATCCTTCATTGGATCAAAGGCCACCTTTCGTTGGATCGAAAGACACCTTCTCTTTGGATCGAAAGACCTTTCCTCCTGCATTTTTTATTTTTTTCACTCATTTCTTTTAATAGTTTCCCTTTTTTTTAAGTAACAATCAAATAAAAATCCAAAAAAAACATTAGGTTAGTATTTTTTAATTAAGTTAATTTAAATAAATAAATAAATTAATTATTTTTACCTTTTCTTTAAATTAAAATTAAGTAGACTTAGGCTTTACTTTCTTTTATAAATAAAAACAAACAAAAATATTTCCTTTTCCTTAGGATTTTTTAGACGTTTTTTTCCTTTTCGCGCACGTTACATTCATATTATTGTATCTGCTCACAGTTTATAATAGCTTAATTTAGGATCTTTCTTTATTGCTTTTTCCCCAAGTTTTGGACATGTAAATGTGCCCCTCCCCGAAGCCTTGTAATAGTTTAGGATTTATATTTTTCGCACTTTAAATTCCTGCAATATTTAAAATGTCTAGATGCATGATAATAGGATTATATGGCAAGACTAATAATCAAACGCTAGTAAACTTAACACAGAAGACAAATAACTGAAATAAACACACTTGCACATATACACCTCTAGGGTATTCCCACTTCGGTTGCCTTCGCAAATAGTCACAATTCTCGAAATGTGAGAAATTTTAGTGGCTACCCTCTGGTTCAAAATATCATAAGTCCCTCGATGACCCTCTCGATGTTGCCTCGATAAAAATATGATCTTAGAACCCTAGGGTAGTTACTAAAACTCCTTGCACAGTTTCCTTTAATACTATAAAAACATCCCTTTAAATGTCCCTCAAACATCCAACGATAGGGCTACCTACTCACTAATAGTAGGATAGCGATGTCTAAAGGGTAGGAGGAAAAGAACAAACCTTTAGAGTATAAGTATATAGTTGTTAGATGCTTGCTCAAAACAAATTTTTGCACTTACAAAAAAACAACCTTCAAACACATTTTCAAAGGCTTTATCAACACTCTTGAGGAATGATACGGGAGTTATCATAAAGCAAACTGCCGCACTAAGGCATTTCAAAATACTTTTCAAAAACACACAAAAGCACAAGGTATTTTTCAAATGAGCTAAACATCTAAAATCCCATAGAAGACTACGGATGGAAAGGGTTATAACACCTTCCCTTTCCATAATCTACCCCCCTTACTCAGAAAATTCTCGAAAAGGTATTTTTCTTTTCTTTTACCTTTTCCTTTGTTGGATAAAACAAAAGTAGGTGGCGACTCTTTCTTACCGCAACATTTGCAAATACAAGCGCAAAACCAGTATAACAGTCGGTTCTGCCACCGTATCACAGAACTGACGACTCTGCTGGGGATCAGAAAAGTGGGGTTACCTTAGAGTTTAGTTCATCATTTTAAATTGCTTTCCTTGTATGCTTTGCTTGCTTTATCTTTGAGGGTTTTTCTTGGGTTTACTTGTAAAGATCCTACACTCGGATCCGGGGCACCTTTTAGGTAAGAGCAATAGATCGTGGGGACTATGCGGGGTATACTGACACGATTGAAATGATAGCTACGTTGGTGTGAAACATTTGTTGGTACCGGTAGCCCTTGAGTAGTCAAGGAGAATACGGGGCCGTTGTGTGGTGTCACGAAGCACCAACTGACCTTAAAACCTTTAATTGAACAATTTGGCCATTAGGAAGTAGTGAGATAGTCGTCTTTGGTGCAATCCGAAGTTGGTTGATACTCTACACTACACTCACTGAGATCTGACTTTTGTGATATTTCGGTCGCCAATAAAGAGGCTTGCGCTGAAACAATGCCCGGTGAAGAAAGATCAGTGATATTGAGATTCCCTAGAACCCGGTTACTATTAATTGGATAGGTTGAACCAAATAAACTTCAAGAGGGTACTTACCTATGGAATCCATGCAAGCCTAAACTTAAGGTTGCTTGTGTGACTTGTTTGCTTTCATTCCTTGTAGGGTTTTGTTTATTATCTGATGCTATGAGTCATTGTCCAATAACCTGGATCTCTACCGAGACTCACTTGTTTTCATCACCCTATATTTTTGGCTTGATGCATAACATACACATCATAGCATCATGCCATAGCATTTCCTTGACTATTTCAAGGATCTCAAGGGCATATGATGTAGGTTATGATAAATCAGACGTCTAGCAAGGGGGCAAGGGGATTTATTTTCCTCTAGCCAATGTTGTCAAAAAACCAAAACACAACAACTTGAGTCAGGGGCTATGATCCACTTGATATGATGAGCTTGATTATCGTAGAAGGACAGTCAACGATACGAAGTTCTTCAATCAAAGCTGCATTCAACTCCTAACATCTCCTTGTGTTTACCCCGCGAGATCCTTGAAAACATCGCATAAGCATACCATACATGTCATTGCATAGTAGGTATTTTAAGACAAGATTCTTATCTTTTCACTATTTATTTCAGCAAAAGAAATAGCTCTTGAACAAACAGTAAAGGACCTTCAAACTCAAAATGCTCAGTTCCAAAAAATGTTCCTGGCTCTGGCTAAGGGGCAGGAAGAACTGAAAGCTCTCTTCATCAAAGAGAAGAAGAAGAAGGCAAAGAAACTGGCTGGCGTCTTAAATATGGAAAGAAGACTTAGAGGACCGGTCAAGCGAGCTCTAGATCTCACAACTCCATCAAATGAGGGGGATAATCATGAAGAAGATAAAAATATAAGGACTGATGAAGAAGAAGCTGATTACTCTGAGGACCAATATCCTCCTGCTAATGATAAATACAAACAGCTGAAGGATCGTCTCAATGCTATGGAGATTCAGCAGATACCTGGCTTGGACTTTGAATAGTTAGGGATGATTTCTAGGGTGGTTATCCCACAAAAATTCAAGGTTCCCACATTTTCTAAATATGACGGGGTCTCTTGTCCTAAACTTCAATTGAGATCATACGTTAGAAAGATCCAGCCTCACACTACCGACCAGAAGTTATGGGTCCACTTCTTCCAAGAAAGCTTGGCCGGCACTCAACTAGAGTGGTTCTACCAATTAGAAGGAACCGACATTAATACATGGGAAGACTTGGATGTTGCTTTCTACAGGAAGTACCAATATAATGCTGACATCGCTTCAATCCGTACATAATTGCAAAGTATGTCTATGGGTTCCGGCGAGGGTTTCAAAGATTACACCCAGAAATAGAGGGATCTTGTAGGGAGAGTTCAGCCTCCTCTGTCTGATAGGGAGCTGGTAGACATTTTCTTGGGCACTTTGTCTGGTCCATTCTTCAACCACTTGATTGGAAGTTCTTCATATGGGTTTATCGAGCTGATACTGACAGCTGAAAGAGTTTAAAGCAATATTAAGAATGGGAAGATTCCAATGGTTGCACCTTCTAATGATGAGAAGAAGCCATTTGGTAGCAAGAAGGAAGCTAATGTTGTATATGGCCAGGAGGGACGTGCTAAAGGTAACCACAACCCATCTGTGGGGGCAGTACTGGTCTCTAATCCTACGCCTGTGCAACGACATCAACAAGGGAATCAGCGTAAGGAGGTCGCACCTAAGAGACAATTCACCAAAATCAACATGTCACTAGCTCAAGCATTACAACACATGTTGAAAGCAGGATTGATTACATTAAAGGCTCCTCTACGGAATCCCAATACCCCTGCTCCTAGCTACCACCCCAACAAAAGGTGTGCATACCATTCTGATAGTCTTGGACATGATACAAATGGTTGTTGGGATCTGAACAGCAAAATTTAAGATATGATTAACGCCAAGGAGATTGAATTCGACCCTCTAGAGACTCACCACGTGATCACTGCTCCTAGGCCAAATCATTGAGAGCGTCTAGTTCATTTGTGTTTTTCAATTGTAATTTCCTTTTCTCGTTCAAACAATTATTGTCATGTCAAACTTTGGTTTTCCCATTAATGCATTACATATGTTTGTCTTGAATTATGCCATTTTCATGTTTCATTATATTTAAACTACTTTCTTACTTCCTTTTTATGATATTCAACTCTCAGTTAAAAGTTGTAAGCCTTTAGAGGGAGGATGACGAAAATAATATCATGATCTCTATAGTACGCTTTTGAACAGACCTCACTGACGATGTACAGGTGTTGTTTCAAATCTTAAATAGTAGAGTTATAAGGAAGATAATCCCTAGTCAACCCTTTTGAGCCTAAGCAGTAGAAGTTTTTATTTTCACAAAAATTAAAACCCTTAATCATAACCTGGGGCAAGGTAGTTTTCTCAGTTAATTCAGATATGCATTCAGTCGCAAGCTCTACCTTCATACCCGACAAATGATGTAGAAGTTGCTCTCCAAAATATGGTGATGGTTCCATATAATCATCAAGACAAGCAATCATTATCTCTCTAAGTAAAGGCCCGTTAAGTCAAAAACCTATGAAGGAAACTTAAGGAAAACTGGGGCATCCTGCTGTCTGTAATCATAAGAAGTCGTTCAGGAAAAAGTAGGGATAACAAAATAAAAAAAGGGGTCCTAAAAATCCTCAACAAAAAAAGGGTTACTAAAATGACTGCCTTCTCAAACAAACATTCGATTTCTGAACCATCACCAAGTATCATAGCAAAGACTCCAGACTCAATTGGGATCTAAACGCACAATTAGCTGAGCATAGGATTGAAGAACATCACGAAGAACGGGTTGGGTACAAGTAAAATTTGAGCCTTTACACTTTGTTTCTTAAAACGTGAACCAGACCACGTTACAACCCTTAAAAGTCCTAACTGAAGCATGGGTTAGTTTGAAAGCATATTGTTACAAAAGGTATCCTGACTCCTGTAAGGTTTGCTATTAAATCCTAAGTTGATATCACACTCCTACAAAATTTGTTTGTTTTACTAAAAAATGAATTTTCAAACTTCAAGGCAGGAATAAGCTTTGCATTTTTAAAATACCATCGCTTGCATATGACTATTTGTTCAACAGCAGAGGAAGTCGCAAACGAATATTCAATGAACGGAAATCCTCTCGATAGACAGAATCACCTCAGATGGAAAAAACATTTCCAATAACAGGCCTTCCATAATCAGAGGGCATGACATGGTGCCTAACATATCTGGGGCGGTCAAGTCAAAATTCCAAGAAAATCTCACAAAGTCCTGAATAGTCGGGGCAGGTCTCCATCACTTGGGGCATCAAATGTGATTTCCATCAAAAGAGCACGTACAATCAAACAAGATCAATGTTCCCCAACGGATTTCTTCTCAAAACAACAAAATAGGAATTCCCAGCGGAAACATTCTAAATAAAAAATACGCTCTTCTAGAAATGGTTCAGGTACGATCCAGAGACGGATGTCATCGTGAAACTTATTCCATATTCTCTTCTAGAAACAGTTCAAGTACGATCCAAAGACAGATGTCATCCTGACAGTTATTACAGATTCACTCTAGAAACGGTTCAGGTACGATCCATAGACGGATGTCATCCTGACACATATTCCAAATTCACTCTAGAAACGATTCAGGTACGATCCAGAGACGGATGTCATCCTGACACTTATTCCAGATTCTCTTCTAGAAACGGTTCAGATACAATCCAGAGACGGATGTCATCCTGACACTTATTCCAGATTCACTCTAGAAACGGTTCAGGTATGATCTAGAGACGGATGTCATCCTGACACTTATTCTAGATTCACTCTAGAAACGGTTCAGGTACGATCCAGAGACGGATGTCATCCTGACACTTATTATAGATTCACTCTAGAAATGGTTCAGGTACGATCCAGAGACGGATGTCATCCTGACACTTATTCCATATTCTCCTCTAGAAACGGTTTAGATACAATCACAACGTATATTCACTCTGAAAATCCCCAAGCAGTTCACAGAGTTTTCCTTCTCCAATAAAGTTTTATTTCTCTAACAACGGAAGATCATCTCCCAGCAATTCAACTTGAACAAAATTTGAAGACTTACATTCTTCATCCCCAACTACAAATAGGGATTTATTTCCCCTAATTCTCCAACACTGCAATAGAACAGCCAACACGTTCATACATTGCATTCATGCACCATTTTACAAGCGTCATAGCATATGCAGCACAAATGCATATATCACAATCTAATTTATTTTGAGAGCATCATTTTCACTTCATGCATCATGATATTGTATGAATCTAATTCTTTACCTTTTCAGGAAAGATCAACAGATGAACATCATGACCAATTTTCAATAGTTCCAGATTAATACTTGTTACAAGACAAGACAAATATTTGCAAACGACTGATTGTAGATTAATACTTGAAACCAGACAAGAAAACTATCTACATGAGCAGATTGAAGATTAATACCTGTAACAAGCCAGGAAAACCATCTTTATTTCAAAGGTCAAAGATTAATACCTGAAACCAGACGGAGAAACTATCCATGTGAACAACAAAAATAAGTTCCAGATTAATACATGTAACAAGCCAGAACAACTATCTGTGGATGAGTGATTGTAGATTAATACCTGAAACCAGACAGGAAAACTATCTACATGAGCAAACTGAAGATTAATACCTGTAACAAGACAGGAAAACTATCTTTCTTTCTAAAGCCAGAGATTAATACCCGAAACCAGACGGTGAAACTATCTCAACGAACAACAAAAGCAAGTTCCGGATTAATACCTGAAACAAGACAGGACAACTATCTGTGAACAGTTTAATTGTAGATCAATTCCCGAAACCAGACGGGGCGAATATCTACAGGACCATCCTAAAGCAACCTTACACGGGTTTCTTCTCATGATCTCCAGATGCAGTCTAACACAGACTCATCTTAAAGTAATCTTACATGGATTCTATCTACATAACCAGATGCAGTCTAACACGGACTCATCCTGAAGCAATCTTACACGGGTTTCTTCTCATGATCTCCAGATGCAGTCTATCACGGAATCATCCTGAAGCAATCTTACATGGGTTTCTTCTCATGATCGCCAGATGTAGTCTAACACGGACTCATCCTAAAACATCCCTACACAGGCTCTTTCTAATACATTTCCAGACAGCAGTTAATTTCATTCTCCCCAGCAAATGACTGTTAAGCCTGGATTTCAACCAGAAAACAACAAACTTTTTCAGAGATAATTCCTCAGTAGAGCCATGGACAACTGAAGTTCCTAGACTCTATTCCCTCACAGAGCTTTCCTCAAGCAGGAGAACAACAGATATCAACCTTCCCTAGTGGGCTCCTTCTCAGACAGCACGAATAGGAATTCCCCACAAAGAGGCCTCTTATGAAGTCAACATTTATTTTGGATGGCATCTGTAAGCCCATCTCCGACAACTCTCCAAATGACATCTTTAAGCCTATTACCTACACAATCAACCACCACATCATCGAGTGCAAATTTATGGGCACTCTAGTGTTCAATCATCTTCCACCTTTAATTCACGAATGGCGGACTCGTCAATCTAGCTCTTCAGGTTTAAGAAGATTGAACAGGGGCGGCTGTTGTACCCCAAAATTTGCCCTCTCATTTCTCAAGATTTTTCTCACAAAATTCCTACTGGGTCAATAATTCACAAGTACAATTGGATCATATTGGATTTTTCAAGCACCAAGTCAAAGAGGAAAGTATTGAAAGAGAAAAACAAATAAATTTTATTTTTTGACAAAATCGAAGAAAAACAAGCTTGTTTTGATTCATGCTTAGCTTCGATTGAACTCTCTCCTACATGTCAGCATCGACTGGACTTTGTTTCCCTTTTAAATAGCTTCCTTCAATTCAGAAGGCAGTGGCCTCCTTTTGGTTTCCTTCGATTTAGAAGGTAGTGGCTTCATGCTAGCTTATTTTGATTAAGAAGACAATGACCTTCTGCAAGCGTCCTTCGATTCAGAAGGCAATGACCTTATGAAAGATTTCTTTCGATTCATAAAGCTGGGACCTCCTGCATGCATCTTTTGTTTGGGCATGTGGCCTTCTTCAAATGCAAGTTTGGTTTACATCCTTCGTTTGGGCATGTGGCCCCCTTTTATGCAAGCTTTAGGTTACATCCTTCGTTTAGCCATGTGACCTCTTGCAGGCAAGTTTAGATTGGACATTGGCTTTTCATGTAAACCTTCATTTAGGAAATGGCCTCGTGCAGCTCTCCTTCAATTCAGAAGCCAATGGCCTCCTACTGGTTTACTTTGATTCACTAAGTAGTGGCCCCTCTGCACGCAAGCTTCGACTGAATGTTAGCTGCTTCATGCCGGCAGGCACAAGGAAATAGCTGCCTATAGTTTTCCTTCGATTCAGAAGGCATTGGCCTCCTTCTTAGTTTACTTTCAATTCACAAGGCAGGAACTCCCCTTATGATTGCTTCGATTTAACCCTTGAAAACCTCCAACACACATAGTTGGTGGCCCCTTTGAAGGACATGTACTGATGGACTTGAAGGGCACACACAGGTGTCCCATTTGAAGAACGTGCCTTACTAGCCTATTCAAAGAACTGCATGTGATCCCTTCGAAAGACACACATAATCCAATTGAAGGATATGCATTTGGCCCCTTCGAAGGATGCACAAAGGGCCCATTCGAAGGACATATATTATTGTCTGAATAAGGGTGTGGTCGAAGGATAGATCTAGTTGGTCAAAACGAAAGAGAAATATGCAAAGACGCTTGCTGGCCCAAAACCCAACATACTTTCAGGCTCAACCCTCCTACACAAGTACATTCATGCCAAAGGAAGCTTCGACTTTCCATAAAAGAGCTTTCATTTGGGCTAGTTGAATAGGGGCTCAATCGAAGAGGCCCCAATGATGAGAATTGGAGCCATTCGAAGGAGGTAACCATGTGCCAATCAAAGAGCAAAGCTTGAGGGCATTTGAAGGAGCCAAATGTGTCCAGGTTCACCCCAAAGCCCAAAGGGGTAGGAACTCACCAAAAAAGGCAATCCTTTAATGTGTCTAATTTGGCCTTCAAAGTCTAATTAATGGTTGTCCCTTGCCATTTCTATGCCATGAACCTTTCCCAATCTCCTATAAATACATATCATTTCTACAAGCCAAAGGGTACACACTAGATACATACACCCAGAAACTACACACATATACTACCTTACACGCACACGCTGCCTTATAAGACACACCAAAGTTATCAAAAATCTCATAAGTGATCCAGATCGAAGGAATCCTCAACAATGCTCCACTCGCTCCTTGAAGTTTGTAGGAGGAGTTCCCAAGCACTTTGCAAGCCATCTCCATCCAAAACAAAACACCCCATTGATAACAAACCTTCGATCTTAAGTTAATTTTGATTGTTGCATGACATATTAACACTTATAGTTTGATTTGTATTCAGGACTAAGGACCTGGGTTCGACACCCAGCTCTGTATTTATTTTTGTTTTTTTCTCCTAATGCTTGTACTGTAGATCAAGCCTGAACAGACCAACGCACACGGGATCAAAGGACCTGGGTTCGACACCCAGGTCATGCATCTCTATTCTTTCTAATGCTTGTCTTGCATATACGGATTGAAAAGCAAGTTTCCCCTAGATCGAAAAACAATCATCCTTCATTGGATCAAAGGCCACCTTTCGTTGGATCGAAAGACACCTTCTCTTTGGATCGAAAGACCTTTCCTCCTGCATTTTTAATTTTTTTCACTCATTTCTTTTAATAGTTTCCCTTTTTTTTTAAGTAACAATCAAATAAAAATCCAAAAAAAACATTAGGTTAGTATTTTTTTAATTAAGTTAATTTAAATAAATAAATAAATTAATTATTTTTACCTTTTCTTTAAATTAAAATTAAGTAGACTTAGGCTTTACTTTCTTTTATAAATAAAAACAAACAAAAATATTTCCTTTTCCTTAGGATTTTTTAGACGTTTTTTTCCTTTTCGTGCACGTTACATTCATATTATTGTATCTGCTCACAGTTTATAATAGCTTAATTTAGGATCTTTCTTTATTGCTTTTTCCCCAAGTTTTGGACATGTAAATGTGCCCCTCCCCGAAGCCTTGTAATAGTTTAGGATTTATATTTTTCGCACTTTAAATTCCTGCAATATTTAAAATGTCTAGATGCATGATAATAGGATTATATGGCAAGACTAATAATCAAACGCTAGTAAACTTAACACAGAAGACAAATAACTGAAATAAACACACTTGCACATATACACCTCTAGGGTATTCCCACTTCGGTTGCCTTCGCAAATAGTCACAATTCTCGAAATGTGAGAAATTTTAGTGGCTACCCTCTGGTTCAAAATATCATAAGTCCCTCGATGACCCTCTCGATGTTGCCTCGATAAAAATATGATCTTAGAACCCTAGGGTAGTTACTAAAACTCCTTGCACAGTTTCCTTTAATACTATAAAAACATCCCTTTAAATGTCCCTCAAACATCCAACGATAGGGCTACCTACTCACTAATAGTAGGATAGCGATGTCTAAAGGGTAGGAGGAAAAGAACAAACCTTTAGAGTATAAGTATATAGTTGTTAGATGCTTGCTCAAAACAAATTTTCGCACTTACAAAAAAACAACCTTCAAACACATTTTCAAAGGCTTTATCAACACTCTTGAGGAATGATACGGGAGTTATCATAAAGCAAACTGCCGCACTAAGGCATTTCAAAATACTTTTCAAAAACACACAAAAGCACAAGGTATTTTTCAAATGAGCTAAACATCTAAAAGCCCATAGAAGACTACGGATGGAAAGGGTTCTAACACCTTCCCTTTCCATAATCTACCTCCCTTACTCAGAAAATTCTTGAAAAGATCTTTTTCTGTTCTTTTCACCCTTTCCTTTGTTGGATAAAAGAAAAGTCGCTAGCGACTCTTGTTTACGGCAACATTTGCGAATACAAATGTAAAACCAGTATAACAGTCAGTTCTGCCACCGTATCATAATCCCCAAGAAGTTTGCAGAGTTTTTTCTTTCCCTAATAGAGTTTATTTCTCTAGCAACAGAAATCTGTCTTTAACAAATAATGAAGAATCACATTCTTCATCACCAACAGCAGTCCAGGGTTTATCTTCCCCAGTTCAATTACACTACTAGGAACAATTGATACATTCACATATTACATTCATACATCATTCTATAAATGTCATAGCATATGTGTACTGTAATGCGGTGGGAGAACTGACTTGGGTGTTTTGCGTGTGGTCGCAATTTTTGCGGATAGCAAGAGTCGGCACTGGTTTTTCTTTTATCCAATAAGGAAAGGTTTAAAATAACAGGAAAGACCTTTCGATATTGTTTTCTTGAGTTCGGGGGTAGGTTATGAAAAGGGTAGGTTTTAGCACCCTTTTCATCGGTAGTTATCTACGGGCTCTTAGTTGCTTGCTAGATCACTTGCTTTTTGTTTGAAAATATGCTTGTGGTGTGGGTTTTGAAATTATTTTGAGAATGTCTTTGTAATGGTTCTCGTCTCTATAAGAACACGTACAAAGTGTTATTTTGAAAAATAGTTCAAAGAGGTGTTTATGGAAAGTGTTTTTGAAAGTGATTTTGAAAAGGTGTCTTTGTAATGGCTCTCGTTTCTATAAGAAAGCATACAAAGTGTTGTCTTTTGAAAATGTTTCAAAATGAGAGTCTTGGTGTATAAAATGTTTTTGTTGTGAGCAAGCGAGCAACTAGGAGCAACCTACCTACTCAAAAGGTCTTAAATGTTCTTTTCCTCCTCCTTTAGATATTGCTATCTTACCATTGATTTGGTAAGAAGCCCCATCATTGGATGTGAAGGGACGGGCGTGGGACGTTTGTATAGTCATAGAAGGTAACCTATGGGACGTTTTAGCAATGTCGTTTAGGGACTAGATCGTTTACCGAAGGCAACATTGAGGGTCATCAAGGGACTACAATCTTTTATCGACGGTCTTTACTAAAACGCCCATGTTCGAGGGACATGACTATTTTTCCGAGGCAACAAGTTGAATTACCCTAAGGGTGCATGTGTGAATAGTGTGTTTGATTTGCATGCATTTAGTCTTTGATTAGGGGTTGTCTACTTGTTTTTTATCTTGCCATACACACCCTATTTTACTAGCAATCATTCAAAAGTAATAAAATGCAGAAAGGTAAAATCCTACACTATTACAACCATATTGAATTGCATGAAAATATAAAGGAAAAAATAAAATAAAAGCAAGAAAAATGAGGGTCTTTCGATTTAGGAAAAAAACCCTTTGATTCTGCACTTTCTGGCTCTCTTCGATTTGGCCTGAAAGGGGTGAAGGCAAGACTTTCGACTGAGGCCTAGGGGTCAGCATGTTGTGCCTTTCGATTGGGCCTGGAACCAGTGTAAGATTTAACCTGCCTTTCTACCTCCTTTGATTGGGGGTTGAAAACAGCGAGGGAGTGTCTTTCGTCTGGACCTGGAATCAGCATAGTGTTCCTTCTGGATGCCTCTTTCGTTTTGGCCTGGAAGTCAGTGTGGAAGTCAAAAGCTTCGTTTCCTACTTCTTGTTTCCTGTTTCTTTCGTTTGAACTCTTGAATAGCAACATGGCCTAAGGCCATGCTAGTATTGCCTTATAGTCAGGTTAGTACTTAAAGCATGTTTAAATATACAAGGAGCAAAAACCAAGAAGGTTGTTAACCCTGAATCATATTAAAAGGGTGGAAACAAAAAGAAGAACAATAGTATGTATATGTTTGAAGCAAAAAGGAAATTTATTCACATGCTATGCTGGAAACGAAGGGTCCAAGGTTAAGAATGACTTACCTTGCTGGAGGTCAAAGCGTGTGTTGGACCTTAAATTGGTTACCTTGAATGCTTCTGGATTCGAAGGGAGGGACCAGGGGTTAGGCCTTTGACACTTGATTCGAAAGAGGAGAACAAGCATGCGGTTCTTCCTACTGGATTCGAAGGGTAACAAGAGACAGGGATGTCTCGGATTCGAAGGGGACAAGTGTTTGAATTATGGGTTTGTATTTTTACAAGTTTTTAAGTGTTTGAGAACTTTATGGTGTTTGAGAAATTTTAAGATTCGTTCCTTTTGCCAAAAAGTCCTCCTCAAACATGTGTTGGAGTCTCTTATTTATAGGCAAGGCTTCCTGAAACTTTTAGAGGGAAAATAAAAGGTTTGAACAAATTGAGTAACATGCACCTTGTAGCTTTTGAGAGACTGTGCCTTGTATGGTATTTTGGTGCAAGAATGGGGTAGTGTTTCAAGACTGTTGTGCAGCAGTCTTGGCCAGTGTGCCAGGCCTGAACTTGGCAGCAAGCATCTTTGAATATTTCATTCTTTCGTTTTGACCCTTCTTCGGCCAGACTCTTCTCCCAAAAAATATTTGATTTTCTTCTAACAAGTGCCTTTTGATGGAGTCACTTTTATGCATCCTTCGAAGGAGCCAAAAATGTGACCCTTGGATGGGTCACCAAAAACATGCCTTAAAGTGGGCTTATAAATCCTTCGAATGAACCATCAAGCATGTCCTTCGAATGGGATGCCCAGAGGTGGATTCGAAAGATGTTGATTCGAAGGGGACACTGTTACAAATGAAACCTTGTGAAGGTGGTTCTATCCAATCAAAGGCTTGACTTCCAAAAGGTCCATGTGGCCAAACGAAGGAGTGTACATAGGGGGTCCCTGCTTTGTTACTTCATGCAAACATGCAAAAGATATTTGTTCAACCGAAAGCTTGCATGAAGGGAAACATATTCCCAAACGAAAGGTGTGACCAAAATCTTGTACTGAAGGATTCATACACCCAAACGAAGAAAGCGTGAAAGGATTCAAATGCCCAAACGAAGCTTGCAACAAAGGGACCACATGCCCAAACGAAAGGTGCATGCAGGAGGCCAAAATGTCCAGATTCGAAAGAGGCATATAGAAGGCAAGAAGTGCAAATCGAAAGATGCCAAAAGGGAGCATTTTGCCTTGGAATCGAAGGAGGCTACAGGAGGCTTTCTGCCTTGTGAAACCATGCCAGTGTTCCAGAGGCCCACACCCAGTCGAAGGATGCAAGCCAAGCTTGCATCAAAGGAGGCCAAAAGGCCAATCGAAAGAGCTGAATCGAAAAACACTTGTTTTTCTCCAAATTTGTCAAAATATTATTTTTATATTTTCCCCCTTTTCCACAGTTTCCCTTTTAACTTGATACTGGAAAACCCAATTGTACTTGTGCAAGCCTGAACCTTGAGAATCCTTGTGAGAAATGCCTTGAAAAATGAGAGGGCAAATTTTGGGGTACAACAGCTGCCTCTGTTCAATCTTCTTAAACCTGAAGAGTTAGATTGGCGAGTCTGTCATTCGTGACTTGAAGGTGGAAGACGATTGAACACTAGAGTGCCCAGAAATTTTCACTTGATGATGTTGTGGTTGATTGTGTAGGGAATGGGCTTACATATGCCATTTGGAGGGATGATGGAGAGTTGTCGGAGATGGGCTTATAGATGCCATCCAAAGGTGATTGTTGACAGAAATTAGACTAAGTCTAAATTTGACTTCAACTGGAAAAGAATCTGAATAAACATTTGGAGTGATTTATCTGAAACATAGAAAAATTTATATGGGAAAGAATCAGGATAAACCATTGAGAGATTTAAACTGAACTAGCAGAGGTGTGGAAAGAATCAAAACAAATCTTGGGGCGATTTATCTGAACCAAAGAAAATGTCTACGGGAAAGAATCAGGATAAACCATTGAGAGATTTAAATTCAACCAGCAGAGGTCTGGAAAGAATCAGAAGAAATCTTGGGGCGATTTATCTGAACCAGAGAAAATGTCTACAGGAAAGAATCAGGATAGACCAGTGAGAGATTTAAACTGAACCAGTAGAGGTCTGGAAAGAATCAGAAGAAATCTTGGGGAGATTTATCTAAACTAGAGAAAATGTCTACGGGAAAGAATCAGGATAAACCAATGAGAAATTTAAACTGAATCAACAGAGGTTTGGAATGAATCAGAACAAATTTTGGGGCGATTTATCTGAACCAGAGAAAATTTCTACGGGAAAGAATCAGGATAAACCATTGAGAGATTTAAACTAAACCAATAGAGGTATTAAATTTTCTTTTACTGGAAAGAATCAGAATAAATCTTGGAGAGATTTATTTGAACCAGAGAAAATGTATACGGGAAAGAATCAGGATAAACCATTGAGAGATTTAAATTGAACCAGTAGAGGTCTTGAATACTCTTTAATTGGAAAGAATCAGAATAAATCTTGGAGCAATTTATCTGAACTAGAGAAAATGTCTACGGGAAAGAATCAGGATAAACCATTGAGAGATTTAAATTGAACCAGCAGAGGTCTGGAAAGAATCAGAAGAAATCTTGGGGCGAATTATCTGAACGAGAGAAAATGTCTACAGGAAAGAATCAGGATAAACCATTGAGAGATTTAAACTGAACCAGTAGAGGTCTGGAAAGAATCAGAACAAATCTTGGGGCGATTTATCTGAACCAGAGAAAATGTCTACGGGAAAGAATCAAGATAAACCATTGAGAAATTTAAATTGAACCAGCAGAGGTCTGGAAAGAATCGGAACAAATCTTTGGGTGATTTATCTGACCCAAAGAAAATTTCTACGGGAAAGAATCAGGATAAACCATTGAGAGATTTAAACTGAACCAATAGAGGTCTTAAATTTTCTTTAACTGGAAATAATCAGAATAAATCTTGGAGCGATTTATCTGAACTAGAGAAAATGTATACGGGAAAGAATCAGGATAAACCATTGAGAGATTTAAATTGAACCAGTAGAGGTCTTGAATATTCTTTAGCTGGAAAGAATCAGAATAAATCTTGGAGAGATTTATCTGAACCAGAGAAATGTCTACGGGAAAGAATCAGGATAAACCATTTATAGATTTAAACTGAACCAGTAGAGGTCTTGATTATTCTTTAACTGGAAAGAATCAGAATAAATCTTGGAGCGATTTATCTGAACTAGAGAAAATATCTACATGAAAGAATCAGAATAAACCATTGAGAGATTTAAACTGAACCAGCTGAGGTCTGGAAGGAATCAAAACAAATCTTGGGGCGATTTATCTGAACTAGAGAAAAAGTCTATGAGAAAGAATTAGGATAAATCTTTGAGAGATTTAAACTGAACCAGTAGAGGTCTTGAATTTTCTTTAACTGGTAAGAATCAGAATAAATCTTGGAGCGATTTATCTGAACTAGAGAA
The DNA here is from genome assembly GCA_948472305.1 of Vicia faba. Classification (NCBI taxonomy): domain Eukaryota; kingdom Viridiplantae; phylum Streptophyta; class Magnoliopsida; order Fabales; family Fabaceae; genus Vicia; species Vicia faba. The sequence goes on along the minus strand of OX451740.1, from coordinate 1,210,114,647 downwards.
AATATCTACGAGAAAGAATCAGGATAAACCATTGAGAGGTTTAAACTGAACCAATAGAGGTCTTGAATTTCTTTAACTGGAAAGAATCATAATAAATCTTGGAGAAATTTATCTGAACCAGAGAAATTTCTACGAGAAAGAATCAGGATAAACCATTGAGAGATTTAAACTGAACCAGTAGAGGTCTTGAATATTCTTTAACTGGAAAGAATCAGAATAAATCTTGGAGCAATTTATCTGAACCAGAGAAAATGTCTACAGGAAAGAATCAGAATAAACCATTGAGAGATTTAAACTGAACCAGCTGAGGTCTGGAAAGAATCAAAACAAATCTTGGGGCGATTTAGCTGAACCAGAGAGAATGTCTACGGGAAAGAATTAGGATAAACATTTGAGAGATTTAAACTGAACCAGTAGAGGTCTTGAATTTTCTTTAACTGGTAAGAATCAAAATAAATCTTGGAGCGATTTATCTGAACTAGAGAAAATATCTACGGGAAAGAATCAGGATAAACCGTTGAGAGGTTTAAATTGAACCAGTAGAGGTCTTGAATATTCTTTAACTGGAAAGAATCAGAATAAATATTGGAGTGATTTATCTGAACCAGAGAAAATGTCTACGAGAAAGAATCAGGAGAAACCATTGAGAGATTTAAACTGAACCAGTAGAGGTCCGAAGGGAGTATTTGTCATGTAGATAGTCACTCTGTCATGTTTTAGGAGTTGATTTACAATTGATTTGTTCACAGATACTTGTCTTCTCTTTGTTGAAAATTTGTTGATGATAATTTTCTGTTGATTGATCTTTCTTGAAAAGGTAAAGAGTCAGTTGTATGCAATGTTATGATGTATGAAATGCATGGTGTAATGATGTTCTCAAAATAAATGAGATTATGTCGTATGCAATTATTTTGTATGTGCTTATCATGTATGTAATATGATGCATGAAATGTTGTTGGAATGTAATTTTTTCTTGGAAAATAAATCCTTGACAAGTGCTGGGGAGCTCTGGGAAGTTGATTCCCGGACTGTTGTTGGGGATGAAGAGTATGCACCTCTCCAGACTTTGTTTTTAGAATTTTTCCGCTGGGGATTCCTGTTTTTGTTGTTTGAGGAGAAGTCCGCTGGGGAATGTTGATTTTTCTTAAGAAGAAAGCTCCGTGGAGAATGTTGATTTCCTCTTGGGGAAAAGATTTCAGGAGTCTTAGTTGTCTGTTGCTCTACTAGGGAGCTACTAGGGATTGTAGGAAAGTCTACTGGGGAAGAAGAGTTGTGGTCCCTTGATTTGTGATAGTCTGGGAGGAAAAATCAAGTAGGGGAATCTTGCCATTTGTTGGGGAAATAAACCATGTTACCAATCTGTTGGAGACGCGTCTCCTTTTGGCATAATTCCTCGAGGATTCTTCTTGAGACCAACTCAGTTGGGGAGAAGTTTCAGAGATTGAAACTCTGGCTAGGGATCGCCCTGTGAAAAGGACTTTGTGGGATATTTGTCACTGCCCCTAGTATCAAGTGTTTGAAGTATTGACATAAACTATTTACCTGACCGTACGTAACCCTTTGTTGGAATTCAAGTTCAATGTTCCAAGTGATTTAGATACAGACCTGCCCCTGGTTATTCAGCATTTATTGGGAGATTTCTTGGAATCTTGGCTTGACTTCCCCCATACGGACTGGACAGTGACATGTCATTCCCCTTTGCTTATAGGAGATTTATCATTGAAAGTGTCATCCCATTTTAAGTGACCTTGTTCGCTGAGAAAGCTTTTGTTTGCTGGATATTCTTCGTGTGAATTTATCTGTTGTCAAACAATTAGCCATATGCAAACAAAGATATTCAAAATAATGCAAAGTTTATGCTTGTCTTGAAGTTTTGAAAATGCGTTTTAGCAGATAAAAGAATTTTGCAAGTATCTGAATTCAAATCAGGATTTAGAGTAAGCCTTACAAGAGACAGGATACCTTTTCTAATAGTATGCTACCTTTTCTAACAGTATGCTTTCAAACTAACCCATGCTTCAGTTAGGGCTTTCAAGGTTGTGTAGTGGTCTAGGCTCATGGTTTAAGAAACAAAGGATAAGGCTCAAAGTGTATTTGTACCTTCTCGTTCTTCGTGATGTTCTTCAGTCCTAAGTTCAGTTAATTGCGTGTTTGAACTCCAATTGAGTCTGGAATGGCGTTTTGGTGATGGTTCAGACAAGTTAAGTTTGTCGGAAGGTAGTCATTTTTGCCATATTTTCCATGTTGTTGAGGATTTGTAGTGACCTCTTTTTGATTTATTATCCCTGATTTTTCCTGACTGTTCTTGTTTTTGAGATTTCATTCAGCGGGATACCCCAGTTTTTCTTAAGTATCCTTCGTAGGTTTTGACTTAGTGGTCTTTTCTTTTGAGAGATAATGACTTCCTATTTGATAGGGAACCATCACCATATTTTGGTTCAGAAGGAATGTTTTTGATGTCATTCGTTGTGTACGAAGTGAAAGTTTACGACTGAACGCGCGTTTGAATTAACTGAGAGACTACCTTGCCCCGAGTTTTGATTAAAGGTTTCAATTTGTGTAAAAAAAGAAAACTTCTACTTCTTTGGCTCAAAGGGGTTGAATAGGGATTATCCTCCTTACAACTCCCGTGTTTAGGAATTGAAAGAACGCATGTACATCGTCAGCAAGGTCTGTCCAAAAGCATATTGTATGAGATTATGACATTGTTTTCGTCATCCTCCCTCTAAAGGTTTGTAACTTTTAAAATAAGAGTTGAATATCATAAAGGGAGTAAAAATCATAGTTTAAATAGAATGAAAATGAATTAATTAATTCAAGACAAACATATTTAATGCATTAATGAAAGTAACCAAAGTCTGACATATAGATAAGTGTTTAAGTAAACAAATAAATTATAACTGAAAATTTGAATAAACAGAAAATTTCCTCGCCCAGATCGTCACTTCATATGGATGCCCTTGAGGGGTGATAGAAAAGCTCCAGTTGACCGTCTTGTGCAAATTCCAATTCTCCTTCGTCGATCAGGTCTTGAATCTTGTTTTCCAATGTCCAACAACTATCAGTATCATGCCCCGAACTATTGGAGTGATATGCACATCTTTCATTGGGATGATAACTAGGAGTAGCAGTGTTAGGATTCCGAGGAGGATCCTTCAGTGTGACCAAATTCAGATTCAACAAGTGTAGCAAGACTTGCGACATTGGCATGTTGAGTTTGGTATATTGCCTATTGGCTGCATTCTATTTACGTTGATTACCCTGTCCTTGTTGATGAGGTGGTTGTTGGACTCGTGACATGGCAGCAATTTGAAAAGGTCCACTCTCCATAAAACTGACTTCTTGTCTCATCATAAGTTTATTAATGACTCGATGCCCAATTCTAGTTGTTTGCCCCATATGGCTGCATTTGTCTTGACGAAGTTTTTTGATGAGGGCCTTAGCTCCTCTTTCCCCCGAGCTAAGTTTTGGATAAGAGCCATCTGGCCCACCAGTTATCCCATCATCTACACTTTCATTATTTACATTTCAGTTTGTAGTTGTTCCAACTGGTCATCCTTGTTGTCCTCAGGATTCCCCATGATCAAACCCCTAGTGAGGAGTGCTTTCACCTCTTCTTGTCCCTTGGATAGGTTCAAGAACATTTCTTGAAGCTGATCATTTTGAGTCTGAATTCCCTTGATAGTCTGTTCTAGAGTCATCTCTACTGAAATAAACAGTAAGCAGATGAGAGACCTGTGTGGGAAAAGCCTGTCATGATATGATGCATGGTATGTGGATGTAATGTTTTCAAGGATCTCGCGGGATAAACACATGAAGATGTTAGAAGTTGAATTTTGATCAACAACTTTGATTGAAGAACTTCGTATCGGTGGATGTCCTTCCACGAGAATCAAGTTCACCATGTCAAGTGGGTCGTAGCCCTTGACCATGTTTTAGTCTTTGGAGGTGTTTGGTTAGAGGAAAATAAATCCTATTGCCCCTTGATAGGCGTCCGGTTCTCATGACCCTGCATCATAGGCCCTTGAGATCCCTTAAATGGTTATTGAAAATGATATGGTATGATGTTATGATGTTATGTACAAGTATGCAAAGTAAGCAAGTTATTATGTACAAATAGTCATATATACACAAAGCAGACAAGTCCTTAGGTTTAGGCTTGCATGGAGTTTGTAAGTAAGTACCCTCTTGAAGTTTAGTTGGCTCAACCTGTCCTAGTAATAGTAACTTGGTTCTAGGGGATCTCAATATCACTAATCTTTCTTCATCGGGCATTGTTTCAGCGCAAGCCTCTTTAATGGCGACCGAAATATCAAAGTCCGATCTCAATGAGTGTAGCATCGAGTATCAACCCACTTTGGACTACACCAAATCCGGCTACCTCACTACTTCCTAATGGCCAAGTTGGTCAAGTAAGGTTCTAAAGTCAGTTAGTGCTTCATGACACCACAAAGCGGCCATGTATTCTCCTTGACTACTCAAGGGCTACCGGTACCAACAAATGTGTCACACTAACGTAGTTATTGCTTTGACCATGTCGGTATACCCTGCACAGTTTCCAAAACTTATTGCTACTTACCTAAAAATGTGCCCCAGATCCGGGTGTAGGATCTTTTAGAAGTAACCCAAACAAGGACCACAAAATGTAAAGCAAGCAAGTCAAACAAAGAAAGCAAGTAAATGTGATCTAACCCTAAGGTAACCCCACTTTAAGCAAAGCTCCCCAGCAGAGTTGCCAGTTTTGTAACGCGTTGGGAGAACTGACTTGGGTGTTTTGCATGTGATCACAATTGTTGCGGATAGCAAGAGTCGCCATCGAATTTTCTTTTATCCAATAAGGAAAGGTTGAAAATAATAGGAAAGACCTTTTGAGATTGTTTTCTTGAGTTCGGTGGGTAGGTTATGAAAAGGGAAGGTGTTAGCACCCTTTTCATCTGTAGTTATATACGGGCTCTTAGTTGCTTGCTAGATCACTTGCTTTTTGTTTGAAAATGTGCTTGTGGTGTGGGTTTTAAAAGTATTTAGAAAATGTCTTTGTAATGGTTCTCGTCTCTATAAGAACGCGTACAAAGTGTTGTTTTGAAAATAGTTCAAAGAGGTGTTTGTGGAAAGTGTTTTTGAAAGTTATTTTGAAAAGGTGTCTTTGTAATGGCTCTCGTTTCTATAAGAACGCGTAAAAAGTGTTGGCTTTTGAAAATTTTTCAAAATGAGAGTGTTGGTGTATAAAATATTTTTGTTGTGAGTAAGCGAGCAACTAGGAGCAACCTACCTACTCAAAAGGTCTTAAATGTTCTTTTCCTCCTCCTTTAGATATTGCTATCTTACCTATGATTTGGTAAGAAGACCCATCATTGGATGTGAAGGGATGGGCGTGGGACGTTTGTTTAGTCATAGAAGACAACCTATAGGACGTTTTAGCAATGTCGTTTAGGGACTAGATCATTTACCGAAGGCAACATTGAAGTTCATCGAGGGACTACGATCTTTTATCGAGGGTCTTTTCTAAAATGCCCATGTTCGAGGGACGTGACTATTTTTCCGAGGCAACAAGTGGAATTACACTAAGGGTGCATGTGTGAATAGTGTGTTTGATTTTCATGCATTTAGTCTTTGATTAGGGTTGTCTACTTGTTGTTTTTTTATCTTGCCATACACACCCTATTTTACTAGCAACCATTTAAAAGTAATAAAATGCAGAAAGGTAAAATCCTACACTATTACAACCATATTGAATTGCATGAAAATATAAAGGCAAAAGTAAAATAAAAGCAAGAAAAATGAAGGTCTTTCGATTTAGGTAGAAAACCCTTCGATTATGCATTTTCTGGCTCTCTTCGATTTGGCCTGAAAGGGGTGAAGGCATGACTTTTGACTGAGGCTTGGGGGTCAGCATGTTGTGCCTTTTGATTGAGCCTGGAACCAGTGCAAGATGTAACCTGCCTTTCTACCTCCTTCGACTAGGGGTTGAAAACGGTGAGGGAGTGTCTTTCGTCTAGGCCTAGAATCAGCATAGTGTGCCTTCTGGCTGCCTCTTTCGTTTTGGCCTGGAAGTCAGTATGGAAGCCAGAAGCTTCGTTTCCTACTTCCTGTTTCCTGTTTCATTCGTTTGAACTCTTGAATAGAAACATGGCCTAAGGCCATGCCAGTATTGCCTTATAGTCAGGTTATTACTTAAATCATGTTTAAATATACAAGGATCAAAAACCAAGAAGGTTGTACCCCAAAATTTTCCCTCTTATTTATCAAATATTTTCTCACAAGATCTCCTTTGGTTCAAGATTGCACAAGGATTGATCAGCTCAAGACACTTCCTCAAGCACTGATGACTGAAAATTAGGGTTTGAGATTGCACAAGGATAATTGAAATTTTAATACCCCATATGACTTTCATGGATCATTTTGGACTCTCAAGATTGCTCATGTCTAATTTCAAGTCTTGGATCACATTTTTGCTCAGTCAATTGATCAGTTGACCTAAAAATCAGCTGAATTGGGAAAAAAAGTCAATTGTAGTCAATTTACAGTAAAAATTCATTATTTTTTATCCATGTCAACATTATAAACTCATATATGTCATTTAATCAAGTTTGGACCATAATTCCTCAAGAAATTTGATCAGATCATCAAAAGGGCAAAATGGTCAAAATTAGGGTTTTTACTAAGAAAGGGCAATTTCTGATTTTTGACCTATCAAATGGTTAATTGGTTTGAGGCATGATATCAAGAGTTCAAATGCATCATTTTGACCTAATTTCATGACTCTAAACATTGCTCAAGTTCATTTGATTGATAGTTGATTTTCAGTCAACTGATCAAAAGTCAATTGTACACTGAAAAGTCAAACTTTGACTTTTTGGTCAAAATCAAGTGTCAAAGATCACAATTCATCAAAACATGTCAAAGTATGAAAATTTTTCATCAAGAAATCAAAAAGTCAAGATTTCATTTTGAAAAGTCAAAGTTTCCAAACTTAGAAATTTTTCTAAGTGTTGAAAACTTCATATTTTTTCACAACTTTGAGCCAATTTTCACCATGATGCAAGATGATTCAAAAGAAACTTTCAACATGAAAGTTGTAGATCTCCATGAGATATAAAACATTTCTTTACATAAATTCTCCTAGAAATGCTTGGATCTCAAGTTATTAATCCATGAAGTCATGGTCATGAAACTAAAACACTTAGTGAAATTTTGAGCATTTTTGGTAAGGATTTTGAGCTAACTTATGACCCAAGTTTCACATAGTTCCATTTGGATTTTGCAAAAGTCATTCAAATAAGGATTGTATATCACATTACAATATTTCTAAAAAGTCTAATAACTCTTTGAGATCATTTGTGAGCAAGGAGAATTGAAGGTTAGAAGTTAGGGTTTCAAGTTGTTTTACAAGGCAGAATTTTATGATGAACAAGAATTCGAATCATTGCTAGGCCACACAATCTTTGCTTTGCAGGCCTCAAACTTGTTTGGCACTCCATAATTAAATGATTTCACAGATGTTAGAGGCTTCAACTCAAGCATTCAATGCATTGCCCGTGCTTTATTTCTATTTTAAGAAGAAATTGTACAATGCCATTTTGAAAAAGTAGCTTTATGCACAAAACCTGCTCTTGAGCTTTGCAATTGTTTTCTTTTGATCATACACGACCTATAATTGAAAAGACGTTTGTCTCAAGCCTCTAACAAGTCAGACCATGCTTGTACTTTATCTTGAAACCATATCTTCACTTTTCTTCAAAATCAAGCAACATAGCTATAACTTGTACTTGTGTGATTTTGACCCTCTCGAGCACTGAAACCTTCTCCTTACTTATGCACAAGACATTTGCATCAAAACAGACGCATGCTTAAGCCCTAAAAGAGACAAGAACTCAGAGTTGTATCACCAATAACCATTGTTGCACATTCTGACCAAAAACATGAAACTCACATTTCCCTCGTGCGTTTTCAAGCCTTTTGGTTCCTAAAGCTTCTAAACATCAAATATAACTCATCCCTGACCCTGTTTCATAACTGTAACTCCATTTTCATCAACCTCCATAATCAAAAACAGAGGTCTGCAAGTGGACTTCTCCAGAACTCCTCAGCCACTTTCAGCTCAAGCCAAGCATCACATTAGCTTCCTGGGAACTTGAGGAAGCTAACTCAATCACTGGAACTCATCAAAAGCTGCTTAAACTCAAAACATGATACCCTCTTGCAAGGTGAGTTTTCTGACTTTTGAAATCTTCATATAGGCATCATTAATGTTTAATTTGTGAATGAAAAATGTAGATATCATTTCCCTAAAGCTAACCATGTCCATAATTTTCATTTATGTTGCTTGAGCTTAGGGAATTTTAAGTTTGAAATTTCTGGAAAAGTTAGGATTCAGATTAGGGCCATTAAAATTCATGTTTGTCTTTGATCTATAGTTTTAATGCTTTACACTTCTGAAATCGTGAGAAAATTTGCCACAAGATTCATGTTTACACTTTTGCAAATGGATGAGAAATGAACAAGATGTAGGTGGTCTGGCTAGGCGCGAGGTTGAAGATGAAGTTTGTCTTCATGAAGTAGTTTCTAATACATATTTATGGTTTGACATAAGTTAACGGATATATAGCCACCCCAGTGGTAAGGCAGCACGCTGGTAACCAAGAAGGGATGGGTTCAACACCCAATGCGCTGCCTTTTGTTATTTTTCACACTTTTTTGGGATTTTTTGCAGTGCATGGGCCAGCAGAACATTGGGCCTTTGTTCTTTTTTACTATTGTTAACCCCATTTCCATTTTTTAACCCCCTAACTTTAATTTTATATTTTTATTTTATTTCCTCTTTTATTATTATTATTATTAATATTATTATTATTATTATTATTATTATTATTTTCATTAATAAAAAATCCAAAAATATTTATATTTTATTATTTATATTTATTTAGTTTATTTTTCTTCATAAAAACTAAAAGAATAAAAAACATTTCCTTTAATAAATTAATTTCCTTTTTTTAAATACGTAGATAATTAGTCTTAATTATTATTATATTATTTTCTTGTAAATTAAAATCAATTTAAAACTTAGGATTTTTATTTAATTAATTTTATTTACTAATTTAATTAAATTCACAAAAAACCCTAAAAATTTGTTTTCTTTAATAAATTAACTTCTTTTATTAACTTAGTTTTAATTTTCTTATTCTATTCAATTATTTTGTTTTAATTTAATTAGGTCAAAACTTTTAATACAAAAAAATTCATTCCCTTACCTATTCATACTTGTACATTATATTTATTCATTTTTGTACATTTATTCAAATTCAATATGATTGTAATAGATAATTAGAGTTTTAATTTCTTGCAATTCCCCATTTGTAATTTGTACACCCCTCCCCCAAATGATGTAATAGCGTAGAATATTTACTTTCCGCAATTTATCGCTTTATATAAATGCTAGTAAATTAGGGTTTGTATGGAAAGATAAAATCAACAAATAGAAAACCCTAATCAAGACAAATCAAGCATGTAAACCAATACACTTGCACACTTACACCCTTACACCTTTAGGGTAAATCCACTTTGTTGCTTTACAAAAATGGTCATATTATACATGTGAGGTATCTTAGAAAAAGCAAATCAAAATACAAGATCATTGTCCATTGATGATGCTATCAAAGTTGCCTTTCAAAAATGATCTTAGTCCATTAAATAAAATGCTAAGATATCTTACAACATTGCTAATCATGGTTATACGATGACCCTTTCCCGTCCCTTTTACATCCAAAGATAGGGTTACTTACCAAATCAATGGTAAGATAACAATGTCAAAGGAAAGAGGAAATAAACATGAAAGACTTTTGAGTATGTAGATTGTTCCTAGTTGCTTGCTCAATTTCAAAACCAAAAACATCCTTGCTATTTTCAAAACAAACACCAACACTTTCAAAAACATCTTTCAAACTTGAAGACATTTTCAAAAGATTAACACTTTGTATACATTCTTACGAATGATGATTATTACAAAGTTTGCCTAAACAAGGGCACCTTTTCAAAATACTTTCAAAAAACCACACAAAGCACATTTTCAAACAAAAGCAAGTGATCTAGAAAGAAACTAAGAGCCCATGGAAAACCATGGATGGAAAGGGTTCTAACACCTTCCCTTTTCATAATCTACCCCCAAAACTCAAGAAAACATCTCAAAGGTCTTTCATATTCTTTTCATCCTTTCCTTTTGGATAAAAGAAAAGTCGGTGGTGACTCTTGCTAAACCATAACATTTGCGATAAAACACAAAACAACCAAGTCAATTCTCTCACCGTGTTATAGAACTGGCGACTCTGCTGGGGAATGATCTTAAAAGTGGGGTTACCTTAGGGCTAGGTCACATTTAACTTCTTTCTTTGTTTGACTTGCATGCTTTACATTATGGTTCCTTGTTTGGGTTTACTTTAATCCTACACCCGGATTTGGGGCACCTTTTTAGGTAATTAGCAATAAACTGTGAGGGAAGTGTGCGGGGTATACCGACGTGGTTGAAATAGTAGCTACGTTGATGCGATACTTTGGTGTGTACCAGTAGCCCTTAAGTAATCAAAGAGAATACGGGGCCGCTGCGTGGTATCATAAAGCGTCAACTGACCTAGCACCTTAATTGACCAACTTGGCTTTTAGGACGTAGTGAGATAGTCGTCTTTGGTGTAAACCCAAAGTCGGTTGATACTCGATTCTACACTCATTAAGGTTTGGGCCTTGAGTTTTGTTTGGTGGCAAGTAAATTGTCTATCGGGACGAGATTTGGGGGAAAGACCGGTGATATTGAGATCCCTTAGAACCCGGTTACTATATTTAGGGCAGGTTAAACCAACCCAACTTCAAGAGGTTATCACCTTAAAATCCATGCAAGCCTTAAACCTAAGGTCTTTGTGTGATTTGCTTGTGCTTGCTATATCTGCTATATATGAGCATAATCATGACATCATAACATAGCATGTCATACTATCCATATCAAGGATTCTTAGGTTTATTTTTGTCTTGTTTTGTAGGACATGGCTCTCGCCCGCAGATTCACTATATAAGTCATTCTGATAAAAGTACCTCCTCAGCTTAAGGATTTAGTATCAAGGATTCCCAAAAGCTCTCCGTTTAATAAAAGACATGGACCACTTCTCAGCTTGGTCACCTTAAACCCTAATGAGGAACGTTAAAAGTTCACTTTCAATTCTTTTACCCTCTCTATCACTGCTTCACTTTTCCGGATTACCAGTCAGTGCCTACTATGGAGGAGTTTTATCTGCTGTTGGGGGTGCCTATCCTTAATGAGGTACCTTTCAATGGTATGGAAAGAGACCCTAAATCTGAAGATATTACCAAAGCATTGTCCTTACAACAGTCTAATATAGTAGCAAATTGGGAAACCAGGAGAGATGTCAAGGGTTTTTTGGTTAAGTTCTTGTTCGAGAAAGCTCATCATTTTTGGGATACCTTGGACTTATAAGCTTTTGAAGAGGAGAGGAACCCTTCTGTGTTGCACACCTCTTTTTTCTAGGTGTTTTATTTTGCACCTACCTCGATCCGTCTTAAAGAATGAACAGGGTTTGAGATGGTCTCATAGTTTAATGACTCTTACACATTCAGGCATTCATTGGTGTCCCAAATTCTCAGAGAATGTTATCATCATTGATCGATGCAGAGAATTACCTAACCTCCCTCTCTTAGGCATTAGGGGAGGAATCACTTACAATCCTTGTTTGGAACTACGACAGTTTGGATATGTAAGAAGGGATGGTCCTCATGATGCACTTATTCAAGGAATCATCTTCGACTACGAGAATGATGCTCAGGATTACCATAAAAGGTTCATGCGAGCTTGGGGAATGGTACATAGAGTTGATAGCAAGACACTGGGGCACAAGAATTCCATCCCTCTTGAGCCTTATCTCAAATGGGTGCGAGCTCGTGCTCAAAGTCTTATGATGCCTTATCCCTCTATTCTCCCAGTCATCATGGAACCTGTTGTGGAAGGAGATGTCACATACACTATCCTTCATCCCAACATGCCCACCTCTCTCGAAGACTTGCAAAGGGATTGGATACAGCTTAAAGGGGGGAGAGACACTTTCGAGGCCCAATTCTACGCCAGTGAGAAGAAGGTTCTAGAACTCACCAAGAAGCTTCATGAGGAGCAGAGTCTGAATTCCTACATCGCACCAAAGAGGATGCGTTCAACTTTTTTATCTTAGAGTTTTTGTATTTCTTTGTAAGCCCAAAAGAGGCATGATGTACTCAAACTTTAATTTATTAATATGACGTGTGTTCCTTTTTTGTCTAAAGCAAATTTAAATCTTTAATTTCCTTGAAATCATTGCATATGCATCTTCGTTCATCATAACATAAACAGGCTTCTTACCGACAGGTCTCCTTATCTTTCTACTGTTTATTTCAGTAAGATGGATCTTGAGTAGACAGTAAAAGATCTCCAGGCGCAGAATGCTCAGTTTCAACAAATGTTCTTAACTCTGGCCAAAGGACAAGAGGATTTGAAAACTTTGTTGATCAAAGAAAAGAAGAAGAAGGCAAAGAAGTCAACCAGTGTTTTAAATCTAGGAATAAGGTTCCCAAGGCCAGCCATACGGATCCTAGACTTCGCAACATCATCAGGTGAAAAGGATAATCAAGAAGGGAAAGACAAGGGGGTGACTGACCATCCAGAATCTGAAGATGAAGAAGAGGATAACTACTCTGAAGAGAAATATCCTCCAACTGATAAGAAGTACAAACATCTGGAAGAACATCTAAGTGCAATGGAGATTCAGAAAGTGCCCGGTCTTGATTTTGAAGAGTTGGTTTTGGTGTCTGGGATTGTTATTCCACCAAAGTTCAAGGAACCAGTGTTTGCTAAGTACTACAGGGTTTTGTGTCCCAAGATGTACCTCTGATCTTATGTGAGGAAGATACAGCCTCACACTGTTGACAGAGATTTGTGGGTCCACTTCTTTCAGGATAGTCTATCCGGGACTCAGCTAGATTGGTTCTATCAACTGGAAAGGGCCAATATCCATAATTGGGAAGACCTGGCCGCTTCTTTTTAAAAACAGTATCAATACAACACATACCATGCTCCCACCCATACTCAACTCCAAAGTATGGCTATGGTTTCAAGCGAAGGTTTCAAAGACTACGCTCATAAATGGAGGGACTTAGCAGGAAGAGTCCGACCTCCCCTATCTGACAGAGAGCTAGTAGACATGTTTCTGGGTACCCTGTCCGGTTCTTTCTTCAATCATCTAATTGGAAGCTCCTCAGCCAGCTTCACTGATTTAATCTTGACCGAAGAGAAAGTGGAAGTTGGAATTAAGAGTGGGAAGATCCAAAAAGACGTATCCTCCAGTACTGTGAGAAAACCATTCATTAGGAAGAAGGAGGTTGGAGCTGTGTACCCTCAAAGGAATCAGGACAGAACTGAACACCGTCTAACGGTAGGAGCCGTCATGATCCCTAAGCCCACACCTACTCAACAAAGGAATAACCAGCCTAGAACAGAAAGATCAGTAAGACAATTTACCCGAATAAATATGATGTTGTCTCAAGTCCTGCCAAATCTTTTGAGATCTAATCTTGTAACTTTAAAGGAAGCCCTGGAGAATACCAACACCGCCTTTCCTCATTAACACTCTAATGCTCGCTGTGCTTACCATTCAGAAATTCCAGGCTATGATACCAACAACTGCTGGGCTTTGAAAAACAAGGTGCAAGACCTTCTCGAGGCAAAAGAAATTGAATTTGATGCTCTTGAGATCCCAAATGTTATCACCGCTCCTATGCCCAAGCATGGTCGTGATGTTAACAATGTTTAAGATGATGTGTTTGTTACTGTTGTTGATGAACTTGTTACTCCTCTCCTGACTGTCAAAAGGAACCTGTTGAAGGCCAGTTTATTTCTGGACTGCAGCGATGGCGGCCACCTCTGTTTATGCCTAACAACTGGTTGTCATTTATTGAAAGCAGGTGTCCAACGTCTAATGGATGACAAAGATATTTTGCTTGAGAAGACTCTCGTTCCCACCATTTCTTACAAATATGTTTCAATAGTAACCATTTCTTCCAATCCTTCTAGGGTCTTCACCAAAAGACCCGTTAGGATTACATCTGTTCCTAAAGTGACTCCACTGATAATTATTATGCCAGGACCGATCTCGTACTCCTCAGATAAAACTGTCCCCTGGAACTATGGGGGTGACGTCTACTATCACGGCATCAAGCAGGATTGGCTGACTAATGAAGACTCAATTTTTTAGAAGGCTGACCCCGACATCGACAACATTGCGAGAACCTGCAAAATAACCTGAAGTGGAAGAGTATTCTCCCCTGAGATTTCTCCTCTTAAAGCTGTTACAGGTCCTGTGATCATCCCTGCTTTTGTTCCTGTTGACACTACTACTACAATTCCTATGGTTACCCATACTGACACCCCTATCACTGAGTCCACCGAGACTCGGGGCAAAGGCATTGTGGTTGAGCATGTCCGGATGAAGGCGCAATCAGTATCTATCCCTGAGGCCTCCAAGAAGGAGATGGAAGAAATTCTGAAAATTATAAAGAGAAGAAACTACAATGTGGTCGAACAGCTAGGGTAGACTCCATCAAAGACTTCCATGCTAGCTTTATTGTTGTGTTCCGAGGCTCTTGCGAAGGCCTTGGTGAAATTTCTTAAAATTTCCCACGTACCACAGGAAACCTCTACTGACCAATTCCAAGACTGTGTGGCCAGTTTGACCGCTGATAATGGTTTGGGCTTTTCTGATGCTGATCTTACACCTAGAGGGAGGAAACACAATGAGGCGTTGCGTGTCTCTGTCGAATGCAGGGGTACAACTTTGGCCCATGTCCTGGTTGATACTGGTTCATCTTTGAATGTGTTGCCTAAGAAGGCTTTTGATCGACTAGACTGTGAAGGTCTGACCTTAAAACCCAGCAACATAGTGGTAAGGGCCTTCGAAGGTTCAAAAAGAATGGTGCATGAGGAGGTGGACATCCCCATTAAAGTTGGAACTCAAACCTTTGATTCAACTTTCTATGTGATGGACATTCGCCCTTCTTATTCCTGCTTATTGGGCCAACCTTGGATTCGTGATGCTGGTTTCGTCACCTCTACATTACATCAGATGCTGAAATACCCAACCAAGGGAAAAATCATTATTGTCCATGGAGAGGAGGAATATATGGTCAGTCACTTGAACTCCTTTAGATACATGGAAATGGATGGTGAATCCCTTGAAACTCTGTTTCAGCATTTCGAGGAAGTCCCACAAACAGTGGCAGCAACCAAGACTGTTTCCCAAGTCCCTAATATTACCAGGCCTCCGCTAAAGATGTCTTCTCTAAAAGATGCCAAGGTAGTAGTCGAAGAAGGTGGGTATACTATTTGGGGCCAACTCCCGGATATCCCTTACAAATCTGACAAATTTGGTTTGGGTTTCACTCCAGGAGCCCAGAAAGCTGTTCGTCGTGCTCGTACCAGAGGACCACCTTTGCGGATCAACAACCATGGAGTCAACAGTGGAGGATAGTGATGACGGTTGTGACCTGGAAGAATGGATTTTCCAAACTATCAACGGAGAACTCACCAACTGGAAAGCTAAATATTTTGTCCCAATTACTTTTATCCAACAATAATTGTCTTTAAATTTTTATCGGACTTGTAATAATTAAACAATTCAGACTTTTTAAAATCTTGTGTCTTACCCGAGGCACAAAGGTCCATTTGTAAGGGTTGTTACTTCATTTTAATATGTCATCAATGAATCATGGATGTTTTTTCATGCAAACTTTGTGCTCTTTGTCTTTCTTTTTCTACATTTTTATTTCTTTCAAAGATAGCTATGCTCTTACACACACTCACATATTAAAATACAGATCTATATCCACTCAGGATCCCATGGATAACGATTCTCCTATGGCTTATTGTGACTTTGAAAATCTTATCTACCAAGTCAAAGAAGATGGTGAGGAAGATTGTGAAGTTCCAGGGGAACTAGCCAGTTTGCTACAACAGGAAGAAAGGACCATACAACCCCACGAAGAACCAGTGGACACAATTAACTTAGGTACCGAAGAGGACAAGAAAGAAGTCAAGGTGGGTGCCAATCTAGAACCCAGTGTCAAGAAGCATTTAACTCAGTTGCTACATGAGTATGTTGAGGTCTTTGCCTGGTCATACAAAGACATGCCAGGACTTGATGCTGATATCGTGGTCCATCGTCTACCGACAAAAGAAGACTGCCCTCCGATAGAACAGAAAGTTTGTCGCATGCGGCCAGACATGTCAGAGAAGATTAAGACTGAAGTCATGAAACAAATCAACATCGGGTTCTTATCCGTCACCTCCTATCCATAATGGGTTGCCAATTTTGTTCTAGTGCCTGATAACGAGAAATCATATCATATAATTACTACGCTTTTTAACGATTTTATAATACATTAAGTCGTCTAACTCTCGATTATTCCGAGTTTGTTTGTCTTTTTACAGGTATAACATTTGTCAACTCAAACCAATGGAAAAGGACTACATGAAGGAGGCTAGACAATAAACAAAGAGAAAAAGAACTAAAACTGCAAAGTTTGGAGATTTTGGAGCATCGACGGTCGTCACACCCTCGTGACGGATGTAACAACCCCCAACTTGAAACAACGCTCGTCACACATCATTGACGAGCGTAATGCGCTATTTAAGCACGTTACGATCGTCACCCACCTGTGACGACCGTCACGCGCGTGAAGATGAACGTTGTGAATTGGTGGAGACGTGGGCAACGTGAGGGCATACTTGTTCTCCTATTTTCCCTCCACTCAGTAACCATGCTCCCTATTTTTCCTCCACTCAAGCCTCCTCTCAAGATATTTTCAACTGCTATTTTCTCTCCTATATATATGTGTGATAGTGCAAGGCTGTAATGGGTCGAAGGAATTTTCCCATAACAGAATTATTACTTTTGCCATTATTTTTATTTCCTTGTTTTAGGGCATTTTTCCATATACTGTAATTCCTACTTCCAGTATTATTTCAAGCTTTAGTTTTAGGTGTTAATTCTTCATTCAAGAATTAACACAAAATTATTTACTTCAATCAAGCTGCAAGGAATATTGTAACATTTCAAGATTACCATAACAACGTTATCTCCAGGTTTTTATTGCAATTAATATTTATTCATTTTTGTATTATGCCAATTATTTTTATGAATTATATTTTGAATTCCATTGTTGTTAAATCTATTATGACCGGCTAAATTATTCGTACTGGTATGTGACTCTTAAGAATCGAAGGAATTCAGTGATACCTTGTCCAAAAATATTTATTTATAAAACAATTTCTGGTTTCCAATTTCCATGCTTAATTTAACTACCCTTGTCACGAGAGTGAGAGGTTAATTAACACGATTTTTCCACGAGAGTGGGAAATTAATTAAGGCAAGAACCTGCATGCGAGAGCTGGGGTTCAACCCAGATAGTGGTAACGAAACATTGATTTTTAAATACACGAGAGTGTTTTAATAAATTAATTAAACTCAAATTGTTTTCAAAAGGTGTTATTAAATTTAAAGTGAATCCACTAGGTTTAGTAGCATAACTTATTTCATGAACACGAGAGTGTATGTCTTAGGTTTTTAAACAATTAGTTTTTACCGAAATACTTTATAGGCCAAGCGATTCACCGAGTTCCTGAAGTCCGACTATAACATACTGGTATAACTATTACTATTATTTTTAATTAAACTGTTTCCCCCCTAAAATCAAATATTCATCGCTTAGTTAAACAAACTGTAACATTAGATCGTATGCGATTGATCCTCAGTCTCTGTGGGTTCGATAATCATTTAAAACTAGAAAGACTGAACTGTATACTTGCAGTTAGTATCCCGACAGACTCATAAAGTCCCGATCAAGTTTTTGGCACCGTTGCCGGGGACTGGTAGTCAATTAATTACGATTCTTCTGTTGCGCATTTAAACTAGGCAACAGAAAACCCTTTTTCGATTTGTATGCCAAGGACTCGCTCACAAGGCGAACCACTTGACAAATAGACGGACGAACCTGAACGCATTCTTTCCGTAAAACGTGCAGTCAGGGATTACTGTTTAAATCACGCTATTCCTTTACCCAAACCTGAAATCAAGATTGATTCTGAAACAGATTCTAATTCTTCCTGAGACCGAAAACAATCTAGAATTAGACATGGCCGAAGAACAAAGGACCCGTCCACTGAAGGAGTACGCAGCTCCATCACAACAAGAACCCCACAACATCATTGCTGCTCCAGCAATAAACCGAAACGATTTTGAGTTGAAACCGTCATTGATATCAGCTATCCAACAACGCCAATTCTCTGGAGATCCTTCCGAGGATCCAAATGAACATCTTACAAAATTCGTTCAATTTGCCGACACAGTTATAGCAAATGATGTTAGTAAAGATGCAATAAGATTACGTCTTTTCACTTTCTCGCTAAGAGATAGAGCTTAGGCTTGATTGCAATCCTTGCCATCAAATTCCGTCACTACGTGGGAAGGACTGAAGATTGTATTTTTAGCATGATACTTTCCCCCGAGCAAGACTGCTGCACTAAGAGCCCAAATCAACGGATTTAGGCAGAAGGATACTGAATCGCTATTCGATGCATGGGAATGCTACAAAGATATGATGCGAATGTGCCCACATCACGGATTAGAAAAATGGCTAATCATCCACACGTTTTATAATGGACTCTTGTACAACACAAGACTCTCTATAGATGCCGCCGCAAGTGGTACACTGATGGACAAGCCTTATGACGAAGCTAACCAACTCATTGAAAACATGGCTCAAAACCACTACCAGTGGGGAGGAGAAAGAACATCTGTGGAGAAAACTCAAACCAAAGGTGGGATGTACGAGATTAGTAGCCTAGATAAAGTTAATGCTAAGGTAGATGCTCTTACCCAAAAGATAGAAAGCTTGACCTTACCTACTGCAGCTACCGTGGCTGCAGTTACCCCAAGCTGCGAAGTTTATGGAGTTTCTGGTCATGTTGGAACCGAATGTCAAGTCTTAGCAGGAATATCAGTTGATCAGGTAAATTACGGTCAAGGTAATCCTTATGCTAATACCTATAATCCTGGTTGGAAGAACCATCCTAACTTCTCGTACAAGAACAATAATGCTTTATATGCACCTGGCCAAGCACCTGCTGTACCTCCAGGTTATCAAAAACCCGTTGTTAATGTTCCTAACATTCCTAAGAAATCTAACCTTGAAATCCTAATGGAAAATTTTATCGCTAATCAAGCCCAACAAAACAAAGAATTCCTCAATCAAAATGTTCACACCGGTGAACAGTTGAAGCTATTAGCAAATATGGTAGATGCCCTAGCAACTCACAATAAAATGTTAGAAACCCAAATCTCCCAAGTAGCACAACACCAAGCTAGTTATGCCGCACCTGCTGGTACATTTCCTGAACAGCCACAACCCAATCCTAAAGGACATGCAAATGCTATCACATTAAGAAGTGGGACAGCCCTTGATGGACCGGTAGATCCTAGACTCCAAAACCCGACCATGTATCAAAAACCTGAAAAAGAAGTAGAGAAGTCGAAAGATCAATCTGAGAATGTAGAGGAAGACGCGAATGAGAACATAGAGGCTTCAGAAAAACCCTACGTGCCTCCACCACCATATAAACCACCAATTCCATACCCCCAAAGACTTGCAAAATCCAAGAACGAGGGACAATTCAAGAAATTTGTAGAACTTCTGAAACAATTAAACGTTACTATTCCGTTTATAGAAGCTATAACCCAAATGCCGTCATATGCTAAATTCCTAAAAGAAATATTGTCTAATAAGAAAAAAATCGTTGAAAAAGAAACCGTTATGCTAACTGCCGAATGTAGCGCCATAATTCAAAATAACATGCCTCCAAAGTTAAAAGATCCTGGTAGTTTCTCCATACCATGTGTAATTGGAAAATCTGTCATAGATAAAGCCTTATGAGATTTAGGAGCCAGTGTTAGTCTAATGCCCTTATCTATTTGCGAGAAGCTCAAATTAGGCGACATGAGACCTACCAAGATGTCCCTACAACTAGCCGACAGATCAGTCAAATTCCCTGTTGGTATGCTAGAAAACATTCATGTCCGAATAGGACAATTTTACATACCGACTGACTTTATAATAATGGACATCAATGAAGATTCAAACATTCCCATCATACTAGGAAGACCATTTTTAGCTACTGCAGGAGCCATCATTGACGTTAAGAAAGGAAAACTTACCTTCGAGGTAGGAGAAGAAAAAGTAGAATTCATTCTTTCCCAATTCTTTAAAGCCCCTGCTATAGATGACTCATGCAGTCTCCTAGATATTATTGATGAATGTGTCAAAGAACTTGAAAGCCAAGAAGACACCTATTCTGGGATGCTAAAAATTCAGACACCAACTATCCTCAAGGACGATGACTGGAAACAAGAACATTTAGATGCCGACCTAAGCGAATATTTAGCCATAACACCCGATCCTGCCCCGACTGATAAGAAAACTGGTATAGAACTTAAAACATTACCTGAAGATCTTAGGTATGAATTTTTAGATAAAGAACTAGAACGGCCAGTTATAGTTAATGCCAATTTAGGGAAGATCGAAACCGAAAAACTTCTTAGTGTGTTAAGGAAATATCCAACCGCGTTAGGCTATAATATATCAGATCTAAAAGGAATAAGCCCTTCTCTCTATATGCACCGCATTATGCTGGAGGAGGACTGCAAGACTTCTAAAGAACATCAAAGACGAATAAATCCTATCCTAAGTGAAGTCGTTAAGAAAGAAGTGCAGAAACTACTAGAGGCAGGCATCATATACCCAATATCAGATAGTAACTGGGTCAGTCCAATTCATGTGGTGCCTAAGAAAGGAGGTGTTACGGTTATAACGAACTCAAAAGGCGAATCGGTAGCATAACGTACCCAAACAAGATGGAGAATGTGTATCGATTATAGAAAACTGAACAAAGCTACGCGCAAGGACCATTTCCCGTTACCATTCATTGATCAAATGCTCGAGCGTTTAGCCAAACATTCCCATTTCTACTATCTTGACGGATACTCAGGATTCTTCCAAATTCCCATTCATCCTGACGATCAAGAGAAAACCACGTTCACATGTCCCTATGGTACCTTTGCATACCGAAGAATGCCATTTGGACTATGTAACGCACCTGCAACTTTCCAACGATGCATGATGGCGATTTTCGCAGACTTTTTAGACGGAATTATGGAAGTATTCATGGACGATTTCTCTGTCTGTGGAGAAAGTTTTGACGGATGTTTATCAAATCTTGAATTAGTACTGAAATGTTGTGTCAATGTCAACCTAATGCTCAATTGGGAAAAATGTCACTTCATGGTAAGACAAGGAATTGTGTTGGGTCACATTGTATCAAACAGAGGGATTGAAGTCGACAAAGAAAAAATCGAAATTATCAAAAACCTTCAACCACCCAAAACAGTTAGAGAAATAAGAAGTTTTCTAGGACACGCTGGTTTTTACCGACGTTTTATAAAAGATTTCTCTAAAATCACTAAGCCACTAACTGAATTATTAATGAAAGAAGCTGAGTTTATTTTCGATGATAAATGCTTGAACGCATTTGAGACGCTTAAAGAAGCCTTAATTTCAACACCTATTATGCAACCTCCTGATTGGAACCTACCATTTGAAATAATGTGCAATGCAGGCGATTATGCTGTAGGCGCAGTCCTAGGACAACGCAAAGATAAAAAGCTTCACGCTATCTACTATGCAAGCAGAACACTCGATCCCGCGCAAATGAATTACGCCACTATGGAGAAGGAACTCTTAGTTGTGGTATTCGCATTGGATAAGTTTTGTGCCTACTTAGTAGGCGCAAAAATCATTATTTACACGGATCATGCCGCGATCCGATACTTACTAAGTAAGAAAGACGCCAAACTGTGACTACTCCGATGGATCCTACTCCTACAAGAATTTGACTTGGAAATAAAAGACAAAAGAGGAACTGAAAATGTGGTAGCTGACCATTTATCAAGATTAGATGGAATCCAAACCGAGAGTGTTCCCATAAATGAAGATTTCCCTTATGAACGCCTTATTGCTAAGCTAGAGATAGACCCTACCGACATTTTAGATCAACACAATGAACCTTTAACAATTGCGGTAGTAAACGCCATTTGTACCAACACCACATTACCATGGTACGCTGATTTCGTCAACTATTTAGCTGTCGGTGTTTTACCACCTGACTTAACGTACCAACAGCGGAAGAAATTCTTCCATGATCTTAAACACTATTTTTGGGATGAACCATTACTCTTTAAAAGAGGCGCCGGTGGTATCTACCATCGCTGTGTTCCTAACGATGAAATAGACGATGTCATTTCCCATTGCCATTCTGCCCCTTATGGTGGACACGCTAGTACGTCGAAAACTTGTGCAAAAATACTTCAAGCTGGCTTCTTTTGGCCTGCCTTATGGAAAGACGTCCACGTAGCAATTATGAACTGCGATAGATGTCAACGCACAAGAAATATATCTAGACGCGACGAAATGCCACAAAAAGGAATCCTCGAAGTAGAAATTTTCGATGTATGGGGAATTGATTTCATGGGACCATTCCCTGCATCTTTTGGAAATAAGTATATTTTGGTAGTCGTTGACTACGTATCAAAATGGATTGAAGCCATCGCCGCACCCACAAACGATACACGCGTGGTACTAAAACTATTCAAGCATATTATCTTCCCACGATTCGGTGTACCAAGACTAGTAATCAGTGATGGTGGTTCCCATTTTATCTCTAGAATTTTCGAAAAGTTACTTTCAAAATATGGCGTTAAACATCGCATAGCCACACCATACCATCCTCAAACGAGCGGACAAGTGGAAGTGTCAAATAGGGAGATAAAACAAATCCTTGAGAAAACTGTAGCCACATCCAGAAAAGACTGGTCCTCCAAGCTAAATGATGCTCTTTGGGCATATCGGACAGCTTTTAAAACCCCTATCGGAACAACGCCATTTAAATTATTTTATGGAAAATCTTGTCATTTGCCAGTAGAATTAGAACATAAAGCTTATTGGGCCATTAAAACCCTTAACTTAAATTACAAGATTGCTGGCGAGAAACGAGTATTAGATATCCATGAATTAGAAGAATTACCTTTAGACGCTTATGAAAATGCTAGAATCTATAAGGAAAGAACAAAAAAATGGCACGATAAGCGTATCTCGCGGAAAGAATTTAAGGAAGGAGACATCGTACTCCTATTCAACTCTAGACTGAAACTTTTCCGGGGAAAATTACGTTCCAGATGGTCAGGACCATTCGAAATTAACATAGTTTTCCCAAGTGGTGAGATAGAAATTAAAGGAAATTCTATCGAACCATCCATAGTCAATGGCCAGCGCCTAAAGCACTACTTTAACATCGGAAATATCAACTATTCGGCTTATCTTCAGTTAAGTGAGCCACCTACCCCGATACCTAACTGAATAGGTATTATCTGTCGAGCCGTCGACATAAAATAAAGGCGCTTCGTGGGAGGCAACCCATGTTTTATTTTAATTATTTTTATTGTTTTAACATGTTTTTATTTTTATTTTCTTTTTCTTAATCTGTAAAATTTTCATGATTGCATATCTTACTCCTTTTTGTTTTCTTCTATTTTTATTTTCCCTTTAAACTTTCTTTTTCTTTTTTATTTAACTTCGGCAAATTTTTGACCTGAAAATACTAACTTAGTTTTTTTCAAACATTTATTAAATATTTTCAGGGGGTAATTCTTTTGCTTTCATATTTAGCTATATGGCACGTGTAAACTTCATGAATGTCACTTTGAGAAGTAGACACCAAAGAAGACGCTTTGAGGATCTGGCTAAGCGGGAAATATGCCCTACAATCTATGATGATGACCATGCTATGACCGCTCTTGGCATTCGTGAGAGTGTCATGTATTTGCTACATCAGATTGGCTGGGACACTGCTCCTATCCAAAGACGGTACTGTACTTACAAGAAGCTGACCCTTGAGTTCCTGAGCACCCTGAGCTTCATTCCAAATCACAGGATAGGATTCAACCGTGGGTTGATCACTTTCAGGATGTTTGACATGGACTACACCTATAACCTCAGGGAGTTCAGCCACCTGCTAGGATTCCCTTTTGGACCCGATGTTATCACTATGACCCAGGAGGACCTCTTGCTTGATTCTGATCTTGATTTTTTCTGGGGAAGCATTGCTGGCAATAACCATCCAGAGCCGTCTGATCTTTATTCTGAGTGCATCCATAACTCGGCTATCAGGTACTTTCACAAGATCATCGCCCATACCCTTTTTGGTAAACAGCAGAATGTTACATCCGTGTCCCGCGACGAGCTCTTCATTATGTACTGTGCCTCCCAGAGCCGACCGATAAACGGTGCCGCTTATATGTTAGCCAACATGGAGAGTATTATCCACACTCCATATGCACCAATCCTGTTGGGTGGTTTAGTCACTATGATATCAAATGCAATTGGACTCCGCAGGCCTATGCTAGGATCAGCCCCGCATTATGGAATAAAGCCGATGAACATTGAATTCTACTTTAACACTAGCTTTATCGGGAACCTTGGGCCAGATCAATTTGAGTTGTTAATTAATCATGAGATTGTCCACCAGTTTAAGCTTCCGAACCCTATCACTAGTGTGCATAATAGAGCAAACTGGCTTTTTGACCTCCACCATCCTGCTACACCGCCTTCGTCTCCTTCTACTGTTGACATTTACGAAGTAACCAACACTTCTAATGCTGATGAAGACCCTGCCACACCATCGGGATACCATGAGTTCCCCGATCCATGGGAACAACAGACAGCTTCTACTGAGACCGCCACCCAGGCTCTAGAGCTCACACCACCACCTCCACCTACTGTTACCCTGCACTCTTTGCATGAAGAAATTACTGAAATGCGGGGCGAGCTTACATCTCTCCGGGTGGATTTCATCGCTTTCATGGATTTGGTGACCGATCAGCTGGATTTCATGCACCAGCATATATTCCCGACTCCCCGTGGCTAGAGTTGCCGTTGTTATCTTATTCTTTTCTCTCGCATTTGTACATACAGTGGGTACACTGTTTAGTTTTAGTGTGGGAGGGATACTAGTTATTTTAGCATTTTATTCTAGTTATTTTAGCATTCTATCATTTTTATTTTTTAGTTATTCCGAAACAATTTTTATGGATTAATTCAATTATTTATCAAGTACCAAGTTTATTTTATTTTTTATTCCTTTTCATTTTCAGCATACTGTTTATTTCTTTTAATTTACTGTTTGTATTTTCCCGCAAATATTATTATTATGTGTTGGTAAATAATATTACAGAACTTTAATATTCAAAACTTTAATTAATTAGAATATTTCAAAACTTAAAATATTTCAAACTTTATTATTAAGAAAATAATAAAAAAATATATAAAAATATATAAACATCTCCAACGGTCTTGTAACGGTCTTCTCATTAATGACATTGAACGTGTTACAACCGTCACACCCTCGTGACGAGCGTAACACGCATTTTTGCCTTGTGACGTCCGTCATGCCCTCGTGACGACCGTCACGCATACAATGTATCAGAACAGCTATTACAGAACCGTTCCAACCATTCTCTTCTTAACCTCCCTTCTTCCATTGTCACAAAATCACACGAAAAATACCCACTCCACTCCATTTTTCTTCAAACTTCCAAACTTCCAACACTAAAATACTATCCACCCACTACCCCAATTTCATATTCCAAACCTTTTGCAAGCAAATTCTACCCATACCATGGCCAATAACCAACAAGCTCCCGCTCTCACTTTCAGATCCGGCGAACAAGGAGAAAACCAACGGGCAAAATTTCAGAAATTTCAACGCCGAGGTCTCCAACCTACACGGTATGTTGATATCGACTGCCTGAGGAGTTTGGGACTACTTGACAGTGTCCTCCAATTGTTTCAAATTGTGGATTTATGGAACTTGTGCCGCGAACCAAGACCGATTTATGAAACTCTTACTCTTGAGTTTTTGAGTTCCTTTGTTTACATCACTCCGCCAGGTGCCACGAAACAACTGTCATGCCTGGCCAAATTACGCATGTTTGGCATTGAGCACGAGTTGCCTCAATCCGACATCGCGCGACTTTTAGGCTTATGTTCGGACAAAGGTGTCCATCTCTGGGTGCCGAATAATTTTGGTGAGGAAGCCTTCAACTTATGGCACAGTTTGATGAATATCCGTGCCGGATCCTACGACCACCTAAATGCCACCCACATTCATAATCTGGCCATCCGCTATTTCCACCGCATCCTCAGCAACACAATCTTCACCCGTGACAGCAACCACAAGCTCAACTCTAAGGAGCTCTTCTTTATGCATTGCGCGTTCACAGGGCAAAGGATCAACGTCTCCCCGTTCTTACTCACTCACATCTACTCTATTTGTGCTAGAGGCGGAAAACCATTTTATTTCGGAGGGTTGGTCACTTCACTTGCTATAGGTCTGAACTACGGTGGTGCTCTCGCGACTTTGCCTTCTATGGCACCGGCTTTGCTGACTTTGGATCACTGCAAAGCCGCACATCTCATTTACGAGCGGGAGGATGGCAGATTCCACCCTGTGATCAGGAACACTGTTTATCAGAACATCATTTTGCCTTGCAGGGACCGAATCGATCAAAGAAACCTAGCAAACTGGTTATTTGATCCTGCAACTCCCGCAGAGCGTGCACCTACTCATGAAGACCAACCTGCAGCCCCCGTAGACGAAATGCAAGAAGAGCTGGATAGTGCTCCTCCCGTCCACGACATTTCAGGATCCTCATCTGCACCTCCTCCTATTAATCTTGAAGACATCCTCCGCGCCATCCATATGCAAAACCAAATGAGCGCAACACTTGAAAGAAGGAAACACGAGCAATTTGAGTCTCTGTGCTCTCAAAACACTCAAATCTTGACTGGGCAGTGCAACATGAATGAGAGGTTAGATGAGGCCCTATCAGAGCTTAACGCCTTAAGGATGGACGTCAGCACCCTTGGTTTCCAAGATACTGACACAGAAGCCACTCCTACCAGACACTCTCGCACCAGGAGTAGAGGACGTGGTCACCAGTAGTTTTTCTTTATTTTTTATGTAGTTTATTAATTTTTCTGTTCTTTTCCTTTCCGTTTGTTCTTTATAATTGTACTTCCCCGCCTATATACCGCAACATTGAGGACAATGTCGGATTTAGTGTGGGAGAGGTACCTTTCCTTCCTTTATAAACTAGTAATTTTTATGATATATCTCGATTTAAATTCTTCACTTTATTCAGCCATACCAAAAAAAATTTATCTTCGCATTAGCCCGACATACCTATTTTAACGAAATCCCCAGTTAGGGAAGCCGAAAATGACATAACAAGATTGATACGGTTATGACACCGTAGACTTCCTACATACGCGATCTGTTTCAATAACCATTATACCGAAATCTAGAGTTTTTAGTTCTACAGTAACCCCTAGTAGTTTATACTAGCAGTCAGCATCGTCTTGACACAAACCACGTGGAGAATCGATGAATATAAGTGTTTGATGCCTGATCATTAAAATATCCTCCCTATCTCGTTGCTAAAAGAAAAGAAATTTTGTGCACCAAAATATACGGTCACATATAAGAGTTGAGAAAATAACGAAGGAATCCAGTGTAGGTTGGTTCAGAGGTATCTGGTTCTGAACTCGGTAGGGCGTGCTATGGCTCGATCCCCCACAACTTCCAACTTGGATAACATATGTAGGGTTGCCACATTCATGTACCAGACCCTGTGCTAAAAGGATCAAAGTCACTAACCGGTTACTCCACTACGTGCATGCTAAGACAAAGGGCTTAATGTGATTGCGCCAGAACAAAACCGGGTGAAATAGATAAGAGGAACTCTGGGCAGAATTATAACAGAACTGTTGGATAGCTCGTTTGAAATGGAAGCCTACGACTAAGCTTATTGCTTATGTCATTAGCGTATCTTTAGTGTTTCACTCAAGTATTTGCCGAACCGACGAGGATTTCCCGAAATTACTTTAAAAATCCAAGGTATGTCATGCGTATGCGCTTGACAAAACATGTCCGACCTTTCGAATGACTATTTGCTTGAGGACAAGCAAAGGTTTAAGTATGGGGGAATTTGATAACGAGAAATCATATCATATAATTACTACGCTTTTTACCGATTTTATAATACATTAAGTTGTCTAACTCCCAATTATTCCGAGTTTATTTGTCTTTTTACATGTATAACATTTGTCAACTCAAACCAATGGAAAAGGACTACATAAAGGAGGCTAGACAATAAACAAAGAGAAAAAGAACTAAAACTGCAAAGTTTGGAGATTTTGGAGCAGTGACGGTCGTCACACCGTCGTGACGGGCGTAACGACCCCCAACTTGAAACAATGCTCGTCACACATCACTGACGAGTGTAATGCGCTATTTAAGCGCGTTACGACCATCACCCACCTGTGACGACCGTCACGTGCGTGAAGATGAACGTTGTGAATTGGTGGAGATGTGGGCAACGTGAGGGCAGACTTGTTCTCCTATTTTCCCTCCACTCAGTAACCATGCTCCCTATTTTTCCTCCACTCAAGCCTCCTCTCAAGATATTTTCAACTGCTATTTTCTCTCCTATATATATGTGTGATAGTGCAAGGCTGCAAGGGGTCGAAGGAATTTTCCCAGAACATAATTATTACTTTTGCCATTATTTTTATTTACTTGTTTTAGAGCATTTTTCCACATACTATAATTCCTACTTCCAGTATTATTTCAAGCTTTAGTTTTAGGTGTTAATTCTTCATTCAAGAATTAACACAAAATTATTTACTTCAATCAAGCTGCAAGGAATATTGTAACATTTCAAGATTACCATAGCAACGTTATCTCCAGGTTTTTATTGCAATTAATATTTATTCATTTTTGTATTATGCCAATTATTTTTATGAATTATATTTTGAATTGCATTGTTGTTAAATCTATTATGTCCGGATAAATTATTTGTACTGGTATGTGACTCTTAAGAACTGAAGGAATTCAGTGATACCTTGGCCAAAAATATTTATTTATAAAACAATTTATGGTTTCCAATTCCCATGCTTAATTTAACTACCCTTGTCACGAGAGTGAGAGGTTAATTAACACGATTTTTCCACGAGAGTGGGAAATTAATTAAGGCAAGAACCTGCATGCGAGAGCTGGGGTTCAACCCAGATAGTGGTAACGAAACATTGATTTTTAAATACACGAGAGTGTTTTAATAAATTAATTAAACTCAAATTGTTTTCAAAAGGTGTTATTAAATTTAAAGTGCATCCACTAGGTTTAGTAGCATAACTTATTTCATGAACACGAGAGTGTATGTCTTAGGTTTTTAAACAATTAGTTTTTACCGAAATACTTTATAGGCCAAGCGATTCACCGAGTTCCCGAAGTCCGACTATAACATACCGGTATAACTATTACTATTATTTTTAATTAAACTGCTTCCCCCCTAAAATCAAATATTCATCGCTTAGTTAAACAAACTGTAACATTAGATCGTATGCGATTGATCCTCAGTCTCTGTGGGTTCGATAATCATTTAAAACTAGAACGAATGAACTGTATACTTGCAGTTAGTATCCCGACAGACTCATAAAGTCCCGATCAGTGCCTAAAAAAGACGGTAAAGTACACATGTGCGTGGACTACAGAGGCTTGAATAGGGCAAGCCCCAAGGATGACTTCCCGCTGCCCCATATCGATATTCTGGTTGACAACACTGTACAACATAAAGTATTTTACTTCATGGATGGATTCTCAGGCTACAATCAAATCAAAATGGCACCTGAGGACATGGAGAAAATGACCTTTGTTACACAGTGTGGCACATTCTGTTACAAGGTTATGCCATCCGGGTTGAAGAACGCTGGGGCAACTTATCAACGCGTCATGGTAGCTCTATGTCACGATATGATCCATCATGAAATAGAGGTATATGTGGATGGCATGATAGCTAGATCTCAAACTGAATAGGAACATCTTGACCATTTGCAGAAATTATTTGAAAGACTGAAGAAATACAAGTTAAGGTTGAACCCGAATAAATGCACATTTGGGGTGAGGTCCGGTAAACTCCTAGGCTTCATCGTCAGCGGTAAAGGCATCGAAGTGGACCTTGAAAAGGTAAAAGCAATACAAGAAATGCCTGCTCCTCGCACCGAGAAGAAATTCATAGGATTCTTAGGACGGCTAAACTACATTGCCAGATTCATCCTCACCTAACGGCTACTTGTGAACCAATCTTCAAATTATTGAAGAAAGATCAAGTAGTAAAATGGAATGATGAATGCCAAGATGCCTTTGACAAGATCAAAGAGTACCTTCAAGAGCCTCCTGTTTTGATGCCACCAGTCGAGGGAAGACCTTTGATCATGTATCTAATTGTCTTAGAAAATTCAATGGGGTGTGTGTTGGGGCAGCATAACGAGTCTGGCCGAAAAGAGCATGTTATTTACTACTTGAGAAAAAAGTTTACCGACTGTGAAACCAGATATTCACTGCTCGAGAAAACTTGTTGCACTCTGGCATGGGCAGCTCGCCGACTAA
The DNA here is from genome assembly GCA_948472305.1 of Vicia faba. Lineage (NCBI taxonomy): Eukaryota > Viridiplantae > Streptophyta > Magnoliopsida > Fabales > Fabaceae > Vicia > Vicia faba. Next base: position 1,210,083,959 of record OX451740.1, on the reverse strand, counting down.
GGCAGTTTATGTTGACCCATACTACCTTGTTGATATCCAAGATGGATCCAATAAAATACATATTTGAGAAGTCTGCCCTCTCTAGGAGAATAGCAAGATGGAAAATGATCCTGACAGAATACAACATTCAATATACTACCCAAAAAGAAATAAAGGGCAGTGTGTTAGCCTATCACCTTGCTCATCAGGCTGTGGATGACTATCAATCCATGAAATTCGAGTTCCCAGATGAAGACATCATGATGGTAAACAATTGTGAAGAACTCAGACAATATGATGGACCTGAACAAGGATCCCGATGGACCCTAGTTTTTGATGGAGCCTCCAACGCATTCGGAAATGGCATAGGTGCTGTAATCATATCCTTTGAAGGATGTCATAATCCCTTCACCGCAAGACTTTGCTTCAACTGTACTATTAATATGGCAGAATACGAAACGTGTATTTTTGGTCTCAAAGCTGCCATAGATTTGGGAATCAAGTCCTTAAGTTTATTTGGAGATTCAGCCTTAGTCATCAGTCAGATCAAAGGAGAATGGGACACGAAGCACCCTAACCTTATCCCCTACAAAGAACATATGTTGACATTAATCCCACATTTCGAGGAAATTACCTTTGAGCATTTTCCACGAGAGGAAAATCAACTAGCGGACGCGCTAGCCACCATGTCATCCATGTTTAAACTCAAGCGGGGTAACAAGGTTCCCTAGATCACCAATGAGCGGATGGATGAACCAGCTTACTATCACGAGATCGATACTGAAGAAGTAGTGGAATAGCCTTGGTTCCATGAAGTTAAGAGGTATCTCAAGGCCCAAGAGTATCCGGAAGGAGCTTCAGTCAATGATAAGAAGTTCTTGAGGAGATTCTCTGCTAAGTTCTTCCTCAGTAATGGCATCCTTTACAAGTGCAACCACGACTCTGTTTTGCTTCGTTACATAGACAAGGTTGAGGCAGAAAAGATCATTGTTGATCTATATGAAGGCACTTTTGGCACCCATTCTAGTGGGCATACGATGGCAAAAAAGATCCTACGGGCAAGGTACTACTAGTCTACCATGGAATTAGATTACTATCAGAATTCACGAACCTGCCACAAGTGTCAGATCTATGCTGACAAAGTGCATGTGCCTCCAGTTCCTTTAAACGTCCTGACTGTTCCCTGGCCATTCGTGATGTGGGCATCGATATGATTGGAAAAATCAAACCTACAGCTTCTAATGGGCACCACTTCATCTTGGTGGCCATTGACTACTTCACGAAATGGGTTGAGGCTGCTTCTTTCGCTTCTGTTACCAAGAATGTTGTCGCTCGGTTCATCAAACAGAATCTCATCTGTCGGTACGGTATCCCAGAGAGAATCATCACAGACAATGGTACGAAACTCAACAATACTATGATCATTGCACTATGCGCGCAATTCAAGATCCAACACCATAATTCTTCTCATTACCGGCCAAAGATGAATGGTGTTGTCGAAGTTGTGATACAGTGGAAAGAACTGACTGTTTTTTGGAATGCTGGTTTGCATTTTGTGTTTTGTATTCGCAAAATGTCACGGTAAGCAAGAGTCGCCATCGACTTTTATTTTATCCAACAAGGAAAGGAAAAAAGCACAGAAAAACTCCTTTTTCGAGATATTTCTCGGGTTCGGGGGGTAGATTATAGAAAGGGAAGGTGTTAGCACCCTTTATGTCCGTGGTTATCCACGGGCTCTTAGGTACTTGCTCAATTGTTTTCAAAATTTGCTTTCTTTGTGCTTGTGGGTTTGAAAAAAAAATTTGTTTAAAAACTTCGATTTAACTCTTGCTTCTGTCCTCAAGAGTGTATGAAGTGTTTTTGAAAACTTTGTTCGAAAAGTGTAAGTGTGAAAAGTTTTTGTTTTTTGAAAGAGAAAGTATCTAAGAACCATCCACCTACTCGAAAAAGGAATCGTTCTATGCTATTTTCCTTTAGGCAATGCTATCCTACTATGGATGAGTAGGTAGCACTGTCGTTGGAGTTTAAGGGTCAATTCGAATGAGGGACTTACGGTCACTAAAGCAATGTTAGGACGCCTTAGCGGTAACCCTAATGTCTTAGATCATTTGTTTGAGGAAATCATATCCGAGGCAACCATTTTGAGGCGACTATGATCTTTTAGACAAGAGGGCGACCTCTAAAACGACCTATACTTAATGACCGTGTACGAAGGCAACCAAGTGGGGTGTACCCTAGGAGTGCGCATGTGCGAGTGTGACGTTTTCATTTATTTTTATCTTTGTACATGTTAAGGGTGATCTAAGTTGATTTTAAGATTAACATTCAGTCTTGTCATGCAAACCCTATTATCAAACATCTAACAATTATAATTTGCGGAAAATAAAATGCGAAATTTAAATTACAAGGCGTCGGGTATTTACATCGCCAAAGACAAACCCTTTTGAAAAAAATAAAAATAAAGTAATAAAAATAAATAAAAGTCCTATTTACTATTACAATCCAGGAGCAAGTGCATTATTGGATAGAAAAAGTAAATCGCGGTGCAAAATTAAACCGGACGCATGATTAGGGTTTTGACCCTTTTGGTTAAAGAATAACATCCTTTTTTTGGTTTTTTGTTGTTTTTAAATTAAGAAAGAAATAAATCCTAAATTAATTGCTAAATTAAATTAAATTAATTAATTAATAAAAATAAAAATGAATTATTTTTGGAGTTTTTGATTATTTTAAGAAAGAAAATAAAATTAATTGAATTGGTAATTAAAACCTATTTAAATCTAATTAATTTTAATTATTTGTAAAATAGGTTAAAGTTTATTCTATAATTAAAACCTAAATTAATTAATTATTATTTATTAATAAAAAAATTAAAAGTTAAAATTTGATTGAATAAAAATTATTTTTTGGTGATTTTATTTTATAAAAGGAAATTTGTGATTGGTTAGAAGTTAAATAAAATAATAAAACAATTAAAATAAATAAACAAAATACATAAGAAGAGGGGAGTATGGGCCTGAATAGGTGGTGTGAGTAGCAATTGGAAGGCCCATTAGTGGCTGGCCTTTGTTGACTTTTTGGATCTAGTGTGCACGCCTGGACTTTGCCTATGATGGACCTTCAGCTTTGGACTCTCAGATTTGGCCTTTGGCCATCTGGCAATTGGATGAATGATGGCGCATGGTGAGTTGTAAGATAGAGCATGCACTGGATCACCTGAAGAACAAAAACATTGAGAAAGTGGGAGACCTGGGATTCAAACTCAGGTCCTGAAAGATAATGCACGCTTGCCTTGCCACTACGCCATGTTGTTATGTTTATTAGTATAATGCAAATAATTTATATTATATAAAAACAAAATCATATGCCAGCAATTAAAAAAACGCGTGCATGGTTTGAAAGGGCCAATGGGAAGGGGACACCTCATCGTCCCTGTCCTGGAATCTGCACAAAAATACCTGCGGATTTGAATCCGCCGCTAAAAACGCAGGCCTATTCAAAGATCTTTTCTAGGTCATATAAATCCATTCCAAGAACATGGCTTGACTCGTCCTGGCTTCCTGATCAAAACCATGCCCTTCTTGTGGATCAATTGTTCCTGAAATAGAAAACCCCAAAAACGCTTCCAAGAACCCTAGCTATGGCGTTTTGCATTACAGGTTAGATAAACGAAATTAAGTGATGCCAAAAGTTTACAAATGATGTGAGGATTACAAATATGCAATTATTTCATTCAATGGATTCAAGAATGGCGAGTTTCGATTTCAAGAACAGGGGTATGTTTCGTGACACTTACAGCGCGTTTGGACGTCTGAAAAAGCTTGCTTTAGATCCAGGTAGCTTGTATGAACGTCCAGGAAGCGATTGGGACAAGTCTCAGCTCTTGAAAACACCTCTAACTATGATTTCAATCTCAAGCTTTTTTGTGAATTTTTCAAATCTTGTTATGCCTCTCTCTGCACTCTCCAACCCTTGTTTCGTATCCTTTGGCTTGCTTATGTATTGTGCAGTGTATTAGGGTAAGAATCATGGACTGAATCCCTTCATATCAATGCATAAGAATTTGATTTGATCTCTTCTTTAAAACCTTCCAAATTTGTCCAATTTCAATCTTTTTGCACATGATTTGGCTTGATACGAATTTGATGGTGATGATAGCTGTGAACAAAGCCTAAAACAATCAACAAATCAAGAGTTATTAATTATTTGGATTTTCTATGATTTTATTTGATTTAAAATGAATAAATTCAATAAAAAATCAAATTAAATAATAAAAATTAAATATGAGCTTATGGCTGAAGCTAGGACACGTGGGCAACTATGCAAGCTCAAATCAAGTGGAAAAGAATGGGCCCATTTGACAAAATTTGAAGTTTTGGGGATAGTTGACTTTTGGCAATTTTGCAAAAAAGTACAACTTCAACAATGCATAACTTCTTCAATTTTTAACTTTTGGAAGTGTTCGTGGACTTTTTAGAAATCCTGAGATGTCCTATAACCAACCCTTTTGGTCTCATCTCATTTTGATATTCCATGCTCAAGTTATAAGCTTTGGAAACAAAGGTGTTTTTGTTGACTTTAAAAAATGACCTATAATGTCCAAATTTATAACTTCTTGTGAGTGCATTTTTTGATCTTGGGGTATGAATATGGATTGTAGGAAATTGCATCCTCTTCAAAATTAGATTTGTATGGGTCATTTATCATAAAGTATGAGAAAGTTATGCTTGGTAAAAGTTGGGTTGACTTTTACTACAAAACCATAATTTAGCAACTTTTGAGTCTTGATGAATTTTGAGCAATTCTTGATGAATCATGATCAACCCTTGATAAAATAATGAAATATGCTTCAAAATTAGAATGTTGACAAAAAATCTTGAAGTTTGACTGTTTATAGGTCACAATTGACTTTTTCCCTAGCAAGTCAATTTTTGGACCCTTGAGCAATTGACTGAGCAAACTTCCTCTGCAAGGCTTGAAATTTGACATGGATGATCTTGAGAACATATAAGGACATTGGGGAGCACTTGAGGTCATATGGATTCAAAGATCTTGATGCAACACAAAACCCTAATTTGGGGTTGACTGCCTTAGGAGATAGCTTGTCTGTCCAACTCTTGAGCAACCTTGAGCCACTTGGAGATTTTTCTTGCAATGTTTTGAGAGATATGAGAAGGAAAATTTTGTGGTACAACAGCTGCCGAAAATAAAAACATCAAGAAGATCATACAAAAAATGACAGTGACCTACAAGGACTGGCATGAGATGTTACCATTTGCTCTCCACGGTTACCGTACCACGGCGCGCACATCAACAGGTGCAACTCCCTTCTCCTTGGTATATGGCATGGAAGCTGTTCTACCAATCGAAGTACAAATACCTTCTCTAAGAATCATAAAGGGTGCAGGGCTGAATGAAGATGAATGGATTCAAACTCGGTTTGACCAGTTGAACTTGATTGATGAGAAGAGGCTTACGGTTGTCTGTCATGGCCAGATGTACCAAAAGCGTATGATCAAAGCTTTTAACAAGAAGGTCAGATGTCAGGTATATCAGGTCGGTGATTTGGTAATCAAGTGTATCATATTGCCATAAGGTGATCCTAGGGGCAAATGAACTCCTGCATACGAGGGACCATTTATGATTAAAAGCATATTCTCTGGTGGAGAAATGATCCTAACCACTATGGATGGCGACTACCTTCCGCATCCTGTGAACGCGGACATAGTCAAAAGATACTACGCATAAGAGACCCGCTAGGTTGACACACCTAGGCAAAACAAGGGCATCCCGGCGAACCAAAAAGGTTCAGGCAAAAATTAGGGATAAAATAAAAAAATCTGTACACCCGGCAAGCTGAAAACCCGAAAGGGCGGCTTGGGCAAAAAAGGGTATCCCGGTGGACTGAAAACCCGAAAGGTCGGTCCAGGAAAAAGTTAGGGAATTAATGCGTATGACTATGTCCCGTTGGATCACCTTACAGACAACCTTTAGCATGACAAACTCAACGGATCTAATCAATCCAATCAACCTCGGACAAGGCAGCAAGTGGACAAGATGCTCAGAGACACGAATGCTATAGCAGAATGGGAACTCCATGGGATTATTTCACATAGCTATCTTTTCTTTGTATCAATTTTTCATTTTTCCACAACGACATTCTCTTACTAGAATGTTCGTCTCAGTGTACAAAAATACTCGTTCAAGTTAATACAAAGATATTCCTTTGAAAGTGCAAAACTATCGGTTTTTCTTTTTCCATGTTTTGTTTGCGAAAACGTCCAATGATTATTTTTGAACATATGCATTTGAACATGACTACTGTTTACAGATGAACAAAAAAATAGGAACTGAAAATAGAAAGACAGTCACTAATGGCTTTAAGAAATAGGATAATATCTTTAGACTATTCCATAAAAAAAACCACAGGTACTTTTCCAACAAGAGCAGAAAATACAACATCCCGCTACAGGATCGCTAACATATCTCCAGTATACAGCTTAATGATATCAAGATCTCTCACATTCCAGACAGAACGAAACTTCCAGTTACCGTTCCTAAGATTCCTCAGTGAAAGTCGCCCAATTTCTCAGGATTCCCCAACAGGATTTCACAAGGTCCACAAGCAATACACGACGTTTCCCTTACACAACAGAGTTTATTTCTCTAACAAATGGAAGCTCATCAACACTTCAACTTCAAAACATGAATACTTGCACTCCTCATTCTCAGCAATGCTCAGGGATTTATTTTCCCTGACTCCAGTAATACTGCTGCATAACAATTAATGTGTCCATACATTACATCCATACGTCATAGCATTGACAACACAAATACATACGACACAATCTCATTTATTTTGAGAACATCATTGCACCATGCATTTCATACATCATGACATTGCATGCAACTAACCTTTCATCTTTTTCAGGAAAGATCAATCAAAAGAGAATTATCGTCAAAGTTTTCAACAAGTCAAATACAGATCAATTCCCAAGAAAGGATTGGTCAACCATCCATATAACAGATATTTATTTTAGATCTCTGCTGGTTCAGTTTAAATCTCTCAACGGTTTATTTTGATTCTTTCCCGCATACGTCTTCTCTGGTTCAGATAAATCTCTCAATGATCTGTTCTAATTCTTCTCCAGATCCCTGTCGGTTCAGTTTAAATATCTCAATAATTTATCCTGATTCTTTCCCACAGACGCTTTCTCTGATTCAGATAAATCACTCAAAGATTTACTCTGATTCTTTCCAGTTAAAGAATATTCAAGATTTCTTTTGGTTCAGTTTAAACCCCTCAACAGTTTATCCTGATACTTTCCAAAGGAACACTTCAGGTTCAAATAAATCTCTCAACGATTTATTCTGATTCTTTCCCACAGATGTCTTCTCTAGTTCATATAAATCTCTCAATGATTTGTTCTGATTCTTCTCCATATACCTACCGGTTCAGTTTAAATCTCTCAATGGTTTATTCTGATTCTTTCCCGTAGACGTATTCTCTAGATCAGATAAATCTCTCAATGATTTGTTTTGATTCTTCTCCAGATCCCAGACGGTTCAGTTTAAATCTCTCAACGATTTATTCTGATTCTTTCCCGCAGATGCTTTCTCTGGTTCAGATAAATCACTAAAAGAGTTACTCTGATTCTTTCCAGTTAAAGAATATTCAAGATCTATTTTGGTTCAGTTTAAACCCCTCAATGGTTTATCCTGGTACTTTCTAAAGGAACACTTTAGGTTCAGATAGATCTCTCAACGGTTTATTCTGATTCTTTCCCGCAGACGTCTTCTCTGGTTCAGATAAATCTCTCAATGATTTGTTCTAATTCTTCTGCAGATCCATGTCGGTTCATTTTAAATCTCTCAATGGTTTATTCTGATTCTTTCCCGTGGACGTTTTCTCTGGTTCAGATAAATCTCCCAAAGATTTATTCTGATTCTTCTCCAGATCCCTGCCAGTTCAGATAAATCTCTCAACAATTTATTCTGATTCTTTCCCACGGACGCTTTCTCTGGTTCAGATAAGTCACTCAAATATTTACTATGATTCTTTCCAGTTAAAGAATGTTCAAGATCTCTTTTGGTTCAGTTTAAACCCCTCAATGGTTTATCCTGATACTTTCCAAAGGAACACTTCTAGATCAGATAAATCGATCCAAGATTTATTCTGATTCTTCCCAGTCAAATAACATACAAGACTTCTTCTGGTTCAGATAAGTCACTCTAAAGATTTATTCTGATTCTTTTCCAGTTGAAATAAAGTTCAAACTTAGTCCATTCTCTATCAATAGTCACCCTTGGATGGCTTCTACAAGCCCATCTCCGGAAAATCTCCATCATTCCTCCAAATGGCCTCTATAAGCCCATTCCCATTTCATCTTCGAGTGCAAATTTCTGGGCTTTCTAGTGTTCAATCATCTTCCACCTTCAAGTCACGAATGGCGGATCCGCAAATCTAACTCTTAAGGTCTAAGAAGATTGAACATGGTAAGCTGTTGTACCCCAAAATTTTCCCTCTCATTTATCAAATATTTTCTCACAAGATCTCCTTTGGTTCAAGACTGCACAAGGATTGATCAGCTCAAGACACCTCCTCAAGCACTGATGACTGAAAATTAGGGTTCGAGATTGCACAAGGATAATTGAACTTTTAATGCCCCATATGACTTTCATAGATCATTTTGGACTCTCAAGATTGCTCATGTCAAATTTCAAGTCTTGGATCACATTTTTACTCAGTCAATTGATCAATTGACTTAAAAATCAGCTGAATTGGGAGAAAGTCAATTGTAGTCAATTTATAGTTAAACTTCATTATTTTTTATCCATGTCAACATTATGAACTCATATATGTCATTTGATCAAGTTTGGACCATAATTCCTCAAGAAATTTGATCAGATCATCAAAAGGCAAAATGGTCAAAATTAGGGTTTTGACTGAGAAAGGGCAATTTCTGATTTTTGACCTAGAAAATGGTTAATTGGTTTGAGGCATGATATCAAGAGTTCAATTGCATAATTTTGACCTAATGGCATGACTCAAAGCATTGCTCAAGGTCATTTGATTGATAGGTGATTTTCAGTCAACTTCAAAAGTCAACTGTATACTAAAAAGTCAAACTTTAACTTTTTGGTAAAAATCAAGTGTCAAAGATCACAATTCATCAAAACATGTCAAAATATGAAAATTTTTCATCAAGAAATCTAAAAGTCAAGATTTCATTTTGAAAAGTCAAATTTTCCAAACTTCGAAATTTTTCTAAGTGTTGACAACTTCATATTTTTTCACAACTTTGAGCCAATTTTTCACCATGATGCAAGATGATTCAATAAAACATTTATTTACACAACTTCTCCTAGAAATGCTTGGATCTCAAGTTATTAATCCATGAAGTCATGGTCATGAAACTAAAACACTTAGTGAAATTTTGAGTATTTTTGGTCAGGATTTTGACCTAACTTCTGACCCAAGTTTCACATAGTTCCATTTGGATTTTAAAAAAGTGATTCAAATAGGGGTTGTAGATCATATTACAATCTTTCTAAAAAGTCCAAGAACTTCTTGAGATCATTTGTGAGCAAGGAGAATCGAAGGTTAGAAGTTAGGGTTTCAATTTGTTTTACAAGGCAGAATTTTATGATGAACAAGAATTCAAATCATTGCTAGGCTGGACAATCTTTTCTTTGCAAGCATCAAACTTGTTTGGCACTCTATAATTAAATTATTTCACGGCTGTTAGAGGCTTCAACTCAAGCATTCAATGCATTGCCCATGCTTTATTTCCATTTTAGGAAGAAAGTGCACAATGTCATTTTGAAAAAGTTGCTTTATGCATAAAACCTATTCTCGAGCTTTGCAATTGTTTTCTTCTGATCATACACGACCTATAACTCAAAAGGAGTTTGTCTCAAGCCTCTAACAAGTCAGCCCATGCTTGTAATTTACCTTAAAACCATATCTTCACTTTTCTTCAAAATCAAGCAACATAGCTATAACTTGTACTTGTGTGATTCTGACCCTCTCAAGCCCTGAACCCTTCTCCTTACTTATGAACAAGACATTTGCATCAAAACAGAAGCATGCTTAAGCCCTAAAAGAGACAAGAACTCAGAACTGTATCACCAATCACCATTGTTGCACATTCTGACCAAAAACTTAAAACTCACATTTCCCTCGTGCGTTTTCAAGCCTTTTGGTTCCTAAAGCTTCTAAGCATCAAATATAACTCATCCCTGGCCCTGTTTCATAATTGTAACTCCATTTTCATCAACCTCCATAATCAAAAACAGAGGTCTGCAAGTGGACTTCTCCAGAACTCCTCAGCCACTTTCAGCTCAAGCCAAGCATCACATTAGCTTCCTGGGAACTTGAGGAAACTAACTCAATCACTGGAACTCATCAAAAGCTGCTTAAACTCAAAACACGATACCCTCTTGCAAGGTTAGTTTTCTGACTTTTGAACTCTTCATATAGGCATCATTAATGTTTAATTTGTGAATGAAAAATGTAGATATCATTGCCCTAAAGCTAACCATGTCCATATTTTTCATTTATGTTGCTTGAGCTTAGGGAATTTTAAGTTTGAAATTTCTGGAAAAGTTAGGGTTCAGATTAGGGCCATTAAAATTCATGTTTGTCTTTGATATATAGTTTTAATGCTTTACATTTCTGAAATCGTGAGGAAATTTACCACAAGATTCATGTTTACACTTTTGCGAATGGATGAGAAATGAATAAGATGCAGGTGGTCTGGCTAGGCGCGAGGTTGAAGATGAAGTTTGTCTTCAGGAAGCAGTTTCTAATATATATTTATGTTTTGACATAAGTTAAGGGATGTATAGTCGCCTCAGTGGTAAGGCAGCGTGCTGGTAACCAAGAGGGCATGGGTACAACACCTAGCGCGCTGCCTTTTGTTATTTTTCACACTTTTTTGGGATTTTTTGCAGCGCCTGGGCCAGCAGAACATTGGGCCTTTGTTCCTTTTTACTATTGTTAACCCCATTTCCATTTTTTGACCCCCTGACTTTAATTTTATATTTTTATTTTATTTCATCTTTTATTATTATTATTATTATTATTATTATTATTATTATTATTATTATTATTATTATTATTATTATTATTATTATTTTCATTAATAAAAAAATCCAAAAATATTTATATTTTATTATTTATATTTATTTAGTTTATTTTTCTTCATAAAAACTAAAAAACAAAAAACATTTCCTTTAATAAATTAATTTCCTTTTTTTAAATACTTAGATAATTAGTCTTAATTATTATTATATTATTTTATTTTAAATTAAAATCAATTTAGAACTTAGGACTTTTATTTAATTAATTTTATTTACTAATTTAATTAAATTCACAAAAAACCCCTAAAAATTTGTTTTCTTTAATAAATTAACTTCTTTTATTAACTTAGTTTTAATTTTCTTATTCTATTCAATTATTTTGTTTTAATTTAATTAGGTCAAAACTTTTAATACAAAAAAAAAAATCCATTCCCTTACCTATTCATACTTGTACATTATATTTATTCATTTTTGTACATTTATTCAAATTCAATATGGTTGTAATAGATAATTAGGGTTTTAGTTTCTTGCAATTCCCCATTTGTAATTTGTACACCCCCTCCCCCAACTGATGTAATAGCGTAAAATATTTACTTTCCGCAATTTATCACTTTATACAAATGCTAGTAAATTAGGGTTTGTATGGAAAGATAAAATCAACAAATAGCAAACCCTAATCAAGACAAATCAAACATGTAAACCAATACACTTGCACACTTACACCCTTAGGGTAAATCCACTTTGTTGCCTTACAAAAATGGACATATTATGCATGTGAGGTATCTTAGCAAACGCAAATCAAAATACAAGATCATAGTCCCTCGATAACGCTATCAAATTTTCCTTTCAAAAATGATCTTAGTCCCTTAAAGAAAATGTTAAGATATCTTACAACATTGCTAACCATGGCTATACAATGACCCTTGCTCGTCCCTTTTACATCCAAACATAGGGTTACTTACCAAATCAATGGTAAGATAACAATGTCAAGGGAAAGAGGAAATAAACATGAAAGACTTTTGAGTAGGTAGATTGTTCCTAGTTGCTTGCTCAATTTCAAAACCAAAAACATCCTTGCTATTTTCAAAACAAACACCAACACTTTCAAAAACATCTTTCAAACTTGAAGACATTTTCAAAAGATCAACACTTTGTATACATTCTTACGAACGAGAATCATTACAAAGTTTGCCTAAACAAGGGAACCTTTTCAAAATACTTTCAAAAATCCACACAAAGCACATTTTCAAACAAAACAAGTGATCTAGCAAGCAACTAAGAGCCCATGGAAAACCATGGATGGAAAGGGTGCTAACACCTTCCCTTTTCATAATCTACCCCCCGAACTCAAGAAAACATCTCAAAGGTCTTTCCTGTTCTTTTCAACCTTTCCTTTTGGATAAAAGAAAAGTCGGTGGTGACTCTTGCTAAACCGCAACATTTGCGATAAAATGCAAAACAACCAAGTCAGTTCTCCCACCGTGTTACACTTACCTTGATGGAGGCTGGAGCATGTGTTGGACCTTGAAGTGGTTACCTTGAATGCTTCTGGATTCGAAGGGGGGGACCAGGGGTTAGGCCTTTAACTCTTGATTCAAAAGAGGAGAACGAGCGTGAGGTTCTTCCTGCTGGATTCAAAGGGTAACAAGAGACAAGGATGTCTCAAATTCGAAGGGGACAAGTGTTTGGATTCTGGGTTTGTATTTTCACAAGTGTTTAAGTGTTTGAGAACATTATGGTGTTTGAGAAATTTGAAGATTCATTCCTCTGGCCAAAAAGTCCTCCTCAAACATGTGTTGAAGTCTCTTATTTATAGGCAAGGCTGCCTGAAACTTTTGGAGGGAAAACAAAAGGTTTGAGCAAATTGAGTAACCTGCTCCTTGTAGCTTTCGAGAGACAGTGCCTTGTATGCTATTTTGGTGCAAGAATGGGGCAATGTTTCAGGACTGTTGTGTAGCAGTCTTGGCCAGTATACCAGGCCTGAACTTGGCAGCAAGCATCTTTGACTATTTCATTCTTTCATTTTGACCCTTCTTCGACCAGAATCTTCTCCCAACAAAAATATTTGATTTTCCTCTAACAAGTGCCTTTCGATTGAGTCACTTTTGTTCATCCTTCGAAGGATCCAAAAGTGTGACCCTTGGATGGGTCACCAAAAACATGCCTTAAAGTGGGCTTGTAAATCCTTCGAATGGACCATCAAGCATGTCCTTTGAATGGGATGCCCAGAGGTGGATTCGAAAGATGCTGATTCAAAGGGGACACGGTTACAAATGAAACCTTGTGAAGGTGGTTTTTTCCAATCAAAGGCTTGCCTACCCAAAGGTCTATGTGGCCAAACGAAGGAGTGTACATATGGGGTTCATGCTTTATGACTTCATGCAAACATGCACAAGATCTTTGTTCAAATGAAAGCTTGCATGAAGGGAAACATATGCCCAAAAGAAAGTTGTGACCAAAAGCTTTTACTGAAGGATTCATGCGCCCAATTGAAGAAAGCATGAAGGGAGTCAAATGCCCAAATGAAGCTTGCAGCAAAGGAACCACATGCCCAAACGAAAGGTGCATGCAGGAGGCCAAAGTGTCCAGATTCAAAAGAGGCATATATGTTGCACCCCAAAATTTACCCTCTTGATTTAGGCTTATGTTTCATCATGAACATCATAGTGCATTACATTCATACATTGTGATAGGATCAAAGTACTTTGGTTGTCAAGTTTTCCTCAAGCTTTGAAGGTTGATTACATGGACAAGTTGCTCAAGTAGAATCTTATTATCTAAACCTCTGGATCTTTTCAAGCTCAATAATTATGGCATAGCTCAAGACATTTTATACATCTCTTTGGATCATTAGAGGATTGGAGTTTGTGTTTGGTTACAAGAAGAATCACTCTTTTGATTCACCAGTCAAATTTGGGTTTGTTTAAGCAAGGCTATTGGCCAATGTACAAGTCTTTATTTAGGGAGCTATAGCATCTTTTTCGTATTTAAAAGGTATTTGCACAAGGATTTGGTCATGATGCCCAAAGGGTTTGAAGTTTTGAAGATGATTCATCAGTCTCCTGAGGTGTTGATCAAAACTAGGGTTTTGGATTTCATCAAGTTTTCTTGAGAATTTTGAAGTGAAACTTTGTACATGGCCTCTATATATTTGGAAGATCACATTTTTGAAGTTTTGATCATCAATTTTGAAGGGAAATAGATCAATTGATTTAGAGGGGCAAAATAGTCATTTTGGTCAAAATCAGTCAAAGTCAAGGTTGACCAAGTGAATTTTTGGCCAACCATCAATTCAAGGATATAATTTTCATATTTCAAGTCCATTTTGGTCATTGGATCAAAGAGATTGAAGTTTGGGTTGAAACTTGTTCTTGAAGAAACCCTAAAAGTTTCTAATTTTGGAAAATGAAGACTTAATTTCAAAAATTCATATTTTATTCACCTTTGATCACAAAAATGCAAATTAAATATGCTTTGAAAGCTAAGAGAATTATCTTTCACCTCCTTTTGGTATCATGTCCAAATTGGCAAGGAATCAAGAGTTATGGCCTTTTGAAGTCACAAAATTATAGGTCATTTTCTAAAATTAGTGAATTTCAAGCCAAATTTTGAGGACCTTAATGGACTAATTTTCAAAAACTCAAAACTAATGGATTGTATATATTTTCAATACCTTTCCAAATTGTGCTCATGTGTGCCAAAATTCAAAAGTATGAGCAAGTTAGCAGTCTTGGAATATTGGAGCATTTTATTGAAATTTAGCAAAAGTGCAAAATGGCCAATTCTTGAAAACTCAGGTTTCAACCTTTTTCTTTGTTCCTAACCCAGCACATGACCTATTTGTGATTTTCTAAGGCCCATAATATCAGCCATTTCATGTTCCATGGACTTTGGTGTTTGTTTGAATGGAAAATGCAAAAATTGCCCAAAGTTGCAAAAACTCCAACACTCTTGGATCAGATGGAATTGAGGGCCAAGATTTTAAGCACGATATTCTGAAGTAATTTGGCTCACAAAATGCATAAAAGGCATAAGAACGCACGAGCAAAGGGGCTAGTTCCATGTATACTTCATTTTTGCCAAAATTTTCAAATCGAGCCCTTGGACAACTTGGAAGACCAAATTCCTTTTCTAACCTTCTCTGCAAACTCTATATAAGAGGAAGGAAGCAAAGAGAGAGGGGGAGAACGTTCCATTTGTAAGAAATTCAGATCTGAGATTCACTTTCTTCTTCTGCAACTTGATTCGATTCTCTCAATTCCTTGGTGTTTTCTTCAAAATTCTTGTGGATTCAGCTTCAGCAAAGTGAGTAGATCAAGCTAGCACCATTTGTTTGCATCTGGAGTGAAGGAGATAGTAGAACATTTTTTTCCTTGAGGTAATGATTCTAAACTTCGATTTCTGAGATGCGCTTGTTTATTGAGTTATTTGAGCTTGGATTTATGTTCAATGATGTTAATGGAATGTTTATGAAGCTTTATAGCATTCAATTTGGTGAATTATGCATGATTGGATACTCTGAAACTCGCTATTCAGGATGATTTTGTTCATATTCGTGACTTGATTATGGACAATGTGGTTGATGATTTGATTTGATTCCAATTGCAATTTGAAGTATGAAATGCTAGCTTTGATTTGCCTTTGATTTCATGAAAAATGATGTGATATTGAGTGTGTTATGCTGATCTGAAAGTGAGCCCTAAGCATGGATGTTGCGCGCATTTTTGAACTGTCCAGAGGTTGAAGATGATGTGGTGGCACATCATGATTGGTCCGTTTGAATTTTTTGGCTTATTTGAATTTTTGTTTTATTTGACATTTTGTTTAATTTTGTTTTCTGATCAAAACACTTTCAAAAATCACAAAAAAGTTACCATAGGTCAATATTATTTTCTAGTATTTGTCATATTTTTTTGGATTTTTTTTTAAAATAATTTGATTGGTTAAAAAATTCATAGGTTTAATTAATTGATTTTTTGAAGATAATTTTTATTTTAATATTCCTTTGATCCAAAAAATTCCGCAAAAAATATTCTAGACTCACAAAATAATGTAAAATTTGATTCTGAAATTGGTCTAGCATATTTTCCATTTTTTATTAGAATTTTAATTTGAGAGGTTTATTTTGAATTTTCGCTTTATAATTTTTATTTTAATACTTCCTTTGATTCAAAAATTCTCAAAAAAATCATGTAATCTTGTTTTTAATCTTAGAATCTGAATATATTTTTATTTTGGCCTTTTCATGATTTTTGGTTAGGGCTTGCATTTTTTTGCCCTTAAATAATAATTCAATTATTAATTGTTTGTTTTGTTTATTTTTAATATCTTCCTTTGATTCAAAAATTCTCAAAAAAATCATGTAATCTTGTTTTTAATCTTAGAATCTAAATATATTTTTATTTTGGCCTTTTCATGATTTTTGGTTAGGGTTTTCATTTTTTCCCCTTAAATAATAATTCAATTATTAATTGTTTCTTTTGTTTATTTTTAATATCTTCCTTTAATTCAAAAATTCCACAAAAAATCAGGGATGTGTGTTTTTAGTTCTAATATTTGAATATAATTTTTGTTGGGCATTTTTACGATTTTTGGTTTAAATATTGTTTTGATATGTGAATATTTGTTAATTGCATAATTGTTTGAATATTAATTTCATTTTTGATTTTTCCTTAATTCAAAAAATATGAAAAATATATTTTCTGACATTTAGGGTTTCTTGGTGATTGGCATGATCTTTTTTTAATTTTTTTTAGTTTTGATCCTATTTAATTAATATTTAGGATTAAAAGTCAAAATTTAGGGTTTTGTTGCTTATGGTGCAAGTTTCAAGTTCAAATCCCTTATGCCTTGGATTTTTTTTGGAATTCAGGTCTTTATTATTGTTCATGAATGTATGGAGGATCTCAAAACCATTCATCTTGATTTTTTTAACTTGGTTTGGCATTTTTCCACAAATTATTTTGAAGACTTGTCTAGCTTGGTAGTTTGGCCAACTAGTCTTTGAACTTTGAGCTTCATTTGGTCTCCTCCTCAATCATTCATGAATCTAGGGCTTGCATTATGACTTCTATACCTTTCAAGGATGCTAATATGTTTTTGGTTTGAATTATGGACCATCATTTCCATTTTTGATGTAATTTTGAAGTTAAGGTACCTAATTATGTTTGCATGTCTTGTTGCAATTTGTTTGATGGCCAATGAACTTGAGTGAGGCCTATAATTGGGAACCTAATGATCATGTTATTTATGATTGTCCATGTTAGCTCAAGCCATTTCACTTAGCAGCATGTTGCCCCGGGCTGTTGGAGTTATATGCACATATTGCATCAAGATTGTAGTTAGGAGAAGACGTTTTGGGTTTTGGAGGAGGATCCTTCAATGTGACCAAATTCAACTTCAACATGTGTTGCAAGACTTACGACATTGGTATGTTAAGTTTGGTGTATTGCCTAACGAACGCATCTCGCTTACGCCGATGACCTTACCGTTGTTGGTGAGGTGGCGGCTGGGTTCGTGACGTAGCAGCAATTTGGAAAGCTCTACTCTCCACCAAGCCAACTCCTTGTCTCATCAGGGGCTGATTAATGGCCTGATCCCCAGTCTCAACTGTTTTCTTCATACGGTTGCATCCGTCTTGATGAAGCTTGCTGATAAGAAACCTTAACTCTTCTTGTTCCTGAGCTAAACTTTGGATAAGAGCCCTTTGATTACTCATTTGGATTCTCATCCTTTCCATTTCAGCTTGCAGTTGTTCCAACTGGTCATCCTCGTTGTTGTCAGGATGTTTCTTGGTCAGATTCCCATTGAGGAGTGCTTTCAACTCTTATTTCCCCTTGGATAGGTTGAGGAACATTTCCATGAAATGCGACTCTTGAGTTTAGAGATCTTTGTTGTTTTGTTTGAGAGCCATTTCTCTTGCTGAAATAAACAGCAAGAACATGAGAATCCTGTACTAGAAGACCTGTTCGATAATGACATGCATGATGTGTGGATGCAATGTTTTCAAATACCTCACGGGGTAAACACAAGAAAATGTCAGAAGTTGAATTTTGACTGCAGCTTTGACAGAAGAAATTTGTATTGTTGAATGTCCTTCTACGAGAATCAAGCTTATCATATCGAGTGGGCCATAGCCCCTGACTCAAGTTATCGTGTTTTGGTCTTTTTAAGGCATTGGTTAAAGGAAAATAAATCCCATTTCCCCTTGCTAGACGTCTGCTTTATCATAACCTGCATCACAGGCCCTTGAGATCCTTAAAATGGTTAAGGAAATGCTATGGTATGATGCTATGATGTGTATGATATGCATCAAGCAAAATGTAGGGTGATGAAGACAAATGAATCTAGCAAGAAGTCCAGGTTATTGGACAATGACTCACATTGTCAAATGATAAACAAAACCCTGCAAAGAGTTCAAGTTGTTAGATAATGATAGCAAATAAGTCACACAAGTAACCTTAGGTTTAGGCTTGCATGGGGTTTGTAGGTAAGTACCCTCTTGAAGTTTCAGTTGGCTCAACCTGTCCTATTAATAGTAATCGGGTTCTAGGTGTTGTACCCCAAAATTTTCTCTCTCATTTTACTCAGCACATGCCCATTGAGATCCTCAACTTGCTCAAGGATGCCCAAGAGTTGACCAGACAAACTCTCTCCTAAGGCAATGTATCTCAAACTAGGGTTTCCATTTTCATCAAGATGGGTGAACTCCAAAGACCTCATATGCTCTCCATGGTCCTAATATGTTGTCAAGACCCTCCATGTCAAATTTCAAGACTTGCACAAGACGTTTGCTCAGTCAACTACTCAGATGCTTGAGAATCGACTATATTAGGTCAAAAATCAACAATGGCCCACATACAGTCAAACTTCAAGATTTTTAGTCAACATCAACATTTTTAAGTGAAATTCATCATTTGATCAAGGTTTGATCATGATTCCTCAAGGAATTCCCCAAATTCATCAAAACCCAAAAGTTGCTAAATTAGGGTTTCTCAAGAAAAGTCAACCAAATTTTGACCAAGCATAACTTCCTCATACTTTATCAGAAATTTTCCATCCAAGGATCATTTTGAATAGGATGTAATTCCCTACAATTCATCTTCAGCCTTCAAGTTCAAAATATGCACTCACAAAAAGATATGAATTTCTACATTATAGGTCCTTTTGAAAAGTCAACAAAAACACTTTTTGGGACAAAGCTTCTCACATGAACATGGAAGACCCAATTGAGATGAGACCAAATGGGTTGTTTACGGGACATACTAAGCTTTCCAAAAAGTCCAAGGACACCTCTCTATGGTTAAAATTGGAAGAGATATGTCTTGTCAAAGTTGACGATTTTTGCGAAATTGCCAAAAGTCAAATGTGCTCAAAAATGCATTTTGTGCCAAATGGGCCTAACTTGTTATGCTTGCACCTCACTCATAACATGGTCCACGACCCAAATATTCACCCACACATTATTTGCTACATTATTTATTTTATTTTTATTTTTTATTAATTAAAAATTAAATTAAATCAAATAAATGACAAATAATAGCAAAGATTTGTTTTGATCTAATTTTTTGACAGAATCAAAAGCTAATTATGCTGGCATATCAGCATCAAATCAAATCAAGGTTGATTGGCACAAGAATGGTATGATTAGGCCTAATTTGGAAACAAATCACATAAAGGAAGAGTGAGATCAAATCTTCAAAAATTGCAAAGATACCTGCTGTTTTTATAACCCTAATTCACTTAGGGATATATAATGGACAAGACCAAGCACAAAAATAAGGGCTGGTAGTCGTGAAAAGCACAAAACAAAACTCAAAAAAATTACAAGAAAGTGAGAGATCATTCTTGGACTTAGAGGTTGATTCAGGCCATTCTAAGACTGCCAATAGACTCCTGGACATCTCCAGAACATGTCTCAATCAATTGCAAGCATTTGCACGCTCGGAATCGCAAGATACAGACTCACGGTTTGCCCTCTTTTTAAAAATTGATTACTGTTATTCTCGCATCATTAACACGTTTGAATGATATATTTTTGATTGTTAATGTGTTTGCAACAT
Organism: Vicia faba; assembly: GCA_948472305.1. NCBI lineage: Eukaryota > Viridiplantae > Streptophyta > Magnoliopsida > Fabales > Fabaceae > Vicia > Vicia faba. Next base: position 1,210,063,833 of record OX451740.1, on the reverse strand, counting down.
GACTGGATGGTTTAATTGAGTTTTTGATGCCTACATACGCATGTGCCAATGCTGAGGTTTTCATGGTCGTTTTAGGGCTTTTCCACACAGGTTGAATTGGCCAACAAAAAGGATACTATGATGTTCATGGGTTTAAGACAAATTGAAACATGTAATTAGTATGTATTTATCATGAGTTTTGGTGATTTTTGAAGTTTGCATGGCTATGGCTACAAAAATTTGTCTGTAGGTAAAAGGCAGGAACCTAAGGCGGCAAATGAGGAGGAAGACGACAACGTGTCTAGCCACCACTGGCTGATTTAAGTTTCGCGCTTCTTTTTATATCCAGCCACTTTGTTTATATATTATATTTTGTTCTTGTTATACTAACAAATAAGAGAGATAGCCCATATGGCTAGGTGCGCTGGTGTTGAACGTGAGAACCTGGGTTCGATCCCAGGTTCTAGCGACTTGCTTTATTTTATTTCTCCTTTGCAGATCTGGTGCTTCTCTTGGTCAAACGCCTACAATATGCCATCACCATCCAAGAAATGGATCACAGCCTCTCTAGATCCAGCGCTCATCACTGAAGGAGCATGGTGCGCTCTTGGGCCAGCACCACGTGGGATCCAGCGTTGATTGGGCTGGCTGGCTTTCATGGGCCTGGAGATTTTTAACAATACACCCCCCTGATTTCTTCAGCAAGCAGGCCCAAGTTTTTTTTCTTTTATATCTTTTTTCTTTTAATTTGTTTATTAAATATTTTCTTTTTTTTACAAAATAATCCAAAATCCTTTTTTAAATCAAAAAATCACAAAACACCAAAAATCAGTTTTTCATAAAATATCTATTTTCTTTAATTAATTAGTTTATTTAAAAATTAGGTTAATTTAATTCATTTTTTTTGTAATTAAAATCAATTAGACATTAGAGTTAATTTTGTATATAATTAATCTTTCTTCAAAAAATAACTTAATTATTTTTCAATTAGATTTTTTAGGTTTTCTAATCGTCCTCGCATTTAATTCGTCGCGCGTATTTTAATTACTTTTTATTATTTTTGTAACTGCTCCGAGTTTGTAATAGTTAATTAAGATTTTAAACTTCCACATTTTTATTTTACAGTAAAAAATAATTATGTATCTGCGAAAGCCATGTAATAGCTAGAACTTTTAACTTTCCGTACTTTAAATTCCTGCAAATTTTAACTGTCTAGATGTATGCTAATAGGATTGTATGGAAAGACTATTTGAAATTAATACGGTAGAAAACCCTAAATGGGCAAAGACAAATTAACTGAAAAAACTCACTCGCGCATGCTCACTCCTAGAGTTTACTCCACTCGGGTTTCCTTCGGTTAAACGGTCATGAAGTATAGGGTTTGTTAGTGGTCGTCTTCTAGCCCCGAAAGATCTCAAATGACCCATTCAAATGTTTCCTAGGAAAAAGATATTTAAGGCTTTAGGACGATTACTAACACCTCCTAACATTGCTTTTGTGACTGTATTTGTCCCTTCAAACGTATCTTACAACTCCAACGATGGTGCTACCTATTCCTTAATAATGGGATAGCGTTGTCAAAAGGAAAATGAAAAGACTTTTTTCGAGTAGGTAGAGACCTCTTAAGTACTTGATCAATCAATCAAACAAAACTTTTCACACAAACACTTTTTCAAAACAATTTTCAAAACAACTTCGTCACACTCTTGAGGACTGATACAAGGGTTATGACGAAGTAAACTTTTATTCAAAACAAGCACACGCACAAGCAATTTTAAAATGAGCAAGTACCTAAGAGCCCATGGAAAACCATGGATAGAAGGGGTTCTAACACCTTCCCTTTCTATAATCTACCCCCCGTACTCTGAAATATTCTCGAAAAAAGGTTTTTTTTGTTCTTTTTCCTTTTCCTAATTGGATAAAATAAAATTCGGTGGCGACTCTTGCTTACCGCAACATTTACGAACAAAAATCGCAAATTAGTATTAACAGTCGATTCTACCACCGTATCACAGAACTGGCGACTCTGATGGGGACTAAAAGAAAGTGGGGTTTACCTTAGGATCTAGGTCATTTCAAAATTGCTTCCTTGTTTGTTTGCTTTATTCTTAAAGGGTTTTGCTTGGGTTACTATAGATCCTACACCTGGATCTGGGGGCACTTTTTAGGTAAACAGCAATAGATCGTGGAGACTGTACGGCGTAGACTGATATGGTTTAAGAGATGGTTGTGTTGGTGTGGCATTTTGGTTGGTACCGGTATCCTTCATGGGGAAATGAGGAGAATACGGGGCCGCCGAGTGATGTCGTGAAGCACTAACGGACCTTAGAACCTTAGTTGAACAAACTTGGCCATTAGAAACTAGTGAGATAGCCGACCTCGGTATGAAGCTGAGAATTGGTTGATACTCGATGCTACACTCATTGAGATCAGACTTTTGGGATATTTTGGCTGCAAGAAAAGATTGCTTGAGTTGAAACAATGCCCGATAAAGGATGGTCAGTGATATTGAGAATCTTTAGAACCCAGTTACTTTTTAAGACAGGTTTGAAACCAACTAAACTTCAAGGGGGTATGACCTTTAACCTCATGCAAGCCTTAAACCTAAGAAGTTGGTGTGATTTGTTTGTGTTTTCTATACATGTGGTTTATCATGACATCATGCATCATAACATAGCATCCATTCTTATTGCACTAACCATTTCAAGGACCAAGGGAACTTATCTTTGTTCTGTTTTGCAGATCATGGCTCCCGTTCGTAGAAAGACTATCTGAATCAGCTTTGTGAAGATACCTTCCCAACTCAAAGAGATAGTGTTGTACCCCAAAATTTTCACTCCCATATTTCTCAACACATGGCAAGTAAGGTCCCCAAATTGCTCAAGGAAGTTCAAGAGTTGACCAGACAAACTCTCTCCTAAGGCAGTATACCCCAAATTAGGGTTTCCATTTTCATCAATATGTGTGAACCACAAAGGACTCAAATGCTCACCATTGTCCTAATATGTTCTCAAGATCATCCATCTCAAGTTTCAAGCCTTGCAGAAGAAGTTTGCTCAGTCAATTGCTCAAATGCCTGAAAATCAACTGTGTTAGGTCAAAAGTCAACTGTGGCCCACATACAGTCAAACTTCAATTTTTTTGGTCAACATCTTCAATTTGAAGTATTACCCATCATTTGATCAAGGGTTGATCATGATTCCTCAAGGATTTCTCACAATTCATCAAAACCCAAAAGTTGCTAAATTAGGGTTTTATAGGAAAAGTCAACTCAACTTTGACCAAGCATAACTTTCTCATACTGTATCAGAAATGACTCATCCAAAGCTCATTTTGACATTATAGGTCCTTTTGAAAAGTCAACAAAAACACCTTTTGGGTCAAAGCTTCATACATGAACATGGAAGACTCAATTCAGATGAGACCAAAATGGTTGTTTAGAGGACATCATAAGCTTTCTAAAAAGTCCAAGAACACCTCTCTAGGGTCAAAATTGAGATAGTTATGCGTTGTCCAAGTTGACCATTTTTGCAAAATTGCCAAAAGTCAAATGTGCTCAAATTTGCATTTTTTGCTAAAATGGCCTAACTTTTTATGCTTGCACCTCAAGTATAATGTGGTCCACGACTCAATTGATCACTCACCCATTATGTGCTTCATTTTTCAATTTATTTTGATTTTTCATTAATTAAAAAGTGGATTAAATCAAATAAATGATGAAAATTAATAAAGATATGATTTGATTTGTTTTTTTGACAGATTGGCAATCAAAATATGCTGAGAAAACATGATCAAATTGAATCAAGGGAAATTGGTACAAGAAAGGCATGGTTTGGCTCAAAATAGCAAGATATCATATGGCTTGAAAATCAAATCAAATCTTGGATAAATGCAAAGATTCATGCCAAGTTTGTTAACCTAATTCATTCTAGGTTATATAATGGAGCTTTCCAGATCAAAAAACAAGGGTTAGAGGTCGTGTAAAGGATAGAACAAAACTCAAAAATCTTGATAAAAAGTGAGTTTCGGTTTAAAGGTTAGAGGACCTTTGAGAGAAATTCAAGGCCAGCAAATCTATTTCAGGACATCCCAGGAAGCTATTCCAATCACTCCCAGGTCTTGAAACACCCATAAACGCGCTCTACACCTCACACGGTTTGCAAACTTTTTCTAATTTGATTATTGCAATTTACGCATCTTTAGCACTTTTAATTGTTATAGTTGTGTTTATCATCATGTTTGCAAGCTAACCATGCCATTTAATTGTATTTTTGATGCATGTACGTGATGTTGCCATTGTTAGGGTTTTATGTTCTTGTTTAGGGGTTTTTAGTACAAGCGAAATTAGGCCTTCATTCTGGTACCATGATGCTCGTGAGAATGAGACAAATTGATTGGTACCCTTACCTTTCATTTATATTGCTTGTATAGGAGTTTTGAATGTTGCAGGTCTGTAGTTAAACACAAATGTCCGTAGGTAAAAGTGTTTTACCTAAAGTGACAGGCCAGTGAAGGAGACGATAGCGTGGCAGCGTGTGACTGGCCCGTTTGAATTTTTGCGCGTTTTGGAGGCGTGGCACGTTTATCTGCATTATGTTTCATTTATTTCCTTATTATCACAATTAACATGCCAGCGCAGATGGTGAAGAGGTTATCCTTTGATGCACATGTCCTGGGTTTGATCCCAGGCGTGTGCATTTTGTTATTTTCTCAACAATTGTAGGCCAATTCAGTGCTTCACAAACTCAAGCGCCCACCATGCTCCATCAACATCTAGCCCTTTGATGCCCAGCTAGCCAAATCCAATGCCTCTCTAATGAAGTACCATGATATACATCCAAGTCAACAACACACCAGATCAGGTGTGGTCAACCAGGCTTGGAGCTTGTTGGGCCTAGAAATTCAACTTCAAACCCCCCAGCATGCTATTCAACACAGGCCCATCTCTTCACTTTTTTTTTTTCTTATTTTTAATTCTTTTATTATTTTCCTCAATTATTTTTAATTAACAAAATTAATCACTCTTTTTTTATAAAATCATAAAATCAAGAATTCACAAAAAAAAAATTAGAATTGGTTTTTTTTATCAAATTTAATTTAATTAATTTAATTAATTTAATTTAGTTTAGGGTAACTTCAATTTGTTTTTTTTTCTATAATTAAAATCAATTATAAAATTAGGTTTAAATTCTTGATTTAATCTTTTTTTTTTCAAACAAAAATACAAAAATAGGTTATTTAGAATTAATTAATTTTTTTTTCAAAAATTAATATTAATTAGAACTTAGGATTTTCTTTTAATTTAATTATTCATTATTTTCTCAAATAACAAAAACATTTTTTATTAAATCAAGTGCAATTAGATTTAGTCGAGGGTCAAAACCCTAATCGCTTCGCATTTAATTCGTCGCGCTTATTATTATTATTTTGCCATTATTTTGTAACTGTTCATGGTTTGTAATAGTTAATTTAGGGTTTTTATTTACTGTTCAAATCCCCGATTTTTTTTGTTATGTAATTAATCTCCCTCCCCGAAGCCTTGTAATAGCTAGGTTTATTTTCTTGCATTTTTAATTCCTGCAAATGTTTAATTGTCTAGATGTATGCTAATAGGATTGTACGACAAGAATGTATGACAAAATTAAAATGGTTAGAAAACCCTAATGTGAAAAGATAAATAACTGAAATAAATCACTCGTACATATTCACTCTTAGGGTATACTCACACTTAGGTTGCCTTTGGTAAACGATCATTAAGCATAGGGTGTCTTAGTGGTTGCCCTCCTATTTAAAAAAGATCAAATGTCCCATTCGAATGTTGCCTCGGAAATGTTGCCTCAGAAATGTTTCCTCGGAAATGTTGCCTCAAAAATGTTGCCTCGAATATGATCTTAAGACTCTAGGGTTACTACTAAGGTGTCCTAACATTGCTTTAGTGACCGTACGTACCTTTCGAATTGACCCTTACAACTTCAACGATGGTGCTACCTACTCCTTAATAGTGGGATAATGTTGTCGAAAGAAAACAAGAATAGAAACTATCTTTTTTCGAGTAGGTAGATGCTAGTAGGTACTTGCTCAAATCAAAACTTTTCACACTTACACTTTTTAAACAAATTTTCAAAACAACTTCGTCACACCTTTGAGGACTAATACAAGGGTTATCACGAAGTAATAAATTTCAAAACAAAGCACATAAACACAAGCAATTTAAAAATGAGCAAGTACCTAAGAGTCCATGGAAAACCATGGATAGAAAGGGTGTTAACACCTTCCCTTTCTATAATCTATCCCCCGTACTCAGAATATCTCAAAAAAGGATTTTTTTTTCTGTACTTTTTTCCTTTCCGGTTGGATGAAATAAAAGTCGGTGGCGACTCTTGCTTACCGCGACATTTTGCAAACACAAAACACAAAACACAAACCAGTATTAAACAGTCAGTTCTGCCACCGTATCACAGAACTGGCGACTCTGCTGGGGAGTGTAATAAGTGGGGTATACTTTAGGATCTAGGTCATTTAAAATTGCTTCTCTTGATTGATTTGTTTGCTTTATTTTTTAGGGTTTTGTTTTGGGTTACTATAGATCCTACACCCGGATCTGGGGAATACCTTTTAGGTAAGTAGCAATAGACTGTGAGGGAACTTTATGGCATAGACCGATACGGTTGAAGCAGTAGCTACGTTGGTGTGGAACTTTGGTTGTTACTGGTATCCCTTGTGGTGAAACGAGGAGAATACGGGGCCGCTGCATGGTGCTGTGAAGCATCAACTAACCTTAGAACCTTTAATCGCCCAACTTGGCCATTAGGAAGTAACGAGATAGCCGGCCTCGGTGTAGAGCTGAGAACTGGTTGATACTCGATTCTACACTCATTAAGATCATACCTTCGGAATATTTCGGCTACAAGAAAAGATTGCGTAAGCTGAAACCATGACCGATAAAGGATAGTCGGTGATATTGAGATCCTCTAGAACCCGGTTACTTTTCTATGACAGGTTTGAAACCAACTTAACTTCATGAGGGTATTACCTTTGACCTCATGCAAACCTTAAACCTAAGGGCTTTGTGTGATTTGAATGTGTTTGCAATACCTGTGTTTGCTATACCTGTGGTTTATCATGACATCATGCATCATAACATGGCATTCATGCTTCATTACACTAACCATTTCAAAGACAAGGGGAATTTATCTTTATTCTGTTTTGCAGATCATGGCTTCCGTGCATAGAAATACTATCTGAATCCGCTTTGTGCAGATACCTTCCCAACTCAAGGAGCTAGTATCAAGAGTTTTTGAAACTTCTACTTTCATTAAAAGACATGGTCAACTTCTTAGCTTGGTTACTTCAAACCTTGATGAACAGATCATGAGCATACTATTTCAGTTCTTCGATCCCAAGCATCACTGCTTCACCTTTCCAGATTATCAGTTGGTACCCACCTTAGAAGAATTCTCTCAGCTATTGGGCATATCCATTCTTGAACAGGTACCCTTCATAGGTATGGAAGAAGTTCCTAAGCCAGAAGTCATTGCCTCAGCTTTGCATTTGAAACAGGCCGACGTGGTATCCAATTGGGAAACTTGAAGCGGAGTCGAGGGTTTTCTAGTCAAATTTCTGATAGACAAGGCTCAACTAATTTGGGATGATATGGATTTTCAAGCTTTTGAGGATGTCTTGGATCTTCTTATCTGTGGTTTGGTTCTCTTCCCTAACCTGGACTCCTTCGTAGATGTGAATGCTATCAAGATTTTCCTTTCTTGTAACCCAGTGCCTACTTTGCTCAGGGATATTTTTCACACTCTCCATACTCGTGCCATGAGGAGAAGAGGGACTCTTATGTGTTGCATGTCGTTGCTGTCGAGGTGGTTTATTTCTCACCTCCCTAGGTCTGTACTGAAGAACGAAGAAGGTTTGGGTTGGTCGCACATAATAATGTCACTCGCTCATACGAATATTCTTTGGTGTTCCCGAGCTATGGAAGACATTGCTATTATTGACCGCTGTGGGGAGTACCCTAATGTCCCATTACTTGTCATCAGAGGGGGTATAACTTATAATCCTTGTCTAGATTTGCGACAATTTGGTCATGCTCGAAGGGATGGTCCCCATGAGTTACTTATGGAGGACATTGTATTTGACTATGAGGATGATATTAAGGAGTATCGTCGGAGGTTTATACGAGCTTGGGGCATGGTAAACAGATCTGACCCCAAAGAGTTGGGACCAAAGACTTCCATTCCTATGCAGCCTTACCTCCAATGGGTACGAGCTCGTGCCCAGAAGCTTATGATGCCTTATGTGGCCGTATTACCAGTGATTGTGGAGCCCACTACTGAGGAAGGCATTCCTTACACGGTTCTATATCCTTACATGCCCACTGAACTTGGGGAGTTATAGAGGTCTTGGATGCAGCTGAAGAATGAGCGAGATACTTACAGGGAGCAGTTCCATGATCAAGAGAGGAAGGTTTTAAAGCTCACCAGGAAGCTCGAGGAAGAAAGAGTTCTCAATGATTATATCAGCACAAAGAGAAAGCGTCCATGGGACATTTGATTTTTTTTCTTTTCTAGTTTGAGATTTGTTTTATTTACTTATTTGTAATGCCTTAAAGGCATGTTGAACCTTCAAATTTTGAGCTAATAAAGTTTTTGTTTATTTTGGTTTGCAAATTTAAATTTCCTGAAGTCTTTGAAATCATTACATGCGCATCCCATTATCATACACATCATTACATGTACCACTACATGTTTCTCATCTTCTTCACTGTTTATTTCAGCAGAAATGTCTTCCGATTAAGCCATCAAAGATCTTCAGACACAGGACGCCCAGTTCCAACAGATGTTCATAAGTCTGGCTAAGGGGCAGGAAGATCTGAAAGCCCTTATTCTGAAAGAGAAGAAGAAAAAGAAGAAGACTGGTATTTTGAATATGGGCAGACGATTTGGAGAAAGGTTGAAGCCTCAAATTGATCTGACCTCTTCATCCAAGGAAGGAGAGAACCAAGAAAGAGAGAAGAACCCTAGTCCTATAGCTTCTGACGACGATACTGGTTACAATGATGAGCAATATCCTCCTACTGAGGATAGATACAAGCAGTTAGAAGACCGTATGAGTGCGATGGAAGTTCAGAGGATACCTGGTTTGGATTTCAAAGGATTGGGTCTGGTATCGGGAGTGGTCATCCCTCATAAGTTCAAAGCTCTGGTTTTTGCCAAGTATGATGGAGTATCCTGCCCAAAACTCTATCTCCGCTCTTATGTCAGGAAAATCCATCCTCACACCGCTGATAGAAATTTGTGGGTGCACTTCTTTCAAGATAGTCTGTCAGGGACTCAGCTTGAATGGTTCTACCAGTTGGAGGGAGCCAGTTTCCGAAACTGGGAAGATCTTACTGCTGCCTTCTACAGGCAGTATCAGTATAATGCCGACCTTGCTCCCACTCGTACTCAACTTCAGAGTATGTCCATGGGAGCAGGAGAAGGTTTTAAAGATTATGCTAAAAAATGGAGAGATTTAGATGGGAGAGTTCAACCCCTTTTGTATGATAGGGAGTTGGTTGATATGTTTCTAGGGACGCTATCTGGTCCATTTTTCAATCATTTAATCGGCAGCTCGTCATCTGGTTTCACCAAGTTTATTTTAACTGGAGAAAGAGTAGAAGCTAGAATTCAGAGTGGTAAAATACAGGAGGATGCCTCCTCGAATTCAACTAAGAAGTCTTTCGCTGGTAAGAAGGAAGCCAATGCAGTCTATAGCCCGAGGGGCCAAAGCAGATCTGAACACCGTCAAATGGTAAATGTTGTAGTGATACCGAGACCCGCAGTTGCTCCACAATGCAACAATCAACAAAGGGTGGAAAGACCACAACGGAATTTTACCCGCATCAACATGACTTTGGCTGAAGTTCTACCTAATTTATTAAAATCTAACTTGGCAACCTTGAGAGAGGCTCCCAAGAATCCAAACACTAGCTCTCCCAGATACAATCCCAACGCACGGTGCGCCTACCATTCTGAGAGTCCTGGCCATGATACAAACAATTGCTGGGCTCTGAGAAACAAAGTACAAGACTTGCTTGAAGCCAAGGAGATAGAGTTCGATGCTCCAGAAAAGCCGAATGTTATAACTGCTCCCATGCCCAAACATGGTCGTGGATTTAAATTTGTTTACACTGATTTGTTCGTGACCTCTATTGAAGAAATTTCTACCCGTCTTATGACTGTTAAGAAGAATTTTTTGTTGGCCAGTTTATTTATGGGTTGTGGTGAAGGTTATGACATGTGTTCGATTCTACCTTTTGGTTGCTGTTTGTTGAAGTCAGGTGTTCAGCGCCTGATGGATAATAAAGAGATTTGTTCGATAAGACTATGATTCCTATTGTTCCAAATGAAGATGTCGCTATTATAACCATTTCCACCAATCCTTCCAAGGTTTCCTCGAGAAGACCTATTAGGATAACACTTGTTCAAAGAATTGCTCCGCTGATAATCACTGTTCTTGGTCCCATCTCGTACACCTCAGACAAAGCTATCCCATGGCATTATGGTGGTGATGTGTACTATTATGGCGTTAAACAAGATCTGAAGAATGAAGAAGATGATACTGATGTTAGTAATATTGTCGGGACTATTAAGGTGACCCGAAGTGGAAGGGTTTTCTCTCCTAAGATTTCTCTGAAGATCATCAAGCCTACTGTTATTCTAACTACTGCTCCAACCAGCACTCCTAACATTTCTCCTATTCCTACTCCAGTTATTACCCCTGCTGCTGAGCCATCTGGGACTCAGGGCAAGGAAATTATAGGTGAGCCTTCCCGGACGGAGGCACATAAGAAAATTGTTGTGGAAGCCTCTAAACAAGAAATAGAGGAAATACTGAAGATTATTAAAAAGAGCGACTACAATGTGGTCGAGCAGCTGGGGTAGACCCCATCAAAGATATCCATGTTGTCTCTGTTGTTATGTTCTCAAGCCCATGTGAAGGCTCTGATTGCATTTCTCAAGACTGCGCATGTGCCATAGGAAACTTCAGTAGATCAGTTCAAGGATTGTGTGGCCAGCCCGACTGCTGACAATGGGATGGGTTTTTTAGATGCGGAACTGACACCGAAAGGAAGGAAGAATAATGATGCTTTGCATGTCTCGATTGAGTGCAGGGGCACCACTATGGCTCATGTGCTGGTAGATACCGGGTCTTCACTGAATGTTCTGCCAAAGAAAGCGTTAGACCGTTTGGATTGTGAGGGTTTGATTCTAAAGCCTAGTAACATTGTGGTAAGGGCTTTTGACGAGTCGAAGAGAATGGTGCATGAGGAGGTGGACATCCCTATCAAAGTGGGTTCTCAGACTTTTGGGTCCACCTTCTACGTAATGGATATCAGGCCGTCGTATTCTTGCTTGCTGGGTCATCCTTGGATCCATGAGGTTGGGGCAGTTACTTCCACACTCCATCAAATGCTGAAGTATCCGGTGAAGGGAAAGATTGTCATAGTGCGAGGTGAAGAAGAATATATGGTGAGTCACCTCAATTCCTTCCGCTACATAGAGATGGATGGGGAATTCATAGAAACTTTATATCAGAATTTCGAAGAGGTCCCTCAGATCTTGGCATCAACTGAAGTTACTACCGGCAAACCTCCATTGAAGATGGCTTCTCTCAAGGACGCCAGGGATGTGGTTGAATAAGGTGGGTGTACCAATTGGGGTCAGCTCCCTGATTTCACTCACAAAATTGACAAATTTGGTTTGGGCTTTACTACAGGGGCTCAAAGGGCTGTTAGGCGTGCTCGGGCTGGAAGACCTCCCCTACACATCAGCAATCGGGGAATTAATGTAATTGAAGACAGTGAAGAGGATTCTGACATTGACAGCTGGATTTACCCAACGACCAACGGTGGACCGAATAACTGGACGTCTAAGGACTCCATACCTATTTCTTTTATTCTGCAGTAATTGCCTCATTTGTTTTAAGATTTGTAATAAACAATTTGAAACTTTACGGCCCGGTGCCTTGCCTGAGGCACCTTGGCTTTGCTTGTGAGGGTTATTATTTGTCATTTCATATATCATTAATAAAGCATTGGACGTTTCTTGCATACAAATTTTGCGCTCCTTGTTTTTCTTTTCTGTCTCTCACATTATCAAAACAGTTATTCGCATACACACACTCATGTATCATACTGCAGATCCATATCCACTCTGGATCCCATTGATAACAGCTCTGCTACTGTCAATTATGACTTCAAAAATCCGATCAACCAAGCCGAGGACGAAGGTGAGGATGATTGTGAGGTGCCTGGAGAACTTGCTAGACTATTACAGCAGGAAGAAAGGGCCATACAGCCGCATGAAGAGCCAGTTGAGTCAGTGAATTTGGGTACAGAGGAAGACAGGAAAGAGGTTAAAATAGGTGTAAACCTGGAGCTTAGTGTCAAATAGAGGTTGGTACAGATGCTACACGACTATGTTGAGATCTTTGCCTGGTCCTATGAAGACATGCCTGGTTTGGACACTGATATTATGGTACATCGCCTGCCGACTAAAGAAGAATGCCCTCCGGTAAAGTAGAAGGTCCGCCGTATGCGCCCTGAAATGTCATAGAAAATCAAGGAAGAGGTCATGAAACAGTTTGACGCAGGATTCTTAGCTGTCACTTCTTATCCACAGTGGGTTGCTAACGTCAATCTGGTACCTAAGAAGGACGGTAAGGTACGGATGTGTGTGGACTATAGAGATCTGAACAGGGCAAGCCCCGAGGATGACTTCCCACTTCCTCACATTGATATTCTAGTCGACAACACTGCGTAGCACAAGATCTTCTCCTTCATGGATGGTTTTTCTGGCTACAACCAGATCAAGATGGCTCTTGAGGACATGGAGAAGACAACCTTCATTACACAGTGGGGCACCTTCTGTTACAAGGTAATGCCTTTTGGGTTGAAGAATGCTGGGGAAACTTATCAGTGCGCCATGGTCGCTTTGTTCCACGATATGATTCACCATGAAATCGAGGTTTATGTTGATAACATGATAGCCAGGTCCCAGACTGAGGAAGATCACCTTGATCATCTCCAGAAGTTGTTTGACAAGTTGAAGACGTACAAGCTAAGGTTGAATCCGAACAAGTGTACCTTTGGGGTAAGGTCTGGTAAGCTTCTGGGTTTTGTTGTCAGTGACAAAGGTATTCAGGTAGACCCTGCAAAGGTAAAAGCCATACAAGAGATGCCGGCTCCCCACACAGAAAAGGAAGTTAGAGGTTTCTTGGGACGTCTGAATTACATCGCCAGATTCATCTCACATCTGACTGCTACTTGTGAGCCAATCTTCAAACTGCTAAAGAAAGATTAAGTGGTAAAGTGGAATGATGAATGCCATTCCGCTTTCGAAAGAATCAAGGAATACCTTTAAGAACCACAAATTCGGATTCTTCCAGTTGAAGGAAGACCCTTGATATTTTACTTGACAGTACTAGAGAATTCAATAGGGTGTGTGTTGGGACAGCATGACGAGTCCGATCGAAAAGAGCACGCAATATACTACCTTAGCAAAAAGTTTACCGACTGTGAGACCCGATACTCATTGCTCGAGAAAACTTGCTGCGCTTTGGCATGGGCTGCTCGCCGACTCAAACAGTATATGCTGACTCACACTACTTTGTTGATATCAAAGATGGATCCGATCAAGTATCTTTTTGAGAAGCCCGCTCTCACTGGAAGGATAACAAGATAGAAGGTGATCTTAACCGAGTACGACATCCAATACACAACCCAAAAAGCAATCAAGGGGAGTGTATTGGCGGATCATTTGGCACATCAGGCCATGGATGACTACCAGTCCATGAATTTCGAGTTTCCGAATGAGAATATCATATTGGTAACCGACTGCGAAGAACCTGGACCGGATGAAGGACCTGAGGAGGGACCCCGATGGTCAATTATTTTAATGGATCCCTAAACGCATTGGGTAACGGCATTGGAACTGTAATTATATCTCCCGAGGGTTGTCATACCCCGTTCACCGCCCGATTATATTTTAATTGCACCAATAATATGGCGGAGTATGAAGCGTGTATCATGGGTCTTCGAGCTTCTATTGACTTGAGGATTAAGTTCTTGAGTGTATTCGGAGATTCCGCTCTGGTAATAAGTCAGATCAAAGGCGAGTGGGATACGAATCATACGAATCTTATTCCTTACAAAGAGTATGTACTGACATTGCTCCCACACTTTGAGGAGATAACCTTTGGACTTTTCCCACGAGAAGAGAACCAGCTGGTGGACGTGCTAGCTACCATGTCTTCTATGTTCCAAGTTAGGTTGGACAATGAAGCTCCCCAGATTACCACTGAGAGTTTGGACGAACCCACACATTGTTGTGACACTGAGACCGAAGAAGTGGCAGATAAACCTTGGTTTCACGAGGTAAAGAGGTATCTTAAGGCTCAAGAATACCCCGAGGAGGCATCTGTTAATGATAAGAAGTTTCTGAGAAGGTTCATTGTGAAGTTCTTCATTAGTAATGGAATCCTCTATAAGCGTAACCATGATTCAACCTTACTGCGGTGTGTAGACAAAAGCGAGGTAGAACGGATCATGGAAGAGTTACATGAAGGAACCTTCGGAACCCATTCTAGTGGACACACCATGGCGAAGAAAATCCTACGGGCAGGATATTACTGGTCCACTATGGAAGCCAATTGTTATCAGCACTCTCGAACCTGTCATAAGTGCCAAGTCTATGTTGATAAGGTGCATGTGCCTCCAGTCCCTCTAAATGTTTTGACAGCTCCGTGGCCCTTTGCGATGTGGGGTATTGACATGATTGGCGAGATCAGACCTACTGCGTCTAATGGGCATCGTTTCATTCTGGTGGCTATTGATTATTTCACAAAGTGGGTTGATGCAGCTTCCTTTGCTACAGTAACCAAGAACGTCGTGGCGCGGTTCATCCGACACAATCTGATCTGTCGATATGGTGTACCAAATAGGATTATTACTGGAAATGGTACAAATCTCAACAACACAATGATCACCGAGCTCTGCAAACAGTTCAAGATACAACATCTTAACTCTTCTCCCTACCGGCCGAAGATGAATGGGGTTGTTGAAGCAGCTAAAAAGAACATCAAGAAGATTGTGCAGAAGATGACGGTGACATATAAAGACTGGCACGAGATGTTACCATTCGCTCTTAATGGGTACCATACCTCAGCACGGACGTCGACAGGGGAAACACCCTACTCTTTGGTGTATGGCATGGAGGAAGTCCTACCCATCGAAGTCCAGATACCGTCTCTCTGGATTATGAAGGATGCGGATTTGAACAAAGACGACTGGATCCAAACCCAACTTGATCAGCTGAATCTAATCGATGAAAAGAGACTTACTGCTATCTATCATGGTCAGACATATCAAAAGCGAATTATCAAGGCTTTTAACAAGAAAGTCAGACGTCAAGAATATCGAGTCGGGGATCTAATGATCAAACGCATCATACTACCGCAAGGTGATCCCAGGGGTAAATGGACCCCCACGTAGGAAGGGCCATTTATGGTTAAGAACATTTTCTCGGGAGGAGCAATGATTCTAACCACCATGGATGGTGACGATCTTCCTCACCCCGTCAATGTAGATATAGTGAAAAGATATTATGCATGATCAAAGACCCGCTAGGTTGACTGGCCTAGGCAAAAATAAGGGCTTCCCAACGAACCAAAAGGGTTCGGGAAAAAGTAAGGGATGAAAATGAAAAAAAATGTACACCCAGCAAATCAAAAACCTGAAAAGGTGACTTGGGCAAAAAAGGGTATTCCGATAGACTGAAAACCCGAAAGGGCGGTCCAGGCAAAAATTAGGTATCGAAGCGTAACACTATGTCTCATTAGATTATCTTGCAACCAGACTTCGGTATCGACTATCAAGCTCGAACAGCGCCAATCAATCTGATCCACCTTCGACCGAGCAATAAAGTGATGAGACGCTTGAAGATATAAAGGCAATAGCAGAGCTGGAACCCAGTGGGGTCGTTTCACATAGCTATTTTTCTTTCTTTTATACAAGTTGTAATTTCTTTCAGTGGCACTCTCTTACTAGGACGTCAGCCTCTTTATACAAAGACGCCTATTACAGGCCAATTTCAAAATCAATACAAGTCATTTTATGAAACTTCAATTTGTTTCTTTTTCTGTTTTGTTTTGCAAGAACGTCCAATGGTTTATTTTTGATATATGCATTTGAAAATGATTGCTGATCATAAGGATTTACATAATAAACAAAAGACAATTACTCGTAATTCCAAAAACAGGGAAAACAAGAAGTACCAAACCTCACAGTTACTCTGCCCATCAGGTACCGGGATAGAGCCAGCTTGAGAACATGAGTAGTGGTACATATACTCCCCACAGAGTAAAAAGTATCCAAAGACAGTGATGTTAGCTTTCCCTAATAGGACATAACTCTCCCCAGCTGAGGTTCACATGCGCAAGTGAGTCAGTAAATTTTTCCCCAAGCAGAGTTTATTTCTCCCACAAGCAGAAATTCAATCTTCAACAGAATTCATTATCACCAGCAACGGAAATTCATCCCCAGCTGAGTTTATTTCTCCAAGTCAGCAGATCTATCAGCAGAGTATCTCCTCTCCAACATAGTTATTCCCAGCAGAGTTATCCTCAGACAGGGTCTTTTCTGGCTGAATATTCACCAGTCAAATGGATGTGAATCCCCAACACAATCATCTTTGTTCACCATCTCCAATAGAAGTAGAGGAACTATGGTTTTTTTTACAGCGGTCAAGAATACCATTTCTCATACTCTCCAAACAGCAGTCAGGGATTTATTTTCCCGGGCTTAGATTATTACGTCAGCATTTCATGTTCATACATCATGACATGTGCATACATTACATATAACATAATCTCAGTTATTTTGAGAACCTCATCACAATGCATCTCATGCATCACACATAACTAACCCTGTATTTCTTTCAGGAAAGACAGTTATTATCAATAATTTCCAGCAGGTCTGTGATCAACACTCGAAGCTAAACCAGAGTAATCATCGGTGCGACAAATGCAACCTTACCCCGGTTCACCTTAAAGTTTCACACGAACTTTTCATCGAAATAACCCTACTATCCAGGTTCCTTCTCACAAGCCCTACTATCCAGACTTTCATATCAAAGTAACCCTACTATCCAGGTTCCTTCTCACAGCCCTACTATCCAGGATTTCATATCGAAGCAACCCTATTATCCAGGTTCCTTCTCACAGCCCTACTATCCAGGCTTTCATATCGAAGTAACCCTACTATCCAGGTTCCTTCTCACAACCCTACTATCCAGGTTCCTTCTTACAAACCTACTATCAAGGCTTTCATTTCGAAGTAACCCTACTATCCAGGTTCCTTCTCACAAGCCCTACTATCCCGGATTTCATATCGAAGTAACCCTACTATCCAGGTTCCTTCTCACAACCCTAATATCCAGGCTTTCATATCGAAACAGCCCTACTATCCAGGTTCCTTCTCATAGCCCTACTATCCAGGCTTTCATTTAGAAGTAACCTTACTATCCAAGTTCCTTCTAACAAGCCCTATTGTCCCGGCTTTCATATCGAAGTAACTCTACTATCTAGGTTCCTTCTCACAGCCCCATTATCCAGGCTTTCATATCGAAGTAACCCTACTATCCAGGTTCCTTCTCACAGCCCCACTATCCAGGCTTTCATATCAAAGTAACCCTACTACCCAGGTTCCTTCTCACAGCCCCACTATCCAGGCTTTCATATCGAGGTAACCCTACTATCTAGGTTCCTTCTCAAGCCCTACTATCCAGGCTTTCATACCAAAGTAACCCTACTATCCAGGTTCCTTCTCAAGCCTTACTATCCAGGCTTTCATATCGAGGTAACCCTACTATCCAGGTTCCTTCTCAAGCCCTACTATCCAGGCTTTCATACCGAAGTAACCCCACTATCCAGGTTTTCATATCAAAGTAACCCTACTACCCAGGTTCCTTCTCATAGACCTATTATCCCGGCTTTCATATTGAAGTAACCCTACTATCCAGGTTCCTTCTCACAGCCCTACTATCCAGGCTTTCGTATCAAAGTAACCCTACTATCCAGGTTCCTTCTCAAGCCCTACTATCCAGGATTTCATTTCGAAGTAACCCTACTACCCAGGTTCCTTCTCACAACCCTACTATCCTGGTTTTCATATCGAAGTAACCCTACTATCCAAGTTCCTTCTCACAGCCCTACTATCCAGGCTTCCATATCAAAGTAACCGTACTATCCAGGTTCCTTCTCACAGCCCTATTATCCAGGCTTTCACGTTGAAGTAACCCTACTACACAGGTTCCCTCTCATAACCTTACTATTCGGGTTCTTCCTCTTTTATCCCAGACAACAGTCCACGACACTGTAAGACAGGGACCCGATCAAACACAATTGATTTTACATTTCCCAGAAAGTCGCGCTGCAGCATATACCCCGACCAGATATGCAGTTCACTTCCGCTTCCCAAACCGGAATTATTCCCCAGTAGAGTAACAGACAACGGAAGCTCCTAAAACTCTTTTTCTCTCAAGACAGAGACCAGCATTCCCCAGCAAAATCCTCCTCGACAACAGGTATGCGGGTTCTCGCAAAGGAATCTCTTATGCGATCGACACCTCTTCGGATGGCATCTTTAAGCCCATCTCCGACAATTCTCTAGCAACTTCTGAATGGCATCTGTAAGCCCATTCCCGATATCACAAATCGAGTATCACTTCATGCGAGTGCAAATTTCTGGGCACTCTAGTGTTCAATCATCTTCCGCCTTCAGACACGAAACACAGAGCAGCCAATCTACATCTTCAGGTTTAAGAAGATTGAACAGGGGCAGCTATTGTACCCCAAAATTTGCCCTCCCATATTTCTCAACACATGGCAAGTAAGGTCCCCAAATTGCTCAAGAAATTTCAAGAGTTAACCAGACAAACTCTCTCCTAATGCAGTATACCCCAAATTAGGGTTTCCATTTTCATCAAGATGTGTGAACCACAAAGGAATCAAATGCTCACCATTGTCCTAATATGTTCTCAAGATCATCCATGTCAAGTTTCAAGCCTTGCAGAAGAAGTTTGCTCAGTCAATTTCTCAAATGCCTGAAAATCAACTATTTTAACTGTGGCCCACATACAGTCAAACTTCAATATTTTTGGTCAACATCCTCATTTTGAAGTATTTCCCATCATTTTATCAAGGGTTGATCATTATTCCTCAAGGATTGCTCACAATTCATCAAAACCCAAAAGTTGCTAAATTAGGGTTTTACAGGAAAAGTCAACTCAACTTTGACCAAGCATAACTTTCTCATACTGTATCAGAAATGACCCATCCAAAGCTCATTTTTGAGAGGATGAAATTACCTACAATTCATCTTCATCTCCCAAGTTCATAATATACACTCACAAAAAGATATGAATTTTGACATTATAGGTCCTTTTGAAAATTCAACAAAAACACCTTTTGGGTCAAAGCTCCATACATGAACATGGAAGACTCAATTGAGATGAGACCAAAAGGGTTGTTTAGAGGACATCCTAAGCTTTCTAAAAAGTCAAAGAACACCTCTCTAGGGTCAAAATTGAGAGAGTTATGCATTGGCCAAGTTGACCATTTTTGTAAAATTGCCAAAAGTCAAATGTGCTCAAATTTGCATTTTTTGCTAAAGTGGCCTAACTTTTTATGCTTGCACCTCAAGTATAATGTGGTCCACGACTCAATTGATCGCTCACCCATTATGTGCTTCATTTTTCAATTTATTTTGATTTTTCATTAATTAAAAAATGGATTAAATCAAATAAATGATGAAAATTAATAAAGATATGATTTGATTTGTTTTTTTGACAAATTGGCAATCAAAATATGCAGAGAAAACATGATCAAATCGAATCAAGAGAAATTGGTACAAGAAAGGCATGGTTTGGCTCAAAATAGCAAGATATCATATGGCTTGAAAATCAAATCAAATCTTGGATAAATGCAAAGATTCATGCCAAGTTTGTTAACCTAATTCATTCTAGGTTATATAATGGAGCTTTCCAGATCAAAAAACAAGGGTTAGAGGTCGTGTAAAGGATAGAACAAAACTCAAAAATCTTGATAAAAAGTGAGTTTCGGTTTAAAGGTTAGAGGACCTTTGAGAGCAATTCAATGCCAGTAATCTATTCCAGGACATCCCAAGAAGCTATTCTAATCACTCCCAGGTCTTGAAACACCCAGAAACGCGCTCTACACCTCACGCGGTTTGCAAACTTTTTCAAATTTGATTATTTCAATTTACGCACCTTTAGCACTTTTAATTGTTATAGTTGTGTTTATCATCATGTTTGCAAGCTAACCATGCCATTTAATTGCATTTTTGATGCTTGTACGTGATGTTGCCATTGTTAGGGTTTTATGTTCTTGTTTAGGGGTTTTCAGTACAAGCGAAATTAGATCTTGATTCTGGTACCATGATGCTCGTGAAGATGAGACGAATTGATTGGTACCCTTACCTTTCATTTATATTGCTTGTACAAGATTTTTGAATGTTGCAGGTCTGTAGTTACACACAAATGTCCGTAGGTAAAAGTGTTTTGCCTAAAGTGACAGGCCAGTGAAGGAGACGATAGCGTGGCAGCGTGTGACTGGCCCGTTTGAATTTTCGCGCGTTTTGGAGGTGTGGCACGTTTGTTTGCATTATGTTTCATTTATTTCATTTATTTCATTATTATCACAATTAACATGCCAGCGCTGATGGTGAAGAGGTTAGCCTTTGATGCACACGTCCTGGGTTCGATCCCAAGCGTGTGCATTTTGTTATTTTCTCAACAATTGCAGGCCAATTCAGTGCTTCACAAACTCAAGCGCCCACCATGCTCCATCAACATTCAGCCCTTTGATGCCCAGCTAGCCAAATCCAATGCCTCTCCAACGAAGGACCATGATATACATCCAAGTCAACGACGCACCAGATCAGGCGTGGTCAACCAGGCTTGGAGCTTGTTGGGCCCAGAAATTCAACTTCAAACCCCCTAGCATGCTATTCAACACAGGCCCATCTCTTCACTTTTTTTATTTTCTTATTTTTAATTCTTTTATTATTTTCCATAAATTATTTTTAATTAACAAAATTAATCACTCTTTTTTTATAAAATCATAAAATCAAGAATTCACAAAAAAAAATAGAATTGGGTTTTTTTATCTAATTTAATTTAATTAATTTAATTTAGTTTAGGGTAACTTTAATTTGTTTTTTTTCTATAATTAAAATAAATTAGAAAATTAGGTTTAAGTTCTTGATTTAACTCTTTTCTTTTTTCAAACAAAAATGCAAAAATAGGTTGTTTAGAATTAATTAATTAATTAATTTTCAAAAGTTAATATTAATTAGAACTTAGGATTTTCTTTTAATTTAATTATTCATTATTTTCTCAAATAACAAAAACATTTTTTCTTTAATCAATTGCAATTAGATTTAGTCGAGGGTCAAAACCCTAACCGCTTCGCATTTAATTCGCTGTGCGCTTATTATTATTTTGCCATTATTTTGTAACTGTTCATGGTTTGTAATAGTTAATTTAGGGTTTTTATTTACTGTTTAAATCCCCGATTTTTTTGGTTATGTAATTAATCCCCCTCCCCGAAGCCTTGTAATAGCTAGGTTTATTTTCTCGCATTTTTAATTTCTGCAAATATTTAACTGTCTAGATGTATGCTAATAAGATTGTACGGCAAGAATGTATGACAAAATTAAAATGGTTAGAAAACCCTAATGTGCAAAGATAAATAACTGAAACAAATCACTCGCACATATTCACTCTTAGGGTATACTCTCACTTCGGTTGGCTTCGGTAAACGATCATTAAGCATAGGGTGTCTTAGTGGTTTCCCTCTTGTCTAAAAAAGATCAAATGTCCCATTCGAATGTTGCCTCGGAAATGTTGCCTCGAATATGATCTTAAGACTCTAGGGTTACTACTAAGGTGTCCTATCATTGATTTGGTGATCGTACGTCCCTTTCGAATTGACCCTTACAACTCCAACGACGGTGCTACCTACTCCTTAATAGTGGGATAGTGTTGTCGAAAGGAAACAAGAATAGAAACGATCTTTTTTCGAGTAGGTAGATGCTAGTAGGTACTTGCTCAAATCAAAACTTTTCACACTTACACTTTTCAAACAAATTTTCAAAACAACTTCGTCACACCTTTGAGGACTCATACAAGGGTTATCACGAAGTAAAACTTTTCAAAACAAAGAACATAAACACAAGAAATTTAAAAATGAGCAAGTACCTAAGAGCCCATGGGAAACCATGGATAGAAAGGGTGCTAACACCTTCCCTTTCTATAATATACCCCCTGTACTCAGAATATCTCGAAAAAGGATTTTTTCAGTACTTTTTTCCTTTTCGGTTGGATGAAGTAAAATTCGATGGCGACTCTTGCTTACCGCGACATTTTGTAAATACAAAACGCAAAATGCAAACCAGTATTAAACAGTCAGTTCTGCCACCGTATCACAACTAGTATCAAAGGTTTCTGAAACATCTGCGTTCACTAAGAGACATGGTCGACTTCTCAACCTGGTTACTTCAAACTTTGATGAAAAGATGATGAGTTTACTCTTTCAGTTCTTTGATCCCAAGCACCACTGCTTCACCTTTCCAGACTACCAGTTGGTGCCTACCATGGAAGAATTCTCTCAGCTGTTGGATATACCCATTCTTGAACAGTTTCCTTTCACAGGTCTGAATGAAGTTCCTAAGCCATAATTCATTACCTCAGCTTTGCATCTGAAACGGGCCGACGTGGTATCCAATTTTGGAAACAAGATGTAGAGTCAAGGTATTTCTAGACAATTTCCTGATAGACAAGGCCTAGCTGTTTTGGGATGATATGGATTTTCAGGCTTTTGAGGAGGTCTTAGCTCTTCTAATATATGGGTTAGTACTATTCCCTAATCCATACTTATTCATATATGTGAATACTATCAAGATCTTCCTCTCTCGCAACCCTGTGCCTACCTTGCTCGGAGATATTTTACACACTCTTCATACTCATACCATGAAGAGAAGAGGGGTTCTTATGTGCTGCATGCCATTGCTGTCGAGGTGGTTTATTTCTCACCTTCCTAAGTCCGTACTAAAGAATGAAGAAGGTATGGGTTGGTCACAAAAGATAATGTCACTCGCTCACATGGATATTCTATGATGTTCCCGAGCTATGGAAAATACTGCTATTATTGACTGCTGCGGGGAGTGCCCTAATGTCCCGTTACTTGGCATCAGAGGGGGTATAACCTACAATATTTGTTTAGATTTGCGACAATTTGGTTACGCTCGAAGAGGTGGTCCCCATGAGTTACTTATCAAGGGCATTGTATTCAACTATGAGGATGATGTTCAAGAGTGTCGTCAGAGGTTCATACGAGCTTGGGGCATGGTAAACAGGTCTGGCGCCAAGGCTTTGGGGCCAAAGGCTTCCATTCCTATGGAACCTTACCTCCAATAGGTACGAGCTCGCACCCAGAAACTTATGATGGCCTATATGGCCGTGTTACCAGTGATTGTCGAACCTACTACTGAAGGGGGTATTCCTTACATGGTTCTCTATCCTGATATGCCCATTGATCTTGGAGAATTACAGAGGTCTTGGATTCAGTTGAAGAAATAGCAGGATACTTACAGGGATCAGTTCTATGCCCAGGAGAGAAAGGTTTTAGAGCTCACAAAGCAGCTCCATGAGGAAATAGAACTCAAGGTCTATCTCGGAACGAAGAGGTAGCATCCATGGGAATTTTGATTTCTTTTCTAGTTTTAGATTTGTTTTTAATTGTAACGCTTAAAAGGCATTTGAACATTGAATTCGACTAATAAAATCTTTGTTTCATTTTGGTTCGCAAATTTAAATTTCCCAAAGTCTTTGAAATTATTGCATACGCATCCCATTCATAGCATTGCATGTACAGGTACCATTATAGGTTTCTCATCTTCTTCGCTATATATTTCAGCAAACATTTCTTCCGAACAAAGCATAAAGGATCTTCAGGAACAAAATGCCCAGTTCCAGGAAATGTTCATAAATCTGGCAAAAGGGCAGGAGGATCTGAAAGCCCTCATCCTGAAGGAGAAAAAGAAAAAGAAGAAGGCAGTTGATATTCTGAATATGGGAAGAAGGTTTAGAGGACCATTGAAGCAACAAGTCGATCTGACCTCTTCATCCAAGGAAAGGGAGAATCAAGAAGAAGAGACAAGGGAGAAGGATCCTAGTCCTGAAGTTTCTGACAATGATACCGACTACAATGATGAGAAATATCCTCCCACTGAGGATAGATACAAGCTGTGGAAGATCGTTTGAGTGCTATGGAATTCCAGAGGATACCTGGGCTGGATTTCGAAGAATTGGGATTGGTGTCGGGAGTGGTCATCCCGCAGAAGTTCAAAGCTCCAATTTTTGCAAAGTATGATGGGGTGGGGTGTCCTGCCAAAACCTCCATCTCTGCTCTTATGTCAGAAAAATCCAGCCCCACACCACTGATAGAAATTTTTGGGTTCATTTCTTTCAAGATAGTCTGTCAGGGACTCATCTTGAATGGTTCTACCAACTAGAGAGAGCCAATGTCCGAAATTAGGAAGATCTGGTTGCTGCTTTCTATAAGCAGTATCAATACAACGTCGACCTTACTCCTACTCGTACTCAACTCCAGAGTATGTCCATGGGGGCGAGTGAAGGCTTTAAGGACTATGAACAGAAATGGAGAGACTTGGCTGGAAGAGTCCAACCCCCGTTGTCTGATAAGGAATGGTTGATATGTTTCTAGGGACGCTATTTGGTCCATTCTTCAATCATTTAATCGGCAGCTCGTCAGCTGGTTTCACCGAGCTGATTCTGACTGGTGAAAGATTAGAAGTTGGGATTCGGAGCGGCAAGATACAAAAGGATGCCTCTTCGAGTTCGGTAAAGAAGCCATTTTCTTGTAAGAAGGAAGCCCGTGCCATCTATATCCCGAGGGGCCAAAATAGAGTTGAACATCGTCAGACAGTAAGTGTTGTAATGATACCTAGGCCTACAGCCGCTCCATAATGCAACAATCAACCAAGGGTGGAAATGCTACAACGGCAGTTTACCCGAATCAATATAACGTTGGCTGAAGTTCTACCTCATCTGCTGAGATCCAACTTGGCAACCTTGAAAGAGGCTCCCAAGAATCCGAATACCACATCTCCCCGATTTAATCCAAATGCTCGGTGTGCCTATCATTATGAGAGTCCTGGCCACGATACCAATGACTGCTGGGCTCTAAGAAATAAGGTACAAGATCTGATTGAAGCCAAGGAAATTGAGTTCGATGCTCCGGAAAAGCTCAATGTCATAACTGCTCCCATGCCTAAGCACGATTATGGAATTAATGATGTTGATATCGACTTGTTTGTGACCTTGGTGGATGAAGTTTCTACTCCTCTCATGACTGTGAAGAAGAATTTGTTGTTGTCCAGTTTATTTCCGAGTTGTGGTGAAGGTTGCCACATGTGTTCATTTCTACCTTCTGGTTGCCATTTGCTGAAGTCAGGTGTTCAACGCCTGATAGACAGCAAAGAAATTTTGTTCGAGAAAACTTTGGTTCCCGTTGCTCCATCTAAAGACATTGCCATTATAACCATTTCCGCCAATCCTTCCAAGGTCTCATCGAGAAGACTTGTTAGGATTATATCTGCTCCAAGAATCGCTCCGCTAATAATCACGGATCCTGGTCTTGTCCCATATGTCTCGGACAAAGTTGTCCCCTGGCATTATAGTGTCGATGTGTACTATCATGGCATCAAACAAGATCTGAAAAATGAAGAGGTTGATCCTGATATTGGTAACATTGTTGGGACCATCTAGGTTACCCGAAGTGGAAGGGTTTTCTCTCCCGAGATTTCCCCTAAGACTGTCAACAGGCCTATTGTCATTCTGTCTATTGTTCCTGTTGGTACATAAACTACGATTCCTATTCTTACTTCAATTATTACCCATGTAGGTGAATCGTCTAGTACCCGCGGCAAAGAAGTTACAGGTTAGCCTACCCGGACGGAGGCGCCTAGAAAAATTATTGTGCAAGCCTCTAAGCAAGAGATAGAGGAAATATTGAAAATAATTAAAAAGAGCGACTACAATGTGGTCGAGAAGCTGGGGCAGACCCCCTCAAAGATATCCATGTTATCCCTGCTGTTATGCTCTGAGGCCCATGTGAAGGCTTTGATTGCATTCCTCAAAAATACGCATGTGCCACAAGAGACTTCAGCTAATCAATTTAAAGATTGCGTGGCCAGCCTGACTGTTGACAATGGGCTGGGTTTTTCAAATGCAGACTTGACACCAAAGGGAAGGAAGCATAATGATGCTCTGCATGTCTCGATTGAATACAGGGGCACCACTGTGGCTCATGTGTTGGTAGATATTGGGTCTTCACTGAATGTTCTGCCCAAGAAGGCGTTGGACCGGTTGGATTGCGAGGGTTTGACTTTAAAGCCTAGTAACATTATGGTAAGGGCTTTTGATGGGTCGAAAATAATGGTGCACAGGGAGGTGGACATCCCTGTCAAAGTGGGTTCTCAGACCTTTGGGTCCACCTTATATGTGATGGACATCAGGCCGTCATATTCTTGTTTGTTGGGTCGTCCCTGGATCCATGAAGTTGGGGCAGTTACTTCCACACTACACCAAATACTGAAGTATCCGGTAAAAGGGAAGATTGTCACTGTGCGGGGTGAAGAGGAGTATATGGTGAGCCACCTCAATTCCTTATGGTACATAGAGATGGACAGGGAATTCATAGAAACTCCTTGTTAGAACTTCTAAAAGGTCCCTCAGATCTGGGCATCAACTGAAACTACTACCAACAATAAACCTCCTCTGAAGATGGCTTCTCTCAAGGACGCCAGGGCCGTAATTGAAGAAGGTGGGTGTACCAATTGGGGTCAGCTCCCTGATTTTACTTACAAAACTGAAAAATTTGGTTTGGGCTTTACTATAGGAGCTCAAAGGACTTTTCGACGCGCTCGGGCTGGAGGACCTCCCCTACACATCAGTAATCGAGGAATTAATGTTATTGAAGACAGCGAGGAAGACTCAGACATTGACAGCTGGATCTACCCAACTACCAACGGTGGACTGAGTAATTAGACGGCTAGGGACTTTATACTAGTTTCTTTTATTCTGCAGTAATTGTCTTACTTGTTTTGAGATTTGTAATGAACAATTTAAAACTTTACGGCCTTGTGCCTTGCTCGAGGCACATTGGCTTTGCTTGTGAGGGCTATTATTTGTCATTTCATATATCATTAATAAAGCATTAGACGTTTCTTGTATACAAATTTTGCACTCTCTGTTTTTCTTTTCTGTTTTCACTTTATCAAAACAGCTATTCTCTTACACACACTCATGTATCATACTGCAGATCCATATCCACTATGGATCCCATTGATAACATCTCTGCTATTTCCAGTTATGACTTCAAAAGTTCGATCAACCAAGCTGAAGACGAAGGTGAGGATGATTGTCAGGTGCCTGGAGAACTTGTTAGACTATTACAGCAGGAAGAAAGGGCCATACAGCCTCATGAAGAGCCGGTTGAGACGATAAACCTGGGCACGGAGATAGACAGAAAAGAAGTCTAGATCGGTGCAAATATGGAAGTTAAGATCAAACAGCGGTTGATACAAATGTTTCATGACTATGTTGAGATCTTTGCATGGTCATATGAAGACATACCAGGTTTAGACACTGATATTGTGGTTCATCGTCTGCCAACCAAGGAAGACTGTCCTACGGTTAAATAGAAGGTCTGTCGTATGCGTCTTGAAATGTCAGAGAAGATCAAAGCAAAGGTCATGAAGTAGTTCGACGCAGGATTCTTAGCTGTCACTTCTTATCCATGGTGGGTTGCTAACATCGTTCCGGTACCTAAGAAGGACGGTAAGGTGCGGATGTGTGTGGATTACAGAGATCTGAACAGGGCAATCCCCAAGGATGACTTCCCACTTCCTCACATTGACGTTCTGGTTGACAACGTCGTGCAACACAAAATCTTCTCCTTCATGGATGGTTTCTCTGGCTAAAACCAGATCGAGATGGCTCCTGAAGACATGGAGAAGACAACCTTCGTCACGCAGTGGGGCACCTTCTACTACAAGGTGATGCCTTTTGGGTTGAAGAATGTTGTGGAAACTTACCAGCGCTCCATGGTCACTTTGTTCCATGATATGATTCACCATGAGATCGAAGTTTATGTTGATAACATGATAGCCAGGTATCAAACTGAGGAAGAGTACCTTGATCATCTACAAAAGTTGTTCGACAGGTTGAAGATATACAAGTTGAGGTTGAATCCGAACAAGTGCACCTTCGGCGTAAGGTCTAGTAAACTTCTGGGTTTCATTATCAGCGACAAAGGCATCCAAGTAGATCCTGCAAAAGTAAAGGCTATACAAGAAATTCCAGCTCCCCGTACAGAGAAGGAAGTTAGAGGTTTCTTGGGACGCCTGAATTATATTGTCAGGTTCATTTCACATTTGACTTCTACTTGTGAGCCAATCTTCAAGCTTCTGAAGAAAGATCCAGTGGTAAAGTGGAATGATGAATGCTAGACCGCTTTCAAAAGAATCAAGGAATACCTTCAAGAACCACCAATTTTGATGCCCCTGGTTGAAGGAAGACCTTTGATTTTGTACCTAACAGTGCTAGACAATTCAATGGGGTGTGTGATGGGGCAGCATGACGAGTCTGGTCGAAAAGAGCATGCAATATACTACCTTAGCAAAAAGTTTACCGACTGTGAGACAAGATACTCACTACTCGAGAAAACTTGATGTGCTTTGGCATGGGCTGCTCGCCGACTGAGACAGTATATGTTGACTCACACTACCTTGCTGATATCTAAGATGGATCCGATCAAATACATCTTCGAGAAACCCGCTTTCTCCGAAAGAATAACAAGAAGGCAGATGACCTTAATTGAGTACGACATACAATATACAACCCAGAAATCAATAAAGAGGAGTGTATTGGCTGATCATTTGGCTCATCAGGCCGTGGATGACTACCAGTCCATGAATTTTGAGTTCCCGGATGAGAATATTATGCTGGTGACTGACTATGAAGAACCTGGACCAAATGAAGGACCTGAGGAAGGATCTCGATGGTCTTTGTATTTTGATGGAGCCTCAAACGCATTGGGTAATGGCATCGGCGCTGCAATTATATCTCTCGAGGGCTGTCATACTCCATTCACTGCCCGATTATGTTTCAATTGGACCAACAACATGGCGTAGTATGAAGCATGCATCATGGGTCTTCGAGATGCTATTGACCTAAGGATCAAGTTCTTGAGTGTATTCGGGGATTCAGCCTTGGTAATAAGTCAGATCAAAGGCGAATGGAATATGAAGCATCCGAATCTCATTCCATACAAAGAGTACGTATTGACATTTCTCCCACACTTTAAAGAGGTAACTTTTGAACATTTCCCACGAGAGGAGAACCAGTTAGCGGACGCGCTAGCTACCATGTCTTCTATGTTCAAAGTTAGGTGGGACAATGAAGCTCCCCAAATCACCATTGAGCGGTTGGACGAACCAGCACACTGTTGTGAAATCGATACCGAAGAAGTGGCAGACAAACCATGGTTTCACGAAGTCAAGAAGTATCTCGAGACTCAAGAGTATCCTGAAGGGGCATCTGTCAATGATAAGAAGTTTCTGAGAAGGTTCGCTGCAAAGTTCTTCCTTAGTAATGGAATCCTCTATAAACGCAACCATGACTCCACACTACCACGGTATGTAGACAAGAGTGAATCAGAGAGGATCGTGACAGATCTACATGAAGGAACCTTCGGAACCCATTCTAGTGGACATACCATGGCTAAGAAGATCCTACGGGCAGGATACTACTGGTCCACTATGGAAGCCGGTTGTTATCAGCATTCTCTAACTTGTCATAAGTGCCAAATCTACGCTGATAAGGTGCATGTTCCTTCGGTCCCCTTAAACGTCTTGACATCTCTGTGGCCCTTTGCAATGTGGGGCATCGACATGATCAGAGAAATCAGGCCCACCGCTTCTAATGGACATTGCTTCATCCTAGTATCCATTGATTACTTCACGAAGTGGGTTGAGGCAGCCTCCTTTGCTACGGTTACTAAGAACGTGGTGGCACAGTTCATCAAGCATAACCTGGTGTGTCGTTATGGTATCCCTGAGAAAATCATCATAGACAACAGTATTAATCTCAATAACTCGATGATCATTGAACTCAGTAAATAGTTCAAGATTCAGCATCACAACTCTTCTCCTTACCGGCCAAATATGAATGGCGCTGTTGAAGAAGCTAACAAGAACATCAAAAAGATTGTACAGAAGATGACGGTGACATATAAAGACTGGCATGAGATGTTACCATTTTCTCTTCATGGGTACCGTACCTCAGCATGGACATCGACAGGGGCAACACCCTACTCTCTGGTATATGGCATGGAGGCAGTCCTACCCATCAAAGTCCATATACCTTCTCTCAGGATTATGAAGGATGCAGGTTTGAACGAAGACGACTGGATCCGAACTCGACTTGATCAGTTAAATCTAATCAATGAAAAGAGACTTACTGCTATCTGCCATGGTTAGACGTATCAAAAGCGAATGATCAAGGCTTTTAACAAGAAAGTCATGCGTCAAGAATATCAAGTCGGAGATCTAGTGATCAAACGTATCATACTGCCGCAAGGTGATCCCAGGGGTAAATGGACCCCCACGTACGAAGGACCATTTGGGGTTAAGAATATTTTCTCGGGTGGAGCTATGATTCTAACCACCATGGATGGTGACGACCTTCCTCACCCTGTCAATGCAGACATAGTGAAAAGATACTACGCCTAATTAACAGACCCGCTAGGTTGACTAGCCTAGCAAAAATAAGGGCTTCCCGGCGAACCAAAAGGGTTCGGGAAAAAGTAAGGGATGAAAATAAAAAATGTGTACACCCAGCAAGTCAAAAACCCGAAAGGGCGGCTTGGGCAAAAAAGGGTATCCCGGTGGACTGAAAACCCGAAAGGGCGGTCCAGGCAAAAGTTAGGGATATAAAGCATACCACTATGTCTCATTGGATCATCTTGCGACCAAATTTACATATCGGCTATCAAGCTCGGACGGCGCCAATCAATCTGATCAACTTTCGGCCAAGAAGCAAAGTGATGAGACGCTTGAAGATATAAAGGAAATAGCAGAGTTGGAACCCAATGGGGTTATCTCACATAGCTTTTTTTTTCTTTTACACAAATTGTATAGTTTCTATTTTTAGGCGGCGTTCTCTTACTAGAGCGTCAGCCTCTTTGTACAAAAACGCCTAGTACAGGCCATCTTCAAAAAATCAATACAAATTATTTTCACAAGAAACTTCGAGTTTGTTTTTCTTTTTCTGTTTTGTTTCGCAAGAACGTGCAATGACTTATTTTTTATATATGCATTTGAAAATGATTGCTGCTCATAAATATTTACATAAGAAATAAGGACAATTACTCGTAATTCCAAAAATAGGGGCAAAAACAAGAAGTGCCAAACCCGACAGTTACTCAGCCCAGCAGGTACCAGGATAGAGTCAACTTTGGAGAAATCGTTAGTATATACACTCCCTACAGAGTAAAAGTATTGATGTCAGCTTTCTCGAAACAGGATGTAACCTCCCCATCCA
The DNA here is from genome assembly GCA_948472305.1 of Vicia faba. Classification (NCBI taxonomy): domain Eukaryota; kingdom Viridiplantae; phylum Streptophyta; class Magnoliopsida; order Fabales; family Fabaceae; genus Vicia; species Vicia faba. The sequence continues at coordinate 1,210,032,097 of OX451740.1, read as the reverse complement.
GAGTCATTCTGAAACCTAACAGTTATATCCTCCAGCCGAATTTCATAATCGCGAGCGAGTCAGTAAATTTCATCCCTCAAGTAGAGTTTATTTCTCTAGATACAGAGGCTCAATCCCCGACAGAGTTCATCATTTCAGCTACAAAAATTCACTTCCTAAGTTTGTTCCCCGCAGAGTTTATTCTCAAGCAGAACCTCTTCCTGGCAGAATATTCATAAATCTCCAGCAACAGTCAGGGATTTATTTTCCCAGACGCGGGCATACCCCGATATCATTTCGTGAACATACATCATGACATGCGCATACATATCATATACAACATAATCTCATTTATTTTGAGAATATCATCTCACCCTGTATTTCATGCATCGCATATAATTAACCCTGATATCTTTTCAGGAAAAGACAATTAGCTTCAACAAATCCGGCAATTATACAGGTCACGTCTGCAGACGACTAATGGAAACCCAGCTCCCTAAACCGAACGGGTCAACTAACCTACACTATTTCTTTGAAGTAACCCTACTACCCAGGTTCCTTCCCAAAAGCCCTACTATCCAGGCTTTTCATTTTGAAGTAACCCTACTATCCAGGTTCCTTCTCATAGCCCTACTATCCAGGCTTTCATTTTGAAGTAACCTACTATCCAGGTTCCTTCTTATAGCCCTACTATCCAGGCTTTCATTTCAAAGTAACCCTACCATCTAGGTTCTTTCTCATAGCCCTACTATCCAAGCTTTCACTTCGAAGTAACCCTACTATCCAGGTTCCTTCTCATAGCCCTACTATCCAGGCTTTCACTTCTAAGTAACCCTACTATCCAGGTTCCTTCTTATAGCCCTACTATCCAGGCTTTCATCCTAAAGTAACCCTACTATCCAAGTTACTTCTCATAGCCCTACTATCCAGGCTTTCATTTCGAAGTAACCCTACCATCCAGGTTCCTTCTCATAGCCCTACTATCCAAGCTTTCATTTCGAAGTAACCCTACCATCCAAGTTCCTTCTCATAGCCCTACTATCCAGGCTTTCATTTCGAAGTAACCCTACTATCCAGGTTCCTTCTCATAGCCCTACTATCCAGGATTTCATCTCAAAGTAACCCTACGACCCAGGTTCCTTCTCACAGCCCTACTATCCAGGATTTCATTTTGAAGTAACCCTACGACCCAGTTTCTTGTCATAGCCCTACTATCCAGGCTTTCATTTCGAAGTAACCCTACGACCCAGGTTTCTTCTCATAGCCCTATTATCCAGGATTTCATTTCGAAGCAACCCTACGAGCCAGGTTCCTTCTCATAACCTTACCATCCAGGTTTCTTTTCTCTTATCTCCAGACAACAGTTTACAACACGGTAAAACCTAGACCCGGCCAGTTTCGGTCGATTTCACCTTTCCCCAGTAAGCCGTTGTGCAGCCTGTACCCTGACCAGATATGCAGTTCACTTCCACTTTCTCAAGAAGGAGTTAATTCCCCAATAGAGTAACGGACAACTGAAGCTCCTAAAATTCTATTTCTCCCAAGACAGATACCAACATTCCTCAACAGATTCCTCCTCAACGACAGGAACAAGAATTCTCATCAAAGGAATCTCTCAGGAAATCAACATCCTGGATGGCATCTTTAAGACCATCCCCGAAAATTCTCTGTCAAATTCCAAATGGAATTTGTAAGCCTATTCCCAATATCACCAAATCAAGTATCACTTCATACGAGTGCAAATTTCTGGGCACTCTAGTGTTCAATCATCTTCAACCTTCAGATCACGAAAGGCAGACAAGCCAATCTACATCCTCGGGTTTAAGAAGATTGAACAGGGGCAGTCGTTGTACCCCAAAATTTGCCCTCTCATTTTACTCAGCACATGCCCATTGAGATCCTCAACTTGCTCAAGGATGCCCAAGAGTTGACCAGACAAACTCTCTCCTAAGGCAATGTATCTCAAACTAGGTGTGATCGGTGGATTTAGAACTGACTGTTTAACGCTGGTTTCGCGAAATGTCACGGAAGCAAGAGTCGCCACCGTCTTTTATTTTCTCCAACATGGACAGGACAAAAGCACAGCAAAATTCCTTATGAGATAGTTTCTCGGTTCGGGAGGTAGATTTATAGAAAGGGAAGGTGTTAGCACCCTTTCTATCCATGGTTATCCATGGGCTCTTAGATACTTGCTCACTTGTGTTTTCAAAATGTTTGCTTTTCAATTGTGAGTGGGTTTGAAAAAGTTTCTTTGAAAGATTTCAGATCGACTCTTGTATCAGTCCTCAAGAGTGTTTGAAAAATTGTTTTTGAAAACTTTTTGAAAAGTGTCGGTGTGAAAAGGTTTTGATTTGTTTTTTAATAGAGAAAGTATCCACGAGTCATCCACCTACCCTAAGGAATTAGGCTTTGTAAATGTCCTTAAGGTAGTGCCATCCCACCATTGAGAGGTAGGTAGCACCACCGTTGGAGGTGTTCGGGTCAATTCGAGGGTTATGGACAGTGTGGTCACCGAGCAACAGTAAGACACCTTAGAAGCTACCCTTATGCCATTGATCTTTTTATTCCGAGGCAACTATTCCGAGGCAACTTGTTTCGAGGAAACTAGATCAATGGAACATAAGGACTCACTAAGACGTCCTATACTCGACGACCACGTTTCGAGGGGCAAGGCAACAGTGAGGCGTACCCTAAGAGTGGTGTGTGAATTTGTGTATCGTTTTCAGTTATGTTTTGTCTTGTCATGCATTATGGTAATCTACGCTTTGATTTTATTTGGGCCATTCATTCTTTCATGCAAAATTTAGCAGTTAAGGGGTGCGGAAATTAAAGTACGGAAATAAAGTCCTATGTTATTACAAGGCGCGGGTCTATACATCGCCAAATTAACAAAGACCCGATTTCGAATAAAAGTGCGGAAAGTAAATGTCCTAATTACTATTACAAGGCTTTGGGGCAATTACATTATATTTGCAAAAGAAATAAAAATAAATGCGCGAAAAGAAATTATAATCGAAGGTGCGAGGGCGTTGGACCCTTTAAAGAAATTAAATTGCAATTAATAAATTAATTAATGATTAAAGAAAGAAAAAAAGGTTATTTTTTATGGCTTTTGGTATTTATGAAAATAAATAAAATTGATTAAAATTAGAAATTAAAAAAAACCCTAATTCTAAATTGTTTTTAATTATTAAAGAAAATATTTAAGTTTTGACCTAATTTACTAATTGTTTAATTACAAGAGTATTTACAAAAATAATTAATGATTAATAATAATAATAATAAGAAAATTTAATTTAATGAGAAAAGAATAAAAATGCTAAAAACCTAATTTTTATGTATTTTAGTTATTAAAAAAAAAAATTAAAGTTGAAAACCTAAATTTAAACTAAATTGATTATTGAAAATTTATTTACAAAATAAAATATTAATGAATTAAATATTAAAAACAATAAACATATTTTATTTCTATGATTTCTGATTTTTTTTGTATTATGAAAATTATTTTGTGAATTAAAAGAAACAATTAAAATAATTAAAATAAATAAAAGAAAAGAACAAAAAGAAAGAAAGAAAATGCAAACATGGGGGGTGGTTGACCCAATTGAGGAGGTTTATTGTAAGCATTTTGGCCCATCAGAATGAGGCCTTTTTGACTTTTCAGTGGTCACGTGCAGATCCATTGACTAAGGTGCATGATGGAATTCCTGTGCCGGCCATCAGATTGAGGTTGCTGGACATGTGGCAAGCTTAAATATGCGCGTACATGGTGGACCACTGGTGGGAAAGGGTACCTGAACACGTTACAAGCAAAAATATAGGAAAATATGGGGGACCTGGGAATCGAACCCAGGTCCCAATGCTTGCATGACAACACATCTTCCACCAAGCCAAACGCGTTTATCTGATGTTAATATGGAACACAATTATTATGAAAGAGAATAAGAGCTATTGGTAGAACATGAAAACACGCGCGAATGTTTGAATTGCCCAGTCCTGTGCTTACACCTCAGCGTCTTCTCCATTGTGTCTTCGTTTTGGCCTGAAAATAAGAATAGATAGCGGGGGTTTTAAACCCCCACTAACCCTAAACCTGAAAAATAGCGATTAGCATATAGTGAAAAAGAAAAAGGGCGCGATGATTGGTTTCTATTCGTTGGAAGGTCCTGGTTTCAATGGTGCTGGTCTTATGGTCCAATTTTTCCAGATGAATGAAACCCCAAAAATTGGAGCTCTGAAACCCTAAGCAGCTTTCATGGTAACTTTGCATACAGGCGTCCTTAGGTCAATCAAATAACACCAATAGCTTCAGAATGCTCATATTAGTATGAATCAATCATTAAAAGTCATTGATAATGTATGAAAATGCAAACACGAATATAAAATTTTTAATGAAAAGTGAGACTTCTATCTACCAATTCCTTGAGTATTGAGGCGTGATTTTGATTGGAAAAGCTCCCTGATAGTGCCAGGAGTGTAGTGGAATGGTTTTGAAGTCTTGAATTATGCTCTAGCTAGGTTTTCAGTTTTGAGATTTTTAGGAAAAAAGTGCAAAGTTGTTCTTGTGTTTGAGGCGCAGCTTCTGTGTTCTTTGCCTTAGGGTTATGTTATGCTTATGTATGTGAATGATTTAGGTCAGAAAAATCAAGCCCAAAGCATTTGCATTGATGATTTTGAATATTTGATTTTCATGATCTTTTTTCAATCATTTTCATTCCTTTTTGATGCCAATCATTGCCAATCATATTGAATCTTTCCTTATTGAATGGTGCATGAAATATTGAGTGAATTCTATGCACAAAAAGATTTGAAAAGCATGGTTTAACATTTTTCTCATATTTAATTTTAATTAAGTGAATTAATAATAGTAAAAATTCAAATAATTAATTAAAAATGAGAAAATAACTCCCTTGGATGTCAATGGGTCGTGCATAGCTTTTGTATGATGATTCATGGAATAAATTGAGGCCCATTAGCAATTTTGAGGCATTTGAAGCAAAGTTGACTTTTCAAAATTCCCAAAAATTTCCCAACTTCCACAAGGCATATCTTGCTCAATTTTTAAGCTTTGATCATGTTCTTGGACATTTTGGAAAGGTATTGAAGTCCTCTAACCAATGCCTTTGGTCCCATGTCATTTTGATTTACCAAGCTTAAGTTATGGTCTTTGACTTAAAGTGCCTTTTTGTTGACTTTTGAAAATGACCTATAATGTTGAAATTGATAACTTTTTGTGAGAGCATTTCTTGGACTTGAAGTATGAAGATGAGTTGTAGGAAATGTCATTATCTTCAAAATGAGCTTTGGATGTAATTTTTCTGATAAACCATGTGGAAGTTATGCCTTGGTCAATTTGCAGTTGACTTTTTCAACTGTCCAAAAATAGAAACTTTTGCATCTTGAGACTTTTTGAGCCATGTTTTGAGAATCATGATCAAGAATTGATCAAATGATGTTTGTGGCTTCAAAAATAAGATGTTGACCAAAAATTTTGACTTTTGACTGTCAAATGACCATTTTGCCCCTGTAGTTGACTGTTGAGCAATTAGGGTTTTTGATTGTGCAATTTTGTGCTGTGAGTCTTGAAACTTGGCATGAGGATGCTTGACAATGTTTATAGGCATGTGGGACTTGATTGGACCCTTGGAAACTTCAATTTCTTTGCCAGAACCAAAACCCTAATTTTTTACTGTTAGGAGGCAATTGGACTATGCAACTCTTTGGGAGATTTTGAAGCATGATCTTAGCAAATCTTGAAGACTATGGGAGGTCAAATTTTGGGGTACAACAGTTGCCCCTGTTCAATCTTCTTAGACCTGAGGGTGTAGATTGGCTGGCGTGCCTTTCGTAATCCGAAGGTGGAAGATGATTGAACACTAGAGTGCCCAGAAATTTGCGCTCACATGTTAGCAGTGTGATGTGGGAAATGGGCTTACAGATGCCATTTGGAGATTGATGGATAGGAAGATGGGCTTACAGATGCCATGTTGAGAGGTGATGGATAGGCGGATGGGCTTATAGATGCCATCTGGGTGTCGATCGCGTAAGAGATTCCTTAGCGAGGACTTGCGTACCTGAAAAAAGAAAGATAATTACCTGGCATGTTACAGGGATTGATCTTCAAACTCTTTATGTAGATGCGCCCTGGCTGGATACAGGTATAGAATCTTTAAACTCTTCAGACGTGTCCTCAACGGGACGATGAAAGAACCTTGGACGATTACTACCTCAACAGTAACGATGAGAGAACCTTGGTCGATTACTACCTCAACAGTAACGATGAAAGAACCTTGGGCGATTACTACCTCAACAGTAACGATGAGAGAACCTTGGGCGATTACTACCTCAACAGTAACGATGAGAGAACCTTGAGCGATTACTACCTCAACAGTAATGATGAGAGAATCTTTCAGACGCACCCTGGCAAGATACAAGAATCGGATCTGGTATTGTTAGTCGTCGACGGATACACCCTGGCAAGATACAGGCATCGGATCCTCGAACTCTTCAGACACACCCTAGCAAGATACAGGAATCGGATCTGGTAATGTTAGTCGTCAACGGATACACCCTGGCAAGATACAGGCATCGAATCCTCGAACTCTTCAGACACACCCTGGCAAGATACAGGAATTTGATCTGGTAATGCTAGTCTTCAACGGATACACCCTGGCAAGATACAGGAATCGGATCCTCAAACTCTTCAGACACACCCTGGCAAGATACAGGAATCGGATCTGGTAATGTTAGTCTTCAATGGATACACCCTGGCAAGATACAGGCATCGGATCCTCAAACTCTTCAGACGCACCCTGGCAAGATACAAGAATCGGATCTGGTAATGCTAGTCTTCAACGGATACACCCTGGCAAGATACAGGAATCGGATCCTCAAACTCTTCAGACACACCCTGGCAAGATACAGGAATCGGATCTGGTAATGCTAGTCTTCAACGGATACACCCTGGCAAGATACAGGAATCGGATCCTCAAACTCTTCAGACACACCCTGGCAAGATACAAGAATCGGATCTGGTAATGTTAGTCTTCAACGGATACACCCTGGCAAGATACATGCATCGGATCCTCAAACTCTTCAGACGCACCCTGGCAAGATACAGGAATTGGATCTGGTAATGCTAGTCTTCAACGGATACACCCTGGAAAGATACAGGAATCGGATCCTCAAACTCTTCAGACACACCCTGGCAAGATACAGGAATCGGATCTGGTAATGTTAGTCTTCAACGGATACACCCTGGCAAGGTACAGGCATCAGATCCTCAAACTCTTCAGATGCACCCTGGCAAGATACAGGAATCGGATCTGGTAAAGTTAGTCTTCAACGGATACACCCTGGCAAGATACAGGCATCGGGTCCTCAAACTCTTCAGACGCACCCTGGCAAGATACAGGAATCGGATCTGGTAATGTTAGTATTCAACGGATACACCCTGGCAAGATACAGGCATCGGATCCTCAAACTCTTCAGACGCACCCTGGCAAGATACAGGAATCAGATCTGGTAATGTTAGTCTTCAACAGATACACCCTGGCAAGATACAGGCATCGGATCCTCAAACTCTTCAGACGCACCCTGGCAAGATACAGGAATCGGGTCTGGTATCGATCGTCAATAGATACACCCTGGCGAGATACATGAATCGGATCTTTAGTTGCGACCGTTGATGGTAATCATCTTGGTATCGACCTTTGTCCTGAAAAGACAAAACGTTAGTTGCATGCGATGTCATGATGTCTAACATGCGTGATGAGATTATATGTTCATGATGCGTATATGCATGCTATAATGTATGGAAATGCGATGTTTATGAATGTATGTTTTCGTCTAGGAAAGTAAATCCTTGACGGGTGCCAGGAAGTCACATCCTGGGCTGATGTAGAGCTTTCGTTTCCACTGGGGAGTGATTGTTGCAAGAATACTGGTAGGAGAAGATAACTCCGCTGGGGGATAAACTTGATGAAGAGATTACTCTGCGGGGAGAAAATTACTCTAGCGATCTTGTTGGGGAACAATACTCTGTGGGAAGAGAAATACTTTGCTGAGATGATGATAACTCTGCTGGGGATACTGTTGTTATGTTGGAAGTTTTAATAGACTCCGCTGGGGATAGGAAGACTTTTCCGAGGCCGATCTTTCCGTGGATTTTGGCTGAGGATAACCCAGTTATATCCTGGTAGGGGAATAACCTTTGAATAAAGCCGGGAGACGCGTTTGTGCTCTGCAAGGGAGAAGTTTCCAGATTTTACTGGGGATAAACTTCCTGCTGGGGAGATGGATTCAAACTTTCCTGGGGAAATCTTCAGACTGGACTCTCCTGGGGAAATTTGAGGTATATTGGGGAAGTGGCTCCGCTGAATGTCTGGTATACCGCCGGGGAACAATCTTAGATCAAGACTGCCGGGGATGCTTGTTAGGAATGTCTGTATGATGTGCTGGGGAATGTTGAGATCTGCTGGAGGATACCCAACTTCCTTAAGGCTTATAGTATAGCTTTACTTGGGGAGAGTGCATTGACTTGCTGGCTCACTCTCTGGGGAATTAAGGTATATTGGCTATGTTCTTCGGCTGAACTTACCTTGGTACCTTGATGGACAGAGCAATTAGATCGCTTAGACCATTCATTATTGCCCCTGTTTCTAATGTTATCTGTAATTAATCCTTTGTTTCGTATGCAAATATTTATGAGTTAGCAATTACTGTCAAATGCATATATCACAAATTGAACCTTGGACGTTCTTCGCAAAACAAAACAGAAAAAGGAAAAACAATTGGCAATTGTAACTAAAAAGTGATTTTTGTATTGATTTTTGAATTTGCCTGTAAATAGGCGTTTATATACAAGAGGCTGACGTCCTAGTAAGAGAACGCCGCCGAACAAAAGAGTTTATACAATTTGTACAAAGGGAAAACAAAACAGCTGTGTGAAAAGAATAATCCAAATGGGTTCCAACTCTGCTATCGCCTTTATGTCTTCGAGCGTCTCATCACTTGATGACCTAGCTGAAGATGAAGCTGACTGATTGATGCCCTTTGAACTTGATAGTTGATACCGGATTCTGGATGCAAAGTGATCCAATGAGACATAGTATTACGCTTTATCCCTAACTTTTGCCTGGACCGCCCTTTCGGGTTTTCAGTCCACCGGGATACCCATTTTTGCCCAAGCCGCCTTTTCAGGTTTTCGACTTGCTGGGTGTACAGATTTTTTCATTTCATCCCTTCATTTTGCCCGAACCCTTTTGGTTCGCCGGGAAGCCCTAATTTTTGCCTAGGTATGTCAACCTAGCGGGTCTTTGTCATGCGTAGTATCTTTTTACTATGTCTGCATTGGCGAGGTGAGGAAGGTCGTCACCATCCATGGTGGTTAGAATCATGGCTCCTCCTGAGAACACATGTTTAACCATAAATGGCCCTTCGTATGTAGGGGTCCATTTGCCCCTTGGATCACTCTGAGGAAGGATGATACGTTTGATTACCAGATCCCCAACTTGATATTCTTGTGGTCTGACTTTCTTGTTAAATGCCCTGATCATTCGTTTTTGGTACGTCTGACCATGACATATAGCAGCAAGTCTCTTTTCGTTGATTAGATTTAACTGATCAAGTCGTGTCTGGATCCAATCATCTTCGCTCAGGGCTGCATCCTTCATTATCCGGAGAGAGGGTATTTGCACTTCAATCGGTAAGACTGCCTACATGTCGTAGACCAAGGAGAAAGGAGTTGCCCCGGTTGACGTCCTTGCTGAGGTACGGTACCCATGTAGAGCAAACGGTAACATCTCGTGCCAATCTTTATAGGTCACTGTCATCTTCTGCACAATCTTCTTGATATTCTTATTCGCTGCTTCTACAGCCCCATTCATCTTCGGCCGGTAGGGAGAAGAGTTGTGGTGTTGTATCTTAAATTGCTCGCAGAGCTCAGTGATCATCTTGTTATTAAGATTGGTATCGTTGTCTGTAATGATTCTCTCTGGAATGCCGTATCGACAGATCAGGTTATGCCGAATGAACCGTGCCACAACATTCTTGGTTACGGTAGCGTAGGAAGCTGCTTCAACCCACTTTGTAAAGTAATCGATCGCTACCAGGATGAAGCGATGCCCATTGGATGCCGTAGGTTTAATCTCGCAGATCATATCTATGCCCCACATTGCAAAAGGCCACGGTGCAGTCAGGACATTCAGAGGGACTGGAGGAACATGCACCTTATCTGCATAAATCTGGCATTTATGACATGTCCGAGAATGTCGGTAACAGTCGGCTTCCATTGTGGACCAGAAATACCTTGCCCGAAGGATTTTCTTTGCCATAGTATGTCACTGGAATGTGTTCCGAAGGTACCCTCATGTAGCTCTGCCATGATCCTTTCTGCCTCAGCCTTATCCACACAACGCAGTAAAGTCGAATCATGGTTTCGCTTGTACAGAATGCCATTGCTAAGAAAGAACTTCGCTGCGAATCTTCTCAGAAACTTCTTGTCGTTGACGGATGCACCTTCAGGGTATTCTTGAGCTTCCAAGTATCTTTTCACCTCATGGTACCAAGGTTTCTCAGTCACTACCTCAGCCTCAAGATCACAACAGTATGCCGGTTCATCCAGTTTCCAGATAATGACCCGGGGAGCCTCATTGTCCCACTTGACTTTGAACATGGAAGACATCGTAGCTAACGCGTCCGCCAACTGATTCTCCTCTCTTGGAAAGTGTTCAAAAGTTATCTCTGTGAAATGGGGGATCAATGTCAACACACATTCTTTGTAAGGAATAAGGTTCGGATGTTTCGTATCCCACTCGCCTTTGATCTGATTGATCACGAGAGCGGAATCTCCGAAGACACTTAGAAACTTGATCCTTAAGTCGATCGCAGCTTGAAGACCCATGATGCATGCCTCGTACTCCGCCATGTTGTTGGTGCAGTTGAAACATAGTCGGGAAGTAAGTGGAGTATGAGTTCCTTGAGGGGATATGATCACAGTGCCGATACCATTACCCAAAGCGTTGGAGGCCCCATCAAAGTGCATAGACCATCGGGATCCTTCCTCAGGTCCTTCATCCGGTCCAGGTACTTCACAATCAGTCACTATCATGATGCTCTCGTCCGGAAACTCAAAGTTCATTGACTGATAGTCGTCTACTGCCTGATGTGCCAAGTGGTCTGCCAATACACTTCCTTTGATGGCTTTCTGAGTCGTGTACTGGATATCGTATTCCGTCAAGATCATTTGCCATCTTGCTATTCTCCCAGATAGAGCAGGCTTTTCGAATATGTATTTTATAGGATCCATCTTTTAAATCAACAAGGTAGTGTGAGTCAGCATATACTGTCTCAGCCGGCGAGCAGCCCATACCAAAGCGCAGCAAGTTTTCTCGAGCAGTGAGTATCGGGTCTCACAGTCGGTAAACTTTTTGCTAAGGTAATAAATGGCATGCTCTTTTCGGCCAGACTCGTCATGCTGCCCCAGCACACACCCTATTGAGTTGTCAAGTACTGTCAGGTATAGTATCAAAGGTCTCCCTTCAACCGGTGGCATAAGGATGGGTGGTTCTTGGAGATACTCTTTGATTCTGTCAAAAGCGGCCTGACATTCATCGTTCCAACGTACTACCTGATCTTTCTTCAGCAGCTTGAAGATTGGCTCACAGGTAGCGGTTAGGTGCGAGATGAATCGAGCAATGTAATTCAGGCGTCCTAAAAAGCCTCTGACCTCCTTCTCTGTCTTGGGAACTGGCATCTCTTGAATGGCTTTAACCTTGGCAGGATCCACTTGAATACCCTTGTCACTTACAACGAAGCCTAGCAACTTTCCAGATCTAACCCCGAAGGTGCACTTGTTCGGGTTCAACCTCAGCTTGTACAGTTTCAAACGGTCAAACAGTTTCTGCAGATGATCAAGGTGTTCCTCCTCAGTTTGAGACCTTGCAATCATGTCGTCAACATATACTTCTATCTCATGATGGATCATGTCATGAAATAAAGCAACCATGGCACGTTGGTAGGTTGCCCCAGCATTTTACAACCCGAATGGCATGACCTTGTAGCAGAAGGTGCCCCACTGAGTAATAAAGGTAGTCTTTTCCATGTCTTCAGGAGCCATCTTGATCTGATTATACCCTGAAAAACCATCCATGAAAGAGAACACCTTATGCTGAGCAGTATTGTCAACCAGAACGTCAATGTGAGGTAGGGGGAAGTCATCCTTGGGGCTTGCCCTGTTCAGATCCCTGTAATCGACACACATTTTGACCTTACCATCTTTCTTTGGTACCGGCACCACATTAGCAACCCACTGAGGGTAAGAAGTTACTGCAAGAAACCCGGCATCGAATTGCTTCATAACCTCAGCTTTGATCTTCACAGACATCTCTAGACGCATACGGCGGGCCTTTTGCTTAACCGGAGGGCAGTCTTCCTTGGTAGGAAAATGATGGACCACAACGTCGGTATCCAACCCAGGCATGTCTTCGTAGGACCAAGCAAAGATCTCCACATAATCATGTAACATCTGAGTCAACCGTTGTTTTACGCTGAGCTCCAGATTGGCACCAATCTTGACTTCCTTTCTGTCTGCCTCAGTACCAAGATTTATCGTTTCCACTGGCTCTTCTTGTGGTTGAATTGCCCTCTCTTCCTGGAGTAACAGTCTTGCAAGCTCACCAGGCACTTCGCAATCATCTTCACCTTCGTCTTCGGCTAAGTTGATCGGATTTTCGAAGTCATAATTGGCAGTAGCAGAGTCGTTACCAATGAGATCCAGAGTGGATTGAAACCTGTGTAGGTGAGTGTGTGTAAATACAGTTGTTTTGCAATATATAAAGAAAGAAAGAAAGAAAAGGAGCACAAGATTTGAAATGCGAAAAAACGTCCAAGGTCTTTATTCATGATATATGTAAATGACAGTTATAAGCCCTCACAAATGAAGCCAACGGTGCCCCGGGTAAGACACCGGGCCATAAAGTTTCAAATCATTGTTTATTACAAATAACAAAGGAATTCATTACTGCGTAACAAAAGTAACAGGTAGGTTGTCCTTTGCAGTCCAATTGCTAGGTCCTCTGTCGGCCGTTGGATAAATCCAGCTGTCGAACTCAGATTCTTCCACCTCGTCATCATCCCTGATAGCATTCACTCCATGAGCAGGCAGGGGAGTTGTCACTACATTGGGTTTCTCCGGTGCCTCAAACTGTACCTCCTTTGCGTCAATAAGGTCCTGCACCTTATTCCTCAGGGCCCAGCAGTCATCAGTATAATGCCCTGGGCTATCGGAGTGATAAGCATAGCGGGCATTTGGATTATACTTGGGAGAGGTAGTATTCACAACCTTCGGGGCCTCTCTAACAGTCACCAAGTTGGTTGATAGCAGCTGCGACAAGATTTGTGACAAGGTCATACTCAGCCTGGTAAATTCTCTTCTGGGTCTCTCAGCCCTGGGTTGATTAGTTTGCCGAGGAGCGGCAGCAGGCTTAGCAATCACCACCGCGTTGACAGATTGGCGGCGCTCTGGTTTGTCTTGCCTCCTAGGCCCATACACAGCACTGACCTCCTTCTTAAAAGGTTTCTTCTCAGCACTTGAAGACGCACCTTTCTGAATCTTACCTGACTTCATGCCAGCCTCTATCCTTTCCCCAGTCAGGATAAGGTCTGTGAACCCTGCAGATGAATTACCGATAAGATGATTGAAAAATGGCCCAGATAGGGTCCCTAAGAACATATTTACCAACTCCCGGTTTGTTAATGGTGGCTGCACCCTGCCAGCCAGGTCCCTCCACTTCTGTGCATACTCCTTAAAACCTTCGCCTGATCCTAGCGACATACCCTGGAGTTGGGTACGTGTAGGAGCAAGGTCGGCATTATATTGATACTGCTTGTAAAAAGCAGTAGCCAACTCCTCCCAGTTACGAACCTTGGTTCCATCCAGCTGATAAAACCATTCGAGATGAGTCCCTGAAAGACTCTCCTGGAAGAAGTGGATCCACAAGTTCTTGTCCACTGTATACGGCTGAATCTTCCGCACATAGGATCTGAGGTGTAGCTTAGGGCAAGACGCCCCGTCATACTTGGTGAAAGATGGTGCTTTAAACTTGTGAGGGATGATCACACCAGTAGATAAACCCAAGTCTCCGAAATCCAAACCAGGCACTTGTTGAATCTCCATGGCGTTCAGACGGTCTTCCAACTGCTTGTACCGGTCTTCAGTGGGAGGATATTGTTCCTCATTAAAATCAGTCTCGTTGTCAGAGACTACCGGACTTGGAGCCCTTCCCCCCTGGGGACTGTCTTTGCCTACAGAAGAACCAGCTTCCTCATTCTGCAGTGTGTTATCAAATCTCCGACCCGAGTTGAAAAGAACAATTCTCTTCTTCTTCTTCTCCTTCTTCAGGAGCAAAGCCTTCAGCTCTTCTTGACCTTGAGCCAAACCCATGATCAGCTCCTGAAATTGTGCGTTCTGCGCCTGAAGGGCCTTGATAGACAGCTCGGTAGATGATTCGGGGTTCATGATGCTGAAATAAACAGCGAAGAACAGTAAGCAACCTGAAAAGAAGAGTACCTGTTATGCACATGATGAATGATATGTGTTTATGCAATGCATTCAAGGGTTCGAAAGTTCAAATTTGTTGTAGACAAAAAGGAACACACATTATCATTAAGGAAATAATTGTTTAGTACATCAAAGCCTCATAGGCACACATTACAAAGAAAATCAATCCCAAAAGACACTACGCATCCTCTTTGGAGCAATGTAGGTGTTGAGATTCCTCTCCTCGTGCAATAGGCGGGTGAGCTCCAAGACCTTCTTTTCACTAGCATGTAGACTGGTCTCAGGAGAATTCCGTTCTTCCTTAAGCTGGATCCAGCTCTTCTGTATTTCTTCCCAGGACGTGGGCATGTCAGGATGTTGAATGGTATAGGACACCTCTCCTTCCAATACTGGCTCTTTGATCACAGGGAGAACATGAGGATATGGCATCACTAACTTCTGGGAGCGGGCTCGTACCCACTTGAGATAAGGCTCCAACGGGATGGAATTCCTGTGCCCCAGAGTCTTGCTGTCT
The DNA here is from genome assembly GCA_948472305.1 of Vicia faba. NCBI lineage: Eukaryota > Viridiplantae > Streptophyta > Magnoliopsida > Fabales > Fabaceae > Vicia > Vicia faba. The sequence goes on along the minus strand of OX451740.1, from coordinate 1,210,017,044 downwards.
ATCCTACTTGGCATCCTCCAAGCTCTGATAAATCTCTGGCGAAGTCCTTGCGCATCATTGTCGAAGCCAAAAACTATGTCAGGAATTAACATGTCATGAGGGCCGTCCCTCTGAGCATAACCAAACTGTCTCCAAGCCAAGAACGGGTTGTAAGTAATACTTCCTCTGATTCCAAGTAAAGGAACATTAGGGTACTCCCCGCAACGATCAATGATAGTGACATCCTCTCTGGACCGAGAGCACCAATGTATATCTGCATGTGTAAGAGTCATCAATCGTTGTGACCATCTCAAACCCCGCTCATTCTTCAAGACTGATTGTGGAAGGTGTGAAATAAACCACCTTCCCAGGAGAGAAGTGCAGCACATAAGAACACCTCTTTTTCTCATGGTTCGAGTGTAACATGAGTGAAGGATGTCCCCAAGAAATGTAGGTATAGGGTTCCTGGACATGAGAATATGGACAGCACTGATATCTATAAGCTGGTCTGGATTAGGGAACAATACCAAACCATAGACAAGGAGGGCCAAAACTTCTTCAAAAGCTTGTAGGTCAAGGGAGTTCCAACATTCTTGGGCTTTCTCAAACAGAAACCTGGCTAAGAACCCTTTGATACCACTTCTAACTTCCCAATGTCCCTTGAGGTCAGATGATTGTAGGTGTAATGCTTTAGCAATCTCTTCAAGCTTGGGTTCCTTTTCCGTACCGTTGTAGGGTAGTTGATCAAGGATAGGGATCTTCAGAAGCCGGGAGAACTCTTCTAATGTAGGCACCAGTTGATAATCCAGGAAAGTGAAACAGTGATGCAGAGGGTCAAAGAACTGGAACAGGACCTTTATCATATCTTCCTCAATGTTGGGGTTGACCAAGCTGATGAGTCTTCCATGTCTCTCACTGAATGAAGAGCTCTAGGTAATCCTGGATATAAGCTCCTTAAGCTGAGGGGGAATCCTTACAAGGCTGATCTGAATTGTCTTTCTGCGAACAGTTTCCATGTCCTACAAAACAAGAACAAAGATGAAGATTCGAACCCCTGAAATGGTTAGTCAATGCATATGATGTTGTATGATGTTATGATGCTATGATTAAACACACCACAAATATTTACAAAGGCAAACATGGTAAGGCACACAAGTCACACAAGACAAGCCCTTAGAGTTCAGGCCAGCATGGGGTCTGGGTATTACCCTCTTGAAGTTGGTGGGCTCAACCTGTCCTATTAGAAGTAACCGGGTTCTAAGTGTCCCAATATCATGGGATTGCTTTCATTTTTCATCGTTTCGATTTAGCCACTGAACTGGCGACCGAAATATTCCAGGAAAGCAACCCTCAATTGAGTGTAGTATCGAGTATCAACCAACCTCGGACTGCACCAAAGTCAGTTATCTCACTACCCTAAAGAGGCCAAGATAGTTCAATTAAGGTTCCTAAGGTCAGTTGATACTTCACGACACCACGCGGAGACCCCGTACTCTCCTTGACTGAACTCAAGGGTTACCGGTACACACCAAAGTGCCACATCAACGTAGCAGAATGTTTCAACCATGTCGGTATACCCCGCACAGTTCCCTCACAGCCTTGTTGCTACTTTCTAAGAAGGTATTCCCCAGATCCGGGTTAGGATCTATAGAACTCCCAAGACAGTACCCACAATTTAAAGCAAACAAGTCAAAGCAATTGAAAACACAGTTATGAACTATCCTAAGGTACACCTCACTTTATAAGAAGTCCCCAGCAGAGTCGCCAGTTCTGTGATCGGTGGATTTAGAACTGACTGTTTAACGCTGGTTTCGCGAAATGTCGCAGAAGCAAGAGTCACCACCGTCTTTTATTTTCTCCAACATGGACAGGACAAAAGCACAGCAAAATTCCTTATGAGATAGTTTCTCGGTTCGGGAGGTAGATTTATAGAAAGGGAAGGTGTTAGCATCCTTTCTATCCATGGTTATCCATGGGATCTTAGATACTTGCTCACTTGTGTTTTCAAAATGTTTGCTTTTCAATTGTGAGTGGGTTTGAAAAAGTTTCTTTGAAAGATTTCAGATCGACTCTTGTATCAGTCCTCAAGAGTGTTTGAAAAATTGTTTTTGAAAACTTTTTGAAAAGTGTCGGTGTGAAAAGGTTTTGATTTGTTTTTGAATAGAGCAAGTATCCACGAGTCATCCACCTACCTTAAGGAATTAGGCTGTGTAAATGTTCTTAAGGTAGTGCCATCCCACCATTGAGAGGTAGGTAGCACCACCGTTGGAGGTGTTCGGGTCAATTCGAGGGTTAGGGACAGTGTGGTCACCGAGCAACAGTAAGACACCGTAGAAGCTACCCTTATGCCATTGATCTTTTTATTCCGAGGCAACTATTCCGAGGCAACTTGTTTCGAGGCAACTAGATCAATGGAACATAAGGACTCACTAAGACGTCCTATACTCGACGACCACGTTTCGAGGGGCAAGGCAACAGTGAGGCGTACCCTAAGAGTGATGTGTGAATTTGTGTATCGTTTTCAGTTATGTTTTGTCTTGTCATGCATTATGGTGATCTACGCTTTGATTTTATTTGGGCCATTCATTCTTTCATGCAAAATTTAGCAGTTAAGGGGTGCGGAAATTAAAGTACGGAAAATAAAGTCCTACGTTATTACAAGGCGCGGGTCTATACATCGCCAAATTAATAAAGACCCGATTTCGAATAAAAGTGCGGAAAGTAAATGTCCTAATTACTATTACAAGGATTTGGGGCAATTACATTATATTTGCAAAAGAAATAAAAATAAATGCGCGAAAAGAAATTATAATCGAAGGTGCGAGGGCGTTGGACCCTTTAAAGAAATTAAATTGCAATTAATAAATTAATTAATGATTAAAGAAAGAAAAAAAAGGTTATTTTTTATGGCTTTTGGTATTTATGAAAATAAAGAAAATTGATTAAAATTAGAAATTAAATAAAACCCTAATTCTAAATTGTTTTTAATTATTAAAGAAAATATTTAAGTTTTGACCTAATTTACTAATTGTTTAATTACAAGAGTATTTACAAAAATAATTAATGATTAATAATAATAATAATAAGAAGAAGAAAAATTTATTTAATGAGAAAAGAATAAAAATGCTAAAAACCTAATTTTTATGTATTTTAGTTATTAAAAAAAAAATTAAAGTTGAAAACCTAAATTTAAACTAAATTGATTATTGAAAATTTATTTACAAAATAAAATATTAATGAATTAAATATTAAAAACAATAAACATATTTTATTTCTATGATTTCTGATTTTTTTTGTATTATGAAAATTATTTTGTGAATTAAAAGAAACAATTAAAATAATTAAAATAAATAAAAGAAAAGAACAAAAAGAGAGAAAGAAAATGCAAACATGGGGGGTGGTTGACCCAATTGAGGAGGTTTATTGTGAGCATTTTGGCCCATCAGAATGAGGCCTTTTTGACTTTTCAGTGGTCACGTGCAGATCCATTGACTAAGGTGCATGATGGAATTCCTGTGCTGGCCATCAGATTGAGGTTGCTGGACATGTGGCAAGCTTAAATATGCGCGTACATGGTGGACCACTGGTGGGAAAGGGTACCTGAACACGTTACAAGAAAAAAATATAGGGAAATATGAGGGGACCTGGGAATCGAACCCATGTCTCAATGCTTGCATGACAACACATCTTCCACCAAGCCAAACGCGTTTATCTGATGTTAATATGGAACACAATTATTATGAAAGAGAATACGAGCTATTGGTAGAACACAAAAACACGCGCGAATGTTTGAATTGCCCAGTCTTGTGCTTACACCTCAGCGTCTTCTCCATTGTCTCTTCGTTTTGGCCTGAAAATAAGAATAGATAGCGGGGGTTTTAAACCCCCACTAACCCTAAACCTGAAAAATAGCGATTAGCATATAGTGAAAAAGAAAAAGGGCGCGATGATTGGTTTCTATTCGTTGGAAGGTCCTGGTTTCAATGGTGCTGGTCTTATGGTCCAATTTTTCCAGATGAATGAAACCCCAAAATTGGAGCTCTGAAACCCTAAGCAGCTTTCATGGTAACTTTGCATACAGGCGTCCTTAGGTCAATCAAATAACACCAATAGCTTCAGAATGCTCATATTAGTATGGATCAATCATTAAAAGTCATTGATAATGTATGAAAATGCAAACACGAATATAAAAATTTTATTGAAAAGTGAGACTTCTATCTACCAATTCCTTGAGTATGGAGGCGTGATTTTGATTGGAAAAGCTCCCTGATAGTGTCAGGAGTGTAGTGGAATGGTTTTGCAGTCTTGAATTATGCTCTAGCTAGGTTTTCAGTTTTGAGATTTTTAGGAAAAAAGTGCAAAGTTGTTCTTGTGTTTGAGGCGCAGCTTCTGTGTTCTTTGCCTTAGGGTTATGTTATGCTTATGTATGTGAATGATTTAGGTCAGAAAAATCAAGCCCAAAGCCTTTGCATTGATGATTTTGAATATTTGATTTTCATGATCTTTTTTCAATCTTTTTCATTCCTTTTTGATGCCAATCATTGCCAATCATATTGAATCTTTCCTTATTGAATGGTGCACGAAATATTGAGTGAATTCTATGCACAAAAATATTTGAAAAGCATGGTTTAGCATTTTTCTCATATTTAATTTTAATTAAGTGAATTAATAATAGTAAAAATTCAAATAATTAATTAAAAATGAGAAAATAACTCCCTTGGATGTCAATGGGTCGTGCATAGCTTTTGGATGATGATTCATGGAAGAAATTGAGGCCCATTAGCAATTTTGAGGCATTTGAAGCAAAGTTGACTTTTCAAAATTCCCAAACATTTCCCAACTTCCACAAGGCATATCTTGCTCAATTTTTAATCTTTGATCCTGTTCTTGGACATTTTGGAAAGGTATTGAAGTCCTCTAACCAATGCCTTTGGTCCCATGTCATTTTGATTTACCAATCTCAAGTTATGGGCTTTGACTTAAAGTGCCTTTTTGTTGACTTTTGAAAATGACCCATAATGTTGAAATTGATAACTTTTTATGAGAGCATTTCTTGGACTTGAAGTGTGAATATGAGTTGTAGGAAATGTCATTCTCTTCAAAATGAGCTTTGGATAGAATTTTTCTGATAAACCATGTGGAAGTTATGCCTTGGTCAATTTGCAGTTGACTTTTTCAGTTGTCAAAAAATAGAAACTTTTGCATCTTGAGACTTTTTGAGCCATGCTTTGAGAATCATGATCAAGAATTGATCAAATGATGTTTGTGGCTTCAAAATAAGATGTTGACCAAAAATTTTGACTTTTGACTGTCAAATGACCATTTTGCCCCTGCAGTTGACTGTTGAGCAATTAGGGTTTTTGACTGTGCAATTTTGTGCTGTGAGTCTTGAAACTTGGCATGAGGATGCTTGACAATGTTTATAGGCATGTGGGACTTGATTGGACCCTTGGAAACTTCAATTTCTTTGCCAGAACCAAAACCCTAATTTTTGACTATTAGGAGGCAATTGGACTATGCAACTCTTTGGGAGATTTTGAAGCATGATCTTAGCAAATCTTGAAGACTATGGGAGGGAAAATTTTGGTGTACAACACTAGGGTTTCCATTTTCATCAAGATGGGTGAACTCCAAATACCTCATATTCTCTCCATGGTCATAACATATTCTCAAGACCCTCCATGTCAAATTTCAAGCCTTTCACAAGAAGTTTGCTCAATCAACTGCTCATATGCTTGAGAATCAAATGTATTAGGTCAAAAGTCAATTGTGGCCCACATACAGTCAAACTTCAAGATTTTTGGTTAACGTCAACATTTTGAAGTGAATTTCATCATTTTATCAAGGTTTGATCATGATTCCTCAAGGAATGCCCCAAATTCATCAAAACCCAAAAGTTGTTAAATTAGGGTTTCTTAGGAAAAGTCAACCAAATTTTGACCAAGCATAACTTCCTCATACTTTATTAGAAATTTTCCATACAAGGCTCATTTTTAAAAGGATGCAATTTCCTACAATTCATCTTCATACCTCATGTTCAAAATATTCACTCACAAAAAGATATGAATTTCTACATTATAGGTCCTTTTGAAAAGTCAACAAAAACACTTTTGGGGTCAAAGCTTCTCACATGAACATGGAAGACCCAATTGAGATGATACCAAAAGGTTTGTTTAGGATACATCCTAAGCTTTCCAAACAGTATAAGGACGCCTCTCTAGGGTTAGAATTTGAAGAGATATGCCTTGTCAAAGTTGACAATTTTTGCAAAATTGCCAAAAGTCAAATATGCTCAAAAATGCATTTTGTGCCAAATGGGCCTAACTTTTTATGCTTGCACCTCACTCATAACATGGTCCACGACCCAAATACTCACCCACACATTATTTTCTTCATTATTTATTTTATTTTGATATTTTATTAATTAAAAATTAAATTAAATCAAATAAATGACAAATAATAGCAAAGATTTGTTTTGATCTAATTTTTGGACATAATCACAAGCTAATTATGCTGGCATATCAGGATCAAATCGAATCAAGGTTGATTGGCACAAGAATGGTATGATTAGGCCTAATTTGGAAACAAATCAGACAAAGGAAGAGTGAGATCAAATCTTCAAAAGTTGCAAAGATACCAGTTGTTTTTATAACCCTGATTCACTTAGGGATATATAATGGACAAGACCAAGCATAAAAACAAGGGCTAGCAATCGTGAAAAGCACGGAACAAAACTCAAAAAAATTGCAAGAAAGTGAGAGATCATTCTTGGACTTAGAGGTTGATTTCGGCCATTCTAAGACTGCCAATAGACTCCTGGACATCTCCACAACGTGTCTCAATCAATTACAAGCATTTGCACGCCCGCAATCGCAAGATACAGACTCACGACTTTCCTTCTTTTTTTAAAAACGATTACTGCAATTCTCGCATCATTAACACGTTTGAATGGTATATTTGTGATTGTTGATGTGTTTGCAACATGACTGAATAGTTTAATTGAGTTTTTGATGCCTACATACGCATGTGCCATTGCTAGGGTTTTCGTGGTCGTTTTAGGGCTTTTCTATACAGGTTGAATTGGCCAACGAAAAGGATACTATGATTTTCATGGGTTCAAGAAAAATTGAACCATGTAATTAGAATGTATTTATCATGCGTTTTGGTGATTTTTGAAGTTTGCAGGGCTATGGCTACAAACATTTGTCCGTAGGTAAAAGGCAGGAACCTAGGGCGACAGATGAGGAGGAAGACGACAACGTGTCTAGCCACCACTGGTTGATTTGAATTTCACGCTTCTTTTTATATCCAGCCACTTTGTTTATATATTATATTTTGTTCTTGTTATACTAACAAATAAGAGAGATAGCCCATATGGCTAGGCGCGCTGGTGTTGAATGTGAGGACCTGGGTTCGATCCCAGGTCCCAGTGACTTGCTTTATTTTATTTCTCCTTTGCAGATCTGGTGCTTATCTTGGCCAAACGCCTGCCATATGCCATCACCATCCAACCAATGGATCACAACCTCTCCAGATCTAGCGCTCATCACTGAAAGAGCATGGTGCGCTCTCAGGTCAGCACCACGTGGGATCCAGCGTTGACTAGGCTGGCTGGCTTCATGGGCCTGGAGATTTTCAACAATACACCCCCCCCTGATTTCTTCAGCAAGCAGGCCCAAGTTTTTTTTTCTTTTATATCTTTTTTCTTTTAATTTGTTTATTAAATATTTTCTTTTTTTTTACAAAATAATCCAAAATCCTTTTTTAAATCAAAAAATCACAAAACACCAAAAATCATTTTTTCATAAAATATTTATTTTCTTTAATTAATTAGTTTAATTAAAAATTAGGTTAATTTAATTCCTTTTTTTTTGTAATTAAAACCAATTAGACATTAGAGTTAATTTTGTATATAATTAATCTTTCTTCAAAAAATAACTTAATTATTTTTCAATTAGATTTTTTAGGTTTTCTAATCATCCTCGCATTTAATTCGTCGCGCGTATTTTAATTACTTTTTATTATTTTTTGTAATTGCTCTGAGTTTGTAATAGTTGATTAGGGTTTTAAACTTCCCCATTTTTATTTTACAGTTAAAATAATTATGTATCTGCGAAAGCCATGTAATAGCTATAACTTATAACTTTCCGCACTTTAAATTCCTGCAAATTTTAAATGTCTAGATGTATGCTAATAGGATTGTATGGAAAGACTATCTGAAATTAATACGGTAGAAAACCCTGAATGGGCAAAGACAAATTAACTGAAAAAACTCACTCGCACATGCTCACTCCTAGGGTTTACTCCACTCTGGTTGCCTTCGGTTAAACGGTCATGAAGTATAGGGTTTGTTAGTTGTCGTCCTCTAGCCCCGAAAGATTTCAAATGACCCATTCAGATGTTGCCTCGGAAAAAGATCTTTAAGGCTTTAGGATGATTACTAACACCTCCTAACATTGCTTTTGTGACCGTATTTGTCCCTTCAAACGTCCCTTAAAACTCCAACGACAGTGCTACCTATTCCTTAATAATGGGATATCGCTGTCAAAAGGAAAATGAACAGACTTTTTTCGAGTAGGTATAGAACTCTTAAGTACTTATTCAATCAATCAAACAAAACTTTTCACACAAACACTTTTTCAAAACAATTTTCTAAACAACTTTGTCACACTCTTGAGGACTGATACATGGGTTATCACGAAGTAAACAATTTTAAAATGAGCAAGTACCTAAGAGCCCATGGAAAACCATGGAGAGAAGGGGTGCTAACACCTTCCCTTTCTATAATCTACCCCCTGTACTCAGAAATATTCTCGAAAAAAGGTTTTTTCTGTTCTTTTTCCTTTTCCTGATTGGATAAAATAAAAGTCGGTGGCGACTCTTGCTTACGGAAACATTTGCAAACAAAAAACGCAAACCAGTATAACAGTTAGTTCTGCCACCGTATCACACTAGGGAATCTCAATATCACCGATCTTTCTTCACCAGGCATTGCTTCACTGCAAGCCTATTTATTAGCGACCGAAATATCCCAGAAGTCAGATCTCAATGAGTGTAGTATCGAGTATCAACCAACTTCAGACTGCACCAAAGCCGACTATCTCACTATTTCCTAATGGCCAAGTTGTTCAATTAAAGGTTCTAAGGTCAGTTGGTGCTTCGTGACACCACATAGCGGCCCCATATTCTCCTTGACTACTCAAGGGCTACCGGTACCAACAAATGTGTCACACCAATGTAGCTATCATTTCAACCGCGTTGGTATACCCCACACAGTCCCCACGATCTATTTCTACTTACCTAAAAGGTACCCCAGATCCGGGTGTAGGATCTTTATAAGTAAACCCAAGAAAAATCCTTAAAAGTAAACCAAACAAAGCATACAGCGGAAAAAATTTAAAATAATGAACTAAACTCTAAGGTAACCCCACTTTTTATTATTCCCCAGCAGAGTCGCCAGTTATGTGATACGTTGGCATAACCGACTTTGTACTGGTTTTGTGTTTATGTTTGCAAATGTTGCGGTAAGTAAGAGTCGCCATCGACTTTTCTTTTATCCAACAAAGGAAAGGGTGAAAAGAACAGAAAAAGACCTTTTTGAGAATTTTCTGAGTAAGGGGGTAGATTATGGAAAGGGAAGGTGTTAACACCCTTTCCATCCGTAGTTTTCTATGGGCTCTTAGATGCTTAGCTCATTTGAAAAATACCTTGTGCTTTTGTGTGTTTTGAAAAGTATTTTTTGAAAATACCGTAGTGCGGAAATTCACTTTATGATAACTCTTGTATCAGTCCTCAAGAGTGTTAATAAAGCATTTTTTGAAAGTGTTTTTGAAATGTCTTGATGAATTGGTTTTGTGTAAGTGTAAAATCTTGTTTTGAGCATAGCATCCAGGAACTATCTACTTATACTCGAAAGGTTTGTTTTTTTCCTCCTATCCTTTAGACAATGCTATCCTACCATTAGTGAGTAGGTAGCCCTATCGTTGGATGTTTGAGGGATATTTGTAGGGACGTACAGTCATAAAAGCAACATATAGAGATGCTTTAGCAATTTTGTTTAAGGGACTAGATCATTTACTGAAAGGCAACACTGTAGGGTCATCGAGGGATTATGATCTTTTGATTTGAGGGTCTTTGCTAAAGCGTCCCTACCTTCGAGGGACATGACTGTTTTATTTTCCGAAGGCAACCAAAGTGGGAGTACCCTAGAGGTGTATATGTGCAAGTGGATTGTATTCAGTTATTTTTGTCTTTTTTTGTTAGGTTTGCTAACTTTTGATTATTAATCTTGTTATGCAATCCTATTACCATACATCTAACATTTAATATATGTACATGAATGTAAAGTGCGGAAACGTAAATCCTACGCTATTACATGGCTTTGGGGATTAATTACATGTCCAAGAATGAAGAGATAAAAGCAGTAAATATCCTAATTATTCTATTACAACTCATGCGCAGTTACAATAATATGAGAAATACGAAAATAAATAAATGCGCGTGAATTGAAAAAAAGAACGTCTAAAGATCCTAAGGAAATGGAAATCTTTTTGTTTGTGTTTATTTATAAAATAAAGCAAAGCCTAAGTCTACTTAATTTTAATTTAAAAAGGTTAAAATAATTTATTAATTAATCAACAAAATTAATTTGGTTAATAAAACACTAGCTTAATGTTTTTTTTTGTGATTTTATTTATTGTTGATTTAAAAAATAAATTAAGAAAGAAGTAAGTAACACAAAAAATAGAAATGCAAGAAAACAAGTCTTTCGATCCAGAGGAAAAGTTAGCTTTCAATCCAATTAAGAGGCAGTTTTCGATCCAATGAATGGTGACTGTCTTTCGATCCAACGAAGAGGCATTTTCGATCCAATGAATGGTGACTGTCTTTCGATCCAATGAAGAGGCATTTTCAATCCAATGAATGGTGATTGTATTTCGATCTAGGGGGAAAGATGTTTTTAAATCCATATATGCAAGACAAGCATTAGAAAAATAAAGATGCAGGACCTGGGTGTCTAACCCAGGTCCTTCAATCCTATGCGCGTTGGTCTGCTCAAGCTTAATCTGCAGTACAAGCGTTAGAAAAAGAAACAAATACAAACCTGGGTGTCGAACCCAGGTCGTTAGTCCTAAATACAAATCGAACTATAAATGTTAATATGCCATGCAACAATAAAAATTAACTTAGGATCGAAGGTTTGTTACCAATGGAATGCTTTGCTTTAGATGGAAATGGCTTGTCAGGTGCTTGGGCATGCCTCCTGTAAACTTCAAGGAGTAAGTGGAGTGTTGTTGAAGATTCCTTCAATTTGGATTACTCAGGAGATTTTTGATAACTTTGGTGTGGCTTATGAGGAAACATGTGCATGTAAGGCAATATATGTGTGTGGTTCATGGGCTTATGTCTCCAATGTGTGTGTGTGTGTATGTGGTAACCCCCCCCCCCCCCCCCTTCGGCTTATGGAAATAGTCTATATTTATAGGGGATGGAGAGAGGGTCATAGCATAGAAATGGCAAGGGACAACCATTAACTAGGCTTTGAAGGAAAAAATCAGACACATTAAAAGACTTCCATTTTTGAAATATTCATGCCTCTTTGAGCTTTGGGATGAACCTGGACATACTTTATTCTTTCGAATACCTTCAAGACATACCCTTCATTGGCCTTGAGTTTCCTCCTTTGAATGGCTCTGGTTTCATTCTTATAGCTCCTTCGATTGAGCTTAAATTGCTCCTTATGGATTTGAGTTGCCTTGTCCTTCGATTGGATCTAACAGTACTCAACTAGCCCAATCGAAAGACCTCATTCTGGCCAGTCGAAGCTTCCTTTGGCATGAATGTGCTTGTACATAAGGCCTGGGCCTGACAGTATGTAAGACTTTGGCAAGTAAGCAAAAAACATTTCCAACCATTGTATGTCTCTCGACTGAACCAAATGCATGTCCTTTGAAGACATCATTTGTGTGTCCTTCGAATAGGCCTTACTAGGTGTCGAAAGGTGGAGAACTGTGTGTTAAGGATTTTAGATATGGAATCGAAATTGTTTCAAAGGGGACCATTGTCCATTCGAAGTTGGCACAAAGGAAGCTAATGCCTTGTGAGTTCTAGCATGAGGGAGGCCAAAGTAAGCGTAAAAGAGGCCATTGCCTAGTGAATCGAATCAGGCATGAATGAGGTATTTGGCTTGTGGGTCGAAGGAAGCTTTTTGCCTAGTGAATTGAAGGAAAATATGAAGAAGTCTTGGCCTTGTATGATAAAGGCACGCACAGGGAAAGCCATTTCCTTGTCAATTGAATCAGGCATGAAACATCCCATGCTCAGTCGAAGTCTTGTGAACCAAGCTTGTGTCGAAGGATTTTGGACATCTGATCGAAGCTCATTGTCCAAATGCCAATCGAAGGATAATCTACTCAGATGCTAATCGAAGACACCTTATCCTAATGCCAATCGAAGATACCTTGTTTCAATGCCAATCAAAGATACCTTGTGTTGTACCCCAAAATTTGCCCTCCCATTTCTCATTGATTTCTCCTCACAAAGCTCTTGAAGCTCAAGATCCAGTTAGGGTTTCATCTGCTCAAGACTCCTCCTTGCACTGCTAACCCCAAATTAGGGTTTGTGTTTTCACAAAGATGTTTTGACCTAAAGTGCCCAAGATGACTTTCTTGCTTCATATTGACCTCCCAAGTCTATCCATACCAAGTTTCAAGTCTTGATTCCAAGCTTTGCCCAGTCAATTGGACAGTTGACTTAGAAATCAACTGTATAGGGGAAAAAGTCAACTATGGCCAATTGACAGTCAAATCTCATGAAATTTGATCCACATCAACATTATGAACTCATATGGTCCATTTGATCAAGTTTGGATCACAATTCCACAAGAAATTTGATCAGATCACTAAAAGGGCAAAATGGTCATTTTTAGGGTTTTGACTGTACAGAGGCAATTTTTTGACTGTTTGACCTAGCCAATAGCAAACCAAGCTCACATATGGACTCAAGGACCCTATGGAATTATCTTTACATGATCAACAAACTCAAAAGATCCCAAGTACACAAGATTGACAGTTGAATTTCCCAGTCAATTGATCAGTTTTGACTGTATACTGAAAAGTCAAACTTTGACTTTTTGATCAAAATCAAAGGTCAAGATTCATTTTTCATCAAAACATGCCAAATATGAAACTTGTTCACCAAGAAATCACAAATTGCAAATTAGGGTTAGAAAATGGAATTTTTCATAACTTAGAATTTTTCTAAGTTATGAAAAACCCTAATTTTTTCCCAACTTTGCCCCACCTTTTTACCAAGATCCATTTGGATTCAAACAAAAGTCAAAACATGAAAGTTGTAGCTTGTTGCATAATCTACAACTTTGATTCACAAAGTTTTCTCATTTGAAGCTTATATCTCAAGTTACAATTTTTTGAATAAGGGCACTAAACCATTTTTAACTTAGTGAAATTTTAACCTATTTTGACAAGGTTTTCTACCCCACTTCAAGGCCATTTTTCATACCCTTCCACTTGGAATTTCAATTTTTATTTCAAAGATGGATTGTAGTACACATTCCAAGCTTTCCAAAATATCCAAGAACTCCTCAAACAACCTCATGGTTAGAGAGAATCGAATTTCACAATATAGCAAAAAACCACTTTGTCCATGACCAAGTTCCATGTCCATAACTTTGCAAATATGAACTCAGCATGCTTTAGGTTAGATTACAGGTCCTTAAACCAAGTTACACTCCATAATTTAATGCTTGTTCATTGTGCCAAAGTGTTGTTCCATGAGTTCAAGCATTATACACAAGATTGATCCATTTTTAGATAAAGTGAATTAGCCATTTTGGTAAAAGTTCACTTTATGTCAATTTAGAAATCCAACAAGTACAAGCTAAATCCTTTTGGCACAAGATTATGGGCAAATTGCTCTGATCAAGAGAAGATTATGCAGCATATTAGGAGGCCCCCTACATGCCTAGAAAGCCAAGTTGCATTTTGTTGCTTAAGTGTGAAGAAAGTCCCATAACTTGTAACAACTCTCATACCAGCATTAGCACACAAGAACAAACTTATCAAACACACTCAAGACAACATAGCCAAGCTGTGACACGAGCCATTTGCCTCAAAAAACACCCTTCATCTCAGAATCATCCTCAAACTGCAAAAACAGAGTTGCCTCTGCAGTTTGAGTGCAAACTCCCATTTCCCTCGAGCATTCTTACCAAAATCAATTCATACACATTCCCTAGCATGTATGCAAGCTAACCATGACCTAAAACCTGACCTGTAATCCCTCTAACAGTTTCCACCATTTTCATTTTTTTCCTTTTGCAGTTGAAGTTCCATAGCTTGATTCAGAAGCTTTCAAGACAAAGTAAACATTGGAATAGCATCCCTGGACCTCAAGGAAGCTTTTCCAATCATCACCTTGCACTGAAAGTTCCTCATTCTCCAGATAGAAGTTCAACTGAATAGGTAAAATTTTGAACTTGTATCTCTCTTATTATGCATCTTTAGTCTTAAGTTTGTGAAGAAACAAGGTTCTACTCATAGCCCTGAGCATGTACATATCTTTACATTTCATTTCTTTTGCCTGAGTTGAGAGAATTTAAGCTTTGAAAATGGCAGAAAACTTAGGTTAAGATTTGGGATCACTAAAATTCTCTCTCATTTTTTAGAGTTAAGAGATGTTTTTTATATATTTGGAATCGTGGTTTCATGCTTAACATCTTTTGTGTTGGAAGTTTGTTCAAAAAATCAAAGGATCAGGAGTTAGGAACTTGAGAAGCAGGCGCGCGTTTTTTTTGAATTTGGTTATCTGAAGGTTGAAGATAACAGCTTCCTGGGCTGGGCTTGTTGTTATTTCTTTTTGCACCCTGATTTTGCTATTACACCCCCCAAGCCCATTTGCCTTATTTTTAATTCTTTTTGACTTTTTCTTTTTTTGTTTGACTTGTTTATTTTTTCTCAGCATATTCAAAATTTTGAAAATAATTTTCTCATTATTTTTTTGATTTTATTTGGTATTTATTTGATTTTCTTTTGATTTATACATATATGTATATATATTATTATTTAGGATAAATAGAAAAATATGTAAAAAACACCTCTATTTTTATTTTTATTTTATATTACCCTCTAAAAATATTTCATATAAAAAATACTATTTTCTAAAAAATTGAATATTATTATTATTTGTATATAATACATATTTAAAATAATATAAGTATACATATATATATATTAATATACTTAGAGTAAAAATACCAAAAGTGTACATATTTTATTTTTTAATATTTAATACTAAAAAATACCCTTTTTTACAAATATACTATATTTTATTTTGTTTTTGTATGTAAATAATAAATATTATATGAATTAAGTAATTAATATCCATTTTAATTGAAATTAGGGTTTTTGCCCTAAAAGTGGAAAATACTCAAAAATAATACCTTTTTATTTTCTTGTTTTATTTTACATAAACCATACTTTTCTCATACATATAAAAACTTTCTTTTTGCATTTTGCATATTTATTTCATTTCCATGTAATTATGCAATTTATTTACCTTGCAAATATTCAAAAATGATGTAATAATTTAAATTAAATTCTTGTCTAAATATCCCCCATTTGTAAATTTGTACCCCCCTCCCTATATTATTATGTTGTAATAGCGTAGGAATTTAAATTTCGCACTTTATACGCTTTCTAATTATGCCATGATTAGAATTAGGGCTTGCATGCGAAAAACGATAAAAAATAGTTTGACCTAATACAAGATAAATGAGCATGAAAATAAACAACACATCTCACACTTGCACCCCTAGGGTATTCCACTTTGTTGCCTTCAAATAAATGGGCCATATTGCATGTTGAACTTCTTTGGGCAAAACAAACAAATTGAATGATCATAGTCCCTCGATAAAACTTTTCAAAACAAACAAAAACAAATGATCAAGTCCCTTAAAGAAAATTGCCCAAAGGCCTTTAACACTATTGCAATTATGGTCCAAACGATGACCCGCGCCTGTCCCTCTCATCTCCTAAGACAAGATTGTCCACCAAATACAATGGTGGAACAAATTTGTCAAAAGGGTTAAAACATGACAAAATCTTTGAGAAAACTTTAGGGTAGATAAACTCTTAAGTACTTGTCAATTTGCCAAGAGAACACTTGCCTAATTTCAAAACCCACTTCACAAACACTTTCAAAATCAACTTTTCAAACCCTTTAAACATCTTTTTAAAAGATAAAACACCTTTTGTAAAACATTCGAGTAAAGAATTGTTACAAGGTTAGCCTAGCACAAGGCATCTTTTCAAAACATTTTCAAAACCACACACAAAACACCATTTCAAACAATTGAAAACTAAGGCAAGTTGATCTAAGCAAGTACCTAAGAGCCCATGGATAACCATGGATAGAAGGGGTGCTAATACCTTCCCCTTCTATAATCTACTCCCCGAACCCAAGAAAAATCTCAAAGGTTTTTGCTGTGCTTTTTAAACCTTTCCTTAGGATAAAATAAAAAGTCGGTGGCGACTCTTGCTCAACCGAAACATTTGCGAAAACAAACGCAAAACCCTAGTCAGTTCTCCCACCGTATCACAGAACTGGCGACTCTGCTGGGGAGAATTTTTAGTGGAGTAACCTTAGGGCTTAGATCACCCTCTTGCATGACTAATTGTTTGATTTGCTTGCTTTATACTTTGGCTCTATTGTTTGGGTTTACAATCCTCCACCCGGATCTTGGTAAACATTCATAGATAACAATACGTTGTGGAAACTGTGCGGGGTATACCGACACGGTCTAAGCAATAGCTATATTAGTGCGACATATTTGTGAGTACCGGTAACCCTTGAGTTCAATCAAGGAGAGTACGGGGCCGCTGGGTGATGTCACTAAGCACTAATGACCTAGAACCTTACTTGACCATCTTGGCCTTTTATTAGGGGTAGTGAGATGACCGGCTTTGGTGCAGTCCGAAGTTGGTAGATACTCGATACTACACTCATTGAGGGTTGTTTTCTTGGAATATTTTGGTCGCTAGTTAAGTGGCTAAACCAAAACAATGAACAATGAAAACAATCCAGTGATATTGAGCTCCTTAGAACCCGATTACTATTTATAGGACAGGTTTTTAAGCCAACTACACTCAAGAGGGTACTTACCTATGAAACCCCATGCAAGCCTGAAACTAGGGTTTGGTGTGATTTGCTTGTACATATGTCTTGTGCATACATCATAAACATCATAAAGCATCATATGCATTTACTAACCATTTCAAGGGTTGGGATCTTCATCATTGTTCTTGTTTTGTAGGACATGGAAATTCCTCGCAGAAACACCATTCAAGTCAACCTTGTGAGAATCTCTCCTCAGCTCAAGGAGATCACTTCAAGAATTCCAGAAAATTCATCCTTCAGTGAAAGACATGGTAGACTGCTCAGCCTAGTCAGCACCGACATTGAAGAAGACATGATGAAAGTGCTATTCCAGTTCTTTGACCCTCTTCACCACTGCTTCACCTTCCCTGATTATCAATTGGTTCCCACTTTGGAGGAGTTTTCCCAACTCCTAAGAATCCCTATCCTTAATCAACTACCCTTCAACGGTACGGAGAAGGAACCGAAGCCTGAAGATGTTGCTCGAGCACTACATCTACAACCATCTGAAATCAAGGGGCATTGGGAAACCAGAAGGGGCGTCAAAGGATTCTTAGCAAAATTCTTGTTTGAGAAGGCACAAGAATGTTGGAACTCATTGGACCTACAAGCTTTTGAAGATATTGTGGCACTCCTTATCTATGGGTTGGTCTTGTTCCCAAATCCTGACCAATTGGTAGATGTCAACGCTGTCAAAATCTTCTTGTCCAGAAATCCAATACCAACATTGCTTGGGGACATCCTTCACTCATTTTACACACGGACAATGAGAAAGAGGGGTGTTCTCATGTGCTGTACTCCTATCCTCGCAAGGTGGTTTATTTCTCACCTTCCACAATCTGTCTTGAAGAATGACCAAAGTACAAGGTGGTCCCAACGATTGATGACTCTTACTCATTCTGATGTGCATTGGTGTTCTCGGTCCAGAGAAAATGTCATCATCGTCGATCATTGCGGGGAGTTTCCTAATGTTCCTTTACTTGGAATCAGGGGAGGTATCACCTACAACCCTTGCCTAGCTTTGAGACAATTTGGATATGCACGGAGGGATGGCCCTCATGACATGTTGATTCCTAGCTTAGTTTTTGACTTCGACAACGATGCGCAAGGACTTCGCCAAAGATTCATCAGAGCTTGGGGAAAACTCAACAAGGTTGATAGCAAGACTCTGGGACACAAGAACTCCATCCCTCTTGAGCCCTATCTCAAGTGGGTACGAGCCCGAGCCCAAAGTCTAATGATGCCTTATCCTCATGTACTCCCAGTGATTAAAGAGCCCGTCAATGAAGGAGAGGTTCCCTACACCATCCTGCATCCAGACATGCCTACATCGTGGGAGGAAATGCAGAAAAGTTGGATTCAGCTCAAGGAGGAACGGAACACTTTTGAAGCTAGCTACTACGCCAGTGAAAAGAAGGTTCTAGAGCTTACCCGCCGACTCCACGAGCAAGAAGCCCTCAACACCTACATCGCACCGAAGAGGATGCGCAATGTCTTTCTGCCTTAAGAAGTTTATTTTGTAACATTTGGCCCATGGGGCATTTATGTACTAACAGATTTCTTCTTATTAATATGACGTGCGTTCTTCTTTGTCTGAAACAACTTTGAATATCCTAAATCCTTGAATGCATTGCATACACCAGCATACCATTCATCATGTGCATAAGCAGGTCTCACTCCAGGTTTCCTTATCTATCTGCTGTTTATTTCAGTAGGATGGATCTCGAGCAAACAGTCAAAGACCTACAAGCCCAGAATGCACAGTTCCAGCAACTCTTGATGACCTTGGTCAAGAGTCAAGAGGATATCAAGGCTCATCTGGAGAATAAGGACCCAGTGAAGAAGAAAAAGAGGGTCGGAGTGGCTACTTTGGGGAGAAGATTTGACAGAGAAGCTCGGAGAGTGCTTGAATTTCCTCCTACTTCTGATGAAGGGACTAGTAAAAGAGATCGAGTTGCGGTGCCTTCCGAGTCTGAGGCAGAGGAGGAAGAGGTTGAAGAGGATGAAGATTATTCTGACCAACAGTACCCTCTAGCTGATGATAAGTACAAGGGTTTAGAAGACAGACTGGCTGCCATGGAATTGCAAAGGGTACCGGGTCTGGATTTTGAAGACATGGGCTTGGTTGCCGGAATATTGATTCCTCCAAAATTCAAAGTGCCGGTGTTTGTAAGGTATGACGGGCTGTCCTGCCCCAAAATGCATCTCAGGTCCTATGTGAGAAAGATTCAACCCTATACAGCAGATAAAAATCTCTGGATTCATTTCTTTCAAGACAGCCTGTCGGGAGCTCAGTTGGAATGGTTTTATCAGTTAGAAGGAACCAGTGTCAGAAATTGGGAAGATTTGGCCACCGCTTTCTATAAACAATACCAGTATAATTCTGATCTTGCTCCTACCCGTACCCAACTTCAGGGTATGTCACTAGGAACAAGTGAGGGATTCAAGGAATATGCACAAAAATGGAGGGATTTGGCTGGCAGGGTGCAGCCTCCTTTAACCGATCGTGAGCTCGTTGATATGTTTCTTGGGACCCTATCTGGGCCATTTTTCAATCATTTAATTGGTAACTCTTCTGCAGGGTTTACCGATTTGATCTTAACAGGTGAAAGAATAGAGGTTGGCATCAAGTCAGGAAAGATTCAGAAGAGTGTTGCTGCAAGTGTTGAGAAGAAGCCTTTTAAGAAGGAGACAGCTATGGTATATTCTCAAAGAAGAACAGGGAAGATGGAGCGTCGGCCGACTGTGGGGGCCGTAATGATTCAAAATACTCCAAGTGAGCCGCCTCGCTACAACCAATCCAGACCAAACCAGCAACGGGTGGAAAGGCCACAACGGCAATTCACCCGTATTAATATGACTCCAGCGCAGGTGCTTCCCCATCTGTTGAAATTGAATCTTGCCACTATCAAGGAGGCGCCAAAGAATGTAAATACATCCTCTCCACATTATCATGCCAATGCTAAGTGCGCCTATCATTCAGACAGTGTTGGACACGACACCAATGATTGTTGGGCACTCAAGCATAAGATCCAGGACCTGATAGAGGCTAAGGAGGTAGAGTTTGACGCTCCAGAAAAACCCAATGTGATATCTGCACCTATGCCGAAGCACGGTCGGAATGTCAATGCCATTGAAGAGGATCTGTATGTTGCTGACGTTAGTGATCTGACTACTCCACTGCTAACCATTAAGTTGAATTTGTTAAGGGTCGTGATCTTCCCGGGATGTAAAGAAGACTGCTACTGTTGCCACTCTCTGCCGTTTGATTGTCCGCTATTAAAGAAAGGCATCCAAGGCCTCATGGATAGCCGACAAATTTTGTTCGAAAAAGTTCCTGCTGTTCTAGTTCATGTTGAAAATGTCTCAATCATAACCATTCACGCCAATCTTTCCGAGGCCGTCAAAAAGCCAGTTAAGATTACACCAGCTGCAAAGCCTATACCTTTGAAGATAACAATGCCGGGGCCTGTTCCCTATGTTTCTGAGAAGTCGATACCTTGGAACTATGGTGGTGACATCTACTACCATGGTATCAAGCAAATCGAGGTAATTGAAGAAAATTCAGATGATGAAGAAGCCAGCATTAGTAACATTGCGGGCACCAGCAAAATCACCAGGAGCGGGAGAATTTTTTCTCCAGAGATTGCTCCTCCAAGAGCAGTCTTTGGACCCTCGTCAGCTAAAGAAGTCCTCCCTGCACCAGTAAAGCTCTCTGCTAGAACTCCTTTGATTGAAGAAATTTTCGTTCCTAGTGCTGTCTCTCCTACCATTGCCGATAAAGGAAAAGGAATACAAGATGAGCCCGTCAGGACGAGGGCTCAACCTTTGGTGATTCCAGAAGCCTCCAAGAAAGAAATGGACGAGATTTTGAGGATAATCAAGAGAAGTGATTACGATGTGGTGGAACAGTTGGGGCAAACCCCCTCCAAGATCTCCATGCTGGCACTGTTGCTTTGCTCAGAAGCGCACGCTCAAGCTTTGATTAAGTTTCTAAAGGCAGCTCATGTGCCCCAGGAAACCTCTACAGATCAATTTCAACATTGCGTGGCTAGTCTGACTGCAGACAATGGATTAGGTTTTTCTGATGCCGACCTGACCCCTAAAGGCCGAAATCACAATGGTGCGTTGCATATTTCAATCGAGTGTCGCGGAACCACCCTTGCACATGTTTTGGTTGATACCGGTTCATCGCTGAATGTTTTGCCTAAGAAGGCCTTGGACCGGCTAGATTGCGAAGGTTTGGAATTGAAGCCGAGTGATATTGTCGTCAGAGCTTTCGATGGGTCGAAAAGAATGGTCCATGGAGAAGTTGAAATTCCTGTCAAGATAGGTACTGAGGTGTTTAAATCCACTTTCTATGTAATGGACATCCGTCCATCATACTCATGCCTGCTGGGTAGACCTTGGATACACCATGCTGGGGCAGTCACCTCCTCCTTGCATCAGATGCTGAAGTATCCTGTAAAGGGAAAGATCATTACTGTCCACGGCGAAGAAGAATACATGATTAGCCATTTAAATTCTTTCCGGTATGTGGAGGTTGAAGGAGAGTTCATCGAGACACCGTTTCAACATTTCGAAGAAGTACTTCCTGAGATAGCAGTGGCGAAGTTGGCAGCTGAGACACCAGGACAGATGGCCAGGATGGCATCTCTGGAGGATGCAAGGGCTGCAGTTAAAGAAGGGAAGAAGTCAGCGTGGGGGTAGTTACCCGATTTTCCGCATAAAACTGATAAGCTTGGATTAGGTTTCACCGCCGCTGGCCAGAAGGCCATGCGCCAGTCAAAGATTGAGAGAACACCGATCAAAATTTCTCCTTACCGAATCAACGCCCTGGAAGATGAAGACAAAGAAAGCAACTTTGAAGAGTGGATTCGTCCAACTGTCAGAGGAGGATTGAGCAACTGGGAGGCTAAGGACTTTGTCCCCATCACTTTTATTCATCAGTAATCTATCTATTAAACATTTCCTATTTGGTCTGTAATATTTTACTTTTAAACAATCCGTACACTATCTTTTCACCTCCTGCCTTGCCCGGGGCATGCAGGTCCACTTGTAAGGGTTTTGATTATTTTTCATATTCATATGCCATGTTTAATTATTCATTGGACATTTTTCATTCGATAAACTGCTTGTGTTCATTTTCTTTCCTTTTGCATTTTTTGTTTAAGGATGGCTATCCCTTACACACACCCACACTCACCAATGCAGGTACCCATCCACTCCGGATTCCATGGGTGACTATTCTGATGTATCTTTCAATAACTCTGAAGACCTGGTCAATCTAGCCGAGTATGAAGATGATGAAGGTTGTGAAGTACCCGGGGAACTAGCCAGACTCCTGCAACAAGAGGAAAGGGCCATCTTACCGCATGAAGAGCCATTGGAAGTTGTTAACTTGAGAACCGAGGAGAATCGGAAGGAGGTGCAAGTGGGTGCCAACCTGGAACCAGAAGTCAAGGAACGCTTGGTACAGTTACTGAACGAGTATGTTGAAATCTTCGCTTGGTCCTATGAAGACATGCTGGGTCTAGACACCGACATCGTGGTTCACCGTCTCCCCACAAGAGAAGACTGTCCACCGATCAAGCAAAAAGTTCGCCGAATGAGGCCTGACATGTCCGAAAAAATCAAAGCAGAAGTAATGAAGCAATTCAATGCTGGCTTTCTGGCTGTTACGTCCTATCCTCAATGGGTCGCTAACATTGTGCCAGTGCCTAAGAAGGATGGCAAAGTCAGAATATGTGTGGACTACCGGGATTTGAATAGGGCCAGCCCTAAGGATGATTTCCCGCTACCTCATATTGACATCTTGATCGACAATACAGCTCAGCATAAAGTGTTTTCCTTCATGGACGGATTCTCGGGCTACAATCAAATCAAAATGGCCCCCGAGGATATGGAGAAAACAACTTTTGTCACACAATGGGGCACTTTCTGTTACAAAGTGATGTCGTTCGGGCTGAAGAACGCAGGGGCAACTTATCAACGCGCCATGGTAGCTTTATTTCATGACATGATACATCATGAGATTGAAGTTTACGTAGACGATATGATAGCTCGGTCACAAACAGAGGAGGAGCACCTTGAACATCTGGAAAAGCTGTTTGCCAGATTGAAAGAATACAAGCTCAGGCTGAATCCGAATAAATGCACTTTTGGAGTTAGGTCTGGTAAACTCCTGGGATTCATTGTAAGCAACAAAGGCATTGAAGTCGATCCGGCAAAAGTAAAAGCAATACAAGAGATGCCTGCTCCCCGTACTGAAAAGGAAGTTAGAGGTTTCTTGGGGCGCATAAACTATATTGCCAGATTCATTTCACATCTGACCTCTACCTGCGAGCCAATTTTCAAACTCTTGAAGAAAGATCAGGTAGTTGAGTGGAACGACGACTGCCAAGCTGCTTTCGATAGAATCAAGGAGTATTTGTTAGAACCTCCTATTCTGATGCCACCCGTCGAAGGAAGACCATTGATCATGTATTTGACCGTCTTGGATAACTCAATGGGGTGTGTTTTGGGCCAGCATGACGAGTCTGGTCGAAAAGAGCATGCTAATTATTACCTTAGCAAAAAGTTTACCGACTGTGAGACTCGCTACTCACTGCTCGAGAAAACTTGCTGCGCTTTGGTATGGGCTGCTCGCCGACTAAGACAGTATATGTTGACTCATACTACCTTGTTGATTTCCAAAATGGACCCTATCAAATATATCTTCGAAAAGCCCGCCTTATCTGGAAGGATAGCCAGATGGCAAATGATCTTAACTGAGTATGACATCCAGTACACCACCCAAAAAGCTATAAAAGGGAGTGTACTAGCTGACCATCTGGCTCATCAGGCTATTGAAGACTATCAACCCATGAGATTTGACTTCCCGGACGAGGATATCATGAATTTGGACAACATTAAAGGTGACGGACCCGAAAAGGGATCCCGATGGACCCTGTACTTTGATGGTGCTTCAAATGCGCTTGGAAACGGCATTGGCGCAGTACTCATTTCTCCGGAAGGATGCCACACTCCTTTCACGGCCCGACTTTGCTTCAGCTGCACAAACAATATGGTTGAGTATGAAGCCTGCATCTTTGGTCTCAAGGCAGCTATAGACTTGGGGATCAAATCTTTGATCGTATTCGGGGACTCGGCTTTGGTCATCAGCCAAATCAAAGGAGATTGGGATACCAAGCATCCTAATCTTATCCCATACAAAGAACATGTTCTGACGTTGTTGCCTCATTTCGAGCAAATTACCTTCGAGCATTTCCCGCGAGAAGAGAATCAACTAGCCGATGCTCTGGCCACAATGTCCTCCATGTTTAAACTCAACTGGGATAACGAGGCTCCCCAAATCACCATCAAGCGAATGGATGAACCGGCACATTGCCACGAGATTAATACTGAAGAAGTAGTGGAACAACCTTGGTTCCATGAAATCAAAAGGTATCTCGAGACTAGGGATTACCCTGAAGGAGCTTCCGTGAATGACAAGAAGTTCCTAAGGAAATTCGCTGCTAAGTTCTTCCTGAGCAACGGCATCCTTTACAAACGAAGCCATGATTGTGTATTACTCCGATGTGTGGATAAGGCTGAAGCAGAGTTGATCATGACCGATATACACAGCGGCACATTCGGCACTCACTTGAGCGGGCATACAATGGCTAAGAAGATCCTAAGGGCAGGCTATTACTGGTCTACCATGGAGGCTGACTGCCATCAACATTCCCGTACTTGTCACAAGTGTCAAGTCTATGCTGACAAAGTTCATATCCCTCCGGTTCCCCTCAACGTCCTGACTGCTCCATGGCCCTTTGCAATGTGGGGCATTGATATGATTGGGGAGATCAAGCCCACGGCCTCCAACGGACATCGCTTCATCCTGGTTGCCATTGACTACTTCACTAAATGGGTCGAAGCAGCTTCCTTCGCCTCTGTCACCAAAAATGTGGTTGCCCGCTTTATCAAGCAAAATCTCATATGTCGGTACGGTGTTCCAGACAGGATTATCACGGACAACGGTACAAATCTGAATAATACCATGATCACTGCACTATGCGAACAGTTCAAGATTTATCATCACAATTCATCTCCCTATCGGCCGAAGATGAACGGTGCTGTTGAAGCTGCGAACAAAAACATTAAGAAGATCATTCAGAAAATGACAGTCACTTACAAAGACTGGCATGAGATGTTACCGTTTGCGCTGCATGGATACCGTACGACGATACGTACTTCAACTGGGGCAACCCCATTTTCTTTGGTTTATGGCATGGAAGCTGTTTTGCCTATGGAGGTTCAGATCCCGTCTCTAAGGATTATGAAGGATGCAGGTTTGAATGAGGATGATTGGATGCAGACCCGACTTGATCAACTCAATCTGATCGACGAAAAGCGACTTACTGCTATATGCCATGGTCAGACGTATCAAAAGCGGATGATCAGGGCCTTCAATAAGAAAGTCAGACGTCAAGTGTATCAAGTCGGAGATCTAGTAGTCAAGCGGATTATCTTGCCGCAAAGTGATCCCAGGGGCAAATGGACTCCTACATATGAAGGACCATTTGTGATCAAGAGCATATTTTCTGGTGGTGCAATGATTCTGACCACCATGGACGGCGACAATTTGCCGCACCCTGCGAACGCAGACATAGTCAAAAGATACTACGCATAAAATAACCCGACAAGTCGAAAACCCGAAAGGGCGGCTTGGGCAAAAATGGGCATCCCGGTGAACCGAAAACCCGAAAGGGCGGTTCAGGCAAAAATTAGGGATAAAAACAAAAAATCTGTACACCCGGCAAGTTGAAAACCCGAAAGGGCGGCTTGGGCAAAAAGGGGTTTCCCGGTGGATCGAAAACCCGAAAGGGCGATTCAGGCAAAAGTTAGGGAATTAAAGCGTATGACTATGTCTTGTCGGATCACTTCAAAGACAATCCCTTCATCAACCGGTTCCAGGTTTCTGATCAATCCAGCCATCGTCAAACGAAGCATTGAATGGACAGATGTTCAGAGTTGTGAAAGCTACAGCAGAATGGAATCCCATGGAATTATTTCACATAGCCATCTTTATTTTGTATAAATTTTTCAAATATTTAAGACGAGATCCTCTTACTAGGATGATTGTCTCCTTTGTACAAATATACTCAAAGAAAATCAATACAAATACTCTTCCCAAAATTTGTGTCATTTCCCTTTTTTCTTTTTCTCTTGCACTATTTGTTTTATTTTGAGAAACGTCCAATGTTTTGTTAAATAGGCATATGCATTTGAAACATGATCACTTCCTAATTGAACCTAAGAAAAGGGTTGCTGATAGGATGAAGCACAAACGGATATTTTGACACCCTTTCAAAGGAAATCCCTCAAGATTTGTAATCCACATCCCTGGCAAACCCTGAGGTCTACCTCCAGCAGACCCTCGAAGCTTATCCCCAGTAAGGTTCTGAAAGGTATTCCCCGCAGAGTACGGACGTCCCTCCCGAGTTTTATTCAAAGTTATTCCTCACAAAGGCTTATAACTGGGTTATCCTCAGCTAACAATCAGGGGAGATCACGCTCGCCAAAGTTCTTCCCATCCCCAGCGGAGTTCCTCAAAATTCCCCAACAATAACTTATCAATACAATCCCCGGAGGAGTTTTATCTTTGCAAAATCCCCAGCCAGAGAATCATCTGGAAATCATTTTCCCTCAGAGTTTAAGCTTCAGTATCCCCAGCAGACCAAAAGCTTCAAATGGACAATCCCCAGCGGAGTCAGACTTTTGAACCTTCTCCCCACAGAGTTTTTTAGGAGGAAAAATCTTGAGTTCCCCGGTGAAATCTCCAGAGATACTTCTCTCCAAGCTGAAGATTCTCAATCTGGCCTCCCCAGCATTAAGTCTACTAGTTTGGTACTCCCCAGTAGAAGACTTCAGGAGTTCCCCAGAAGATTGGTATACAACCCAAGCTCCAGGTTCCCCAGTAACGACCCAGGATTTATTTTCCCCGGCAGCAGTCAGGATACTTCTATCTTCCGCTATCCCGGATTCATCTATCCTATGCAAGACAGCTCTCCAACTCACATACGCATCCATTTACATTCATAACGCCATAATATACATTGTATCATGCATCATAGCATTGCATACAACTAACTCTTTTCCTTTTCAGGTAAGATCAGTCGACAGACTAAAATCATTCAAATCTCAAGATTTCTGAAAACAGTTCACGGGTTCTCCAAGTAAACGGATGTTAACCTATCACTTGTTCAGATTCTTCTCAAGACTTCTGAAAACAGTTCACGGGTTCTCCAAGTAAACAGATGTTAACCTGTCACTTGTTCAGATTCTTCTCAAGATTTCTGAAAACAGTTCACGGGTTCTCCAAGTAAACGGATGTTAACCTATCACTTGTTCAGATTCTTCTCAAGACTTCTGAAAACAGTTCATGGATTCTTCCCAACAACGGATGTTAATCTATCAGCTTGTTCAGATGCACCTTTGAATTTAGTTGACGGACGCTTCCCAACAACGGACGCGGCTCTATTGCTGATTCAGTCTCAAGATTTCTGAAAACAGTTCACGGGTTCTCCAAGTAAACGGATGTTAACCTATCACTTGTTCAGATTCTTCTCAAGACTTCTGAAAACAGTTCATGGATTCTTCCCAACAACGGATGTTAATCTATCAGCTTGTTCAGATGCACCTTTGAATTTAGTTTACGGACGCTTCCCAACAACGGACGCGGCTCTATTGCTGATTCAGTCTCAAGATTTTTGAAAACAGTTCGCGGGTCCTCCCAGTAACGGATGTTAACCTGTCACTTGTTCAGATTCTTCTCAAGACTTCTGAAAACAGTTCATGGATTCTTCCCAACAACGGATGTTAATCTATCAGCTTGTTCAGATGCACCTTTGAATTTAGTTGACGGACGCTTCCCAACAACGGACGCGGCTCTATTGCTGATTCAGTCTCAAGATTTCTGAAAACAGTTCACGGGTTCTCCAAGTAAACGGATGTTAACCTATCACTTGTTCAGATTCTTCTCAAGACTTCTGAAAACAGTTCATGGATTCTTCCCAACAACGGATGTTAATCTATCAGCTTGTTCAGATGCACCTTTGAATTTAGTTGACGGACGCTTCCCAACAACGGACGCGGCTCTATTGCTGATTCAGTCTCAAGATTTCTGAAAACAGTTCACGGG
This sequence comes from Vicia faba, assembly GCA_948472305.1. Taxonomy (NCBI): domain Eukaryota; kingdom Viridiplantae; phylum Streptophyta; class Magnoliopsida; order Fabales; family Fabaceae; genus Vicia; species Vicia faba. Next base: position 1,209,988,705 of record OX451740.1, on the reverse strand, counting down.
TTCTCCAAGTAAACGGATGTTAACCTATCACTTGTTCAGATTCTTCTCAAGACTTCTGAAAACAGTTCATGGATTCTTCCCAACAACGGATGTTAATCTATCAGCTTGTTCAGATGCACCTTTGAATTTAGTTTACGGACGCTTCCCAACAACGGACGCGGCTCTATTGCTGATTCAGTCTCAAGATTTCTGAAAACAGTTCGCGGGTCCTCCCAGTAACGGATGTTAACCTGTCACTTGTTCAGTTTCTTCTTCAAGACTTCTGAAAACAGTTCATGGATTCTTCCCAAGTAACGGATGTTAATCTATCAACTTGTTCAGATGCAAATTCCTGAAAACAGCTTACAGGTTCCTCCCAACAACGGATGTCAACCTATTTTTTGTTCAGACCCCCAATTCAAAAATGGTCCAAAGCTTGGACACTTTCTTGATATTCCCTTCCAGATGGCATCTTTAAGCCCATCCCCGACAAGTTTCTGTCACTCTCCCAGATGGCATCGTTAAGCCCATCTCCAAATGGCATCTCTAAGCCCATTCCCGCATCTAGTGCTTTGATGAGTGCAAATTTCCGGGCACTCTAGTGTCCAATCTCCTTTTACCCTCAAGTCACGAAAGGCAAGCTTGCCAATCTAACTCTTCAGGTTCAAGAAGATTGAACAGGGGCAACTGTTGTACCCCAAAATTTGCCCTCCCATTTCTCATTGATTTCTCCTCACAAAGCTCTTGAAGCTCAAGATCCAGTTAGGGTTTCATCTGCTCAAGACTCCTCCTTGCACTACTAACCCCAAATTAGGGTTTGTGTTTTCACAAAGATGTTTTGACCTAAAGTGCCCAAGATTACTTTCTTGCTTCATATTGACCTCCCAAGTCTATCCATACCAAGTTTCAAGTCTTGATTCCAAGCTTTGCCCAGTCAATTGGACAGTTGACTTAGAAATCAATTGTATAGGGGAAAAAGTCAACTATGGCCAATTGACAGTCAAATCTCATGAAATTTGATCCACATCAACATTATGAACTCATATGGTCCATTTGATCAAGTTTGGATCACAATTCCACAAGAAATTTGATCAGATCACTAAAAGGGCAAAATGGTCATTTTTAGGGTTTTGACTGTACAGAGGCAATTTTTTGACTGTTTGACCTAGCCAATAGCAAACCAAGCTCACATATGGACTCAAGGACCCTATGGAATTATCTTGACATGATCAACAAACTCAAAAGATCCCAAGTACACAAGATTGACAGTTGAATTTCCCAGTCAATTGATCAGTTTTGACTGTATACTGAAAAGTCAAACTTTGACTTTTTGGTCAAAATCAAAGGTCAAGATTCATTTTTCATCAAAACATGCCAAATCATGAAACTTGTTCACCAAGAAATCACAAATTGAAAATTAGGGTTAGAAAATGGAATTTTTCATAACTTAGAATTTTTCTAAGTTATGAAAAACCCTAATTTTTTCCCAACTTTGCCCTACCTTTTCACCAAGATCCATTTGGATTCAAACAAAAGTCAAAACATGAAAGTTGTAGCTTGTTGCATAATCTACAACTTTTATTCACAAAGTTTTCTCATTTGAAGCTTATATCTCAAGTTACAATTTTTTGAATAAGGGCACTAAACCATTTTTAACTTAGTGAAATTTTAACCTATTTTGACAAGGTTTTCTACCCCACTTCAAGGCCATTTTTCATACCCTTCCACTTGGAATTTCAATTTTCATTTCAAATATGGATTGTAGTACACATTCCAAGCTTTCCAAAATGTACAAGAACTCCTCAAACAACCTCATGGTTAGAGAGAATCGAATTTCACAATATAGCAAAAAACCACTTTGTCCATGACCAAGTTCCATGTCCATAACTTTGCAAATATGAACTCAGCATGCTTTAGGTTAGATTACAGGTCCTTAAACCAAGTTACACTCCATAATTTAATGCTTGTTCATTGTGCCAAAGTGTTGTTCCATGAGTTCAAGCATTATACACAAGATTGATCCATTTTTAGATAAAGTGAATTAGCCATTTTGGTAAAAGTTCACTTTATGTCAATTTAGAAATCCAACAAGTACAAGCTAAATCCTTTTGGCACAAGATTATGGGCAAATTGCTCTGATCAAGAGAAGATTATGCAGCATATTAGGAGGCCCCCTACATGCCTAGAAAGCCAAGTTGCATTTTGTTGCTTAAGTGTGAAGAAAGTCCCATAACTTGTAACAACTCTCATACCAGCATTAGCACACAAGAACAAACTTATCAAACACACTCAAGACAACATAGCCAAGCTGTGACACGAGCCATTTGCCTCAAAAAACACCCTTCATCTCAGAATCATCCTCAAACTGCAAAAACAGAGTTGCCTCTGCAGTTTGAGTGCAAACTCCCATTTCCCTCGAGCATTCTTACCAAAATCAATTCATACACATTCCCTAGCATGTATGCAAGCTAACCATGACCTAAAACCTGACCTGTAATCCCTCTAACAGTTTCCACCATTTTCATTTTTTTCCTTTTGCAGTTGAAGTTCCATAGCTTGATTCAGAAGCTTTCAAGACAAAGTAAACATTGGAATAGCATCCCTGGACCTCAAGGAAGCTTTTCCAATCATCACCTTGCACTGAAAGTTCCTCATTCTCCAGATAGAAGTTCAACTGAATAGGTAAAATTTTGAACTCGTATCTCTCTTATTATGCATCTTTAGTCTTAAGTTTGTGAAGAAACAAGGTTCTACTCATAGCCCTGAGCATGTACATATCTTTACATTTCATTTCTTTTGCCTGAGTTGAGAGAATTTAAGCTTTGAAAATGGCAGAAAACTTAGGTTAAGATTTGGGATCACTAAAATTCTCTCTCATTTTTTAGAGTTAAGAGATGTTTTTTATATATTTGGAATCGTGGTTTCATGCTTAACATCTTTTGTGTTGGAAGTTTGTTCAAAAAATCAAAGGATCAGGAGTTAGGAACTTGAGAAGCAGGCGCGCGTTTTTTTTGAATTTGGTTATCTGAAGGTTGAAGATAACAGCTTCCTGGGCTGGGCTTGTTGTTATTTCTTTTTGCACCCTGATTTTGCTATTACACCCCCCAAGCCCATTTGCCTTATTTTTAATTCTTTTTGACTTTTTCTTTTTTTGTTTGACTTGTTTATTTTTTCTCAGCATATTAAAATTTTGAAAATAATTTTCTCATTATTTTTTTGATTTTATTTGGTATTTATTTGATTTTCTTTTGATTTATACATATATGTATATATATTATTATTTAGGATAAATAGAAAAATATGTAAAAAACAACTCTATTTTTATTTTTATTTTATATTACCCTCTAAAAATATTTCATATAAAAAATACTATTTTCTAAAAAATTGAATATTATTATTATTTGTATATAATACATATTTAAAATAATATAAGTATACATATATATATATATGTATACTTATATATATATATATATATATATATATATATATATATATATATATATATATATATATATATATATATATATATATATATATATATATATATATATATATATACCAAAAGTGTACATATTTTATTTTTTAATATTTAATACTAAAAAATACCCTTTTTTACAAATATACTATATTTTATTTTATTTTTGTATGTAAATAATAAATATTATATGAATTAAGTAATTAATATCCATTTTAATTGAAATTAGGATTTTTGCCCTAAAAGTGGAAAATACTCAAAAATAATACCTTTTTATTTTCTTGTTTTATTTTACATAAACCATACTTTTCTCATACATATAAAAACTTTCTTTTTGCATTTTGCATATTTATTTCATTTCCATGTAATTATGCAATTTATTTACCTTGCAAATATTCAAAAATGATGTAATAATTTAGATTTAAATTCTTGTCTAAATATCCCCCATTTATAAATTTGTACCCCCCCTCCCTATATTATTATGTTGTAATAGCGTAGGAATTTAAATTTCGCACTTTATACGCTTTCTAATTATGCCATGATTAGAATTAGGGCTTGCATGCGAAAAACGATAAAAAATAGTTTGACCTAATACAAGATAAATGAGCATGAAAATAAACAACACATCTCACACTTGCACCCCTAGGGTATTCCACTTTGTTGCCTTCAAATAAATGGGCCATATTGCATGTTGAACTTCTTTGGGCAAAACAAACAAATTGAATGATCATAGTCCCTCGATAAAACTTTTCAAAACAAACAAAAACAAATGATCAAGTCCCTTAAAGAAAATTGCCCAAAGGCCTTTAACACTATTGTAATTATGGTCCAAACGATGACCCGCGCCTGTCCCTCTCATCTCCTAAGACAAGATTGTCCACCAAATACAATGGTGGAACAAATTTGTCAAAAGGGTTAAAACATGACAAAATCTTTGAGAAAACTTTAGGGTAGATAAACTCTTAAGTACTTGTCAATTTGCCAAGAGAACACTTGCCTAATTTCAAAACCCACTTCACAAACACTTTCAAAATCAACTTTTCAAACCCTTGAAACATCTTTTTAAAAGATAAAACACCTTTTGTAAAACATTCGAGTAAAGAATTGTTACAAGGTTAGCCTAGCACAAGGCATCTTTTCAAAACATTTTCAAAACCACACACAAAACACCATTTCAAACAATTGAAAACTAAGGCAAGTTGATCTAAGCAAGTACCTAAGAGCCCATGGATAACCATGGATAGAAGGGGTGCTAATACCTTCCCCTTCTATAATCTACTCCCCGAACCCAAGAAAAATCTCAAAGGTTTTTGCTGTGCTTTTTAAACCTTTCCTTAGGATAAAATAAAAAGTTGGTGGCGACTCTTGCTCAACCGAAACATTTGCGAAAACAAACGCAAAACCCTAGTCAGTTCTCCCACCGTATCACACCTTGTTTATCTTCAAAATTCTTATTTTCTTCAAGCAAGTGTTTGTAATCCCCATATAAGAGAAAACCTTAGAAAACATGAGAGAGAAAATTTTAGGGTACAACATTAGACTTCCTTGATCTATCAAAAGCTTTCACAATTATGCCACTTGGGCGCATGGGAGTCCCTTGATACTTCAACTTCATGAGCGTGCTCCTCGGTATGACATTTAAAGTGGACCCATTGTCAATCAGCACATTTGATAATGAATCATTCTTACAGTTCATAGAGATATGGAGAGCCAAGTTATGATTCATTCCTTCGTCGGGCAGGTCGCCATCACATAAACTTAGGTTATTATAGGATGTAATATTCCCGACAATGCTACTGAATTGGTCCAAAGGAATATCACTTTCCACGAAAGCTTGATCCAATACTCTCATCAAAGATTCCCTATGGGCAGAATAGTTCATTAACAAAGTTATAATAGATATCTTTAATGGAGTCTACAACAATTGACCTACAATCTTGTAGTCGCTCATCTTGATAATCTTAAATATATCATCCACATCTTTTTCCAGAGTAGTACCACTAGATTCCCCCACTGCCTTCTTGGGTTCAGTACTTTCAACAGCCTTTTTATCAACATTAACATTCCCTCGAATGACAAGTGCGAAAACACGGTCACTGCGGGTTACTCGGTTGGCTTTAGCAATATTCTTGACATCAAACAAAGGTTGGATGGGAACTTCTACACCATCCACAAGATTGTAGCATTGTATTTGTATGGCACAACTTTGTCTGATTCGTAAGAAATAGGACCCGGCAAGAAAATCACCACTAGAGCAACAACTGGTTTTCTATGGTACCCAATCTCTACACGGGCGGGAACACCAAAACAAGGCACAAAAACATTCACCCCTTATTTAGAATACTTAGGCATCACAGAATCATTGCTGGAGAACATGTTTTCATCTAAGGAAAAGAATTTATCTACAGAAGCATACTTATCATCTGACACAGTCTCAGCCAAGCAATCTTCAATCACATTAATCCCATTGTAATCATCTCTATTGCCTGAAACTTTGATAGTACCATTATCCAATAACAACTGAATACCCTTTCTCACAATGGAACAACCACGAGAATGCCTGTAGCAAATTCAGAAAGACCCATAATGGTGTTTTTCTTGACCATCCATGTGACAGAAGGTAGCGTGCAACTAACCAAATCATCATTCATATGATTCACGTCAAAAATCCAGAATTCTCCAGAACATCCGAAGACCATATTCACATCTTCTTCGTACACTGCCCTAGGCCTGATTATATGAATGAGGCCTTCGTCCATCATTTCCTGAAGATCAGCTTTTATCTTATCACATCCCTGAACATTTGTACTGTGAATACCACAACCAACATGGTCATGTGTATAGTAACTAAACTCATAGAGGTCGACATGCATCTTTACCAAATCCCCTCTAACCAGGTTGATATCAAAAATCCGGAAGTCTCCAGGACAACTAGCAACCATGTTTACATCATTTGCTCCTCCATTCTTTGGCAAAGGATTATCTTTCACGTTAGGGCCAACATCTTTAAAGGATAAAAGGTCAGATCTCACCATCTTTTGTACTTTAGATTTCAAAGGATAATAGTTCTTAATATTGTGCTCTGATGCTCCCTAATGAAAAGCGTGCGTTTGGCCTATCTTATAATACCAGAGTAAAGGTGATGGTATAGTAGGGGGTGGCCTGGTCTGAACCAACTTATTATGAATCAAAGTTGGGAGTAACTCTGCATAGCTCAACAGAATTGAGTCAAAGGCTTCTCTTTTCTGACTTTTCCCTTAATTCCCCTTAGGAGATGGTCTCTGATAGGCAACTGTGGTTAGATCTGCATTGACGACTGGAGTCACAGAAGCAACTTGTTGTTGGTACCGTTGATTCCTTCTAGTTTGTCTAATCTTTCTTTATCCAATAACAACATTCATTTCACTTTCTTTCTTTCGAGAGAAACCATACGACGACTTCTTTGTCCCTTCATGTTTTGTCAAGCGCCCCTCTCTGACAGCCTCTTCCAAACGAACACCCATGCTCACCATTTTGGTAAAATCACTCGGCACACTGGTGACCATCCTTTTGTAATAAAATGATCCAAGGGTTTTCAGGAAGACCTTGGTCATTTCTTGTTCTCCCATAGGTGGCACCGCCTGGGTAGCTATCTCGCGCCATCTCTATGCATATTATTTGAACGACTCCTTGTCTCTCTGAGCCATTGCCCTCAAATGGTCACGGTCAGGCTCCATGAACATATTGTAACTATACTGCTTGATAAAGTCTTCCCCCAGATCATTGAAGGTGCGGATACTGCTACTGTCCAGACTCATATACCACTTCAGAGTTGCACCAGTTAAACTATCTTGGAAGAAATGAATGAGCAAACGATGATCATCGGTATGGGTAGAAATTTTCCTAATATACATCACACGGTAGTCACGAGGGCAAGAGTTTCCCTTGTTCCTCTCAAATTCCGACACTTTAAACTTGGCTGGCACCTTTACATTGGGAACCAGGCAGAGCTTGTTGACGTTATGTCCAAACAATTCTTTCCCTCGAAGGGACTTCATTTCCTTCTGCATCTCATTGAACTGGTCTTGAATGTCACCCAACCGATCATAGAAACCCACATTTTCACTCGGTAAAGGAACAAGACGATAAACTTTATCATTAACAAATGGCATAGCATTCACCGAAGGAGGTGTAGTATAGTGGATCTCATTTCTAGCAGCAGGAGTAATATGCACCACAGGAGGTGCGAGAGTAGAATCAACTTGCACAATTGGAGCAGCTTGAGTGTCAAGATTAAAACCTTTTGCCATGAAGTTTTTAGGCATTCCCCCCCGGGTAACCCTGAGGAATATGGTTCTGAGCAACAGTAACTGGGGTAACAGAAACGGAAACTGATGGACCTTCATAAGCAGTTGTTGTTTGTTGAGGTTGAGCAAGTGGTGGCTGATTTTGAGCAGCCACCAATGGTTCCATCAAAGCAGTCAGATTTTCCATACCAGCCTTCAAAGCAGTAACCTCGTCGCGCAGCTCGCGATTCTCTTGTTCAAGATTCTCCATTTTCTTCCTAGAATTAGCTCGAGTATTGTATCAGTGAGACAACTTGTTGAACGAAGAAAAGAAATTCAGTAAGACACCTGAGAATGAACATAAATGCAATAGATATGTACAAGATGATTCATGATATGAAATGCACATGGTTTATTTATTATTATTAATATTTTAAGGGACTCAAATAATTATAGACAATTTTGCAAATATTAAAGTACCAACACATTTTGAAATACTGAAAATCTCATTATAATAACTTCAAAATGGATTACAACTTATAGTACAAGTTTCAACAATCCAAAGTACCAGAAGAAAGTAGAATCCAAAAATATCAAAGCTAATGAAGATCACTCCACACTGACGCTTTCCTGTGAGTCTTGTAATCTGAGCCTTCAACTGCTTGTTCTCTTCTGCATACTTGTCAGCAACCATTTTCCAATCATCAGAGTTGGGAAGTGAATGACTAAGTCTTGAATGAGCTCTAGAGGAAAATAAATCCTCTTACCTCTCCATCGTCTATACATCACAACTCTCAAGAATCTTGATCAAGTCATCCTTCTCCTTCAAGTCTGCTCGGTAGGACATCTCTAAAGTCTGACACTTGTTCTTCCAAGCCTCTTTCTTCTGCTGCATCCTAACTAGGGAAAGCTGGAGCTCTTCCATATTGTCTAAAAGGGGAGGAGTGGTCTTCACAAACATATCAAGCATAGGTGCTTCACGGGAATACGACGTCTTCAACTGAATTTCCCTTGCATGTACCCACCGGAGATAAAGCTCCAAAGAAACAGCTCCTCTAGGTCCCAAGTCCTTTCTACCCTTCCTCTGAATATGGTGCCAAGCCTTTGCAATCTACTCCTTATATTTCTCATGATCCTCTCCCTCTTTAAGAAAGAAACCACTCAGATGAATACTATTTGGCTTATCTCTCATCGGATATCCAAGTTGATGCCGTGCAAGAACGAGATTGTAGTTAATTCCTCCCTTTGTACCAAGAAGAGGTACATTAGAGAAACTACCACAACTATCAACAATCTCTATGTCATGGTAAGCCTGGTGATACAAAACAATATCTGAATGAGTGAGGGCCATAATCTTTGGAGCCCAATGAGGTTCCTTCTTGGCATCCCAGAAAGCATCAGTCTGAGGTAAGTGAGAAATAAACCACTGATACAACAAAGGCGTGCAGCAAATGATCATCCCTCCGTGATAAGAATCCCGAAGATGAATAGATTAATAAGAATCTCCTAATAATGTACGGACTGGATTCCCCATCAAAAAGATCCTGATGGTATTGATATCCACAAAGTTGTTGATGTTCAGAAATAAGAACAACCCATAAGTAAGCAGAGCAAAGATAACTTCTAAAGCAATTGTACTCTTCACCCTAGCAAAGTAACGAGCTTTCTCTAATAAAACTGAGCAGGGAATCCTCTAATTCCTCCTCTGGTAGTCATGTGGGCCTTAATCTCAGACTTAACTAAATGAACTATAACATCAATCTCACTAGATTTTGGCTACCCCTCCAAACCGGTGAAAGGAACGCGGTCAACAATAGGTAAACCCAGTAGATAAGAATACTCCTCCAATGTAGGCATCAACTGATAATCAAGGAAAGTGAAACATTGATACATCAGATCATAGAACTGGACCAACTTCGAGAGAATACTCTCCTTCATCCTGAACTTCATGAGAGACACCATGGATTCATACTTCTTCTAAAAACCTATGTAAATCTCAATCTCGGGAATTAGACTCATCAAATCATCTATCTTGAGATTCTTCAAATTGTACTTCTGAGTCTTTCTTTTTCCAGAATCCATGGTTAAAAGCATCTGAGATATTCGTAAAAAAGTCAACTTTAAGTCCCTTGAACCAAAATGTCTTAAAGGATTCTCCTGGGTGCATGAGTGCATAATGCAACAATCACACACAAGATCATAAACACAGGTTCCTAGGTTTGACGTCACGAGCATGGAGTCAAAGGTACTACCCATAAGGTATGGTCTAATAGTTTATGACCTGCTGAATAAGGTTTTAAGAGGTTCCTAGAGTCTACATCCTTCCTTCGGATATTACCAATATCCCAGTTGACTCGGTAATTAGTAATATTCTCAAGAAAAACTCGTCTGAGTGTAGTATCGCGTGACAACCATTTCCGGATTACTTCGTCATAGTTTCTGCACTACCACTAAAAGGCCAATATTGGTTAAAGGTTTTATGGTCCTCAGTTTCAGCAGGCTCCCAAGTCGAAAGCAGCATGTCTTCTCGATTACTCGGTAAATGACACCACAGTCAAAGGGGCCTCCACTAAGTGGGGGATCTCTTGTCTCCTTTTTTGGGATTACTCCCTCAAAGTTAACATGACTATACCGCCCGTCCTATCTTAAGTTTGCCCAAGTCCTGGTAGAGGACTTATGAAAAATCACCAAACACCCTGAAAACCAGGAAAATATAGACAAACATATATACAATATATAACATATAAACAACAATAGCACATACACAAATAAGCAAAGATAGACTCAATGTAACGCCCGTAATTTAATTAATTATTTAATTAAATTATTTTTGGATTATTTGTGAAGTTGTGTTATGATGATAGATGTTGCGTTGTGGTTATTTGAATTAATTTATTCGATTAAGTTGTAGAATAATATTAGAATAGTAATATTATTTGATGTGGGCATATTTTTAATGATTAGAAGTAGTAGAAAGGGGGGTGTAGGAGTTTAAGCCCATTAAGACATAATTAGAATTATAGTGTTATGATATTAGTTATTTAGAAATAATAAAGAAAAAGAAGTAACAGTAAGAAGAAAAGAAAATAAGGATTGGAAGAGAGAAAGAGAACGTGGAAGTTACAGAAAAGAAGGAAAAGAGGCAAAACGGAATTCAATCGGAAAATTGTAGAGCAACCTTCAATCCAAAGTAAGGGTGGGGTTCTGACTCTATAATAGGGTTTATGATGAGTAGTATATGGGATTGGATTTGGAAGAAATTGTTTTGTTTGTGATTGATATATATGTATTGTTGTATGATGAGAAATCAATGATTTAGAGATGAATAACGATGCCCTAATGATGTATAATTGATGTAGAAACATAGGATTATCATAAGTGATTATTACCTATGATTAGATGATGTTTTTAGGACCTAGGGCAGGGAAATCACAGTGAAAACACAGTGAAATCGCAGAATAAATTCAACACAGATCAGTATGAGTCGACCTCAAAGGCCATGCGTCGACACATGTAGGATTTAAGAGTTAGGATGAGTCGATATGAAAGGATCATGCATCAACACATGCAGTGTTTCAGACTCATTATGAGTCGACATAAGGGGTTACGCGTCGACTCATGCATGATTCCAGACCCAGTACGCGTCGACTCAAAGAAGTATGCGTCGACTCATGCAGTCCAATTTTTGACAGGTTTTTCCAAAGGCTGTAACTTGAGTTTCCGAACTCCATTTGAGGTGCCGTTTGAAGTGTTGGATAGCTAACGCGGTGAAATTCATTCATAAGGATTAAAATGAAGGATAATAAGAATAATCCTAGTACCCAAATTATGATAGAGTTAGATTCCCGTGTTAATCGTTGTGATGATTTTGTGAAGTATGATGAGGATAAGACGATCTTAGATTATTGCTTGGTTCATGACAGTAAGATTAATAATCATAATGATGTATCATTACAGTATAATAATATGTAGAGGTTTAGTAATTAAAGATAAGCATTAGATGAGTGATTAATCGGCATAGTCGAGAACTGTCTGAATATTTATGAGCGATATTATGTTGTAGGCCTATGGCTAATGTTGAATGCTTGTTGACCTGTTGTTGTGTTATGGTTATGATTGAGTTGTTGTGGTTTTACATGGATGAATTATGCTGATGATTTACGTTGATGAATTATGTTGATGAATTATGATGAGATGCCTCTAATTATTGGCAACTTTTGAGTTGTAGGCTTCTGGCCAACGATGATTCGTGTTGAGATGTTATTAGTTGTGGTTGTTGTTACTACATTCATGATTGTGTCGCATACATTGCATATCAAGATGGGGTTGATGGTCGTTAATATGACCTTTATTGGCGAATATTAAGATGAAGGCTTATGCCTTATTGATGCCTCTATTTATTGGCAATTATTTTGATATGGGAGTTCTGCTCCAATGGTACCACGTGCATTTTCATAGTATTGAGTCGCATTATATGATTGCATAAGGAAGTTGTGTATTGATGCGGTAAATGTTGTATATTGTTGGTGTTCCCTTGCGATTATTGTTGTTTATAAGATGTGAAGTGGTGATATTATATGATCTGATCTAATAATTTATTTATCATACATTTTATTATATTGTTAGATATCTCACTCCTTTTGTTTGAATGTTACCCTTACGTTGGTAACGTGCAGGTAATCCAGAGTATACCTTCAGTAGTTCGAGTCGTTGTCATTGCTCTGATATGTAACACTCGGGGGGATGAACGCTTGTTGCTTTTAGTTATTGTTACTCCAGTTGTTGAACTTTAATTTGATTGTTTCTAAGTATGTGTTATTTTGAAGTTGCTGAAATGTTGGACAAGGATGTTATTATGATTCCACTGCGTAGTTGTTCAAGTTGTTGATTTAAAAGATTAATTTATTTTTCTATTAGTTCGTCCAAAGTTTTAAAGCGTTATGTATCCATGTTGAATGCAATGGTTTTTAAGTTGAATTTATGGCATCCTGATTCAGTTGTATGAATTTTATAACTCAGATTTACATTATATTGTTGGGTAGAATTGGGGTGTTACAAAGTTGGTATCAGAGCAGAGTTGGTTCGTCTGACCAAGTTATCGAGTCATAGTTATCTAACAATCGAGTATTGTTAATTTTAGTTCTAACTGTTGTTTATATTGTAGAGATAAGTTGAGATGGCTGGAAGGAATGATGCTGCACTTGTTGCTGCATTAGAAGCAATGGCGCATGCGATGGAGAATCAACCGAATGCTGACGAGAATGTTGAATCTCATTGTTTGGCGACTTTCCAGAGAAAGAATCCACCTACCTTCAAGGGAAAGTATGATCCTGATGAAGCATTGGATTGGTTGAAAGAGATTGGGAGAATCTTCCATGTGACGGACTACACTCCAGTGTAGAAGGTTCGATATGGTACTCATATGCTAGCAGTCGATGCCGATGACTGGTGGCTAGAGACGTGTCAGAGGTTGGAAGCTGCAGGTGAAAATATCACTTGGGTTGTGTTCCCTACGGAATTTCTGAGGAAGTACTTTCCTGAAGACGTATGTGGTAAGAAGGAGATTGAGTTCCTTAAGCTGAAGCAAGGGAGTATATCGGTTATTGAGTATGCTACAAAGTTTGCTGAGTTGGCTAAGTTTTATCCGCATTACGGTGAGGCAAATGCATAGTTTTCGAAGTGCATCAAGTTTGAGAACGGGTTGCGCCTAGAGATCAAGAAGGCAGTTGGATACCAGAAGATCCGTGTCTTTGTCGATCTGATTGATAGTTGCAGAATTTATGAATAGGATAATAATGCTCATTACAAGATTATCAGTGAGAAGAGGGGTAAGCACCAACAGAATCGTGGTAAGCCTTATGATGCCTCAGTTGGTAAAGGTAAATAGAAAGCTGCTCAAGGTCAGAGGACTAGTGGGGGAGATGCTCTTACTGGTGTGGTTTGTTTCAAATATGGAAAACCTGGGCATAAGATTAATGTGTGTACTGCTGTGGTAAAGAGGTGTTCTCGTTGTGGTAAGACTGGACATGTTGTATCTGAGTGCAAGCATAAGGAGGTGATTTGTTTAAATTATGGTGAAGAAGGGCACATTAGTAGTCAGTGTCAGAAACCAAAGAGGGTGCAGATAAGTGGTAAAGTGTTTTCTTTGGTTGAGGATCAGGAAGCTGCTAAGGACAGACTCATCATAGGTACATGTTTCATTAATAGTACTCTTTTAATTACTATTATTAATACCGATATTACTCATTGCTTTATTGCTGCTAATTGTGTTGAAAGATTGGGTCTTATGTTGTTTTCTATGAATGGAGAGATGGTCGTCGACACTCCATCCAAGGGGTCGGTGACTACTTCTTTTATGTGTTTAAAGTGTCCTTTGTCAATTTTCAATAGAGACTTTACTGTTGATTTGGTTTGTTTCCCGTTAAGAGGGTTGGATGTAATTCTGGGTATGAACTGGTTAGAGCATAATTATGTTCATATTAACTGCTATAGTAAGTTTGTGAGGTTTTCTAATCTTGAAGAAGAGGAAGATAGTCTATTGTCTACTAGACAGTTGTGACAGTTGATTCTAGAAGAAGCACATATGTTCTCATTGATGGCGTCACTATTTGTCGAGACTCAAGCTATAATTGAGGAATTGCAAGTGGTGCGTGAGTTTCCTGAAGTTTTCCCTGATGAAATTCCTGATGTACCACTAGAGAGGGAAGTTGAATTTGCTATTGATCTTGTACTTGGTAGAATACCTGTGTCTATGGCACCATATAAGATGTTTACATCTTAACTGTCAGAATCAAAGAAGCAATTGGAAGAGTTACTTGATAAGAATTTTGTAAGACCAAGTGTATCACCATGGGGAGCTCCAGTGTTTCTAGTAAAGAAGAAATATGGAAGTATGAGGCTTTGTGTTGATTATAGACAGTTGAATAAAGTGACGATTAAGAACAAGTATCTGCTTCTAAGAATAGATGGCTTGATGGATCAATTATTGGATGCTCGTGTGTTCAGTAAGATTGATTTGAGGTCGGGTTACCATCAGATTAAAGTGAAGGATGAAGATATCCAGAAGACGGCTTCAAAAACGTGTTATGGACATTATGAGTATTTGATGATGCCTTTCGGTGTTACTAATGTGTCGGGAGTATTCATGGAATACATGAACTGTATCTTTCATACTTATTTGGATCGATTTGTAGTGGTGTTCATTGATGACATTTTGATTTACTCTAAGTTAAAAGAAGAGCATGCAGAACACTTAAGAGTAATATTGCAAGTTTTGAAAGAGAAGAAGTTGTATGCAAAGCTGTCTAAGTGTGAGTTCTGGTTAAAGGAGGTTAGTTTTCTTGGTCATGTGATCTCAGGTAGTGGCATTATTGTAGATCCATCGAAGGTTAATGTTGTGTTGCAATGGGAAACTCTAAAGTTAACTACTGAGATTAGAAGCTTTTTGGGATTAGCTGGTTACTATAGAAGGTTTATCGAAGGTTTTTCTATGTTGGCACTTTCGTTGACTAAGTTGACTTGTAAAGGTAGAGATTTTGTGTGGGGTGTTCAGTGCGAAGAGAGTTTTGAAGAGGAGATTGACGTCAGCTCCGATTTTGACGTTACCTAATCCAGGAGGACCTTTTGTGGTATATTGTGATGCTTCTAAGATGGGTTTAGGAGGTGTGCTTATGCAGAATGATAAGGTAGTTTCTTATGCGTCAAGGCAGTTGAGGACTCATGAGAAGAACTATCCTATGCATGATTTAGAGCTTGATGCAGTTTTTTTTTGTGTTGAAAATTTGGAGGCATTATCTTTATGGTTCTAGATTTGAAGTATTTGGTGACCATAAAAGCTTAAAGTATTTATTTGATTAGAAGAAACTGAATATGAGGAAACAAAGATGGTTAGAGTTGTTAAAGGATTATGATTTCGGTTTGAATTATCATCCAGGAAAAGCGAATGTGGTAGCTGATGCGTTGAGTCGAAAGACTTTACATATGTCGACAATTATGGTTAAAGAGTTGGAATTAATTGAACAATTCAGGGATATAAGCTTAGTTTGCGAGGTGACACCGCAGAGTGTTATGTTGGGTATGTTGAAGATTAATAATGAATTTCTAGACAGTATCAGAGAAGCTCAGAAGTTGGATGTGAAACTGGTAAATTCAATGGTTGGAATCGATCAGTCTGAGAATAGTGATTTAAAGTTAAATACGCAAGGTGTGTTGAGATTCCATAATCGGATTTGTATTCCTGATGATGCGGAGATGAAGAAAGTGATCCTTGAAGAGGGTCATAGAAGTAAGCTGAGTATTCATCCAGGAGCTACAAAGATGTATCAGGATTTGAAGAATTTGTTTTGGTGGCCTGGGATGAAGAGTGATGTGGCTCGGTTTGTGTATACATGTTTGACTTGTCAGAAGTCGAAAGTTGAACATCAGAAGCCTACAGGGCTAATGCAACCGTTAAAAGTTCCAGAATGGAAATGGGATAGCATTTTTTATGGACTTTGTGACGGGGTTACCTAATGCTTTAAGAGTACATGATTCTATTTGGGTGATTGTTGATAGGCTTATGAAGTCGACTCATTTTATTCCTATTAACATCAGTTTTCCAGTGTCAAAGTTTGCTGAGATTTACACTAGTGTAATTGTGAAGCTGCATGGTGTTCCTTTGTGCATTGTGTCGGATAGACATCTGAGGTTTACTTCTGATTTTTGGAAGAGTTTGCAAGAAGCGTTGGGTTCTAAGTTGAGGTTGAGTTCGGCGTATCATCCTCAGATGGATGGTCAGACTGAACGGACTATTCAATCATTGGAAGATTTGTTGAGGGCGTGTGTTCTTGAGCAGGGAGGTTCGTAGGATACTTACCTTCCGTTGATAGAGTTCACTTATAATAACAGTTACCATTCTAGTATTGGGATGGAACATTTTGAAGATTTGTATGGTTGAAGATGTAGAACTCCTTTATGTTGGCATGAATCTGGAGAAAGTGTAGTACTTGAACCCGAACTTGTTCGTGAGACTACTGAGAAGTTAAAGTTGATTTGAGAAAAGATGAAAGCTTCCCTAAGTAGACAGAAGAGTTATCACGACAAGTGAAGGAAGGGCTTAGAATTTCAAGCAGGTGACCATGTGTTTTATAGAGTTACACATGTAACTGGTGTTAGACGAGCATTGAAGTCTAAGAAGCTCACTTCTCGTTTTATTGGTCCATATCATATTTCGGAGAGAGTTGGCAATGTTGCTTATAGAGTGGCTTTACCGCCTAATATTTCGAATTTGAATGATGTGTTTCATGTGTCGCAACTCCAGAAGTATATTTCAGATCCATCTCATGTGATTCATATGGATGGTGTGCAAGTATGGGATAACCTTACTGTAGAGACGATGCTTGTACGAATCGTGGACCATGAAATAAAGACTCTGAGGGGCAAAGAAATCGCTTTGGTGAAAGTGGTTTGGGTAGGAGCTGCCAAAGATAGCGTGACTTGGGAGTTGGAAAGCAAGATTCGGGACTCCTATCCTGAGTTATTTCATTAAGGTAAATTTTTTAGAACGAAAATATTCTAAGTGGGGGAGAGTTGTAACGCCCGTAATTTAATTAATTATTTAATTAAATTATTTTTGGATTATTTGTGAAGTCGTGTCATGATGATAAATGTTGTTTTGTGGTTATTTTAATTAATTTATTCGATTAAGTTGTAGAATAATATTAGAGTAGTAATATTATTTGATGTGAGCTTATTTTTAATAATTAGAAGTAGTAGAAAGGGGGGGTAGGAGTTTAAGCCTATTAAGACATAATAAGAATTATAGTGTTATGATATTAGTTATTTAGAAATAATAAGGAAAAAGAAGTAACATTAAGAAGAAAAGAAAATAAGGGTTAGAAGAGAGAAAGAGAACGTGGAAGTTGCATAAAAGAAGGAAAAAAGGCAAAACGGAATTCAACCAGAAAATTATAGAGCAAACTTCAATCCAAGGTAAGAGTGGGGTTCTTAATTTATAATAGGGTTTATGATGAGTAGTATATGGGATTGCATTTGGAAGAAATTGTTTTGTTTGTGATTGATATATATGTATTGTTGTTAGATGAGAAATCGATGATTTAGAGATGAATAATGATGCCCTAATGATGTATAATTAATGTAGAAACATAAGATTATCATAAGTGATGATTACCTATGATTAGATGATGTTTTTAGGACCCAGGGAAGGGAAATTGCAGTGAAAACACAGTGAAATCGCAAAATAAATTCAGCACAGATCAGTATGAGTCGACCTTAAAGGCCATGCGTCGACACATGTAGGATTTAAGACTCAGGATTAGTCGATACGAAAGGATCATGCATTGATACATGCAGTGTTTCAGACTCAGTATAAGTAGACACAAGGGGTTATGCATCGACGCATGCATGATTCCAGACCCAGTACGCGTCGACTCAAAGAAGTACGTGTCGACTCATGTAGTCCAATTTTTGACAGATTTTCCCAAAGGCTGTAACTTGAGTTTCTGGACTCTGTTTGAGGTTCCGTTTGAAGCGTTGGATAGCTAATGTGATGAACTTAATTTATTATGATTAAAATTAAGGATAAGAATAATAATCCTAGTACCCAAATTAGGATAGAATTAGATTCCCGCGTTAATCGTTGTGATGATTTTGTGAAGTATGATGAGGATAAGACGATCTTAGATTATTGCTTGGTTCATGACAATAAGATTAATAATCATAATGATGTATTATTATAGTATAATAATATGTAGAGTTTTAGTAATTAAATATAAGCATTAGATGAGTGACTAATCGGCATAGTCGAGAATTGTCCGAATATTTATGAGCGATATTATGTTGTAGGCCTATGGCCAATGTTGAATGGTTATTGACCTGTTGTTGTGTTATGTTTATGATTGAGTTGTTGTGGTTTTACATGGATGAATAATGCTTATGATTTACGTTGATGAATTGTGTTGATGAATTATGATGAGATGCTTCTAATTATTGGCAGCTATTGAGTTGTAGGCTACTGGCCAATAATGATTCGTGTTGAGATGTTGTTAGTTGTGGTTGTTGTTACTACATTCATGATTGTTTCGCATACATTGCATATCAAGATGGAGCTGATGTTCGTTAGGATGGCCTGTATTGGCAAATATTAAGATGAAGGCTTATGCCTTATTGATGCCTCTATTTATTGGCAATTATTTTGATATGGGAGTTTTGCTCCAATGGTACCACATGCATTTTCATAGTATTGAGTCACATTATACGATTGCATAAGGAAGTTGTGTATTGATGCGGTAAATGTTGTATATTGTTAGTGTTCCCTTGCGATTATTGTTGTTTATATTATGTGAAGTGGTGATATTATATGATCTGATCTAATTATTATTTATCATACGTTTTATTATATTGTTAGATATCTCACCCCTTCTGTTTGAATGTTACCCTTACGTTGGTAATGTGCAGGTAATCCAGAGTGAAGGCGGTATACCTTCAGTAGTTCAATTCAGTGTCATTGCTCTGACACGTAACACTCGGGTGGATGAACGCTTGTTGCTTTTAGTTATTGTTATTCCAGTTGTTGAACTTTAATTTGATTGTTGCTAAGTATGTGTTATTTTGAAGTTGTTGAAATGTTGGACAAGGATGTTATTATGATTCCAATGTGTAGTTGTTCAAGTTGTTGATTTAAAAGATTAATTTATTTTGCTGTTAGTTCATCTGAAGTTTTAAAGTGTTATGTATCCATGTTGAATGCAATTGTTTTTAAGTTGAATTTGTGGCATCCCGATTTAGTTGTATGAATTTTATAACTCTGATTTACATTATATTGTTGGGTAGAATTGGAGTGTTACACTCAACCCACTTAGGGGTGGACCAGCATTTGGTCAATCTCTCCCAAGCAGAGTCGCCATTTTTTCTATAGCGGTAGAAATGTTGAGACTAAGACATTGGATTGACTTCACTCACACAAATCAAATAAAAATCGCCACCGCGCTTTATTGTTTCCAAAGAAATGGGAAAAGAGAAAATAACCCAAAAAGGGGAGAGAATCTAAGTTCGGGGGTTGGTTATGAAAAGGGAAGGTATTATCACCCTAAACATCTATGGTACTCCGCAAAAACCTCTTTGAAAATTTGTGTATTTTGGCTATAAGAGTTGTATATAAAATAGATGGTGGAGATGAGAAAAGAAATATTTTTTTACAATTTTTGCACCTGCCGCGGTTGTGAACCTTTAGTGCCTACGTACCACCTTCCGTGCAATAGGGGATCAGGGTACTCGTAGTTCACCTTTAAAAAATTTAAAACACATGTGTGTTGGTTAATTTTAAGAGACAAGACATCATTTGTCTTACCTGAGTGGAAGAACATACTTACTACCGACGATTATGAGAAAGGAGAATTTGCATCATCTCAAAGTGGAGGATATGGCTTGGATCTTAAAATCAACAAAGCCTCGCTCAACACCCAAGTGGAAAATATCTCACTTCACTATATATCATAGAAGTATAGTAGCTTGCATCATTATAAATATGGACAAAGTCTAATCTTTTGATAAAATTTTAAAGTAAAAAGCCAAAGTTGCAAAGATGGTTTGAATGAGATTGATTGTCTTTTAGTCTTCTCACAAAAATGTCTTATTAAGTTATTTAGAGTTTGATTAAGAAAAGATTTTTGAAAATGCATGGACCTAAGTCAAAGTTTATTATGAAAGTGTTTCAAGTTTAAAAACAAGAAGAGTTTTCAAAAGGAGAGAGAAGATTTTTGAAATTAAAGAAGATGGGAGGAGATGAAGGGACTATCCTAAAGCATAAGGTAAAATCTAGGTGTTGTACCCCAAATTTGCCCTCTCATTTTTTACAAGATCTTCTCTTACATGGGTGGTTACAAACACTTGCTTGAAGAAAAGTAACAAATTTTGAAGTTGGTCAAAGTGTCCCTCGATGGGGTGTACTTTGAAGTCATGTCAACAAAATGTCTTTCATTTGGAATCTGAACAAGGTGTCTTTAGATTGGCATCTTAACAATGTCTTTCGATTGGCATCTGAACAAAGGCATCTTTGATTGCCATTTTAACGTCACTTCGATTGGTCCAAACTGAAGGAAATCGAAGAGAGCTGAATGAAGTTTTTGATTCGTTAACAAGGTACTTTGGTTGACGTCTGAGCAAGGCACTTTGATTGGTATCAAAATAAAGTATTATTCGATTGGCATCTTGACAATGTATTTCGATTGGCATCTGAACAAAGGCGTCTTCGATTGGAATTCTAACGTCACTTCGATTGGTCCAAACTGAAGGAAATCGAAGAAAGCAGAACGAAGTTTTCGATCGGTCAACAAGGTACTTCGATTGGCGTCTGAGCAAGGCACTTCGACTGGTATCAGAATAAAGTATCATTCGGTTGGCATTTCAACAAGGCCTTCGATTGGTATGGACAAAGGCCCTTCAATTGGCATTTCAAAAGGTCCTTCAACTGGAACTTCAGAGTGTCCTTCGACTGGAACTTCAGAGTTTCCCTCAATCAGAACATCAGAATGAAATGACCTTCGAATGGCATTTCAGTGCAGAGTTTGTCTTAATCTAAGATGCTCTAATGAAGGAGGTTTTGAACACTTTAAATCAGAACTTAGACTCATCACAAGGCCAAGGGCTGGTCGAAGTTGTCTAATAGGGAATGTTCTGAATAGATTTGAATTGGACTTTGAGGCTGGCAAAGAAAGCCATTCGAAGGAAGTAACAATGACTTATTCGAAGAACATGTAAAGGTCCATTCGAAGAAGCATTCAGAATGCCCATTTGAAGGGTGTATAAGAAGCCTATTCGAAGAAGCATTCAGAAGGCCCATTCGAACGGTGCATAAGAATTCCATTCAAAGGAGGCAACTTATAGGCCAATCGAAGAGAAACGCTGAAGGGTGTTCGAAGCAGTCCAGTGTCCAGGTTCATCCAAAATTTCAAAAAGAGGCATGGATATTTTAAAAAAGGAAATCTTTAAATTGGTCTGATTTTTATCTTGAAGACTATGGCTGGCTTTTAAGGACATGATTAAGGCTGTTTATTTCCATGTTAAAACTCCCTCCTCATCTCCTATAAATATCCAGTATATCTGCAAGAGGAAGGCCCATGAATACATACTGCACACGAAGAGACTACACATACACGTTGCTCAAAAATCCCAAAAGCCTCCTAATCGAAACACCTTTTGCAGGTTCCCTCATCCAGGAGTCCACCCCAACTCCTGAGCAAACATCTCCACACCCAGAGCCACAGATCATACATCTTCGATTGGTAAGGGTTTGCAAAACAAAAATTTCACCTTCATGACATTTAAATACACATTTCACATATATTCTTGTTATTACTGATTATGTTGCATGTAAGCTAAAGCGCAGAGATGAGATCATGCCATTGTTGGGGCACGATCTAAGTTTTTCCTTCGAATCTCAGGACAAAATAAACCCATACCCAAACCCAGACTCAGCAGATTCGAATTAAGGAAGGATTCAAATTGGGAGGAGATTTGGATCACGGGGGTAAAGTCCCCCCTGGATCTCTAACATTTGTTTCATTTTGCAGGAAACATTTTCTCATAATCTTGTTCAGAGCTTCGAAACAGCTCAGCTTCAAGTTGGATCCAGGGTTCCCAGATCGAATGATGACATATCCAGATCGAACACCCCCAAAGTGTAGCCCCTCATGCACCTTCGATCAAGCCTCTTCACTAGAGCGAAAGACAACCCAAGCCTCTTTCGATCCAGGCCTCCAAAATTACACCTTTCTTGATTTACTGCTTGTTCCTTCGATTTTATCTTTGTTTTGGCTATTTTATTTCTTTTTTTTAATCAACATAAAATCAATCCAAAAAAACCACAAAAACATTAGGATAGTTTTTCTATTAAATTAATTTTGTTAATCAATCATTTAATTATCTTAAAATTTTCCCAAAACTAAAATTAAGAAGATTTTGATCATTTTCCCAAAATAAATTAAAACAACAAAAAGATTTTATTCTTAGGATTATGAGACATTATTTTCAAATTCGCGCGCGTTTATTTTATTGTAACTGCTCACAGTTGTAATAGCTTTAGATTTAAAATTCCGCACTTTTAGTTTCTTGCATTTTTTATGTAACTGTCCCAAAGCGTTGTAATAGTTTAGGATTTATGTGTCTGCTTTTTATTTTTTGTACTTTACATTTCCTGTACAATATTACTGTTAGTAACTAGGCATATATGGAAAGACTGTAAATTAAAATGTTAGCTAACCTAATAAAAAAACAAAAAATAACTAAAACACAACACACTATCACATGTACACCTCTAGGGTACTCCCGCTTCGGTTGCCTTTCGGAAAATAAAGCAGTCATGTCCCTCGAGAATGGGATGCTTTAGAAAAGACACGTAAAATCAAAAGATCATAGTCCCTCGATGACCCTTACAGTGTTGTCTTTCGGTAAATGATCTCGTCCCTTAAACAAAAGTTGCTAAACTGTCTCCGTATGTTGCCTTTATGACTGTAAAATGTCCCTTCGAATGTCCCTCAACATCCAACGATAGGGCTACCTGCTCACTAATAATAGGATAATACTATATAAAGGAGAGGAGGAAAAGAACGACCCTTTTCGAGTATAAAAGTAGATAGTTGTTAGAAGTTTTCTCAAAAATACTTTTTTCACTTACACAAATACTACTTTTCAAAAAAAGTTTCAAAAACATTTGCTTTGTTAACACTCTTGAGGACTGATACAAGAGTTAAACGCAAAGCAAATCACACTAAGGCATTTTCCAAACATTTTCAAACGCACAAAGCATAAAGGTATTTCAAAATGAGCAAACCTCTAAGAGCCCGTAGATAACTACAAATGGAAAGGGTGCTAACACCTTCCCTTTCCATAATTTACCCCCTTACTCAGAAAATCTCGAAAAAGGTCTTTTTCTGTTCTTTTCACCCTTTCCTTTGTTGGATAAAAGAAAATTCAATGGTGACTCTTGCTTACCGCAACATTTTCGAACAAAAAATGCAAACCAGTATTAAACAATCGGTTCTGCCACCGTATCATACTAGGGAAAATAACCATTTAACCAACAAGAAGCCAACACTTGCCATAATAAGTCAATGTAGAATTCTCATCCTTTAGATTTGAAATCAAACAAACAAAGATAATAAAACCTCTTAAGAAAACCAAGTTTCAAAGGCATTAAGTCTTCACAAAAATCGGATAGAGTAACGACTGTATACAGATGAATTCTCAATCACAGACAAAGCACATAATCATAATAACCTGCACACAAAGAAAACAAAAAACCCAATGTCTTGGGGTAAACCCCAAGAACTCCAGACAAAATTACAATAGAAGTTACAAGGTCTCAAGGTAGGTTAAGGTCTCTAATCCTAAGTCTAAGAAGTCCATAACTCCAAAATTCCAAGGATAGTAACCAAATAGTCCAAGTAACCTTAAAGTTTTTTATTGTTCAAGTTGGTTATTAGGTATCTTCAAAAAAAAATGAAAGCTCAAGTGAGCAAAAATAAAAATGACATAAATATAAATGCTCAAGTGAGCAAATATGAGAATAACATGAAATGTAAATGCTAAAATAAATGGTGTGTAAAAGTAAAGGCGTAAAGTAAAAGCATAAAATGAAGTCAATTGTTAGAAACTAGAAGTTAGTTGAATGACCATCTTGAAACTTGCATTTGAAAACTCATTAGAAGATTGATAAAATCAAAGCCTCTCAACAACAAGTTTCATTTGATTTTTGTCAAGTATATCATTCATTTCAAGTTCACAATGCAATAATAAATGATCAACGATGTTTAAATGATTCACTTAGTTCCAAAATTTATGAAGATTCATTAGAGGATTGATAAGACCAAAGCCTCCTAACAATGAACCTCGAGATTATTGGATCAAAGGTTTCAAATTAAACATGCTTGGGCTTGCAAACATAGATTTAGGCCATGAATGATCATTTCTTGAATCGGGATAAAATTTAGCGCTATGTTAAGCAATCGTAAGTGGACTTATATAGAAGTCGTACCTATTTTGAGATCGGTCAATAGAAATCTATGTGCCATATGTTTAGAGAGATGATATGTAGATCATCCTCTAACAACATGTAGCACAAATAGAAGAGGGTGAGATGAAGAGGGAGGTGATACATTTGAATTAAAGATTTAATTAAACTATCATTAAAAGCATCCGTCTATTTTAGTGGAGTAAAACTCAACACTCGAGATCCAGAGATATTAATTAGGTTCATGATCAGCAATTACATAGCAAGAATATATAAAATAAATAAATTGCATTTAATGAATAAAAAATGATTTTTAAATTATTTTTAAAAATGAAAATAAAAGGGAAAATAGAAAACTATATTCAAAATATCAAAAAAAAAATTAAAGAGGCCTTAGAAAAATCAGAAATGACCTTAAATATTTTTATAAAATTTTTGGTAATTTTTTAAAATAGAAAAGTATTTTTAAACTAATTAAAATCACTCAAATAAGTGAAAAAAATATTTAAAATAGTAGAAGTCAAAATAAAATTCTAGAAAATTTTCAAAAAGTCATAAATGAGGAAAATGATTTTTATAATAATTTTTAGAATTTAAAATTATCAACTAAAGTATTTTTAAATAATTAGAAACAATTCAAAATAAAGGAAAAATTATAAAAAAATATCAAATCTGAAAATAAAATCATGAAAAAAATAAAAATTAGAAAGAATATTTGAAAATATTTTTTTAGATTATTTTCATAATTTTTAAGTCAGAAATGAATTTTCTATGATTTTTTGAAGTTTGGTGTAAAAAACAGAAAATAAAAATAAGTTTAAAAAAATGTAGACCATTGAATGAGAGTCAAAACGTGCTAGTAATCAGATCCAAAGGATCAGGCACGTTGTGCATATCATGGTCAGCTTTGGAAATTTCACCGGATCACCTTTTAATATTTAAAAACAACTAAAATTCTGGCGCATTGGATGGATTCTGACTAATAGAAGTAATCAGATCCAAGGGCTCTCAAGCGCGCGCATGATAAAGCAAACATATCGGATTGAATTTAAGAAATCACATGTCACACTTTCATTGGTTGAAGCACGACACATAGGTCGTCTTCAACCTCCAAACTCCCTAGATTGGGATTCCTCAAACTGTAAAATTAGAGGACCAGACCGGTACCATTAGATTCGTCTCTTCAAGACGATTCTAATGGTACCATCGCGCTAAATTTATATAAACTGAGCAAGGCTTAAATTGAGAAAATGCAGAAATAATAGCGAGCACGAAATTCTGGAATGTCTCACTCAAATGTCAATGAAATTGCAAATTGTAAAAAGCATGAGAATCAAAAGTATGCAGAGAGTATATTAGTCTTTTATTTGGATCGATTTGACAAAGAAATCTACCTGAACAAAGTAGCACAAGATGGCTTTGAAACTAGACTTCTGTAGGTTAGTATAGGTTATAATTCTTGTAGGTAAGATTGTGGTTAGCTTCAGAGAAGTTCAATGAAGCTAACTGAATGGAGCTTTTGGTGTTTTGGAGTGAGAAAACAAGAAATCAAATATTCAAATTCAGAGTTCGTATGGGATCTGAACAGGGGTCAATTAGCTATCAAAAACTTGTGAAAATGAGTGATATATAACCCTCTATTTATAGGGAAGCAAGTGGGATTATCAAGGGTATGGAATGATGACGTTTGAAGGGAATTCGTGTGAAGTTGCACGAATGAAAAGTGTGACTCGTAATTTTCTCAAAACTCAACCAAAACTTGCGTTTCAAGGTCCTAATCACTTTTGAAAGATTTTTAAACATGATTAGAAGTAAAAACACGCAAAAATTTAGTGATTAGAAGCTGAATTGTGCATTTCAAATTCTGACTTGGAGGAAAAAGTCAGTTTCAAGGTACCAACTTTGAATCAATGGCATTCACAACTCAAGGAGTCTTAGGGCATGATTCTTGAAGCAATTAAAAGACAAGTTATAAACTTAACAATGTTCAAAGAATGGAATCAAATGGATGCTTGAGCTGAAAGTTGTGATGAGTCAAAGTTGAGAAAAAGATATTGACTTTTTGTACTTAGAAAAATTCTATGTTTTTCTCAAAAAAATGTTTTATAATGTTTTGACTCCAAACAAGGCTGTAATACAGTGGGAGAACTGACTTGGGTGTTTTGCGTTTGATCGCAAATGTTACGGATAGCAAGTGTCGCCACCGACTTTTCTTTTATCCAATAAGGAAAGGGTGAAAAGAACAGGAAAGATCTTTGAGATTATTTCTTGAGTTCGGGGGGTAGGTTATGAAAAGGGAAGGTGTTAGCACCCTTTTCATCCGTAGTTATCTACGGGCTCTTAGTTGCTTGCTAGATCACTTGCTTTATTTGTTTGAAAATGTGCTTTTGGTGTGGGTTTCGAAAGTATTTTGAAAACGTCTTTGTAATGGTTCTCGTTTCTATAAGAACGCGTACAAAGTGTTTGTCTTTTAAAAATGAAAGTGTTGGTGTATAAAATGTTTTTGTTGTGAGCAAGCGAGCAACTAGGAGCAACCTACCTACTCAAAGGGTCTTAAATGTTCCTTTCCTCCTCCTTTAGACATTATTATCTTACCATTGATTTGGTAAGAAGCCCCATCATTGGATGTGAATGGACGGGTGGGGGACATTTGTATAGTCATAAAAGGTAACCTATGGGACGTTTTAGCAATATCGTTTAGGGACTAGATTGTTTATCGAAGGCTACATTGAGGGTCATCGAGGGTCTACAATCTTTTATCGAGGGTCTTTGCTAAAACGCCTATATTTGAGGGACATGACTATTTTCCGAAAGGCAACAAAGTGAGATTACCCTAGAGGTGTGTTGTACCCCAAAATTTGCCCTCCCAT
The DNA here is from genome assembly GCA_948472305.1 of Vicia faba. Classification (NCBI taxonomy): domain Eukaryota; kingdom Viridiplantae; phylum Streptophyta; class Magnoliopsida; order Fabales; family Fabaceae; genus Vicia; species Vicia faba. The sequence continues at coordinate 1,209,961,108 of OX451740.1, read as the reverse complement.
TTCATCAATATTTTCTCACCACAAGACCCTTGGAGCTCAAGATCTAGTTAGGGTTTGCTCTGCTCAAGACTCCTCCTTGCATTGTTGACCCAAATTAGGGTTTGAGTTTGCACAAAGATGTTTTGACCTGAAATGCCCAAAGTAACTTTCATGCTTCATGTTGGACTCACAAGTTTATTCATACCAAGTTTCAAGCTTTGATTCCAATCTTTGCCCAATCAATTGGACAGTTGACCTAGAAATCAACTGTATTGGGGAAAAAGTCAAATGTGGTCAATTGACAGTCAAACCTCATGATTTTTAACCCACATCAACATTATGAACTCATATGGACCATTTGATCAAGTTTGGATCACAATTCCACAAGAAGTTTGATCAGATCACCAAAAGGGCAAAATGGTCATTTTTAGGGTTTTGACTGCACAAAGGCAATTTTTGACTGTTTGACCTAGCCAATGGCAAACCAAGCTCACATATGGACTCAAGGACTCAATGACATGGTCTTGACATATTCAACAAGTTCAAAAGATCCCAAATGCACAAGATTGACAGATGAATTTTCCAATCAACTGATCAAATTTGACTGTATACTGAAAAGTCAAACTTTGACTTTTTGGTCAAAATCAAGTGCCAAGATTCATTTTTCATCAAGACATGTCAAATTATGAAACTTGTTCATCAAGAAATCAAAAATTGCAAATTAGGGTTTAGAATGAGAAAATTTCATAACTTAGAATTTTTCTAAGTTATGAAATTTCCTAATTTTTTCCTAACTTTGTCCCATCTTTTCATCAAGATATAGTCCATTGCAAAATCTACAACTTTTATTCACAAAGTTTTCTCAAAAGAAGCTTGTAGCTCAAGTTAGGATTTTTGGAACAAGGGTGCAAAACATTCTTAACTTAGAATTTTTTTGACCTATTTTAGGCAGGATTTTTGCCTAACTTCATGGCCACTTTTCACATGCTTCCACTTAGAATTTCAATTTGCATTACAAAGATGGATTGTAGTACACATTCCAGGCTTTCCAAATTGTCCAAGAACTCATCAAACACCCTTGTGGTTAGGGAGAATCGAATTTGTGAAGATGGGCAAAAGTCACTTTGTTCATGGCCAATTTCATGTTCATAACACTTTGCATTTTTCAAGTCAGCTTGCACAAGCTAGATTACAGGCCTCTAATCCCATTCTTACTCAATAATTTAATGCAAAACCTTTGTGTCCTAGAATTATCTTGTTCATTAAGTCATTACACAAAGGTTTAGTCTTAAAATGGAAAAAGCATTTTAGCCATTTTTGAAAAGAAGTGCTTTATGTCAAAAGCAAATCAAAGAAGTACCAAAGCAGATCTTTTGGGCACAAGTTCATGAACTAATTCCACTAATCAAGAGTGATTTTTGCAGCATGTTTGAGGGGCATGTGGTAGCCTACAATCTAAGTTGACAACTTTGGCTTAAAGAAGAAGAAACTTGCATTTTGAACAACAACTCACATTACTGCAAGAACGAACCAAAACAAACTTTATGAACACATTTCATACTCCCTAACTAACCTGAAACACGACCAAACCATCCCTAAAACTCCCACATTCATTAAAACACGGTTTTGTGGCAAAACAGGGTACCTTCTGCATTTTGACTTGGCCAGTTCATTTCCCTCGTGCGTTTTCATCCAAACCAGTTCAAACACATCCTATATCATCCATACAAACTATCCCAAGCCCTAGCTGCAGACTGTAACACCTCTAACCAAGTTCACCATTTTCATTTTTTCAGTTGTGCAGGTTGAGTTACATAGCTCGTTTCAGTTAGTTTTAAAGCAAGCTAGAGGTTGGAAGAGCATCCCTGGACCTCAAGCAAGATGTACAAGTCCTCACACTGCATTGAAAGTACCTCCATTGTTGTACACGATTCAAGCTGAATAGGTAATAATTTAAACTTCTATCTCTCTATCCAAGCATATCTAGGCTTAGGTTTGTGAAGAAGTTATGTCCTACTCATGGCCCTGAAGCTACCTGTATCCTCACTTTTCATTTATATTGCGTGTGTTAAGAGAATTTGGAACCTGAACATTAGAAAAAAGTTAGGTCAGGAATTGGGGGAGAAGAAATTCTCTCTCATTTCTGAGAGTTAGATCAACTTCTTTATATGTTTAGAATCGTGACATGATGCTCTATAACATTGCTTTTGTGAGTTTTTGTTGAAAATCAAGGAATCAGAAGATAGCAGGGACAAGAGAAAACGCGCGTTTTCTTTGTTTCAAACATATTGCTGGAGGTTGAAGAAGCCTCTTTGGGCTGGGCCTGTTTTGTTTTTCTGTTTACACCACATTTTTCCACATACACCTCCCTGGCCCATTATGTGTTATATTTGTCATTTTTTATTTTTTTTTCTTTTTGATTCTGATTTTATATTTTTTCTCAAACATGAAAAAACACTAAAAATATTTTTTCACATTTTTTTATATTTATTTGGCATTTATTTGTTTTGTTAGGCATATGTATGTAAATAAATATATACATACTTTTTATTTAAACCTTAGAAAATAATACAAATACCTTTTATTTTCTGATTTTATTTTATTTTTACCTTTTGAAAATATTTTCTAAAAAAAATATACCTTTTTGTAAATAATAAATATTTTTATTTTTGTGTATATTTAATATATTTAATATATAATATAAATACTTATATATTTATTAGAATATTTAGGATAAAAATACAAAATAATACATTTTTATTTTTATTAATATGTGACCTCAAAAATCACTTTTTTACAATATACTCCTCTTTTATTTATTTTTTGTATATTTAATAAATATTGTATATAATATAAATAATAAATACCATTTATTTACAAAATTAGGGTTTTGCCCTAAACATGAAAATATCCAAAATTAACTTTTTTTTTATTACTTTTATTTCACTTGTAAATAAACCACATACAGAAATACATTGATACATTTACTTATTCCTATACATTGATACATATTACATTTGCGATTGATTCGATTTGGTTGTAAATATTGGGATACCACTCTCCTTTTAAGTCTCATCCCCATTTGAACATTTGTACCCCCATCCCCATGATTATTTTGTAATAATTTAGGACTTTAAATTCCGCATTTTAAAGCTTTCTAAATATGCCATGATAGACTTAGGGTTTGTATGCAAATCGAAAATAACAAATAGCTTGACCTAATTCAAAGACAAAAAGCATGAAAATGGACAACACCAATCACACTTGCACCCCTAGGGTTACTCCACTTGTTGCCTTCAATAATGAGCCATGTTGCATGTTGGGTGTTTTTGGCAAAACAAAACAATTCAAATGATCATAGCCCCTCGATGACGCTTTCGAAAGTTGCCTAAACAAATGATCAAGTCCCTTAAAGGAAAAGTTGCCAAAGACACTTGGCACCATTGCAATCATGGTCTAAACGATGACCCGCGCCCGTCCCGTTAACATCCTAACACAAGATTATCCACCAAATACAATGGTGGAACAATACTGTTAAAAGGGTTAAAACATAGGAAAGATCTTTGAGAAATTTAGGGGTAGACAAAACTCTTAGTTACTTGATCAAACTTGCAAAACACACTTGCTTACTTTTCAAAACACACATCACAACACACTTTCAAAACAACTTTCAAAAAACATTGAAAACTTTTTCAAAAGATAGGTACACCTTTGTATACATTCAAACATGGATCATTACAAAGGTTACCACAACAAATGGCCTCTTTTCAAAACATTTTCAAACCCACACACAAAGCACCATTTCAAACAATTGAAAGCACCATTTCAAATAATTGAAAATGCAAGGCAAGTGATCTAAGCAAGTAACTAAGAGCCCATGGATAACCATGGATAGAAAGGGTGCTAATACCTTCCCTTTCTATAATTTACTCCCCGAACCCAAGAAAACATCTCAAAGGTTTTTGCTGTGCTTTTTAACCTTTCCTTAGGATAAAATAAAAAGTCGGTGGCGACTCTTGCTCAACCGAAACATTTGCGAAAGCAATCGCAAAACCTCAAGTCAGTTCTCCCACCGTATCACAGAACTGACGACTCTGCTGGGGACTAACTTAAAAGTGGGGTTACCTTAGGATTAGACCACTCTTGTTTTCAATTGCTTGCTTTGTTAGCTTTTATATTTGTGGGCTTTGCATCGGAGTTTCATAGATCCTAACCCGGATCTGGGGAATACCCTTTAGGTAGCATAAGTTGTGAGGGACTTGTCCGGCGTAGACCGACATGGGTGAAGCAGTGGCTACATTGGTGTGACACCTTGGTCTGTACCGATATCCCTTGTGTTGCAACGAGGAGAATATGGGTCTTCTAAGGAGTCCTTAAGCACCAACCGACCTTAGAACCCTAAATTGACCCAACTTGGCCATAGAACGGTAGCAGTATGCTACACTCATTGAGGCTAAACTCTCGCGATGGTTTTGGCTGCAAGAAAAGATTGCGATGCTGGAGTTATGACCGATTGAGGGTAGTCAATGATATTGATATCCTCTAGAACCCGGTTACTTTTGATAGGACAGGTCTTAACCAACGAAACTGAAAGAGGGTAATACCTAAACTTCATGCTGGCCTAAACCCTAAGGGTTGTCTTGTGTGACTTGTGTGCCTTATCATGCTTGCCTTTGTGAATACTTGTGGTGCACTTTATCATAACATCATACCATCATACCATTGCATGCATCCTGCATAAGGACTGACCCATTTCAAAGACAAGAGGGTTTCATCTTTGCTCTGTTTTGTAGGACATCATGATGCCCGTGCATAGGAATACTATCCGGCTCAACTTTGTTCAACCACCTACTTTGCTCAAGGAATTGGTTGATAGGATTCCAAACACTACTTCCTTCATCAAGAGGCATGGTTCTCTTCTCGGTTTAGTCACTTCAAAGTGGGACCAACAACTGATGAGTGTCCTGGTCCAGTTTTATGATCCCTTATACCATTGCTTCACTTTTCAAGACTTCCAGTTGGTCCCTACCCTGGAAGAATTCTCTGAGTTACTTGGTATCCCTGTTTTGGAGCAGACTCCATTCACTGGTTGGGAGAAGACTCTTAGGCCTGAAGAGATTGCTGCAGCCCTTCCCTTGACCAAAGAAGAGGTAATGGCTAACTGGGAGACTAGAAGTGGAGTTAAGGGCTTTTTGGCTAAGTTTCTGGTTGGCAAAGCTAATAGTTTCTGGAATGACTTAGACTTCAAGGCGTACGAAGACATTCTGGCTCTCTTAATCTATGGTCTAGTATTGTTTCCAAATCTTGATAACTTTGTCAATATCAATTCCATAAGGATCTTCATGTCTCGGAACCTTGTACCCACTCTCTTGGGTGATATCCTGCAACAACTCTATGCTCGTACTGCCCGAAGACGGGGAACTCTATGGTTTTGTGCTCCTTTGTTAGTGAGGTGGTTTATTTTGCACCTCCCTAAGTTCGTGCTGAAGAATGAAGAAGGAAAGGGCTGGGCTCATAGGTTAATGTCTCTCACTGATAGTGACATCATTTGGACTCTCAGAGGTTTGGATGAAGTAGCCGTTATTGATCGTTGCGGAGAATATCCTAATGTTCCATTGATCGGTACCCAGGGAGGAATCTCTTATAATCCATGTCTAGCTCTCCGTCAGTTTGGAAGAGCCAGAAGAGCAGGGCCTCATGAGATGTTGGTGCCTCACATCAGTTTTGAGTTCCAGGTAGACAGTGACGAGCTGCACCGTAGATTCATCAAGGCTTGGGACCGAATTCAGAAAGCTGACCCACATGAGTTGGGATCGAAGACTTCTCTACCAATGGAACCCTACTGCAGATGGGTCCACGTCTGTGCTTAGAAGTTAGGTTTGCCATACGAAGCTGTCAGGCCTATCATTCTTGAATTTCCTGATGAAGACGGGGTTCCTCCAGCTGTCCTCCCTCCTCAGATACCCACTGATGTTGATACACTAAAGAGGTCTTGGGCGCAGCTACAGGAAGAACGGGATTTTTATCGGGAAAAGTTCAACGAACAGGAACAAAAGATCCAGAAGCTGGCTAAGCAATTGGAGGAAGAGCGGATCCTGAACGACTATATTCGTACTGAGAAGAGGAGGCCATGGGAGCACTGATGGGCTTTGGATGTTCCTTTTACAGCTTTTATTTCCTTTTCAGTATTTTCATTCCTGTAATGCCTAAGGGCAAATTGTTGAACAATTTAAAGTTTGAATCTAATGAAGTGTGTTTATTTTTGTCTACAAAGTTGAATCCCGATTGTTTTTGAAAACATAAGTCATACGCATCTCATTGCATCATATGCATAACAGGTACCCTTCTTCTACAGGGTGCTTAATCTTCTTCGCTGTTTATTTCAGCACTCAATCATCATGTCTTCCGAGCCTACTACCGAACAAGCTATCAAGACCCTCCAGGCCCAGAACGCCCAGTTTCAAGAGCTGGTCATGAGCTTAGCCCAGGGTCAACAGGAGTTGAAGACTCTGCTTTTGAAGAAGAAGAAGAAGAAGAGGACTATGATGTTTAATACTGGACGGAGGTTTGGGAATACACTGCGGAACGAGGCTGATCAGACTACTTCCTCTATGGGGAAGGATAGTCCCCAAGAAGGAAGGGTTCCTAGTCCTGCAGTCTCCAACAACGAGACAGATTACAATGATGAACAGTACCCTCCTGCTGAAGATAGGTACAAGCAACTAGAGGACCGTTTAAGTGCCATGGAGGTTCAACATGTGTCGGGGCTGGATTTTGGAGATCTAGGTTTATCTTCTGGGGTGGTGATCCCACACAAGTTCAAGGCACCTGCCTTTGCAAAGTACGACGGGGCTTCCTGCCCTAAGCTGCATCTCAGGTCATATGTAAGGAAGATCCAACCTTACACTGCAGACAAGAACCTATGGATCCATTTTTTCCAGGATAGCCTTTCAGGGGCTCAACTCGAATGGTTCTTTCAGCTGATGGAGCCAGTATTCGAAACTGGGAGGACTTGGCTACCGCATTTTATAAACAGTATCAGTACAATTCCGACCTCGCTCCCACGCGTACCCAACTCCAGGGTATGTCACTGGGGACGGGCGAAGGATTCAAGGAGTATGCGCAAAAGTGGAGAGACCTAGCTGGCAGGGTGCAGCCACCGCTGACGGACCATGAGCTTGTCGACATGTTTTTGGGGACCCTGTCCGGTCCGTTCTTCAACCATCTGATTGGGAATTCTTTTGCTGGGTTTACAGATTTGATCTTGACTGGTGAGAGAATAGAAGCTGGTATCAAGTCGGGGAAGATACAGAAAGGTGCCTCCTCGAGTACTAAAAAGAAGCCCTTCAAGAAGGAAGCCAATGTTGTTTATGGTCCCAGAAGATAAAATAAGCCGGAACGCCGCCAAGCTGTCAATGCGTTGGTAATTTCAAAGCCTGCTGCTGCTCCTCAGCAGTATAACCAACCAAGGGGTGAGAGAACCAAAAGGCAGTACACTCGGCTCAGCATGACCCTGTCTCAGATTTTACCGCAACTACTGTCAACCAATCTGGTAACTGTCAAAGAAGCTCCGAAGGTACTGAACACAGCTTCTCCAAAGTACAACCCCAACGCCCGCTGCGCTTATCACTCTGATAGCCCGGGGCATACTACAGACGATTGTTGGGCTCTGAGGAATAAGGTTCAGGACCTTATTGATGCTAAAGAAATACAGTTCGAGGTGCCCGAAAGGCCCAATGTTGTGACTGCTCCCATGCCCCAGCATGGAGTGAATGTTGTGGAAGAAGACCTGTATGTAGCCTCTGTGGATGATATTGTTACTCCTTTGTTGACTGTCAAAAGGAACTTGTTGCTAGCCGGTTTATTTCTGGGATGTAGTAAAGGTTACCGTCTTTGTGCTGTTTCACCTGTTGGTTTTCCTTTGCTGAAATCAGGTATCCAAAACCTGATGGATAGCAAAGAGATCTTGTTCGAGAAGGTTGTTGTTCCTGCTACCCCTACCGAAGAAGTTTCTATTGTCACTATTTTCAACAACCCTCCTAAGGCTCCTTCTAAGAAGCCTGTCAAAATCATGTCTACTCAGAAGATTGCTCCTATCATCATCACTGTTCCGGGGCCTCTCCCTTATACCTCCGACAAAGCTGTCCCATGGCACTATGGGGCAGATGTTTATGTTCTTGGAGTAAAGCAAGAGTTTGATACTAGTACTGGCGTCAGTAACATCATCGGGCCTGCCAAAGTTACTCGCAGTGGTAGGCTGTTCTCACAAGATATTGCGCCACCAGCTATTCAGAGACCTCTTGTCATCACACCTGCAAGTGTGCCTGCTCCCCTTCCTGATCAAGTTCCTGTTTCTACCCCTGATGCCGAGTCATCTGACGCTCGGGGCAAAGGGATTGCTATTGATTTGCCTGCCCTGACGGAGGCACCAAAGACAACCAATGTTGAAGCTTCCCAACAAGAGATGGAAGAGATTCTCAAGATCATTAAGAAGAGTGATTTCAATGTAGTTGAGCAGTTGGGACACACCCCATCAAAGATTTCTATGCTATCACTGTTGTTGTGTTCATAGGCCCATGCCAAGGCCCTGATCTCCTTCCTGAAGACGGCCCATGTGCCACAAGAGACGTCTACTGATCAATTTACCGATTGTGTGGCCAACTTGACTGCCGATAATGGGTTGGGCTTCTCTGACGCCGATCTAAGTGCCAAAGGAAAGAACCATAACGACGCCCTGCATGTCTCCATTGAATGCAGGGGCACTACTCTTTCCCATGTGTTGGTAGACACCGGTTCTTCATTGAACGTATTACCCAAGAAAGCTTTAGACAGGCTGGATTGTGAGGGTTTAGAGCTCAAGCCAAGTAACATTGTTGTCCGGGCCTTTGACGGGTCCAAGAGGATGGTGCATGGTGAAGTTGACATTCCAATCAGGGTTGGTTCGCAGGTCTTTGATTCAACATTCTATGTGATGGACATCCGACCATCCTATTCTTGTTTGTTGGGTCGTCCATAGATCCACAAGGCTGGAGCTGTAACCTCCATACTACATCAGAAGCTTAAGTACCCGGTCAGAGGGAAGATTGTTACAGTTCAGGGGGAAGAAGAATATATGGTCAGCCACCTCAACTCGTTCCGGTACATAGAGATGGATGGGGAATTCATTGAGACTCCATTCCAGCATTTTGAAGAGGTGCCTCAAACACTGGCGTCAGCAGAGACTGTGACTGTAGAAGACTCTCCTTTGAAGATGGCTTCCTTAAAGGATGCCCGGGCTGTGATTGAGAAGGGTGAATGTGCAAACTGGGGCCGACTTCCTGATTTCACTCCAAAGACTGACAAGTTTGGTCTGGGTTTCACTGCAGAAGCTCAGAAGGTTGTTCGTAAGGCAAGGATTGGAATACCTCATGTGTTCATCACCAACCCGGGAGTGAATGCTATTGAAGACGACATGGAGGAATCTGAATTCGACAGCTGGATCTACCCAACAACCGACAGTGGACCAAGCAACTAGACTGCCAAAGACTTCACACCTATTACTTTTGTCACTCAGTAATGAACTCTTTTGTTTTGAATTTGTAACAGACAATATTTTGAAACTTCTATGGCTCGGTGTCTTACCCGGGGCACCGTGGCTTCATTTGTGAGGGCTTTTGTGTGTCATTTTCATATATCATTAATAAAAACATTGGAAGTTTGTTGCATTTCAAAATCTTGCGCTCCTTTTCTTTCTTTATTATATATTGCAAAACAGATATATTTACACACACTCACTTATACAGGTTCCAATCCACTTTGGATCTCACTGGTAACGACTCTGCTACTGCCAGTTATGACTTCAAAAATCCGATCAACTTAGCCGAAGACGAAGGTGAGGATGATTGCAAAGTGCATGGTGAGCTTGCAAGACTACTACTCCATGAAGAGAGGGTCATTCAGCCACATGAAGAGCCAGTGGAAACGGTAAATCTGGGTACTGAGGCAGACAGAAAGGAAGTCAAGATTGGTGCCAATCTAGAGCTCAGTGTGAAACAACGGTTGATTCAGATGCTGCATGACTATGTGGAAATCTTTGCCTAGTCTTACGAAGACATGCCTGGGTTGGATACCGACATTGTGGTTCATCACCTGCCTACCAAGGAAGAATGCCCTTCGGTAAAATAGAAGGTCTGCCGCATGCGTCCAGAAATGTCCGAGAAAATCAAAGCTGAGGTTATGAAACAATTCGATGCCGGGTTTCTAGAAGTGACTTCCTACCCTCAGTGGATTGCCAACGTGGTTCCAGTGCCGAAGAAGGATGGTAAGGTTCGAATGTGTGTTGGTTACAAGGATTTGAACAGGGCGAGCCCTAAGGATGATTTCCCTCTGCCTCATATCGACGTTCTGGTTGACAACACTGCTCAGCATAAAGTATTCTCCTTCATGGACGGCTTCTCCGGTTATAATCAGATCAAGATGGCTCCTGAAGACATGGAGAAGACCACTTTTGTTACTCAGTGGGGCACCTTTTGCTACAAGGTCATGCCTTTTGGGTTGAAAAATGATGGGGCAACCTACCAACGTGCCATGGTTGCTTTATTTCATGACATGATCTATCACGAGATAGAAGTATATGTAGATGATATGATTGCAAGGTCCCAAACTGAGGAGGAACATCTTGACCATCTACAGAAGCTGTTTGACCGTCTGAAGTTGTACAAGCTGAGGTTGAACCCGAACAAGTGCACCTTCGGGGTGAGATCTGGAAAATTGCTAGGCTTCGTCGTAAGCGACAAAGGCATTCAAGTGGACCCTGCCAAAGTGAAAGCCATACAAGAGATGCCAACTCCCAAGACAGAGAAAGAAGTCAGAGGCTTTCTAGGACGGTTGAACTACATTGCCCGATTCATCTCGCATCTAACTGCTACCTGTGAACCAATCTTTAAACTGCTGAAGAAAGATCAAGTAGTACGTTGGAACGATGAATGTCAGGCCGCTTTCGAAAGAATCAAAGAGTATCTCCAAGAACCACCCATTCTTATGCCGCCGGTTGAAGGGAGACCTCTAATCTTATACTTGACAGTACTGGACAACTCAATGGGGTGTGTGCTGGGGCAGCATGACGAGTATGGCCGAAAAGAACACGCCATTTATTACCTTAGCAAAAAGTTTACCGACTGTGAGACCCGATACTCACTGCTCGAGAAAACTTTCTGCGCTTTGGTATGGGCTGCTCGCTGGCTGAGACAGTATATGTTGACTCACACTACTCTGTTGATTTCAAAAATGGATCCAATTAAGTACATCTTCGAAAAGCCCGCCTTGTCCGGAAGAATAGCAAGATGGCAAATGATCTTGACGGAATACGACATCCAGTACACGACTCAGAAAGCAATCAAGGGAAGTGTATTGGCAGACCATTTGGCGCACCAGGCAGTGGACGATTACCAGTCGATGAACTTTGAATTTCCAGACGAGGATATCATGGTAGTGACCGATTGTGAAGTACCTGGACCAGATGAAGGACCTGAGGAAGGATCCCGATGGTCTATGCACTTTGACGGAGCCTCAAACACGTTGGGTAATGGTATCGGCGTTGTGATCATATCCCCTAAAGGCACTCATACTCCACTCACCGCCCGGCTATGTTTCAACTGCACCAACAACATGGCGGAGTATGAGGTATGCATCATGGGTCTTCAAGCTGCAATTGACTTAAGGATCAAATTTCTGAGTGTCTTCGGAGATTCCGCTCTCGTGATCAATCAGATCAAAGGCGAGTGGGATACAAAACACCCGAATCTTATTCCTTACAAGGAGTATGTGTTGACGTTGATTCCCCACTTCGAAGAGATAACCTTTGAACACTTCCCAAGAGAGGAGAATCAGTTGGCGGATGCATTGGCTACGATGTCTTCTATGTTCAAAGTCAAATGGGACAACGAGGCGCCCCGGATCATTATTTGGAAGTTGGATGAACCTGCACATTGTTGCGATCTCGAGACCGAAGAGGTAACAGAAAAACCCTGGTATCATGAAGTGAAGAGGTACCTTGAAGCTCAAGAATACCCCGAAGGCGCATCTGTTAATGACAAGAAGTTCCTGAGAAGGTTTGCGGCAAAGTTCTTCCTCAGCAATGGCATTCTCTACAAGCGAAACCATGATTCAACCTTACTGCGTTGTATGGATAAGACTGAAGCAGAAAGGATCATGGTAGAGCTACATGAAGGTACCTTCGAAACACATTCTAGTGGACATACCATGGCAAAGAAAATCCTTCGGGCAGGTTATTTTTGGTCCACAATGGAAGCCGACTGTTATCAGCATTCTCGAACTTGTCATAAATGCCAGATCTATGCTGATAAGGTGCACATTCCTCCAGTTCCTCTGAACGTCTTGACAGCACCTTGGCCTTTTGCAATGTGGGGCATTGATATGATCGGCGAGATTCGACCTACGGCATCCAACGGGCATCGCTTCATCCTGGTAGCTATTGATTACTTCACAAAGTGGGTTGAAGCAGCTTCCTATGCTACCGTAACCAAGAACGTCGTGGCACGTTTCATTCGGCACAACCTGATCTGTCGATACGGTGTGCCTGAGAGGATCATTACGGATAATGGTACCAATCTTAACAACAAGATGATCACTGAGCTCTGCGAGCAATTCAAGATACAGCACCATAACTCTTCTCCCTACCGACCGAAGATGAATGGGGCTGTAGAAGCAGCGAATAAGAACATCAAGAAGATTGTGCAGAAGATGATAGTGACCTACAAAGATTGGCACGAAATGTTACCGTTTGCTCTTCATGGGTACCGTACCTCAGCACGGACGTCAACAGGGGCAACTCCCTTTTCCTTGGTTTATGGCATGGAGGCAGTCTTTCCTATTGAAGTCCAAATACCCTCTCTCCGGATAATGAAGGATGCAGGTTTGAGCGAAGATGACTGGATCCAGACTCGGCTTGATCAATTAAACCTAATTGACGAAAATAGACTCACTGCTATTTGTCATGGTCAGACGTACCAAAAACGGATGATCAGGGCATTTAACAAGAAGGTCAGACGACAAGAGTATCAAGTCGGAGACCTGGTAATCAAGCGCATCATTCTTCCTCAAAGTGATCCTAGGGGAAAATGGACCCCTACGTACGAAGGGCAATTTGTGGTTAAACATATCTTCTCAGGAGGAGCTATGATTCTAACCACCATGGATGGTGACGACCTTCCTCACCCCGCCAATGCAGACATAGTAAAAAGATACCACGCATGAATTAAAGACCCGCTAGGTTGACACACCTAGGCAAAAATAAGGGCTTCCCGGCGAACCAAAAGGGTTCGGGCAAAAATAAGGGATGAAATGAAAAAAATCTGTACACCCGGCAAGTCGAAAACCTGAAAAGGCGGCTTGGGCAAAAATGGGTATCCCGGTGGACTGAAAACCCGAAAGGGCGGTCCAGGCAAAAGTTAGGGATAAAGCGTAATACTATGTCTCATGGGATCACCTTGCATCCAGAATTCGGCATCAACTATCGGGCTCAGACGGCACAAATCAATCAGCTTCATCTTCAACTAAGCAGCAGAGTGATGAGACGCTTGAAGACATAAAGGCGATAGCAGAGTTGGAACCCAGTGGGATTATTTTTCATATAGCTGTTTTGTTTCCTTTTCAAAATTGTATAAACTCTATGTTACTCGGCGGCGTTCTCTTACTAGGACGTCAGCCTCCTGTACATAAAATGCCTATTTACAGGCAAATTTCAAATCAATACAAGTTCAATTTTTCAGGCGAATTACCCATCGTTTTTCCTTTTTCTGTTTTGTTTTGCAAAGAACGTCCAATGTTCATTTTTGATATATGCATTTGACATTAATTGCTAATCATGAATATTTGCATGCGAAACAAAGGATTAATTACAAATGACATCAGAAACAGGGGCAATAAAGAATTGTCTAAGAAATTTAGTTGCTCTATCCACCGAGGTACCAAGGTAAGTTCAGCTGAAGAATTTAACCAGGATACCTTCACTCCCCGTTGAGTAAGACAAGATTCAGCAAAACTCTCCTCAGGCAGAGTTGGTCTCCCATCAGCCCTAAAAAGGCACAGTATCTCCAGCAAGTCAGTGATACTCTCCCCAAGCAGAGTTTAGTCTACTGTCAACCTTAAGAAAGTTGGGTATCCCCAGAAGATCTTAATACTCCCCAGCAGAGTATAAACATTCCTCAGCAAGCATCCCCGGCAGTCTTAATATAAGATTTGTTCCCCGGCAGAATACAGACACCCCAGTGGAACCCCTTCCCCAGTACAGTCTGGAAAGTTTCCCCAGGAAAGTTAAATCATCCTCCCCAGTAGATTCTGGAAGCTTATCCCCTGCAGAGTACGAACATGTCTCCCCGGTTTCATTCAAAGTTTATTTCCCACCAGAGCTTATAACTGGGTTATCCTCAGCTAGTTACCACGGAAAGATCGTCCTCGGTGAAGTTCTTCCTATCCCCAGCGAAGTTCATCAAATTCCCCAACATAACATATCAATGGAATCCCCAGCAGAGCTCTCATCAAAACCTCAGCGAAGTATCTCTTCCCACAGAGTAATTCCCCGCAGAGTAATCTCTCCAACAAGTTTATTCCCCAACGGAGTCATCTTCTCCTACCGGTTTATCCTTGCAACCGTCATCCCCAGCGGAAACGAAGAACTCCACTCTTCAACATCAACCCAGGATTCCACAAACTCCCGACAGTCGTCAAGGATTTATTTTCCTAGACAAAGATACATTCATCACATTATCATACATCATGACGCATGCATATACGCATCATATCACACAATCTCACTTATTTTTGAGAACATCATGACATCATGCATCTCATACATCATGACATTGCATACAACTAATGGCTTTCCTTTTCAGGAAAAAGGACAATCCAAAGATGATTACTATCAACTATCGCAATTCCAGATTCGATTCCTGTATCTAGCCAGGGCATATCTGTGAGTGATTGATTGTAGATTCGATACCTGTATCCAGCCAGGGCACGTCTACATGAAGAGCTTAGAGATTCGATACCTGTATCTAGCCAGGGCACGTCTGTAAGCAACCTTTTGAAGTTCCGGATTCGATTCCTGTATCTAGCCAGGGCACATCTGTGAGCAACTAATTGTAGATTCGATACCTGTATCTAGCCAGGGCATATCTGTAGACGACAAATTCCAGATTCGATACCTGTATCCAGCCAGGGCATATCTGTAGACGACAAATCCCAGATTCGACACCTGTATCCAGCCAGGGCATATCTGTAGACGACAAATTCCAGATTCGACACCTGTATCCAGCCAGGGCATATCTGTAGACGACTAATTCCAGATTCGATACCTATATCCAGCCAAGGCATATCTGTAGACGACTAATTCCAGATTCGATTCCTGTATCTAGCCAGGGCATATCTGTGAGCGATTGATTGTAGATTCGATACCTGTATCCAGCCAGGGCACGTCTACATGAAGAGTTTAGAGATTCGATACCTGTATCCAGCCAGGGCACGTCTGTAAGCAACCTTTTGAAGTTCCGAATTCGATTCCTGTATCTAGCCAGGGCACATCTGTGAGAAACTAATTGTAGATTCGATACCTGTACCTAGTCAGGGCATATCTGCATGAAGAGTTTGAAGATCAACACCTGTAACAGGCCAGGTAACCATCTTCCTTTCTCAAAATACGCAAGTTCTCGCTAAGGAATCTCTTACGCGATCAACACTTCCAAATGGCATCTATAAGCCCATTCCCGACAAGGTTCTGTCACATAGCAAGAATATATAAAATAAATAAATTGCATTTAATGAATAAAAAATGATTTTTAAATTATTTTTTAAAATGAAAATAAAAGGGAAAATAGAAAACTATATTCAAAATATCAAAAAAAAATTAAATAGGCCTTAGAAAAATCAGAAATGACCTTAAATATTTTTATAAAATTTTTGGTAATTTTTTAAAATAGAAAAGTATTTTTAAACTAATTAAAATCACTCAAATAAGTGAAAAAAATATTTAAAATAGTAGAAGTCAAAATAAAATTCTAGAAAATTTTCAAAAAGTCATAAATGAGGAAAATGATTTTTATAATAATTTTTAGAATTTAAAATTATCAACTAAAGTATTTTTAAATAATTAGAAACAATTCAAAATAAAGGAAAAATTATAAAAAAATATCAAATCTGAAAATAAAATCATGAAAAAAATAAAAATTAGAAAGAGAATATTTAAAAATATTTTTTTAGATTTTTTTCATAATTTTTAAGTCAGGAATGAATTTTCTATGATTTTTTGAAGTTTGGTGTAAAAAACAGAAAATAAAAATAAGTTTAAAAAAATGTAGACCATTGAATGAGAGTCAAAACGTGCTAGTAATCAGATCCAAAGGATCAGGCACGTTGTGCATATCATGGTCAGCTTTGGAAATTTCACCGGATCACCTTTTAATATTTAAAAACAACTAAAATTCTGGCGCATTGGATGGATTCTGACTAATAGAAGTAATCAGATCCAAGGGCTCTCAAGCGCGCGCATGATAAAGCAAACATATCGGATTGAATTTAAGAAATCACATGTCACACTTTCATTGGTTGAAGCACGACACATAGGTCGTCTTCAACCTCCAAACTCCCTAGATTGGGATTCCTCAAACTGTAAAATTAGAGGACCAGACCGGTACCATTAGATTCGTCTCTTCAAGACGATTCTAATGGTACCATCGCGCTAAATTTATATAAACTGAGCAAGGCTTAAATTGAGAAAATGCAGAAATAATAGCGAGCACGAAATTCTGGAATGTCTCACTCAAATGTCAATGAAATTGCAAATTGTAAAAAGCATGAGAATCAAAAGTATGCAGAGAGTATATTAGTCTTTTATTTGGATCGATTTGACAAAGAAATCTACCTGAACAAAGTAGCACAAGATGGCTCTGAAACTAGACTTCTGTAGGTTAGTATAGGTTATAATTCTTGTAGGTAAGATTGTGGTTAGCTTCAGAGAAGTTCAATGAAGCTAACTGAATGGAGCTTTTGGTGTTTTGGAGTGAGAAAACAAGAAATCAAATATTCAAATTCAGAGTTCGTATGGGATCTGAACAGGGGTCAATTGGCTATCAAAAACTTGTGAAAATGAGTGAGATATAACCCTCTATTTATAGGGAAGCAAGTGGGATTATCAAGGGTATGGAATGATGACGTTTGAAGGGAATTCGTGTGAAGTTGCACGAATGAAAAGTGTGACTCGTAATTTGCTCAAAACTCAACCAAAACTTGCGTTTCAAGGTCTTAATCACTTTTGAAAGATTTTTAAACATGATTAGAAGTAAAAACACGCAAAAATTTAGTGATTAGAAGCTGAATTGTGCATTTCAAATTTTGACTTGGAGGAAAAAGTCAGTTTCAAGGTACCAACTTTGAATCAATGGCATTCACAACTCAAGGAGTCTTAGGGCATGATTCTTGAAGCAATTAAAAGACAAGTTATAAACTTAACAATGTTCAAAGAATGGAATCAAATGGATGCTTGAGCTGAAAGTTGTGATGAGTCAAAGTTGAGAAAAAGATGTTGACTTTTTGTACTTAGAAAAATTCTATGTTTTTCTCAAAAAAATGTTTTATAATGTTTTGACTCCAAACAAGGCTGTAATACAGTGGGAGAACTGACTTGGGTGTTTTGCGTTTGATCGCAAATGTTGCGGATAGCAAGAGTCGCCACCGACTTTTCTTTTATCCAATAAGGAAAGGGTGAAAAGAACAGGAAAGATCTTTGAGATTATTTCTTGAGTTCGGGGGGTAGGTTATGAAAAGGGAAGGTGTTAGCACCCTTTTCATCCGTAGTTATCTACGGGCTCTTAGTTGCTTGCTAGATCACTTGCTTTATTTGTTTGAAAATGTGCTTTTGGTGTGGGTTTCGAAAGTATTTTGAAAACGTCTTTGTAATGGTTTTCGTTTCTATAAGAACGCGTACAAAGTGTTTGTCTTTTAAAAATGAAAGTGTTGGTGTATAAAATGTTTTTGTTGTGAGCAAGCGAGCAACTAGGAGCAACCTACCTACTCAAAGGGTCTTAAATGTTCCTTTCCTCCTCCTTTAGACATTATTATCTTACCATTGATTTGGTAAGAAGCCCCATCATTGGATGTGAATGGACGGGTGTGGGACATTTGTATAGTCATAAAAGGCAACCTATGGGACGTTTTAGCAATATCGTTTAGGGACTAGATTGTTTATCGAAGGCTACATTGAGGGTCATCGAGGGTCTACAATCTTTTATCGAGGGTCTTTGCTAAAACGCCTATATTTGAGGGACATGACTATTTTCCGAAAGGCAACAAAGTGAGATTACCCTAGAGGTGTGTTGTACCCCAAAATTTGCCCTCCCATTTCATCAATATTTTCTCACCACAAGACCCTTGGAGCTCAAGATCTAGTTAGGGTTTGCTCTGCTCAAGACTCCTCCTTGCATTGTTGACCCAAATTAGGGTTTGAGTTTGCACAAAGATGTTTTGACCTGAAATGCCCAAAGTAACTTTCATGCTTCATGTTGGACTCACAAGTTTATCCATACCAAGTTTCAAGCTTTGATTCCAATCTTTGCCCAATCAATTGGACAGTTGACCTAGAAATCAGCTGTATTGGGGAAAAAGTCAAATGTGGTCAATTGACAGTCAAACCTCATGATTTTTAACCCACATCAACATTATGAACTCATATGGACCATTTGATCAAGTTTGATTCATAATTCCACAAGAAGTTTGATCAAATCACCAAAAGGGCAAAATGGTCATTTTTAGGGTTTTGACTGCACAAAGGCAATTTTTGACTGTTTGACCTAGCCAATGGCAAACCAAGCTCACATATGGACTCAAGGACTCAATGACATGGTCTTGACATATTCAACAAGTTCAAAAGATCCCAAATGCACAAGATTGACAGATGAATTTTCCAATCAACTGATCAAATTTGACTGTATACTGAAAAGTCAAACTTTGACTTTTTGGTCAAAATCAAGTGCCAAGATTCATTTTTCATCAAGACATGTCAAATTATGAAACTTGTTCATCAAGAAATCAAAAATTGCAAATTAGGGTTTAGAATGAGAAAATTTCATAACTTAGAATTTTTCTAAGTTATGAAATTTCCTAATTTTTTCCTAACTTTGTCCCATCTTTTCATCAAGATATATTTGGATTCAAACAAAACTCAAAACATGAAAGTTATAGTCCATTGCAAAATCTACAACTTTTATTCACAAAGTTTTCTCAAAAGAAGCTTGTAGCTCAAGTTAGGATTTTTGGAACAAGGGTGCAAAACATTCTTAACTTAGAATTTTTTTGACCTATTTTAGGCAGGATTTTTGCCTAACTTCATGGCCACTTTTCACATGCTTCCACTTAGAATTTCAATTTGCATTACAAAGATGGATTGTAGTACACATTCCAGGCTTTCCAAATTGTCCAAGAACTCATCAAACACCCTTGTGGTTAGGGAGAATCGAATTTGTGAAGATGGGCAAAAGTCACTTTGTTCATGGCCAATTTCATGTTCATAACACTTTGCATTTTTCAAGTCAGCTTGCACAAGCTAGATTACAGGCCTCTAATCCCATTCTTACTCAATAATTTAATGCAAAACCTTTGTGTCCTAGAATTATCTTGTTCATTAAGTCATTACACAAAGGTTTAGTCTTAAAATGGAAAAAGCATTTTAGCCATTTTTGAAAAGAAGTGCTTTATGTCAAAAGCAAATCAAAGAAGTACCAAAGCAGATCTTTTGGGCACAAGTTCATGAACTAATTCCACTGATCAAGAGTGATTTTTGCAGCATGTTTGAGGGGCATGTGGTAGCCTACAATCTAAGTTGACAACTTTGGCTTAAAGAAGAAGAAACTTGCATTTTGAACAACAACTCACATTACTGCAAGAACGAACCAAAACAAACTTTATGAACACATTTCATACTCCCTAACTAACCTGAAACACGACCAAGCCATCCCTAAAACTCCCTCATTCATCAAAACACGGTTTTGTGGCAAAATAGGGTACCTTCTGCATTTTGACTTGGCCAGTTCATTTCCCTCGTGCGTTTTCATCCAAACCAGTTCAAACACATCCTATATCATCCATACAAACTATCCCAAGCCCTAGCTGCAGACTGTAACACCTCTAACCAAGTTCACCATTTTCATTTTTTCAGTTGTGCAGGTTGAGTTACATAGCTCGTTTTAGTTAGTTTCAAAGCAAGTTAGAGGTTGGAAGAGCATCCCTGGACCTCAAGGAAGTTGTACAAGTCCTCACACTGCATTGAAAGTACCTCCATTGTTGTACACGATTCAAGCTGAACAGGTAAGAATTTGAACTTCTATCTCTCTATCCAAGCATATCTAGGCTTAGGTTTGTGAAGAAGTTATGTCCTACTCATGGCCCTGAAGCTACCTGTATCCTCACTTTTCATTTATATTGCGTGTGTTAAGAGAATTTGGAACTTGAACATTAGAAAAAAGTTAGGTCAGGAATTGGGGGAGAAGAAATTCTCTCTCATTTCTGAGAGTTAGATCAACTTCTTTATATGTTTAGAATCGTGACATGATGCTCTATAACATTGCTTTTGTGAGTTTTTTGTTGAAAATCAAGGAATCAGAAGATAGCAGGGACAAGAGAAAACGCGCGTTTTTCTTTGTTTCAAACATATTGCTGGAGCTTGAAGAAGCCTCTTTGGGCTGGGCCTGTTTTGTTTTTCTGTTTACACCACATTTTTCCACATACACCTCCCTGGCCCATTATGTGTTATATTTGTCATTTTTGATTTTTTCTTTTTGATTCTGATTTTATATTTTTGCTCAAACATGAAAAAACACTAAAAATATTTGTTTCACATTTTTTTATATTTATTTGGCATTTATTTGTTTTGTTAGGCATATGTATGTAAATAAATATATATATACTTTTTATTTAAACCTTAGAAAATAATACAAATACCTTTTATTTTCTGATTTTATTTTATTTTTACCTTTTGAAAATATTTTCTAAAAAAAATATACCTTTTTGTAAATAATAAATATTTTTATTTTTGTGTATATTTAATATATTTAATATATAATATAAATACTTATATATTTATTAGAATATTTAGGATAAAAATACAAAATAATACATTTTTATTTTTATTAATATGTGACCTCAAAAATTACTTTTTTACAATATACTCCTCTTTTATTTATTTTTTGTATATTTAATAAATATTGTATATAATATAAATAATAAATACCATTTATTTACAAAATTAAGGTTTTGCCCTAAACATGAAAATATCCAAAATTAACTTTTTTTTATTACTTTTATTTCACTTGTAAATAAACCACATACACAAATACATTGATACATTTACTTATTCCTATACATTGATACATATTACATTTGCGATTGATTCGATTTGGTTGAAAATATTGGGATACCACTCTCCTTTAAAGTCTCATCCCCATTTGAACATTTGTACCCCCATCCCCATGATTATTTTGTAATAATTTAGGACTTTAAATTCCTCATTTTAAAGCTTTCTAAATATGCCATGATAGACTTAGGGTTTGTATGCAAATCTAAAATAACAAATAGCTTGACCTAATTCAAAGACAAAAAGCATGAAAATGGACAACACCAATCACACTTGCACCCCTAGGGTTACTCCACTTGTTGCCTTCAATAATGAGCCATGTTGCATGTTGGGTGTTTTTGGCAAAACAAAACAATTCAAATGATCATAGCCCCTCGATGACGCTTTCGAAAGTTGCCTAAACAAATGATCAAGTCCCTTAAAGGAAAAGTTGCCAAAGACACTTGGCACCATTGCAATCATGGTCTAAACGATGACCCGCGCCTGTCCCGTTAACATCCTAACACAAGATTGTCCACCAAATACAATGGTGGAACAATACTGTTAAAAGGGTTAAAACATAGGAAAGATCTTTGAGAAATTTAGGGGTAGACAAAACTCTTAGTTACTTGATCAAACTTGCAAAACACACTTGCCTACTTTTCAAAACACACATCACAACACACTTTCAAAACAACTTTCAAAAAACATTGAAAACTTTTTCAAAATATAAGTACACCTTTGTATACATTCAAACATGGATCATTACAAAGGTTGCCACAACAAATGGCCTCTTTTCAAAATATTTTCAAATCCACACACAAAGCACCATTTCAAACAATTGAAAGCACCATTTCAAACAATTGAAAATGCAAGGCAAGTGATCTAAGCAAGTAACTAAGAGCCCATGGATAACCATGGATAGAAAGGGTGCTAATACCTTCCCTTTCTATAATCTACTCCCCGAACCCAAGAAAACATCTCAGAGGTTTTTGCTGTGCTTTTTAACCTTTCCTTAGGATAAAATAAAAAGTCGGTGGCGACTCTTGCTCAACCGAAACATTTGCGAAAACAAACGCAAAACCTCAAGTCAGTTCTCCCACCGTATCACAAGGTGCTAGTGTGAAAGTGTGTTTGATTTACATGTATTTAGTCTTTGATTAGGGTTATCTATTCGTTGATTTTATCTTGCCATGCATCCTAATTACTAACAATATGAAAGCAAATAAAATGCGGAAAATAAATCCTAAACTATTACATCATTTCAGGGATGGGGGGTACATATTTACAAATGGGGATTTACAAGAATGTAAATCCTAATTATCTATTACAACCGTATTGAATTGTACCATACAAAAAAAAGAAAGGATTTGTTTTGAAAATGGTTTTTTTTGTCTTAATGAATAAAAAGGAAAATAATTAATTAATAAAAAGAAAATATTTTTTATGTCTTGTTATATTAAAAAAAAGTATTAATGCTGAAAGTAATAAGAATTAAAAAAAAAAGGAAAGATAACGAGAATAGGATCAACACATCGCTGAAAAACAAAAAAAAGAGGGATCAGAAGTTCTGATGCCAGGCCCGCTGTAGTTCAGAGGGAACCAGAATTTCTAGATTGTTGCGCACTGAAGTCCTGAAAGAAACGTTAGATAAAAAACAGAAGTTCTGGGTTGCTTCTCACTGACGTTCTGAGTATTCTGTGTGTGTTAAAACAGTAAGAAAGCCTAGCAGTTCTGGGAGTGTTAAAACAGTAAGAAAGCCTAGAAGTTCTGATGTCTGCTAACAGTGAGAAAAAATCTAGAAGTTCTGATGTTGTGCTGAAATAGTGAGAAAAAATATAGAAGTTCTGATTGTTGTGCTAAAACAGTGAGAAAAAAATCTAGAAGTTCTGATTGTTGTGCTAAAACAGTGAGAAAGAATCTAGAAGTTCTGATATTGTGCTAAAACAGTGAGTAAAAAATCTAGAAGTTCTCATACTGTGTCAAAACAGTGAGTAAAAAATCTAGAAGTTCTAATACTATGTCAAAATAGTGGGAAAGAAAACTCAAAAGTTATATGTTACATTTCACTTCCTCCCTTACATTAGCCAGAGCATCTGCAACTTATTCAGTTCTCAACAACAGCAAAACAGAAAGATAAAAGCACGACAGTTTATAGAAGTTCTAATCCTAATTCTGAGCCTAGCTTTATTCAAGAAGTTCTGATCCACGGTTTTTCTACTTAGGAAATGATATGGACAATATCAACACTATGATATTTACATATTTAATGATGTTCTGAATAAAAAGTTCAAAGTCAGAATAACTTACCTTGAATCTGAAGCATGTGTTTGAGACTTGAGTAGCCGCCTTCAGATGTTTTGGGGTTAGCAAGGAATGGAACAGAATGTTATGTTCTTTGATTCAAAGGGAAGAACAAAGGTTTTTTTTGGGAATTATGGGTTTAAGAATGTTTGAATGTTTTCTTGTCTCTCTTTTTTTGTTTGATCACTCTCCCTTTCAAAAGTCATCCATTTGAACGTGTGATGGAACAACTTATTTATAGGTGAGTTTGTTGTGGTTTTGAGGGGGGAACAAATGGGATTTTAACCCTTTTGGCATATTGTTCCATTGCTTTTTAAACACAGCTTTCATATGCTAATTTGGTGCAAATATAGGGTTTAAGAAAAATGCAGGTGTGGACTAGATCTGCATCAATTTGGAGTGTTGTGGTAGTTGGTTGCAGGACTATGCTATAGCAGTGTAGCAGACTGCTCAAACGAGGTTTTGGGATTTGCTGATGTTTTGATCGCAGAAGACCAGAATGAGATTCGAAGGGTGATGCTCTGATAGAAGCATGAAACATAGTCTCCATATGCTGAAGAGTCATGTTCTGATCGAAGAACACAGTTTCCTTATGTTATAATTGAAGATTCGTGTTCTGAGTCGTCTTTGCAAATTCTGACCGTACTTGCATGAAATCTGGCCCAGAAGTTCTGAAATTATCATATTTCTTCATACTTAGAAAATTTTCTAAGTGTTTAGAAATTTGACTTTTTCAAAGTAATTTCTGACTTTTAAATTCTTGAGGAACCAATTTCATGTCTTGATTAAATATGATTGTTGAAACTTGATTTTTGATCCAAAAGTCAAAGTTTGACTTTTCAGTGTGCATTTGACCATTTTGCCCTTGTGAATGACTTTCTTGGAAAATTGTAATCCAAGACTTGAAAATTGATAGAAGCAAACCTGAGGGTCCAGGATGATCCTTTGAGAAATGAGAGGGAAAATTTAGGGGTACAACTGCTACCCCTGTTCAATCTTCTTAAACCTGAAGAGTTAGATTGGCGAATCTGCCATTCGTGACTTGAAAGTGGAAGATGATTGAACACTAGAGTGCCCAGAAATTTGCACTTCTGTGATTTTGAGGATGAGGTGTAAGGAATGGGCTTAAAGATGCCATTTGGATAAATGATGGAGAGTTGGTAGAGATGGGCTTATAGATGTCATCCAAAGGTGATTGTTGACAAAAATTAGACTAAGTCTAAACTTTACTTCAATTGGGGAAAGAATCAGAATAAACCTTTGGTTAATTTAAAACTGAACCTAGCAGAAATCTTGAATAATCTTTAAGTGGGAAGAATCGGGATAAATCTTTGGAGCGATTTATCTGAACCAGAGAAAGCGTCTATTTGTAAAGAATTAGGATAAACCGTTAAGAGGTTTAAACTGAACCAAAAGAGGTCTTGGGTATATTTTAACTAGAGAGAATTAGAATAAATCTTAGAGCGGTTTATTTGAACCAAAGAAAGCGTCTACTGGGGAAGAATCAGGATAAACCGTTGAGAGATTTAAACTGAACCATCAGGGGTCTGGAAAAGAATTAGAATAAATCTTGGAGTGACTCATCTAAACCAGAGAAGATGTTCGTGGGGAAGAATCAGGATAAATCATTGAGAGATTTAAACTGAACCAGAAGGGGTCTGGAAAAGAATCAGAATAAATCTTAGAGCGACTTATCTGAACCAGAGAAAGTGTCTACTGGGGAAGAATCAGGATAAACTGTTGAGAGATTTAAACTGAACCAGCAGGGGTCTGGAAAAGAATCAGAATAAATCTTTGGTGTGATTTATCTGAACCAGAGAAGATGTCTGCGGGAAAGAATCAAGATAAATTGTTGAGAGATTTAAACTAAACTGGAAGAAGTCCGAAGGAAGTAATTTTCATGTAAATAATTACCCTGTCCTGTTTCGGGAATTGACCTACAATTGATTTGTTCATATATATTTGCCTTGTCTTGTTGAAAATTTGATGATAATTTTCTGTTGATTGATCTTTCCTGAAAAAGGTAAAGAGTTAGTTATATGTAATGCCATGATGTGTGAAATGAATGATGTAATGATGTTCCTCAAAATATATGATATTGTGACATATGCATTTGTATTGTCGATGTCTATGATGTATGAATGTAATGTATGCACATATTAGTTGTTCTGCTGCAATGTTGTTGGACTGGGGAAAATAAATCCCTGACTGTTGTTGGGACTGTGTAGGGTAAGCCTTTATACTTTGTTGAAGTTGAAGTGTTGATGGATGGGTTTCCAAAATCAGAGAAATAAACTATTTTGGGGAAGAGAAACACCGTGCATTGCATGTGGGCTTTATGAAATCCTGCTGGGAAATCCTGAGAAAATGGGCGACTTTTGTTGGGGAATTTTTGAGGTGGTAAATGGAAGTTTTGCTCTGTCGGAGATATGAAAGCAAAATACCCTACACGCTGGAGATGTGATAAAGATATTGTAGTGGGATGTTATTGCTTCTGCTCTGCTTTTAGAGAAAGTATTTGTGGGGATTTTATGGCCCATATATATTGTCTTGTTTCTTAAAGCCATTAGTAATTGTATTTCTGTTTAGTTTTCCTTTTTTATGCGTTTATTTGTAAACTGTAATTACGTTCAAATGCATATGTTCAAAAATAGGCACTGTACATTTTTGCAAACAAATAGGAAAGTAAAAAAAGAACACAGATAGTTTTGCACTTTCAAAGGAGTATCTTTTGTATTAACTTAAATAAGCATTTTTATACAAAGGGGTGAACATCCTAGTAAGAGAATGTCATCGTAAAAAAATGAAAAGTTGATACAAAGAAAAGATAACTGTGTAAAATAATCCCATGGGGCTCCCATTCTGCTATAGCCTTCATGTCTCTGAGCGTCTCCTCCACTTGTTGCTTTGTCCGAAGCTGATTGGATTGATTAACACCATTCTAATTTGACGATTGATGTCGGAGAGTGGTTGTAAGGTGATCCAATGAGACATAGTCATACGCTTTAAAATCCATAACTTTTGCCTGGACCGCCCTTTCGGGTTTTCAGTCCACCAGGATACCCTTTTTTGCCCAAGCCGCCTTTTCAGGTTTTCAGCTTGCCGGGTGTACAGATTTTTTTTTGTATTTTATCCCTACTTTTTGCCCAAACCCTTTTGGTTCACCTGGATGCCCTAATTTTTGTCTAGGCCAGTCGACCTAGCAGGTCTTTGTTCGTGCGTAGTATCTTTTAACTATGTCCGCGTTTACAGGATGCGGAAGGTCGTCGCCATCTATAGTGGTTAAGATCATTGCTCCACCAGAAAAAAGGTTTTTTTATCACAAACGGCCCTTCGTATATAGGAGTCCATTTGCCCATGGGATCACCTTGTGGTAGTATGATACGCTTGATTACCAAGTCACCAACCCGATATACCTGATGTCTGACTTTCTTGTTAAAAGCTTTAATCATACGCTTTCGGTACATCTGGCCATGGAAGACAGCCGTAAGACTTTTCTCGTCAATCAAGTTCAACTGGTCAAGTCGAGTTTGAATACATTCATCTTCATTCAACTTTGCATCCTTTATGATTCTTAGAGAAGGTAATTGGACTTCAATTGGTAGGACAGCTTCCATGCCATATACCAAAAATAAAGGAGTTGCCCCTGTTGATGTGCGCGTCGTGGTACGGTAATCGTGGAGAGCAAATGGTAACATCTCATGCCAATCCTTGTAGATCATTGTCATCTTTTGTATGATCTTCTTGATGTTTTTATTAGTGGCTTCTACAGCACCGTTCATCTTCGGACGGTAAGGGGAAGAGTTATGATGCTGGACTTGAATTACGCGCATAGTGCGGTGATCATAGTTTGTTGAGATTGGTACCATTATCTGTAATGATTCTCTCTGGAATACCATACCGACCGATAAGGTTTTGTTTAATTAATCGGGCCACAACGTTCTTGGCAACAGAAGCGAATGAAGCTGCCTTAACCCACTTAGTGAAGTAATCAACGGCAACCGAGATGAAGCGGTGTCCGTTAGAAGCTGTCGGCTTGATCTCTCCAATCATGTCAATGCTCCACATTATGAACAACCAAGGAGCATTCAGTACGTTTAGAGGAACTGGAGGCACATGTACCTTGTCAGCATAGATCTGACACTTATGACAAGTTCGTGAATGCTGATGGCAATTTGCTTCCATGGTGGACCAATAGTATCCTGCCCGTAGGATCTTTTTAGTCATCGTATGCCCACTAGAATGGGTGCCAAAGGTGCCTTCGTGTAAATCAGCCATGATCTTGTCTGCCTCACTCTTGTCTACGCACCAAACCAAAGTAGAGTCGTGGTTGTGTTTGTAGAGAATCCCATTATTGAGGAAGAACTTAATAGAGAATCTTCTCATGAATTTCTTGTCGTTTACTGAAGCCCCCTCTGGATATTCTTGGGCCTTGAGATATCTCTTAATTTCATGGAACCAAGGTTTGTCCACTACTTCTTCAATATCAATCTCGTGATAGTAAGCTAGTTCGTCCATCCTTTCTATGGTTATCTGAGGAGCCTCATTATCTCACCTAACTTTGAACATGGATGACATAGTGGCTAGCGCGTCTGCTAGTTAATTTTCCTCTCGTGGAAAATGCTCAAAGGTAATTTCCTCAAAATGTGGGATTAATGTCAACACATGTTCTTTGTAAAGGATGAGATTAGGATGCTTCGTGTCCCGTTCTCCTTTGATCTGACTGATGACTAAGGCTGAATCTCCAAATACACTTAAGGACTTTATTCCCAAATCTATGGCAGCTTTGAGACCCATAATACACGCTTCATATTCCGCCATATTATTGGTATAGTTGAAACACAATCTAGCAGTGAAGGGAGTATGGTAGCCTTCAGGGGATATGATCATAGCGCCTATGTCGTTGTTGAGTGCGTTGGAAGCTCCGTCAAAAACCATGTTCCATCGGGATCCTTGTTCAGGTCCTTCATATGGTCTGAGTTCTTCACAATTGTTTACCAACATGATGTCTTCATTTAGGAATTCAAATTTCATGGACTGATAGTCATCCACAGCCTGATGAGCAAGGTGGTCGGCTAGCACACTGCCTTTTATTGCTTTTTGGGTAGTGTATTAAATGTCGTACTCAGTCAGGATCATCTGCCATCTTGCTATTCTTCCTGAGAGGGCGGGCTTCTCGAATATGTACTTAATTGGATCCATCTTAGATATTAATAAGGTAGTGTGAGTCAACATATACTGTCTTAGTCGGCAAGCAGCCCATACCAGAGTGCAACAAGTTTTCTCGAGCAGTGAATATCTGGTTTCACAGTCGGTAAACTTTTTTCTCGGGTAGTATATTGCATTCTCTTTTCGGCCAGACTCGTCATGTTTCCCCAGCACACACCCCATCGAATTTTCCAAAACTGTTAGATACATGATCAAAGGTCTTCCCTCAACTGGAGGCATAAAAATAGGAGGCTCTTGAAGGTACTCTTTGATCCTATCGAAGCCAGACTGGCAATCATCGTTCCAATCCACCACTTTATCTTTCTTCAGTAATTTGAAGATTGGTTCACAAGTAGCGGTTAGGTGGGAAATGAACCAGGCGATGTAGTTTAGCCGTCCTAAGAATCCCCTAACTTCCTTCTCAGTGCGAGGAGCAAGCATTTTTTGTATTACTTTTACCTTTGCATGGTCCACTTAGATACCTTTGCCGCTGACAATGAAGCCTAAGAGTTTACCGGACCTCACTCCAAAAGTGCATTTATTCGGATTCAGCCTTAGTTTGTATCTCTTCAGTCTTTCAAACAGTTTCTGCAGATGGCCCAAGTGTTCCTCTTCAGTCTGAGATCTGGCTATCATGTCTTCCACGTAGACCTCTATCTCACGATGGATCATGTCGTGAAACAGAGCTACCATGGCACGTTGATAGGTTTCCCCAGTGTTCTTCAACCCGAATGGCATAACTTTGTAGCAGAACGTGCCCCATTGTGTGACGAAGGTCGTTTTCTCCATATCCTCACGTACCATTTTGATCTGGTTGTATCCGGAGAAACCATCCATGAAGGAAAATACTTTATATTGTGCGGTGTTGTCAACTAGAATATCGATGCGAAGAAGCGGGAAGTCATCTTTGGGGCTTGCCCTATTCAAGTCTCTATAGTCCATACACATACGTACCTTACCGTCTTTTTTAGGCACTGGAACCATATTGGTGCCCATTATGGATAAGAGGTAACAGCTAAGAATCAGGTGTTGAACTGCTTGACTTCAGTCTTGATTTTCTCTGACATTTCTAGCCGCATGCCACAGACCTTCTGTTTTACTGGAGGGCGATCTTCTTTTGTCGGCAGACGATAGACCATGATGTCAGTGTCGAGTACTGGCATGTCTTCGTATTACTAGGAAAAGACCTCAACATAGTCATGTAGTAACTGAGTTAAGCGCTTCTTGACACTAGGCTCCAGATTGGCACCTACCTTGACTTATTTCTTGTCCTCTTCAGTACCTAAGTTAATTGTTTCCACTGGCTCTTCATGGAGCTGTATGCTCTTTTCTTCCTGTTGCAATAACCTGGCTAGTTCCCCTGGTACCTCACCTTCGTCTTCGGCTTGGTAGATCGGATTTTCAAAGTCACAATAGGCCATAGAAGAATCATTACCCATGGGATCCTGAGTGGATGTGGATTTGCATTTTGATATGTGAGTGTGTGTGTTGCACCCCAAAATTTGCCCTCTCATGTTTTCCAAAGTCTTCCCCCTGCATGGTTGACCAGAAACCCTTGCCTAAGAAAAAAGAAAATTTTTGAGTGGTGCTTTAAGTACCTTTCGATTGGCATTCTGAAAGACCCTTCAATTGGTATTCTGAAGGAGCCTTTCGATTGGTATGGAAAAACACTTCGATTGGAATTATGGACAAACACTTTGATTGGGCATTTGGCACTCTTCGATCAGGCTTTGATTAGTAAGCTTCGATTAGGTGTTTGGAACCCTTCGATCAAGCTTTGGTCTGCAAGTCTTTGATTGAGCGTTGGACCTCCTTCGATCAAGCTTTGGTCTGCAAGTCTTCGATTGAGCGCTGGACCTCCTTCAATCAAGCTTTGATGTGCAAGTCTTCGATTGATCGCTGGACCTCCTTCGATCAAGCTTTGATGTGCAAGTCTTCGATTGAGCACTGGACCTCCTTCAATCAAGCTTTGGTCTACAAGTCTTCGATTGAGCGCTGGACCTCCTTCGATCAAGTCAATTTCACAATGCTTCGACTAGTACTTTAGAGGGTCCTTCGACTGGAACTTCATACTTTACCTCAATCAGAACATCAGAATGAAATGACCTTCGAATGGCATTTCAGTGCATAGTTTCTCTTAATCTAAGATGCTCTAATGAAGGAAGTTCTGGACACTTCGAATCAGAACTTAGACTCATCACAAGGCCAAGGGCTGGTCGAAGTTGTCTAATAGGGAATGTTCTAAATAGATTCGAATTGGACTTTGAAGCTGGCAAAGAAGGCAGATTTGAAGGAATGAAGTAGACTGGCATGACTAAGCAAAAACACATATCCTAACCTGTCCGGGTTCATCCAAAGTTCACAATCCTTGCAAATATGCATCGAAGTAGGGGGAGTCTCAATCGAAGGGGCTGTGACATTGAAACTGGAGTAGTTCGAAGTGGGACTTTGAAGCAATCGAAGCAAGGGGAGTGTCAATCGAAGGAAAGTGGATCTGCAAGTCAGCTTTCGATTTTCCTCATGTTGGAGGCCCAAACAGCTCATAACAGGCTGGCAGTAACGCATGAAAATAGATTGGCACCTGATTGAATCAAATATAGCAAGTCTTTATGAAGAAATCAAATCAAATCTCTTCATCATAATGGACCAAGATTTGATACACAATTGTTGACCTAAATTCCTTGTCTATATAAACCTCATGCTCATAAACAAAAAAAGACACACGAAACTCTGCAGACACGAAAAAACGCTCAAAAACTCTACAGAAACGGCCACACAACTTTGAGAAAAAAGCTTGAGAACCTTGGATCTGAAACTGCACTCAGAGACCTTTTCAGGATCAAACAAAGGTTTCAATCGCTTCCTTGGACCTCACTGAAGAAGTACCAATCATTCTCGTGTGCTCTCCTGCCCCAAAAAGCCCTGTAAGTATCGCTCTGAACCGCCATACTTATGGAATCGTAAAGCTTCAATCTTGCATTCTTTCATTGAAATAAATGCATATTCATACTCTGTGCTGTATTCTGAGACTTTTGGCATCATTGAATTTTATTTTCATAGCCTGTAACGCCATGCCCAATTCTAGGGTTCGTGTATCTCGTTTTTGGGGTTTTTAATTGCAGGCAAAATCAATGCAAATAATGGCCATGGATGAGTTCAGGGGAGAGAGACGAGTGCATTGGCACTCTTAGCTTGCGTTTATATGGCCAAGGGAGGATTTTGGAGAGATCCTAGGAACCTTCCTGCGGATAAAAATCCGCAGGTAAACGAACCAGGTCTTGTGAAGAAGACGATTACGTGGTGGAGCGTGATTGGTTCATTTGAATCAATTGCGTGTTTTTATTTTTGGCCAGGCATAATTGAATTGTTTCTATATAATATTTAGCTTCTATTCCACTAACAGGTTAACATCATGGCTCAGTTGGTAGCACGTTGGTTGAATTGTCTCTTGGGACCTGGGTTCGAATCCCAGGTCCCCCAAAACTTTGTTATCATTTTATTTCAAGCATTCATATGCAGTACTTCAGGCAGGGAGCACCATATACTTCCAGATCTCAAAGACCAGGTGGTTCCAGATTCAGATCCAATAGTCCAGGATGGAGGTTCACCATGAACCTTGGTCAACAAGCGCACATGCAATCTGAAAGTCAAAGCAGGCTGGAATATGTTTGGGCCAAGAAAATGCTGACCAAACCTCCTGATTTGGGCCCCCCCCCCTTTGGTTTACTTCTTTTCTATTTTCTTTCTTTATTTAATTTGTTTTCATTATTTTTATTGTTAATTAATCAACCCTTAATTTTTCTCATAAAAATCAGAAAACACAAAAAATAATATTTATTAACTTCACTATTTTATTTTTGTAAATAAACCATTAACCAATTAATTTAGTTTTTTTAATTAGGTTTAATACCAACATATTTTGCAATAAATTAAAATTGACTTAGAATTAGTTTTTTTTTATATTTCTGATTTTATTTCCTCAATTAAAATAAAACTCAAAAATATTTTCTTTAATTCCATTACTAATTTAGCTTTAATTCTTAATTCAAAAAAGACCAAAAATATGCTTTATTTGAAAAAAGGGTCAAAACCCTAAAGGACAATCCGATTCAATTTTCTCGCGCGTATTATTTTTGATCCATATATTGTAATTGCTCCGAGGATGTAATAGTTTTAACTTAGGATTTTATTTACCGCTTTTATTTACTTTTCGCATTTAATTTTAAGGGTTTGTCTTTGGCGATGTAAATACCCGACGCCTTGTAATAGTTTAGCTTTATTTTCTGCAATTTATTTTCCGCAACCATTAACTGCTAGATGTATGAATAATAGTCTATGCATGACAAGATTAACCTTTAATTCAAAATCAATCGTAGCTCACCATAACATGTATAAAGATAATATAACTGAAAATTGACACACTTGCACATGCCACTCCTAGGGTACGCCTCACTTGGTTGCCTCGAACGTGGTCATTAAGTATAGGATGTTTTAGAGGTCGTCCTCTTGTCCAAAGATCATAAGTTGCCTCAAAATGGTTGCCTCGGATAAAATGATCTAAGACATTAGGGTTACCGCTAAGGCGTCCTAACGTTGCTTTAGTGACCACACGTCCCTTAAATCGAATTGACCCGAAAACTCCAACGATGGTGCTACCTACTCCTCAATAGTGGGATAGCACTGTCTAAAGGACATTTGCATAGTTTAATTCCTTTTTGAGTAGGTAGAGGTTCTTAAGTACTTGCTCCTTTTTAAAAAACAAAACAAAACTTTTCGCACCTACACTTTCTTCAAAAACAAAACTCTTTTCAAAACCCACAAACACAAAGAAAAGCAAACTTTTGAAAACATAGTGAGCAAGTACCTAAGAGCCCGTGGATAACCACAGATAAAAAGGGTGCTAACACCTTCCCTTTCTATAATCTATCTCCCGAACCCGAGAAACATCTCGAAAAGGAATTTTTCTGTGCTTTTGTCCTTTCCTTGTTGGATAAAATAAAAGACGGTGGCGACTCTTGCTTATCGCGACATTTTGCGAAAACAAACGCAAACGCGAACCAGCATTCCAAAACAGTCAGTTCTCATTCCCACCAATCACAGAACTGGCGACTCTGCTGGGGAATTTTATAAGTGAGGTGTACCTTAGGATTAGATCACTTGTGTTTTCAATTGTATGCTTTGTATGCTTTAATCTTGGTTCTATTATTTGGGTTTGAAATCCTCCACCCGGATTTGGGAAGCATTCATAGATAGAAATACATTGTGGAAACTGTGTGGGGTATACCGACACGGTTGAAGCAATAGCTATATTAGTGTGACATATTTGTGAGTACCGGTAGCCTTTGAGTCAATCAAAGAGAATACGGGGCCGCTGAGTGATGTCACTAAGCACTAATGAACTAGAACCTTACTTGACCATCTTGGCCTTTTTTAGGGGCAGTGAGATGACCGACTTTGGTGCAGTCCGAAGTTGGTAGATACTCGATACTACACTCATTAAGGATTGTTTTCTTGGAATATTTTGGTCGCTAGTTAAGTGGCTAAACCAAAAAAATGAACATAGAAAATAATCCAATGATATTGAGCTCCTTAGAACCCGGTTACTATTTATAGGACAGGTTTTGAGCCAACTACACTCAAGAGGGTACTTACCTATGAAACCTTATGCAAGCCTGAAATCTAAGGGCTATTTTGTGTGACTTGTGTGCCTTCAAACTTGAACTACTTGCACATTCTTGTTATCTGACAACATGAGTTCCTTGCAGGTTTTGTTTACAGTCCTTATCCGATAATTTTGATTTATTGCAGGGTTTACTTACATCACCTCACACTTTTGCTTAAACACATAACATGCACATCATAACATCATGCCTTAACATTTCGTTAACCATTTCAAGGATCTCAAGGGTCTGTGATGCAGGTTATGGTAAATCAAATGTCCAGCAAGGGGCAAAGGGGATTTATTTTCCTCTAGCCAAGGTTGTTTAGAAATCAAAACACGATAACTTGAGTCAGGGGCTCTGACCCACTCGATATGGTGAGCTTGACTCTTGAAGAAGGACTCTCAGCAACATGAAGTTCCTTTAATCAAGCTACCAGATTCAGATTCTAACAGTTTCTTATTTACCTCGCAAGATCCTTGAAAACATTGCATACATATATCATACATATCAGTGCATAACAGGTCTCCCAGTACAGGTCTCTTATCTTCTTCGCTGTTTATTTCAGCAATCATCATGTCTACTGAACCTTCAACCGAGCAAGCTATCAAGGCCCTCCAGGCCCAGAATGACCAATTTCAAGAGTTGGTCATGAGCCTAGCTAAGGGTCAGCAGGACCTGAAGACCCTGATTCTGAAAGAGAGGAAGAAGAAGAAAAAGAGGACCATCATGTTCAACACTGGACGCAGGTTTGGAAACAGGCTGCAGAACGAAGTTGACCTGACCACCTCATCTGGAGGGAAAGACAGTCCACAAGAAAGGAGGGCTCCTAGCCCTAAAGTCTCCGACAACGAGATGGACTATGATGAAGAACAGTATCCCCCTGCTGAGGATAAGTACAAACAATTGGAAGACCGTTTGAACGCTATA
The DNA here is from genome assembly GCA_948472305.1 of Vicia faba. Taxonomy (NCBI): domain Eukaryota; kingdom Viridiplantae; phylum Streptophyta; class Magnoliopsida; order Fabales; family Fabaceae; genus Vicia; species Vicia faba. The sequence goes on along the minus strand of OX451740.1, from coordinate 1,209,925,651 downwards.
GAAATACAGAAGGTGCCCGGTCTGGACTTCGGAGATCTAGGTCTATCCTCTGGGGTGGTGATTCCCCATAAATTCAAGGCACCTTCCTTTGCCAAGTACGACTGAGCTTCCTGTCCAAAGCTACACCTCCAGTTATATGTGAGGAAGATTCAACCCTATACTGCTGATAGAAATCTCTGGGTTCATTTCTTTCAAGATAGTCTGTCAGGGACTTAACTTGAATGGTTCTGTCAGCTGGAAGGAGCTAACATCCGCAACTGGGAGGACCTTGTTGCTGCTTTTTACAAGCAATACCAGTATAATGCCGACCTTGCTCCCACGCGTACTCAGCTTCAGGGTATGTCTATGCGTACAGGTGAAGGCTTTAAGGACTACGCTCAGAAGTGGAGAGATCTTGCTGGAAGATTCCAACCCCCTCTGTCTGATAGGGAGTTGGTGGATATGTTTCTTGGGACTTTGTCTGGTCCTTATTTCAATCATTTGATCGGCAGCTCGTCAGTGGGTTTCACCGAACTAATTCTGACTGGAGAAAGAGTAGAAGCTGGGATCCTGAGTGGTAAGATCCAGAAAGATACCTCTTCGGGTACAGAGAAGAAGTCATTTGGTGGCAAGAGGGAAACCAATGTTGTGCACGGCCAGAAGAGGCGTAGCCAGGCAGACTACCACCAATCTGTGGGGGCAGTGTTGATCTCTAATTCGGCACGAACACAACGACCACACCAATGAAATAATCAGCCAAAAGGGGAAAGACTTCAAAGGCAGTTCACCCAAATCAACATGCCATTGTCACAAGCATTGCAGCAGATGTTGAAGATGAATCTGATTATGGTGATAAACCCTCATCCGAACCCTAAGACTTCTTCTCCTAACTACAACCCAGATGCAAGGTGTGATTATCATTCTGGTATCCCGGGGCACGATACTAACGATTGTTGGGCGCTGAAATACAAGATTCAGAATATGATTGACGCTAAGGAGATCAAATTTAACCCTCCTGAGACTCCCAATGTGATCACTGCTCCCTTGCCAAAACATAGCTAGGATTGAAAGCACTTTTGTTCATTTGAATTCTGAAGTTGTATTTTTCTTTGTTTATTCAAACAATTATTATCATGTCGAACTCTTTTATTTCATTAATGCATTACACGTGTCTGTTTTGAATTAATTGTTTTCACTATGCTTAAATTACTTCATATTTCCTTTTTGTGATGTTCAACTCTCGATTAAAAAACTCTAAGCCTTTAGAGGGAGGATGACGAAAACGATACCACGATCTTTACAGTATGATTTTGAATAGACCCCGCTGATGAGGTACAGGCATTGTTTCAAATCCTAAACAGTGGAGTTATAAGGAAGATAATCCCTAGTCAACCCCTTTGAGCCAAAGAAGTTGGAGTTTTTCTTTTCATAAATTAAAACCCTTAGTTATAACCTGGGGCAGGGTAGTTTTCTCAGTTGATCCAGGTGCACAATGAATCGCATCAAAGAAGTCCTTCTGAAACAAAAGACGGTGTTGGTTCTGTATAATCGTAAGGACAGACAGTCATTATCTCTCAAAATAAAAGCCCAATAAGTCAAAACCTATGAAGGAGACTTACAAAAAAACTGGGGCATCCCGCTGACTGTAATCACAAAAGAAACAGTTCAGGCAAAAAGACTGGGATAACGCAATCAAAAAGAAAAAGATCCTGCAAACTCTTATAAAAAGGACCGCCTGTTCAAAATAAACTGTCAGTATTCGAACCATCACTGGTATGTCAGAGAAAAGACTCAAACAAGGTCTAATGCACGATTAGCTGAGTTTAGGATCGAAGAACATCACGAAGAACGGGTGGGTACAAATAAAATTTGAGCCTTTATCCTTTGTTTCTTAAACTGTGAACCAGGCCACATTATAACCCTTAAAAGTCCTAGCTGAAGCATGGGTTAGTTCGAAAGCATACTATTACAAAAGGTATCTTGACTCCTGTAGGGCTCGCTGTAAAATCCTGAGTTGACATCACATTTTACAAAAATTCGCTTGTTTTAAACTGCATTTTCAAAAAAACTTCAAAACAGACATAAGCTTTGCATTCTTAAAATAACATTGTTTGCATATGACTATTTGTTCAACAGCAGAGAAATTCGCATGACGAATATCTAGGGAACAAAAACCTTTTCAATAAAAAGAGTCACCTCAAGTGGAAAAAACACTTCCAACTAAGGGGAACGGCATGAGCATTGTCTATCATCTGGGGCAGTCAGGTCAAGATTCAAGGAGTCTCTCAAAGATGCCAAATAGCCAGGGGCAGATCTCTATCTGAATCACTTGGGGCATTGGACATGAATTCCAGCAACGAATCTTGTATGATCAAACGAACATCTTCTGGTAGTATGGCAACATAACACTACCGACAGTGACAACTCCCTACACTCTGAAAGCGTGGACATGGTCAGAAAATACTGCGCATGAACAAAGACCCGCTAGGTTGACACACCTAGGCAAAAATTAGGGCATCCCGGCGAACCAAAAAGGTTCGGGCAAAATTAGGGATAAAAACAAAAAGATTTGTACACCTGGCAAGTCGAAAATCTGAAAAGGAGGCTTGGGCAAAAAAGGTATCCCGATGGACTGAAAACCCGAAAGGGTGGCCCAGGAAAAAATTAAGGATCAAAGCGCACGACTATGTCTCGTCATCTCGTCACTTGCCTACCAGAAGAAGACTTGTCATTTCGATCGAAAGATACCAAGCACCTCATAGGTTGGAATAATACTCGATCCACAAGGCCTCCGCAGGCACCTTCTCCCGCAGATACAGGGGCAGAAAAGTCTCAATGCAAAGTCATTGTCATATCCTCAGCCCGCGTCCCAGTAACATCTATACTCCCCGCAGAGTAAGAAAAGGACAGTGGTGTTAATTCTCCCCAACTGAGGCTCGCAACCACGAACGGGTCGATAAGATTCTTCCCAAGCAGAGTTTATCTATCACCAGAACTGGAAGATTATCCCCAGTAGAATCTAAAAGATTATCCCCAGTGAAGTCGCCATTGGAAATTCATCCCCAGCGGAGTTCATTCCTTTCATAGACAGAAATTCAATCCCCAACAGGGTTCACTGTCACCAGCAACAGTAATTCATCCCCAGCTGAGTTTCATTTCTCCAAATCAACAGATCTTCTAGCAGAGTATATACTCCCCACAGAGTCATTTCCTCGCCAGTCCATTCCCCAGCGGAGTTATTCTCTCCTACAGGATTATTCTCCCAATTATCTTCGGTCATTATCTCCAGCGAGCGAAACTCTTTATTCTCCAACAACAGTCAGGGATTTATTTTCCCAAACTCGTACGTACCACAATAGCATTTCATGTTCATATATCATGACGTGGGCATACATATTGCATACAGCATAATCTCATTTAGTTTGAGAACATCATCATACAATGCATGTCATGCATCATATACGATTAATCATGTACCTTTTCAGGAAAGATGGTTATCAGTAACAACTTCTAGCAAGTTCAAGATTAACTCCGGAAACTAAACAGAGTAATTATCTGCACGATCAAATGCAGCTTTACACGGGTTCGGCACGAATAAATCTTACACGGGTTTCTCCTAAATGCAGCTTCACACGGGTTTATCCTGAAGAATCCTACGCGGGTCCTTTCTCATATATTTCTGAATGAAGTTTTACACGAACTCATCCCAAAGTAACCTTACCTAGGTTCCTCCTGAAGTTTTACACGAACTTATCACAGTAACCTTACCCCGGTTCATCCTGAAGCTATACACCAAACTTATCTCACAGTAACCTTACCCCGGTTCATTCTGAAGTTTTACACGAACTTATCTCAAAGTAACCTTACCCAGGTTCCTCCAGAAGTTTCACACGAACTTATCATAAAGTAACCTTACCCAGGTTCCTCCTGAAGTTTTACACAGACTTAGCCTGAAGTAACCTTACCCAGGTTCCTCCAGAAGTTTCACACGAACTTATCAAAGTAACCTTACCCAGGTTCCGCCAGAAGTTTCACACGAACTTATCTCACAGTAACCTTACCCAGGTTCCTCCAGAAGTTTCACACGAACTTATCCCGAAGTAACCTTACCCAGGTTCCTCCAGAAGTTTCACATGAACTTATCCTGAAGTAACCTTACCCAGGTTCCTCCTTACAATTTCCCAATGTAGTTTTACCTAAACTCCTCATGAAGCATCCTTACCTAGGTTCCTCCTCAGTCCCGATTCAGTTTTACCTAAACTCCTCATAAAGCAGCCTTACCTAGGTTCCTCCTCAGTCCCGATGCAGTTTTACCTAAACTCCTCATGAAGCAGCCTTACCTAGGTTTCTTCCCGGTTCAAATGCAGTTTTACCTAAACTCCTCATGAAGCAGCCTTACCTAGGTTTCTTCCCGGTTCAGATGCAGTTTTACCTAAACCCATCATGGAGCAACCTTACACAGTTTCCTTCTCAGGAAATTTCAGATGCAGTTTTACACGGACTCATCATCAAGAAACCCTACACAGGTTCCCTCTTTCCAAGATGAAGTTTTACACGGACTCGTCATCAAGAAACCCTACACAGGTTCCCTCTTTTTCTAATATGCAGTTTTACACGGACTCATAATCAGGCAACCCTACACAGGTTCCTCCATTCCAGATGAAGTTTTACATGGACTCATCATGAAGTATCCTTATCCAAGTTCCTTCTCAGTTCAGATGCAGTGTTACCCAAACTCTTCACGAAGCAACCTTACCTAGGTTCCTTCCCATAAGCCTTACTACCCAATTTCCTTCCCATAACCTTACCATCCAGGTTTCGTTTCTCTTGTCTCCAGACAGCAGTCCACAACACTGTAAGACCCGGACCTATCAAACACGATCGGTTTCACCTTTCCCCAGTAGGTCACGATGTAGCCTATACATTGACCAGATATGCAGTTCACCTCCAAAGTTAGACTTCTCCAGTGGAATCTTCTACAACAACAGGTATGCAAGTTCTCGCTAAGGAATCTCTTATGCGATCGACACTCCTGCAGATGGCATCTATAAGCCCATCCTCCTACCAACGATCTCCAAATGGCATCTGTAAGCCCATTCCCGACATCACAATGCTGATACTACACCATGCGAGTACAAATTTCTGGGCACTCTAGTGTTCAATTATCTTCCACCTTCGGATCACGAAAGGCTCGAAAGCCAATCTATATCCTCAGGTTTAAGAAAATTAAACAGGGGCAACTGTTGCACCCCAAAATTTTCCCTCTCATGTTTTCCAAAGTCTTCCCCCTGCATGGTTGACCAGAAACCCTTGCCTAAGGAAAAAGAAAATTTTGGAGTGGTGCTTTAAGTACCTTTCGATTGGCATTCTGAAAGACCCTTCAATTGGTATTCTGAAGGAACCTTTCGATTGGTATGGACAAACACTTCGATTGGCATTATGGACAAACACTTCGATTAGGCATTTGACACTCTTCGATTAGGCTTTGATTAGTAAGCTTCAATTAGGTGTTTGGAACCCTTCGATCAAGCTTTGGTCTGCAAGTCTTCGATTGAGCGCTGGACCTCCTTCGATCAAGCTTTGGTCTGCAAGTCTTCGATTGAGCATTGGACCTCCTTCGATCAAGCTTTGATGTGCAAGTCTTCGATTGAGTCTTCGATTGAATGTTGGACCTCCTTCGATCAAGCTTTAATGTGCAAGTCTTCGATTTAGAGTTGGACCTCCTTCGATCAAGCTTTGGTCTGCAAGTCTTCGATTGAGCGTTGGACCTCCTTCGATCAAGTCAATTTCACAATGCTTCGACTAGTACTTCAGAGGGTCTTTCGACTGGAACTTCATACTTTACCTCAATCAGAATATCAGAACGAAATGACCTTCGAATGGCATTTCAGTGAAGAGTTTCTCTTAATCTAAGATGCTCTGATGAAGGAAGTTCTGGACACTTCGAATCAGAACTTAGACTCATCACAAGGCCAAGGGCTGGTCGAAGTTGTCTAATAGGGAATGTTCTAAATAGATTCGAATTGGACTTTGAAGCTGGCAAAGAAGGCAGATTCGAAGGAATGAAGTAGGCTGGCATGACTAAGCAAAAACACATATCCTAACCTGTCCAGGTTCATCCAAAGTTCACAATGGCATGTGTCCCTTGCAAATATGCAATCGAAGCAGGGGGAGTCTCAATCGAAGGGGCTGTGACATCGAAACTGGAGTAGTTCGAAGTGGGACTTTGAAGCAATCGAAGCAAGGGGAGTGTCAACCGAAGGAAAGTGGATCTGCAAGTCAGCTTTCGATTTTCATCATGTTGGAGGCCCAAACAGCTCATAATAGGCTGGCAGTAACGCATGAAAATAGATTGGCACCTGATTGAATCAAATATAGCAAGTCTTTATGAAGAAATTAAATCAAATCTCTTCATCATAATGGACCAAGATTTGATACACAATTGTTGACCTAAATTCCTTGTCTATATAAACCTCATGCTCATAAACAAAAAAAAGACACACGAAACTCTGCAGACACGAAAAAACGCTCAAAAACTCTGCAGAAACAGCCACACAACTTTGGGAAAAAAGCTTGAGAACCTTGGATCTGAAACTGCACTCATAGACCTTTTCAGGATCAAACAAAGGTTCCAATCGCTTCCTTGGACCTCACTGAAGCAGTACCAATCATTCTCGTGTGCTCTCCTGCCCCAAAAAGCCCTGTAAGTATCGTTCTGAACCGCCATACTTATGGAATCGTAAAGCTTCAATCTTGCATTCTTTCATTGAAATAACTGCATATTCATACTCTGTGCTGTATTCTGAGACTTTTGGCATCATTGAATTTTATTTTCATAGCCTGTAACTTCATGCCCAATTCTAGGGTTCGTGTATCTCGTTTTTGGGGTTTTTAATTGCAGGAAAAATCAATGCAAATAATGGCCATGGATGAGTTCAGGGGAGAGAGACGAGTGCATTGGCACTCTTAGCTTGCGTTTATATGGCCAAGGGAGGATTTTGGAGAGATCCTAGGAACCTTCCTGCGGATAAAAATCCGCAGGTAAACGAACCAGGTCTTGTGAAGAAGACGATTACGTGGTGGAGCGTGATTGGTTCATTTGAGTCAATTGCGCGTTTTTATTTTTGGCTAAGCATAATTGAATTGTTTCTATATAATATTTAGATTCTATTCCACTAACAGGTTAACATCATGGCTCAGTTGGTAGCACGTTGGTTGAATTGTCTCTTGGGACCTGGGTTCGAATCCCAGGTCCCCCAAAACTTTGTTATCATTTTATTTCAAGCATTCATATGCAGTACTTCAGGCAGGGAGCACCATATACTTCCAGATCTCAAAGACCAGGTGGTTCCAGATTCAGATCCAATAGTCCAGGATGGAGGTTCACCATGAACCCTGGTCAACAAGCGCACATGCAATCTGAAAGTCAAAGCAGGCTGGAATATGTTTGGGCCAAGAAAATGCTGACCAAACCTCCTGATTTGGGGCCCAACCCCCCCCCCCCCCCTTTGGTTTACTTCTTTTCTATTTTCTTTCTTTATTTAATTTGTTTTCATTATTTTTATTGTTAATTAATCAACCCTTAATTTTTCTCATAAAAATCAGAAAACACAAAAAATAATATTTATTAACTTCACTATTTTATTTTTGTAAATAAACCATTAACCAATTAATTTAGTTTTTTTAATTAGGTTTAATACCAACATATATTGCAATAAATTAAAATTGACTTAGAATTAGTTTTTTTTTATATTTCTGATTTTATTTCCTCAATTAAAATAAAACTCAAAAATATTTTCTTTAATTCCATTACTAATTTAGCTTTAATTCTTAATTCAAAAAAGACCAAAAATATGCTTTATTTGAAAAAAGGGTCAAAACCCTAAAGGACAATCCGATTCAATTTTCTCGCGCGTATTATTTTTGATCCATATATTGTAATGCTTTACTTTTCGCATTTGATTTTAAGGGTTTGTCTTTGGCGATGTAAATACCCGACGCCTTGTAATAGTTTAGCTTTATTTTCCGCAATTTATTTTCCGCAACCATTAACTGCTAGATGTATGAATAATAGGCTATGCATGACAAGATTAACCTTTAATTCAAAATCAACTGTAGCTCACCATAACATGTATAAAGATAATATAACTGAAAATTGACACACTTGCACATACCACTCTTAGGGTACGCCTCACTTGGTTTCCTCGAACGTGGTCATTAAGTAAAGGATGTTTTAGAGGTCGTCCTCTTGTCCAAAGATCATAAGTTGCCTCGAAACGGTTGCCTCGGATAAAATGATCTAAGACATTAGGGTTACCGCTAAGGCGTCCTAACGTTGCTTTAGTGGCCACACGTCTCTTAAATCGAATTGACCTGAAAACTCCAACGATGGTGCTACCTACTCCTCAATAGTGGGATAGCACTGTCTAAAGGACATTTGCACAGTTTAATTCCTTTTTGAGTAGGTAGAGGTTCTTAAGTACTTGCTCATTTTTAAAAAACAAAACAAAACTTTTCGCACCTACACTTTCTTCAAAAACAAAACTCTTTTCAAAACCCACAAACACAAAGAAAAGCAAACTTTTGAAAACATAGTGAGCAAGTACCTAAGAGCCTGTGGATAACCACGGATAGAAAGGGTGCTAACACCTTCCCTTTCTATAATCTACCTCCTGAACCCGAGAAACATCTCGAAAAGGAATTTTTCTGTGCTTTTGTCCTTTCCTTGTTGGATAAAATAAAAGACGGTGGCGACTCTTGCTTACCGCGACATTTTGCGAAAACAAACGCAAACGCGAACCAGCATTCCAATACAGTCAGTTCTCATTCCCACCGATCATAATGTGTAAGAGCAAAGCCATCTTTGATAAATAAAAAGGTAGAAAAAAGAAGAACAAAGAGCGTAAAATTTTCATGCAAAAATGTCCATAATTTATTGATGACATATGAAGATGAAATAACAACCCTCACAAATGGATCGTTGTGCCTTGGGTAAGACACAAGGTTTTAAAGTCTAAATTGTTTAGTTATCACAAGTCTAACAAAAAATTAAAAGACAATTACTTTTGGATAAAAGTAATAGGGACAAATTCTTTGGCTTCCCAATTGTTGAGTCCTCCGCTGATGGTTGGAAAGATCCACCCGTCCATATCACAGTTGCCATCACTGTTTTCCACTGCGTTGACTCCCCGATTGCTGATACGCAAAGGTGGCCCCCCAGCATGAGTTCGTCGAACAGCTCTTTGTGCTTATGAAGTGAAACCCAAACCAAATTTCTTGGATTTGTAAGTAATATCCGGAAGTTGACCCTAGATAGTGCATCCACCTTCTTCAATCACTGCTCTAGCATCCTTCAGAGAGGCCATTTTTAATGGTGGTCTGGTAAATTTTGGAGTCTTAGTAGTAGTCTTGGCTGCCACAATTTTTTGTGGGACCTCCTCAAAGTTCTGACATGGAGTCTCAATGAACTCACCATTCATTTCCACGTACCTGAAAGAGTTCATGTGGATAACCATATATTCCTCCTCCCAATGGACAGTGGTGATTTTTCCCTTGATTGGGTACTTTAACATCTGATATAATGTAGAGGTAACGACACCAGCGCCATGAACCCAAGTTCGTCCCAAAAGATAGGAATAATAAGGGCGGATATCCATCACATAGAAAGTTTAATCAAAAGTATGAGCTCCAACTTTTATAGGGATGTCAACTTCTCCGTGCAATGTCCTCTTAGAACCATCAAAGGCCCTCACCTTAATGTTGCTAGGCTTTAAAGTGATTCCCTCGCAATCTAGCCAGTCAAGAGCATTTTTAGGCAAGACATTCAGCGATGAGCCCGTATCCACCAGAACATGGGCTAGCATAGTGCCCCTGCACTCAATGGAGACGTGCAAGGCATCATTGTATTTCCTTCCTTTGGAAGTCAAGTCGGTGTCAAAAAAGCCCAATTCGTTACCAACAGCTAGACTGGCCACACAATTCTCAAATTGGTCAATGGAAGTCTCTTGGAGAATGTGGGAGGTCTTTAGAAACTTTACCAAGGCCTTGGCATGGGCCTTAGAACACAAAAGTAAGGCCAACATTGATATTTTTTAGGGGGTTTTCCCCAGCTGTTCCACGATGTTGTAGTCACTTTTCTTGACTATTTTTAGTATTTCTTCTATTTCCTTTCTAGAAGCTTCAGGAATAATCTCTAGATGCTCCTTCGTCTGGACAGGCTCAGATAACACCTCCTTGCCCCTTGTCTTGGCAGCAGGGATAACAGTAGGATTATCAACGGGAGTATAACTGGGAATGTTGGTAGGAGAGGTGGTGGGAATAATTACAGGAGTAGAAATGGTCTTTGGAGAGATCTCGGGTGAGAAGATTCTTCCACTTCTTGTTATCTTACTGGTCCCAACGATATTGACAGCGTCGGGATCAATGTCTTTCTTAATTTTGTCTTGGATAGCCAACAAATCTTACTTGATGCCATAGTAATAGACATCAGCCCCATAGTTCCAAGGAACATCTTTATCCAAAGAATATGGTATTAGCCTTGGCATGGTGATGATTAGGGGAGCAGACTTCGGAACAGATGTAATCCTGACGGGTCTTTTGGTGGAGACTCTGGGAGGATTGTCAAAAATGGTGATTATTGAGACATCTTCACAGGAATTTCTGGTGAGAGGAACTTTTTCAAAGATGATTTCTTTGTTAGCCATCAGGCATTGGACGCCCATCTTTAGTAACAAACAGTCGTTTGGTATAGACCTACATAATTGATATCTTTCATCACAGCCTGGAAACAAACCGACTTGCAATAGATTCCTTTTAATAGTCAAAAGAGGAGTAGTTAAATCATTCACGGAGGAAATAAAACACTCACCATCAACAGCATTGACACCTTGGTCGTGTTTAGGCATTAGCGTCGTTATCACATTAGGTGTTTCTGGGGGATCAAACTCAATCTCTTTCGCCTTGATAAGGTCTTGTATCTTATTCTTCAAGGCCCAACAATCATTTGTATCATGCCCCGGGCTTTCGGAATGATAGGCACATCAAGCATTCGGGTTGTAGCAAGGAGAAGTTGTATTGGGGTTCTTGGGAGCTTCCTTTAGGGTCAATAAATTGGACTTCAACAGATGTGACAGAACACGGGACAAGGTCATGATGATTCGGGTGAATCGTCTCATGGGCGCCTCTGGCCTGTGTTGATAATTTCGCTGTTGATTTGGTACAGGATTAGAAATCATAACAGCCCCTACCGTCGGGCGACGTTCAGTTTTGTTTTGATTCATATGGTCATATGTGTTATACCCCAAAATTTTCCCTATCATTTCTCAAAGGATCACCCTGGACCCCCAGGTTTGCTTCCATCCAATTTCAGGCCTTGAATTACAAATTTTCCAAGAAAGTCATTCACAAGGGCAAAATGGTCATTTGCACACTGAAAAGTCAAACTTTGACTTTTGGATCAAAATCAAGTTTCAAGGATCATATTTCATCAAGACATGTTGAAATATGAAGTTTGTTTCATCAAGAAATTCAAAAGTCAAAATTACTTTGGAAAAGTCAAAATTCTAAATACTTAGAATTTTTCTAAGTGTTTAAGAAATATGACAAGCTCAGAACTTCTGGCCAGATTTTCACCATGATGCAAGTTGATTTTGGAAGAACTTCTAACACAAGAGTTATATATCTTAATGAGATCTAAAAACATTGTAGAATAGAACTTCTTCTAGAAATGTTGGGATTTCAAGCTATACGTCTTCAAAGACACGTCCATGAAACTGAAGCTTTCAGCAAATTCTGGACCTTTCCAAAAACAGGACTTGGTTGGAACTTTTGGGCTAGTTTTCACATAGGTTCAGTCAGAAGTTGCAAGAGCAATTCAAAGAGGATTTAAAAAGCTTGTTACAATCTTTTGGGGAAGTCTGAGAACTTGCTCAGAACATGCTGGAGCAAAGATATTAAAGGATTAGAAGTTGGATGTTGGTTCCAAGTTACGCTGATGCTGAACTTCTGATCCAGAATTAAACTATGATGCATAATCTCATATTGCATGGTTTCTGGTTTGATAAATCTCATCATCATTTAATTCTCACAACCACTTTTGAGTTTTTATCCAAAGGATTTCCCCACGTGTGACATAGAAGTACATTGTTGTCCTTGAAAGAGAAAACTCTTGTACAAAAGTATGTTAGGCCCATGCTTTGATTTTGCCTCTGAGAGTACTTTTCCTTAATTCATGCTTACAAATCCAGCTTAGGCACGTCTAAAAGCTGCTAACCACCATACTTTTTTATCTTGCTTCAAGAACAAGCCAGCACGCTAGCATGATGTTGGTACTTTTGACTTCTCCAAGCTACAAAGTTCTTGCCTATAAATTGAACTTCATTTGCAACTGTGAAAGGGGCCCGGGGGGAGAAAAACTTGAAAATAAAAGCCTTGAAACTTTTCTAAAAATTCCATAAATCCAAAACTGCAAACACAAATATAAAATCGAATAGTTTTTTATTCTTGCATTCAAACTCCAACTTCCCTCAACTGTTTCTTGACCAAATCATTCATACAGCTTCTGAATCTTCCATTCACCATTCATAACCCAAGTTAAAGGTTATGCCAGCCTGTTGAATATGTGAGGAAGCTGATCATAATGTTACAAGCAGTCAGAACCAGACTCCAGCTCACAGAACATTCTTTAGCTGCAAGGTAAGCTTCTGATAACCCTCATCATATCACTTAAGCATTGTTAAACTTGCATGTTCAAAATACAATGTAGAGATCCTGATTCTGATGATGTACATATTCTGAGGTTTCATGTATTTACCTGCCTAAATAGGAAGAACATCAGTTCAAAACTTCTTAAGGAAACTAGGACTAGAAGATACGTGCTTGTTTCTGATTTACAGTCTTGACATTTTTTATGCTTCTGAAACCATGATGGAAAAAATGCCATAATTGTTATGTCTGTGTTTTCTGTTCTTTTGAGATTTAACTAAGTTGCAGATATTCTGATTAGTATAAAGAAAGAATTGGAGTTCATCATCAGAGTTTACTTTGTGATACATGTTTGTGCTTTTGATTTTAATACCGGATGTACAGCCACCCCAGTGGCAGACAAACATGTGCATAAGACATTAGTGTTAAGGGTCTTGGGTTCTAACCCCAGAAGCATCTTTTTAGGTTTGTTTATTGACATTTTTTACCCATTTATCTGTCAGAAGATACTCCTAAATCAGAACTTCTAGATATCCTCACCTAACAACATTATCACCTCACTCTCTCAAATAGCCAGAACTTCTGACTTTCCAGATATACATAAACTTCTAGGTTCCCAGCTACGCTATAGCCTCTGAACCCCCCTCAACCTCAAAATTTGGTGTACCCAGGCCCAGAACTTCTAACCCTCCATTTTCTCACAAATATTTTCTCTTTGGCAGTGTATGAGAGTCGGAACTTCTGTTCCTTCTCGTTTCAGCAACGTGCTGATTCTGACTCCCTTTTCTCTTATTTATTTTATTTTAGCTTTTAAATAACCAAAAAACACCAAAAATATTCCATATTCACATGTTTTATATTATTTCTTTCAGAACAAGAAGATCAAAATATTTTCTTAAGTAAACTTATTTCTTAACAAAAACAAGATATGTCTATTTCAATTCTTGTATATTATTTCAATATGGTTGTAATAGATAATTAGGACTTTAATTTCTTGCAATCCCCATTCATAAATTTGTACCCACATCCCCTAAAGCTTTGTAATAGTTTAGTATTTTTATTTTCCGCAATTTAATGCTTTATATACAAATGCTAGTAATTAGGGTTTGTATGGAAAGATTAAAACCAACAAATAGCAAACCCTAATCAAGACAAATCAAGCATGTAAACCAATACATTTGCACACTTGCACCCTTAGGGTAAACCCACTTTGTTGCCTTTTGGAAATAGTCATGTCCCTCGAATATGGGTGTTTTATCAAAGACCCTCGATAAAAGATCGTAGTCCCTCGATGACCCTTAATGTTGCCTTCGGTAAACGATCTAGCCCGTAAAACGACATTGCTAAAACGCTCTATAGGTTACCTCATATGACTATACGGTGACCCTTGCCCGTCCCTTTTACATCCAAAGATAGGGTTACTTACCAAATCAATGGTAAGATAATAATGTCAAAGGAAAGAGGAAATGAATATAAAAGACTTTTGAGTAGGTAGAATCTTCCTAGTTACTTGCTCAAATTCAAAACAAAAATAATCCTTGCTATTTTTCAAAACAAACACCAACACTTTCAAAATATCTTTCAAATCATTTTCAAAATATAAAAACACTTCGTATACATTCCTACGAACGAGAATCATTACAAAGTTTGCCTAAACAATGGCATCTTTACAAAATACTTTCAAAAAAAAACACACAAAGCACATTTTCAAACAAAAACAAGTGATCTAACAAGTAACTAAGAGCCCGTAGAAAACCATGGATGAAAAGGGTGTTAATCCCTTCCCTTTTCATAATCTACCCCCCGAACTCAAGAAACAATCTCAAAGATCTTCCCTGTTCTTTTCAGCCTTTCCTTTTGGATAATAGAAAAGTCGATGGCGACTCTTGCTAACCGCAACATTTGCGATCAAACGCAAAACAACCAAGTCAGCTCTCCCACTGTGTTATAATATGAAACATTGAGGATACATCTCTTTGAATTTTGCCACTATTTATACCGGCTTCTACTTGTTCACCAGTCATGATTAGTTTAGTAATCCAGTCGAGGAGCTTCTGATCAGGTGGTTGAAGAATGGACCAGATAGCGTACCTAAGAACATATCCACCAATTCTATGTCAGATAGAGGGGGTTGGACTCTTCCCGTGAGATCCCTCCATTTTTTAGCATAGGTTTTGAAACCTTCACCCGCACCCATAGACATGCCTTATAATTGTATCCGAGTTAGAGCTAAGTCAGCATTATACTAGTATTGCTTGTAAAAAACGGCAGCCAAATCTTCTCAATTGCAAATATTGGTCCCTTCCAACTAGAACTAATCCAACTGCGTCCCTGAGAAGCTTTCTTGGAAGAAATGTACCCATAGGTTCCTATCGGCAGTATCGGGTTGAATTTTCCTGACGTATGACCTTAAATGCAGCTTTGGACAAGAGACACTGTCATATTTAGCGAAAGTGGGGACCTTGAATTTCTGTGGGATGACAACCCCTGAGACAAGTCCTAGCTCTTCAAAATCCAATCTGGGTATCCTCTGGATCTCCATAGTATTGAGGCGATCCTCCAACTGCTTGTATTTATCATCAACTGGAGGATACTGCTATTCAAAGTAATCAACCTCTTCTTATTCTTCGGACTCTGGATGGTCATTCACTTCCTTGTTTTTTCCGTCTTGATTATCCCATTCACCCGATGATGTTGAGAAATCTAGAGTTCGTCTAACTGGTCCTTTGAACCTTCTTCCCAGATTTAAAACACCGGCTGATTTCTTCGCTTTCTTCTTCTTTTCTTTGATCAGCAAAGTTTTCAAATCCTCTTACCCATTTGATAGAGCCAAGAACATTTGTTGGAATTGAGCGTTCTATGCTTGGAGTCCTTTATTGTCTGTTCAATATCCATCTCACTGAAATAAACAGTAGAAAGATAAGGAGAAATGTTGTAAGAAACCTGTTTGTGTTATGATGAATGAAAATGCATGTGATACGGTGGCAGAACCGATTGTTTAATACTGGTTTGCGTTTTGCGTTTTTTGTGTTTGTAAAATGTCGCGGTAAGCAAGAGTTGCCACCGGACTTTTATTTCATCCAATCGGAAAGGAAAAAAGTACAGAAAAAATCCTTTTTTGAGATATTCTGAGTACGAGGGGTAAATTATAGGAAGGGAAGGTATTAGCACCCTTTCTATCCATGGTTTTCCATGGGCTCTTAGGTACTTGCTCGTCTTTTTAAAATTGCTTGTGTATGTGCTTTGTTTTGAAAAGTTTTGACTTCGTGATAACCCTTGTATCAGTCCTCAATGGTGTGACGAAGTTGTTTTGAAAGTTTGTTTGAAAAGTGTAAGTGTGAAAATCTTTGATTTGAGCAAGTACCTACTAGCATCTACCTACTCGAAAAAAGATTGTTTCTATTCTCGTTTCCTTTAGACAGCGCTATCCTACTATTGAGAAATAGGTAGCACCGTCATTGGAGTTGTAATGGTCAATTCGAAAGGGACGTACGATCACTAAAGCAATGTTAGGATGTCTTAGTAATAACCCTAGAGTCTTAAGATCATATTCGAGGCAACATTTCTGAGGCAACCTTTCTGAGGCAACATTCTGAGGCAACATCCGAACGGGACATTTGATCTTTTTCAGACAGAAAGGTAACCACTAAAGTATCCTATACTTAATGATCATTTACCGAAGGCAACCAAAGTGAGAGTATACCCTAAGGGTGATATGTGTGAGTAATCTATTTTCAGTTATTTAATCTTTGCAAGTTAGGGTTTTCTAACCGTATTAATTTGTCATACATTCTTGTCATGCAATCCTATTAGCATACATCTAAACAGTTAAATATTTGCGGGAATTAAAAATGCGAGAAAGTAAATCTACGCTATTACAAGGCTTCGGGGAGGGAGATTAATTACATATCCACAAACCCGGGGAAAAAGCGATAAGTAAAAGCCCTAAATTAAACTATTACAAACCATGAACAGTTACAAAAATATTGTCGAAATAAATAATAAGCGCGCGATGAATCAAATACGAAACGACTAGGGTTTTGACCCTTGACTAAACCTATTGACGATTGGTAAAAAAAAAGAAATGTTTTTTGGTCATGTTTTGTTACTTAAGGAAATAATGAACTAATTTAAAAAAGAAAATCCTAATTCTAATTAATTTTAAATTAAGAAAAATAAATTAGTTCAATCTAAAACCTATTTTTGTATTTTATTTACTTGAGAAAAAGAGAAAAAACAAAATTAAATCAAGAGTTTAACCTAATTTGCTATTTGATTTTATTTGTGAGTATAAATTACAATTTCCCTAAGTTAACACTAAATTAAATTGATTTTGATGATATAAAAAAAACTAATTCTAAATTTTTTTATGAATTTTTCATTTTATGATTTTTATGAAAAAAATGGATTAATTTGTTAATTAAGAATAAATAAAAGAAGTATTAAAAGAATTAAAATAAAATAGAAGAAATAAGAAAAGGATGATGGGCCTGATAGCAATGCTGGAGAGGGGGGTATGTTGTTGAAGTTCTGGGCCCAACAAATCCAAGCCCTTTTGACTTTGCTGGATCTGATGCATACGTTAACCTAGGGTACATGGTGGACCTTCAACGGAGAGGCATTGGATCTAGATCGCTGGTGAATTTGATGGCCAGATATTGGTGGCATATGATGGAAGTGAGGACCTGTGGTGTACCTGATCTCATGAAACAAAATAATATGAACAAAGGTTGTGACCTGGGGATCGAACCCAGGCCCTTATATCCAACTCCAATGCCTGCCTGCCAACTGAGCCACGCGTTTTTGTTGTACACATAATGGAAGTACAATAATATAATCAAAAAAAGCAATAACATATTCAAAAAACACGCTAAAATTCAAACCATCCAACCAGTGAGTGCCACGCATTGTCTTCTTCCCCAAACCGTCGTTTTAGTCTAAGATACTTTTACCTACAGACACCTTGTTGTAGGTACAGACCTGTGCATCTCAAAAATTTCATATGCTTAAGATAAATGACCATGGCTGGTACCAATCAACTCGTCTCATCCTTACGAGCATTATGGTACCAGAATCAACGCCCAATTTTGCCTGCATTGGAAAACCCTAAACAAGAACATGAAACCCTAACTATGGTATATCTTGATTCCTGTACTAAAAATGCAATTAAACAATGCCTATAGCTTGCAAACTCAATGATAAACAATAATATATGAATCAAACGTGCTAATGATGAGTAAATCAATGAAATCAAAATCAAAATTTTGGGACAAACTGTGGCCTATGTACTTGCGATTCCAGGCGTGAAAAGCCTTGCACTTGATTGAGATCCCTTCTGGAGATGTCCAGGAGTCTGTTGGTATTGTTTGAATGGCTTGGATTAGCCTCTAGGATGGAAATTGAATCACCACTTTTCTTGAAATTTTTCAGTTTTGTTCTTGGCTCTGTACGACCTCTCCCCTCTCCCTCTTGCCTTGGCCATGTTATGTATATATAATGCAACACATTAGGTCAACAAAAACGAGTTGAATCTTGGTCCATCATGAATATTTGATTTGGTCTTTATCTTTGTATGATATCTTTCTATATCAAGCCAAATCATGCCAATTTTGGTTCAATTTGTTTTGCATGTTTTGGATATGATTTTCCAGCATAGTTGGATTTGATTCCACCCAAAATCTGATCACAAAACAAATCTTTGATATTTTTTGCTATTTATTTGATTTAATTTGACTTTTAAATGATAAAAATCAAAATAAAATAAATAAATAAAGAAAAAGATGTGTGGGTGCTGATTTGGATCGTGGACCATGTCATACGCAAGATTCAATCATGAAAAACTAGGCCCATTTGACAAAAAATGCAAATTTGAGCACATTTGTCTTTTGGCAATTTTGCAAAAAAGGTCAACTTGGCCAATGCATAACTCTCTCAATTTTGACCCTAGAGAGGTGTTTTTAGACTTTTTAGAAATATTAGGATGTCCTCTAATCAACCCTTTTAATCTCATCTCAATTGAGTCTTCCATGTTCATTTATGATGCTTTGACCCAAAGGGTGTTTTTGTTGACTTTTCAAAATGACCTATAATGTCAAAATTCATATCTTTTTATGAGTGCATATTATGAACTTGGGAGCTGAAGATGAATTGTAGTGAATTGCATCCTGTTCAAAATGAGCTTTGTATGGATCATTTCTGATAAAGTATGAGAAAGTTATGCTTGGTCAAAGTTGAGTTGACTTTCCCTATAAAACCCTAATTTGGCAACTTTTGGGTTTTGATGAATTATGAGAAATCCTTGAGGAATCATGATTAAACCTTGATAAAATGATGGATAATAGTTAAAAATGAGGATGTTGACCAAAAATCTTAAAGTTTGACTGTATGTGGGCCACAGTTGACTTTTGACCTAGCACAGTCAATTTTCAAGCATTTGAGCAATTGACTGAGCAAACTTCTTTGTGATACGGTCGCAGAACCGACAGTTATACTGGTTTGCATTTTTTTGTTTGCAAATGTTGCGGTAAGCAAGAGTCGCCACCTACTTTTATTTCATCCAACAAAGGAAAAGGAAAAAGAACGGAAAAAACCTTTTTCGAGATGTTTCTGAGTATGGGGGGTAGATTATAGAAAGGGAAGGTATTAACACCCTTTCTATCTGTGGTTTTCCATGGGCTCTTAGGTACTTGCTCATTTTTAAATTTCTTGTGTGTGCTTGTTTTGAAAAGGTTTTACTTCGTGATGACTCTCGTGTCAGTCCTCAAGAGTGTGACGAAGTTTGTTTCGAAAATTATTTTGAAAAGTGTTTGTGTAAAAAGTTATGTTTGAGCAAGTACCTAGGAACTAATCTACCTACTCGAAAAATGTCTGTTCGTTTTTCTTTAGATAGCGCTATCCTATTATTAAGGAATAGGTAGCACCGTCGTTGGAGTTTTAAAGGGACGTTCAAAGGGACGAAATGGTCTCTGAAGGCAACAAGTAAGGATACCTTAGCATTTCGAAGAGACTATCGTCATAAGATCAATTCGTAGGCAACTCAAGGGACATGTAGGGACTATGATCTTTATGACAACTTTGAATCAGGGGTCATTGCTAAGGTATCCCTACTTTCGAGGGACACAGCCATTATTTCTGAGGAAATCGAGTGGAGTAAACCCTAGGAGTGAACATGTGCAGCAGTGTGCTTTTTTCAGTTATATTTATCTTGCAGTTTAGTGATCTATGATTGATTCATTAATCATACACGCCTAGGTTGCTAACAATTATATACAAGCATACAAAATATAAAAGCGAGAGAGTAAAAGTCCTACGCTATTACAAGGCTTTGTGGTAGATACATAAAGAATTGACTAAAAGCAAAATGCGGAAATAAAACCCTAATTAAGCTATTATAAACCGGGCACAGTTACATCAATAAAAAATAAAATAATCGTACGGCAAAATGATAACGCGCGAGAATTAAAGCTGGAAAAGGGTTCAAAACCCTAAAAAAACTAATTTGCTCATTAACATTTTTTGGATTTTTTATGAAAAAATATTTGAATTTAACCTAATTTTCTAATTAATTTTAATTAATGAAAAGTAAATTAAATTTGATGAAATTAATTTATTTACAAAAAATTAATTTATTAAAAAAAGGAAACTAAGTTCTATTTTTGTGGTTTTGATTTTATGATTTTATAAAAAATTGATTAAAAAAGATAATTAAATTAAATAATGAATAAACAAAATTAATTAAAAGAGAATGAAGAGGTTAGAAAAATGGGCCTGAGGGGGGTGTTAAACCCAAACTGGATGGGTGTTTGTTGAATTTGCCAAGGCTCAGATCTAATTGGCCTATTGCAAGTGTCGGATCTGGCGTTACTGGATTGGGGATGTCCACCATGGGACTGCATCCAGGAGCATTAGATCTGAGTGTTGCATGATTTGATGATGATGGTGTGTAGTTGTATGGTGCACTTCCATAGCCTGCAAGCACTGGATCCACAAGAATTCGTTTGGAAAATAGAAAAACGTTGGACCTGGGATTCGAACCCAGATCATCTCTTTTACCAACGCGCATCAACACCAACTGAGCTGCCAAGTCATTCATATATATAACAATAATAATATATTATATGTAAAAGAAAGCTAGTGTAAATGAAAACGCGCGCAATTTCAAATGAGCCAACCAGGTTGTGCCACGCCTTCGTCTTCCTCTGCTGGCTGTCATTTTAGCCTATGGACTTTTAGCTACGGTCTCATGCCTGTAACTACAACCCTGCGTTATTCAAAAATCTAGCACAAGCAATATAAGTTTCATTGAAGACCATGAATCAACTGGGCTTGAAGCCCTGAACATCATAGTGTCCATGCCTAGCCCTAATTTTTCCTATAGAAGGAAGCCCTAAAACAAACTCAGAAACCCTAAGAATGGCAAACCGTGATTCCTGCACTTAAAACTCAATTAAATGATTCAGCAAGCATCGAGACTTTGTAATAAACAAGAATGTATGATTGAATTCCATCAAAAGAGCATGTATGCATGTAATCAAAAATCAAAAATAATTGGATAACAGGGTTGCGGATTTTACGATTCAATGTGCTTTGGTGCGTGCAAAAGGTGCAGTTAGCTTCAGGAGATTGCCAGGAACGTGTTGCAACCCTTAAATCTCCTTAAGGATGGCTGTAGTATGGAATTTGGTCTGAGATTTTTTTACTAAAGTGAACTATGTTCTTGGCCGTTTCACACAATTTTTCTGCCTCCTTGTGCCTTGCCTTTGTTGTGTATATGTACTAGACTGTATTAGGTTAACAAAAAACATGCACATCTTTGCCAATTATCAAGAATTGATTTGATTCTATCTTTGCATTATTTCTTTCTATATCAAGCCAAATCATACCACTTTCATCCCAATCATCCTTGGCACGATTTGATTTGGTTTGACAGCATATTTGCATTATAATTCCATTCAAAATCAGATCAAAAACAAATCTTCCATATTTTATATCATTTATTTGATTTAATTTGACTTTTAAATGATAAAAAATCAAAATAAATTAAATAAATAAAGTCAGTAATATGTGGTAGAGTGTTTGGGTCGTGGATCATGTTGGAAGCATAATGCAAGCTTAAAAAGTTGGGCCCATTTGGCAAAAAAATGCATTTGTGAGCACGTTTGACTTTTGGCAATTTTCCAAAAATGATCAACTTTGACAATGCATAACTCTTCCAATTTTGACTCTAAAGAGGTATTCTTGGACTTTTTAGAAAGCTTAGGATGTTCCCTAAACAACCCTTTTGGTCTCATCTCAATTGGGTCTTCCATGTTTATGTAAGAAGCTTTGACCCAAAAGGTGTTTTTGTTGACTTTTCAAAAGGACCTATAATGTAGAAATTCATATCTTTTTATGGGTGCATTTCTTGAACTTGAGGTCTGAAGATGAGTTGTAGGATATTGGATTCCCTTCAAAATGAGCCTTGGATGAGAAATTTCTGATGAAGCATGAGAAAGTTATGATTGGTCAAAGTTTGGTTGACTTTTCTTGAGAAACCCTAATTTAGCAACTTTTGAGTTTTTATGAGTTACGAGCATTTCTTGTGGAATCATGATCAAACCTTGATCAAATGATGAATACCCCTTAAAAATGTTGATGTTGACCAAAAATCTTGAAGTTTGACTTTATGTGGGCCACAATTGACTTTTGACCTAATACAGTCGATTCTCAAGCATCTGAGCAGTTGACTGAGCAAACTTCTTGTGCAAGGCTTGAAATTTGACATGGGTGATCTTGAGAACATATTAGGACCATGGAGAGCATATGAGGTCTTTGAAGTTAACCCATCTTGATGAAAATGGAAACCCTAATCGGGGGTTCATTGCTTTAGGAGGGAGTTTATCTGGTCAACTCTTGAGCATCCTTGAGCAAGTTGAGTATCTCAATGAACATATATTGAGTAAAGTGAGAGGGGAAATTTTGGGGTACAATAGCTGCCCCTGTTCCATCTTCTTAAACCTGAGGATGTAGATTGGTCGATCTGCCTTTTGTGATCCGAAGGTATAAGAGGATTGAACACTAAAGTGCCCAGAAATTTGCACTCGCGTGCAGTAATACTTAATTGGTGATATCGGGAATGGGATTACAGATGCCATTCGGAAGTTGATAGAGAATTGTTGGAGATGGGATTAACGATGCCATCCAAAAAATATATCGGTTGAATGAAAGATTCCTTTGCGAGAATTCATGTACCCTGCCGTTGAGGAGGACTTTGCTGGAGAATGTTAATTCACGTCTTGGGAAATAGAGGCTAGGAGCTTTGATTGTCCATTACTCTACTGGGGAATTAACTCCCGATTTGAGGAAGTGGAAGTGAACTGCATATCTAGTCAGGGTCTAGGCTGCACAGCGACTTACTGGGGAAAGGTGAAGTCGACCGTAACTGGTCGGGTCCAGGCCTTACCATGTTGTAAACTGTTGTCTGGAGATGAAAGAGAAGGAACCTGGATGGTAGGGTTACTTCGAAATGAAAGCCTGCATAGTAGGGCTATGAGAAGGAACCTGGATAGTAGGGTTACTTCGGGATGAGAGCCTGAATAGTAGGGCTGTAAGAAGGAACTTGGATAGTAGGGTTACTTCGGGATGAGAGCCTGGATAGTAGGGTTGTGAGAAGGAACCTGGATAGTAGGGTTACTTCGAGATGAAATCCTGGATAGTAGGGCTATGAGAAGGAACCTGGGTAGTAGGGTTACTTTGAGATGAGAGCCTGGATAGTAGGGTTGTGAGAAGGAACCTAGATAGTAGGGTTACTTCGAGATGAAAGCCTGGATAGTAGGGCTATGAGAAGGAACCTGTGTAGTAGGGTTACTTCGGGATGAGAGCCTGGATAGTAGGGCCGTGAGAAGGAACCTGGATAGTAGGGTTACTTCGAGATGAAAGCCTGGATAGTAGGGTTGTGAGAAGGAACCTGGATAGTAGGGTTACTTCGAGATGAAAGCCTGGATAGTAGGGCTATAAGAAGGAACCTGGGTAGTAGGGTTGCTTCGGGATGAGAGCCTAAATAGTAGGGTTGTGATAAGGAACCTGGATAGTAGGGTTACTTCTAGATGAAAGCCTGGATAGTAGGGCTATGAGAAGGAACCTGGATAGTAGGGTTACTTCAAAGCGATAGTGTAGATTAGTTGACCTGTTTGGTTTAGGGAATTGAGTTTCCACTAGTCGTCTGCAGACGTGACCTGTATAACTGATGGATTTGTTGCAGCTAATCGTCTTTCTTGAAAAGATAATAGGGTTAACTATGTGTGATGCATGAAATTCATGGTGAGATGATGTTCTCAAAGTAAATGAGATAATGTTGTATATGATATGTATGCGTATGTCATGATGTATATACATGAAATGCTATCGGAGTATGTTCGGGTTTGGGAAAATAAATCCATGACTACTGCTGGAGATTTATGAATATTCTGTCAGGAAGAAATTCTGCTTGAGAATAAACTTTGCAGGGAACAAACCTAGAAAGTGAATCTTTATAGCTGAAGTAATGAGCTCTGTCGAGGATTGAGCCTCTGCATCCAGAGAAATAAACTCTTCTTGGGGGATGAAATTTACTGACCTACCCGCGATTATGAAATTCGGCTGGGGAATATAGCTGTTAAGTTTCTGAATAACCCTGGCTGAGGAGGTTACGTCGTGTTTCGGGAAAGCCGACATCAATGATTTTTAATACTTTTACTCTATGGGTAGTGTATGTACTGATGATTGTGCTCCAAAGATGACTCTATCTCGGTACCTGCTGGGCATTGTGACTGTCGGGTTTGGCACTTCTTGTTTTTTCCCCTGTTTCTGGAATTACGAGTAATTGTCTTTGTTTCTTATGTAAATATTTATGAGCAGCAATCATTTTCAAATGCATATGTCAAAAATAAGTCATTGGACGTTCTTTCAAAACAAAACAGAAGAAAAAAAAATAACTCGAAGTTTCTTGTGAAAATGATTTGTATTGATTTTTGAAGTTGGCCTGTAATGGGCGTTTTTGTACAAGGAGGTTGACGTTCTAGTAAGAGAATGTTGCTGTAAAAATAGAAACTATACAAATTTGTGTAAAAGAAAAACAGCTATGTGAAACAACCCCATTGGGTTCCAACTCTGTTATTGCCCTTATATCTTCAAGCGTCTCATCACTTTGTTGTTTGTCCGAAGTTGATTAGGTTGGTTGGCACCGTCTGAGCTTGATAGCTGATGCTGAAGTCTGGTCGCAAGATGATCCAATGAGACATAGTGATACACTTTATATCCCTAACTTTTGCCTGGACTACCCTTTTGGGTTTTCAGTCCACCGGGATAACCTTTTTTGCCCAAGTCGCCCTTTCAGGTTTTCGACTTGCCGGGTGTACAGATTTTTTCATTTTCATCCCTTATTTTTGCCCGAACCCTTTTGGTTCGCCGGTAAGCCCTTATTTTTTCCTAGGCCAAACAAACTAGCGGGTCTTTTGATTAGGCGTAGTATCTTTTCACTATGTCTGCATTGACAGGGTGAGGAAGGTCGTCACCGTCCATGGTGGTTAGAATCATAGCTCCACCTGAGAAAAAGCTCTTAACCATAAATGGCCCTTCGTATGTGGGGGTCCACTTGCCCCTGGGATCACATTGCGGCAGTATGATACGCTTGATCACTAGATCCCCGACTTGATATTCTTGACGTCTGACTTTCTTGTTAAAAGCCTTGATCATTCGATTTTGATATGTCTGACCATGACATATAGCAGTAAGTCTCTTCTTGTCGATTAGATTTAGCTAATCAAGTCGAGTTTGGATCCAGTCATCTTTGTTCAAACATGCATCCTTCATAATCCTGAGAGAAGGTATCTGGACTTCGATGGGTAGGACTGCCTCCATGCCATATACCAGAGAGTAGGGTGTTTCCCCTGTCGACGTCCATGCTGAGGTACGATACCCATGAAGAGAAAATGGTAGCATCTCATGCCAGTCTTTGTATGTCACCGTCATCTTTTATACAATCTTCTTGATGTTCTTGTTAGCTGCTTCAACGGTGCCATTCATCTTCGGCCGGTAGGGAGAAGAGTTATGAAGTTGTATCTTGAACTGTTTACAGAGCTCGGTGATCATTATGTTGTTGAGATTCGTACCATTGTCGGTAATAATTCTCTCTGGCATACCATATCGATAGATCAGATTATGTCAGATAAACCGCGCCACGACGTTCTTGGTTAATGTAGCAAAAGAAGCTTCCTCAACCCACTTTGTGAAGTAATCAATGGCTACTAGGATGAAGCGATGCCCATTGGAAGCAGTAGGCCTGATTTCCCCGATCATGTTGATTCCCCACATTGCAAAGGGCCACGGAGTTGTCAAGACGTTTAAGGGGACCAGAGGCACATGCACCTTATCAGTGTAGATTTGGCACTTATGACAAGTTCGAGAGTGCTGATAACAATCTGCTTCCATAGCGGACCAGTAATATCCTGCCCGTAGGATCTTCTTAGCCATGGTATATCCACTGTAATGGGTTCCAAAGGTGCCTTCATGTAGATCTATCATGATCCTCTCTGCTTCGCTCTTGTCTACACACCATAGTAGTGTGGAGTCATGGTTGCACTTATAGAGGATTCCATTACTGAGGAAGAACTTTGCAGCGAACCTTCTCAGAAACTTCTTATCATTGACAGATGCCCCTTCGGGATACTCTTGAGTCTCGAGATACCTCTTGACTTCGTGAAACCAAGGTTGGTCTGCCACCTCTTTAGTATCAATCTCACAATAGTGTGCTGGTTCATCCAACCTCTCAATGGTGATTTGGGGAGCTTCATTGTCCCACCTAACGTTGAACATAGAATACATGGTAGCTTGCGCATCCGCTAACTTGTTCTCCTCTCGTGGGAAATGTTCAAAAGTTACCTCCTCAAAGTGTGGGAGCAATGTCAACATGTACTCTTTGTATGGGATGAGATTCGGATGCTTCGTATCCCATTCGCCTTTGATCTGACTTATTACCAAGGTTGAATCCCTGAATACGTTCAAGAACTTAACCATGAGGTCAATAGCGGCTTTGAGACCCATGATACAGGCTTCATACTTCGCCATGTTGTTAGTGCAGTTGAAACATAGTCGGGCGGTGAAAGGAGTATGACAGCCCTCGGGAGATATGATTACAGCGCCGATGTCATTACCTAGTGCGTTCGAAGCTCCGTCAAAAAACATAGTCCATCGGGATCCCTCCTCGGGTCCTTCATCTGGTCCAGGTTCTTCAAAGTCAGTCACCAGCATAATATTCTCATCCGGGAACTCAAAATTCATGGACTGGTAGTCATCCATGGCCTGATGAGCCAAATGATCAGCCAATACACTCCCCTTGATTGCTTTCTGGGTCGTATATTGTATATCGTACTCAGTTAAGATCATCTGCCATCTTGCTATTCTTTCGGAGAGAGCGGGATTCTCGAAGATGTATTTGATTGGATCCATATTAAATATCAACAAAGTAGTGTGGATCAGCATATATTGTCTTAGTCGGCGAGCAGCCCATGCCAAAGCGTAACAAGTTTTCTCGAGCAGTGAGTATCGTGTCTCACAGTCGGTAAACGTTTTGCTAAGGTAGTATATTGCGTGCTCTTTTTGACCAGACTTGTCATGTTGCCCCAGCACATGTAACGCCCGTAATTTAATTGATTATTTAATTAAAATAGTTTTGGAATATCTTAGAAGTTGTGTTGTGATTAATTGGATTTAATTATTTTATTAAGTGGAGAAATAATATTAGAAGTATAATATTGTTGATGTGGGCTTGCTTTAAAGGAATAGAAGTAATAAGGGGGTGTATTAGTTTTAATCCCAATAAGGAATAAAGAATAATAGGTTATTCTATTGTTGTTAGAGGAATAGAAAGAAGAGGCAATAGAAGAATAAGGATTGAGAAGAAGAACGTGAAGCTGCTGGAATAAGAGGAAAAACGGTAGAACAAGGTTTCGACCCGGAAGTTATAGAGTGACCTTCAATCCAAGGTAAGGGTGGGGTTCTAACTCTATAATTGGGTTCATGATAATTGGTATGTGGGGTTAGAGGTGATTGTTGTCTTGTTCATGAATTGAATGTATATGATGTTGTATGATGAAATTGATGAATTATAGATGAATAATGATGTCCCGATGCGATTTAATTGATGTAGAATTATAGGATAATCGTAAGAGATGATTTTCTATGATTAAGAGATGTTTTTAGGGCTTAAAGTATGAATCCCGTAGCAAAAACACATAGAAAATTGCAGAAATTATGCAGGATAAAACAGGATGTGTCGACCCCAAATGATATGTGTCTGTTGTACCACAAAATTTATCCTCCCTTTTTCACAAGAAATCACAACCCAAGGGTTTTCTCAGATTCTCAAGATTGGCTCAGGAATCGATCAAACAGACTTTTCTTTGACAGCAGATCAAGAATTAGGGTTTCTCTCGCATTTCTTAGAAAAAACACAATTCTCAGAAGTTCAGTTAACTATCACATGTTTTCACACTTTTTCAATTTTGCTGAAAGGTTACTGATGGTTCTCAAGGTTTATTTATCTGAAATAGGAGTTGAGACTGTCATTTGGAATATTCAGGTTTTATCTGATCCAGGTTAACTAGATAATGTGCGTCTGTTAAGACATATGCTTGTTAATGGAATGAACATTTGTTTGTTAATGGAATGAAACATTTGCTTATTAACCGAATGAGATGCTTGCTTGTTTATTGGAATACAATGTGTATTATGATTAGAATGTTGTTGCAAAGTTATGAGATTGCAAAGTTCTTGGGATTAATTGGAATTTAAGTTATCTGTATTAAAAATATTGGAATGCAATTTCAATTATTTTTATCTGAGAATCTTAAAGGATTAAGTGAAGATGCAGAGAGAGAGTTGCAAATTATTGACAGTAGAAGAGTTTTACTGAGAAAAGATTTTTCATTCATTCCAAATGTGATTACAAAGATAAATTATTATTCATATGCTTTAAGGTTTTTACAACTTATAGCTATTGAAAAGTAAATTGTTACAATTAATGAAAATCTATCTAACCTAAGCCTAAGCCTCCTAAGCTGCCATTTCTCCCATGATCAAGGTCTCTTGCTTCCTCTGCTTCCTCTATCATCCAATTGGTGCTCACATGAAAAAGACAAAGAAAAGAAGATTAGTACAGTTAATTTTTCAAACACAAAAAGAAAGGAAAAATTCATCATTAAAGTTTGCCGTCCAGAATCAGAATGCTATTGTTCATCATGTTTTTGTTTTTCTCTTTGCAAATCACAAGAAGATTTCTCTTCTTGGTTCACAAAGAGAAAAGTAAAAAATACAAATGCAAGCATACAAAAGCAATTGGTTCAAATGCAAACATGGGCCAAACTGAAACATGCTGTACAAAGTAAACTTGCAGCAAACTGTACAAATCTGCATAACCAAACAATGCAACAACTAAAAGCAAACTAGATGCAAACTGTCTAAACATTACAAGCTAAGCCAACTAGATGTAAATTATACAAGTGCAGAAAGTACAACAGGCAAATGCAGCAGGCAAATACAGCAGGAGGTAAACCTATTGACAAGCAAAAGAGTTGTCACAGCTATCATCATTTTCCAGACAAAAGCAAAATTTTCAGAATATAATAAAAAAAGCAAAAATGCTTGTTTCATGGAGAGAAAAAGAGAAAAAGATATCACCTTTGGTGAAAGTGTTACAGTTTGGCAAGAACAGGCTGTCACAAGTTAACAAAAAAGCTAAGAAAGATATAAAACTATCAAACTGCATAACAGTTTGAGGGAGAGAGGGCATTGGAGCTAAGCCAAAAAACTCAGCAGTTCAAAAGAACTCTCCAACCTGTTATCAAATAGAAAACATAACAAAGCTCCCAACCTTCATAACAAAGCTCAACCAAGCTAACAGTAAATCACAAGTTACACAAAAACTGTAACAGTTCCACAAACAAACCACCAAGCCTGCCCAACTGCAGCAAATCACCCAAACTGTGAACTACCTGCTAACAAACAGCCAAACTATAAACCAGCTGGCCACACTGTTATCAAACCAAAGCAAGCTTGCCAAACATAAAACCTGCAACAGTTGTAAGCTCAACAAACAGCCAAACTATAAACAACAAACTCTCCAAGATGCAAGCCTAACACAAAAACTTGCAAAACTGTTAACAAACTGTAAACAACAACAGCCAAAACTACAAACTCAAAGAACATGCAGTTTCAAATTGCATAACCCAAAGCAGATTTCCAAAACCTGCCCAAGTTGTAAACATCCACCACCAATCACAAAATCATCACCAAACCAAAAAACTGTAACCAGTTTCAGAAACAATCAACCAAAGCCTACCAACTCAGTTCAACAATAATCATCTAACCATCAACCAAATTCAGTTTCAACAAAATCCACAAACCAACAAGTTTCAGATTCTCACACCATCATCAACATCAATATCCAAGAAAGAGGGAGAGAATTTCAGAAGCAACAAACACTAACAATAAGTTTCAGAATGAACATTATCATTAACAACTTATAAAGAACAAAATTTCAGAAGCAATCAATAAAGGAGTTTCAGAGCTGCACTCATCATCAACATCCAAGAAGAGAAGAAAAGAGTTTCAGAACTGTATTCAACATCAACAAATCTGTTTCAGAACAAATCATCATCAATATCCAAGTCAAAAAGAACAACAAAAAAGAGATACCAGAAGCGAAGCTCGTCATCACTCTCTTCCTCGTACCTCCGGCCTCCAAGGACGCGCCTCCGTCTCACCCTTTTCTCCTCTCCATTTTCCTTTCCAGAAAAGTCTCAAGGTATGATTCTCAAGCCCCTTTACTGGTGTTTTTAAGCATGTAAAAAAATATAGGTTAATCAAACTAGAACATGCGAAGCAAACATGCAAAACAAACATAATCAAACTGTAAAACTCAGAGAAGACCAAAACGTACCCTTTTGAAACAAAGCCTTTGACCATTGTGAGGAGATGAGAGAGTGGGGTGGCACTCCGGCAGCCTAGGTAGGAGGAGATCAGAGCATCGTGGCCTGAGAGAGATGAAGAGGAAGAATGAGCAAGCGGCGCCGCTGTGTACCAAACACACAAACCCTAAATGCTGAAACCCCTAACAAATTGTACAAAGACCTTGCTTTGGGCCTAACCCAAAACAATCCCTTAAGCCCATAGTATCTGCTAGCGTGCCAACCCCCCCCCCCCCCCATCTCTATTCTGACCCCCTTTATGCCTTCTTTCTTTTTCATCTTGGGCCTAGCATCCATATAAATTCCATAAGCCCATCATCCTTTTTTAATTTCATTTCTTTTGTTTAAACAAATACCCTTTTTAATTAATTTCATTCTTAATAATTTCTTTTCTTTTCTTTTGTTAATAATAAAACCAAATAATATATTAAAATTTTGTTTTAACAAATTACTTGGATTTTCTTAATATAGTTTTAATCATCTTTATTAATTAGTAATTGTTACATTTAATAAAAATACAAAGAATAATAGAATTTTGTTTAATAAAATTTTCTTCTTTTAAACTTTTTATTTTTTTTTATCATACATTAATAAAATAAAAAAATAATAATAATAATAAAGTATTTAATCTTTCTTTTTTAGAATAGATTTTTATTTATTTTCAAGTAAATACATGCATTTTGAATTTTATTGATTTCTTCATTTATAGCTTTGTATTGAATTACGACGATTCGATTTGGTTGTAATACTTAATATTTGGATATTATTATTCTTGTGAGGCTCATCTCCATTTGTAATAATTTGTACCCCTATCCCCAGATAGTTTTGTAATAACTTAGACTTTTAATTCCCGCAATTTATTGTGTTCAATATACTGTATAGTAATTAGGCGTGCATGGAAAGATTCAAAATCAATCGCTAGATGACCTAATACAAGATCTAAATGTATGAAAATGACAAACACAATGCACACTTGCACCTCTAGGGTAACCTCGCTTGTTGCTTCGGAAAATGCAATCATGTCCCCCGAATATGAGACACTCTAGCAAATTCCCTTTCGATAAACAAAGATCGTAGTCCCTCGATGACCCTAGATGTTGCCTTCGATAAAATGATCTCGTCCCTTACAAAATTGCTAGAGCGTCTCACAAGTTGCTTTCAATGATTGTATGCGATGACCCGCGCCTGTCCCGTTTAACATCCTAATACAAGGTTGTTCACCAAATGCAATGGTGAAACAACGTTGTCAAAAGGGTTAAAAACATAGGAAAGATCTTTGAGTAAAATAGGGTAGACAACTCTTAGTTACTTGATCAAAGCTTACAAAACATGCTTGCTATTTTCAAACACACTTCACAACACAATTAAAAACATTTCCCAAATCAAACTTTCAAAACATTGAAGTATCTTTTCAAAAGACAAACACCTTTGTATATATTCAAACAAGAATCATTACAAAGGTTGCCTAGACAAGGCCTCTTTTTCAAAAGCATTTTCAAAAACCACACACACAGAGCACCATTTCAAACAATTGAAAAGCAAAAGCAAGTGATCTAAATAAGTAACTAAGAGCCCATGGATAACCATGGATGAAAAGGGTGCTTGCACCTTCCCTTTTCATAATCTACCCCCCGAACCCATGAAAACATCTCAAAGATCTTTCTTGTGCTTTTTGACCTTTCCTTAGGATAAAATAAAAAGTCGATGGCAACTCTTGCTAAACCGCACAATTGTGAACACAAAAGCAAAACCTCAAGTCAGTTCTCCCACCGTATCACAGTGTCGATACAAGAAGGTTTTGAGACTCAGGATGAGTCGACACGAAGGGTCTTGCGTCGATACATGAGGACCTTTAGACTCAGGATGAGTCAACCCGTAGGAGCATGTGTCGATACATGTTGTGTGCCAGACTCAGGATGAGTCGATCCAAGAGAGGATATGTCGACCCATGTTGCGAATCCAGTGCAGTACGCGTCGATCCAAGGAGTTTTGCGTCGACTCATGTTGTCTGGTTTTTGGCAGAATCGGTTAGAAAATGTTGTAACTTGAGTTTTAGGATGTCGTTCGAGATACCGTTTGAAGCGTTGAATAGCTAACGCGATGAGATTTATTCTTGAGGATTAAAATGAATAATAAGAAGTGTAGTTATAGTATCCCAATTAGGACTAGAATTAATTCTTGTGTTAATTGGAACATTGATTTTATGCAGAATGATGAAGATGAGATGCTTAGAGGCTGTTGTTTGGTTTGTAACAGTAGGACTAATAATAATAACGATGTAAGATTAAAGAATAGCAGTATGTAGAGGTTTGGTGAATTAGAAGTAAGCCTTAGTTGAATAACTATATATAGGCAATATCTAGTATAGGCTTATGGCCAACGTTGTGAAATTGATGAGTTGTTGTCGTATTAATGTACGACTGAGTTGTTGATGAGATGTTATGAATGAAGTTGTGTTTGATAATTTATGATGAATAAATGATGTTTGATGAATTATTATGATGATATGAGATGTTGATTAAGAGATGTTGAGATGCTTTTGATATGTAGGCCTTTGGCCAATGATGGTGTTATTATTACATTCATGATTGTGTCGCATACATTGCATTTTGAGATGGAGCTTATGCTCGTTGAGATGGCCTGTATTGGCGAATATTGAGATGAAGGCTTATGCCTTATTGATGCCTCTATTAATTGGCAAATTTTTGAGATGGGAGTTCTGCTCCAATGGTACCACATGCATTTGCATAGTATCGAGTCGCATTATATGATTGCATAAAGAAGTGTGTATTGATATTGTGAAATGTGTATTATTGTTGTGATTATTTTTTATCATGAGATGAGAAGTGGTGATGTTACATGATCTAATTTAATATATTAATTATCATGCGCTTTATTATATTGTTAGATATCTCACCCCTTATGTTTGAATGTTGCCCTTATGTTGGTAACATGCAGGTAATCGAGAGTGAAGGATGTATACCTTCGATAGTTTGAGTCGATGTCATTGATCTGATATCTAACACTCGGGGGGATGAACGCTTGTTGCTTTTGATTGTTGATTATTCAGTCGTTGAACTTTAAGTTGATTAATTATTAGATTGTGTTGTTTCGAAGTTGTTGTAATGATGATAAAGATGTTATTAAGAATTCTATTGCGTAGATCTTGAATTATTTAATTAAAGATGTTATGATGATGGTTCATCTGATGTTTTGAAGGTGTTATATATCCATGATGAATGCAATGTGTTTTGAAAGAAGAATTTGTGACATCCCAATTCATTTACATGAATGATTTTTATAACTCTGATTTATTTATATAATTTGTCGGGGTAGAATTGGGGTGTTACAAAGTTGGTATCAGAGCAAAAGGTTGGTTTGCCCTTGTCGTCGAGTCGTAGTTGTCTAACAATCGAGTATTGTTAATTTGAGTTCTAACTGTTGTTTATGTTGTAGTGAGAAGTTGAGATGGCTGGAAGGAATGATGCTGCACTTGTTGCTGCTTTAGAAGCAATGGCTCATGCTATGGAAAATCAGCCGAATGCTAACGGGAATGCTGGATCTCGTAGCTTGGCGACTTTCTAGAGAGAGAATCCACCTATGTTCAAGGGAAAGTATGATCCTGACGGGGAATTGGAGTGGTTGAAAGAGATTGAGAGAACCTTCTGTGTGATGGACTGCACTCCAGCGCATAAAGTTTGATATGGTACTCATATGCTAGCAGTCGAGGCTGATGACTGGTGGTTAGAGACTTGTTAGAGATTGGAAGTTGCAGGTGAGAATGTCACTTGGGTTGTGTTCTGTAGGGAATTTTTGAGGAAGTACTTTCCTGAAGATGTATGTGGTAAGAAGGAGATTGAGTTTCTTGAGCTGAAGCAAGAGAATATGTCAGTTTTGGAGTATGCTGTCAAGTTTGCTGAGTTGGCTAAGTTTTATCCGCACTACGTTGAGGTCGATGCTGAGTTTTCGAAGTGTATCAAGTTTGAGAACGGGTTACACCCAGAGATCAAGAAGGCGGTTGGATACCAGAAGATCTGTGTCTTTGCTGATTTGGTTGATAATTGCAGGATTTATGAAGAAGATAATAATGCTCATTACAAGATTATCAGTGAGAAGAGGGGTAAGCACCAACAGAATTGTGGTAAGCCTTATGATGCCCCAGCTGGTAAAGTTAAATAGAAAGTTGCTCCGGGTCAGAGGACTAGTGGGGGAGATGCTCTTGTTGGTGTGGTTTGCTTTAAGTGTGGGAAGCCTGAGCATAAGAGTAATGTGTGTACTACTGAAGTGAAGAGGTGTTTCCGTTGTGGTAATAACGGATATGTTGTATCTGAGTGTGAACATAAGGATGTGATTTGTTTTAATTGTAGAGAAGAAGGGCACATTGGTAGTCAGTGTAAGTAACCAAAGATGGCTCTGACAAGTGGTAAAGTGTTCGCCTTGGTGGAGGATCAGACAGCTGCTGAGGACAAACTTATTAAAGGTACGTGTTTCATTAATAGTACTCCTTCAATTACTATTATCGATACCGGTTCTACTCATTGTTTTATTGCTACTAATTATGCTAAAAGATTGGGTCTTATGTTCTCTTCTTTGAATGGAGAAATTGTCGTCGATACTCCAGCCAAGGGGTCGGTGACTACTTCTTTTGTTTGTTTGAAGTGTCCCTTGTCGATCTTCGACAGAGACTTTTCTATTGATTTGGTTTGCTTACCGTTAAGAGGTTTGGATGTGATTTTGGGTATGAACTGGTTAGAGTATAATTATGTTCATATTAACTGTTATGACAAGTCTGTGAGGTTTTCTACTCCTGAAGAAGAGGAAGATGGTTTGTTATCTTCTAGACAGTTGAGGAAGTTGATGTATGAAGAAGTAGAGATGTTCTCGTTAATGGTGTCGCTATCTATAGAGACTCAAGCTGTAATTGAGGAATTGCAGGTGGTATGTGAATTTCCTGAAGTTTTCCTGAGATTCCTGATGTACTGCCAGAGAGGGAAGTTGTATTTGTGATTGATCTTGTACCTGGTACCAGACCTGTGTCTATGGAACCATACAGGATGTCTGCATCTGAATTGTCAGAGTTGAAGAAGAAATTGGAAGAGTTACTTGAGAAGAAGTTTGTAAGATTAAGTGTGTCACCGTGGGGAGCTCCAGTGTTGTTAGTAAAGAAGAAAGATGGAAATATGAGGCTTTGTGTTGATTATAGACAGTTGAATAAAGTGACGATTAATAACAAGTATCCGCTTCTAAGAATAGATAACTTGATGGACCAATTGGTGGATGCTCGTGTGTTTAGTAAGATCTATTTGAGATCGGGTTACCATCAGATTAAAGTGAAGGATGAAGATATCCAGAAGACGGATTTCATAACGCGTTATAGACATTACGAGTATTCGGTGATGCCTTTCGGTGTTACTAATGCGCCGGAAGTATTCATGGAATATATGAATCGTATCTTTCATACTTATTTGGATCGGTTCGTAGTGGTGTTCATTGATGATATTTTGATTCTCTAAGTCATAAGAAGAGTATGGAGAACATTTAAGAGTAGTGTTGTAAGTTTTGAAGGAGAAGAAGTTGTATGCAAAGTTGTCCAAGTGCGAATTCTGGTTAAAGGAGGTTAGTTTTCTTGGTCATGTGATTTCAGGTAGTGGCATTGTTGTAGATCCATCCAAGGTTGATGTTGTGCTGCAATGGGAAACTCCAAATTCAGCTACTGAGATTAGAAGCTTTTTGGGATTAGTTGGTTACTATAGAAGGTTTATCGAAGGTTTTTTTAAGTTGGCACTTCCGTTGACTAAGTTGACTTGTAAAGGTAGAGCTTTTGTGTGGGATGTTCAGTGCAAAGAAAGTTTTACTGAATTGAAGAAGAGGTTGACATCGGCTCCGATTTTGATGTTGCCTAATCCAGGAGAGCCTTTTGTGGTGTATTGTGATGCTTCTAAGATGGGTTTAGGAGGTGTGCTTATGCATAATGGTAAGGTAGTTGCTTATGCGTCAAGGCAGTTGAGGACTCATGAGAAGAACTATCCTACGCATGATTTAGAGCTTGCTGCAGTTGTTTTTGTGTTTAAGATTTGGAGGCATTATCTTTATGGTTCTATATTTGAAGTGTTTAGTGACCATAAGAGCTTAAAGTATTTATTCAATCGGAAGAAGTTGAATATGAGGCAACGAAGATGGTTAGAATTGTTAAAGGATTATGATTTCGGTTTGAATTATCATCCAGGAAAAGCGAATGTGGTGGCTGATGCGTTTAGTCGAAAGACTTTACATATTTCAGCAATTATGGTTAAAGAGTTGGAATTGATTGAGAAGTTCAGAGACATGAGCTTAGGTTGCGACGTTACTCCGCGAAGTGTTATGTTGGGTATGTTGAAGATTAATAATGAATTTCTAGACAGTATCAGAGAAGCTCAGAAGTTGGATGTGAAACTGGTAGATTTGATGGTTGGGATTGGTCAGTCTGAGAACAGTGATTTTAAGCTAGATGTGCAAGGTGTTTTGAGATTTCATAACCGGATTTATATTCCTGATGATGTTGAGATGAAGAAAGTGATACTTGAAGAGAGTCATAGAAGTAAGTTGGGTATTCATCTAGGAGCTACAAAGATGTATCAAGATTTGAAAGGTTTGTTTTGGTGGCCTGGAATGAAGAGTGATGTGGCTCGGTTTGTGTATGCATGTTTGACTTGTTAGAAGTTGAAAGTTGAACATCAGAAGCATGCAGGATTGATGCAACCGTTAGAAGTTCCAGAATGGAAATAGGATAGCATTTCAATGGACTTTGTGACGTGGTTACCTAGTACCTTAAGAGGACATGATTCGATTTGGGTGATTGTCGATAGGCTTACAAAGTCAACTCATTTTATTCCTATTAACATCATTTTCCAGTGTCGAAGTTGGCTGAGATTTACACGAGTGTGATTGTGAAGTTGCATGGTGTTCCTTTGTGCATTGTGTCATATAGAGATCCAAGATTTACTTCTAATTTTTGGGAGAGTTTTCAAGAAGCGTTGGGTTCTAAGTTGAGGTTGAGTTCAGCATATCATCCTCAGACAGATGGTCAGACTGAACGGACTATTCAATCGTTGGAAGACTTTTTGAGGGCATGTGTTCTCGAGCAGGGAGGTTCGTGGGATACTTATCTTTCGTTGATAGAGTCCACCTATAATAACAGTTACCATTCTAGTATTGGGATGGCACCTTTTGAGGCGTTGTATGGTCGAAGATGTAGAACTCAGTTATATTGGCATGAATATGGAGAAAGTGTAGTACTTGGACCTGAACTTGTTCGTGAGACTACTGAGAAGGTGAAGTTGATTCGATAAAAGATGAAAACTTCCCAAAGTAGACAAAAGAGTTATCATGACAAGTGAAGGAAAGATTTAGAATTTCAAGTTGGTTGTCATGTGTTTTTGAGAGTTACACCTATGACTGGTGTTGGGCGAGCATTGAAGTCTAAGAAGCTCACTTCTAGTTTTATTGGACCATATCATATTTCAGAGAGAGTGGGGAATGTTTCTTACAGATTGGCTTTACCGCCTAATCTTTCGAATTTGTATAATGTGTTTCATGTGTCCCAACTTCGGAAGTATATTTCAGATCCATCTCATGTGATTCATGTGGACGATGTGCAAGTACGGGATAATCTTACGGTGGAGACGATGCCTGTACAGATTGTGGATTGTGAAACTAAGACTCTGAGGGGCAAAGAGATTGTTTTGGTTAAAGTGGTTTAGCGAGGAGCTGCCGGAGAGAGCATGACTTGGGAGTTAGAGAGCAAGATGCGAGACTCCTACCCTGAGTTGTTTGATTGAGGTAAATTTTCGAGGACGAAAATATTCTAAGTGGGGGAGAGTTGTAACGCCCGTAATTTAATTAATTATTTAATTAAAATATTTTTGGAATATCTGAGAAGTTGTGTTGTGAATAATTGGATTTAATTATTTTATTAAGTGGAGAAATAATATTAGAAGTATAATATTCTTGATGTGGGCTTGCTTTAAAGGAATAGAAGTAATAAGGGGGTGTATTAGTTTTAAGCCCAATAAGGAATAAAGAATAATAGGTTATTCTATTGTTGTTA
The DNA here is from genome assembly GCA_948472305.1 of Vicia faba. Classification (NCBI taxonomy): domain Eukaryota; kingdom Viridiplantae; phylum Streptophyta; class Magnoliopsida; order Fabales; family Fabaceae; genus Vicia; species Vicia faba. The sequence continues at coordinate 1,209,886,903 of OX451740.1, read as the reverse complement.
GAGAAATAGAAAGAAGAGGCAGTAAAAGAATAAGGATTGAGAAGAAGAACGTGAAGCTGCTGGAATAAGAGGAAAAATGGCAGAACAAGGTTCGACCCGGAAGTTTTAGAGCGACCTTTAATCCAAGGTAAGGGTGGGGTTCTGACTCTATAATTGGGTTCATGATAATTGGTATGTGGGGTTAGAGGTGATTGTTGTCTTGTTCATGAATTGAATGTATATGATGTTGTATGATGAAATTGATGAATTATAGATGAATAATGATGTCCCGATGTGATTTAATTGATGTAGAATTATAGGATAATCGTAAGAGATGATTTTCTATGATTAGGAGATGTTTTTAGGGACTAAAGTATGAATCCCATAGCGAAAATGCAGAGAAAATCCCAGAAATTATGCAAGATAGAACAGGATGTGTCGACCCCAAATGCTATGTGTCGATACAAGAAAGTTTTGAGACTCAGGATGAGTCGACACGAAGGGTCTTGCGTCGATACATGAGGACCTTTAGACTCAGGATGAGTCGATCTGTAGGAGCATGTGTAGATACATGTTGTGTGGAAGACTCAGGATGAGTCGATCCAAGAGAGGGTGTGTCGACCCATGTTGCGAATCTAGTGCGGTACGCGTCGATCCAAGGAGTTTTGCGTCGACTCATGTTGTCTGGTTTTTGGCAGAATCGGTTAGAAAATGTTGTAACTTGAGTTTTAGGATGTCGTTCGAGATACCGTTTGAAGCGTTGAATAGCTAACGCGATGAACTTTATTCTTGAGGATTAAAATGAATAATAAGAAGTGTAGTTATAGTATCCCAATTAGGACTAGAATTAATTCTTGTGTTAATCGGAACATTGATTTTATGCAGAATGATGAAGATGAGATGCTTAGAGGTTGTTGTTTGGTTTGTAACAGTAGGACTAATAATAATAACGATGTAAGATTAAAGAATAGCAGTATGTAGAGGTTTGGTGAATTATAAGTAAGCCTTAGTTGAATAACTATATATAGGCAATATCTAGTATAGGCTTATGGCCAACATTGTGAAATTGATGAGTTGTTGTCGTATTAATGTACGACTGAGTTGTTGATGATATATTATGAATGAAGTTGTGTTTGATAATTTATGATGAATAAATGATGTTTGATGAATTATTATGATGATATGAGATGTTGATGAAGAGATGTTGAGATGCTTTTGATATGTAGGCCTTTGGCCAACGATGGTGTTGTTATTACATTCATGATTGTGTCGCATACATTGCATTTTTAGATGGAGCTTATGCTCGTTGAGATGGCCTGTATTGGAGAATATTGAGATGAAGGCTTATGCCTTATTGATGCCTCTATTAATTGGAAAATTTTTGAGATGGGAGTTCTGCTCCAATGGTACCACGTGCAATTGCATAGTATCGAGTCGCATTATATGATTGCATAAAGAAGTGTGTATTGATGTTGTGAAATGTGTATTATTGTTGTGATTATTGTTGATTATGAGATGAGAAGTGGTGATGTTATGTGATCTAATTTAATATATTAATTATCATGTGCTTTATTATATTGTTAGATATATCACCCCTTATGTTTGAATGTTGCCCTTATGTTGGTAACATGCAGGTAATCGAGAGTGAAGGATGAATACCTTCGATAGTTTGAGTCGGTGTCATTGCTCTGATATCTAACACTCGGGGGGATGAACGCTTGTTGCTTTTGATTGTTGATTATTCAGTCGTTGAACTTTAAGTCTATTAATTATTAGATTGTGTTGTTTCGAAGTTGTTGTAATGACGATAAAGATGTTATTAAGAATTCTATTGCGTAGATCTTGAATTATTTAATTAAAGATGTTATGATGATGGTTCATCTGATGTTTTGAAAGTGTTATATATCCATGATGAATGCAATGTGTTTTGAAAAAAGAATTTGTGACGTCCCGATTCGTTTACATGAATGATTTTTATAACTCTGATTTATTTATATAATTTGTCGGGGTAGAATTGGGGTGTTACAAAGTTGGTAACAGAGCAAAAGGTTGGTCCGCCCTTGTCGTCGAGTCGTAGTTGTCTAACAATCGAGTATTGTTAATTTGAGTTCTAACTGTTGTTTATGTTGTAGTGAGAAGTTAAGATGGCTGGAAGGAATGATGCTACACTTGCTGCTGCTTTAGAAGCAATGGCTCATGCGATGGAAAATCATCCGAATGCTGACGGGAATGTTGGATCTCGTAGCTTGGCGACTTTCTAGAGAGAGAATCCACCTATGTTCAAGGGAAAGTATGATCCTGACGGGGAATTGGAGTGGTTGAAAGAGATTGAGAGAACCTTCCGTGTGATGGACTGCACTCCAGCGCAGAAAGTTCGATATGGTACTCATATGCTAGCAGTCGAGGCTGATGATTGGTGGTTAGAGACTTGTTAGAGATTGGAAGTTGCAGGTGAGAATGTCACTTGGGTTGTGTTCTGTAGGGAATTTTTGAGGAAGTACTTTCCTGAAGATGTCTGTGGTTTGAAGGAGATTGAGTTTCTTGAGCTGAAGCAAGAGAATATGTCAGTTTTGGAGTATGCTGCCAAGTTTGCTGAGTTGGCTAAGTTTTATCCGCACTACGCTGAGGCCGATGCTGAGTTTTCGAAGTGTATCAAGTTTGAGAACGGGTTACACCCAGAGATCAAGAAGGCGGTTGGATACCAGAAGATATGTGTCTTTGCTGATTTGGTTGATAGTTGCAGGATTTATGAAGAAGATAATAATGCTCATTACAAGATTATCAGTGAGAAGAGGGGTAAGCACCAACAGAATCGTGGTAAGCCTTATGATGCCCCAGCTGGTAAATTTAAATAGAAAGTTGCTCCGGGTCAGAGGACTAGTGAGGGAGATGCTCTTGTTGGTGTGGTTTGCTTTAAGTGTGGGAAGCCTGAGCATAAGAGTAATGTGTGTACTACTGAAGTGAAGAGGTGTTTCTGTTGTGGTAATAACGGATATGTTGTATCTGAGTGTGAACATAAGGATGTGATTTATTTTAATTGTAGAGAAGAAGGGCACATTGGTAGTCAGTGTAAGTAACCAAAGATGGCTCTGACAAGTGGTAAAGTGTTCGCCTTGGTGGAGGATCAGACAGCTGATGAGGATAAACTTATTAAAGGTACGTGTTTCATTAATAGTACTCCTTCAATTACTATTATCGATACCGGTTCTACTCATTGTTTTATTGCTACTAATTATGCTGAAAGATTGGGTCTTATGTTCTCTTCTTTGAATGGAGAAATTGTCGTCGATACTCCAGCCAAGGGGTCGGTGACTACTTCTTTTGTGTGTTTGAAGTGTCCCTTGTCGATCTTCGACAGAGACTTTTCTATTGATTTGGTTTGCTTACCGTTAAGAGGTTTGGATGTGATTTTGGGTATGAACTGGTTAGAGTATAATTGTGTTCATATTAACTGTTATGACAAGTCTGTGAGGTTTTCTACTCCTGAAGAAGAGGAAGATGGTTTGTTATCTTCTAGGCAGTTGAGGAAGTTGATGTAAGAAGAAGTAGAGATGTTCTCGTTAATGGTGTCGCTATCTATAGAGACTCAAGCTGTAATTGAGGAATTGCAGGTGGTATGTGAATTTCTTGAAGTTTTCCTGAGATTCCTGATGTACCGCCAGAGAGGGAAGTTGTCTTTGCGATTGATCTTGTACTTGGTACCAGACCTGTGTCTATGGAACCATACAGGATGTCTGCATCTGAATTGTCAGAGTTGAAGAAGAAATTGGAAGAGTTACTTGAGAAGAAGTTTGTAAGATCAAGTGTGTCACCGTGGGGAGCTCCAGTGTTGTTAGTAAAGAAGAAAGATGGAAATATGAGGCTTTGTGTTGATTATAGACAGTTGAATAAAGTGACGATTAAGAACAAGTATTCGCTTCTAAGAATAGATGACTTGATGGACCAATTGGTGGATGCTCGTGTGTTTAGTAAGATCTATTTGAGATCGGGTTACCATCAGATTAAAGTGAAGGATGAAGATATCCAGAAGACGGATTTCATAACGCGTTATGGACATTACGAGTATTCGGTGATGCCTTTCGGTGTTACTAATGCGCCGGGAGTATTCATGGAATATATGAATCGTATCTTTCATACTTATTTGGATCGGTTCATAGTGGTGTTCATTGATGATATTTTGATTTACTCTAAGTCATGAGAAGAGTATGCAGAACATTTAAGAGTAGTGTTGTAAGTTTTGAAGGAGAAGAAGTTGTATGCAAAGTTGTCCAAGTGTGAATTCTGGTTAAAGGAGGTTAGTTTTCTTGGTCATGTGATTTCAGGTAGTGGCATTGTTATAGATCCATCCAAGGTTGATGTTGTGCTGCAATGGGAAACTCCAAATTCAGCTACTGAGATTAGAAGCTTTTTGGGATTAGTTGGTTACTATAGAAGGTTTATCGAAGGTTTTTTTAAGTTGGCACTTTCGTTGACTAAGTTGACTTGTAAAGGTAGAGCTTTTGTGTGGGATGTTCAGTGCAAAGAAAGTTTTATAGAATTGAAGAAGAGGTTGACGTCGGCTCCGATTTTGATGTTGCCTAATCCAGGAGAGCCTTTTGTGGTGTATTGTGATTCTTCTAAGATGGGTTTAGGAGGTGTGCTTATGCATAATGGTAAGGTAGTTGCTTATGCGTCAAGGCAGTTGATGACTCATGAGAAGAACTATCCTACGCTTGATTTAGAGCTTGCTGCAGTTGTTTTTGTGTTGAAGATTTGGAGGCATTATCTTTATGGTTCTATATTTAAAGTGTTTAGTGACCATAAGAGCTTAAAGTATTTATTCAATCGGAAGAAGTTGAATATGAGGCAACGAAGATGGTTAGAATTGTTAAAGGATTATGATTTCGGTTTGAATTATCATCCCGGAAAAGCGAATGTGGTGGCTGATGCGTTTAGTCGAAAGACTTTACATATTTCAGCAATTATGGTTAAAGAGTTGGAATTGATTGAGAAGTTCAGAGACATGAGCTTAGGTTGCGACGTTACTCCGCGAAGTGTTATGTTGGGTATGTTGAAGATTAATAATGAATTTCTAGACAATATCAGAGAAGCTCAGAAGTTGGATGTGAAACTGGTAGATTTGATGATTGGGATTGGTCAGTCTGAGAACAGTGATTTTAAGCTAGATGTGCAAGGTGTTTTGAGATTTCATAACCGGATTTATATTCCTGATGATGTTGAGATGAAGAAAGTGATACTTGAAGAGAGTCATAGAAGTAAGTTGAGTATTCATCCAGGAGCTACAAAGATGTATCAAGATTTGAAAGGTTTGTTTTGGTGGCCTGGAATGAAGAGTGATGTGGCTCGGTTTGTGTATGCATGTTTGACTTGTTAGAAGTCGAAAGTTGAACATCAGAAGCATGCAGGATTGATGCAACCGTTAGAAGTTCCAGAATGGAAATAGGATAGCATTTCAATGGACTTTGTGACGTGGTTACCTAGTACCTTAAGAGGACATGATTCGATTTGGGTGATTGTCGATAGGCTTACAAAGTCAACTCATTTTATTCCTATTAACATCAGTTTTCCAGTGTCGAAGTTGGCTGAGATTTACACGAGTGTGATTGTGAAGTTGCATGGTGTTCCTTTGTGCATTGTGTCATATAGAGATCCAAGATTTACTTCTGATTTTTGGGAGAGTTTGCAAGAAGCGTTGGGTTCTATGTTGAGGTTGAGTTCAGCGTATCATCCTCAGACAGATGGTCAGACTGAACGGACTATTCAATCGTTGGAAGACTTGTTGAGGGCATGTGTTCTCGAGCAGGGAGGTTCGTGGGATACTTATATTTCGTTGATAGAGTCTACCTATAATAACAGTTACCATTCTAGTATTGGGATGGCACCTTTTGAGGCATTGTATGGTCGAAGATGTAGAACTCAGTTATATTGGCATGAATCTGGAGAAAGTGTAGTACTTGGACCTGAACTTGTTCGTGAGACTACTGAGAAGGTGAAGTTGATTCGAGAAAAGATGAAAGCTTCCCAAAGTAGACAAAAGAGTTATCATGACAAGCGAAGGAAAGATTTAGAATTTCAAGCTGGTGGTCATGTGTTTTTGAGAGTTACACCTATGACTGGTGTTGGGCGAGCATTAAAGTCTAAGAAGCTCACTTCTAGTTTTATTGGACCATATCATATTTCAGAGAGAGTGGGGAATGTTTCTTACAGATTGGCTTTACCGCCTAATCTTTCGAATTTGTATGATGTGTTTCATGTGTCGCAACTCCGGAAGTATATTTCAGATCCATCTCATGTGATTCATGTGGACGATGTGCAAGTACGGGATAATCTTACGGTGGAGACGATGCCTGTACAGATTGTGGATTGTGAAACTAAGACTCTGAGGGGCAAAGAGATTGTTTTGGTTAAAGTGGTTTGGCGAGGAGCTGCCGGAGAGAGCATGACTTGGGAGTTGGAGAGCAAGATGCGAGACTCCTACCCTGAGTTGTTTGATTGAGGTAAATTTTCGAGGACGAAAATATTCTAAGTGGAGGAGAGTTGTAACGCTCGTAATTTAATTAATTATTTAATTAAAATATTTTTGGAATATCTGAGAAGTTGTGTTGTGAATAATTGGATTTAATTATTTTATTAAGTGGAGAAATAATATTAGAAGTATAATATTCTTGATGTGGGCTTGCTTTAAAGGAATATATGTAATAAGGGGGTGTATTAGTTTTAAGCCCAATAAGGAATAAAGAATAATAGGTTATTCTATTGTTGTTAGAGAAATAGAAAGAAGAGGCAGTAAAAGAATAAGGATTGAGAAGAAAAACGTGAAGCTGCTGGAATAAGAGGAAAAACGGCAGAACAAGGTTCGACCCAGAAGTTGTAGAGCAACCTTTAATCCAAGGTAAGGGTGGAGTTCTGACTCTATAATTGGGTTCATGATAATTGGTATGTGGGGTTAGAGGTGATTGTTGTCTTGTTCATGAATTGAATGTATATGATGTTGTATGATGATATTGATGAATTATAGATGAATAATGATGTCCCGATGTGATTTAATTGATGTAGAAGCATGTGTTGATACATGCTGTGTGGCAGACTCAGGATGAGTCGATCAAAGAGAGGATGTGTTGACTCATGTTGCGAATCCAGTGCAGTATGCGTCGATCCAAGGAGTTTTGCGTCGACTCATGTTGTCTGGTGTTTGGCAAAATCGGTTAGAAAATGTTGTAACTTGAGTTTTAGGATGCCGTTCGAGATACCGTTCGAAGCATTAAATAGCTAACGCGATGAGCTTTATTCCTGAGGATTAAAATGAAGAATAGGAAGTGTAGTTCTAGTATCTCAATTAGGACTAGATTTAATTCCCGTGTTAATCGTTACGTTAATTTTATGCAGAATGATGAAGATGAGATGCTTAGAGGCTGTTGTTTGGTTTGTAACAGTAGGACTAATAATAATAACGATGTAAGATTACAGAATAGCAGTATGTAGAGGTTTGGTGACTTAGAAGTAAGCCTTATTTGAATAATTAATTATAGGCAATATCTATTATAGGCCTATGGCCAACTTTGTGAAATTGATGAGTTGCTGTCGTATTAATGTAAGGCTGAGTTGTTGATGAGATGTTATGAATCAAGTTGTGTTTGATAATTTATGATGAATAAATGATGTTTGACGAATAAATGATGTTTGATGAATTATTATGATGAAGAGATGTTGAGATGCTTTTGAGATGTAGGCCTTTGGCCAACGATGGTGTTGTTATTACATTCATGATTATGTCGCATACATTGCATTTTAAGATGGAGCTTATGCTCGTTGAGATGGCTTGTATTGGTGAATATTGAGATGAAGGCTTATGCCTTGTTGATGCCTCTATTAATTGGCAAATTTTTGAGATGGGAGTTCTGCTCCAATGGTACCACATACATTTGCATTGTATCGAGTCGCATTATATGATTACATAAAGAAGTGTGTATTGATGTTGTGAAATATGTATTATTGTTGTGATTATTGTTGATTATGAGATGAGAAGTGGTGATGTTATGTGATCTAATTTAACATATTAATTATCATGCTCTTTATTATAGTGTTAGATATCCCACCCCTTATGTTTGAATGTTGCCCTTATGTTGGTAACGTTCAGGTAATCGAGAGTGAAGGTTGTATACCTTCGATAGTTCGAGTCAGTGTCATTACTCTGATATGTAACACTCGGGGGGATGAACGCTTGTTGCTTTTGATTGTTGATTATTCAGTCGTTAAACTTTAAGTTGATTAATTATTAGATTGTGTTGTTTCAAAGTTGTTGTAATGATGATAATGATGTTATTAAGAATTCTGCTGCGTAGATGTTGAATTATTTAATTAAAGATGTTATGATGATGGTTCATCCGATGTTTTGAAAGTGTTATATATCCACGATGAATGCAATGTGTTTTGAAAGAAGAATTTGTGACGTCCTGATTCATTTACATGAATGATTTTTATAACTCTGATTTATTTATATAATTTGTCGGGGTAGAATTGGGGTGTTACAGCACACACCCCATTATATTGTCTAGCACTGTTAAGTACAATATCAAAGGTCTTCCTTCAACCGGAGGCATCAGGATTGGCAGTTCTTGAAGGTATTCTTTAATTCTTTTGAAAGCGGTATGGAATTCATCATTCCGCTTTACCACTTAATCTTTCTTCAAAAGCTTGAAGATGGGCTCACAAGTAGCAGTCAGATGTGAAATTAACCTGGAAATATAATTCAAGCGTCCCAAGAAACCCCTAACTTCCTTCTCCGTACGGGGAGCTGGCATTTCTTGTATAGCCTTTACCTTTGCAGGATCTACTTGGATCCCTTTGTCGCTGACAATGAAACCCAGAAGTTTACTAGACCTTACCCCGAAGGTGCACTTGTTCGGATTTAACCTCAGCTTGTATATCTTCAACCTGTCGAACAACTTTTGCAGATGATCAAGATGCTCTTCATCAGTTTGAGACCTGGCTATCATATCATCAACATAAACTTCGATCTCGTGATGAATCATATCATGGAACAAAGCAACCATGGCACGCTGATAAGTTGCCCCAGCATTTTTCAACCCAAAAGGCATCACCTTGTAGCAGAAGGTGCCCCATTGTGTGATGAATGTTGTATTCTCCATGTCTTCTGGAGCCATCTTGATCTGGTTGTAGCCAGAGAAACCGTCCATGAAGGAGAAGATTTTGTGTTGCATGGTGTTGTCAACCAGAACATCAATGTGAGGAAGAGGGAAGTCATCCTTGGGGCTTGCACTGTTCAGATCTCTATAATCCATACACATATGCACCTTATCTTCCTTCTTAGGTACCGGAACAACATTAGAAACCCACTGTGGATAAGAAGTGACAGCTAAGAATCCTGCGTCGAACTACTTCATGACCTCAGCCTTGATTTTCTCTGACATTTCGGGGCGCATACAGCGGACCTTCTATTTAACCGGAGGACAATCTTCTTTGGTTGGCAAACGATGAACCATAATATCAGTTTCTAAGCCTGGCATGTCTTCATATGACCAGGAAAAGATCTCAATGTAGTCGTGCAACATTTGTATCAAACGCTGTTTGATTTTAACTTCCAAATTTGCACCAATCTTGACTTCGTTTTTGTCTGTTTCCGTGCCCAAGTTTATCGTCTCAACCGGCTCTTCATGAGGTTGTATAGCCCTTTCTTCCTGTTGTAATAGTCTAGCAAGTTCTCCCGGCACCTCATAATCATCCTCACCTTCGTATTTGGCTTGGTTGATCGGATTTTCGTAGTCATAACTGGCAGTAGCAGAGATGTTATCAATGGGATCCATAGTGGATATGGATTTGCAGTATGATACGTGAGTGTGTGTAAGAGCATAGCTGTTTTGATAAAGTGAAAACAGAAAAGAAAAATAGAGAGCGTAAAATTTGTATGTAAGGAACGTCCAATGCTTTATTAATGATATATGAAATGACAAATAAGAGCCCTCACAAGCAAAGCCAATGTGCCTCGGGCAAGGCAGAAGGCCGTAGAGTTTTAAATTGTTTATTACAAATCTCAAAACAAGTAAGACAATTACTGCGGAATAAAAGAAACTGGTATAAAGTCCCTAGCCGTCCAGTTACTCGGTCCACCGTTGGTAGTTGGGTAGATCCAACTATCGATGTCTGAGTCTTCCTCACTGTCTTCAATGGCATTAATTCCCCGATTGCTGATGCGTAGGGGAGGTCCCCCATTCCGAGCTCATCGAACATCCCTTTGAGCTCCTGAAGTAAAGCCCAAACCAAAATTGTTAGTTTTGTGAGTAAAATCAGGGAGCTATCCCCAGTTGGTACACGCACCTTCTTCAACCACTGCTCTGGCGTCTTTGAGGGAAGCCATCTTCAAAGGAGGTTTGTTGGTAGTAGTTTTCGCCGATGCCAAGATCTGGGTAACCTCTTCAAAGTTTTGGCAAGGAGTCTCTATGAATTCCCCATCCATCTCTACGTACCTGAAGGAATTGAGGTGGCTCACCATATACTCCTCCTCACCTCGCACAATGATAATCTTTCCTCTTACTAGATACTTAAGCATTTGGTGCAGTGTAGAAGTGACTTCCCCAACTTCATAGATCCAAGGACGACCCAACAAACAAGAGTATGACGGTCGGATGTCCATTACATAGAAAGTGGATCCAAAGGTCTGGGAACCTACTTTGACGGGGATGTCCACTTCCCCATGCACCATTCTCTTCGAGCCATCAAAGGCCCTCACCACAATGTTACTAGGCTTTAAGGTCAAGCCATCACAGTCGAACCGATCCAACGCCTTCTTAGGCAGAACATTCAGCGAAGACCCAATATCTACCAGCACATGAGCCATAGTGGTGCCCCTGCACTCAATTGAGACATGTAGAGCATCATTATGCTTCCTCCCTTTCGGTGTCAGGTTCGCATCTGAAAAATCCAGTCCATTGTCAGCAGCCAAGCTAGCCACACAATCTTTGAATTGATCAGCTGAGGTCTCCTGCGGCACATGCACAGTCTTGAGGAATGCAATCAAAGCCTTCCATGGGCTTCGGAACACGACAGCAGAGACAACATAGATATCTTTGAGGGGGTCTGCCCCAGCTGCTCGACCACATTATAGTCGCTCTTTTTGATTATTTTCAGTATTTCCTCTATCTCTTGCTTAGAGACTTCCACAACAATTTTTCTAGGTGCCTCCGTCCGGGCAGACTCACCTATAATTTCTTTACTGTGGGTACCAGATGACTCACCGGTAGGGGTAATAATTGGAGTAAGAATAGGGGCAATAGTTGATGTACTAGCAGGAACAACAGACGAAATGACAATAGGCCTGTTGACAGTCTTCGGGGAAATCTCGGGAGAGAAGACCCTTCCACTTCGGGTAACCTTGTTGGTCCCGACAATGTTACTAATATCATGATCAGCCTCTTCATTTTTCAGATCTTGTTTGATGCCATGATAGTATACATTGGCACCATAATGCCAGGGGACAGCTTTGTCCGAGGCATATGGGACAGGACCAGGAACAGTGATTATTAGCAGAGTGACTCTTGGAACAGATGTAATTCTAACAGGTCTTCTCGAGGAGACCTTGGAAGGATTTGCAGAAATGGTTATAATAGCAACATCTTCAGATAGAACAACAGGAATCAAGGTATTCTCAAACAAAATTTCTTTTCTGTCCATCAGGCGCTGAACACCTGACTTCAGTAAACGGCAACCAGCAGGTAGATATGAACACATGTGGCAACCTTCACCATAACCCGGAAATAAACTGGCCAACAAAAAATTCTTCTTCACAGTCATGAGAGGAGTAGAAACTTCATCCACCAAGGTCACAAACAAGTCGGTGTCAACAGCATTAACTCCACGATCGTGCTTAGGCATGGGAGCAGTTATGGTATTGGGCTTTTCTGGAGCATCAAACTCAATTTCCTTGGCTTCGATCAGATCTTGTACCTTATTTCTTAGAGCCCAGTAGTCGTTGGTATCATGGCCAGGACTCTCAGAATGATAGGCACATCGAGCATTTGGATTATATCGGGGAGATGTGGTGTTCGGATTCTTGGGAGCCTCTTTCAAGGTCGCCAAGTTGGATCTCAGCAGATGGGGTAGAACTTCAGCCAGTGTCATGTTGATTCGAGTAAACTGCCGTTGTGGTCTTTCCACCCTTTGTTAATTTTTACGTTATGGAGCAGCCGAAGGCCTAGGTATCATTACGGCACTTACTATCTGACGATGTTTAGCTCTGCTTTGGCCCCTCGGGCTATAGATGGCTGTTGCACCCCAAACTTTGCCCTCCCTTTTTCACAAGAAATCACAACCCCATAGTTTTTCTCTAATTTTTAAGATCGGCTTGAGAATCGGTCAAACAGACTTTTCTTTATTAGTTAATCCAGAATTAGGGTTTCCACTGATTTTGTTGAGGTTGACTCAAGAATCAAACAGACTCTTCTTTATCAGTTGATCCAGAATTAGGATTTCCACTAATTTTGTTGAGGTTGACTCAAGAATCGATCAGACAGATCTTTCTTTGGCAGCAATCTAGAATTAGGGTTTTCTCTGATTTGTTAAGGTTGACTCAAGAATCGATCAGACAGATCTTTCTTTGGTAGTGATCCAGGATTAGGGTTTGAGCTCGCATTTCTCAAAAGAAATTGAATCCTCAGAAATTCAGTTGACTGTTATATCATTTTTACGCTTGTTCAAGATTACTGGTTATTTCTCAAAACCTAGTTATCTGGGGTAGGAGTTAAGACTTTTGTTTGGAACCTTAAAGGCATTTTCTTGATCAGTGGAGTGAAAGGTTTATGGAATGTTTGTTTGTTTAACTGTACAACGCATATGTAATTGGAATACCAGACGTATTGTGATTAATGCAAGGTTGCGAGACGGCAAAGTTTGTTGATTATTTATTTCATCTGGATTAAAGTTATTGGGATACATTTCCAGTTATTTTAATTTAAGAGTCTTAAATAATTAAATAGACAATACAAGGAAAAGTTGGAAGATATTTGACAAAGACTTTTTTATATATTTATTTCAAATGTTGTTACAAATTTTATTCGAATATTGTGAATTTACAATTTACAGTATTTACAGTAATATTTGTTTACAATATATGAAAAATAATATAATAAATCTAAGCCTAAATCTCTTGAGATCTTTGACTTCTACTTCTACTGCTTCCTCTATCATCCAACTGGTATTTACCTGCAAAAGACAGAAAGAAGTTAGTATAAGAATTTTCAAGCAGAAGCAGATAAAAAGAAAAATCATCATTAAAGTCTGCTGGCCGGAATCAGAAATGTTGTGGTCATCATGTTTCATTATCCTCTCTGCAAATCACAAGAAGATTTCTCTTCTCGGTTCACAGAGAGAAAAATAAAATATATAAAATGCAAGCATGTCAAACTAAAAGCATACAAAATGCAAAGGCACAAGGCTGCACACAAAGCAAACTATACTGCAAACTGAGTTTCAAATGCATTAACCAAATGTCACACTAAGTTGCAAAACTGTCACAGCAAGTACACAAAGCTGTCCAAGAAAGTACACAATGATGTCCAAGAAAGAACACAATGCAGGAAATATGGAAACAAGTACAATGCAGAGATAAACCAAGTTACAAGCAAGAGAGCTTATCCTAGCCCTCATCATGTTCTGGCCAGCAGCTTTTCATAATTATAATATAATAAGCAATCAAAAGTGCTTTTATGGAGAGAGAAAGAGAGTGAAGTGGGGTTTTGCAGTTTTAGCAGGCTATAAAAGGCAGTAAGAAAACAAATAGATAGAATAAGTCTAACAGTTCAGTAGAAGGGGGATTGAGCAAAAAGAAACAACTCAAGTCTGCTTCCAAAAAAAACTGCAAGTTACAAACTGCATCTCAAACTGCAGTAACAAACAAACCTGCATCTCAAACACCAGAAGCAAAACTGTTGTCAAAACCAAAAACCTATAAATAACAAAACTTACAGGCCTGTTTCAAAAACCCAAGCTCATCAGCCTGCTCAACCAACTGGCAAGCTAAAACTCATCAACCTGATCAACAAACACAGAGCAAAACTGCTAAGCCTCCAAAATTACAAACATGAGTTACAAACTTGAAAACCTGTAAGCCAAGCTCAACAAACATACAAAAAAAAAAGCCACAAACTGCAACAACCCTGCTTGCTCAATAAAAAGCAAAACAACAACATTGGTTTTCAGTTTCACCATCATCAACAAAAATCAAAACAACAACATTGGTTTTCAGTTTCATCATCATTAACCAAAACAAAGAACAAAGAAGTTCATCATCATCAAGCATCAGCAGCCAAAGGAGAAAAGAGAGATTCAGAAGCAATAAACAATTCAGAAGCATAGTTTTCAGAACAACATCATCATCAAACAATCAATATTCAAGCACTCAGAAGCAAGAGTAGTCTCAGAAAACATTCATCATCAACATAATCAGCAGAATATATTCAGCATCAACTCAAATCAGAACAACAAACAAAGAGTAGTCTCAGAAAACATTCATCATCAACAAATCATCAAACGATTCAAAAAGAAGTCAAAAGATACCGAGATACCAGCAAACCAATCATCACGCTCCTCCCTCTACTCTGGCCACCAAGGAGGCGCCACCAAGCCCTTTCCCTCTCTCCTTCAGTTTACAGAAGCAAGACGTTCAAGGTACGTCTCTCAAACCCTCAAGCTTTTACTACGTATAAACATCAAAAAACCATAAGAATGAAAATATGCAAGCAATAAATGTACAAGAATCCCAAATGTAAAAAACCAAAGAAACGGTACCTTTCAAACCATCTCCTTGGACAGTCGTGGGGAGGAGAGGGCGGAGGCAACACACCGGCAGCTAGGCGTGAGGGAGAAATCCAAAGCATGGTTGAGAACAAGGAAGAGAAATGAAGAAGATGAGAGGAGCGGCACCGTCGTAACCCAAAACTGAAAACCCTAATTCTGAGTAAAGGAAACATTAACCCTAACAAAACTTGTTCAAACATTCATAATGGGCCTCCGCCCAAACATAAAACCACAAGCCCAGCGCTTCTGAACATGCCCCACCTCCCTTTCTTCTTCATAATTTCCTTGTTCTTCATCATTTTTTATTGGGCCATCCAAAAACATTTTTTTAGGCCCGTTATCTTTTTCTTTTTCTTTTTTAATGTTTTAAAACCAATACTTTTGTTTATCACTTTATTTTTTATAATCTAATTCTTTTTCTCTTTTGTTAAATAAAAATATATTAAATTTTTGTATAAATTTTCTTAATAATTTTCCTTAATAATTATTACATTTAATGAACATACATAGATAATAAAACTTTAACTTAAATAATTTTTCTTTTCTTTAAAACTCTTTATTTACATAATTCATAAAATAATAATAATAATACTTAAAGTCTTTACTAGGTTAAATTTTTATTTGATCATTTGTAAATAAACACTTGCATCTCATAATACTTTTGATTCTCTTTATTTTTACGTTTTGTTACAATTTGTTAATATTTGAATTGCGTCGATTTGATTTGGTTGTAACCCATAATATTTTGGATATTATTATTCTGATAAGACTCATCCCCATTTGTAAACATGTGTACCCCCATCCCTGGATACTGTTTTGTAATAACTTAGACTTTAAATTCCCGCAATTTATCGCTTTCAATATACTGTATAGTAATTAGGGTTTGTATGCGAAGATTCAAAATCAATCGCTAGATAACCTAATACAAGATAAATGCATGAAAATTAATACACAATTCACACTTGCACCTCTAGGGTAACCTCGCTTGTTGCCTCGGAAAATGCAATCATGTCCCTCGAATGCGAGACACTCTAGCAAATGTCCCGTCAATAAACAAAGATCGTAGTCCCTCGATGACCCTCGATGTTGCCTTCGATAAAACGATCTCGCCCCTTACAAAATTGCTAGAGCGTCTCACAAGTTACCTTCAATGATTGTATACGATGACCCGCGCCTGTCCCGTTTAACATCCTAACACAAGGTTGTTCATCAAATACAATGGTGAAACAACACTGTTAAAAGGGTTAAAAACATAAGAAAGTTCTTTGAGTAAAATAGGGTAGACAACTCTTAGTTACTTGATCAAAAATCTTGCAAAACATCCTTGCCATTTTCAAACACACTTCACAACACAACTTCAAAATAATTTTAAAACAACTTTCAAAACATTGAATTATCTTTTCAAAAAGACACACACCTTGGTATATATTAAAACAAGAATCATTACAAAGGTTGCCTAGACATGGCATCTTTTTCAAAACATTTTCAAAACCACACACACAAAGCACCATTTCAAACAATTGAAAAGCAAAGGCAAGTGATCTAAAACAAGTAACTAAGAGCCCATGGATAACCATGGATGAAAAGGGTGCTAGCACCTTCCCTTTTCATAATCTACCCCCTGAACCCAAGAAAACATCTCAAAGGTCTTTCCTGTGCTTTTTGACCTTTCCTTTGGATAAAATAAAAAGTCAGTGGCGACTCTTGCTAAACTGAACAAGTGCGAAAACAAACGTA
Organism: Vicia faba; assembly: GCA_948472305.1. Classification (NCBI taxonomy): domain Eukaryota; kingdom Viridiplantae; phylum Streptophyta; class Magnoliopsida; order Fabales; family Fabaceae; genus Vicia; species Vicia faba. The sequence continues at coordinate 1,209,870,379 of OX451740.1, read as the reverse complement.
AAATCCCAAGTCAGTTCTCCCACCGTATCACAAAAATGGCGACTCTGCTGGGGAATTTCTAAAATTGGGGTTACCTTAGGGTTTTAGACCACCTTTACATGCTTACCTTGATTGCTTTGATTGCTTTACTTTTTGGGCTCCTTGTTTGGGTTTGTTTTAAATCTTACACCCGGATTTGGGGACACATTTTAGGTAAGTAGCAATAAACTGTGAGGGAACTGTGCGAGGTATACCGACATGGTTGAAGCAGTAGCTACGTTAGTGTGACATATTTGTGGGTATCGGTAGCCTTTGAGTCAATCAAAGAGAATACGGGGCCGCTGAGTGATGTCATGAAGCACTAACGAACTCTTAGAACCTTACTTGACCATCATGGACTTTTTAGGGGTAGTGAGATGATCGACTTTGGTGCAGTCCGAAGTTGGTAGATACTCGATACTACACTCATTGAGGATTGTTTTCTTGGAATATTTTGGTCGCCAGTTAAGTGGCTAAACTGAAACAATGAACATAGAAAACAATTCAGTGATATTGAGCTCCTTAGAACCCGGTTACTATAGGACAGGTTTGAGCCAACTAAACTCAAGAGGGTACTTACCTACAAACCCCATGCAAGCCTAAAACCTAAGGACTTGTCTGCTTTGTGTGAATGTGATTATCTGTATATACACTTGCTTACTTTTGCATACATGTACATAACATCATAACATCATACCATAGCATTTTCAATAACCATTTCGAGGATCTCGAGGGTCTTTGATACAGGGTCACGTTGAACCAGACGTCTACCTAAGGGCAAGAGGATTTTCCTCTAAACAAACACCGTCAAAGATCAAGTGCAATAACTTGAATCGGGGGCTATGACCCACTTGACATGGTGAGCTTGATTCTCGTGGAAAGACATCCACCGATACAAAGTTCTCCAGTCAAAGATGCTGATCAAAGTTCAACCTCTAATATTTTCTTGTGTTTACCCCGAGAGATTCTTGAAAACATGCATCCACATATGCATTATATCATGACAGGTTTTCTTTTTCAGGTTTCCTTATTCTCCTACTGTTTATTTCAGTAGAGATGGATCTAGAAAGGACTATCGAAGATATCCAGGCTCAAAACGCTCAACTTTAAGAAATGTTCTTGAACCTGTCCCAGGGGAAAGAAGAAGTAAAAGCTCTCCTCACAAGGGGCATGGTCCTAGGAAATCCAAGCGGCGTCAGGAATGATCAGTTGGAAGAGCTACAAATTGAGCTGGCAACAGTGAAGATCCAGATGATGGGACAATTGGTGGGCCAGATGGCTCTCATTCAAGACCTGGCTCAAAGACAAGAAGAGCTCAGGGTTCTCGTCAACAAACTGCTTCAAGATAACCAAGTGGGGCAAATAACTAGGGTTGAAGATCAAGTCATCATTCAACCTCCTTTGAGACAAGAAGACAAGGGAAAGGCTCATCAGCTTGCTTTAGGGTCACAAGCCCAACAACAACCTCGCCAGCGTCAACGGGGTAATCGGCGTAAGCAAAATACGTCTGGAAGACAGTTCACTGAGACTGACATACCATCATCTCTAATATTGAAACGCTTATTGGAGGTCAATCTTCTTGCTTTAAAGGAGCCTCTTCGAAATCCCAATATCTCTGCTCCTGGATATCACCCCGATGCATTTTGTGTATACCACTCCTATAGTCCTGGACATGACACCAACGACTGTTGGGCTTTGAAAAACAAGATCCAAGACTTGATTGACAATGGAGTGCTGAAATTCCAGCCGGATGGCGAGATGAAAATCTTCCGCTGAGGTTTATCCGCCTAAAATGACAAGTTTGAACTAAGAGACTTTTGTTTCATTTGAATTTTCAAGTTGTAATTCCTTTTGTTATTCAAACAATTATCTGTTGATGTCAAACTCTGTTTCATTAATGCATTGCATATGTTTGTCTTGAATTCACCCATTCGTTTTCACTATTCTTGAATTATGCTTTCTACTTTCTTTATGATGTTTAACTCTTGATAAAAGTTACAAGCCTTCAGAGGGAGGATGACGAAACAATACCATAATCTCATACAATATGCTTTTGAACAGACCTTGCTGACGATGTACAGGCGTTTCTTTCAAATCTTAAACACTGGAGTTATAAGGAAGATAATCCCTAGTCAACCCCTTTGAGCCAAATAAGTAGAAGTTTTCTGTTTTTAAACATGAATTGAAACCTTTGATTAAACCTGGGGTAGGGTAGTCTCTCAGTTAATTCAAAAAAAATGTGCATTGAAGTCGCAAACTCTCAGTTCGTAATATAACGAATGACATCAAAAACATTCCTTTGGAACCAAAAGACAGTGATGGTTCCCAATCACATAAGCAGTCATTATCTCTCAAAAGAGAAAAGCCCACTGAGCCAAAAAACCTACAAAGAAGGCTTAAGAAAGCTGGGGCATCCCGCTGACTGTAACCTCGAAAATAGGAACAGTTAGGCAAAAGTTAGGGATAATAAACCAAAAGAATGAGGTCGTTATAAATCCTCAACAACATGAAAAATGTTGCAAAAATGATTGCCTTCCCATAAAATCCAACTTGTGTGAACCATCACCAAAACGTCGTTCCAAACTCGAATAGAGTTCGACGCACAATTAACTGAGTTTAGGATTGAAGAACATCATGAAGATCGGGTGGGTACAAATATACTTTGAGCCTTTATCCTTTGTTTCTTAAACCGTGAACCAAGCCACGTTACAACCCTTCAAAAGTCCTAATTGAAGCATGGGTTAGTTCGAAAGCATACTGTTACAAAAGGTATCCTGACTCCTGTAAGGCTTTGCCCTAAATCTTGTGTTGAATTTGTCTTATAAAAAGTTTTCTGCTAAAAAAATGCATTTTTCAAAACTTCGAGACAAGCATAAACTTTGCATTATTTGAATATCGTTGTTTGCACATGTTTATTTGTTTGACAGTAGAGAAATTCATACAGTGGATGTTCGGAGGAACGAAAGCTCTCTCAGTGAGTAAAATCGCTTCAAGTGGGATGACCTTCAGTTGCAAAAATCTCCTATCAACAAAAGGGGATTTGATATGATATTGTCCAGTAAACCTAGGGCAGTCCAGTCAAGATTTCAACAAATCTTTCAAAGTTCAGTAAACCTGGGGCAGTCCAGTCAAGATTTCAAGAAATCTCTCAATTGCATATTAACCTGGGGCAAGTCTCCCTCACCATCACTTGGGGCATTAAAACGTCAATCTCAACAAAGGGTTACGAATAATCCAAGTTTCCTGGCAGTGCCACAAACATCTGATACTAGGGGCAGTGACGAATCTCTCCGAAATCTTTCTAAAAAGTAATTCAAGCGTCCTCGAGAAGTTCATCACCTCTCTAGCAGACCAGCAGTCATGGGTTTATTTCCCCAACATTTGTCAAGGATTTGTTCTCCAAAACAAATTACATTTCAAATTGATCGATCGCTAAAAAATTCCTTCATCACCTGTTGGAAGTCACAGTCATTAAAAATTTCCTTCATCACCTGCTGGAAGTTACGGTCGTCATCAAAGTTTCCTTCATCACCTGTTGGAAGTCACGGTCGTAAAATTTCCTTCATCACCTGCTGGAAGTTACGGTCGTCATCAAAGATTCCTTCATCACCTATTAGAAGTCACGGTCATTAAAAATTTCCTTCATCACCTGCTGGAAGTTACGGTCGTCATCAAAGATTCCTTCATCACCTGTTGGAAGTCACGGTCATTAAAAATTTCCTTCATCACCTGCTAGAAGTTACGGTTGTCATCAAAGATTCCTTCATCACCTGTTGGAAGTCACGGTCGTTAAAAATTTCCTTCATCACCTACTGGAAGTTACAGTCGTCATTAAAGATTCCTTCATCACCTGTTGGAAGTCACGGTCGTTAAAAATTTCCTTCATCACCTGTTGGATGTTACGGTCGTCATCAAAGATTCCTTCATCACCTGCTGGAAGTCACGGTCGTTAAAAATTTCCTTCATCACCTGCTGGAAGTTACGGTCGTCATCAAAGATTCCTTCATCACCTGTTGGAAGTCACGGTCATAAAAATTCCTTCATCACATGTTGGAAGTTACGGTCGTCATCAAAAATTCCTTCATCACCTGTTGGAAGTCACGGTCGTAAAAATTCCTTCATCACCTGTTGGAACTTAAAGCCACCAACAGAATAACGGACAACTGAAGCTCCTAAAAATCTATTTCTCTCAAGAATGAAGATTCTCATCCTTAAAACCTCAAGAGATTGGTATACTCCCAACCTCCTGACCCTTAACAGAATGAAGGTTCTCATCCTTGAAACCTCAGAAGATTGGTATACTCCCAACCTCCTGATATTCCCGACAGAATGAAGATTCTCATTCTCAAAGTGGCGTACAACCTAAACCTGAACTTCTTCCAAACAGGAATAAGCTTTTTCCAGAATCCTGAGTTTTACTCTCCAACAGGATAGCTACTTTTCAATAGTATGGCTATTCCTCACAGAATCCTTATTCCCCAAGCAGAATGAAGACTCTCATTCTCAATTCCTCACAGATTTTTTCAAATATTCCCCAGCGAAGATCTCCTCAAAGCATGAATCCCCGGTAGATTGGCATACAACCCAAACTCCTGATTTCCCCAACAGCGGTCCCAGGACTTCTCATTTTCAACGATCAAAGGATTTTCAATCCCCGACAGCAGTCAGAGATTTATTTTCCCCGATAGCGGTCAAAGATTTTATTATCCCCGGCTATCCAGGATTTATCTTCCTCAGCAAGACGCCTAATAAGCTTACATACACATTCATTACATTCATATAACACATACATTGCATCATACAGCACAACTTTGTGTTTCAGCTAATATTTTACCCTTCGCAGGATAAGTTTAGCAAGTTTCAAACTTCAAAGACTTCTGAAAACAGTTTATGGATTCTCTAAACACGGATGTTAATTTATCGCTTGTTCATACTCAACTTTTGAAAACAGTTTACGGATGCTTCCCAACACGGATGCTAATCTATTGCTTATTCAACTTCAAGACTTCTGAAAACAGTTTACAGATTCTCCAAACACGGATGTTAATCTATCGCTTGTTCAGATTCAACTTTTGAAAACAGTTTACGAATGCTTCCTAACATGGATGCTAATCTATTGCTTATTCAGACCCCCAGCTCAGAGATGTTCCAAACACGGATACCTTTCTGATACTCATTCTTTCACTTACAGCATACAGTTCAACAAACATTCTCGGATGGCATCTCTAAGCCCGTCTCCGATAAGATTCTGTCACATCTCCAAATGGCATCTTTAAGCCCATTCCCTCAACTATATTTTGACGAGTGCAAATTTCTGGGCACTCTAGTGTCCAATCATCTTTTACCTTCGAGTCGCGAACGGCAAACTTGCCAATCTAACTCTTCAGGTTCAAGAAGATTGAACAGGGGCAACTGTTGTACCCCAAAATTTGCCCTCCCTTTTTCACAAGAAATCACAACCCCAGGGTTTTTCTCTGATTTTTAAGATCGGCTTGAGAATCGGTCAAACAGACTTTTCTTTATCAGTTAATCCAGAATTAGGGTTTCCACTGACTTTGTTGAGGTTGACTCAAGAATCAAACAGACTCTTCTTTATCAGTTGATCCAGAATTAGGGTTTCCACTGATTTTGTTGAGGTTGACTCAAGAATCAATCAGACAGATCTTTCTTTGGCAGCAATCCAGAATTAGGGTTTTCTCTGATTTGTTAAGGTTGACTCAAGAATTGATTAGACAGATCTTTCTTTGGAAGTGATCCAGGATTAGGGTTTGCGCTCGCATTTCTCAACAGAAACTGAATCCTCAGAAATTCAGTTGACTGTTATATCATTTTTACGCTTGTTCAAGATTACTGGTTATTTCTCAAAACCTAGTTATTTGGGGTAGGAGCTGAGACTTTTGTTTGGAACCTTAAAGGCATTTGCTTGATCAGTGGAGTGAAAGGTTTATGGAATGTTTGTTTGTTTAACTATACAACGCATATGTTAATTGGAATACCAGGCGTATTGTGATTAATGCAAGGTTGCGAGACGGCAAAGTTTGTTGATTATTTATTTCATCTGGGTTAAAGTTATTGGGATACATTTCCAGTTATTTTAATTTAAGAGTCTTAAATAATTAAATAGACAATACAAGGAAAAGTTGGAAGATATTTGACAAAGACTTTTTTATTTATTTATTTCAAATGTTGTTACAAATTTTATTCGAATATTGTGAATTTACAATTTACAGTATTTACAGTAATATTTGTTTACAATATATGAAAAATAATATAATAAATCTAAGCCTAAATCTCTTGAGATCTTTGACTTCTACTTCTACTGCTTCCTCTATCATCCAACTGGTATTTACCTGCAAAAGACAGAAAGAAGTTAGTATAAGAATTTTCAAGCAGAAGCAAATAAAAAGAAAAATCATCATTAAAGTCTGCTGGCCGGAATCAGAAATGTTGTGGTCATCATGTTTCATTATCCTCTCTGCAAATCACAAGAAGATTTCTCTTCTCGGTTCACAGAGAGAAAAATAAAATATATAAAATGCAAGCATGTCAAACTAAAAGCATACAAAATGCAAAGGCACAAGGCTGCACACAAAGCAAACTATACTGCAAACTGAGTTTCAAATGCATTAACCAAATGTCACACTAAGTTGCAAAACTGTCACAGCAAGTACACAAAGCTGTCCAAGAAAGTACACAATGTTGTCCAAGAAAGCACACAATGCAGGAAATATGGAAACAAGTATAATGCAGAGATAAACCAAGTTACAAGCAAGAGAGCTTGTCCTAGCCCTCATCATGTTCTGGCCAGCAGCTTTTCAGAATTATAATATAATAAGCAATCAAAAGTGCTTTTATGGAGAGAGAAAGAGAGTGAAGTGGGGTTTTGCATTTTTGGCAGGTTGTAAAAGGCAGTAAGAAAACAAATAGATAGAACAAGTCTAACAATTCAGCAGAAGGGGGATTGAGCAAAAAGAAATAACTCAAGTCTGCTTCCAAAAAAAACTGCAAGTTACAAACTGCATCTCAAACTGCAGTAACAAACAAACCTGTATCTCAAACACCAGAAGCAAAACTGTTGTCAAAACCAAAAACCTGTAAACAACAAAACTTACAGGCCTGTTTCAAAAACCCAAGCTCATCAGCCTGCTCAACAAACTGGCAAGCTAAAACTCATAAGCTTGCTCAACAAACACAGAGCAAAACTGCTAAGCCTCCAAAATTACAAACATGAGTTACAAACTTGAAAACTTGTAAGCCAAGCTCAACAAACATACCAAAAAAAAGCCACAAACTACAATAACCCTGCTTGCTCAACAAAAAGCAAAACAACAACATTGGTTTTCAGTTTCACCATCATCAACAAAAAGCAAAACAACAACATTGGTTTTCAGTTTCATCATCATTAACCAAAACAAAGAACAAAGAAGTTCATCATCATCAAGCATCAGCAGCCAAAGGAGAAAAGAGAGATTCAAAAGCAATAAACAATTCAGAAGCATAGTTTTCAGAACAACATCATCATCAAACAATCAATATTCAAGCACTCAGAAGCAAGAGTAGTCTCAGAAAACATTCATCATCAACATAATCAGCAGAATATATTCAGCATCAACTCAAATCAGAATAACAAACAAAGAGTAATCTCAGAAAACATTCATCATCAACGAATCATCAAACGATTCAAAAAGAAGTCAAAAGATACTGAGATATCAGCAAAGCAATCATCACGCTCCTTCCTCCGCTCCGGCCACCAAGGAGGCGCCACCAAGCCCTTTCTCTCTCTCCTTCAGTTTACAGAAGCAAGACGTTCAAGGTACGTCTCTCAAACCCTTAAGCTTTTACTACGTATAAACATCAAAAAACCATAAGAATGAAAACATGCAAGCAATAAATGTACAAGAATCCCAAATGTAAAAAACCAAAGAAACGGTACCTTTCAAACCATCACCTTGGACAGTCGTGGAAAGGAGAGGGCGGAGGCAACACTCTGGCAGCTAGGCGTGAGGGAGAAATCCAAAGCATGGTTGAGAACGAGGAAGAGAAATGAAGAAGATGAGAGGAGCGGTGCCGTCGTAACCCAAAACTGAAAACCCTAATTATGAGTAAAGGAAACATTAACCCTAACAAAATTTGTTCAAACATTCATAATGGGCCTCCGCCCAAACATAAAACCACAAGCCCAGCGCTTCTGAACATGCCCCACCTCCCTTTCTTCTTCATAATTTCCTTGTTCTTCATCATTTTTTATTGGGCCATCCAAAAACATTTTTTTAGGCCCATTATCTTTTTCTTTTTCTTTTTCTTTTTTAATGTTTTAAAACTAATACTTTTGTTTATCACTTTATTTTTTATAATCTAATTCTTTTTCTCTTTTGTTAAACAAAAATATATTAAATTTTTGTATAAATTTTCTTAATAATTTTCCTTAATAATTATTACATTTAATGAACATACATAAATAATAAAACTTTAACTTAATAATTTTTCTTTTCTTTAAAACTCTTTATTTACATAATTCATAAAATAATAATAATACTTAAAGTCTTTACTAGGTTAAATTTTTATTTGATCATTTGTAAATAAACACTTGCATCTCATAATACTTTTGATTCTCTTTATTTTTACGTTTTGTTACAATTTGTTAATATTTGAATTGCTCGATTCGATTTGGTTGTAACCCATAATATTTTGGACATTATTATTCTTATAAGATTCATCCCCATTTGTAAGCATGTGTACCCCCATCCTCGGATACTATTTTGTAATAACTTAGACTTTAAATTCCCGCAATTTATCGCTTTCAATATATTGTATAGTAATTAGGGTTTGTATGCGAAGATTCAAAATCAATCGCTAGATAACCTAATACAAGATAAATGCATGAAAATCAATACACAATTCACACTTGCACCTCTAGGATAACCTTGCTTGTTGCCTCGAAAAATGCAATCATGTCCCTCGAATGTGAGACACTCTAGCAAATGTCCCGTCAATAAACAAAGATCGTAGTCCCTCGATGACCCTCGATGTTGCCTTCGATAAAATGATCTCGCCCCTTACAAAATTACTAGAGCGTCTCACAAGTTGCCTTCAATGATTGTATACGATGACCCGCGCCTGTCCCATTTAACATCCTAACACAGGGTTGTTCATCAAATAAAATGGTGAAACAACACTGTTAAAAGGGTTAAAAACATAAGAAAGATCTTTGAGTAAAATTGGGTAGACAACTGTTAGTTACTTGATCAAAAATCTTGCAAAACATCCTTGCCATTTTCAAACACACTTCACAACACAACTTCAAAACAATTTCAAAACAACTTTCAAAACATTGAATTATCTTTTCAAAAAGACACACACCTTGGTATATATTCAAACAAGCATCATTACAAAGGTTGCCTAGACAAGGCATCTTTTTCAAAACATTTTCAAAACCACACACACAAAGCACCATTTCAAATAATTGAAAAGCAAAGGCAAGTGATCTAAAACAAGTAACTAAGAGCCCATGGATAACCATGGATGAAAATGGTGCTAGCACCTTCCCTTTTCATAATCTACCCCCCGAACCCAAGAAAACATCTCAAAGGTATTTCCTGTGCTTTTTGACCTTTCCTTTGGATAAAATAAAAAGTTGGTGGCGTCTCTTGCTAAATCGAACAAGTGCGAAAACAAACGCAAAATCCTAAGTCAATTCTCCCACCGTATCACAATGGCACTGATTTCCTTCTTACCAGCAAAAGGCTTCTTTACTGAACTCGAAGAGGCATCCTTCTATATCTTGCCGCTCCGAATCCCATCTTCTACTCTCTCTAGTCAGAATTAGCTCGGTGAAACCAGCTGACGAGCTGCCAATCAAATGATTAAAGAATGGACCAGATAGCATCCCCAAAAACATATCAACCAACTCCCTATCAGACAACGGGGGTTGGACTCTTCCAGCCAAATCTCTCCTCTTCTGTGCATAGTCCTAAAGCCTTCACTTGCACCCATGGACATACTCTGGAGTTGAGTACGAGTAGGAGCAAGGTCGGCGTTGTATTGGTACTGCTTATAAAAAGTAGCAGCCATATCTTCCCAATTTCGGACATTGGCTCTCTCTAGTTGGTAGAACCATTCAAGCTGAGTCCCTGACAGACTATCTTGAAAGAAGTGAACCCACAAATTTCTATCAGCGGTGTGGGTTGGATCTTTCTGACGTAAGAGCAGAGATGGAGTTTTGGGAAGGACACCCCGTCATACTTTGCAAAAACTAGAGCCTTAAACTTCTGCGGGATGACCACTCCCAACACCAATCCCAATTATTCGAAATCCAACTCGGGTATCCTCTGGATTTCCATAGCACTCTGACGATCTTCCAACTGCTTGTATTTATCCTTAGCAGGAGGATATTGCTCATCATTGTAGTCGGTATCATTGTCAGAAACTTCAAGACTAGGGTCCTTCTCCCTTGTTTCTTCTTCTTGATTCTCCCCTTCTTTGGATGAAGAGGTTAGATCGACTTGCTGCTTTAACGGCCCCCTAAACCTTCTGCCCATATTCAGAATACCGGCAGCCTTCTTCTTTTTATTTTTCTCTTTCAGGATGAGGGCTTTCAGATCCTCTTGCCCTTTTGCTAGATTTATGAACATCTGCTGGAACTGGGCGTTTTGTGCCTGAAGATCCTTGATGCTTTGTTCGAAAGACATTTCTGCTGAAATAAACAGTGAAGAATATGAGAAACCTATAATGGTACATGTTCATGCAATGCTATGAATGGGATGTGTATGTCATGATTTCAAAGACTTTGGGAAATTTAAATTTGCGAGCCAAAATGAAGCAAAGATTTTATTAGTAGAATTCAAAGTTCAATTGCCTTTTAGGCATTACAATTAAAAACAACTCTAAAAACTATAAAAAAAATCAGAATTCCCATAGATGCTTCCTCTTTGTGCTGAGATAGACATTAAGTCCTCTTTCCTCATGGAGCTGCTTTGTGAGCTCTAAAACCTTCCCCTCCTGGGCATAGAGCTGATCCCTGTAAGTATCCCACTCTTTCTTCAACTGAATCCAAGACCTTTGTAATTCTCCAATATCAGTGGGCATATCGGGATAGAGAACCGTGTAAGGAATACCCCCCTTCAGTAGTGGGTTCCACAATCACTGGTAGAATGGCCACATAGGGCATCATAAGTTTTTGGGCGCGAGCTCGTTCCCATTGGAGATAAGGTTCCATAGGAATGGACGCTTTTGGCCCCAAAGCCTTGGCGCCAGATCTGTTTACCATGCTCCAAGCTCATATGAACCTATGGAGATACCCTTGAACATCATCATCATAGTTAAATACAATACCCTCGATAAGTAACTCATGGGGACCATCTCTTCGAGCGTAACCAAATTGTCACAGATCTAAACAAGGATTGTATGTTATACCCCCTCTGATGCCAAGTAATGGGACATTAGGGTACTCCCCACAGCGGTCAATAATAGCAGTGTTTTCCATAGCTCGGGAACACCAGAGAATATCCGTATGAGCGAGTGACATTATCCTTTGTGACCAACCTAAACCTTCTTCATTCTTCAGTACTGACTTAGGGAGCTGAGAAATAAACCACCTCAACGCAATGGCATGCAGCACATAAGAACCCCTATTCTCTTCATGGTACAAGTATGGAGAGCGTGCAAGATATCTCCGAGCAAGGTAGGCACAAGGTTGTGAGAAAGGAAGATCTTGATAGCATTCACATCTATGAATAAGTCTGGATTAGGGAATAGTACTAACCCATAGATTAGAAGGGCCAAGACCTCCTCAAAAGCCTGAAAATCCATATCATCCCAAAACAATTGGGCCTTGTCTATCAGGAACTTGGCTAGAAAACCCTTGACTCCGCTTTTTGTTTCCCAATTGGATACCACGTCGGCCCATTTCAGATGTAAGGCTGAGGCAATGACTTTTGGCTTAGGAACTTCTTCCAGACCTGTGAAAGGCAACTGTTCAAGAATGGGTATATCCAATAACTGAGAGAACTCGTCCATGGTAGGCACCAACTGATAGTCTGGAAAGGTGAAGCAGTGGTGCTTGGGATCAAAGAACTGAAAGAGTACACTCATCATCTTTTCATCAAAGTTTGAAGTAACCAGGTTGAGAAGTCGACCATGTCTCTTAGTGAATGCAGAAGTTTCAGGGACCTTTGATACTAGCTCCTTGAGTTGGGGAGGTATTCTCACAAAGCTGATTCGGATAGTGTTTCTACGAGTGGAAGCCATAATCTGCAAAACAGAACAAAGATAAATTCCCTTGGTCCTTGAAATGATTAGTGTAGTAAGAATGGATGCTATGTTATGATGCATGATGACATGTTCAAATAGGATATATAAGTAAAACACACAATAAACCTTAGGTTCAAAGGCTTGCATGAGGTTAAAGGTAAGTACCCTCTTGAAGTTTAGTTAGTTTCAAACCTGTCTTAGAAAAGTAATCGGGTTCTAAAGATTCTCAATATCACTGATCATCCTTTATTGGGCATTGTTTCAGCTCAAACAATCTTTTCTCGCGGCCAAACTATCCCGAAAGTCTGATCTCAATGAGTGTAGCATCGAGTATCAACCAATCCTTAGCTTTATACTGAGGTCGTCTATCTCACTACTTTCTAATGGCCAAGTTTGTTCAACTAAGGTTCTAAGGTCCGTTAGTGCTTCACGACACCACGGGGCGGCCCCGTATTCTCCTCGTTTCCACATGAAGGATACCGGTACCAACTAAAGTGTCACACCAACATAGCCATCGCTTAAACCATATCGGTCTATGTCGTACAGTCTCCACGATCTATTGTTGTTTACCTAAAAAGTGTCCCAAGATCCGGGTGTAGGATCTTTAATAATACCCAAACAAAACCCTTGAATATAAAGCAAGCAAGGCAAAACAAGAAAGCAATTTTAAAATGACCTAGATCCTAAGGTGTCCCCCACTTAATTAAATCCCCAGCAGAGTCTCCAGTTACGTGATATGGTGGCAGAACTGACTGTTATACTGGTTTGTGTTTTTTTGTTTGCAAATGTTGCAGTAAGCAAGAGTCGCCATCGACTTTTATTTCATCCAACAAAGGAAAAGGAAAAAGAACAGAAAAAACCTTTTTCGAGATGTTTCTGAGTACTGGGGGTAGATTATAGAAAGGGAAGGTATTAGCACCCTTTCTATCTGTGGTTTTCCACGGGCTCTTAGGTACTTGCTCATTTTTAAATTGCTTGTGTGTGCTTGTTTTGAAAAGGTTTTACTTCGTGATGACTCTCATATGAGTCCTCAAGAGTGTGACGAAGTTTGTTTCGAAAATTGTTTTGAAAAGTGTTTGTGTAAAAAGTTTTGTTTGAGCAAGTACCTAGGAACTAATCTACCTACTCGAAAAATGTCTGTTCGTTTTCCTTTAGACAGCGCTATCCTATTATTAAGGAATAGTTAGCACCGTCATTGGAGTTTTAAAGGGACGTTCGAAGGGACGAAATGGTCTCTGAAGGCAACAAGTAAGGATATCTTAGCATTTTGAAGGGACTATCGTCATAAGATCAATTCGTAGGTGTGATACGGTGGGAGAAATGACTTGAGGTTTTGCATTTTGTCGCAAAATGTTGCGGTTAGCAAGAGTCGCCATCGACTTTTCTTTTATCCAAAAAGGAAAGGTGAAAAAGCACAGGAAAGACCTTTGAGATGTTTTTTTGAGTTCGGGGGGTAGATTATGAAAAGGGAAGGTATTAGCACCCTTTTCATCCATGGTTTTCCATGGGCTCTTAGTTACTTGCTAGATCACTTGCTTTTGTTTGAAAATTATGCTTTTGTGTGGTTTTTGAAAGTATTTTGAAAAGGTGCCATCGTTTAGGCAAACTTTGCAATGATTCTTGTTCGTAAGAATGTATGCAAAGTGTTGAGTTTTTGAAAATATTTCAAGTTTTGGAAAGATGTATGTGATTGTTTTGAAAATAGCAAGGATGTTTGTTTTGAAATTGAGCAAGTAACGAAAAGTAATCTACCTACTCAAAAGGTTTTAGATGTGTTTTTCCTCCTCCTTTAGATGTTGCTACCTTACCATTGATTTGATAAGAAGCCCCATTGTTGGATGTGAAGGGACGAGCGTTGGTTCATCGTATGACCATGATAGCAATGTTGTGAAATGACTTAGCACTTTTCTGTAGGGACTAAGATCATTTTGAAAGGCAACTTTGATAGTGTCATCGAGGGACTATGATCTTTTTCGATTTGTTTATGCTAAGACATGCCACATGCATAATATGGCCATTTTTGTAAGGCAACAAATGGAATTACCCTAAGGGTGCATGTGTGCTAAGTGTATTTAATTGCAAGCATTTAGTCTTTGATTAAGGTTGTCTATTTGTTGGTTTTATCTTGCCATACACATCTAATTACTAGCATTTATACAAAGCAAAAAAAATGCAGGAAATAAATATACTACACTATTACAACCATATTGAAAGGCAAGAAAATGTAAAGGCAAAAACAAAATAAAAGAAAGGAAAATGAGCTCTTTGACCCAGGCAGGAGCACCCTTCGATTTTCATTTTGTTGGCCTCCTTCGATTAGGGCTAGCACCAGTGAGGTCATGGCCTTCGATTGGATGAGTATGTGCATGGCGAAGCCTTCTGGTTCTGCCTTGTTGCCTTCTTCGACTGGAGGTCGAAAGAAGTGAGGGAATGCCTTTCGATTGAGCCTGGAATCAGTGAAGGCATGCTTTTCGTCTGGGCCTAGAAGTCAACATGGTTTTCCTCCTGGTTGTCTCTTTCGTTTGTCCTGGAGAAAAAGGGTAGAAGCCAGAAGCTTTGTTTCCTATTTCTGGTTTCCTGTTTCATTTATTTAAAGCATTAAATGGCAACATGACCTGAGGCCATGCTAGCATTTGTCTTGTAAACAGTTTAATAGTTAAAGCAAGTTCAGGTAAACAGAGAGCAAAACGAAAGGGTTAGCTCTGAAAAATATGTTAAAAGGGTGGAAACGAAGGGAACAATGGTATATACATGCTTGAAACGAACGAAAAGATTATTTACATGTTATGCCATGAAATGAAAGGTTCAAGGGTAAGAGTGACTTACCTTGATGGAGGCTTTGAATGGGTGTGGGACCTTGAGTGGAGGCCCAGGATGCTGGATTTGAAAGAGGGGGTCAATAGCTGTGCTTGGAATGCTGGATTCGAAGGGAGGAAAGAAACAAGTCTTATGTTTCTTTCCAAACTGGATTTGAAGGATACTGAAGAGTACTTGTTCTTCATAATTGAAGGAGATGAATGTGATTCTGGGTTTTTTTGTGATTTCTCAAGTGTTGATGAACTTGAGAGTTTTGTTGTGTTTGAGAAAATTTGGGGGATTCGTTCCTCTGGTCCAAAGATCCTCCCCTAGCTTTGTAAATGTTCCTCTATTTATAGAGAAAGAATGGACATGTTGTCCAAAGCCATCCTTGCAAAGAAATGATAAAATAATATAACGTGAAAGTACATGTGGGGGGCCTCTTGGCAGTTGGGTGCAGAAGATGTGACTTATGCTTTTTGGCGATGCTTGTGCTCAGACCAAATTCAGGTTGAAAGTTGCTTTTGTGATAAAAGTACTCTCTCTAATTATGTAAAGATTCGGAAGCAACATAGCCTGGAAAATGAGATTTGGTATTGAGTCGAATGCAAGGACGAAATCAAAGTGCAATTGTTCGAAGGAAGTCTTTGCCTCAGTCGAAGCTTGTGGTCGAAACAAACTTACTCGAAGAAAGATATTGCCCAATCGAAGCTTGGTTCGAAACAAACATAAAGGAAATCATTGCCTTTTAGTGTGAGGGAAGTTCCTGGCTTCTGAGTCGAAGGGTGTTTCTAAACTTGCACTCGAAGGAGGCTTTAAGAGTCAATCCAAGGATGTACTCTAAGTTGCATTCGAAGGAGGCTCTTGCTCAAAACAAAGGATGTAATTCAAGTTGCATTCGAAGGAGGCCAAGAGTCAATCGAAGGATGTAATCCAAGTTGCATTCGAAGGAGGCCAAGAGTCAATCGAAGGGTGTTGAATCGAAGGAGACCCGTTTTCCTCCAAATTTGTCAAAATGTTATTTTTATCTAATTTCCCCCATTTTTGACAGTTTCCTTTTAATTTTGGTATTGGAAAATCCCAATGCACTTGTTCAAGCTTGAACCTTGAAAATCCTTGTGAGAAAGGCCTTGAAGAATGAGAGGGCAAATTTTGGGGTACAACAGCTGCCCCTATTCAATCTTCTTAAACCTGAAGAGTTAGATTGGCGAGTTTTGCCATTCGTGACTCGAAGGTGGAAGATGATTGGACACTAGACTGCCCAGAAATTTGCACTTGGTGATGTGATGGTAGAGGGAATGGGCTTAAAGATGCCATTTGGAGAGGTGATAGAAAGCTGTTGGAGATGGGCTTGTAGATGCCATCCAAAAGTGATTGCCGAATCTGAAAGAGAAACAGAATGAGTATCAGAATGGCATTCGTGTTTGAAGCGTATCTGAACTATATCTGAGAGCTGAATGAGTATCAGAATGGCGTCTGTGTCTGGAGCGTATCTGAATTGTATCTGGACTTGAAGTCTGAATGAGTATCAGAATGGAATCCATGTCCGGAGCGTATCTGAACTGTATCTGAATTTGAATGAGTATCAGAATGGCATCCGTGTTTGGAGTGTATCTGAATTGTATCAAAAGGTTGAATCTGAATGAGTATCAGGATGGCGTTCGTATCTGGAGCGTATCTGAACTGTATCAAAAGCTGAATCTGAATGAGCATCAGGATGGCATCCGTATCTAGAGCGTATCTGAACTGTATCTGAAAGATGAATCTGAATGAGTATCAGGATGACATCCGTATCTGGAGCGTATCTAAACTGTATCTGAAAGCTGAATCTGAATGAGTATCAGGATGGCATTCGTATCTTTAAGCGTATCTGAACTGTATCTGAACTGTATCTGAAAGCTGAAACTGAATGAGTATCATGTTGGCATCCGTATCTGGAGCATATCTGAACTATATCTAAAAGCTGAATCTGAATGAGTATCAGGATGGCATCCGTATCTGGAGCGTATCTGAACTGTATCTGAAAGCTGAATCTAAATGAGTATCAGGATGGCATCCGTATCTAGAGTGTATCTAAACTGTATCTGAAAGCTGAATCTGAATGAGTATCAGGATGGCATTCGTATCTGGAGCGTATTTGAATTGTATCTGAAAGCTGAATCTGAATTAGTATCAGGATGGCATCCATATCTAGTGTGTATCTGAACTGTATCTGAAAGTTGAATCTGAATGAGTATCAGGATGGCATCCATATCTGGAGCGTATCTGAACTGTATCTGAAAGCTGAATCTGAATGAGTATCAGGATGGCATCCGTATCTGGAGCGTATCTGAACTATATCTGAAAGGTTGGGTTGTTTGAGCTGGTCGAGTAGATATTTTTCCTGTCTAGTTTCAGGTATTAATCTCTGACCTGAGAAAGAAAGATAGTTTTCCTGGCTTGCTACGGGTATTAATCTTCAATCTCTTCATGTAGATAGTTTTCCTAGCTTGTTACAAGTATTAGTCTATAATCAGTCGTCCACAAATAGTTTTCCTGGCTTGCTACAGGTATTAATCTGGAACTTGAAAAGGTTGGTCGATGAGATAGTTGTCCTGTCTGGTTTCAGGTATTAATCTCTGACCTAAGAAAGAAAGATAGTTTTCCTGGCTTGATACAGGTATTAATCTTCAATCTCTTCATGTAGATAGTTTTCCTGGCTTGTTCCAGTTATTAATCTATAATCAGTCGTCCACAGATAGTTTTCCTGGCTTGCTACAGGTATTAATCTGGAACTTGAAAATGGTTGATGGTAACCATTTGTTGATCAATCTTTCCTGAAAAAGGTAGAACGTTAGTTGTATGCAATGTCATGATGTATGAAATGCGTGATGTCATGATGTTCTCAAAATAAATGAGATGGTTTCGTATGCACTTATCATGTATGAGAATAGGATGTATGAAATGTGAAATGTTAAAGAATGTATTTTTGTCTGGGAAAATAAATCCTCGTCAAATGTCGGGGAACCGTTAAATCCTGGACTGCTGTTGAAGAGTTGGTGTATCTTCAAACTTTGCTTAGAATGTTTCCATTGGGGATTCCTATTTTGTTATTTAAGGAGAAATCCGCTGGGGGATATTGAAAACTTTGTGGGGAGTATGTTTATTCCTGTTTGGGAAAAGAGTTCAGGAGTCTTGGTTGTCTGTTGATTTACTGGGGAATCGAAGTTGAACTGATATTTGGTCGGGTCCAGGTTTCACAATAACTTGATGTGGATTGTAGAGTAGTCTATTGGGGAAGAGGAGTTGTGGTCCTTTGATTTGTAGTAGTTGGAGAGGAAAACTCAAGTTAGGGATTTCTGCCGTTTGTTGGGGAAATAAACCATGTTGTCGGTCTGTTTGAGAGGTGACGACTTCGTTGGGGGAAAGTCCTCGAGGATTCTTGAGGTTGTCTCAGATGGGGAATGGCTTTCAGAGATTAAACTCTTGCTGGGAAATTATCCTATGAGAATGACTTTGGGGAGACTTGTCATTTCCCCTAGCAGAAAATGTTTGTCGTATTGCCAAAAATGTTTGATTGTACGTAACCCTTTGCTGAGATTGACGTTTAATGCCCCAAGTGACGGAGATGGAGGCCTGCCCCTGGTTACTATGCACTTCTTGGGAGATTTCTGGGAATCTTGACTGGACTGCCCCAGGTGTGCTGGATAGTAGACAGGTCACGCCCCTTTGTTGATAGGAGTTTTTCAATGGAAGTGTCATCCCACTTGAATTGATTTTGGTTCATTGAGAGAGCTTTCATTCATTGGATATTCATTGTGTGAATTTCTCCGTTGTCAAACAAATAGCCATATGCAAACAATGATATTCAAGTAATACAAATTTTATGTTTGTCTTGAAATTTTGAAAATGCGTTTTAGCGAGTAAAGAAATTTTGTAAGAAAAATTCAACTCAGGATTTTAAGCAAAGCCTTACAGGAGTCAGGATACCTTTTGTAATAGTATGCTTTCGAACTAACCCATGCTTCAATTAGGACTTTTGAAGGGTTGTAACGTGGCTTGGTTCACGGTTTAAGAAACAAAGGATAAAGGCTTAAAGTGTATTTATACCCACCCGTTCTTCATGATGTTCTTCAATCCTAAGCTCAGTTAATTGTGCGTTTTGAACTCCAATTGAGTCTGGAATGACGTTTTGGTGATGGTTCAAACAGGTTAAGTTTATTGGAAGGCAGTCATTTTTGCAACATTTTTTTCATGTTGTCGAGGATTTGTAGTGACCTCTTTATTTTGATTTGTTATCCCTAATTTTTGCCTGACTGTTCCTATTTTGGGATTACAGTCAGCGGGATGCCCCAGTTTTCTTAAGTTTCCTTTGTAGGTTTTGACTTAGTGGGCTTTTCTTTTTGAGAGATAATGACTGCCTATGTGATAGGGAACCATCACCGTCTTTTGATTCCAGAGGAATGTTTCTTGAAGTCATTCGTTGTATTACGAGATAAGAGTTTGCAGCTAAATGCGCGTTTGAATTAGATGAGAGACTACCCTGCCCCAGGTTTTGATTAAAGGTTTCAATTTGTGTTAAAATAGAAAACTTCTACTTCTTTGGCTCGAAGGGGTTGACTAGGTATTATCTTCCTTATAACTCCAGTATTTAGGATTTGAAAGAATGCCTGTACATCATCAGCAAGGTTTGTTCAAAAGCATATTGTATGAGACTATGGCATTGTTTTCCTCATCCTCCATCTAAAGGCTTGTGACTTTTAGCAAGAGTTGAATGTCAAGTGAGTAAAAAGCATAGTTTAAATGTAATGAAAATGAAATAATTCAAGACAAACATATGCAATGCATTAATGAAACAAAGTTTAACATTAATAGGTAATTGTTTGAATAACAAAAGAAATTACAACTTGAAAATTCAAATGAAACAAAAGCCTCTTTGTCTGAACTTGTCACTTTAGGTGGAGAGCCTTTGAGGGACAACAGAAGAACTCAGTCTAGCCATCTTGTGTGAACTTCAACATTCCTCCATCAATCAGATCTTGAATCTTATTTCTCAACGCCCAACAGTTGTTTGTGTCATGTCCAGGACTATTGGAGTGGTACGCACATCTTGCATTTGGATTATACGTTGGGGAGGATATGTTGGGATTCTTAGGAGGGTCCCTTAAAATAACCAGCTTGGCCTCCAACATGTGTTGCAGTGCTTGAGACAAAGACATGTTGATTTAGGTGAAGCTTCTTTTGGGCTTGCTTTGTGTTGTACCCCAAAAATTTTCCCTCCCATATTCTTTAAAATTTGCCAAGTCAAAGGTTCAAAATTCCCCAAGGGTTGCACAGTGTAAGGGCCTCCTAACAGTCAAAATTAGGGTTTTAGTTCTGATCAAGAAACTGAAGTTTCCAAGGGTCCAATCAAGTCCCACATGCCCATAAATATGGTCAAGCATCCTCATACCAAGTTTCAAGACTTTCAGCACAAAATTGCACAGTCAAAAACCCTAATTGCACTACAGTCAACTGTAGGGGCAAAATGGTCATTTGACAGTCAAAAGTCCAGATTTTTGGTCAACATCTCATTTTGAAGCCACAAACATCATTTGATCAATGCTTGATCATGATTCTCAAAGCTTGGCTCAAAAATCATCAAGATGCAAAAGTTTCCATATTTGGACAGTTGAAAAAGTCAACTGTAAATTGACCAGGGCATAACTTCCACATGGTTTATCAGAAAAATTCCATCCAAAGCTCATTTTGAAGATAAAGACATTTCCTACAACTCCTCTTCATACTTCAAGTCCAAGAAATGCTCTCACAAAAAGTTATCAATTTCAACATTATAGGTCATTTTCAAAAGTCAACAAAAAGGGACTTTAAGTCAAAGGCCATAACTTGAGATTGGTAAATCAAAATGACATGGGACCAAAGACATTGGTTAGAGGACTCAAAGACCTTTCCAAAATGTCCAAGAACATGAGCAAAGCTAAAAGATTGAGCAAGTTATGCCTTGTGGAAGTTGGGACATTTTTAGGTATTTTGAAAAGTCAACATTGCTTCAAATGACCTAAAACTGCTAATGGGCCTCTTTTTCTTCCACAATTCATCATCCAAGGCATGTGCACGACCATTTGGCCCAAAGGGAAGTTTTTTATCATTTTTATTTATTTATTTGGATTTTTAATCATTAATAATTCATTTAATTAAATAAAATACATGAAAAATACTAAACCTAATCTTTTGAATCTTTTTGTGCATGATATATACTCAATATTTCGTGCAAATCAGGTTAGGAAAGAATCAAAGGTGATTGGATGTGATTGAAGCCAAAAAGCATGAAAAAGATTTGGAAAATTATGGCTTGAAAATCAAATATCCTTTTCATTAATTCATGGATTCTTTGATCAATTTTCTTTGACCTAATCACTCACATACATATATGAATGCAAACCCTATTCCAAAGGAGGTCCAAGATGCGCCATACATAGAAAAGACACTTGAGTTTTTTTGCTTAAAATTTGAAAACTGAAAACAGGGATACAAGGCGATTCAAGGCAAAATAACCATCTCATCACCTTCCTGAGACATCAAGCAACGTGTCTGAATAGGTTTCCACATTCCTAACACCAAGAATTGGTGAATAAAACTCAAGCTTTGTCACTCTTTTGCATAAATCGTATCCTGTCATTCATAGCATGATTTTAAATTCTAACGCTTGTTTTGTGTTTCTCTCATGATTCTGAAACTAACCATATGCTTTGATTAAGTTTTTGTGCGTTATTGAAGGATTCACCATGAAAGGACATTAGGGTTCCTTGAATTCTAAATTGGGCGTTTCTCACCACTGTAAAATTAGGACATGCCAATGCCATGAATGGATTCAGCGTGCTTGGACGAAAATAATGAAACCCTCGCGCCTAATTTATGAGGCCATATGGCCTATTCGCTATTTTCAGATATGGCATATTTTGGGGGGGGTTCAAAACCCCCGCTAACCCCTTTTGATTTTCAGGAAAAAACGCCATAAGGAAGAAGAAGACCCTGTGGCATCATCTGAGTGGCTGATTTTAATTCTCGCGCCAAGTTACCCATTAACACGCGTTTTATTTCATATTATTTATTGGTTATCTCATAAACAACATGCGCTCATAGCTCCACTGGTCAAAGGACACGCTGGTAACCCCTGGGACTTGGGTTCGAATCCCAGGTCCCCCACCCTTTCCAATATTATTTTTTCAATTGTCATTCTGTGCAGGTTCAACGCTAAGGGCGCATCATACAACTCACCATCCAGCTTGCCACGCATACGCCAAGATCAATCAGAGGGCCACAGTTTGAGGAACACTATGGACGTGAGTCAACGCCTGGGCACGCATTCTGAAAAGTCCACCAGGCCAGGGACAATTGGGCCCAAAAATGCTAATCAAAACCTCCACTTGGGGCCAGAACCCCCTAGAGTTTGTTTTTTTTTATTCTTTTTATATTTTTCTTTTCTTTATTTTAAATTAAGTTCTTTTAATTCTTTAATTTAAATATTTTCATAAAAAAACATAAAAAACAATATAAAATCAGAAAAAGACAAAAAATAAGTATTTTATTTAATTAATATATTTTTTGTAAATAAATATTATTCATTAATTTTAGTTATTAAATTAGGTTTAATTTTAATATTTTCCATAATCAATTTAAAATTTGGTAGAACTAGGGTTTGTAATAATTTTTATCCTTTTTCTTTTTCTTCACTAATAATTAAATATTATTTAATTTTGTAATTAAATTACCATGTAATTAATTAGGTTAACTTAGGTTTAAACTTTAATATTTCTTAATAAATAAAAAAACAATTAGAATTAGGGTAATCTCTCAGTTTAATTCAATTTCATTAAAATCATAAATATCAAAATCTCAAAAAACATTTTCCTTTTCTTTTAATTTAATTAATTTAACAATTGAATTTAATTTCGCAAAAAGGGTCCAACGCCCTCGTTTCTAATTTTAATTCCATTCGCGTAGTTATTTCTTTTTTTTCTTTTAATTACTTATGTAACTCTCCCAAAGCCGTGTAAATATTTATCTTTCGCACTTTTATTTTATTTCTTTATTTTTCTGTCAAATCGGGTCCTGGAAATTTTGGCGATGTGGACCCGCGCCTTTTGTAATAGTTTAGAACTTTACCTTTCTCGCTCTTTTAACTGTTAAATAAATGCATGCAAGAATGGATGGCCTTAAATAAAAACAAACGCGTAGCTCACTCATAACATGACAAGACAAGATAACTGAACTGACACACAAATCACACACCACCCCTAGGGTACGCCTCACTGTTGCCTTGCCTCGAAAGGTGATCGTCGAGTAGAGGATGTCTTAGTAAGTCCTCATGATCCGGGAACCTGGCATGAGGGTAGCTTCTAAGGTGTCTTCCCGTTGCTCTGGTGATCACCATGTCCCGAACCTTCGAATTGACCCGAACACCTCCAACGGTGTGCTACCTACCTCTCAATGGTGGGATGGTACTACTTTAAGGACATTTACACAGACGAATTCCTTAGGGTAGGTAGGTTCTCGTAGATACTTGCTCTAATTTCAAAACAAATCAAAAAAATACTTTTCACACCAACACACTTTCAAAAAGCTTTCGAAAGCAATTTTTCAAACACTCTTGAGGACCGATACAAGAGTCGAACTGGAATTTTCAAAGAAACTTTTTAAAACCCACAGTTGAAAAGCAAACAAACCATTTTTGAAAACACAATGAGCAAGTATCTAAGAGCCCATGGATAACCATGGATAGAAAGGGTGCTAACACCTTCCCTTTCTATAATCTACCTCCCGAACCGAGAGTAATCTCTTTAAGGAATTTTTCTGTGCTTTTGTCCTTTCCATTTGGAGAAAATAAAAGACGGTGGCGACTCTTGCTTCCGCGACATTTCGCGAACCAGCGTTAAACAGTCAGTTCCAGATCCACCGATCACACTTTGCCTTTGCTGATTTTCTAGTTGAAGTCGTTATTAGGCTCGTGACGCGGAAGCAAATTGGAAAGGTGCACTCTCGGCTTCTTATCTCAAGGGAGTCTGAATGATGATTTGATCCCCAATCCTAGATGTTTGCCCCATTTGGTTACATCCATCCCGACGAAGCTTGTTGATGAGGACTCTCAGCTCTTCTTGTCCTTGTGCCAGGTTTTGAATAAGAGCCATCTGGTCCACCAGTTGTCCCATCATTTGGACCTTCATTATGGCTATCTCAGTTTGTAGCCACTCCAAATGGTCATCTCTGTCGTCCCCGGGATTTCCCATGATCATGCCCCTGGTGAGGAGCGCCTTGACCTCTTCTTGCCCTTTGGATAGGTTCAAGAACATCTCTTGAAGTTGAGCGTTTTGAGCCTGGATGTCCTTGATAGTCTGCTCTAGAGCCATCTCTACTGAAATAAACAGTATGAAGATAAGGAGACTTGTATGGGAGAAACCTGTCATGATATGATGCATGATATGTGGATGCAATGTTTTCAAGGATCTCGCATGGTAAACACAAGAAAAAGTTAGAAGTTGAACTTTGATCAACATCTTTGATTGTAGAAATTTGTATCAGTGGATGTCCTTCCATGAGAATCAAGCTCACCATGTCAAGTGGGTCATAGACCTTGACTCAAGTTTGTTGTACTTTGATCTTTGACGGCGTTTGGTCAAAGGAAAATAAATCCCCATGCCCCTTTCTAGACGTTTGGTTCATCACAACCTGCATCAAAGACCCTCGAGATCCTTGAAATGGTTATTGAAAATGCTATGGTATGATGTTATGTACAAGTATGCAAAGTAAGCAAGTGTATATACAAATAATTATATTCATACAAAGCAGACAAGTCCCTAGGTTTAGGCTTGCATGGAGTTTGTAGGTAAGTACCCTCTTGAAGTTTAGTTGGTTCAACCTGTCCTAGTTAATAGTAACCGGGTTCTAAGGAGCTCAATATCACTGGTTTGTTTCCTTGGTCATTATTTCAGCACAAGCCTCTTTAATGGTGACCGAAATATCCCAAAAAACCAAACCTCAATGAGTGTAGTACCGAGTATCTACTAACTTCGGACTGCACCAAAGTCGGTCGTCTCACTACATCCTAAAGGCCAAGTTGGTCAAGTAAAGGGTTCTAGAAGTTCATTAGTGCTTCATGACATCACTCAGCGGCCTCGTATTCTCTTTGATTAACTCAAAGGCTACCGGTACCCACAAATATGTCGCACTAACGTAGCTATTGCTTAGACCATGTCGATATACCCCGCACAGTTTCCATAACATGTTGCTACCTACCTATAATGTATCCCAAATTCGGGTAGAGGATTCAAACCCAAATAAAGAACCCATAATGTAAAGCATACAAGTCAAACAATGTAAGCAAGTAAATGTGATCTAAACCCTAAGGTAACCCCACTTTTAGAGGAATCCCCAGCAGAGTCGCCAGTTCTGTGATACGGTGGGAGAACTGACTTGAGGTTTTGCGTTTTGTCGCAAAATGTTGCGGTTAGCAAGAGTCGCCGCCAACTTTTCTTTTATCCAAAAAGGAAAGGTGAAAAAGCACAGGAAAGACCTTTGAGATGTTTTTTTGAGTTCGGGGGGTAGATTATGAAAAGGGAAGGTATTATCACCCTTTTCATCCATGGGCTCTTAGTTACTTGCTAGATCACTTGCTTTTGTTTGAAAATTCTGCTTTTGTGTGGTTTTTGAAAGTATTTTGAAAAGGAGCCATCGTTTAGGCAAACTTTGCAATGATTCTCGTTCAAAGGAATGTATGCAAAGTGTTGAGTTTTTGAAAATATTTCAAGTTTTGGAAAGATGTATGTGATTATTTTGAAAATAGCAAGGATGTTTGTTTTGAAATTGAGCAAGTAACTAAAAGTAATTTGCCTACTCAAAAGGTTTTAGATGTGTTTTTCCTCCTCCTTTAGATGTTGCTACCTTACCATTGATTTGATAAGAATCCCCATTGTTGGATGTGAAGGGACGAGTGTTGGGTCATCGTATGACCATGATAGCAATGTTGTGAAATGACTTAGCACTTTTCTGTAGGGACTAAGATCATTTTGAAAGGAAACTTTGATAGCGTCATCGAGGGACTATGATCTTTTTTGATTTGTTTGTGCTAAGACATCCCACATGCATAACATGGCCATTTTTGTAAGGCAACAAGTGGAATTACCCTAAGGGTGCATGTGTGCTAAGTGTATTTGATTGCAAGCATTTTGTCTTTGATTAGGGTTGTCTATTTGTTGGTTTTATCTTGCCATACACATCTAATTACTAGCATTTGTACAAAGCAAAAAAAAATGCAGGAAATAAATATCCTACACTATTACAACCATATTGAAAGATAAGAAAATGTAAAGGCAAAAACAAAATAAAAGACAAGAAAATAAGCTCTTCGACCCAGGCAGGAGCACCCTTCGATTTGCATTCTGTTGTCCTCCTTCAATTGGGGCTAGCACCAGTGAGATCATGGCCTTCAATTGGATAAGTATGTGCATGGCGAAGCCTTCTGGTTCTGCCTTGTTGCCTTCTTCGACTGGAGGTCGAAAGAAGTGAGGGAATGCCTTTCTACTGAGCCTAGAATCAGTGAAGGCATGCTTTTTGTCTGGGCCTAGAAGTCAACATGGTTTTCCTCCTGGTTGTCTCTTTCGTTTGTCCTGGAGAAAAAAGGTAGAAGCCAGAAGCTTCGTTTCCTACTTCCGGTTTCCTGTTTCTTTTATTTAAAGCATTAAATGGTAACATGACCTGAGGCCATGCTAGCATTTGTCTTGTAAACAGTTTAATAGTTAAAGCAAGTTCAGGTAAACAGAAAGCAAAACGAAAGGGTTAGCTCTGAAAAATATGTTAAAAGGGTGGAAACGAAGGGAACAATGGCATATACATGCTTGAAACGAACGAAAATATTATTTACATGTTATGCCATGAAATGAAAGGTTCAAGGATAAGAGTGACTTACCTTGATGGAGGCTTTGAATGGGTGTGGGACCTTGAGTGGAGGCCCATGATGCTGGATTCGAAAGAGGGGGTTAATAGTTGTGCTTGGAATGCTAGATTCGAAGGGAGGAAAGAAACAAGTCTTATGTTTCTTTCCAAACTGGATTCGAAGGATACTGAAGAGTACTTGTTCTTCAGAATCGAAGGAGATGGATGTGATTCTGGGTTTTTTTGTGATTTCTAAAGTGTTGATGAACTTGAGAGTTTTGTTGTGTTTGATAAAATTTGGGGGATTCGTTCCTCTGGTCCAAAGATCCTCCCCTAGCTTTGTAAATGTTCCTCTATTTATAGAGAAAGAATGGACATGTTGTCCAAAGCCATCCTTGCACAGAAATGATAAAATAATGTAACGTGAAAGTACATGTGGGGGGCCTCTTGGCAGTTGTATGCAGAAGATGTAACTTATGCTTTTTGGCATTGCTTGTGCTCAGACCAAATTCAGGTTGAAATCTGCTTTTGTGATAAAAGTACTCTCTCTGATTATGTAAAGATTCGGAAGCAACATAGACTGGCAAATGAGATTTGGTCTTGAGTCAAATGCAAGGAAGAAATTGAAGCGCCCTTGTTCGAAGGAAGCCTTTGCCTCAATCGAAGCTTGTGGTCGAAATAAACTTACTCGAAGGAAGCTATTGCCCAGTCGAAGCTTGGGTCAAAACAAACATAAAGGAAGTCATTGCCTTTTAGCATGAGGGAAGTTCCTGGCTTCTGAGTCGAAGGGTGTTTCTAAACTTGCACTCGAAGGAGGCTTTAAGAGTCAATCGAAGGATGTACTCCAAGTTTCATTCGAAGGAGGCTCTTGCTCAAAACGAAGGATGTAATCCAAGTTGCATTCGAAGGAGGCCAAGAGTCAATCGAAGGATGTAATCCAAGTTGCATTCGAAGGAGTCCAAGAGTCAATCGAAGGATGTAATCAAAGTTGCATTTGAAGGAGGCCAAGAGTCAATCGAAGGGTGCAGAATCGAAGGAGACCTGTTTTCCTCCAAATTTGTCAAAATGTTATTTTTATCTGTTTTCTCCCCTTTTTGACAGTTTCCTTTTAATTTTGGTATTGGAAAATCCCAATGCACTTGTTCAAGCTTGAACCTTGAAAATCCTTATGAGAAAGGCCTTGAAGAATGAGAGGGGAAATTTTGGGGTACAACAGTAGGCAACTCGAGGGACAAGTAAGGACTATGATCTTTATGAAGACTTTGAATCGGGGTCATTGCTAAGGTATCCCTACATTTGAGGGACACGACCATTATTTCTGAGGCAACTGAGTGGAGTAAACCCTAGGAGTGAACATATGCAGCAGTGTGCTTTTTTTAGTTATATTTATCTTGCAGTTTAGTGATCTACGGTTGATTCATTAATCATACACGCCTAGGTTGCTAACAATTATATACAAGCATACAAAATATAAAAGCGAGAGAGTAAAAGTCCCACGTTATTACAAGGCTTTGG
Source organism: Vicia faba (assembly GCA_948472305.1). Lineage (NCBI taxonomy): Eukaryota > Viridiplantae > Streptophyta > Magnoliopsida > Fabales > Fabaceae > Vicia > Vicia faba. The sequence goes on along the minus strand of OX451740.1, from coordinate 1,209,841,894 downwards.
GGTAGATACATAAAGAATTGACTGAAAGAAAAATGCGGAAATAAAACCCTAATTAAGCTATTACAAACCGGGCATAGTTACATCAATAAAAATAAAATAATTGTATGACAAAATAATAACGCGCGAGAATTAAAGCTGGAAAAGGGTTCAAAACCCTAAAAAAACTAATTTGCTCATTAACATTTTTTGGATTTTTTATGAAAAATGATTTGAATTTAACCTAATTTTCTAATTAATTTTAATTAATGAAAAGTAAATTAAAGTTGATGAAATTAATTTATTTACAAAAAATTAATTTATTAAAAAAAGGAAACTAGGTTATATTTTTGTGGTTTTGATTTTATGATTTTATAATAAAAAAGTTGATTAAAAAAGATAATTAAATTAAATAATGAATAAACAAAATTAATTAAAAGAGAATGAAGAGGTTAGAAAAATGGGCCTGAGGGGATGTGAAACCCAAACTGGAGGGGTGTTTGTTGAATTTGCCAAGGCCCAAATCCGGTTGGCCCATTACAAGTGCCGGATCTGGCGTTACTGGATTGTGGACGTCCACCATGGGACTGCATCCAGGATCATTAGATCTGAGTGATGCATGATCTGATGATGATGGTGTGAAGTTGTATGGTGCACTTCCATAGCCTGCAAGCACTGGATCCATAAGAATTCGTTTGGAAAATAGAAAAATGTTGGACCTGGGATTCAAACCCAGGTCCTCTCCTTTACCAACGCGCATCAACACCAACTGAGCTACCAAGTCATTCATATATATAACAATAATAATATATTATATGTAAAAGAAATCCAGTGTAAATGAAAACACGCGCAATTTCAAATGAGCCAACCAGGTTGTGCCACGCCTTCGTCTTCCTCCGCTGGCTGTCGTTTTAGCCTATGGACTTTTACCTACGGTCTCATGTCTGTAACTACAACCCTGTGTTATTCAAAAATATAGCACAAGCAATATAAATTTCATTGAGTACCATGAATCAACTAGGCTTGAAGCCCTGAACACCATTATGTCCATGCTTAACCTTAATTTTGCCTGTAGAAGGAAGCCCTAAAACGAACTCGGAAACCCTAAGAATGGCAAACCGTGATTCCTGCACTTAAAACTCAATTAAATGATTCAGAAAGCATCGAGACTTTGTAATAAACAATAATGTATGATTGAATTCCATCAAAATAGCATGTATGCACGTAATAAAAAATAAAAAATAATTGGATAACAGGGTTGCGAATTTTACGATTCAATGTGCTTTGGTGCGTGCAAAAGGTGCAGTTAGCTTCAGGAGATTGCCAGGAACATGTTGCAACCCTTAAATCTCCTTGAGGATGGTTGTAGTATGGAATTTGGTCTAAGATTTTTTGAAAAAATTGCACTATGTTCTTGGCCGTTTCACACGATTTTTCTGCCTCCTTGTGCCTTGCCTTTGTTGTGTATATGTACTAGATTGTATTAGGTTAACAAAAAACATGCACATCTTTGCCAATCATCAAGATTTGATTTGATTCTATCTTTGCATTATTTATTTCTATATCAATCCAAATCATACCATTTTCATCCCAATCATCCTTGGCACGATTTGATTTGGTTTGACGGCATATTTGCATTATAATTCCATTCAAAATCAGATCAAAAACAAATCTTCCATATTTTATATCATTTATTTGATTTAATTTGACTTTTAAATGATAAAAAATCAAAATAAATTAAATAAATAAAGTCAATAATATATGGTAGAGTGTTTGGGTCGTGGATCATGTTGGAAGCATAATGCAAGCTTAAAAAGTTAGGCCCGTTTGGCAAAAAAATGCATTTGTGAGCACATTTGACTTTTGGCAATTTTCCAAAAATGGTCAACTTTGACAATGCATAACTCTTCCAATTTTGACCCTAAAGATGTGTTCTTTGACTTTTTAGAAAGCTTAGGATGTCCCCTAAACAACCCTTTTGGTCTCATCTCAATTGGCTCTTCCATGTTCATGTAAGAAGCTTTGACCCAAAAGGTGTTTTTGTTGACTTTTTAAAAGGACCTATAATGTAGAAATTCATGTCTTTTTATGGGTGCATTTCTTAAACTTGAGGGATAAAGATGAGTTGAAGGAGATTGTATTCCATTCAAAATGAGCCTATGATTATAAATTTCTGATGAAGTATGAGAAAGTTATGTTTGGTCAAAGTTTGATTGACTTTTCCTGAGAAACCCTAATTTAGCAACTTTTGAGTTTTGATGAGTTAGGAGCATTTCTTGAGTAATTATGATCAACCCTTGATCAAATGATGAATATCCCTTCAAAATGTTGATGTTGACCAAAAAACTTGAAGTTTGACTGTATGTGGGCCACAATTGAATTTTGACCTAATACAGTCGATTCTCAAGCATCTGAGCAGTTGACTGAGCAAACTTCTTGTGCAAGGCTTGAAATTTGACATGGATGATCTTGAGAACATAGTAGGACCATGGAGAGCATATGAGTTCTTTGAAGTTCACCCATCTTGATGAAAATGGAAACCCTAATTGGGGGTTCATTGCTTTAGGAGGGAGTTTATCTGTTCAACTCTTAGGCATCCTTGAGCAAGTTGAGTATCTCAATGAACATATATTGAGTAAAGTGAGGGCAAATTTTGGGGTACAACATTCATCAATCAACTCTTGCATCTTTTGATTTTCTTTGATAAATTGAGGCATGATAAATCATAGTAGGCCTTGTCATGATATTAATTCAAAGTATATTCAATGATGAAGCTTGAATATCAATGAAACTTTATTGAAGAAGGCATGGAAATAAACTCATGAACCTATGAATCAATCTGATGAAATGTGTTGTGCCTTCACCTATAGGATCATCAATTAGAGCAAACCTCCATTGTATTTATTAGTTAAAAGTTAATCAATACAAAGCATAGATGATCACAATATATATAAATCAAGGTGCTTGGTGATTCCTCATGAGCAATCTTAAAGATAGGGAGAAGAACTAAACCCTAGTGTGATCTTGTTGTGATTGAGTTGATATGAGATGATAGAGGAATCTTAGGGGGGTAAATTTTGGTACAAAAATCATGAGGACCGTTTCTTAGAGCATAACCAAATTGACATAGAGCTAGAGAAGGGTTGTAAGTAATACCTCCCCTTATGCCAAGGAGTGGCACATTAGGGAATTCCCCATAACGGTCAATAATAGTGATGTCCTCCCGAGATCGGGAACACCAATAGATATCTGAATGAGAAAGTGACATCATCCTTCGATACCACTTCAAACCTTGTTCATTCTTCATCACTAATCAGGGAAGGTGCGAAATAAACCACCTGGATAGTAAAGTATGCAACACATGAGAGTCCCTCGCTCTCTCATAGTACGAGTGTGAAGAAAGTGCAAAATATCTCCAAGCAAAGTATGCAGAAGATTATGAGTAAGAAATATTTTGATGGCGTTCACATTAATGAGTTGGTTTGGATTAGGGAATAGTACTAAACCATAAATCAACAGATCCAAGATCTCCTCAAAAACATGAAAACTCATAGCATCTAGAAACAACTCAACCTTCTCTATAAAAATTTAGCAATAAGACCTTTAACTCCACTTCTTGTTTCCCAATTAGACATAATGTATGACCGCTTCAGATGTAAGGTTGTTGTAATAACTTAAGGTTTTGGAACTTTCTCTAAACTGGTGAAGGGTGTCTGATCAAGAATAGATACTCCGAGTAGCTTAGAAAACTCTTCCATTGTGGGTACCAACTGGTAATCTGGGAAGGTAAAACAGTGATGCTTAGGATCAAAGAACTGGAATAGAACACTTATTATGTCTTCTTTAAAACCCGAGGTAACCAAAATGAGTAGATAACCATACCTCTTGGTGAATTGAAAGTTTTCGGGAACCTCTGAGACAAACTCCTTAAACTTGGAAGGTACCCTTACAAAGTTAATTCAGATAGTATTTCTGCGAGCGGAGGCCATAACCTACAACAAGGAACAAATATAAATCCCTAGGTCCTTGAAATGTTTAATGAAAATGTTATGTTATGATGATATGATATTATAATGTTATGTTCATGTTAAATAAGTAGCAAACACAAACAAGTCATACAAGAGCCTTAGGTTTAAAGGCTTGTATGAAGTCCATAGGTAAATACCCTTCCCCCTTGAAGTTAAGTTGGCTCAACCTTTCCTAAAATAGTAACCAGGTTCTAAGAATCTCATATGACAGATCTTTCTTGCAGGCTTTATTTTAGCATGGCAAATGGCTTGCCACGAAAATATCTCGAAAGTCGAATCTCAATGAGCGTAGCCTCGAGTATCAACTAACTTCGGACTGCACCAAAGCCAACTATTTCACTACTTTCTAATGGCCAAGACGGGTAAATTAAGGTTTTAAAAGTAAGTTAGTGTTAACGACACCATGCGGAAGCCTAATGTTATCCTCGGTTGACTCAAGGAACATCAATACAAACCAAAGTGTCACACTAGATGTAGCTATCATGTTAACTATATCAATATATGTCATACAATTGGTATGATCTATTGCTACTTATATAAGGAATCACTAGATCCGGGTGTAGGATCTTTCACATAAGTAGTACCCAAACAAACCCTTAAATTTAAATCAAATAATTCAAACAATTAAAGAAAGTAAAAGTGATCTAAACTCTAAGGTAACCTCTCTTTTTTATGTAGTCTCCCTAGTGAAGTCGCCAGTTCTGTAATACGGTTGGAGAATTGACTTTTTTGGTTTTATCACAAATGTTGTCGTTAGCAAGAGTCGCCGCCGACTTTTCTTTTATACAACAATTAGGAAAGGTGAAAAGAACATGAAAGACCTTTGATAGATTTTAAGTTCGGGGGGTAAATTATGAAAAGGGAAGGTGTTAGCACCCTTTCCATCTGTAGTTATCTACGTGCTCTTAATTGCTTAGCTCACTTTTAAAACTTGCTTTTTGTGTGTGTGATTTGTTTGAAAATAGTTTGAAATGCCAATGTAAGGCTAACTTTGTAATAATCCTTGTGTCGGTCCTCAAGAATCTATACAAAATGTTTTTTGAAAATATCTTGTTTGAAAGTGTAGTGTGAAAAATGTTTTGTTTGTGAGCAAGCATTCAAGAGTCCTACCCATTGAGTATAATATTTCTTATTATTTTCTTTCTACTTTGGAGATAGTATCATCCATACCATTATTTGGTAGATAATCTTATCTATTGAATGTGAAGGGACATGCGTAGGGTCATCGTATGGTCATCGAAGGCAACATGTAAGGATACTTTAACAGTTATATCAAAGGGACTATCATCATTTTGCTTGTAGGGTCATCGAAGGGACTAGATTATTTTGTAGGTAACTCGGAGGGTCGTTGAGGTATTATGATCTTTGTTCAAAAGGGACCATGGTGATATTATTAAATCAAAGGTATTTTGCTAAAGTATCCCTACTTTCGAGAGACATGACCAATAATATCGTAAGGCAACAAGAGAGGTTACCATAAAGGTGAAAATGTGAATCGTGTGTTAATTCAGGTATTTAGTCTTGAATTAGGGTTTTCTAGATTTGATTTTAGTCTTTCCATACAAAACCTATTTTACTAGAAATTAAATATGTACAGAAAATCAAAGTGCGAAATGTAAAGTTCCTACGCTATTACATGGCTTTGGGAGAGATACATAAGTATAGAAATTTGCGGGAAAGTAAATCTATGCTATTAAATCCTCGGAGTAGATACATAATAGGAAAAGATGCAAGAAAAATAAATCTACGCTATTACATTGATAGTGCAATCTATACACTTTCCTAGGAATGTAAGTAGCAAAAAGAAATAAGAAAAAGAATGTTAGAAAAAATGTTAAATGCCCTAAAAATTCTATATGCTAGAAAAATATATTTTTGGTGTTTTTTGTAGAAAATAATTTGAGGGTTAATAAATAGTAATTAAAACCTAATTCTAATTAATTTAATTTAAAAAAAAAAAGTTAATTGAAAAAGAAAACCTAAAACTAAATTGTTTTTTCATTTTAATGACTTATGATCTTTATGCATTTTTTATTTATATTGTAAAAAAGAAAATTAATCGAAATAATGGAAAATTGAAAGAGTTAGAAACAATAAAATAAAATTGCATGGGGTGGGAATCAAATCCACGCTCTCAGTCTCAAAGATTATTATCTTTACCACTGCGCCATGGTGTTGTTTGTATTTAAGAATGAGAACCAATCACCATATGATAAACCTGTGTGTTATCCTGAAAAAAAATTATTTGACAAGAGGAGGGATCGAACCCACGCCTCTATGGTTAACACACATCACACTTATCACTCGTCCATCAGTTGTTACACGTTAACTGGTTACGAATTAAACAACAGATAATAAAATGTGTGTTAGTCTTTGAATTTTCAAACGAGTCAAAAGTGGACCCCAACGACTTAAGTGATGACCAATCATGAAGTGCCTTCACACCATACAAGCCCTATCAGAGTCAAACAAACCACAGAGATGCCGAAGTCAAACTCCGGTCGTCTTCTCCAACGAGCTCCAATGCCAAACCTACAAAAATGGAAGATTCGAAGCAAACCAAAAGGCCTAACCTATACAAACTTGCATCTTGAACTCGAATCTGGGCTAAAAACAGGCAAAAGGTTAGTGTATCATAAGATTCAAACACAAACTCATATTATTCCCTAACAATGACAGATCTTCATTATTGTGTTAAACCTCACAAATGATGCGTCAAAACCATTCCAAACATCAATATGAATATGAATGTATGCATCAAATTATTCAACAATGCATATATTAAAATTTTGAAATTAAAGAAGGTTGCCAAACTGGTGCAATTGAGATATGTTGTTCTGGCGTGCTTTAAGCTTGAGCAAGGACTGAGAACGACTCCTGGAGGTCTCAGGAGACTGATGGAATGCTTGGAATTTATTGAGAATGAATGGAGATAAGGGTTTGACCGTGCCCTAGTTTTGAGAAAAATTGAGATTTTTAGGGTTGCTTCTTGGAGGCAGCATGCGTCTTTTTGAATGGCTGAAGGTATGATGTATTTATAGGAGAAGAATTAGGTCAACAAAAGTGGACAAAATCTTTGTAATTCATGGTGTAGTATTTGATTTAGAATTTTCATGAAAAGTTTATCTTTTAAGCTCAATTTTGTGTCAATCAGCCTCACAAGATTTTGCTTAGTTGTCACAAGCTTTTTGGGCCTCCATTTTGATCAAAACAAAATTCCACACGCCTAAGTCCAATGCTTTCATATTTTATTTGATTTAATTTGCATTTAAATGAATAAAATCCAAATAAAAGCAATAAAAATCATTAAAAAAAATATGTGAATGGATTTAGGGGTCCTTTATAAGGTTATGAACATGTTTGAACCTAAGAACTTAGGCCCATTAGCCCAAAAATTCAACTTTGCTCAAAGTGGACTTCATGCATTTTCTCAAAATTGTTCAACTTGCACCAATCACAACTCTCTCAATTTTTGTCATGTGAAGATGATATAAGACTTTTTGGAAACCTCAAGATGTCTCCTACAACTTTCATGTTGGTCATTTATTCATTTGAAGTCTTTAACTTGATGTAAATTGCTTTGACAAAAAATGTCTTTTTGTTGACTTTCAAAATGACCTATAAAGTTTTACCTCATATCTCTCAAATGAAGCATTTTTTTCCTTAATCTCAGAGAGACAAAGTTGTAGAGAATTTAATTTCCTTCAATATAGGCTTTGTTTGAGGAATTTTTAATTAAGTATGTGAAAGTTGTGCTTGGTCAAAGTTCAGTTGCCATATCCTTAAGAAAACCCTAATTAAGTAACTTTTGATGAATTTTTGAGTTTTCTTGATAAATCATGATCAACCCTTGATAAAATTATGAACATGACTTCAAAATGTTGATGTTGACAAAAAATATTGAAATTTGATTGTCAATTGGTCAAAGTTGACTTTTTGTTCAATACACCTGCTTTTCAATCATCTGATCAATTGAAAGAGCAAATTTGTGATGTAAGGCTTGAAACCTGACATGAGGACTTTTTGAAGCATATGAGAAACCATGAAATCCACTTGAGGCATTAGAAAATCAATTTCCTTTGAGAAAATCAAAACCCTAGTTGTAGTTTAATTGCTTAGGAGGAGAGTCCATCTGATCAATCTTTGATAAGTTTTGAGCAATTGAGACCTTCATGAGTATGAGATTGTGTCTTGAATCAATTTGTCTCAGAGATGGGAGGGAAAATTTTGGGGTACAACAACATGCAAATAGTGCATTGGAAAACAAGAAATATTACAAACGAAAAAACAACAATAAACAAATAATATGAGAAGATTCTCCCCATCTGGACTTATGCTTAAGGAAAATTCTTAATCTCCATCGCATCCATCAATCATGTTCATAGAAGCTCATCCATACTTTGAATTGATCATTGGGTCCATCATCCTTAAAATGCAAAATTCCATTCTTGATTAGCTTTTGCACTTCAACCTTCAATGCAAAGAAAATTTCAAAATCATGACCAGGGGCACCTTGGTGAAAAGCATAACAAGCATCATCCTTGTACTACCATGAAATATTCTACGGGATAACAGGTGATGACCTTGTCTAGACCAACTTCATATGTACTAGGGTTTTGTACCCCAAAATTTACCCTCCCATTTTTCATGCAAGATACTATCCTAGGTTTTCTCAAATATCCAATTTGGCTCAAAAGTTGATCAGACAGATTCTCTTCCTGGGCGACAAATCAACAATTAGGGTTTGGTATTTCTCAGAAATTTGAGTTTTCAAGGTTTCAAATAGTCTTCATTGGTCTTCTTGTCTCCTTAAGGATGTTTATGCCAGTTTTCAAACTTTGCATTGCAAGTTTGCTCAGTCGATGGCTCAGATAACTGAAAACGACTACATTGACCCAAAAACCGACCTTTTGCGAGAGCAAGTTCAAACGATTGTAATTTCTTCATTATTTGATATTTTTGAGTGGTTCTTTTTGCGTATGATTCTCCTTGATGTCATCTCCAATTTCTCTTCACGAATCAAGAGTTGATTACGTGTAGAAGATCACCAAAATTCGAATACGTTAGAAGTTGCATCATGGACTTGGACCTAATCTTAAATAACTGTCGCCTGATTTCTAAGAATTGTGATTCCCTCAAATTACAAGATCTTGGGACGATTATTTTTGCATATGGTCATAAGTGATGTCGCTCATGAGTTTATCCTCAAAGGCCAAAAGGAAATTGTGTTTGGAGGATTTTGAAAGTTATCAAATCGTCGCAAGCCATTTGTTTGATTTCAAACATTCTTAACCACAATTTGTTTTTCTCAGGACTTTGTTTCTCAAGTCAAAGTTTGTTAATTCTACAAGATTGATGAATGTTCTTAAGGCATGTTTGTTTTGGCAATGAATTTCCATTTTAATTAAGCATGGCATGCGAGATCATTTTGAATGCAAATTTGATTTGGACAAGATGTGAAGATTAATACTTTCATTTAAACGACCATAGCTTTGGGTTCGAGTTAACCAAGTGGAATTGGATTCTTAAGCATTTATTTTGTTTAGGAATTTGATTAGAGTACAAGGTGCATGTTTTATTTGATCATTTGTGAATACTTGAAGTTCGAGTTACCAAGTCAATGTGTATTATTCAAACCATTCAAATTGAGAATTTCAAAATTCAAACAAAGTTCAAGATTCGAACATTGAATTTCATCATTTACAATTTTTCTCAAGGTTTTGTGTTCATTACACTACAAATGAAATAAATTACAGATTTTGTTTTATTTACAAAAGAAGAATTCCTCTTGCTCCATCTTCCAATGCCTTGCTCCCACATTCTTCAAGTCCTCCTTTATCATCTTTCCAATCATATGCCAATGCATCCAATACATGAAAAAAGGAGGAGAAGTTTGTTAGCAACTTAAACATCCAAAAATGAACAAAAGATACAAAGTATTTTAATTCATCATTAGGGTGATTTTTGTTGAATCAGAAAAGAAGGGTTTTATGTTCTAAGGCCTCAAACAATTAGTTTCTATCATGGGCCAATTTCTATTGCAAATCGCAACCAATTGTTAGTTCAGAATAGAGAAAAGATACAAATAAAATTCAGCCCAACAGGATTCAAAAATAATATCAATGCTTCCCAAAGGAAAGCCTCATACATAACATACATCATTGGCTAAAAGGTGTGAATTTTGGTTCATAAAAAGATAAGATGGAAAGTCAGATTTATCATCATATTTTCACGCAAAGGAATAACAACTTTCATGTTGTTTCATGTCAAAGAAAATCATGTTCCCAAGTTTACTGCAAAATCAAATTTCTGTTCACAGTAAAGAAAAAAGAGGCAATTCAGTTCAAAGTACAACCATCCAACAAGTAACCAGTACGATAAATCATCAAGCCAAGGCCAAAAGTAAACCAGCAAAAGTACATAAGCATGTACAAAGTCTAACGGCAGTACAGCAAAGTACAGAAAAGCTAACATACAGAACCAAAGCCTGTACAAAATCTAAAAGCAACAAGCAACTGGCCAGCAACAAGCAACAAGTACCAAAGTTCAGAAAATCAGAAGAAAAGTGATAAGGCAAGCTCCCTCAAGTCAAAATCGACTTTGTACAGAAAAACGAGCAAGCTAAAGGTCACAATATAAAAAGCGGAAAGCAGTTCACAGTAAAGGGGGGATCATCGTCCAAAAAAATATACATAGAGGTCATAGTTCACCAAAAAAACAACACAGTTCACAAAAGTATATACGGAAGCAGAACCGGGGAAACCACAAACCCAAAACCCTCGTTTCATCTTTCAGCAACAAAAACAACATCCCTTCAAAAACCATTTTCACAGAGAGATGTACAAAAACCACAGCAAGAACAAAACGAAAACCCTAAGCATTTTTTATCATCATTTTCATAAAAACCCAATTGTGATACGGTGGGAGAACTGACTTGAGGTTTTGCGTTTTATCGCAAGTGTTGCGGTTTAGGAAGAGTCGCCACCGACTTTTCTTTTATCCAAAAAGGAAAGGTGAAAAAGCACAGGAAAGACCTTTAGAGATGTTTTTTGAGTTCGGGGGGTAGATTATGAAAAGGGAAGGTATTAGCACCCTTTTCATCCATGGTTTTCCATGGGCTCTTAGTTACTTGCTAGATCACTTGCTTTTGTTTGAATGTGTGCTTGTGGTGGTGATTTTTGAAAGTATTTTGAAAATGGAACTTTGTAATGGTTCTCGTTTCTATAAGAATGCCTACAAAGTGTTTGTTTCGAAAATAGTTCAAAAGTGTGTTTGTGAGATGTATTTTTGAAATTATTTTGAAAATAGAACTTCGTAATGGTTCTCGTTTCTATAAGAACGCCTACAAAGTGTTTGTTTTGAAAATAGTTCAAAGATGAGAGTGTGGGTAAAAATGTTTTTGTTGTGAGCAAGCGAGTAACTAAGAGCGAATATACCTACTCGAAAGGTCTTAAATTTGTTTTTCCTCTTCCTTTAGATGTTGCTATCTTACCATTGATTTGGTAAGAAGCCCCATCGTTGGATGTGAAGGGACGGGCATTGGGACTTTTGTATAGTCATAGAAGGCAACATATGTGACATTTTAGCAATGTCATTTTAGGGACTAGATCGTTTACCGAAGGCAACATCGAGGGTCATCGAGGGACTACGATCTTTTATCGAGGGTATTTTGCTAAAAGGCCCATGTTCGAGGGACATGAGTATTTTCTGAAAGGCGACAAAGTGAGATTGCCCTAGGGGTGCATGTGTGAATAGTGTGTTTGATTGCATGCATTTTGCCTTGTATTTGAAAGTCATCTATTTATTGATTTTATCTTGTCATACATCCTATTTACTAACAATATATGAAAAGTAAATAAAATGCAGAAAACAAAATCTAAGTTATTACATCACTTTAGGGGGATGGGGGTACAAATTTACAATGGGGATGAAGTGGAAACTGGAATATTACAACCATATCGAATGATAATGAAAACAATATAGAAACAGTGTAAAATAAAAGGAAAACTGCATTTTGAACTGCTATGTGTCGACCCATGCTGCTATGCATCGACACATAGCTTTTCCTTGCTCCTGTAAAACAAAATCTGCTCAGTATGAGTCGACACATAATGGGATGTGTCGACTCATGCACCTTCTTGCATCGACGCGAAACGTGTATGTGTCGACTCATAGTTATTTCCTACTTCTGTTTTGTAACTTGAAATCAGTATGAGTCGATGCATGGGGGTTATGTGTCGACTCATACCCTATTTTTTCACTAGGATGAGTCGACACATGAGGATATGTGTCGACACATGCTGCATTTTCCTGCCTTAAACATTATTTTACTGAATGTACAGGTTAGCTTATGGCATATGATGGATAAACATGAACAACAAATGATTGAATAAGCCTAAACAGAGTGCAGATGACTAGTTCAAAAAGATATTAAAGTACTACATCTTGTCTTCAAAATAAACAAATCATTAATGATGTATGGAGAGATATCAAATCAAGAAGACTTACCTCTAGACTGCACTGTTTGTTTTAAATCTGAATGTTTTTCCAAATGTGATGAATACCTCACTGAATCTCCGGAAAGCTACTCCGGACTGTTGAAACTAAGCTGGATTATACTGTAATGTTTTTGGTGTTTTGAAGATGGAGATGAATAGCAACATAGGAACTATTTTTGTGATGTTTTGGACCACCTTTGTATGTGATGGGTTGTATGGTGGAGCAATGGGTTGGATTTCTGTTTTGAACAAGATCAGTTTTGGTTTTGAAAATGAGTCAAAGTTGCACAGAAATATTGTTTTTCTGCTCAACAAAACCCTCTATCTTCTCTCTAGAAAATTTTTAACCTCTCTTCAAAATCCAACCTCCTTGTCTTCTGAGACAGTCCTATTTTGTAGACCCCTTGACTGTGGTTTAGGGGGGGGGGGGGAAACAAATAAGTTGTTTGAATTGTTTTTGCCTACTGCTTTGATACTTTCTTCACATAATTTTCCTTTGCCATTTTGGTGCAATTTTGGGGCTGTTGTGGTGCAGGTTTGGGTAGACTGCATAGAGCAGTTTTGGACTGTATTGGCAGCATGTATACTTGGGAGGCAGCATAACATAAGCTTTCTTGCAGGGCAACATAGGATGTTGTAGCAATGTGATATATCATATTTTCTTCAACTTTGGACAACATAGTTTGTAGCATGTCACAAATTTAGTCTTGTGCACATTATGTCAAAGGCAAAAATATTGTGACAAGGTTTTAATCAAGACATAGTTTTAGAATTTGTAATTTTGCAAAATGTCACTTTGTAATAACTTAAATTACTTGCATCATCTTGAATTATTTGGAGTTGTAGTAAAATGCCATGAAGCAAATGAAATTAACCAAGTATAGAAAATACTTAGAAAAATCTCAAAGTCTTGCAAAGTTGGATTTTTTATTCTCTTGACTTCTTAATGATCAAGCTTGATATTTTTGAATGTATTGATGAAATTTGATCTTTGGGTTGTAATGTTGAACAAAAAGTCAAAGTTTGACTTTCCAGTATGCAATTGACCATTTTGCCCTTGTGCCAATTTCAAGCCTAAATTGATGTATCAGTGCTGCAAACTTGACGTCTTAGAATATCTTGTGAGCAAATACTTGAAAAATGAGAGGACAAATTTTGGGGTACAACAGCTGCCCCTGTTCAATCTTCTTAAACCTGAAGAGTTAGATTGGCGAGTTTTGCCATTCGTGACTCGAAGGTGGAAGATGATTGGACACTAGAGTTCCCATAGATTTGCACTCAGCGATGCGATGATAGGAGGAAAGGGCTTAAAGATGCCATTTGGAGAGGTAATGGATAGTTGTTAGAGATGGGCTTAAAGATGCCATCCAGAAATGATTGCTACTCCAAATAGACGATGAGGGAATCTTGGATGACTTCTATCTCAACAAGATGATGAAGGAATCTTGGACGATTACTACCTCAGCAGGATGATGAAGGAATCTTGGATGATTACTATCTTGGCAGGATGATGAAGGAATCTTGGACGATTACTACCTCAGCAGGATGATGAAGGAATCTTGGATGATTACTACCTCAGCAGGATGATGAAGGAATCTTGGACGATTACTACCTCAGCAGGATAATGAAGGAATCTTGGTCGATTACTACCTCAACAGGATGACGAAGGAATCTTGGACGATTACTACCTCAGCAGGATGATGAAGGAATCTTGGTTGATTACTACCTCAGCAGGATGACGAAGGAATCTTGGACGATTACTACCTCAACGGGATGATGAAGGAATCTTGGACGATTACTACCTCAGCAGGATGACGAAGGAATCTTGGTCGATTACTACCTCAGCAGGATGATGAAGGAATCTTGGATGATTACTACCTCAGCAGGATGATGAAGGAATCTTGGTCGATTACTACCTCAGCAGGATGATGAAGGAATCTTGGATGATTACTACCTCAGCAAGATGATGAAGGAATCTTGGACGATTACTACCTCAGCAGGATGATGAAGGAATCTTGGACGATTACTACCTCAAAAGGATGATGAAGGAATCTTGGACGATTACTACCTCGGCAGGATGATGAAGGAATCTTGGACGATTACTACCTCAAAAGGTAATGATAACCTTTATTTGTCGATCGATCTTTCCTGAAAAGGTAAAGAGTTAGTTGTATGCAATGTCATGATGCATGAAATGCATGATGTCATGACGTTCTCAAAATAAATGAGATTGTGTCGTATGTATGTAAATAGGAGGTGTGAAATGTTAAAGAATGTATTTTTGTCTGGAAAAATAAATCCTTGACAGATGTCGGGGAACCGTTAAATCCTGGACTGCTATTGAAGAGTTGGTGTGTCTTCAAACTTTGCTTAGAATGTTTCCATTGGGGATTCCTGTTTTGTTGTTTGAGGACAAATTTGCTGGGGGATATTGAAAACTCTGTGGGGAGCATGTTTATTCCTACTTGGGAAAAGAGTTTAGGAGTCTTAGTCGTTCGTTGCTCTACTGGGGAGTCGAAGTTGAACTGATATCTAGTCGGGTCCAGGTTTCGCAGTAACTTATTGGGGATTGTAGAGTAGTCTACTGGGGAAGAGGAGTTGTGGTCCTTTGATTTGTAGTAGTCGGAAAGGCTACCTCAAGCTGGGGAACCCTGTCGTTTGTTGGGGAAATAAACCCTGTTGTCGGTCAGCTTGAGAGGTGACGACTTTGTTGGGGGAAAATCTTTGAGGATTCTTGAGGTTGTCTCAACTGGGGAAAGGTGTTCAGAGATTAAACTCTGGATGGGGAGTCATCCTATGAGAAGGACTTTGGGGAGACTTGTCATTGCCCCTAGTAGCGAATGTTTGTGGCATTGCCAAAAAGTTTGATTGTACGCAACCCTTTGGTGGGATTGACGCTCAATGTCCCAAGTGACAGAGATAGAGACTTGCCCTTGGTTACTCTGCACTTCTTTGAGAGATTTCCTGGAATCTTGACTGGACTGCCCCAAGTGTGCTGGATAGTGATATGTCATGCCCCCTTGTTGATAGGAGATTTATCAATGGAAGTGTCATCCTTCTTGAATTGATTTTGTTCACTGAGAGAGCTTTCGTTCATCAGATATTCATTGTGTGAATTTCTCTGTTGTCAAACAAATAGCCATATGCAAACAGTGATATTCAAGTAATGCAAAGTTTATGCTTGTCTTGAAGTTTTGAAAAATGTGTTTTTGTAAGTAAAGGAATTTTGTAAGAAAATTCAATCTCAGGATTTAGAGCAAAGCCTTACAGGAG
Source organism: Vicia faba (assembly GCA_948472305.1). Taxonomy (NCBI): domain Eukaryota; kingdom Viridiplantae; phylum Streptophyta; class Magnoliopsida; order Fabales; family Fabaceae; genus Vicia; species Vicia faba. The sequence goes on along the minus strand of OX451740.1, from coordinate 1,209,826,119 downwards.
TCAGGATACCTTTTGTAACAGTATGCTTTCGAACTAACCCATGCTTCAATTAGGACTTTTGAAGGGTTGTAACGTGGCTTGGTTCACGGTTTAAGAAACAAAGGATAAAGGCTCAAAGTGTATTTGTACCCACCCGTTCTTCGTGATGTTCTTCAATCCTAAGCTCAGTTAATTGTGCATTTTGAACTCTAATTGAGTCTGGAATGACGTTTTGGTGATGGTTCAAACAGGTTAAGTTTGTCGGAAGGCCGTCATTTTCTACAACATTTTTTCATTTTGTTGAGGATTTGTAGTAACCTCTTTTGATTGATTTTTTATCCCTAATTTTTGCCTGACTTTTCCTGTTTTGAGATTACAGTCAGCGGGATGCCCCAGTTTTCTTAAGTCTCCTTTGTAGGTTTTGACTTAGTGGACTTTTCTTTTTGAGAGATAATGACTGCTTATGTGATTGGGAACCATCAATTTCTTTTGATTCCAGAGGAATGTTTTGATGTCATTCATTGTATTACAAGATGAGAGTTTGCGGCTAAACGCGCATTTGAATTAACTGAGAGACTACCCTGCCCCAGGTTTTAATTAAAGGTTTCAATTTGTGTTAAAACAGAAAACTTCTACTTCTTTGGCTTGAAGGGGTTGACTAGGGATTATCTTCCTTATAACTCCAGTGTTTAGGATTTGAAAGAAACGCATGTACATCGTCAGCAAGGTCTGTCCAAAAGCATACTGTATGAGATTATTGTTTTCGTCATCCTCCCTCTAAAGGCTTGTAACTTTTAGCAAAAGTTGAATGTCATAAAGTGAGTAAAAAGCATATTTTAAATGTAATGAAAATGAAATAATTCAAGACAAGCATATGCAATGTATTAATGAAACAAAGTTTGACATTAATAGGCAATTGTTTGAATAACAAAAGAAATTACAACTTGAAAATTCAAATGAAACAAAAGCCTTCAATGATTTGGCATAGGAGCAGTGATCACGTTTGGAGTCTCTTGAGGGTCAAACTCGATCTCCTTGGCATCAATCAAGTATTGAATCTCGTTCTTCAAAATCCAACAGCCATCGGTGTCATGTCCGGGACTGTCAGAATGATAGGCACATCTTACGCTCGGATTGTACTTAGAAGAGGAGGTATCAGGATTTTGAGGAGGATCCTTTAGTGTGATCAGTTTCACCTTCAGCAATTATTGTAATGCTTGAGACAAAGGCATGTTGATGTTAGTGTACCGCCTTTCTTGATATCTTACCCTACGCCTATTGCCCTGTCTTTGTTGAACATATGTAGGATTAGAGATCAGGATTGCCCCTACCTGTTGATCATGACGACTCTTTCGGCTGTACACAGCATTAGACTCTTTCTTTCCATTGTCTGGTTTTTTCTGAACAGCAGAGGGTGTAATTCCTTGGATCTTTCCACTTTTGATGCCAGCTTCGACCCTTTCACCAGTCAGTATAAGCTCGGTGAACCCGATCGAGGAGCTTCTGATTAGGTGTTTGAAGAAAGGCCCTGTCAAAGTTCCCATGAAGATGTCGATCAGCTCCCTGTCAGTTAAAGGGGGTTACACCCTACCAGATAGATCTCTCCACTTTTGGGCGTATCCTTTGAAGCTCTCGTTGGAACCCATGGTCATGTTCTGCAATTGCATGCGAGTTGGTGCAAGATCAGCGTTGTACTGATACTGTTTGTAAAAAGCAGCAGCTAAATCCCCCCAAGTGTGGATGCAAGAACTCTCCAATTGATAGAACCACTCGAGTTGAGTCCCTACCAGGCTTTCTTGGAAGAAATGGATCCAAAGCTTTGGATCAGTTGTTTATGGTTGAATCTTGCGAACATAAGACTTTAAATGCATCTTAGGGAAAGAGACTCCATCGTATAGGGAAAAGGTAGGGATTTTGAACTTTGGCGGGATGACCACTCCAAAAACCAAACCCATGTCTCCTAAATCCAAGCCAGGTGTCTGTTGAATCTCCATAGCACTGAGGCGATCCTCCAACTGTTTGTACTTGTCATCAGTGGGAGGATATTGTTCTGCAGAGTAGTCAGCTTCGGCTTCATTAATCTCTAGACTATTGTCTTCTTCATGACTATCCCCCATGTTGGATGGAGTTGAAAGATCTAGAGCTCTTTTGACTAGTCCTCTAGGTCTTCTTCTCAAGTTCAGGATGCCTACTGACTTCTTGGACTTCTTCCCTTTGTCTTTGAGAAGGAGAGTTTTCAGGTCTTATTGCCCCTTAGCCATAGCCAGGAACATTTGTTGGAATTGAGCGTTTTGAGCTTAGAGATCTTTCATCGTCTGTTCCATATCCATCTTACTGAAATAAATAGTAGGAAGATAAGGAGGCCTGTATGGGAGAAACCTATCATGATATGATGCATGATATGGGGATGCATGTTTTCAAGGATCTCGCGGGGTAAACACAAGAAAAAGTTAAAAGTTGAACTTCGATCAACATCTTTGATTGGAGAACTTTGTATTGGTGGATGTCCTTCCACGAGAATCAAGCTCACCATGTCAAGTGGGTCATAGCCCTTGACTCGAGTTTGCCATACTTAATCTTTGACGGAGTTTGGTCAGAGGAAAATAAATCCCCCTTGCCCCTCGATAGACATATGGTTCATTGTGAACCTGCATCAAAGACCCTCGAGATCCTTGAAATGGTTATTGAAAATGCTATGTTATGACGTTATGATGTTATGCACAAGTATATGAAGTAAACAAGCTTATACAAATAATCATGTACACACAAAGCAGACAAATCCTTAGGTTTAGGCTTGCATGGGATTTTATAGGTAAATATCCTCTTGAAGTTTAGTTGGCTTAAACCTGTCCTAGCAATAGTAACCGGGTTCTAAGGAGCTCAATATCACCGGATTGTTTCCTTGGTCATTGTTTCAGCTCAAGCCTCTTTAATGGCAACCGAAATATCCAGAGAAACCAAACCTCAATGAGTGTAGTATCGAGTATCTACCAACTTCAGACTGCACCAAAGCCGGTCATCTCACTACATCCTAAAGGCCAAGTTAGTCAAGTAAAGGTTCTAGAAGTTCATTAGTGCTTCATGACATCACTCAGCGGCCCCGTATTCTCTTAATTAACTCAAAGGCTACCGGTACATACAAATATGCCACACTAACATAACTATTGCTTAGACCATGTCGGTATACCCCGCACAGTTTCCACAACGTATTGTTATTTACCTATAATGTTTCCCAAATTCGGGTAGAGGATTTCAAACCCAAACAAAGAACCATAATGTAAAGCAAACAAGTCAAACAATGTAAGCAAATAAATGTGATCTAGCCCTAAGGTAACCCCACTTTTTTAGAAAATTCCCCAGCAGAGTCGCCAGTTCTGTGATACAGTGGGAGAACTGACTTGAGGTTTTTCTTTTTGTCGTAAAATGTTTCGGTTTAGCAAGAGTCGCCATCGACTTTTCTTTTATCCAAAAAGGAAAGTTGAAAAAGCACAGGAAAGACCTTTAGAGATGTTTTTTGAGTTCGGGGGGTAGATTATGAAAAGGGAAGGTATTAGCACCCTTTTCATCCATGGTTTTCCATGGGCTCTTAGTTACTTGCTAAATCACTTGCTTTTGTTTGAATGTGTGCTTGTGGTGGTGATTTTTGAAAGTATTTTGAAAATGGAACTTCGTAATGGTTCTCGTTTCTATAAGAACGCCTACAAAGTGTTTGTTTCGAAAATAGTTCAAAAGTGTGTTTGTGAGATGTGTTTTTGAAATTATTTTGAAAATGGAACTTCGTAATGGTTCTCGTTTCTATAAGAATGCCTACAAATTGTTTGTTTCCAAAATAGTTCAAAGATGAGAGTGTGGGTAAAAATGTTTTTGTTGTGAGCAAGAGAGTAACTAAGAGTGAATCTACCTACTCGAAAGGTCTTAAATATGCTTTTCCTCCTCCTTTAGATGTTGCTATCTTACCATTGTTTTGGTAAGAAGCCCCATCGTTGGATGTGAAAGGACGGGCATTGGGACGTTTGTATAGTCATAGAAGGCAACATATGGGACGTTTTAACAATGTCGTTTTAGGGACTAGATCGTTTACCGAAGGCAACATCAAGGGTCATCGAGGGACTACGATCTTTTATCGAGGGTCTTTTGCTAAAACGCCCATGTTCGAGGGATATGACTATTTTCTGAAAGGCGACAAAGTGAGATTGCCCTAGGGGTGCATGTGTGAATAGTGTGTTTGATTGCATGCATTTTGTCTTGTATTTGAAAGTCATCTATTTATTGATTTTATCTTGTCATACATCCTATTTACTAACTGTGATACGGTGGGAGAACTGACTAGTGTTTTGCGTTTGTATTCGCACTTGTGCGGTTGAGCAAGAGTCGCCACCGACTTTTTATTTTATCCTAAAGGAAAGGTTAAAAAAGCACAGCAAAAACCTTTTGAGATATTTCGTGGGTTCGGGGGGTATATTATGAAAAGGGAAGGTATTAGCACCCTTTTCATCCATGGTTATCCATGGGCTCTTAGTTACTTGGTTTTTTAGATCACTTGCCTTGATTTTCGATTGCTTGAAAATGGTGTACGTGTGAGTGTTTTTGAAAATGTTTTGGAAGAAGATGCCTTGTCTTAGGCTAACCTTGTAACAATTCTTTACTCGAATATTTTACAAAGGCGTGTATCTTTTCGAAAAGATGTTTCAAATGTTTTTGAGAGTTTGTTTGAAAGTGTTGTGGATTGTGGTTTTTGAAAGGAAGGCAAGTGTTTTTACAAGTTGATCTCAAGTAACTAAGAGTTTTTGTCTACCCTATTGTACTCAAAGGCTTTTTGTTATGTTTTAACCCTTTTTAACAATTTTGTTCCACCATTGAATTTGGTGGACAATCTTGCGTTTAGGAAGTTTATTCGGGACGGGCGCGGGTCATCGTATGGACCACGAATGCAATGGTGCCAAGTATCTTTGGGCATTTTCTTTAAGGGGCTTGATCATTTGTTTAGGCAACATTTTGAAAGTGTTATCGAGGGACTATGATCATTTGATTTGTTTGTTTTGCCCAAAGAGACCTAACATGCAATATGGCCCATTTTGGAAGGCAACATGTGGGATTACCCTAGAGGGTGCAAGTGTGATTGTGTATTGATTTCATGTATTTGTCTTGTATTAGGTTATCTAGCGTTTGATTTTATGTACATGCAAACCCTAGGTCTAACCATGGTATAATTGAAAGCGGTAAATTGCGAAAATGTAAAGTCTACGCTATTACAAAATAGTATCCGGGAGTGGGGGTACATGTGTATGAATGGGGATGAGACTTATAGTATCCAATAAGTTACAACCAAATCGAATTTGCGATCAAATGTAAATAAGGAATATCAATGTATAAGATAAACAAATGTGTATAGGGGCGATGTGAATGTATTTGTATTGTGTAAGTGTGAGATGTATTGTATAAGTATGTGATTATTTACAGGTGCGACAATGTGAAATTAATGTGTATTAAGGTATTGTTGACCTAAATATGCGTTTAATAAATCTTTGATTTGTATATTTTTAATATGCACAAAAGAAAATGTTTTAATTGAATGTTTTAAGTTCTAATTAAATTATGTATAAAAATGATGTTTTAAGAAAAGAAACTATTTCTAAGTTTTAGTTATGTATACAAAAAGTATTTTTTCATTTGTTATGTACAAAAAGTGTTTTAATTAAAAGAATAAAAAAGGTATTTTCAATTTTAATTATATGATGTAGAAAATGTATTTTATTATTTATGTACAAAAATTTCTTAAGAAAGGAAAATGTATTTGTTTTAAAAAGAATTTATATACAAAGTGTGTTTTAATCCAATATCAAGAATGGGATTACGTATATTAGAAAAAATATATCTTTAGGCATTTTTAGTATTAATGTACAAATAAGTATTTTACTAAAAGAGGTTTAACACTCTAATCACATTATATTCTTTGTATTAATATATTAATGTTTTATTGTATTATTTAATTATATTAGTATATATTTCTTTCAAAAGAGTTAAGTCAAAATAAAATTTAGTTTGTAGAAAAATGAAATGAAGGGAAGAATAGAAAAAGAAGCGGGCCTAGGAAAGTGTTTAAGGCCCAACTCAGAATTGGCATAAGGGGGTGTGAATGGGAATATAGTGGGCTTAGGTGTGATAGAAACGGGCAAGGCCCAGCGGGTGAAACAAGCATTTTTAGGGTTAGAGGGTTTCGTTTCAGTTGGACACTGGCTTAGGGTTTGTACAGCGCGCCGTTCATAGAGTTTCGTTCATCTTCGTCTTCTGGATACAATTCCTCCGTCTAGCCACCAGCGCCACCCCCCAAATCTCTCTTCCCTCTATGGCTTGAGCCCAGTGGTCTTATGATACAAGGTTTTATTTCAATGTTTATGTTCTTTTTACGAATTGCATGCTTTATTTCAATTTGAATCTTGACCCTTAAACCTGTATTATTATGGAGGTGGTGGAGAAGAAAGAGAGAGAAAAGCTTACTACCTTCGTTCTTTGGAGATGGAGGAGAGGTAAGGTAGGTGGAGGCGCTCAGGCGGCCGGAACAAGGAAGTTGAGGCGGAGATACGTGATGCTTGCTCTTTGGTAACTTTTACCTTTTCTGCCACTTTAGGGTTTGATGATGATGACTTAACTGAAAACCTTATTTCTTGATGTTCACCTCTTTCTTCTTCTTCTTTGCCACTGTATGCTTGTTGAAATGCTTGCTTGTGTTGCCTAATTTGACATGTTTCTGAATGCCTTGAGATTAGCATGCTTCTTTGGTTGTCTTTGAATTGCCTGTGATGTTGCTTCTTCTGAGACTTGCCTACTTCGTTCGTATGCCCATATTGCCTTAGATTTTCTCCCTTCTTCTGACTCGTGTTGCCTCGTTGTTAGCTTAGAATGCTTGCTTCTCTAATGGCCAGTGATGATACATTCTGAGGCCTGTCTGTGTATCTTCTTTGCCTTCTTGTGTATGCTTGCTTAGAATGTGCTTCTGAAACACCCTATGATGATGTAAATCTGAGGGTTTGGTATTGGGGTTTGGAAATTGGTTTAGGCCATGAAAGTTTATGAGATTTGATGCAGTATGCTATGGCAGGTCTGAGGCCTTTTGGTGAGACAGGCTTATGTTGTGAGGTTTTTGACAGGCAGGGTGAGGCTTTGAATGGTTTTAGAGCTTCAACAGGTTTTCTGGTTTTTTGGTCTTCTTTTGCCCCTTTGCTTTGACAGGGATCTTATGGTTCTTGAATGGCTTCCAGGTTATGTTTGGTTTTAGGCCATTGCAGGTTTTGAATGGCTTGATGCAGTGGGCTATGGTTTATGGCCTGAGACTTGAACTGAATGGTATCGGCTTTTGGTTTAAGGTGTTTGACAGGTGAGGCTTCAGGCTTGCTTGGCATATGCAGGTGGTACTGGTTTTTTGGCCTTGTTCAGGCCACTTGACAGTTCTTGGGCAAGTTTGCTATGGGATGGAGGTTTTATTGTTTTAGTAGGTTTTATGCAGGTTTGGCATTTTTACTGGTTTTTGATGTTTAGGTGTTTGATGTAGCAGGTACAGGCTTGGCCTTGACAAGTTTTTGTTAAGCTTGAGGCTTCAGTTTGTATATTTTGCTCCTCCTCTTTGGTTCTGTGTTTAGTTCTTTTTTTGTATATTTTCTTATGCCTCTCGCCTAAAGCCTGAACCCTGCTTACTTATCTCTTTTCTTCTCTCTCTTAGTACAGCTAAATATGTTAAAATATGTTTGTTGCTGTACTTTTTCTGAAGGGGCCACCCTTGTTGGGAAATGATGATATGAATAGGTTGCTTGCATAATAGATTTCCTCTGCATTCTTTATCTTTTCTTGACAGCTTTGAGTAGACTTTGGCATATTTGACAGCAAGTTGTACTTTTGGATTTGGACAGAAAGTTGCAATTTGGATTTTTTCAGTTTGGTTTGAACTTGCTTCTGAACTATGCAGTTTGACATTTTGAACTTATGCATTTTGACACTTTGCATTTTTTCTCAACTTTGCATTCATGATTAAATAAAATTCTTCCCTCTTTGTGAACCGGGAGGAATCCCGTGATTTGCAGAGAGGGTTAACTGATCCCAATCAGTGGCCCTTAATGATGAATTTCTTTTATCTGTCTTTATTTATTTATCAGTCACTGACTTTTCTCCTTTTCTTTTTGCAGATGAATAATTGAATGGAGAGGGGTACTAAATGAAGACTGAAGAATTAGAAGAAATAGGATAGTTTTCTTTTTTATTTAAATTTAAATTGATGCAAAACCATTGTTTGTAATTAAATTATAAACAATAATTGTACAGTTAATTTAAGAATAAATAAAAGTTTCCATTATCCGATTAATTCTGGTTTTCTCTTTATTGTTTATTTATTATTTAAAACTCTTTGAATTAAAATAATTGAAAAATAAATTTCAATCACTTAATTTAGAATAATAAATAATTTAAATAAAACAATGCCTTAATAATTGATCAGTTAATCCTGGCCTTTCCCATATCCAAAGCAAAGTAACAGTTAACCGAAACAAACCAAACAGGCGCATTCCCTCTTCACTGATTTCTTACCAAGCACTGTAAATCCAAACTGCATATTTCTTTTGACCGGCTCAAACAAACCAACGTGAATTCAAACCAACTGCCTCTTTCACTGATTAAATCAAAACAATGCGAATTCAACCCGAATCTCGGAATAACTTGCAAAGTGCTGTGGAATTTTAATCTTTCTGAGAATATGCCCATAAAACCTTAATTCCTGATTAAATGCCAACGAACATTCGCCTGATCAAAATTGAGCCAGAATCAACCAAAACCCTAAGCCAATTGTGTGAAACAATCCAGAGCCCTGAAAGATCAATAAAAACCCTAATTGCGTCTGACTGACGAGAAAAGTCTATTTGACCGATTCTTGAGCCAGTTTGAAAAATCAGGAAATGCCTGAAGCTGAGATTTCTTGTGGAAAAATGCGAGGGCAAATTTTGGGGTACAACACTAACAATATATGAAAAGCAAATAAAATGCGGAAAACAAAATCTAAGTTATTACATCGCTTTAGGGGGATGGGGGTACAAATTTACAATGGGGATGAAGTAGAAACTGAAATATTACAACCATATCGAATGATAATGAAAAAAATATAGAAACAATGTAAAATAAAAGGAAAACTGCAATTTGAACTGCTATGTGTCGACCCATGCTGCTATGCATCGACACATAGCTTTTCCTTGCTCTTGTAAAACAAAATCTGCTCAGTATGAGTCGACACATAATAGGATGTGTCGACTCATGCACCTTCTTGCATCGATGCGAAACGCGTATGTGTCGACTCATAGTCTTTTCCCACTTCTGTTTTGTAACCTGAAATCAGTATGAGTCGATGCATGGGGGTTATGTGTCGACTCATACCCTATTTTTTCACTAGGATGAGTCGACACATGAGGATATGTGTCGATACATGCTGCATTTTCCTGCCTTAAACATTATTTTACTGAATGTACATGTTAGCTTATGGCATATGATGGATAAACATGAACAACAAATGATTGAATAAGCCTAAACAAAGTGCAGATGACTAGTTCAAAAAGATATTAAAGTACTACATCTTGTCTTCAAAATAAACAAATCATTAATGATGTATAGAGAGATGTCAAATCAAGAAGACTTACCTCTGGACTGCACTGTCTGTTTTAAATCTGAATGTTTTTCCAAATGTGATGAATACCTCAATGAATCTCCGGAAAGCTACTCCGGACTGTTGAAACTAAGCTAGACTATACTATAATGTTTTTGGTGTTTTGAAGATGGAGATGAATAGCAACATATGAACTGTTTTTGTGATGTTTTGGACCATATTTGTATGTGATGAGTTGTATGGTGGAGCAATGGGTTGGATTTCTGTTTTGAACAAGATCAGTTTTGGTTTTGAAAATGAGTCAAAGTTGCACATAAATATTGTTTTTCTGCTCAACAAAACCCTCTATCTTCTCTCTAGAAATTTTTTAACCTCTCTTCAAAATCCAACCTCCTTGTCTTCTGAGACAGTCCTCTTTTGTAGACCCCTTGACTGTGGTTTAGGGGGGAAAATAAATAAGTTGTTTGAATTGTTTTTGCCTACTGCTTTGATACTTTCTTCACATAATTTTCCTTTGCCATTTTGGTGCAATTTTGGGGTTGTTGTGGTGCAGGTTTGGGCAGACTGCATAGAGCAGTTTTGGACTGTATTGGCAGCATTTATACTTGGGAGGCAGCATAGCACAAGCTTTCTTGCAGGGAAGCATAGGATGTTGTAGCAATGTGATATATCATATTTTCTTCAATTTTGGACAGCATAGTTTGTAGCATATCACAAATTTAGTCTTGTGCACATTATGTCAAAGGCAAAAATATTGTGACAAGGTTTTAATCAAGACATAGTTTTAGAATTTGTAATTTTGCAAAATGTCACTTTGTAATAACTTGAATTACTTGCATCATCTTGAATTATTTGGAGTTGTAGTAAAATGCCATGAATAAAATGAAATTAACCAAGTATAGAAAATACTTAGAAAAATCTCAAATCTTGCAAAGTTGGATTTTTTATTCTCTTGACTTCTTAACGATCAAGCTTGATATTTTTGAATATCTTGATGAAATTTGATATTTGGGTTGTAATGTTGACCAAAAAGTCAAAGTTTGACTTTCCTGTATGCAATTGACCATTTTGCCCTTGTGCCAATTTGAAGCCTAAATTGATGTATCAATGCTGCAAACTTGACGTCTTAGAATATCTTGTGAGCAAATACTTGAAAAATGAGAAGGCAAATTTTGGGGTACAACATCAACCCTTCAGAGTTAACAAAGAGAAAGGAAAGATCTCACTGAGGTAAAGCTATTTATGTCGAATCCAACCCTAGGGTTTCATTTCCCCCTTTTAGATTTACGCATAACCAAGCGAAATCTGAAAAATCAAGCATGAGATTAGTAACCAAGAGGACCAGAGGAAGAAATTGATATAAGAAAATTTAGGTTTAGGACATCGTCGTCGTCGCTGCTGCAGTAAGTCGATTTCCAGCGCATCGGCATCCTCTTCTCCGGCAAGAACTTCAGAGGACGAGAGAGAAAGAGAGCAAGTGAGAGAAGGGTTTGTGACAAATGAACAATAACCCTTTTGTTGTTCTTTTCTGATAATGGGCTAAGCCCATTTTCCAAACCCAATTCCATACTCCGCGTCACCCCTCCCCCCCCCCCCCCTATTTTCCTTTCTCACACCAGTTTACCAGTTTGGGCCTCACCCAAATCAACACAGGCGGAACTCCCTTCACTCATACACACGCCCCTACTATTCAGTATACCGCTCAAATCATATTTTTTTATTCCTTTTGCTGTGTGCAAAAAACTGCCATTGGACCAGACTCTAACCAAAAACTATTTTCTACAAAATACCCCAAATCAAAGTTTCACCCCCTTGACTTATTTTATTTATTTTATTTTATTTTTTTCTTTTCTTTCTTTTAGTTATTATTATTAATATTATTACAGTATTTATTTTTATTAATAAAAATATCAAAAAAATATTTTATTTATTTACTCATATTTACTTCTTTTAGACTAAAAGACCAAAATATTTTCTTATTAAATTCATTTTCCTTTCTTAAAAATTAATTAAATAATTAGATTTAGATTTATTCTTATTATTTATTTAGAACTTAGGTTTCTTTAATTAGTTAATTTCATGTATACTATTTCTAATATAATTAAAACCACTTTCTACAAAACCCTAAAAAAATTGTTTTCTTTAAATTAATTTATTTTACTAACTTAATTTTAATTTTCTTATTTTTAGTTAATTATTTTATTTTAGTTAACTAGGTCAAAAAACCTTTCTTAATAAAAATATAAACAAATTCATACTCTTTCCCATTTATTCATGCTTGTACATTATTATTTCAATTCTTGTACATTATTCAATATGGTTGTAATAGTTAATTAGATTTAAAATTCTTGTAATTTCCCCATTTGTAAATTTGTACACCCCCTCCCCTGATGATGTAATAGCTTAGTATCTTTATTTTCCGCAATTTAATGATTTATATATAAATGCTAGTAATTAGGATTTGTATGGGAAGATAAAATTAATGCTTAGAAAACCCTAATTCAAAGATAAAATCATGCATGTAAATTAATACACTTGCACACTTACACACTTAGGGTAAATCCACTTTGTTGCCTTACAAAAGTGGCCATGTTATGCATGTGAGATGTCTTAGAAAAAAGCAATAAAAAATACATCATAGTCCCTCGATGACGCTATCAATGTTGCCTTTCAAAATGATCTTAGTCCCTTAAAAATAAATTCTAAGACATCTTACAACATTGCTAATCATGGCTATACAATGACCCATGCCCGTCCCTTTTACATCCAAAGATAGGGTTACTTACCAAATTAATGGTAAGATAACAATGTCAAAGAAAAGAGGAAATAAACATGAAAGACTTTTGAGTAGGTAGAGTGTTCCTAGTTGCTTGCTCAATTTCAAACCAAAACATCCTTGCTATTTTCAAAACAAATACCAACACTTTCAAAATATCTTTCAAACTTGAAACATTTTCAAAAGACAAACACTTTGTACGCGTTCTTATAGAAACAAGAGCCATTACAAAGAAGACACCCTTTTCAAAATCTCTTTCAAAAAACACATTCCACAAACACCTCTTTGAACTATTTTTGAAACAAAATTTTGTATGCGTTCTTATAGAAACGAGAACCATTACAAAGACATTTTCAAAATACTTTCAAAAACCACACCACAAGCACATTCAAACAAAATCAAGTGATCTAGAAAGCAACTAAGAGCCCGTAGATAACTACGGATGAAAAGGGTGCTAATACCTTCCCTCTTCATAATCTACCCCTGAACTCAAGAAAACATCTCAAAGGTCTTTTCTATTCTTTTCAACCTTTCCTTTTGGATTAAAGAAAAGTCGGTGGCGACTCTTGCTATCCGCAGAAATTGCAATCTGTAAGTACGAAGTGCGCCTAAGAGGGGGGGGTGAATTAGGTACTTTAAAAATTCTGGTTTTTAGTGATGATGGTTCTTATTTTTCTAGTTATAAGTAAGTTTAGAAAAGCTTAAAAATGCAGAAAAATAAAGAGACATGAGCGATATATCCTGGTTCCCCTCCCAGTCCGAGAGTACTCCAGTCCCCTTTCAACATGAAAGAGATTTCCTTATTATGGCAAACTTAAACAAGAACTACCAACCAAACCAAGAACAATCTTCTTGGACCAAGAACAATCCTCTTGGATTTTCACTAAGTTACCTATGAGAACAATCCTCTCAAAGTAACAACACTTGTATCCAACAACTTGGAAAGACAAGATTTTTACAAAAACACTTAAACTTAATTCCAACAATCTTGGAAAATAAGTAAGTAAATATCAATTTGTGAGTTTGAGTGAGTAGAGTAATATTGATCACTTAGAGTGATTTGACAATGTATAATCTTCTTCTTTCAATAATAATATTGTACAATGACTCAAGATATATTTGCTCAAAGTTTTCTGTTTGTTAATGTATGAAAATATGCAGAAAACTTATGCATGAAAATGAAGAATGCTTGAGTTTGTATTTTAAAATGTCAGAAAATATTTATGAAAGAAGGTGTTAGATCTGGATTTGAAATTGAATATTTATATGTTCATAACACCCTTTTGAAACATCATGAAGATCTGGAAATGTATCATGAACAAATGCCAAGTTTGAGTGAAAAGATGTAATGAAAAGGCATGATGAAAAGGTATGAACAAAGCTGTTATTTTTCAAATTCGTGCAGTATGCAATCGATTGCACCCTTGATGTAAATCAATTGCACAAGGTTTTTAACAGCTATTTTTTCAAAATCTTTAAGAGTGCAATCGATTGCACTAACAATGTAATCAATTGCATGCAAAGTCAGTAGCAAAAATTAACTGAGTGCAATCGATTGCACTAACAATGTAATCAATTGCATGCAAAGACAATAGCAAACATTTTGAAAAATTTAAGTATGCAATCGATTGCATAGGTAATGTAAATCGATTGCACATAGAAACAGAAGCAAAAGATCTGAAATTTTGAAGTGTGCAATCGATTGCACTAAGATGTAAATCGATTGCATGCAGAAGAAAAATGAAATTTTATCTTTGAAAAGCTTGAGTAATGATTCTTAAACATTTCTTTTTCATTTTTGAGCATCTATATCTTAAGATCAAAGTAGATAATATTATTATACCTTTAAAGTTGTTGAGAGCTTTGAATGAAGATATTATCCTTAGATGCTTAGATGCTTGATCACAAATATTTGCCTTCTTTGTTAGCCATAGTTTGTCTTCATCAAAACAAAAGCTTATTTGTGAAGCTTGATTTTACACGATCAAACGCAAAACAACCAAGTCAGTTCTCCCACCGCGTTACAGAACTGGAGACTCTGCTGGGGAAAACTTAAAAGTGGGGTTACCTTAGGGTTTAATCATATTTACTTTCTTTCATTATTTGATTTGTTTGCTTTACATTTTGGTTCTTTGTTTGGGTTTAAATCCTCTACCCGGATTCGGGGCACCTTTTTAGGTAAGTAGCAATAAACTGTGAAGGAACTGTGCAGGGTATACCGACACGGTTGAAATAGTAGCTACATTGATGCGATACTTTAGTGTGTACCGGTAGCCCTTGAGTAATCAAGGAGAATACGGGGCTGTTGCATGGTATCATAAAGTGCCAACTGACCTTAGCACCTTAATTGACCAACTTGGCTTGTAGGACGTAGTGAGATAGTCGTCTTTGGTGTAAACCCAAAGTCGGTTGATACACGATGCTACACTCATTAAGGTTTGACCCTTGAAATTTGTTTGGTGGCAAGTCAATTGTCTATCGGAATGAGATTTGGGGGAAAGACCAGTGATATTGAGATCCCTTAGAACCCGGTTACTATATTTAGGACAGGTTAAACCAATCCAACTTCAAGAGGGTACTTACCTACAAAACCCATGCAAGCCTAAACCTAAGGGCTTGTCTGCTTTGTGTGTATATGATTATTTGTATATAAACTTGCTTATTTCGCATACTTGTACATAACATCATGACATCATACCATAGCATTTTCAATAACCATTTCAAGGATCTCAAGGGCCTATGATGCAGGGTCGCATTGAACCAAACATCCATCAAGGGGCAAGAGGATTTATTTTCCTCTAACCAAACTCCGTCAAAGATCAAGTAGAACAACTTGAGTCAAAGGTTATGACCCACTTGACATGGTGAGCTTAATTCTCGTGGAAGGACATCCACCGATGCAAAGCTATTGGTCAAATTTCAACTTCTGACATTTTCTTGTTTACCCCGCGAGATCCTTGAAAAAATTGCATACATATATCATACATATCATTGTATAAACATGTTTCATAGCAGGTTTCTCATCTTCTCCGTTGTTTATTTCAGCAATGGCTCCTGAACAAACAATCAAAGACATCCAGGCTCAAAACGCCCAACTTCAAGAGATGTTCTTGAATCTGTCCAAGGGACAAGAGGAGGTGAAAACTCTCCTCACCAGGGGAATGATCAGGGGGAATCCTGAAGACGGCAGAGATGACCAGCTAGAGAGGCTACAAACCTAAATAGCAATAATGAAGGTCCAAATGATGGGACAACTGGTGGGCCAGATGGCTCTTATCCAAAATATGGCTCGAGGATAAGAAGCGCTGAAAGTTCTTGTCAACCAACTTCATCAAGACGGTTGTAACCGTATGAAACAAATAGTCAAGATTGGGGATCAAGTCACCTTTCAGCCTCCTATAAGACAAGGAGCCAGTATGGTGGAAAATAGACTGTTCCAAATTGCTACCGCGTCTCGAGTCCAACAACAACCTTGCCAACAATAACAAAGGAATCAACACAAGGAGGTCACACCTAAGAGACAATTTACCAGGATTGGCATGTCGCTAGCTCAGGTGCTACAACACTTGTTGAAGGAGGAGCTAATTACATTAAAGGCTCCTCCCCAGAATCCTAACACTGCTGCTCATAGTTACCATCCCTATGAGAGGTGTGCATACCATTCTAATAGTCTTGGGCACGACACGAACAATTATTGGGCTCTGAAGAATAGGATTCAAGACCTAATTGATGAAGGAGTGTTGGAGTTTACATAAGACGATCAACTGGAACTTTTTTATCACCCCTCAAGGGCATCCACATGAAGCAACGATCTGGGCGAGGAAATTTTCTTTTTGTTTGAATTTTCAATTGTAATTCATTTTTTTATTCAAACAATTATCTATTAATGTCAAACTTTGTTTCATTAATGCATTGCACATGTTTGTCTTGAATTCATCCATTCGTTTTCACTATATTTAAACTACGCTTTTATTCTCTTTATGACATTCAACTCTTGCTAAAAGTTACAAGCCTTTAGAGGGAGGATGACGAAAACAATGCCATAATTTCATATATTATGCTTTTGGACAGACCTTGCTGACGATGTACATGCGTTATTTCAATTCCTAAACACTGGAGTTATAAGGAGGACAAACCCTAGTCAACCCCTTTGAGCCAAATAAGTAGAAGTTTTCTTTCTTACACAAATTGAAACCTTTAATCAAAACCTAGGGCAGGGTCGTTTCTCAGTTAGTTCAAACGCGCGTTCAGTACACAACAAATGACATCAAAAACATTCCTTCTGAACCAAAAGATGATGATTGGTTCTCTATCAAATAGGCAGTCATTATATCTCGAAAAGAAAAGCCCACTAAGTTAAAACCTACAAAGAAGAACACCGGGGCATCCCGCTGACTGTAATCTTAAAACAAGAATTGTCAGGAAAAAAATTAGGGATAACAAATCAAAAGAAAGAGGACACTACGAATCCTCGACAACATAAAAAAATGTTGCAAAAATGACTGCCTTCTGATAAACTAAACTTGTCTGAACCATCACCAAAACGTCATTCCAGACTCAATTGGAGTTCAAACGTACAATTAACTGAGTTTAGGGCTGAATAACATCACGAAGAATGGGTGGGTACAAATACACTTTGAGCCTTAATCCTTTATTTCTTAAACCATGAACCAAGCCACGCTACAACCCTTCAAAAGTCCTAATTGAAGCACGGGTTAGTTCGAAAGCATACTGTTACAAAAAGGTATCCTGACTCCTATAAGGCATTACTCTAAATCCTGAGTTGAATTTTTCTTACGAAATTTCTTTACTTGCTAAACTGCATTTTCAAAATTTCATGACAAGCATAAACTTTGCATTATTTGAATATCACTGTTTGCATATGGCTATTTGTTTGACAACGGAGAAATTCACACAACGAATATCTAGTGAACAAAAGCTCTCTCAGTGAACAAAACCACTTCGATTGGAAAGACGCTTCTAATGACAAATCTCTCATAATCAAGGGGCACGGCATGACCATTGTCTAACACATATGGGGCAGTCAAGTCAAGATTCAAAGAATCCCTCAAATAATTGTTGAATAACCAGGGGAAAATCTCCATATGCATCACTCAAGGGGCAATGTTATGTTGATCATGGGTTTGAATAATATCCATTATAAAGACTTCCGGTACCATCAATTTGCTTGTCTGTACCAATAGTATTAGACGGTGTCAGTATCAGATGGTGTCAGTATCATGTCTTCGGATCCTCCCATGACAGTTCTTAGAAAATTCTGAGACTTGACCAAATATCTTGGGTACCACCAATTTATTCGTTTGTGCCAGTAGTATCAGATGGTGTCAGTATCAGGTCTTCAGTTTCTTACACAACAATCTTAGAAAATATCTCTACAAAGTTCAAGGCTACCGGAAATGTGATCAAAATCTCAAGCGTAAAGGTGCACCAAATTAACTCTGAGGGCAAACAGGCTCCCACATAAAGGGTCATGTGCGACCAAGTAAACATTTTTTGGCATTACTACAACACTTACTACTAGGGGCAATGACAAATATCCCCAAGATCCTTCTCATAGGATGACTCCCGGCCAGAGTTTCAATCTCTGAAAACTTCTCACCAGCTGAGTCGACCTCAAGAACCCTCGAGGATTTTCCCTAGTGAAGAAGACACCTCTCCAACAGACCAACAACAGGGTTTATTTCCCCAACAAACTACAGATTCCCCAGTTTGAGTTTGCCTCTCCGACTACTACAAATCAAAGGACCACAACTCCTCTTCCCCAGTAGACTAATATACAATCCCCAACAAGTTATTGTAAAGCTTAGACCCGACCAGATATTAGTTCAACTTCGACTCCCTAGTAGAGCAACGAACAACCGAGACTTCTGAACTTTTTTCCCCGAGCAAGGATCAACACTCTCCACAGAATTTTCAACATTCCTCAGCAGAGCTCTCCTCAAACAATAAAACAGGAATCCTTGGTGGAAATATTATAAGCAAAGTTTAAAGATTCACTTACTCTTAAACAGCATTCTGGGACTTGGTGACTCCCCAACATTTGTCAAGGATTTATTTTCCAAGACAAAATTACATTTCAACAACATCCATAGCATATGCATACAAAATACATATAACACAAATCTAATTTATTTTGAGAACATCATTATGCAATACATACATCATGACATTGCCTACAACTAACTCTTTAACTTTTCAGAAAAGATCAATCAACAGACAAAGATCATCATCTTTTTGGAGTAGCAATCATCCAAGATTCCTCCATCATCTTTTTGGAGTAGCAATCGTCTCAGATTCCTTCATCACACATCATTATCAAAGAAAATTCAAGACCTTATTTGGTTCAGTCAGATCGACATTAAGATCTCTCTGATTCCTATTCCAGTTGAAGATATTCCAAGACTTTTTTCTGGTTTAGTTGAATTGATCATAAGATTCTTCTAATTTCCATTCCAGTCAAAGTTTATTCAAGACCTCTACTGGTTCAGTTTAAATCTCTCAACGGTTTATCCTGATTCTTTCTAGTAGACATTTTCTCTGGTTTAGATAAATCGCTCCAAGAATTATTCTGATTCTTTCCAGTTAAAGAAAATTCAAGACCTTATCTAGTTCAGTTAGATCGATACTATCTCTCTGATTCCTATTCCAGTTGAAGATATTCCAAGACTTTTGTCTGGTTCAGTTAAATCGATCCTAAGATTCTTCTGATTTCCATTCCAGACAAAGTTTATTCAAGACCTCTACTGGTTCAGTTTAAATCTCTCAACGGTTTATCCTGATTCTTTCTAGTAGACATTTTCTCTGGTTCAGATAAATCGCTCCAAGATTTATTCTGACTCTTTCCAGTTAAAGAAAAATCAAGACCTTCTTTAGTTCAGTTAGATCAATACTAAGATCTCTCGGATTCCTATTCCAGTTGAAGATATTCCAAGACTTTTGTCTGGTTCAGTTAAATCGATCATAAGATTCTTCTGATTTCCATTCCAATCAAAGTTTATTCAAGACCTCTACTGGTTCAGTTTAAATCTCTCAACGGTTTATCCTGATTCTTTCTAGTAGACACTTTCTCTGGTTCAGATAAATCGCTCCAAGATTTATTCTGATTCTTTCCAGTTAAATAAAATTCAAGACCTTCTCTGGTTCAGTCAGATCGACACTAAGATCTCTCTGATTCCTATTCCAGTTGAAGATATTCCAAGACTTTTGTCTGGTTCAATTGAATCGATCCTAATATTCTTCTGATTACCATTCCAGTCAAAGTTTATTCAAGACCTCTACTGGTTCAGTTTAGATCTCTCAACGGTTTATCCTGATTCTTTCTAGTAGACACTTTCTCTGGTTCAGATAAATCGCTCCAAGATTTATTCTGATTCTTTCCAATTAAAGAAAATTCAAGACCTTCTCTGGTTCAGTTAGATCGACACTAAGATCTCTCTGATTCCTATTCCAATTGAAGATATTCCAAGACTTTTGTCTGGTTCAGTTGAATCGATCCTAAAATTCTTCTGATTGCCATTCCAGTCAAAGTTTATTCAAGACCTCTACTAGTTCAGTTTAAATCTCTCAACGGTTTAACCTGATTCTTTCTAGTAGACACTTTCTCTGGTTCAGATAAATTGCTCCAAGATTTATTCTGATTCTTTCCAGATAAAGAAAATTCAATACCTTCTCTGGTTCAGTCAGATCGACACTAAGATCTCTCTAATTCCTATTCCATTTGAAGATATTCCAAGACTTTTGTCTGGTTCAGTAGAATCGATCCTAAGATTCTTCTGATTTCCATTCCAGTCAAAGTTTATTCAAGACCTCTACTGGTTCAGTTTAAATCTCTCAACAGTTTATCCTGATTCTTTCTAGTATACACTTTCTCTGGTTTAGATAAATCGCTCCAAGATTTATTCTGATTCTTTCCAGTTAAAGAAAATTCAAGACTTTCTCTGGTTCAGATAAATCGATCCAAGATTTATTCCAATTCTTTCCAGTAAAAGAAAATTCAAGACCTTCTCTGGTCCAGTTAGATCGACACTAAGATCTCTCTGATTCCTATTCCAGTTGAAGATATTCCAAGACTTTTGTCTATTTCAGTTGAATCAATCCTAAGATTCTTCTGATTTCCATTCCAGTCAAAGTTTATTCAAGACCTCTATTGGTTCTGTTTAAATCTCTCAATGGTTTATCCTGATTCTTTCTAGTAGACACTTTCTCTGGTTCAGATAAATCGCTCCAAGATTTATTCTGATTCTTTCCAGTTAAAGAAAATTCAAGACCTTCTCTGGTTCAGTCAAATCGATCCTAAGATTCTTCTGATTTCCATTCCAGTCAAATTTTATTCAAGATCCCCGCTGGTTCAGATAAATCTCTCAATGATTTATTCTGATTCTTTCCTAGTAGGCACTTTCTCTGGTTCAGATAAATCGCTCAAAGATCTGCTCTGATTCTCTCCAGTTAAGGAATATTCGAGACCTCTTTTGGTTCAGTTTAAACCTCTCAACGGCTTATCCTGATACTTTCCAAATGAACATTTCTGATTCAGATAAATCTCTCAATAATTTGTTTTGATTCTTCTCCAGACCCCTGCCAGTTCAGTTTAGATCTCTCAACACTTTATTCTGATTCTTTCCCGCATACGCTTTCTCTGGTTCAGATAAATCTCTCAAGGATTTATTCTGATTCTTCTCCAAGTCCCTGTTGGTTCAGATAAATCTCTAAATGATTTATTTTAATTCTTCTCAAAGTCCCTGCTGGTTCAGATAAATCTCTCAACAATTTATTCTGATTCTTTTCTAGTAGGCACTTTCTCTGGTTCAGATAAATTGCCCAAAGATCTACTCCTATCCTCTCCAGTTAAAGAATATTCAAGACCTCTTTGGTTCAGTTTAAACCTCTAAACAATTTATCCTGATACTTTCCAAATGAACGTTTCAGGTTCAGATAAATCGCTCCAAGATTGATTCTGATTCTTCTCAGTCAAACAACAATCTTTCTTCCCCGACACTTCAATCAATTTTCCCCAACTGTCATGGGGAGGTCTAGCTTCTATGAGGGATTTGGAATCCTTCAAAGAGGCCAGGGGTGTCTCAGACTTCTTACATTCCATGACGGGGAATTTTTCAACAGTAACAATCTCAGAGCTTGAAAGGGTAACTCCTGCACCTCGCCTTCCACTTCCACATAACGATAGGTAGTCAGATTATTAATCATTATGTCTTCTTCCCTGCAAACAACGACAACTTGGTCATTCATAATGAACTTCAGGCATTGATGAAGAGTAGATGTCACAGCTCCTGCTACATGGATCCATGGATGACCCAAAAGGCAGGTATAGGATGGACGGATGTCCATAACATAGAATGACAAATAGAATGTGTGGGTACCAATCTTTACAGGTAAGTCCAATTCTCCATCCACAGATCTTCTTGAACCATCAAATGCTCGAACATTTAGAGTGGAAGGCCTCATCATTACTCCATCCATATTCAGCTTAAACAAAGTAGCCTTAGGCATCACATTGAGTGAAGAACCCGTATCCACCAAAACTCGAGATAAAATAGTGTCCAAACACTTCATAGAAACATGCAGCGCTTTGTTGTGGGATCTGCCTTCAACTGAGAGTTCATCTTTACAGAAACCTAAGCAATTTCCTATAGCAATATTGGTGACGATTCCTTCAAACTGGGCCACAGAGATGTCTTGGGTAACATGAGCGGAACATAAAGTCTTCAATAAGGCATTGCGGTGGGTCTCTGAACACAAAAGGATAGATAAGATAGAAATCTTGGATGGTGTCTGGTTGAGTTGATCCAGTACTTTGTAATCACTCCACTTGAGAATTCTCAAAAGTTGCTCCTCTTCTTGTCCTACAGAAGGTTCGGGTTGATTATCCATCACTCTCTTTCCCCTGGCCTTAGCTTGAGCTTCATTATTAGTTTCCTTAGGAGGCGGTGGTGGAGGAGAAAAGACCCGACCACTGCGAGTCATGTTACTGGTTTATGCAATGTTGGTAACATTCTTGTCAACAACTGGAGGAAACTTATACTTCTTTCCATGAATATATACCATATTATACTCCCATGTAACTGCCTTCGAGTTGTTACTTGTAGGAGGAATAGGAGCTTGAATCATTGCGGGGGTAGCGGGGGCTTGAGTCATTAATGGGGTAGTAGGAACCTGAATTGTTAACGGAATATTAGGGGTTTGCTGAAAAGCTTCTCAGATAGTAGGGGATTTCCAGGACATCAATCTCTTCTTCTCAGGATATTTTCTCTATCTGTAGGACACCTTCATCGATCAACTGTTGGATAGTTGTCTTTAAATCAATACACTCTTCGGGTTTGGAGGAACATGTTAAGCAGAAGTCATGGAGTTCTTGTAGCACCTCGTGCTTTAACAAATGTTCTCTGACAGTTTCCAAAGATATCTTAATTTCGTCAACCTTGGATACCAAAACCTATTCATTAGCTTCTTCAATAGCATTGACCGTTCCCCCCTTGATGAGGAGGCATGTGATTATTCTGAATATTCGAACCAACAGGGTTGAAGTTGATGGCCTTTGCATCGATGATGTCTTGAACTTTGCATTTGAATGCTCTACAATTTTCAATTGTATGGCCTGGGGCACCAGAATGAAATTTGCAATGAGAATTAATGTCATACCCCCTAGGGAGAGGATTCGAAGGTGGACCGAGTTTGCGCAATTGAACCAATTGAATAACAAGTAACTGTGGGAGAAGCTGGGCGTAGGACATAGGAATAAGATCAAATATTATTTCAGGGGCTCTTTGTCTTTGATGAGCTCTCGGACCTTGAGGTTGTTGATTCTGTTGTTGATAAGTTGGAGGAGGTGCAAATTGTTGTTGTGGAACATAATGTGGTTGCAAAGCGAAAGGTCGTTGTTGGGCCATCCAGGGTGCTGGAGTTGTAGCAGCATATACTTGAGGAACAAATTTGTTGGGAATAACAGTAGGTGTAGGAAAATAAGGGAATCGGACTTAAGGAAATGCGGAAGCTCTTCCTTGGTTGATGGTGATGGCACTAGTCTCGCCTTCTTTCTTCTTGACAAAACCAGAAAACGAATTTCTACTAATGCCCGCATTATTGTTAGTATGGTTAGGAACACCTCAGATTGTTCCAGCTTTAATGCAAGTCTCAACGCGTTCACCAATAATGACCATATCAGAGAAAGAAGTAGAAGTACTACTGAGCATATGTTGGAGATAAGGGCCTCGTAGAGTCCCCATAAACAGATCAATCAATTCACGATCCAAGAGAGGAGGTTGGACCCTTGCAGCCAGTTCATGCCACCTCTGAGCATACTCTTTGAGTGAATCTTCAAATTTTTGTACCATCCCTTGGAGCTGAGTATGGCTAGGAGCCATGGCAGTATTGTAATGGTAATGTTTCAAAAAGGCGTCAACAAGTTCTCCCCAAGTACTGACATGAGATCTTTCCAATTGCATATACTAGTCCAATGGTGCCTCGGTCAAGCTATCTTGAAAGAAGTGTATGAGTAACGGTTCATTTTCAGCATAGGAAGCCTGTGATCGGTGGATCTAGAACTGACTGTTTAACGCTGGTTCGCGAAATGTCGCGGAAGCAAGAGTCGCCATCGTCTTTTATTTTCTCCAAATGGAAAGGACAAAAGCACAGAAAAATTCCTTATAGAGATTGCTCTCGGTTCGGGAGGTAGATTATAGAAAGGGAAGGTGTTAGCACCCTTTCTATCCATGGTTATCCATGGGCTCTTAGATACTTGCTCACTTGTGTTTTCAAAAATGGTTTGTTTGCTTTTCAACTGTGGGTTTTAAAAAGTTTCTTTGAAAATTTCAGTTCGACTCTTGTATCGGTCCTCAAGAGTGTTTGAAAAATGCTTTCGAAAGCTTTTTGAAAATGTGTTGGTGTGAAAAGTATTTTTGATTTGTTTTGTTTTGAATTAGAGCAAGTATCCACGAGTCGTCTACCTACCCTAAGGAATTCGTCTGTGTATGTCCTTTAAAGTAGTGCCATCCCACCATTGAGGGGTAGGTAGCACCACCGTTGGAGGTGTTCGGGTCAATTCGAAGGTTCGGGACATGGTGATCACCAGAGCAATGGGAAGATACCTTAGAAGCTACCCTCATGCCAGGTTCCCGGATCATGAGGACTTACTAAGACATCCTCTACTCGACGATCACCTTTTGAGGCAAGGCAACAGTGAGGCGTACCCTAGGGGTGGTGTGTGATTTGTGTGTCGTTTTCAGATATTTTATCTTGTCATGTTATTGGTGATCTATGCGTTTGTTTTTATTTAAGGCCATTCATTCTTGCATGCATTTATTTAACAGTTAAAGAGGTGCGAGAAAGGTAAAGTTCTAAACTATTACAAAAGGCGCGGGTCCACATCGCCAAAATTTCCAGAACCCGATTTGACAGAAAATAAAGAAAGTAAAGCAAAGTGCGAAAGATAAATGTTACATGGCTTTGGGAGAATTACAGAAATATTTACAAGAAATAAAATGCGCGAATATGAATTAAAATTGGAAACGAGGGCGTTGGACCCTTTTTAATGAAATTATTAAATTAATGAAATTAAAAAAGAAAAAGAAATTACTTTTGGTATTTTTCGGATTTGAATTTTATGAGAATATTAATTGAAATTATTATGCTAACCCTAATTCTAATTGTTTTTAGTTTATTAAGAAAATATTAAAGTTAAACCTAAATTAACCTAATTATTTACATGCAATTTTGATTTATAAAAATAAATAATATTTTAATAATTAATCATTATGAAAAAAAGGATAAAAATTAATTAAGACTCTAATTCTACCAATTTTAAGTTAATTAAGAAAATGCTTGAATTAAACCTAATTTAATAGTTAAAATTAATGCATAATATTTATTTACAAAATATAATATATTAAATAAAAATACTTGTTTTTTTTGTCTTTTTCTGATTATATATTATTTTTTATGTTTTCTGTGAAAGTATTTAAATTAAAGAAATTAATAAATAAAAGAAACAATAATCAAAATAAATACCAAAATAATGAAGAGAACAATGCAAACCTAGGGGGGTCTGTCCCCAAATTGGGAGGCTTTAGTCAGTAATTCAGGCCCATTTGTCCTTTGGCCTCTTTGACTTTTCAGCTAGCGTGTACCACTTTTGACTCACGTCCATGATGTTCTTCCAACGATGGCCTTTGGATTGGTATTGTTGACCAGATGGCAAGCTGGATTTGAGGATGTATGATACACCCTAGCCCTGAGATTGCACGCAAGCGTCAATAGAAAAATAACATGAAAGGGGTGGGGGACTTGGGGCTCGAACCCAGGTCCTAGAGAATACCAATGCCAAGCCTGACCAACGGAGCTAGGGATGCGCGTTTGTACATGAAATAACGCACAAATAATATAATAGAAAAATAAGGATTAGTGGAAATCTGGCGCGAACATTCAAACCAACCACTCACTGCCTGCCACCGAGCCATCGTCTTCCTCTTTCGTTTATTTCCTGAAACACAAAAAAACATTGGCAACGGTTTTGAACCGTCCCAAAAGGCACCATTCTAGAAAATAGCGAATAGGCCATATGGCCTCATAAATTAGGCGTGAGGGTTGGGTCTAGATCGTCCAAGCACGCTTGTTTCAATGGTGGTACTCAGGAGTCTCAATTTTACAGTATGTGAAAGTTCCCAAATTGAAACCTGAAGAACCCTAAAAATCATTCATGGTGATTCTTCATATAGCGCATAAAAATTCAATTAAATCATATGGTTAGTTCCAGAATAGTCCAATTAGTATGAATCCATGGAAAAAATGCAATAGAAATGCTTGAATATCAAAATACGATTATGGAAAAAATGTGAAAAAGCTTGAATCCCCTATACCGATTCTGGGCGTTAGGAATGTGGAAACCTATTCAGACACGTTGCTTGATGTCTTATGAAGGTGATGAGATGGTTCTTTTTGCTTGAAACCTCTTGGAACCTTGTTTTCAGTTTCAAAAATTTTAGGTAAAAGTGCAAGCTTTTTTCTTTGTCTATGGCGCAGCTGAGAGTCCAAGGGCACGAGGGTTAGCTTGCCTATATATGTATCAATGATTTAGGTTAAGAAAATTGATAAAAAATCCATGAATTAATGAAAAGGATATTTGATTTTCAAGCCATAATTTTCCAAATCTTTTTCATGCTTTTTGGCTTCAATCACATCCAATCACCTTTGATTCTTTCCTAACCTGATTTGCACGAAATATTGAGTATATATCATGCATAAAAAGATTGAAAAACCTAGGTTTAGTATTTTTTATATATTTTAATTAATTAAATGAATTTCTAGCATTTAAAAATTCAAATAAATAAAATAAAAATGATAAAAACTCCCCTTTGGGCCAAATGGTCGTGCACATGCCTTGGATGATGAATTGTGGAAGAAAAAGAGGCCCATTAGCATTTTTAGGTCATTTGAATCAATGTTGACTTTTCAAAATATCCAAAAATTTCCCAACTTCCATAAGGCATAACTTTCTCAATTTTAAAGCTTTGCTCATGTTCTTGGACATTTTGGAAAGGTCTCTGAGTCCTCTAACCAATGCCTTTGGTCCCATGTCATTTTGATTTACCAATATCAAGTTATGGCCTTTGACTTAAAGTCCCTTTTTGTTGACTTTTGAAAATGACCTATAATGTTGAAATTGATAACTTTTTGTGAGAGCATTTCTTGGACTTGAAGTATGAAGAGGAGTTGTAGGAAATGTCTTTCTCTTCAAAATGAGCTTTGGATGGAATTTTTCTGATAATCCATGTGAAAGTTATGCCCTGGTCAATTTACAGTTGACTTTTTCAACTGTCCAAATATGGACACTTTTGCATCTTGATGATTTTTGAGCCAAGCTTTGAGAATCATGATCAAGCATTGATCAAATGTTGTTTGTGGCTTCAAAATGAGATGTTGACCAAAAATTTGAACTTTTGACTGTCAAATGACCATTTTGCCCCTATAGTTGACTGTAGTGCAATTAGGATTTTTGACTGTGCAATTTTGTGTTGTGAGTCTTGAAACTTGGTATGAGGATGCTTGACCATGTTTATAGGCATGTGGGACTTGATTGGACCCTTGGAAACTTCATTTTCTTTGTTAGAACCAAAACCCTAATTTTGACTGTTTAGGAGGCCCTTGCACTGTGCAACCCTTGGGGAACTTTGAAGCTTTGACTTGGCAATTCTTGAAGAATATGGGAGGGCAAATTTTGGGGTACAACAGTTGCCCCTGTTCAATCTTCTTAGACCTGAGGATGCAGATTGGCTGACGTGCCTTTCGTAATCCGAAGGTGGAAGATGATTGAACACTAGAGTGCCCAGAAATTTGCGCTCACATAGTAGTGTGATGTGGGGAATTGGCTTACAGATGCCATTTGGAGATTGATGGATAGGATGATGGGCTTATAGATGCCATGCTAAGAGATGATGGATGGTGGATGGGCTTATAGATGCCATCTGGATGTTGATCGCATAAGAGATTCCTTAGCGAGAACCTGCGTACGTGCAAAAGAAAAATGAGTACCTGACATGTTGCAGGAGTTGGTCTTTAGATGCTTTGTATAGATGTGTCCTGGCTGGTTACAGGAGCTGAATCTGGATCTTCAAACGGTGATGAATGAACCAGGGATGGTTACTACCTCAACAGGAATGGTGAGAGAACCTTGGATGAATTCAACCTCAACAACAACGCTGAGCGAATCTGGGGATGATTAATACCTCCGCAGTATCGGGGAGAGAACCATATGCGACTACAACCTCAATAGCAATCATTGAGAGAATCTTGGATAACTTCAACTTCAACATCAATCGTTGAGAGAAGCCTGGGATTACCACCTCAATAGCAATCATTGAGAGAATCTTGGATAACCTCACTTCAACAGCAATCATTGAGCGAAATCTTGGGATTACCACCTCCGCAGGATCGGGGAGAGAACCATAGGCGACTACAACCTCAATAGCGATCACTGAGAGAATCTTGGATAACTTCTGCTGGGTCTTTATCAGGAAAATCTGTTAGGGGTCGACTTAACTGGACTAGAGAAGGCCTATGACTGGATAAGAGACAGAAAATCTTAGGGTCGATTAACTGAACCGGTCTAGGTCTTGAAACGTCTTCAACAGATACACCCTGGCAAGATACAGGAATCGGATCTGGTAATGTTAGTCTTCAACGGATACACCCTGGCAAGATACAGGCATCGAATCCTCAAACTCTTCAGACACACCCTGGCAAGATACAGGAATCGGATCTGGTAATGTTAGTCTTCAACGGATACACCCTGGCAAGATTCAGGCATCGGATCCTCGAACTCTTCAGACACACCCTGGCAAGATACAGGAATCAGATCTGGTAATGTTAGTCTTCAACGGATACACCCTGGCAAGATTCAGGCATCGGATCCTCGAACTCTTCAGACACACCCTGGCAAGATACAGGAATCGGATCTGGTAATGGTCATTAACAAACACACCCTGGCAAGATACAGGAATCGGATCTTTAGTTGCGACCATTGATAATAATCATTTTTGTACTGACCTTTGTCCTGAAAAGACAAGCGTTAGTTGTATGCGATGTCATGTTGTATGACATGCGGGATGCTCTCAGAATAAGTGAGATTGTATGTTCATGATGCGTACATGCATGCTATAATGTATGAAGATGTGATGTGTATGTTTTCGTCTTAGGAAAGTAAATCCTTGACGGATGCCGGGAAGTTAACTCCTGGGCTAATGTTTGAAGAATAGATCTTTGCTTCCGCTGGGGATAATAGTTGCAAGAATACCGGTAGGAGAAGATGACTCCGTTGGGGAATAAACTTGGCGAATGGATTACTCTGCAGGGAGAGAAGTATTCTAACGATCTTGCTGGGAAGCAATACTCTATGGGGAGAGTGGTACTTTGCCGAGCTGTTGATAATAACTTGCTGGGGATACCCTTGTTGTGTTGGAAGTGTTAATAGACTTCGCTGGGGATTAGAGGACTTCGTTGAGGACGCTCTTTCCGTGGCTTTTGGCTGAGGATAACCCAGTTATATCCTGGTAAGGAAAATAACTCTTTGAATAAAGCCGGGGGACGCGTCCGTGCTCTGCGAGGATAAGCTTCCAGAATCTACTGCGGATAAGCTTACTGCTTGGGGAGATGAATTCCAAATTTCCTGGGGAACTGGATTGGACTCTCTTGGGGAAGTTTGAACTGTATCGGGGAAGTGACTCCATTGAATGTTTGATATACCGTCGGGGAACAATCTTTAGACCAAGACTACCGGGGATGCTTGTTTAAGAATGATGTGCTGGGGAATGTTGAGATCTGCTGGAGGACACCCAACTTCCTTAAGTTTGATACTATAGCTTCGCTTGGGGAGAGTGCACTGACTTGCTGGCTCACTCTCTGGGGGATTAAGATATCTTGGTTGTTCTTCCGCTGAACCTACCTTGATACCTTGGTGGGGAGAACAATTAGATCGCTTAGGCCACTCATTATTGCCCCTGTTTCTGAGGTGGGAGAGGAAGACCTGTGAGGTGCTGATAGTTGTTGATGGACAGACCTTCTTCTGGTAGGCAGGTGACAGGATGACAGGACGTAGTCGTACGCTTTAATCCCTACTTTTTCCTGGACCGCCCTTTCGGGTTTTCAGTCCACCGGGATACCCTTTTTTGCCCAAGCCGCCTTTTCAGGTTTTCGACTTGCCGGGTGTACAGATTTTTCATTTCATCCCTCATTTTGCCCGAACCCTTTTGGTTCGCCGGGAAGCCCTTATTTTTGCCTAGGTATGTCAACCTAGCGGGTCTTTGATTATGCGTAGTATTTTTTCGACTATGTCCGTGTTTTCAGAATGTAGGGAATTGCCCCTGTTAGAAGTATTTTGTCACGCCACCAGAAGGTGTTTGATCAGGTCAGATTCGTCGTTGGAATGCCCCAAGTGACTCAGGCGGAGATTTGTCCCCAGGCTATTTGGCCTTTGAGAGATGCTCCGAATCTTGATTGGATTGCCCCAGATGATGGACAATAGTCATACCTTCCCCTTTGATTGGAAGTACTCTTGTTCACTAGGTATTCATTATGCGAATTTTCCTGCTGTTCAAACAAAAAGTCATATACAAACAAAGTTATGTCAAAAATGCAAAGCTTACGTCTGTCTTGAAGATTTTTTAAAATGCATTCTTTTCATAAAACAAGTGAATGTTTGTAAAACGTGATGTCAACTCCGTATTTACCATAGGCCTTAAGGAGTCAGGATACCTTTCGTAACAGTATGCTTTCGAACTAACCCATGCTTCAGCTAGGACTTTTAAGGGTTATAACGTGGCTTGGTTCACGGTTTAAGAAACAAAGGATAAAGGCTCAAATTTTATTTGTTCCAACCCGCTCTTCACGATGTTCTCCAAACCTAAACTCAGTTGATCATACGTTAGACCTTGTTTGAGTCTTTGCTCTGATTTTCCGGTGATGATTCGGACTTTGACAGTTTATTTTGAATAGGCAGTCATTTCCTCTTTTTTCGTTGAGGGTTGGTAGGACCTCTTTTTTGATTTTGTTTATCCCTATTTTTTTTTTGCCTGAACTGTTTCTTTTTGGAATTACAGTCAGCGGGATGCCCCAGTTTTATAAGTCTCCTTCATAGGTTTTAACTTAATGGGTTTTTAATTTGAGAGGTAATGACTGCCTTTCTTTATTGATTATTAGGAACCATCACTGTCTTTCTTTGTTTTGTAAGGACCTCTTTGGTGCCATTTGTCATGCACTTGGATAAACTGAGAGAACTACCCTGCCCCAGGTTATGATTAAGGGTTTTAAATTTCGAAAAGAAAAAACTCCTACTTCTTTGGCTCAGATGGGTTGAAGAGGGATTATCATCCTTATAACTCCAGTGTTTAGGGATTGAAACAATGCCTGTACCTCATCAGTGGGGTCTGTTCAAAAGCATACTGTAAAGATAGCGGTATCGTTTTCGTCATCCTCCCTCAAGAGGCTTAGAATTATTAATTGAGAGTTGATCATCAGAAAAAATATGAAAATAAGTTGCGTATAGTGAATACGAATATATTGTTTCAGAACAGACATATGCGATGCATTAATGAAATAATAATGTTTAACATGAGTAAATGTTTGAACAAAAGAGAATTGCAACTTGAACATTCGAATGAACAAAAATTTCTCAATCCTAGCCATGTTTTGGCAAGGGAGCAGTGATCACGTGGGGAGTCTTGGGTACTTTAAACTGAATCTCTCCAGCGTCGATCATGTCTTGAATCTTGTTTTTGAGAGGCCAGCAGTTGTCCGTAGTATGCCCCGGGCTATTAGAATGATATGCGCACCTATCGTTGGGATGATAGTTAGGAGCAGAAGTGTTCGGATTACGGAGAGGAGCCCTTAAGGTGATCAGCCTTGCCTTCAACATTTGTTGTAGTGCTTGATCCAGCGACATGTTGATCTTGGTGAACTGCCTTTTAGGCTTGTCTGGTTGACGCTGGTGAGGTTGATGCTGAATTTGTGACCTTGAAGCCTTTTGAGGAGTTCTCCCCTTATCTCCTTGTCTCAAAGGCGGTTGAACGATGACTGGCTTTTTACCCTTAGATATTTGCCCCAGTTGGTTACCCTGAAGCAGTTGGTTGACGAGAACCCCGAGCTCATCTTGTCTTTGAGCTAACCCTTGAATGGCAGTCACCTGCCCCAGCATCTGGACTTTCATTGCATCCATTTCAGCTTGCAGGTGTTTCAACCGTTCATCCTCAGCACTGTTCCTGACCAAAGTCTCCATGAGAAGTGTCCTTAGCTCCTCCTGCCCCTTGGATAGATTCAGGAGGATTTCCTCGAACCGGGTCTCTTGAGCAAGAAAGTCTTGGTTGTCTTGTTGGGAAGCCATTGCTGAAATAAACAGCGAGAAAGGTAAGTGACCTGCAACAAGGATACCTGTTATGCAATGATGTGTATGACATGCATGTAATGTTTTCAAGGACCTTGCGGGATAAACAAGAAAATTTGTTAGAATTTGGGTCCGGTAGCTTGATTGAAGGAACTGCATATTTGTTGAGAGTCCTTCTTCAAGGGTCAAAGGCTCACCATATCCAGTGGGTCATAGCCTCTGACTTTAGTCATCAACTTTGTTTTGATTTCCAAACAAACTTGGCTAGGGGAAACTTTCCCAGGAGTCAAAGCTCACCATATCAAGTGGGTCATAGCCCCTGACAACCTTGGCTAGAGGAAAATAAATCCTCTTTGCCCCTTTCTGGGATAGTTGATTCACCATGACCTGCATCACAAGCCCTTGAGATCCTTGAAATGAGTTAGGATGTATGCAATGGTATGATGTTATGGTATGCATGGGGTAATGTGAGTAAACCCTGTTATGAGTCCCAATTAAGGACTGCAAACCAAAACCTGCAAGAAACTCAAGTAAAACCTGTTATGAGTCCTAATTAAGGACTATAAACGAAACCTGCAAGGAACTTAGTAAACCTTGTTATGAGTCCTAATTAAGGACTACAAACAAAACCTGCAAGAAGCCCAAGTGTCAGACAACAAGCATGCAAATAGTCAAGTACGAAGGCACACAAGTCACACAAGAGAAGCCCTTAGAGTTTAGGCCAGCATGGGGTCTGGGTATTACCCTCTTGAAGTTGGTGGGTTCAACCTGTCCTATTAGAAGTAACCGGGTTCTAAGGGTCCCAATATCACCGGATTGCTTTCATTGTTCATCTTTTCGATTTAGCCACTGAACTGGCGACCGAAATATTCCAGGAAAGCAACCTTTAATTGAGTGTAGTATCGAGTATCAACCAACCTCGGACTGCACCAAAGTCAGTTATCTCACTACCCTAAAGAGGCCAAGATAGTTCAATTAAGGTTCCTAAGGTTTGTTGATGCTTCACGACACCACGCGGAGGCCCCGTACTCTCCTTGACTGAACTCAAGGGTTACCGGTACACACCAAAGTGCCACATCAACGTAGCAGACTGCTTCAACCATGTCGGTATACCCCGCACAGTTCCCTCACAGCCTTGTTGCTACTTTCTAAGAAGGTATCCCCCAGATCCGGGTTAGGATCTATAGAACTCCCAAGCAACCCACAATTTAAAGCAAGCAATTCAGACAATTGAAAACACAGTTATGAACTATCCCTAAGGTACACCTCACTTTTATAAGAGTCCCCAGCAGAGTCGCCAGTTCTGTGATCGGTGGATCTGGAACTGACTGTTTAACGCTGGTTCGCGAAATGTCGTGGAAGCAAGAGTCGCCACCATCTTTTATTTTCTCCAAATGGAAAGGACAAAAGCACAGAAAAATTCCTTATAGAGATTGCTCTCGGTTCGGGAGGTAGATTATAGAAAGGGAAGGTGTTAGCACCCTTTCTATCCATGGTTATCCATGGGCTCTTAGATACTTGCTCACTTGTGTTTTCAAAAATGGTTTGTTTGCTTTTCAACTGTGGGTTTTAAAAAGTTTCTTTGAAAATTTCAGTTCGACTCTTGTATCGGTCCTCAAGAGTGTTTGAAAAATGCTTTCGAAAGCTTTTTGAAAATGTGTTGGTGTGAAAAGTATTTTTGATTTGTTTTGTTTTGAATTAGAGCAAGTATCCACGAGTCGTCTACCTACCCTAAGGAATTCTTCTGTGTAAATGTCCTTTAAAGTAGTGCCATCCCACCATTGAGAGGTAGGTAGCACCACCGTTGGAGGTGTTCGGGTCAATTCGAAGGTTCGGGACATGGTGATCACCAGAGCAATGGGAAGACACCTTAGAAGCTACCCTCATGCCAGGTTCCCGGATCATGAGGACTTACTAAGACATCCTCTGCTCGACGATCACCTTTCGAGGCAAGGCAACAGTGAGGCGTACCCTAGGGGTGGTGTGTGATTTGTGTGTCGTTTTCAGATATTTTATCTTGTCATGTTATTGGTGATCTATGCGTTTGTTTTTATTTAAGGCCATTCATTCTTGCATGCATTTATTTAACAGTTAAAGAGGTGCGAGAAAGGTAAAGTTCTAAACTATTACAAAAGGCGCGGGTCCACATCGCCAAAATTTCCAGAACCCGATTTGACAGAAAATAAAGAAAGTAAAGCAAAGTGCGAAAGATAAATGTTACATGGCTTTGGGAGAATTACAGAAATATTTACAAGAAATAAAATGCGCGAATATGAATTAAAATTGGAAACGAGGGCGTTGGACCCTTTTTAATGAAATTATTAAATTAATGAAATTAAAAAAGAAAAAGAAATTACTTTTGGTATTTTTCGGGTTTGAATTTTATGAGAATATTAATTGAAATTATTATGCTAACCCTAATTCTAATTGTTTTTAGTTTATTAAGAAAATATTAAAGTTAAACCTAAATTAACCTAATTATTTACATGCAATTTTGATTTATAAAAATAAATAATATTTTAATAATTAATCATTATGAAAAAAAGGATAAAAATTAATTAAGACTCTAATTCTACCAATTTTAAGTTAATTAAGAAAATGCTTGAATTAAACCTAATTTAATAGTTAAAATTAATGCATAATGTTTATTTACAAAATATAATATATTAAATAAAAATACTTGTTTTTTTTTGTCTTTTTCTGATTTTATATTATTTTTTATGTTTTCTGTGAAAGTATTTAAATTAAAGAAATTAATAAATAAAAGAAACAATAATCAAAATAAATACCAAAATAATGAAGAGAACAATGCAAACCTAGGGGGGTCTGTCCCCAAATTGGGAGGCTTTAGTCAGTAATTCAGGCCCATTTGTCCTTTGGCCTCTTTGACTTTTCAGCTAGCGTGTACCACTTTTGACTCACGTCCATGATGTTCTTCCAACGATGGCCTTTGGATTGGTATTGTTGACCAGATGGCAAGCTGGATTTGAGGATGTATGATACACCCTAGCCCTGAGATTGCACGCAAGCGTCAATAGAAAAATAACATGAAAGGGGTGGGGGACCTGGGGCTCGAACCCAGGTCCTAGAGAATACCAATGCCAAGCCTGACCAACGGAGCTAGGGATGCGCGTTTGTACATGAAATAACGCACAAATAATATAATAGAAAAATAAGGATTAGTGGAAATCTGGCGCGAACATTCAAACCAACCACTCACTGCCTGCCACCGAGCCATCGTCTTCCTCTTTCGTTTATTTCCTGAAACACAAAAAAACATTGGCAACGGTTTTGAACCGTCCCAAAAGGCACCATTCTAGAAAATAGCGAATAGGCCATATGGCCTCATAAATTAGGCGCGAGGGTTGGGTCTAGATCGTCCAAGCACTCTTGTTTCAATGGTGGTACTCAGGAGTCTCAATTTTACAGTATGTGAAAGTTCCCAAATTGAAACCTGAAGAACCCTAAAAATCATTCATGGTGATTCTTCATATAGCGCATAAAAATTCAATTAAATCATATGGTTAGTTCCAGAATAGTCCAATTAGTATGAATCCATGAAAAAAATGCAATAGAAATGCTTGAATATCAAAATACGATTATGGAAAAAATGTGAAAAAGCTTGAATCCCCTATACTGATTCTGGGCGTTAGGAATATGAAAACCTATTCAGACACGTTGCTTGATGTCTTATGAAGGTGATGAGATGGTTCTTTTTGCTTGAAACCTCTTGGAACCTTGTTTTCAGTTTCAAAAATTTTAGGTAAAAGTGCAAGCTTTTTTCTTTGTCTATGGCGCAGCTGAGAGTCCAAGGGCACGAGGGTTAGCTTGCCTATATATGTATCAATGATTTAGGTTAAGAAAATTGATCAAAAATCCATGAATTAATGAAAAGGATATTTGATTTTCAAGCCATAATTTTCCAAATCTTTTTCATGCTTTTTGGCTTCAATCACATCCAATCACCTTTGATTCTTTCCTAACCTGATTTGCACGAAATATTGAGTATATATCATGCATAAAAAGATTGAAAAACCTAGGTTTAGTATTTTTTATATATTTTAATTAATTAAATGAATTTCTAGCATTTAAAAATTCAAATAAATAAAATAAAAATGATAAAAACTTCCCTTTGGGCCAAATGGTCGTGCACATGCCTTGGATGATGAATTGTGGAAGAAAAAGAGGCCCATTAGCATTTTTAGGTCATTTGAATCAATGTTGACTTTTCAAAATATCCAAAAATTTCCCAACTTCCACAAGGCATAACTTGCTCAATTTTAAAGCTTTGCTCATGTTCTTGGACATTTTGGAAAGGTCTTTGAGTCCTATAATCAATGCCTTTGGTCCCATGTCATTTTGATTTACCAATCTCAAGTTATGGCCTTTGACTTAAAGTCCCTTTTTGTTGACTTTTGAAAATGACCTATAATGTTGAAATTGATAACTTTTTGTGAGAGCATTTCTTGGACTTGAAGTATGAAGAGGAGTTGTAGGAAATGTCTTTCTCTTCAAAATGAGCTTTGGATGGAATTTTTCTGATAATCCATGTGAAAGTTATGCCCTGGTCAATTTACAGTTGACTTTTTCAACTGTCCAAATATGGACACTTTTGCATCTTGATGATTTTTGAGCCAAGCTTTGAGAATCATGATCAAGCATTGATCAAATGATGTTTGTGGCTTCAAAATGAGATGTTGACCAAAAATTTGAACTTTTGACTGTCAAATGACCATTTTGCCCCTACAATTGACTGTAGTGCAATTAGGGTTTTTGACTGTGCAATTTTGTGCTGTGAGTCTTGAAACTTGGTATGAGGATGCTTGACCATGTTTATAGGCATGTGGGACTTGATTGGACCCTTGGAAACTTCATTTTCTTTGTTAGAACCAAAACCCTAATTTTGACTGTTTAGGAGGCCCTTGCACTGTGCAACCCTTGGGGAACTTTGAAGCTTTGACTTGGCAATTCTTGAAGAATATGGGAGGGCAAATTTTGGGGTACAACAAAGCCATTTTGCGACAGTAGGAACGGAGATGAGTCTCTGGGCAAGAAGTGCCTTTGTATTTGTCAAAACCCGGGGCTTTGAACTTGGGAGGAATAACTACCCCAGGCACGAGGCACATTGCAGCAGTATTGAATCCATAAGCCTTGATACCCTCCATGGCTCTAAGGCGCTCTTCGAGAGCATGATACATTTTCGTAGTTTCGGTAACTCTGACAGTAAGGTTCACTTGGGGTTCATCAAGATCAATAACATCATGATGATCGTCGAAATCATTCCTAGGGGCGCCGGTAGGAGTCTTAACATTTGCATTGTCATTCCTCCCATTAGCAGAAGTGGAGGGAGCGGCCGTAGTAAGCTTGGCAACACTTTGATGTAGTTCTTCTTGACCCTTGATCACGGCATGAAGGGTTTCCATAAGCTGATCCATGCGAGTACCCATGGTGTCCATATCTCGGCGGAGTGCATTCTGGTTCTCTTCAAAAAGATCCATTAGCCTTTGCTGGTTGCCTCTGGTACGGTAAGGATGCGGAGAAGTCGTCTTTGATGTTTACTGAAGTCTGTCGAAAAGGGACCCCAATGAGTTTTTGTTGTGAAAAATGAATGCATGGTAGTATGGATGAATGCTTTATCTTCATTTCTAAGGAGACCCAAAGACTCGTCTATCTTTTAAAATTTTCCCTTTTTGAAAAGCTACGTCAACGAGACTTGTCTTTGGATTTCCCTAGATATGAGATATATATGATGATATGATGTCATGGTATGATATGTGTTGTACCCCAAAATTTGCCCTCTTATTTCATCAACATTACTCATCACAAGACTCTTGGAATTCAAGATCAAGCTAGGGTTGGCTCTGCTCAAGACACCTCCTTGCACTGTTGACCTAAATTAGGGCTTGAGTTTGCACAAAGATGTTTTGACCTACAATGCCAAAAATGACTTTCATACTTCATATTGGACTCACAAGTTTGTCCATACCAAGTTTCAAGCCTTGATTCAAATTTTGTCCAGTCAATTGGACAGTTGACCTAGAAATCAGTTGTATTGGGGAAAAAGTCAATTGTGGCCAATTGATAGTCAGACCTCATGAAATTTGACCCACATCAACATTATGAGCTCATATGAACCACTTGATCAAGTTTGGATCCCAATTCCACAAGAAATTTGATCAGATCATCAAAAGGGCAAAATGGTCATTTCTAGGGTTTTGATTGCACAAAGGCAATTTTTGACTGTTTGACCTAGCCAATGGAAAATCAAGCTCAACCATGGACTCAAGGACTCAATGACATTGTCTTGTCCCATTCTACAAGTTCAAAAGATCTCAAATGCATATGATTGACAGATGAATTTTTCAGTCAACTGATCAAAATTTAACTGTACACTGAAAAGTCAAACTTTGACTTTTTAGTCAAAATCAAGTGTCAAGGGTCATTTTTCATCAAGACATGTCAAATTATGAAACTTGTTCATCAAGAAACCCAAAAATGCAAATTAGGGTTTAAAATGGAAAATTTTCATAACTTAGAATTTTTCTAAGTTATAAATTTTTTATTTTTCCTAACTTTGTCCCATTTTTTTACCAAGATGAAAATGGATTCAAATAAAACTTGCAACATGAAAGTTGTAGTCCATCACAAATTCTACAATTTTTATTCACAAAGTTTTCTCAAAAGAGGCTTGTATCCCAAGTTATGATTTTTGGAACAAGGGTACCTAAAACTTTTAACTTAGAGAAATTTTGCCCTAGTTTAGGCAGGATTTTGACCCATCTTCTTGGCCATTTTTCACATAGTTCCACCTGGAGTTTCAAGTTGAATTTCAAAGATGGATTATAGTACATGTTGCAAGCTTTCCAAATTGTCCAAGAACTCCTCAAACACCTTTGTGGTTAGGGAGAATCGAATGCTTGAAGTTGGAAAAAACTCACTTTGATCCATGGCCAATACATGTTCATACAAGTTTCATTTTCAAACCAGCATGCTTTGTACTTGTTGGCAGGCCTCTAAACCATTTTACACTCATTAATTGAATGCAAATCCACTTAGCTAATGCATTATCTTGGCCATTTGGACATTGCATGCAAAACTAATCCCTATTTGGAAAAAGGTATAATGCCATTTTTGAAAAGTTACACTTTATGTCAAACCAAGATCTTTGAGGCATGGGGCCATATCTCTGAGGCAAGATAAAATCCACAAATTGCAAGTATCAAGGGCAAGATATGCAGCTTACAAGATATAGTGTACAAGCCTACATTGACAAGTTACACACTCATGCTTCAAGAAGAAGAAATTTTTCCAAAATCTTCCAAACAAGAAAACCAGCCATAGTCAGCTTACACAAACATCGCAAACACATTTCACACAACCCTTGGAGTCACAAACACGAGCTCTTCACCACTCAAACCTCCTTGTACACAAAATCACCATTTTTCTGCAAAACAGGGCAAGCCCTACAGAACCACCTCCATCTCCACTTCCCCTCGTGCGTTTTGCCTCAAACTTGTTCCAATATCTTCCACTCAACTCACCTGAACTACCCCAGACCTCCATTGCTAGCTGTAACACCATTAACATACATTGCCATTTTTGTTTCAAAGCTTTGCAGGTTGAGTTCTGTAGAACGATTCAGGCTACTTCAAAACAAGCCAAGCATTGGGAAAGCTTCAGTGGACCTCAGACAAGCTCAAAAGAACCTCAAGCACCCTTGGAAGTTGTTGCATTGTCCAGCTCGAAGTCAACTGAAACAGGTATTTCATGAACTTCTATCTCTCTATTTAGGAATAGTTAGACTTAGGTTTGTGAATGAAAGATGTTGTATTCATCGCCCTGAAACCATACATGTGCTTAGTTTTCATTTATATTAATCGTGTTAGGAGAATTTTGTTAATGAACTTTCTGAAAAAACTAGGTTAAGAATTAGGGCCAGAGAAATTCTCTCTGGTCTTTGAGAGTTAGCTTAAGTTTTTTATATGGTTAGATTCGTTGTTTGATGCTCTACAAGTTTCATGTTATGAGTTTTGTCAAAAAAACAAGGAATCAGGAGATAGCATCTTGTGTACAGAACGCGCGTATTTCAGTTCAAAGGAAGAAGATGAAGTTGTTTCTGGGTTGGGCCTGTACAGGCTTGCTTTTGGTACCCCCCCTCTTTTCTTTTTACACCCCCTAGCCCATTTCTTATATATTTGTCATTTTTGCATTTTTATTTTTATTCTGACTTTATTATTTTATGTCCAAATATAAAAAATGCCAAAAATTATTTTTATATTATTTTTACATTTATTTGGTATTTATTTTTATTTTTACTAATATAAAATTGTTTAAATACTTTATATTCTTGTTATTAAAACTTAAAAATAATGTAAAAAATATGTTTATTTTCATTTATTATTTTATACACATTTGAAAATATTTTCTTGAAATATATACATTTTCTTTGTAAATAATTTATTTTATTTTTTACACTTAACATATTTAATATATTTATATACATATATAATATGTTTTATTAAATAATTAGGGCAAAAAAAACACAAAAAAAATAAATTTTATTTTTATTAATATTTTATACTAAAAATACCATTTTTTTCAATATACTTATATTTTTGTACAAATTAATACATTATTGTATATAAAATAATAAATAATGCAATTTATTTAAGAAATTAGGGTTTTGCCCTAAAAAACAAAATAATTGAAATTAGCTTTTTATTTATTTACATTTCACATTAAAAATACTTTTTCATACATAAAAAACATTTTTTGCATAATACACTTTATTTAATATTTATTTATTGTACTTATTTAAATATTGTATATTTAATATTATGCCTTACCC
Source organism: Vicia faba (assembly GCA_948472305.1). NCBI lineage: Eukaryota > Viridiplantae > Streptophyta > Magnoliopsida > Fabales > Fabaceae > Vicia > Vicia faba. The sequence continues at coordinate 1,209,784,979 of OX451740.1, read as the reverse complement.
ATTCAATATGGTCGTAATAATTTAGGATTTAATTTCTTGCAAAATAATCCTCAATTCAAATTTGTACCCCCCTCCCTATATCATGTTGTAATAGTGTAGAATTTAAATTCTCGCACCTTTAAATGCTTTCAATTATGCCATGATTAGACCTAGGGTTTGTATGCAAAATAAAATCAACAATTAGTTTGACCTAATCTAAGATAACAATGCATGAAAACAAACACAATGCACACTTACACCCCTAGGGTTTCAATCCACTTGTTGCCTTCAAAAATGGGCCATGGTTGCATGTCAAGTACTTTGGCAAAACAAAAACAAAACAAAAGATCATAGTCCCTCGATGACGCTATCTGAGTTGCCTAAACAAAAATGATCAAGTCCCTTAAGAAATGGCCAAAAATACTTGACACTATTGCTATCATGGTCTATACGATGACCCGCGCCTGTCCCGTTTAACATCCTAACACAAGGTTGTTCACTAAATACAATGGTGAAACAACACTGTTAAAAGGGGTAAAAAAACATAAGAAAGGTCTTTGAGTAAAATAGGGTAGATAACTCTTAGTTACTTGATCAAAAGCTTGCAAAAACATCCTTTCTATTTTCAAACACACTTCATCATACAATTTCAAAACCTTACTTTCAAACATTGAAAACTTTTCAAAAGACAAAAACACCTTTGTATACATTCAAACAAGAATCATTACAAAGGTTGCCACAACGATGGCCTCTTTTCAAAACATCTTTCAAAACCATACAAAGCACCATTTCAAACAATTGAAGAGCACCATTTCAAACAATTGAAAAGAAAAGCAAGTGATCTAAGAAAGTAACTAAGAACCCATGGATAACCATGGATAGAAAGGGTGCTAATACCTTCCCTTTCTATAATCTACTCCCCGAACCCAAGAAAACATCTCAAAGGTCTTTCCTGTGCTTTTTGACCTTTCCTTAGGATAAAATAAAAAGTCGGTGGCGACTCTTGCTAAACCAAAACATTTACGAACACAAACGCGAAATCCCAAGTCAGTTCTCCCACCGTATCACAGAACTGGCGACTCTGCTGGGGAGTGACTTTAAAAGTGGAGTAACCTTAGGGCTTAGATCACCCTTTGCATGATTAATTGTTTGCTTTGATTGCTTTACATTTGGCTCTCTTATTTGGGTTTCAAATCCTCCACCCAGATTTGGGAAACATTCATAGGTAAATAACAATACATTGTGGAAACTGTGCGGGGTATACCGACATGGTTGAAGCAATAGCTATATTAGTGCGACATATTTGTGAGTACCGGTAGCCTTTGAGTCAATCAAAGAGAATACGGGGCCGTTGAGTGATGTCATGAAGCACTAATAAACTCTTAGAACCTTACTTGACCATCTTGGCCTTTTATTAGGGGTAGTGAGATGACCGGCTTTGGTGCAGTCTGAAGTTGGTAGATACTCGATACTACACTCATTGAGGGTTGTTTTCTTGGAATATTTTGGTCGCTAGTTAAGTAGCTAAACCAAAACAATGAACATAGAAAACAATCCAGTGATATTGAGCTCCTTAGAACCCGATTACTATTTATAGGACATGTTTTGAGCCAACTAAACTCAAGAGGGTACTTACCTATGAAACCTCATGCAAGCCTGAAACTAGGGTTTTGTGTGACTTGCTTGTACATGTGCTTGTGTATACATCATAAACATCATAAAGCATCATATGCATCCACTAACCATTTCAAGGATTTGGATCTTCATCTTTGTTCTTGTTTTATAGGTCATGGAATCTCTTCGCAGGAAAACAATTCAAGTCAACCTTGTGAGAATCCCTCCTCAACTCAAGGAGCTTACTTCTAGGATTCCAGAGAATTCTCTCTTCAGTGAAAGACATGGTAGACTCCTCAACTTGGTCAACACCAACATTGAAGAAGACATGGTGAAGGTCTTCTTCCAGTTCTTTTACCCCCTACACCACCGTTTCACATTCCATGATTACTAGTTGGTGCCCACTTTGGAGGAATTTTCTCAACTCTTGAGAATTCCTATTCTTAATCAGCTACCCTACAATGGTACGGAAAAAGAACCAAAGCCCGAAGATGTTGCTCAAGCATTACACTTGCAACCATCTGACATCAAGGGGCATTGGGAAACCAGAAGTGGTGTCAAGGGTTTCTTGGCAAAGTTTCTGTTCGAGAAGGCATAAGACTGCTGGAAGTCTCTTGATCTACAAGCCTTTGAAGAGATTGTGGCACTCCTTATCTATGGGTTGGTCTTGTTCCCAAACCCCGACCAACTTATAGATGTGAATGCTGTCAAGATTTTCATATCCAGGAATCTCATACCCACATTGCTTGAGGACATCCTACACTTATTTTACACACGAACAATGAGGAAAAGAGGTGTTCTCATGTGTTATACTCCTCTCCTAGCAAGGTGGTTTATTTCTCACCTTCCACAATCAGTTTTGAAGAATGAGCAGGGTTTAAGGTGGTCACAACGATTGATGACCCTCACACATTCTGATGTACATTGGTGTTCTCGGTCCAGAGAAAATGTCATCATCATTGATTGTTATGGGGAATTCCCTAATGTCCCACTACTTGGCATAAGGGGAGGCATTACCTACAACCCATGTTTAGCTCTAAGACAGTTTGGATATGCTCGGAGGGATGGCCCTCATGACATGTTGATTCCTGACCTAGTTTTTGACTTTGAAAACGATGCGCAAGGACTTCGACAAAGGTTCATCAGAGCTTGGAGGATGCCCAACAAGGTGGATAGTAAGACACTGGGGCACAAAAATTCCACCCCCTTGAGCCTTACCTCAAGTGGGTACGAACTCGCGCCCAGAATCTTATGATGCCATACCCTCACATTCTCCCCTTGATCAAAGAGCCTGTTATGGAAGGAGAGGTTCCATACACCATCCTACATCCTGACATTCCAACATCATGGGAAGAAATGCAAAAGAGTTGGATCCAACTCAAGGAAGAACAGAATACTTTTAAAGCCAGCTTCTATGCCAGTGAGAAGAAGGTTTTAGAGCTTACCCGCCGACTTCATGAAGAGGAAACTCTCAACACTTACATCGCACCAAAGAGGATGCGCAATGTCTTTTTACATTAAGAATTTTGTAATATTTTGCCCATGGGGCACTTATGTACTAACAATTTCTTCTTAATATGACGTGTGTCCCTTTTTGTTTGCGACAAATTTGAATTTCTAAATCCTTGAATGCATTACATGAATAACATACCATTCATCATATGCATAAACAGGTCTTCACACCAGGTTTCCTTATCTTTCTGCTTTTTATTTCAGCAAGATGGATTTGGAGCAGACGATAAAGGATCTACAGACACAAAATTCACAATTCCAGCAACTCCTCATGACCTTGGCAAAGGGTCAAGAGGACCTCAAAGCTCTATTGGAGAAGAATAAAGAGAAAAAGAAAAAGAGACCTGGAGTAGCCACTTTTGGAAGAAGGTTTGAGAGCAATGCTAGGAAGGTTCTTGAGTTCCCCTCAAGGTCTGACGAAGGGGCCGGTAAAGGGAAAGGGACTGTTGTACCTTCTGAATCTGAGGTTGAAGAGGAGGAAGAGGAAGAAGACGAAGACTACTCCGAACAACAGTATCCTCCAGCGGATGATAAATATAAGAATCTTGAGGATAGATTGCCAGCCATGGAGTTGCAGAGGGTCCCTGGTTTGGATTTTGAAGAACTAGGGCTGGTAGTTGTGATTGTTATCCCTCCCAAGTTCAAGGTGCCAACATTCGCCAAGTACGACGGGCTGTCTTGCCCAAAGATGCACCTGAGATCGTATGTCATAAAAATCCAACCCCACTCATCTGATAAAGACCTTTTGGTACACTTTTTCCAAGACAGTTTGTCTGGCACACAGTTGGATTGGTTTTACCAACTCGAGAGATCAGAGGTTCACAATTGGGAAGACTTAGCAGCTGCTTTTTATCGTTAATATCAATACAATGCTGATTTGGCGCCCACTCGTACTCAGTTACAAAGTATGGGGATGGCTTCCAATGAAGGGTTTAAAGAGTATGCCCAGAAGTGGCGTGATCTGGCTGGAAGGGTGCAGCCGTCGTTGTTAGATATGGAGTTAGTTGACATGTTTCTGGGGACCCTGTCTGGCCCCTTCTTCAATCATCTAATCGGGAGTTCTTCCGTGGGATTTACTGAACTAATTTTGACCGGTGAAAGGGTCGAGGCCGGTATTAAAAGTGGAAAGATTCAAAAGGATGCTTCTGCATCCACAGCTGTTAAGAAACCCTTCCCGGCTAAGAATAAAGCCTCTGCTGTGTATTCTCAGAAGGGTCAGGGAAGAACCGAGCGCCGGCCGACTGTAGGGGCTGTGATGATTCAAAACTCGTCAAATGATCAACCTCGTAACAATCAGTCGAGACCTAATCAACAACGGGTAGAAAGGCCACAACAACAGTTCACCCGCATCAACATGACGCCCACTTAGGTACTCCCCCATTTGTTAAAGCTGAATCTTACCAGTTTGAAGGAAGCGCCAAAGAACCCTAACACCTCCTCTCCATACTACCACTCCAATGCCAAATGTGCTTACCATTCCGACAGTGCTGGGCATGATACTAATAATTGTTGGGCGCTTAAGAACAAAATCCAGGACTTGATTGATTCTAAAGAAGTAGAATTCTATGCGCCTGAGAAGCCCAATGTGATTTCTGCTCCGATGCCCAAGCACGGTAATAATGTTCATGCTGTTATGGAGGACCTTCATGTTACTGATGTTGTTGACCTGTTGACGCCGTTACTTGTGATTAAAGAGAATTTGTTGAGAGCCGGGATCTTTCCTGGTTGTGGTAAAGACTGTTATTTTTGTTTGAACATACGAGGTGATTGCCCAATGTTGAAGTCAGGTGTCTAACGCTTGATGGATACCCAAGAGATACTTTTCCATAAAACCCCTGTTGATACCCTCAATCCTGTTACTCCTTCTACTTTTGCTACTTCAACCAACGATATTGCGATCATAACCATTTCCGACAATCCTCCCAAGGCTTGCAAAAGGCCTGTCAGGATTACGCCCAACTCTAAATGTGTACCATTAAAGATCACCATGCCGAGACCTGTCCCGTACCAATCAAGCAAAACGATACCATGAAACTATGGAGGAGAAATCTTTTATCATGGTATCAAACAAATTGAGGCAGTCCAAGAAAATTATGAAGAAGAAAACCCTGATATAGGGAACATTGCGGGTACAAGCAAGATAACCCGCAGCGGCCGGAGATTTCTCCCCCTCGAGCAGTTTTCGGACCCTTGAAAGCTTTTGTACCTGTTAGACCATCTGTGCAAGGCCTAATGATTGAAGAACTGGATACTCCTGAAGTAAGACCAACTACTGATACTACCAATAAGGGTAAGGGGTTACTAGAAGTGCCTGTCAGGACGAAGGCTCGTGTTGTGGTTATCCCTGAAACCACTCAGAAAGAAATGGATGAAATCTTGAAAACAATCAGAAAAAGTGACTACGACATTGTGGAACAGTTAGGGCAGACCCCTTCTAAAATTTCAATGTTGGCTCTTCTGCTTTGTTCTGAGGCCCATGCTAAGGCCCTAATCAAGTTCTTGAAGGCGGCACATGTACCCCAAGAGACTTCGGCTGACCAGTTTCAGAAATGTATGGTCAGTCTTACTGCTGATAATGGCCTTGGCTTTTCCGATGCTGACTTGACTACCAAAGGAAGGAAACACAACGACGTGTTACATGTCTCCGTTGAATGTAGGGGAACCACCCTCACCCATGTCTTAGTTGATACTGGTTCTTCCTTGAATGTGTTGCCGAAGAAAGCCTTAGACCGTTTGGACTGTGAAGGACTGACCCTCAAACCTAGTAACATCGTTGTTAGGGCCTTTGATGGGTCCAAAAGAATGGTTCATGGAGAGGTTGATATTCCTATCAAAGTAGGCACAAAAGTTTTCAACTCCACCTTTTATGTGATAGACATCCGTCCGTCATATTCGTGTTTGTTAGGAAGACTGTGGATCCATTATGCCGGGGCAATTACCTCCTCTTTGCACCAAATGCTGAAATATCCTGTTAAGGGTAAGATTATAACAGTGCACGGCGAGGAAGAGTACATGATAAGTTATCTCAATTCCTTCCGCTATGTGGAGTTGGATGGCGAGTTCATCAAAACGCCTTTCCAACATTTTGAGGAAGTTTCTCCTGAGGTAGCAGTTGCGAAGACAATGGTTGAGGTGCCTATCATTCCCAAGCATGTATCTAGAATGACATCTCTCAAGGACGCAGAGGCTGTAATTAAAGAGGGGAAGAGCACAGTATGGGGGAAATTGCCTGATTTTCTCCATAAGACAGACAAGTTTGGATTAGGGTTCACTGCTGCAGGACAAAAGGCTATGCGTCGCTCCAAGGTTGGAAGACCACTCGTCAAGATCTCACACCATGGAATCAATGTTGTAGAAGATGAAGATGAAGAGAGCCACTTTGAGGATTGGATCTTTCCGACCGTCGAAGGGGGTTTGAGCAACTGGGAAGCAGAGGATTTTATTCCCATCACCTTTATCAACCAGTAATTTTATCTTTGAACAATTTCCCATTTATGGTCTGTAATAACTAAACAATTTGCACACTATTTCCACCTCATGCCTTGCCCGGGGAATGTAGGTCCATTTGTAAGGGCTTGATTTTCTTCATAATCATATGCCATGTTTTAATGAATCATTGGACGTTTTTCATCTATAAACTGTTGTGTTCATTTTCTTTCCTTTTGCATTTTTGTTTGTTTAAAGGATGGTTATCCCTTACGCACACCCACACTCACAAATGCAGGTACCCATCCATTCCGGATTCCATGGGTGACTATTCTGTTTTAGCCTTCGATAACTCTGAAGATTTGGTCAATCATGTTGAGTGCGAAGTTGACGAAGATTGTGAAGTGCCGGGAGAGTTAGCCAGACTTTTACAACAAGAAGAGAGGGCTATTCTGCCTCACGAAGAGCTGCTAGAAACCATCAACTTGGGGACAGAGGAAAACAGGAAAGAAGTAAAAGTGGGTGTCAACCTGGAACCAAGTGTCAAGGAGCGCTTAGTGCAGTTGTTGAACGAATATGTTGAAATCTTCTCCTGGTCTTATGAAGACATGCCGGGATTAGACACAGATATTGTGGTTCACCGTCTCCCTACCAGAGAAGATTGTCCACCGATCAAGCAAAAAGTCTGCCGAATGAGGCCTGACATGTCTGAGAAGATTAAAGCTGAAGTAATGAAGCAATTCAATGCTGGCTTTCTGGCTGTTACTTCCTATCTACAATGGGTTGCTAACATTGTGCTTGTGCCTAAGAATGACGGCAAAGTCAGAATGTGTGTGGACTATCGGGATTTAAACAGGGCTAGCCCTAAAGACGATTTTCCATTACCACATATCGACATTTTGGTTGATAACACAGCTCGACACAAGGTTTTTTCCTTCATGGATGGATTCTCGGGATATAACCAGATCAAAATGGCCCCCGAGGACATGGAGAAAACTACTTTTGTCACACAATGGGGTACCTTCTGCTATAAAGTGATGCCATTCGGACTGAAGAATGCAGGGGCAACCTATCAACGCGCCATGGTAGCTTTATTTCATTATATTATACATCATGAGATCGAAGTTTATGTAGACGATATGATAGCTCGATCACAGACAGAATAAGAACACCTTGATCATCTGCAGAAGCTGTTTGCCAGGTTGAAGGAGTATAAGCTCAGATTAAACCCAAGCAAGTGCACCTTTGGAGTTAGGTCTGGTAAACTTCTGGGATTTATTGTCAGCAACAAAGGCATTAAGGTTGATCCAACTAAAGTAAAGTCTATACAAGAAATGCCTGCCCCCGCACTGAAAAGGAGGTTAGAGGATTCTTGGGACGCTTAAACTATATCGCAAGGTTCGTCTCTCACCTGACATCTACATGTGAGCCAATTTTCAAACTGTTGAAGAAAGATTAGGTAGTTGAATGGAACAACGATTGTCAAATTGCTTTTGATAAAATCAAGGAGTACTTACTAGAACCTCCTATTCTGATGCCACCCGTCGAAGGAAGGCCGTTAATCATGTATCTGACTGTTTTGGATAACTCAATGGGGTGCGTGCTGGGCCAACATGACGAGTCTGGCCGAAAAGAGCATGCCATTTATTACCTTAGCAAAAAGTTTACCGACTGTAAGACTCGCTACTCACTGCTCGAGAAAACTTGTTGCGCTTTGGTATGGGCTGCTCGCCGGCTAAGGCAGTATATGTTGACTCATACCACTTTGCTGATTTCCAAAATGGATCCGATCAAGTATATCTTCGAGAAGCCTGCTTTATCTAGAAGAATCGCTAGATGGCAAATGATCCTGACTGAGTATAATATCTAGTATACTACCCAAAAAGCTATAAAGGGGAGTGTACTAGCTGACCATCTAGCTCATCAGGCCGTCAAAGATTACCAATCTATGAGATTCGACTTCCCTGACGAGGACATTATGACATTGGATAACATTGAAGGTAACAGACCGTATGACGGACCTGAACAAGGATCCCGATGGACCCTGTACTTTGATGGTGCTTCAAATGCACTTGGAAACGGTATCGGTGCGGTACTCATTTCTCCGGAAGGTTGCCATACACCCTTCACTGCCCGACTTTGCTTCAGCTGTACCAACAACATGGCTGAATATGAAGCTTGCATATTTGGTCTCAAGGCTGCTATAGACTTGGGAATCAAATCTTTGGTCGTATTTGGGGACTCGGCTTTGGTTATCAGTCAAGTCAAAGGAGAGTGGGACACCAAGCATCCTAATCTTATCCCATACAAAGAACATGTCTTAACATTGTTACCTCATTTCGAGCGGATTACCTTCGAGTACTTCCCGCGAGAAGAAAATCATCTAGCAGATGCTCTGGCTACAATGTCTTCCATGTTTAAACTCAACTGGGATAACGAGGCTCCCCAAATTACCATCGAGCGAATGGACGAACCTGCGCACTGTCATGAGATTAATACCGAAGAAGTAGTGGAACAACCCTGGTTTCATGAAATCAAAAGGTATCTCCAGACTAGAGAATACTCTGAAGGAGCTTCCGTCAATGACAAAAAGTTCTTAAGGAGATTTGCTGCCAAGTTCTTCCTAAGCAATGACATCCTTTATAAGCACAACCATGATTGTGTTCTACTTCGTTGTGTGGACAAGGTTGAAGCAGAGTTGGTCATGATAGATATACATAGTGGCACATTTGGCACCCACTTGAGAGAACATACGATGACTAAGAAGATTCTAAGGGCAGGCTACTACTGGTCTACCATGGAAGCTGATTGTCATCAACATTCCCGTACCTGCCACAAATGCCAAGTCTACACCGATAAGGTACATATTCCTCATGTTCCTCTTAACGTTCTGACAGCTCCTTGGCCATTCGTGATGTGGGGCATTGATATGATTGGAGAGATCAAGCCCACGACATCCAATGGACATCGCTTCATCCTGGTGGCCATAGATTACTTCACCAAATGGGTCGAAGCAGCTTCCTTTGCCTCTGTCACAAAGAATGTGGTTTCCTGCTTCATCAAGCAGAACCTCATACGCCGGTATGGTATCCCCGACAGGATTATCACAGACAACGGTACAAATTTGAACAACACTATGATCACCGCTCTGTGTGAGCAGTTCAAGATTTATCATCACAATTCATCTCCCTATCGGCCGAAGATGAACGGTGCTGTTGAAGCCGCGAACAAAAATATCAAGAAGATCATTCAAAAAATGACAGTCACCTACAAGGACTGGCATGAGATGTTACCGTTTGCTCTGCATGGATATCGTACCACAACACGTACTTCAACAGGGGCAACTCCATTTTCTTTGGTATATGGCATGGAAGTTGTTTTGCCTATGGAAGTTCAGATTCCTTCCTTGAGGATTATGAAGGATGCCGGTTTGAGTGAAGACGATTGGATTCAGACTTGGCTTGATCAACTTAACTTGATCAACGAGAAATGACTTACTGCTATTTGTCATGGTCAGACGTATCAAAAACGGATGATCAAGGCCTTCAACAAGAAAGTCAGGCATCAAGTATATCAAGTCGGAGATCTTGTAATCAAGCGGATCATATTGCCGCAAAGTGATCCCTGGGGCAAGTGGACTCCTACTTACGAAGGACCATTTGTGATCAAGAGCATCTTTTCTGGTGGGGCAATGATTCTGACCACCATGGACGACAACGATTTGCCGCATCCTGCGAACGCAGACATAGTCAAAAGATACTACGCATAAAACGACCCGACAAGTTGAAAACTCGAAAGGGCGACTTGGGCAAAAATGGGCATCCCGGTGAATCGAAAACCCGAAAGGGAGGTTCAGGCAAAAATTAGGGATAAGACAAAAAAATTGTACACCCGGCAAGTTAAAAACCCGAAAGGGCGACTTGGGCAAAAAAGGGTTTCCTGGTGGATCGAAAACCCGAAAGGGCGGTCCAGGCAAAAGTTAGGGAATTAAACCGTATGACTATGTCTCGTCGGATCATTGTAAGAACAATATCTTCACCAACAAGCTCCAAGCTTCTGATCAATCCAATCATCAGTGGAAGAAGCAACGAATGGACAAATACTCAGAGTTGTGAAGGCTATAGCAGAATGGGAGTCCCATGGAATTGTTACACATAGCCATCTTTTCTTTTGTATAAATTTTTTCTCAATTTTTATGGCAACATTCTCTTACTAGGATGTCTGTCTCCTTTGTACAAAGATACTTACAAAAGTTAATACAAAGATACTTCAAAGTGCAGAAATTTGCTCGCCTTTCTTTTCTTTTTACACTTATGTTTTATTTGAAAACGTCCAATGTTTTGTTAAATAGGCATATGCATTTGAATATAATCATTGCTTACAAATAAAACGAAATTGAAAAAGGTTAGTTACTGTTAGGTTAAAGGTGTAGGAAGATATCTTTATGCTATTCCAGAAAGGAAATCCCCTACAGTACATCATTCAGATCCTCAACAAAACTAAAATTTGGAGTATATTTCCCCAGCGGAGTTAAGCTTCAAGATCCCCAGCGGAGCCAGTGCACTCTAAACTTAATTCCCCAGCTGAGTTAAGTTTCAAAGTTCCCATCAGATTTCAAACTCCCGATCCCCAGTGGAACCCGAAAACCCTGAAAACCTATCCCCAGCGGAGCCAGAATATTCTAAACCTTCTTCCCCAGAGAAGTAAAAATTTCCAACTATCAACCCCCAGTGGGAACTGTTCAACTTCCCCCAACTTCCCCAGCAGTTTGGCATACAACCCAAAACTCTTGATCCCACCGGCCGAGTATACATTCTCCCCACAGAGTTATCTCCCAACAGATCGAAGATTCTCGGTCTCATTTCTCCAAACAGAAACCTCCCAGGTTCCAACTCCCCAGTAGAGGCTTGCAGAATTTTCCTTAGTTCCCAGGAAATTCTTGGAGAATTCTCATTCCCCGCAGAAGTTGTCAGAACCCTTGTTAATCCCCACAAATCGCCGAGGATTTTCAATCTCCAGCAGTGGTCCCAGGATTTCTCATTCTCAACAATCATAGATCTTTAATCCCCAAGCAGCCAGCAAGGATTTCTCATCTCCAACAATCAAAGATTTTGAATCCTCAGCATCGGTCAAGGATGTTCAATCCCCAGCAGCGGTCACAGATTTATTTTCCTCAGCAAGACAGCTACTCATCTTACATACATAACCATTACATCATAAACATTGATGAAATACAATTCATTGCATCATACATATCATGCAACTTAACTTTGTGTTTTAGCTAACATTTTACCCTTTTTCAGGATAATATTAAAAGGCTATCGTTAATAATTAATCAGATACAGTATGGATACACCCCAGACACGGCGGTCATTCTATTACTCATTCAAATTCAAGTCAAATATAGTACGGATACACCCCAGACACGGCGGTCATTCTATTACTCATTCAAATTCAAGTCAAATATAGTACGGATACACCCCAGACACGACAGTCATTCTATTACTCATTCAAATTAAAGTCAAATATAATACAGATACACCCCAGACACGGCGGTCATTCTACTACTCATTCAGACTTCAGTAATCCGATACAGACTAGATATGCTCCAAACACGGCGGCCATTCTATCTCTCATTCAGATTCAACTATCAATTTCAAGTTTAGATATGCTCCAAACGCGGATGCCATTCTGGCCCTTACACCAGCAGTTTGATTCTCCCCAGTGCAATCGCCACAGAAGTCATTCTATCACTTATTCAGATCTCAGTTACAGTCTCAGATACACTCCAGACCCGGAAGTCATTCTGCTACTCATACAGATCTCAACTTCAGATACAGTCCAGATACGCTCCATACACAGTTGCCATTCTGTCACTCATTCGGAATTTATTCCCAGCCCAGAGATGCTTCATACACAGATGTTTCTCTGTCGCCCATCCAGAATTCAGATACAATACAGATACACTCCAGACACGGCAGTCATTCTGATATTCATTCAAAACTCAAATACAGTTACAGCTCAGATACACTCCAAACACGAATGCCATTCTTTCGCTCATACAGACACAGTCTCTAGATATAGTTCAAATGCATTCCAGACACGGATACCATTTTAATGCTCATTCTTCTGACCTACCACATTGCAATTCAACAAACATTCTTGGATGGCATCTTTAAGCCCATCTCCAGCAAGATTCTACCATCTCCAAATGGCATCTTTAAGCCCATTCCTGCATCTATGTTTTGACGAGTGCAAATTTACGGGCACTCTAGTGTCCAATCCTCTTTTACTTTTGAGTCGCGAAAGGCAAACTTGCCAATCTAACTCTTCAGGTTCAAGAAGATTGAACAGGGGAAACTATTGTATCCTAAAATTTTCCCTCTTATTTCATCAACATTACTCATCACAAGACTCTTGGAATTCAAGATCAAGCTAGGGTTGGCTCTGCTCAAGACACCTCCTTGCATTGTTGACCTAAATTAGGGCTTGAGTTTGCACATAGATGTTTTGACCTACAATGCCCAAAATGACTTTCATACTTCATATTGGACTCACAAGTTTGTCCATACCAAGTTTCAAGCCTTGATTCAAATTTTGTCCAATCAATTGGACAGTTGACCTAGAAATCAACTGTATTGGGGAAAAAGTCAAATATGGCCAATTGACAGTCAAACCTCATGAAATTTAACCCACATCAACATTATGAACTCATATGAACCACTTGATCAAGTTTGGATCCCAATTCCACAAGAAATTTGATCAGATCATCAAAAGGGCAAAATGGTTATTTCTAGGGTTTTGACTGCACAAAGGCAATTTTTGACTGTTTGACCTAGCCAATGGCAAATCAAGCTCAACCATGGACTCAAGGACTCAATGACATTGTCTTGACCCATTCAACAAGTTCAAAAGATCTCAAATGCATAGGATTGACAGATGAATTTTTCAGTCAACTGATCAAAATTTAACTATACACTGAAAAGTCAAACTTTGACTTTTTGGTCAAAATCAAGTGCCAAGGGTCATTTTTCATCAAGACATGTCAAATTATGAAACTTGTTCATCAAGAAACCCAAAAATGCAAATTAGGGTTTAAAATGGAAAAATTTCATAACTTAGAATTTTTCTAAGTTATAAAATTTTCTTATTTTTTCCTAACTTTGTCCCATTTTTTTACCAAGATGCAAATGGATTCAAACAAAACTTGCAACATGAAAGTTGTAGTCCATCACAAAGTCTACAATTTTTATTCACAAAGTTTTCTCAAAAGAGGCTTGTATCCCAAGTTATGAGTTTTGGAACAAGGGTACCTAAAACTTTTAACTTAGAGAAATTTTGCCCTAGTTTAGGTAGGATTTTGACCTATCTTCTTGGCCATTTTTCACATAGTTCCACCTAGAGTTTCAAGTTTCATTTCAAATATGGATTATAGTACATGTTGCAAGCTTTCCAAATTGTCCAAGAACTCCTCAAACACCTTTGTGGTTAGGTAGAATCGAATGCTTGAAGTTGGCAAAAACTCACTTTGATCCATGGCCAATACATGTTCATACAAGTTTCATTTTCAAACCAGCATGCTTTGTACTTGTTGGCAGGCCTCTAAACCATTTTACACTCCTTAATTGAATGCAAATCCACTGAGCTAATGCATTATCTTGGCCATTTGGACATTGTATGCAAAACTAATCCCTATTTGGAAAAAGGTATAATGCCATTTTTGAAAAGTTACACTTTTTGTCAAACCAAGATCTTTGAGGCATGGGGCCATATCTCTGAGGCAAGATCAAATCCACAAATTGCAAGTATCAAGGGTAATATATGCAGCTTACAATATATAGTGTACATGCCTGCATTGACAAGTTACACACTCTTGCTTCAAGAAGAAGAAATTTTTCCAAAATCTTCCAAACAAGAAAACCAGCCATAGTCAGCTTACACAAACATTGCAAACACATTTCACACAACCCTTGGAGTCACAAACACGAGCTCTTCACCACTAAAACCTCCTTGTACACAAAATCACCATTTTTCTGCAAAACAGGGCAAGCCCTGCAGAACCACCTCCATCTCCACTCCCCCTCGTGCGTTTTGCCTCAAACTTGTTCCAATACTTTCCACTCAACTCACCTGAACTATCCCAGACCTCCATTTCTAGCTGTAACACCATTAACATACATTGCCATTTTTGTTTCAAAGCTTTGCAAGTTGAGTTCTGTAGCACGATTCAGGCTACTTCAAAACAAGCCAAGCATTGGAAAAGCTTTAGTGGACCTCAGGCAAGCTCAAAAGAACCTCAAGCACCCTTGGAAGTTGCTGCATTGTCCAGCTCGAAGTCAACTGAAACAGGTATTTCATGAACTTCTATCTCTCTATTTAGGAATAGTTAGACTTAGGTTTGTGAATGAAAGATGTTGTATTCATAGCCCTGAAACCATACATGTGCTTAGTTTTCATTTATATTAACCGTGCTAGGAGAATTTTGTTCATGAACTTTCTGAAAAAACTAGGTTAAGAATTAGGGTCAGAGAAATTCTCTCTGGTCTTTGAGAGTTAGCTTAAGTTTTTTATATGGTTAGATTCGTTGTTTGATGCTCTACAAGTTTCATGTTATGAGTTTTGTCAAAAAAGTAAGGAATCAGGAGATAGCATCTTGTGTACAGAACGCGCGTATTTTAGTTCAAAGGAAGAAGATGAAGTTGTTTCTGGGCTGGGCCTGTACAAGCTTGCTTTTGGCACCCCCCTCTTTTCTTTTTACACCCCCTGGCCCATTTCTTATATATTTGTCATTTTTGCATTTTTATTTTTATTCTGACTTTATTATTTTATGTCTAAATATAAAAAATGCCAAAAATTATTTTTATATTATTTTTACATTTATTTGGTATTTATTTTTATTTTTACTATTATAAAATTGTTTAAATACTTTATATTCTTGTTATTAAAACTTAAAAATAATGTAAAAAATATGTTTATTTTCATTTATTATTTTATACACATTTGAAAATATTTTCTTGAAATATATACATTTTCTTTGTAAATAATTTATTTTATTTTTTACACTTAACATATTTAATATATTTATATACATATATAATATGTTTTATTAAATAATTAGGGCAAAAAAAAAACACAAAAATAATACATTTTATTTTTATTAATTTTTATACTAAAAATACCATTTTTTTCAATATATGTATATTTTTGTACAAATTAATACATTATTGTATATAAAATAATAAATAATGCAATTTATTTAAGAAATTAGGGTTTTGCCCTAAAAAACAAAATAATTGAAATTAGCTTTTTATTTATTTACATTTCACATTAAAAATACTTTTTCATACATAAAAAACATTTTTTGCATAATACACTTTATTTAATATTTATTTATTGTACTTATTTAAATATTGTATATTTAATATTATGCCTTACCCATTCAATATGGTTGTAATAATTTAAGATTTAATTTCTTGCAAAATAATCCCCAATTCAAATTTGTACCCCCCTCCCTATATCATGTTGTAATAGTGTAGAATTTAAATTCTCGCACCTTTAAATGCTTTCAATTATGCCATGATTAGACCTAGGGTTTGTATGCAAAATAAAATCAACAATTAGTTTGACCTAATCCAAGATGACAATGCATGAAAACAAACACAATGCACACTTGCACCCCTAGGGTTTCAATCCACTTGTTGCCTTCAAAAATGGGCCATGGTTGCATGTCAAGTACTTTGGCAAAACAAAAACAAAACAAAAGATCATAGTCCCTCGATGACGCTATCTGAGTTGCCTAAATAAAAATGATCAAGTCCCTCAAGAAATGGCCAAAAATACTTGACATTATTGCTATCATAGTCTATACGATGACCCGCGCCTGTCCCGTTTAACATCCTAACACAAGGTTGTTCACCAAATACAATGGTGAAACAACACTGTTAAAAGGGGTAAAAAAACATAAGAAAGATCTTTGAGTAAAATAAGGTAGATAACTCTTAGTTACTTGATCAAAAGCTTGCAAAAACATCCTTGCTATTTTCAAACACACTTCATCATACAATTTCAAAACCTTACTTTCAAACATTGAAAACTTTTCAAAAGACAAAAACACCTTTGTATACATTCAAACAAGAATCATTACAAAGGTTGCCACAATGATGGCCTCTTTTCAAAACATCTTTCAAAACCACACAAAACACCATTTTAAACAATTGAAGAGCACCATTTCAAACAATTGAAAAGCAAAGCAAGTGATCTAAGCAAGTAACTAAGAGCCCATGGATAACCATGGATATAAAGGGTGTTAATACCTTCCCTTTCTATAATCTACTCCCCGAATCCAAGAAAACATCTCAAAGGTCTTTCCTGTGCTTTTTGACCTTTCCTTAGGATAAAATAAAAAGTAGGTGGCGACTCTTGCTAAACCGAAACATTTGCAAACACAAACGCGAAATCCCAAGTCAGTTCTCCCACCGTATCACAATATGGCATGAAGTCTCAGCTCCACATATTCTGGATAATCATTGCATAGTCCATTGCACAGGCTGAAAGTACCAGATCAAAAGTCCGACGTCACAGACATGGAGTCAAAGTAACCACCCATGAGGTATGTACTAGGGGTTTATCAGCTGCCGAACAAGGTTCTACAGAGTTCTCGAAGTCTACGCTCTTCCTTTGGATATTACCGACGTCCCAATTACTTGGTAATCAGTAATATTCACAGGAAAAACTCGTCCGAGTGCAATATCGCGTGACAACTACTTCCGGATTACTCCGTTATAGTCTCCGCACTGCACCTAAAAGGCCAGGATGGGTTAATGGTTCTACGACTCTTAGCTTCTCGAGTTCCCAAGTTGAAAGTAACGACGTCTTCCCGATTACTCGGTAAACATCACTACTTTCAAGGGGACCTCCACAGAGTGGGGGATTTTCATGCCTCCTTCTTCGGGATTACTCCCTCAAAGTTACCATGACTATACTGCCCGTCATAATCCTATGTATAACCCAAGTCCGGGTATAGGACTTATCAAAGGTAATCACCAAACCCAACATCACAATGTATCCAGAATATGTGAGTAGCAACAATATATGCAATATATACCAATAAAGCAATAATAAGACAGTAAAGCAAAATAAAGAAAATAAATAAACACCCAAAAAGACAAATAAACAAAACTAGGAGAGACTCGCAAAAAAAAAGTCCCCAACAGAGTCGCCAGCTGAAGCTACCGGCAGAAAATAGAGCTGCCACCGAACTTTATTTATCCCGAAGGAAGGGGAAATATCGATAAAACCACAAGGAAATGGATAAGATGGTCTTGCGACCAAGAGAAAGGGTAAGGGAGTCAGTTATACGAGGGGAAAGTATTAGCACCCCTCACATCCGTTTTACTCAACGGGATCCATTTTGTTTGTTTGTCTTTAAGGGTGTATTTATCTACAACTATACTTTCTTAAGGGGGAAAATGGTTTTTTATTATTGCGTTCGTGAGGGTTTCGCAACCCTTTGCCTACGTATCCCATGAAGGAATCATAACACCGTAGTTCCTCTAGAAAATGGTTTGTTTGTTTGTGTTTTTTAGTGGGCAATGTTAACGCCTGTATTCTAGCAATATGCACGACCGATATCGCGATAGGACAGAGATAACATGCCCATTGGGGGAGTTTCGATTGGTTGAGTGTTTTGCGGGTTTTAAAATGAATTCAAGTAATGATTAAAGGTGTTTTTGGATTTTGGATTTATGAATGATGAGTTTTAATGATAAAAGAAGAAAAAGTTTAAGAGAGAGACTAGAAGAAAACCTAATTTTTTGTTACATACATGTGGCGAGTTAAAAGTCTATTTCAACGTAAGGCGATCGAAACAGGATTTAATCGCCTCATCGAACTACCTAAGGGAGTATGGCGTCAGGGTTTGAATGAATAAAGAAACTTAAATTCTAAATGTTTTTGGATTTTTATCTAGTAAAGAAAATTAAACCTTAATTCTAATATTTTGGTATTTTTATCAAATTAAATAAACAATAAATTTAAAAGTAAATTAGAACCTAACTTGAAAAATATTCTAACATTATTTTTTTGTGATTTTTTAGGTAAAGAAAATATTGAAAGGAAATTAAAATCTAATTCTAAAAGTATATATTTTTGTGGTTTTATATTATAACTTAATTAAGAAAATAATGATCATTTTGTTTTTGTATCAAATAAATAAAAATATACAATTAAGAAGTAAAAATACAAAATTTGAGCTTGCAGGTGCTGCTGGCAAAAGGGTGGTATATCTAGCATTTTCGATGTGCTGAAGGATAAAACAATTTTTTTGTAAGGCCCAAAAATTGTATGAAAAAAAAGATTACAAGATAAAATTAGAAAAAAAACAAAAAAAAATATAAAAACGTGCTGGACCGGACCGGGTCAGGGAGGTCCGGACCCAGCGGCCTCTTGAGAAACAAAATGGGTGGGAAACCCTAATTGTCATCCATCACCCCTTTCTAACGCTTCCCCTGTTTTCTCTATTCTTTCTCAATTCCTTTCATCTCTCTCACAGCGCCGTTGGACTTCAACCTTCCTTCATCTCTCACTCTCATTGCTCAACAATAAAAAAAAAGTAATTCTCAATCGCTACTCTCTCTGGCTTCTCATCTCAGTTTGCAAGACCAATTCCCTATAAACCACAACAATCCTCCTTCCTATCTCAACTCGGTTCAACAACGAAACCTAACTCTACTGTTCAATCACAACAACGAAACTCTACTATTCCAGCTTACTCACTCTCACGGTTCACGATTTATGTCTTGACGGTAAACAACAAAAACAATCACAATGGCAAAGATATGTATGAGAAGGGAAGAACTTACATACTCGGAGCAAGTTCGATAATTTCGACACCTCCGCGGATGATGATGATGATTTTTGAAGCTTGATGTGGAATTTCCGCTCTCGCTCCCTCTATTACTCAAATTCCCTCAGAGGACATGTACATTGCTATTCTCCACTTTCTTGTTTTCGCTTCTTCGTGCATCCATAGCTCCAAGTTTTTTCTTTATTCTGCGATTGTCATTGATTACTATGAGAATGGTTTATGATGATTGTGGTATTTTGTTTATTGAAGAGGTTTTACAGGTTAGTTAAATGTTGGATTGAGTGAGGTTGAAGGTAGTAGCAAGGGTGTGTTAAAGTCAGCTGGTGAGATGCTGTTGGTTGTATGCTATTGGGTTTTGTTGGTTTTTAGTTTTTCTTTTGTGTTGATGGTTTTTCTGTATTCTTGGTTTTGCTTGCTGTGTCTCTCGCTCTGGTTTTTTGGCTCGTTGCCCCTGCCCTTTCTATGGAATAATGACCTTTCTTTATATTGAAAAACAAGTGGGAATTGGAGGGAAGAGTTATATGATTAAAAAAATAACTGGTTTGCTGACCTTGTGACTTTTAGGATGCAGGTTTTGGGTATGCCTATTTTGGTGCAAATTTGGCCTGTTTTATTTGGTGTTTATATGCAGGTTGGACAAATTTTTTGCACAAAGTGCAGGGCTGACTTTGACATGTTGTTGGACTATTATGCTCTGGGTGACATCTTTCTAAACCCTATCTCTTTCCCTCTGATTTCTTTCAATGATGTAAAGCACATCTGCTTTTTTTCTCTAATATTTCTGAAGGGTTGGTACTTTTTAGGAACATGATGGCACAATAGGATGTTGTGAGCTACTTGATAGCTTGCATTGTTTTGTGAGTTGCTGCTATGCTATTTTTTCCTTTGATGCATTTGGCTTTGGCTGCTTTGCTTTGCAACCTTGTGATGCGCTGTTATGTTTGGCCTGTTGCTGCCTATTATTTTGCTGTTCTGCTATTTGTTTTGCTACTTGTTTTGCTGCCTGTTTAACTAGCTGTTTGTGGCAGCTTTGTGCTTTGCTTTAGCAACAAGAAAACGTTTGCAATTTTTCCTTTTATCTTTTTTGTGAACCAAAGAGGACAACTTTTTGTGATTTGCAATTGGGAGAAAATGGCTCATGATTAAAAATAAACCCTTTTTAATCTCTGATTCCAAATACCAACCCTTATGATGAGCATAAAGATTTCTTTTAACCATTAATTTTTGCTTGGAATTTTTCATATGTTAATTGCTGGCTAATTTTCTCTTTTCCTTGTTTCATGAGCACGAGTATTGGATGGCAAGCGGGGTTGTAAGATGAAAAGGCCGAGGCTAGCACAGAACGTTGACGATTTTCTTGAAGAGGAAGCAACAAAAATTGAAGAATAAACATTTAATTCCTTTTTGCTTTGTAAACAACGATTATAACTTGTGATTTCTCATTCATAACATGCTTTGTAACTTGTCCCAAAATGTAATGCACAAACTTGAATGCATTTTATTAATGATGAACCTTGTTGTATAGAAATTGAATAACTCTTGAATCTTGTTTGAATTTCAAAATTCTCTCTTGAATAATTTGAATGCACACTTTGACTTTATAACTTAAACTTCAAGAAATCGCGAACAATTGTTGTAACTTGTATTTCAAACAATCATGTGCCTTATCTTCCAGACTCCAATCAAACTCTTGCACAAAATAAATGCTTAAGAATTTAATTCCCCTTGGTTAATTCGAACCCAAAACAACTGTCACTTAAACCTTAATCTTCATATCACGCCTGAACCAAACTTGCACTTTTAAACAGAACTTTAACTTTGAGACTCACATCACAAGTAACTTGTAACTTAAGCAACCAAAACATGCCTTGACGGTCATGAACCCCCAAGCTTATTTCTTGTGCCCAAACTCCACAATCGCCAACTTAAACTTCAAACTCTCGAATCAATAACTTGGAGACTTTTAAAAAGAAGGCTTGAAATGAGAGGAGATGAACTCCTTGACCTAATGTACTGAACTTTGAGCCATCTTTGAGGCAAGCGAAAGAAACATCTTCACAGAAACTAGGGATCCAAAAACCCTAGCATCTTGGCCAACAAATAGGGAAATAAACCCTAATCTAAGCTTTGATAAACTCAAGCGAGAATCAACCTTATAACGTGATGACAACATTCATTCCACGATCCACTAATCGAGAACCAGATGCATTTCCCTTTTACCTGATAAGAGAACTTCAAAATAAAATTAGACATAAAGAGGGCGCAACCCTAATACCTCAAACCAAAGCGCCTGATTCCATGAGATGCGGGATATGTAAATGACTGAGTGAAAATGGTGCAAACGGGATGCAAAGTTCAAAACCAGACAAAAGTAAAAAAGATAGGGGAAATTTGGGGTACGACAATGCTGACAAAACAAACACACATATTAACTGGGGATGACCAAACATCATAGTTCATCTAGATACTCAGCCAATTCTCAACAACATGGAGATCCTGTTGGAGATAAAATCTGAAGCTACTGAAGGAACACGGTCCATCTACAAAGCCTAACTCTCTGAGAGAGAGGAAGATAATGCTTGGAAAACAACCAAGCACAATTTTGTAACATCAATAATCCACTAAGGGGATAACAACATGAACCCTGCTTTGGGGAAATAGAAATATACGTTGAAAAAACACAATACAAATCTTCCAACTCTTATGAAAACAAACTCTACTGCAGGAAGATGAAGACAAAAACACATAAAATAGAACTAAAACGATGCAAACACTTAAGAAAGCGAAAATAAAACAAGCAATAAATACGACGCATATAACGTTTATCATATATCAAATCAAATAATATTAAATAAATATTTTTAAAGATATTTTAAAAATTAATTTTAAATTATTAATGTAATAGAAATATACAAAATTGTAGAAAGCCAAACAAAAAATTATAAAAAATTGTATTGATTTTTTTAACAAAATATAATTATATATTATTATTACTTTTAAAACAAAACATAATTATAGATTAATAAAAAAATGAATAAAAATCAAATCTTATGTAATCAAATATAACATTTTAAAGGGCCATACTAGAATACATCTTAAAAATATTATAATTAAAAAAAATTAAATATAATTAATTATAATAAAATCATATTTAAACTTTCAAAACATTATAAAATCATATTTAAACTTTCAAAACATTAAATACACATTCAAGAAAATATAGGTTAGCTTTTTTCCCTATTTTTTTTTAATATTAGGATGAATTTTCACATCTATGATCCATCTATCTCAATTTTGTGACTGAATTGAATCGAAGGAGTTTATTTACTACTGTCGTGTAGAATACTATACAGAGATCTATCATCTAGGTCGCCGGTGACGCGTTTATTCTATCGCCGCCGTCGAGAACTCCGCCGGAACCACCACTCTCCACGCTTATTTGATCGCCAAACAGTTTCCAGCACCTTCCATCCTCCCTGTGAGTCTGGGAGAGTGTTGTTTTCTCTTCTTGAGCATAGGTCCTACCGCCAAATCTTACATCCGACGATTCACTATCCGCATCTCCGATCCGAACTCGGTGAGTCTTAATCTCAATTTCAACTTCTTCCGATTTTCCTCGATCCCAACTCGGTGTGGAACCTGATACTAATTGATTTTTATATTCATAACCCTAATTATTCTGTATGCATATGAATCTGGTTACTCTTCTTTTGCTTTTTTTGTTTTTTTTGTTTAAGTTGATTCAATTCTCTGTTTTATTATAATTCTTGTTACTACGCATGTTATTTTTCATGTATTGTAGTGTTGTTTACCAATTTTAACTTGTGTAGGATAAGCTATCTAAGTTTAGTTGAGTGGGGAAAAGTGATCGGAAGGGTTTCTGAAATTCTGATTAATTTGAGTTGTGATGATTATGTTGGTCGAAACTGCGTTGTGAAGTCTGAATTGTTAAGCATTTTGTTGATTCTCCTGTATCTATGATTGTGTTGTTTTGTTTGTTTTTTAACAGGCTTGGTGACGGAACAAATGTTTTGAAAATAAAAAAGCTGAGTGATTTGGATTGTTGTGTAATCTATCTATGGGGACTGAAAATCCGGGTCATCCAAACTTCCCTTCAAGACCTAATTCCTTGCCGTTTGCGGCTGCACAGACTACGACACCTTTTTCATCGATGGGTCCTGTGGCTGGATCAGAGCCTCCTTCTTTCCAGCCCACTCCTCCTGTACCTCCCCAAGTGGCCACACCGTTTTCATCGTCTGGACCTGCTGTTAGACCAGGGGCACCCAGTTTTAGACCTACACCGCCGGGCAGGTTCAATGGCCCATCAGTTCCTCCTCCTCTCCCATCATCCAATGTTCCGCAAGCGCCAGGTTCTGGACCTTTCCAGCATTTTACACCACCTCCCTTTTCGTCGACTGTTCAGCCTCCTCTCACACGGGCTCCACCCTTGGGACAGCCATCAATTCATCAACATGCAAGTCAAGTACCTCCCTTTCCTTCATCTCTTCCTCCCCAGCAGCCGATGCCTTATGTTCAAATGGGGTCTCCACCTATGGGTTCAAATGTTCCTTCTCAATTTCAGCCATCTGTTCCTGGATATGCCCGTATGCAGCCTGGTGCTGAAATGCAAGCTCCACCTATACATTCCTCTATTCATGCAAATCAAAGAAATTACGGACCCGCACCACCTGCAGCACCATCTCCCTTTGCACCTCATCAAGGAGGCTATGCTTCATCACTCCCGGTGGCTACTCCAATAGGAGTCCAGCCAACACAGCAACCAGGATATGCACCCCCTCCTGGTGCCATTCAGGGCTTGACAGAAGACTTCAGTTCGCTCTCAATGCAAACTCGTCCTGGAACAATGGATGCAATATTTGATGCTAAAGATCTTCCAAGGCCATTGGATGGTGATGTGGAGCCGAAGAATTTGGCGGAGATTTATCCCATGAATTGCAATCCTAGATATATGCGATTCACTACCAGTGCAATTCCTAGCTCCCAGTCTTTAGCTTCAAGGTGGCATCTGCCTCTTGGAGCAGTTGTATGTCCACTTGCTGAATCTCCCGATGGGGTTAGTGCCTCTTTTTGTCTGTTTGATGAGCAGTAGCTTACCAGTCATCTTATTTGCCTTTGTTCACCACTATTTGTTTTCAGGAAGAGGTGCCGATAATTAGTTTTGCTCCAGCTAGTGTTGTACGCTGCAGAAGATGTCGGACATATGTGAATCCTTATGTGACATTTACAGAAGCTGGAAGAAAGTACCGGTGCAATGTATGCACCTTGCTTAATGATGGTACTTCTTACTCGCATAACCTTGTTTTTTTGCCTTATAAGTTGTAACTGAGAAGTCATTATGGAAGAAAATGGTAGCAATCAAGTCTCAATTACTAAGACTTTCTTAGAGGATCTGAAAATTCAACAATTTCTGTATCATTGCATTTTATTGGATACGCCCAAAAGGACACGTGGTAAAAGAATGCCGAGAGTTTGTTTTTTCTTCACTATATAATGTGGATGATGGTATTGTGTCATGGGGCTAAACTTGTTCTCTGACTTTTCTGACTCTGTATATTCATGTCAGTTGTCCCGTACTTAAGATGTTAATCTATTGAGTTTTATATGCAGTTCCTAGTGAATATTATGCACAGTTAGATGCCACTGGAAAAAGAGTTGATCTAAATCAGCGACCCGAGCTTACACAGGGTACAGTAGAATTTGTTGCCCCTGCGGAATATATGGTGCGGCCTCCTATGCCCCCAGTATATTTCTTCCTCATTGATGTTTCTATATCTGCAGTTAGAAGTGGCATGATTGAGGTAAGCACTTGTTTCTGGCTCACTGTATAGCTTGTAGTGCATACCAAATCTCAGTCATTAGAATTTTCACATTTTTTCATGAAAAAAATAGATGATCTTTTTCCTATAGGCTGTGTAATGTACGTATGGCCTTAATTTTTTGGTGGGAATGAAAGACTCATGATCCTTATAGATACATGTTTGATAAAATTTGGTTTCGGCGACCATAAGCCATAGGCAAGAGTTACGTGAGTTAAGTTCTAATGTATTTTGTTTCATACAAGTTTATTTATAGAAGTGGTCTGTGTGCCGAATCGCTCATTAATATGTTTTTCATTTTCATGGAACTTTTACACATCTTTTAGATGATTTTTTTTTTGTGGTCAGGTAGCCTTGTGGCTTGAATTCACCCTTTAAAGGTGAACAAGTGTGATCTTTTAGATGATTTTAATTATTCAAAACTCTTCATTCTTTGTGTAATTTAATGATAGCTGGAACTCATTTTATTTGAAACTTCCCCATTCTTTGTGTAATTTAATGATAGCTGGAACTCAATAATTGGTGGAGCTTATTTCTTAAGCGCACTTGGGGGTTGCATTGCATATTATGCATTTTAAGCATGTTGTGTAATTTTTATGGAAAAACTTTTAGAACACAAATTTTATTGGGGATTGTTTACTAAAAGTAATCTTCCAGGAAGAGTTATGCTTAGGTATTGCAGAGACAAATTCATACAAATATACGTAAAAGTCAATATTCAAAAATGAAAATTTCTGGAAGTAACAGTAACTTCTCGGTAAACATTTTTCTCTTGTGCACTTTGGGTTATAGAATGCATTTTGCATATGGGTTTACACAATACTTCCTCTGGAATGAAAATATAAGCAAAAATGGTATATGAAAAGTTGAAGATGTTAGGCACATGTCTTCTTGATTTCTGATGTTATTGTTCTTAACTCAGGTTGCAGCCCAAACAATCAAGTCCTGCTTAGACGAGCTGCCTGGCTTTCCACGAACACAAATAGGGTTTGCAACTTTTGACAGCACTATTCATTTTTATAACTTGAAGGTTTGTACTTTGTAGTACTATTAGCAATAATGCATTACCACTGTTAACGTGTCTATGTTTCCCTCCTTTGTTCATGATTTGTACTAAACATTCTGTGTATAATTCTTTTGCAGTCAACCTTGAATCAACCTCAGATGTTTGTAGTCTCAGATCTGGATGACATATTTATTCCGCTCCCAGATGATCTTCTTGTTAACTTATCTGAGTCAAGAAGTGTGGTGGAAGCCTTCCTAGATAGTTTGCCAACTATGTTTCAAGATAATGTTAATCTGGAATCAGCTTTTGGTCCTGCTCTTAAGGCTGCTTTCATGGTTATGGTATTATCATAATTACCTTTTTGTGGTGATTTTTTAAATCATAAGTTCCTTTGCTAGCCCGCCTGATGCATTTGATATAAATTTCTATTACTTGAATCAGAATTCATATTATAGTTGACTAGATTAGTTTTTATGATCTACAGGGGATATTGAGTGTTGAAAACGCAAACCAAGTTTTATTGATAGGGTATAAATAATATGACCGAAGGAAGATCGAGGGGTGATTCTGGGTGGAGGGAGGGACCATGCTCTGAAATGCATGGCCATAGGGAGGAGATGCATTTCCTTCATACTTTCTTGATCTATTTACTTATAATCACATCAATAGTGATACTGGTCGGAAGACATTCTTTTTCTAGTGAAGATTGTCCCTCAAATGTGATCTGGTTCTGTTAATAAACAATTTTACTTGTGTTAAAACAACTAAGTGCGTGCCCGAACTTTCCATATTCTTTTAATACCTTGCTGAATTCCAAGTTCCACATGTGGCCATAGGGGCTTTGCTGGGTACACTTTGCCGGGTACACTTAAATATCATAGTCACTGAATAAATTAGATAAGCCATAGAGAAGCTAGTTGTACTCCTTGCAGAATGGAGGGATCTATTGCTATCA
This sequence comes from Vicia faba, assembly GCA_948472305.1. Lineage (NCBI taxonomy): Eukaryota > Viridiplantae > Streptophyta > Magnoliopsida > Fabales > Fabaceae > Vicia > Vicia faba. Next base: position 1,209,757,785 of record OX451740.1, on the reverse strand, counting down.
AACCTTAAGAGAACACTATTAAGTATTAGTATTCTCCTTGAATTTGTTGACTTTTGAGTACATTTTTTTTCCTGTGCATTTAACAATTCCATTTTCTTATGCATTCCTCTGTTATGTTCTTTTCATGCCTCTGTGCAGAGTACACTTGGAGGGAAATTGTTAATTTTTCAAAACACACTTCCATCTCTCGGTGTTGGTCGCTTGAGGTTACGGGGAGATGATTCTCGGGTTTATGGGACAGATAAAGAACATGGACAGAGACTGCCCGAAGATCCATTTTATAAGCAAATGGCTGCTGAGTTTTCTAAGTACCAAATATCAGTAAATGTGTATGCATTCAGTGATAAGTACACTGACATAGCCTCCTTAGGTATTTTCTCTCTCCCTTTAATTTCTACGTATTTCAGCATTCGATTCTAGTGTTAAACCTGTTGCTCTGGATTAGAACTTTAAAGATTTCTGATTGATATATTTGATGATTCTTTAGCTGTGGGCTTGTTGCATTGTTTTATGTTATAACTTGAAGCCATGAGTTTGTGACCTGCATTTTTACTTGACCAGACGACTTAGTTGGTCCGTTAAGCGATCTATTTTGTGTAATTAATTCATACTTTAACAGTTGAATAAACTTAAATTGAATGATTTCCATATTCTCCCCTGACAGCATTGTGACTATAGATGTATGGAGTATAACACTCTAACTCATGGATCTATTTGGCAATGAACTGGTTTGTAAATGCTCAAAAAGAATCCACAAATTATGTGTTGATTGTAGCTGTTATATCTGTAAATAATGTATTCCTGTGAGGCTGTGCCCCAATGTCATTCTGTTTGGTATGATTTTGTCAGCATTTGTGGTTGTCTAAGCATATAGTGTTCCATGCTAATGATGTTATACTTGAAGTAAACAATGCATTATTTTTACTGTTTGTGTAGGAACTCTGGCAAAGTACACTGCTGGTCAAGTGAGTTACTATCCAGCTTTCCAATCAGCCATTCATGGAGAGAAATTGAGTCATGAATTAAGGAGAGACCTCACTAGAGAGACTGCATGGGAAGCTGTAATGCGTATTAGATGTGCAAAAGGTTTGTGCATTTATTTTGTTTTTGGAGATACTTACATTGTTTGCTTACTTTTGTTTGTTTACCGTTACATGCAATGGTTGTATACGATTAAACATATAATGGAATAAACATATATGCACAATCACATATGATTGATGATCATTGCCTATATTCTCAGGTGTTCGCTTCACAACTTATCATGGAAACTTCATGCTAAGATCCACAGATTTGTTGGCACTTCCAGCTGTAGATTGTGATAAAGCCTTTGCCATGCAGTTATCACTCGAAGAGACATTATTGACAACTCAGACTATTTATTTTCAAGTTGCATTACTGTATCCTTTCTTCAATAATTCTTAAGATGGATTCTAATATCTACACGCGCTTTATTGTTTATGATAAAGTTTCGTCAATTTTTTTAATGATACTACTATGCAAAAAGGAAAACACAGTAATTCTTAGGGAGTCAGATTTGTTGTCCAAATTAGTTTGTAGTTTTGAATCATTCTTGAAAAGTTCATTTTTTATTTCTTTTATAAAATGGCCTTATTTATTTTTAGTGTTTCTTGTAGGCCAGTCAGCTCATTTCTTTTTGTTAATAATACATCCAGCTCATCTTTATTATACTTTGGTTGTACTTTCTCTTTGACCCTTAAATGATTGTTTGAATGTCTGTGCTTGATATTCAGTTGAATTCAATAAGTTAAAGATGTTTAGCATGTAATTTTCTTAAATTGTATGCATCCCTAACAACAAAATAGTTACACTGCATCCTGTGGAGAAAGGCGTATCAGAGTACACACAATGGCAGTGCCTGTAGTTACAGACTTGGCGGATTTATATCGCCTGGCTGATACTGGTGCACTTGTCTCTCTATTTTCTAGGCTAGGTAGGATAAACAGGACTTCGGGACTTATGTTCTAGGGACATATCATTATGCGGGTAGATCTGGTTGTTTTTTAATCTTATACACTTCCTTCATATTTGCAGCTAATGAGAAAACATTGTCCCAAAAACTGGAAGATGCACGGAGTGCTGTGCAACTAAGAATTGTGAAAGCCCTCAAGGAGTATCGAAATCTTTATGCTGTGCAACATCGCTTGGCCAACAGAATGATATATCCCGAGTCTTTAAAGTTCCTAATGTTGTATGGATTAGCTCTTTGTAGATCAATGGCTCTACGAGGAGGGTTTGGTGATGTTCCACTGGATGATCGATGTGCAGCAGGACATACAATCATGATTCTACCAATAAAACGATTGTTGAAACTTCTCTATCCTAGCTTGATTCGACTGGATGAATATCTTCTAAAGGTATGCGTTACCCACCCTTGATGATTTACCAATTAAAGGGTTAAACCGTCTGATTTATTTTTGTATATTCCAGCCATCTGTACAAGCTGATGACTTAAAAAGCATTGAGAGAAGGTTACCTTTGGCTGGGGAGAGCTTAGACTCTAGGGGCCTTTATTTATATGATGATGGCTTCCGGTTTATTATATGGTTTGGTAGGATGATTTCACCTGATATAGCAAAGAATTTACTCGGGGCAGATTTTGCGGCAGAATTATCAAAGGTATTGTATATTCGTTCTGTACAAACTTAAGTTCATAGTAGGTTATTTGTCTAGGCAGAGAAGGAGAGAGGCAGACCTTGTTTTTCTTAGTTGAGTTCATAATAATATTATATGGCGGAGTTTAACTTACGTATACAGTAAGTGGAAAACAATTATATATTCACATGTAATAGGAGTTCACATTCTTACCATGCCATATTAAAATAATTTTAATCAAAAAGGAAAAACTAAAACCATTTCAATTGTGACTTGCACACTGTTCAACATTTGTCTTCTCAATTACCTCTTAAACTCTTCTTTGTTCTCAAATTGTTGGATGAACAACAGTTAAGAAAGTGATAGAGAAGAAAAAATCATTTGAACTGACAATATTGTAATAGAGAAGAATCTTTCACAACTTTCATCAACCCCAAATTCAGTTAGTACACATTTAAATTGACAGTCATTTATGGTGGTGTCAAATTTCGAGTGGAGAAAAACAGATAACAATTTAGATCAGGTATAAGATAGTCATACAATTAACATCAAAATCCATGAGCTTCATCTTCATGATTAATAACTTAAATTCAATGGTGAGTTTTGGTGACATTCATCTCATCACAAGATTCTGCGGCTTTTATTTCTAATGGTATCAATATTATTCTCAACCCATAGAATAACTTCTTCTATGGTCAATTTTGTCAAGATGTATCAGAATAGACATGTGTGTGTGTTCCTCCTTTATTTGTCTAGTTGAACAAAAACTGAAATTCACCCGGTGTTGTGTGTATATTTTGTTTCTTTTAACAGGCTACTCTCAATGAGCATAATAATGAAATGTCAAGGAGGCTGATGAGGGTACTTGAAAAGTTAAGAAATGATGACCGTGGATATTACCAGTTGTGCCATCTTGTGAGGCAAGGTGAACAACCCAAAGAAGGATTCCTTCTTCTTGCAAACCTTGTTGAGGACCAGATGGGTGGTAATAGTGGGTATGCTGATTGGATGCTACAGATATCCCGACAAGTGCATCACTCATAATATTTAGGTATGAATTGTAATAATATGAACCCCTTGTTGCATGTTTGACTAGAAAATTGTAGTAAATTTCTTTAGGGTGTGTTTGGGAGGAGGATTTAATCATTTAAGAGGTGAGGGGAGGTCTTAATTTTCTTTTCTAAATTAAGCAGTGTTATTAAAAAAAACGGTATAGCGCCGCTATACCATATTATATATTGGAATTCGGGGTAGCCGATAAAATATGTCAACTCCGCTATTTGCAGTATATATAGCAGCACATTTTGATATATCAATTACATACGTAATGAATAGCGGAATTTGTATGTTTTAGCGGTGGCCAAACTTTTTAAAACAAAATTTTTATAATTTTTGAACATTAAACTAATGAAGAAAAAGTGCAAAGCCTGAAGTCTGAGTGGGTTAGTGGGGGTATTATATATAATACTTAAACCAATGAAGCCTCTATTTTGACCATTAATATTTTATTTTATGTTTGCGCAGCTTTATGTTTTATTTTATATACAATTATTTATATTTCAACCTTGTTGTGCCTTCCGCCATTTACCTGCTACACTATCCTCTAATTTTTGTGACCCTTTGTTAATAACACTGAAATTAAGCATGCTATAAAATGTTTTTAAAAATGCATGAAGCTTGATTCAATTGTTATATCTACATATTATTCATATTCTTTTAAAAATGCATTCATTCAATTTTTTTAAAAATCTTGAAGTTATATTAAAATATAAATCTTTTTAAACCCTCTCCTCACAAACAGATCCTTAAACTTTCTGTTTTGGTGACTTGATGGCCCGGTTATGGTTTCGGTCTGTGTTTGATTTTTGGTTTGAATTTTCAATATATTTATAATAAGGTGATAGTTATATGAAAATCATAATATATACTCATTATACTTATATTGATTCCCTTTTGACAGATACTTTACTTGCTAGATAAGCATGGTTTTTTCAGACTTGTTATCTGTCTCATAAGTAAGGACCGTTTCTTTCTGCTCCGGGAATGGGTTGAATATAGGCTTTAGGGTGCGTGGATTCTTGACATGGCTAGTTGGTAGTGAGCCCTAAAGAGGGAAGATTCTAAGAGAATGTTGGTTCAACCTTGAATGTGTCAATTAGATGAACTCTACCATAATGATTGAACTAAAACGTGGCTTCATGTGTCCAATCCTCGATAGAGGGAAAAAAGTAGAGAAACAAAATTTTCCCTGTAATTTTCCTTGTGAGATAGAAGTTTGTGTCATTTTCTTTTTGTTGTCAGCTTATGGTTATTCATTCATTTTGTAGAGAAAGAAAATAGACAGAAAGAAGAGATGACACGCCCAAAATAGTCTGCCAAATATTTAATTTTGTTTTGTGATGATTGTTACTTATTTTGATATTGATATTTAGTGTTTGAAACTTATTTCTTCCTGGTAGTGACTTGTTTATCTGCCAATCTTATTCCCTTCCTGTAAATATCATCACTCATAAAATAACCGCCTACTCAAAGACCAAAACCGCCCCGCATCCGCATAAATTTCTCTAAATTATATATCTGCAATATTTTCGAATGCTTTTACACCTTGAGAGAAATTAAGTTGTACAACTATATCCATACACATGACACAAGGAACACAGCCGGCTTTATATATCAGCATAACACTCACCTGTCCCAACAACCCACGATCGAGTCACGCAACACTGCATTATTGCTTGCAAGTACAATGAAATATTTTCTAAACAATATAAAATCCTGTTTGGATAAAAATGACGAGTAACTACCATTTTACTTTCCGAAATTGACATTAATTTTATCAAAAGTTTATAATTAATTAAAAAATAATATTTTTCAACATAATTTTTCTATTAACGAGTTTTTTAACTTGTACTTTAAAGGGAACAAGTAAACATGACATGACCCATTAACTTATCCCATATGCATCAGAAGACACTTTCATATTTTTTTTTAAATTCTCAAATTGTCCATGAAATAAATTTGGAGTGGGAAAAAAACAAAATTTTCGACATTTTTTTATAATTAGAAATTTTGAAATATATTGAAAATTTTGATATTATATTAGAAATTTCGAAATTTTTGATAAGAAAAAATATGTATATTTTTTTTGAAATTGATTTATCAGATTATTTGAAAAATTCAAAATTATTTTGAAATTTGTGATAAACACTCTATTTTGAATACTCTTTTAAGTATTCACTTTCTTATTGGTTGAAATATCCGTAGTTCTACCCTTTTATCCGTAGATCAACTACTAACTTAAATGTAAAGTGACTTAAGAAAACAAATTTAACTAATATATGACTTTTTTCCTTATATAGATGACAAAAGTAAAATTGAGAGAAAATATGATAATCTCTGCTGTTTGAAAAAACAAAAAACAAATGAGTAGATGATTTTATATAATCTTATAACAATCACATACACTTCAATTTTTGATAAAATGACAATTATTAAATAGTTTTTTGAAAAACATGCAACATTATATTATAAATTTAAAATATGAACTTCTCAAACAGAAACCATAATGTAAACCATTTAAGATTTTGAGTAGACAATGTTGCTGGTGTAATGTGAAATATTTAATATTATTTTAAAGATAGTTTGAAAATGTTCATATGTATAATTCATAAAAAAACAAATGAATAGATGATTTTATATAATTTTATATCAATCACATACACTTCAGTTTTAATCATTTAAATTTTGTTATAGTTTTCAGCTATAAGCCATGAAATATCAAATTAATTATTCAAATAATTAAAAATTTAAATTATTTATTTAAATAATCAGATTTAAAAAAAAAGACTAGAGTGTATGTGCTATTCGGTGTGGCTCATATGCACAATTTTTTTTATGTACATACTATTTCAAATGACGCCCATGTACAAGGAAAAAAATAATGTATCACTCAAGATGTTGTCTATGTGTATTTTTGTGTCACTACGAGGATGACGCATTACTTTTTCCATGTGCATAGGCGCCACTTAGAAAAACACTAGAAAAACACATACATATAGAAATTGGGGATAGACACCACCTTCAAAACCTGATTATTTTAATTAATAATTTGAAAACTTAGCTATTTGCATCATTAATTTAACAATAAAGTTTTCAGTTAGGTAACTCATAGTTTAACAAAAAATTGTGGGTAATTAAAAAAAGAGCCTAATGTAAATAATATAAAATTTAACAAAAATTTGAATGTGTTAAAAGCTGCGGGTAACTAGAAAGCGTGTTAATAACAATTTTTTTTTATTTTTTATGTTATTAGATTAAAATAGAAAATAAAATTGAAATAGAAGTTAGGTGGGATATTTTGTTTTAACATCCAGAATTTTTCTCTGATTTGTTTTTATATAACTCTTATGGCAACAATAAAGTTTTTTTTGTGTGCCTTTTTTCCACTCTCAACTGGGGTGACATTTAGCATGGTTAAGTTAGTTTTTGTCCATCATAGGAAAATGAACTTATCATGAATATCGATTATTATTGAGAGTGTCTACACTTAAACTAATACCATCATGTCATAATCATATGGATATTTGATTATTAACTTTTGAAAATTGTTGCAGTAAAAAATGGTGTTTTTATTTTTTGTAATAAAAAATTGTATCTAATTCATTTGTGAGATGTATTAAAGATTTTTTTTCTTCTCTTCTGACCAATAATAAAGTGAAAAGATTTTAAGATTAATAGGACCACTTTAGAATTTTAAATGAGTGGTGTTGATATTTGGAAAATATAATTTAGTTGCTTAAATAATTTAAAAGTGTGAAGAAATATAATATAAGTGTGAAGAAATATAATATGTTGAATGAGTCTCATTTATACCATCAAATTGAGTAGAGTAGTATGGATGTGAATATTTTACATGTTTTCTTTTTGAATAACAAAATAAGTTGATTAATAAATACATATAAGATATATTAAGCCTCCACCATGTACAAAAGGGTGAAACAGGAAGTTACATGATGGTTCAGTATCAAATTTAAAAAAAAATATGTATGACAAAAATAATTATGGTTAAATTCTTAATTTTCTTCAGCTCCTTTTCAAGAAAAATCATTTTGTTTTGCATTCCATATCTCTAAACGTCCTCCTCATGTACTTGGAGATCCATTTCCTTCCCATATTTATTGGGACGAGTTTCAAAAGATTCATCGTTTAAATTTGTTAGAAATTCCATCAATTTATCAACCCAGACAAAGTATCCACAATAACCATATTCATCCTGTAGAAATAATAATGACAAGTACGAAAAAACTATGAGTTCATATTTAAATAACCATGTTGATTGAACAAGTAAAGAAATAATTCCAGCACCAACAGAAATAATGTTATGAGAAGTAAGAAAAAATTCTGAGAAATTACAAACTTTATATTTAAATAATCTTGTTGATTGAACAAGTAAAGAACGTCATTCCTTTATTAAGTTGTGTTTGTGCAATTCGTCTTACTGTCCTTCTACCGCAACGAATGTAAATCATAACTGTTCGAGAAGAAATGATATGAGAAGAAGATATGGATGCAATGTGCTGTACACCAATTTTTATCCCTAAGATCCCTCTATCATCTCATATCAACCCAATCACAACAAGACCACACTAGGGTTTGGTTTTTCTCCTTATCTTTAGCTTTGCTCATGGGGAATCACCAAACACCTTGACTTGTATATTGTGATCATCTATGTTTTGTATTGATTAACTTTTAACTAATAAATACAATGAATGTTTGCCCTAATTGATGATATTATAGGTGAAACACAACACATTCCATCAAGTTGATCTATAGGTTCATGAGTTTATTTCCATGCCTTCTTCAACAAAGCTTCATTGAGATTCAAGCCTCGTCATTGAAGATATTTTGAAGTAATATCATGACAAAGTCTATTATGCCTCAAGTTGTCAAAGATAGTTCAAAGATATAAGGGTTGATTGAAGAAATTTGACCTAATTGGACAAGTTCTTGATTTCTTGGTCACAAGTGCATTTTCCATCAATTCATAATATTTGGAAGTGGTTATGGTTGATATGGTTTATCATTATCATCCTAAACAACTTCTATTTACATGACAAAAGTATTTGTCCAAGAAAGTTTGTCAAAATTGAAAAGGGTTTCCAAAGCATTTTATTACTCTAGGAGCTAGGGTTTTGAACTTCTAAGGGCTATATCTCGCTCATCTTTTGGTATTTTTGAGTGATTCCAAAGACATGTATCTCTTTAAAGGGTTATAAAAAAATCACTTCAAAAGTTTCAAGAAATTTTTATATGAAAGATGCCTAATGATTGAGAAAGATTACAAGTCCTCTAGATAGGCCATCGAATTCCCTTGTGTGACTTCAAAAGATCATAACTTGGTCAATTTTTATCTCCTTGAGCCCATTCTTTTTCATAAATGATCTTGAATATGTGAACTTCAACTCTTATTTTATGTGCAAAGCTTGAAAATGGATGGAAGATGCCCTAAGGATGCAAAAGATTATAGGCCATCTCATGAATTTTTACCAACTTCACAAAGTCATAACACTCTCAATTTTTGGAGTTTTTAAATGGTTCAAGTCTCAAAATGTCATTTAAGAGATATAATTCATTCCATCTTTTTGGGTCAAGAGCAAATTTTAAATGGAAGGCCATGTTTGGATGCAAGACATTATAGGTAATTTTTAAAGAAAAACTTAGAATTTTTCTAAGTACAAAAAGTCAGCATTTTTTCCAACTTTGACTCATCACAACTTTCATCTCAAGCATCCATTTGATTCCATTCTTTTCACATTGTAAAGTTCGGGATCTCATCTTTCCAAGGCATCAATAATCAAGTCCTAAGGTTCCCTAAATGTGTACACCATTGATTCAAAGATGGTACCTTGAGACTGAAGTTTCCTCCAAAGTCAAAATTTGAAATTTATGATTTGGCCTCTAAACACAAAATTTCTGTGTGTTTTTACTTCTAATCATGTTTAGCAATATTCCAGAAGTGATTAGCACATTGAAATGCAAGTTTTGGTTAGGTTTTAAGCAAAATAGAAGTCACACTTTTCATGTTTGCAACTTCACACGATATCCTTCTGTGATACGGTGGGAGAACTGACTTGAGGTTTTACGTTTGTGTTCGCAAATGTCGCGGTTAGCAAGAGTCGCCACCGACTTTTCTTTTATCCAAAAGGAAAGGTAAAAAAGCACAGGAAAGACCTTTGAGATGTTTTCTTGAGTTCGGGGGGTAGATTATGAAAAGGGAAGGTGCTAGCACCCTTTTCATCCATGGTTTTCCATGGGCTCTTAGTTACTTGTTTAGATCACTTACTTTGCTTTGTTTGAAATGGTGTTTGGTGTGATTTTGAAAGTATTTTGTAAAGGAGGCCATTCGTTTAGGCAATCTTTGTAATGATTCTTGTTTGTAAGAATGTATACAAAGATGTTTGTCTTTTGAAAATGTTTTCAATGTTTTGTAAGATGTTTTGAAATGTGTGTGTGTTTGTTTTTGAAAATAGCAAGGATTGTTTTGAAATGGAACAAGTAACTAGAAGCTATCTACCAACTCAAATGTCTTTCTTGTGCATTTTTATTCCTTTGACATTGTTGACTTACCATTGATTTGGTAAGCAACCCTATCTTTGGATGTAAACGGGACGGGCGTGGGTCATCGTATAACCATGATAGCAATGTTGCCAAGTATCTTAGCATTTTTTGAGGGACCAAAATCATTTTGTTTTAGGCAACCTTTGGCTAACGTCATCGAGAGACTATGATCTTATATTTGTTTTGTTTTGCCAAGATACTTCGCATGCGTAACATGGCCATTTTAATTTAGGCAACCAAGTGGGAGAAACCCTAGGGGTGCTTGTGTGCAAAGTGTGTTATTTTCATGCTTTTGTCTTGCATTTAGGGTTTTCTATTTTGCTTTGTTTTTGTTCTTGTCATGCAAACCCTAATTTATTAATCATGGTATAAAAGCGATAAATTGCCTAAAATAAACTAAGCTATTACAACAATTTTTATGGGAGGGGGGATACAAGTTTGAATGGGGATTTTGCACAAATATAAATCTAAATATATTATTATAACCAAATCGAATATTGCGCGAATTAAATAAATATAAGACAAATATTTAAAATGCAATGCAATGTTTATGTTAAAAAAATGTTTTGTGTCTTGTTTTTTGTATGAGAAATATAATTAATTCAAACCCTAGAAAAAATAATATTATTTTTGGAGGGGTTTAAAACCCTAGTTTTTTCAATTAAAAGAAAATAATATTCTATATTTACTAACTTGTATATTTTTGTATAAAAATAATAAATTATATTATGCTTAAATATCAAAAATTAAATATGTATAAAAAATAAGTATTTATGAGTATAAATAATATAATAAAAATATTAAGTATTTTTTATTGTATTTACAAACTATTTAAGAAAATAAGTTCTATCCTATTCAAATATATTAATTTTTATGTAAAAAAAATAAAAAAATAAAAAAATAAAATTGTAAAAATAAAGAAATTATTTTTTAGGATTTTTTATTATTCAAAAAAAATAATCAAAAGCAATAAATATAGAAATATGAAAAAATATGAAAAATATAAAAAGTTCAGCCAGGGGGTGCAAATAACAAGTCAGGAGGTGCAAATATCAAAAACAAAAAGGCCCAAGCGCCAAAAAGCCCATAACACTTCATCCCTTACCTTCGTTCTCTTCCCTGCGCGCGTTTTAGTTCAAACCTGGATCTTGCTCATGCTTGCATAAAAACAAAAACTCATAACATGAAACATGTGGCATTTGAGCTCACGATTCCAACCATATAAATCATGTAACCTAACTCTAAAAGATCAAGGAGAATTTTGGAACCCCTAATTCGTGACCTAAAAATTTCAGGGACTTCAAGCTTCAAATTCTCTTAGCACAAGTAACATAAATGAAAAGTAATGATATGTACAATTTCACTATGATGAGAGCTAAATTTTTTCTTCACAAATCGTGGCTTAAAGTTGCCTATTCAGAGAGATAGAGTTTGAAAAAAATATCTCCTTCAGCTGGATTCGAGTAGGGCAATGTAGGGACTTTAATGGAGGTCTGGTGATTGTTTAAGCTTTACTAAATTTCCCTGAACCTATTCCAATGCTTATCTTTCTCTGAGGATGGCTGGAACTCTCTGGACAAGTCAAGATGCAAGCTTCCAAAGTGAAAATGGTGGATGCTAAAACAGGGTTTACAGAACCAGGGTGATGGCTTGGATTGCTTTGGTATGATGTTTATGAGATGCTTGAAGTGTTTAAACACAAAATGCACGAGCCAAATGAGAGTTGGCTGTGCTTTTGCAGAAAACTCTGTGTTTTGGCAGTTTTGTGGTGTTTTTGAATTTGAGAGTGTTTCAGGTTCAATCCAAGCGTGCTATGCCTTGTAACAAGTTTGTATATTTGTATAGAAGTGATACAAAGTCATCCCTTACTAGCTGTGCAAGCTTTGGACCTCTTTACCAACTTTCTTGCTTTTGAAGTAAAGTGACAAGACCAATGCTACATGCTTGTCCTGGCTTGCTTGAGGGCTGATAAGAGTTGGTACACATTAATTGAGAGCTGTAGAGTTTGCTTGTACTAAAGGGACAGGTTCAATGCTCAAGATTGACAAAGTTGCAAAAGTTGTCCTTTATGAAAATGGCATTGTGAACTTTTTGCCCAAAATGGAAATACATCTTGTGTAAAGGTTCAAAAGCAAAGATAAAGCCTTTGTCAACTGAGTTTGAATTTAATTATGGAGTGTATATCAAGCTTATGACCTGTAAAGCAAGATACAACCAGCATAGATGTGATTTGCAACTTGATGCTATGTGAAAATGGCTTGAACAAAAGTGAGAAAATGCCAACTTCCCTTCTTCGATTCTCCCTACTCAAAAATGATCTTGGAGAGTTCTTGGACATTTTGGAAAGCTTGCAATGTTCTCTATAATCCGTCTTTGAAATGAAATTTGAGATACCTCTTGTAACTAGGTGAAAAATGTCCATGAATTTGGGTCCAAAACCTGCCTAAATTAGGGCAAAATTTTACTAAGTTAAGAAGTTCATGGACCTATATTCACAAATTCATAACTTGATATCCAAGCATCTTTTGGGAAAAGTTTGTGAATAAAAGTTGTAGATTTCCTGGAGGACTACAACTTTCATGTTGGAAGTTTTCTTTGAATCAAAATGAATCATGGTGAAAAAGTGGTGAAAAGTTGAGAAAAATAAGAAAATTTTTATACTTAGAAAAATTCTAAGTTATGAAAAGTTTCAAATTAAAACCGTAATTTTCAATTTTGAGTTTCTTGGTGAACAAGTTTCATATTTTGACATATCTCTATGAATTATGACCCTTGGCACTTGATTTTGACCAAAAAGTCAAAGTTTGACTTTTCAGTGCACAGTTGACCTTTGATCAGTTGATTGCAAAATTCATCTTTCAATCCAATGAACTTGAGATCTTTTGAACCATGTAATTAGGTAAAGATGATTACATTGAACCCTTGAAATCATGTTTGAACTCAATTGGTCATTGGCTAGGTTAAAAATCATAAATTTCCCTTTCTCAATCAAAACCCTAATTTTGACCATTTTGCCCTTTTGATGATTTGATCAAATTTCTTGAGGAGTTGTGATCCAAACTTGATCAAATGGTACATATGAGTCTAAAATGTTGATGTGTATAAAAGATTATGAAGTTTGACTGTAAATTGGCCATGGTTGACTTTTTCTCCAATACAGTTGATTTTTAGGTCAACTGTCCAATTGACTGATCAAAAATGTGGTTCAAGGCTTGAAACTTAACATGAACAATCTTAGGGGTCCAAGATGATGTATGAAAGTCACATGAAGCATTGGTGGTCCAAAAATACTTGTGCAAACTCAAACCCTAATTTTGGCTTATGAGTGCAAGATGAGTTGTCTTGAGCTGACCAAACCCTGATCTTGTCTTGAGTCCAAGAAGTTTTGTGAGAAAAATCTTGATAAATGAGAGGGAAAATTTTGGGGTACAACAGCTGCCCCTGTTCAATCTTCTTGAACCTGAAGAGTTAGATTGGCGAGTTTTGCCGTTCGTGACTCGAAGGTAAAAGATGATTGGACACTAGAGTGACCATAAATTTGCACTCAACAAAGTGTAGTTGAGGGAATGAGATTAAAGATGCCATTCGGAGAGGTGATAGGATCTTGTCGGAGATGGGCTTGTAGATGCCATCCATGAATGTTTGTTGAATTGTATGTTGTAAGTCAGAAGAATAAGTATCAGAATGGTGTCCGTATCTGGAGCGTATCTGAGCTGTACCTGGAGACTTGAAATATGAATGAGAAACAGAATGTCATCCGTATCTGGAGCGTATCTGAATTGTATCTTAAAGTTGAAATCTGAATAAGTAACAGAATAGCATCCGTGTCTGGAGCGTATCTGAACTTGAAATCTGAATAAGGGCCAGAATGGCATCCATGTCTGGAGCGTATCTGAACTTGAAATTTGAATGAGTATCAGGATGGCATCCGTGTCTGGAGCGTATCTGAACTGTATCATGAATTTGAAAATTGAATGAGTATCAGAAGGTCATCCATATCTGGAGCGCATCTGAACTGTATCTGAAAGCTGAATCTGAATGAGTAACAGAATGACTTCCGTGTCTGGAGTGTATCTGAACTGTATCTGATAGCTGAATCTGAATGAGTAACAGAATGACTTCCGTGTCTGGAGTGTATCTGAATTGTATCATGATTGCATATTGAATGGTAGCTGTTAATCTTATCTTGAAAAGGGTAAAATGTTAGCTGAAACACAAAGTTATGTTGTATGAAATGTATGATGCAATATCAATGTTTATGATATATGGATGTAATGTATGCGCATGTAAGCTGATTTGCTGTATTGTTGAGGAAAATAAATCCTTGACTGCTGCTGAGGATATGTGGATTCTTCATGTCTTGAAGTTGGAGTATTGACAAAAATTCTGTTGCAAGCAATGCCATATACTGCTTGAGTAATCTGCTTGGGGAATCCAGAGAAATTTGACGACTTCTACTGGGGATTACACAATGGGAATCCTTGTTCTGCTGGGGAATAAAGAAAACTCTGTGGGGAAGAAAACTTATTCCTGTTTGGAAAAAATTCAGGAGTTTCGGTCGTCTGCCACTCTACCGGGGAGTTATCCTAGGTTAGGGAGAAACAAAAGTTAACTGTTATCTGGTTGCTTTTCAGGCTTCAAGACAACTTGCTGGGGAATTTGGAGAAACTGAATGGTTTCTGCTGGGGATTGATAGTTTGAAGTTTCAGCTCCGCTGGGGATCTTAATGATGTACTGTTGGGAGTGCTCATGGAATAGCCTAAAGACATTTTTCTGTTCTTTCAACCTGTCAGTAATTGTCCTTTTTCATTTTGTTTATTTGTAAACAGTAATTACGTTCAAATGCATATGTTCATTAATGAATCATTGGACGTTTTTGCAAATAAAACAACAAGTGTAAAGAAAAAGGCAAATAGTTTTCTGTACTTTGAAAGAGATATCTTTGTATTTACTTTGAGTAAGTATTTTGTACAAAGGAGACATGCATCCTAGTAAGAGGATTGTGTCATAAAAGTAAGAAAAATTTATACAAAGAAAGATGGCTATGTGTAATAATCCCATGGGGTTCCCATTCCGCTATAGCCTCCGTATCTCCGAATATCTGGTCAATTCGTTGCTTTGTCCGAAGATGATTGAATTGATCGGAAGCTCCGAGTTTGTCTGTGAAGAGATTGTCCTTAAAGTGATCCGACGAGACATAGTCATACGCTTTAATTCCCTAACTTTTTCCTGGACCGCCCTTTCGGGTTTTCGATCCACCGGGAAACCCTTTTTTGCCCAAGTCGCCCTTTCTGGTTTTCAACTTGCCGGGTGTATAGATTTTTTATATTTTATCCCTAATTTTTGCCCGAACCTTTTGGTTCGCCGGGATTCCCTTGTTTTGCCTAGGTGTGTCAACCTAGCGGGTCTCTTATGCGTAGTATCTTTTGACTATGTCTACGTTTGCAGGGTGTGGCAGGTCATCGCCGTCCATGGTGGTTAAGATCATTGCCCCACCAGAAAAGATGTTCTTGATTACAAATGGTCCTTCATAAGTAGGAGTCCATTTGCCCCTGGGATCACTTTGTGGCAAGATGATGCGCTTGATCACTAGATCCCCAACTTGATACACTTGGAGTCTGACTTTCTTGTTGAAAGCTTTGATCATTCATTTTTGATACGTCTGACCGTGGCAAACAGCAGTAAGTCTCTTTTCATCAATTAAGTTCAACTGATCAAGTCGGGTCTGGATCCAATCGTCCTCACTCAAACCTGCATATTTCATGATTCTCAAAGAGGGGATCTGAACCTCAATAGGCAAAACAGCTTCCATGCAATAAACTAAGGAATATGGTGTTTCCCCAGTTGATGTGCGAGCTGTGGTACGGTATCCATGGAGAGCAAATGGTAGCATCTCATGCCAGTCCTTGTAGGTGACTGTCATCTTCTGTATGATCTTTTTAATATTTTTATTAGCAGCTTCGACTGCACCATTCATCTTTGGCCGATAGGAGGGGTGAATTGTGATGTTGAATCTTGAACTGCTCGCACAAGACGGTGATCATAATATTGTTAAGGTTTGTACCATTATCAGTGATAATCCTTTCTGGGATACCGTACCGGCAAATAAGATTGTGCTTGATGAAGCGGGCCACAACATTCTTAGTAACGGATGTGAAGGAAGCTGCTTCGATCCACTTGGTGAAATAGTTAATGGTAACTAGAATGAAACGGTGTCCATTGGAGGCTGTAGGCTTGATCTCCCCAATCATATTGATTCCCCATATAGCGAAGGGCCAAGGAGCTGTTAAGACATTTAGAGGAACCGGAGGCACGTGCACCTTGTCTGCATAGATTTGACACTTATGACAGGTCCGGGAGTGTCGATAGCAGTCTGCTTCCATGGTAGACCAATAATAGCCTGCCCATAGAATCTTCTTCGCCATCGTATGCCCACTAGAGTGAGTGCCAAAGGTACCTTCATGCAATTCAGCCATGATCTTTTCAGCTTCAATCTTGTCCACACAACGGAGTAGAAAAAAATCATGATTGCGTTTATACAGGATGCCATTACTTAGGAAGAACTTAGCAGAGAATCTCCTTAAGAACTTTTTGTCATTGACTGAAGCTCCTTCTGGATATTCTTGAGCCTCGAGATACCTTTTGACATCATGAAACCAAGGCTGGTCCACTACTTCTTCGGTATTAATCTCGTGACAGTGTGCTGGTTCGTCCATTCGTTCAATGGTGATATGGGAAGCCTCATTATCCCATTTAAGTTTAAACATAGATGAAATTGTGGCTAGAGCATCTGCTAGCTGATTTTCTTCTCGTGAGAAATGCTCGAAGGTAATCTGCTCGAAATGTGGTAACAATGTCAAAACATGTTCTTTGTAAGGGATAAGGTTTGGATGCTTAGTGTCCCACTCTCCTTTGATCTGACTGATGACCAAAGCTGAATACCCAAACACAACTAAGGATTTGATTCCCAAGTCTATGGCAGCCTTGAGACCAAAGATGCATGCTTCGTACTCTGCCATGTTGTTCGTACAGTTGAAGCAAAGTCTGGCAGTAAAAGGAGTATGGCATCCTTCCGGAGATATGAGCGCAGCATCGATACTGTTGCCAAGTGCATTGGATGCCCCATCAAAGTACAGGGTCCATTGGGATCCTTGTCCAGGTCCGTCATATGGTCTGATCTCTTCGCAGTTGTCTACTGTCATGATGTCTTCGTCAGGGAAGTCAAACTTCATGGACTGATAATCTTCTACAGCTTGATGAGCAAGATGATCAGCTACTATGCTGCCCTTTATAGCTTTTTGGGTAGTGTACTGTATGTCATATTCTGTTAGGATTATCTTCCATCTAGCTATTCTTCCAGACAGAGCAGGCTTTTCGAAGATGTACTTTATCGGATCCATCTTAGATATCAGCAAAGTGGTATGAGTCAACATATACTGTCTTAGCCGGCGAGCAGCCCATACCAGAGCACAACAAGTTTTCTCGAGCAGTGAATATCTGGTTTCACAGTCGGTAAACTTTTTGCTCAGGTAATAAATAGCGTGCTCTTTTCGTCCAGACTCGTCATGCTGCCACATTACGCACCCCATTGAATTCTCTAAGACAGTCAGATACATGATTAGTGGTCTTCCCTCGACTGGTGACATCAAGACAGGAGGCTCTAGCAAATACTCCTTGATTTTATCGAAAGCAATCAGACATTCGTCGTTCCATCTGACTACTTGATCTTTCTTTAACAACTTGAAGATTGGTTTACAAGTAGACGTTAGGTGAGAAATGAATCTGGCAATATGGTTTAGGTGTCCCAAAAAACCTCTGACTTCCTTCTCAGTGCGAGGAGCAGGCATTTCTTGTATCGCTTTAACCTTGGAAGGATCAACCTCGATGCCTTTGTTGCTGACAATGAAACCTAAGAGTTTACCGGAGCGGACTCCGAATGTGCACTTATTCGGGTTCAACCTTAATTTGTACTCCTTCAATCTGACAAACAGCTTTTGCAAGTGATCAAGGTGTTCTTCTTTAGTTTGTGATCGGGCTATCATGTCATCTACGTAGACCTCTATCTCATGATGTATCATATCATGAAACAAATCTACCATGGCGCGTTGATAGGTTTCCCCGACATTCTTCAGTCCGAATGGCATCACTTTGTAGAAGAACGTACCCCACTATGTGACAAATGTAGTTTTCTCCATGTCCTCAGGTGCCATTTTGATCTGGTTATAGCCTGAGAATCCGTCCATGAAAGAAAATACTTTGTGCTGGGCTGTATTGTCAACCAGGATGTCGATGTGTGGAAGTGGAAAATCATCTTTAGGGCTGGCCCTGTTTAAATCTCTATAATCCATGCACATTCTTGCTTTGCCATCCTTTTTAGGCACGGGAACAATGTTGGCCACCCATTGGGGATAATAAGCAACAACCAGAAATCCAGCATTGAATTGTTTCATAACTTCTGCTTTGATCTTCTCTGACATGTCAGGTCTCATGCGGCGGAATTTTTGTTTCACTGGTGGACAGTATTCTCTTGTGGGTAGACGGTGTACCATAATGTCTGTATCGAGTCCTGGCATGTCTTCGTATGACCAGGAAAAGATCTCAACATAATCACGTAATAACTGAATTAGGCGCTCCTTGACACTCGGCTATAGATTGGCACCCACTTTGATTTCCTTTTTATCTTCCTCGGTACCCAAGTTGATTGTATCCAACAGCTCCTCATGAGGCTGAATAACTCTTTCCTCTTGTTGTAATAGTCTGGCCAAATCCCCTGGCACCTCACAATCTTCCTCACCTTCGTATTCGGCTTGATAGATCAGATCTTCAGAGTCACTGAAGGCTATAGCAGTATCGTTACCCATGGGATCCGGAATGGAAGGGTACCTGCATTTGTGAGTGTGGGTGTGTGTAAAGGTATAGCCATCTTAAAACAATAAAATGTAAAAGAAAGACAATGAGCACAAAAGGTTTATATGTGAAAAAGCGTCCATAATTCATTGAATGTCATATGAAGATGAAATAAAAACCCTTACAAATGGACCATTGTGCCTCGGGTAAGACACAAGGTTTTTAAAGTGCGAATTGTTCGTGAATATTACAAGTCCAACAGAAATGTAAAAGATAAATTACTGAGAGATGAAAGTTATTGGGATGAAGTCTCTGGCTTCCCAGTTGCGAAGTCCTCCGCTGACAGTAGGAAATATCCAATCTCCCAAGCTTCCATCCTCTTCATTTTCTTCTACTACATTGACGCTTTGGTTACTAATCTTTACAGGTGGCCCCCCAGCACAGGCACGACGCACAACCTTCTGACCAGTCGAAGTAAATCCCAAGCCAAACTTGTCTGATTTGTACGGAATATCTGGAAGCTGCCCCTAGATGGTGCATCCCCCTTCTTCCACTACTGCCTTTGCATCCTTTAGAGATGACATCCGAGGTGGAGGTCTCGTGATTTTAGGAATCGAGGATACCGCCTTGGTGGCCGCTACTTCTGGAGAAACTTCCTCAAAATGTTGGAAAGGGGTTTCAATGAACTCGCCATCTAACTCTACATATCGGAAAGAAAATAGGTGACTAATCATATACTCCTCCTCCCCATGGACAATTATGATCTTTCCTTGGACCAGGTATTTTAGCATCTGATGCAAGGTGGAGGTGACAACACCGGCATTGTGGATCCAAGGGCGTCCCAACAGACAGGAATAAGAAGGACGGATGTCCATCACATAGAAGGTTGAGTTGAAAACCTGAGTTCCCACCTTTATTGGGATGTCCACCTCCCCGTGGACCATCCTCTTCAAACCATCAAAAGCTCTCACCACTATGTTGCTGGGTTTTAAAGTCAGCCCCTCGCAATCCAATCTATCAAGGGCTTTTTTCGGCAAGACGTTCAAAGATGATCCCGTATCAACCAAGACATAGGCTAGGGTTGTTCCTCTACAGTCCACTGAGACATGTAATGCCTCGTTGTGTTTTCTCCCTCTGGGTGTCAAGTTAGCATCAGAGAAACCCAGACCATTATCAGTTGTCAAACTGGCCACACAGTCCTGGAACTGGTCAACAGACGTCTCTTGTGGCACATGAGCTGTCTTCATAAATTTTACCAGAGCCTTGGCATGTGCTTCAGAGCACAACAGTAGAGCTAGCATAGAGATCTTGGAAGGGGTTTTCCCCAACTGTTCAACCACATCATAATCACTTTTCTTTATTATCCTCAGGATTTCTTCCATCTCCTTCTTGGATGTTTCAGGAATAGCTAGTGATTGAGCCTTCGTCCGGACATGATCCTCTTGAACATTATTTCCTTTATTCTCAGCAGTGGAAGTAGGGATAGGAATTGTATTGTCTTTGTCGGTAAGTACACCTGCAAGTATAATTACTGGTGCAGAGGTAATCTTCGGAACAACCACGGGTCCAAAGACTTCCGTTGGAGGGGCAATCTCTGGAGAGAAGATTCTATCACTGCGGGTAATCTTGCTAGTTCTGACAATATTGCTAATGTCGGAATTGTCCTCTTCGGAGCTTTCTTCTTCGGAAGTCATTTTGTCTTGTTTAATACCATGGTAGTAGATTTCTCCACTATAATTCCATGGTATTGTTTTATCTGATTTGTATGGGGCCGGCCCAGGCATTGTAATCTTTAGTGGAGTAGTCTTTGGAGCAGGTGTAATCCTAACGGGTCTTTTAGGGGCCCTGGAAGGATTGGCGTAGATGGTTATGATAGAAACTTCTTTAACTAGAATGGGTAAAACAGGAGCATTCTCGAACAAAATTTCTTGGTTATCCATCAGTCGTTGGATACCCTTTTTCAACAGAGGGCAGTCAAATGATGAGGACAGGCAGTCATGGCAGTCTTTGTCACATCCTGGGAAAATACCAGCTTTCAACAAATTCAACCTAATAATTGGGAGCGGAGTCAAAAGTTTATCCACGGTAGCAACAAACAGATCTTCTTCAATAACATTGGCATTGTGACCATGCCTCGACATCAGAGCGGAAATAACATTCAGTTTCTCAGGCGCTTCAAACTCAACTTCCTTTGCATCTATCAGATCTTGAATTTTGTTCTTCAGAGCCCAACAATTGTTGGTGTCGTGCCCTGGAATTTCAGAATGGTACGCGCATCTGGCATTGGGATGGTAGTGTGGAGACGTAGTATTGGGATTCTTTAGGGCCTCTTTTAAAGTGGCCAGATTCAACTTTAAAAGATGTGGTAGAACTTAGGCTGGAGTCATGTTAATCTTGGTGAATTGCCGAACTGGCCTTTCTACCCTTTGCTGATTGTTTCTTGGCTGGTCCGATGCAGGTTTTGGAATCATAACGGCCCCCACCGTTGGTCGGTGCTCAGATCTTCCCTTATTCCTCTGTGAATAGACAACATATACTTCCTTTCTTCCCGTGAAGGGCTTTTTCACAGCTGTTGAAGCAGACACGTCCTTCTGAATTTTCCCACTTCTTATACCAGCCTCCACCCTTTCGTCGGTTAAAATCAATTAGGTAAACCTTGCAGAAGAACTCCCAATCAGATGATTGAAGAAAGGGCCTGATAAAGTTCCCAGGAACATGTCTACCAACTCTCTTTTGGACAGAGGGGGCTGCACCCTTCCGGCCAGGTCTCTCCACTTTTGCGCGTAATCTTTAAAGCCCTAATTGGAAACCATAGCCATACTCTGAAGCTGAGTACGGGTAGGTTCCAAGTCGGTGTTGTACTGGTATTGTTTATAGAAAGCTTCTGCTAGGTCTTCCCAATTATGGACGCCATCCCTTTCTAATTGGTAGAACCAATCAAGTTGCGTTCCTGATAAACTGTCTTGGAAAAAGTGGACCCATAAGTCTTTGTCGGCAGAGTGTGGTTGAATCTTCCTGACATATGATCTGAGGTGCATTTTAGGGCAAGACACCCCATCATACTTGGCAAATAGTGGCACTTTAAACTTTGGCGGGATCACAATTCCTGACACCAACCCCAACTTTTCAAAATCTAGCCCTGGTACTCTCTGGATTTCCATAGCGCTTAGTCGCTCTTCAAGGTGTTTGTACTTGTCATCAGCCGAAGGGTATTGTTGTTCAGATTATTCCTCTTCTTCCTCTTCTTCTTCAGAATCTGATGGTACTGCCATTTCTTTTCCTTTTCTTTCCCCTTCATCAGATGTTGTTGGAAAATCTAAGGTCCTTCTGGCTTGTCCCTGAAATCTTCTGCCCATGATTACCACACCAGTTGGCTTCTTCTTCTTTTTCTCTTTCTCTTTTTCTAGCAGAGTCTTCAACTCCTCTTGCCCCTTGGCTAAGGTCATGAGTAACTGTTGAAATTGCGTATTCTGAGCTTGCAGATCTTTGACCGTTTGTTCAAGATCCATCATACTGAAATAAACAGTAGAGAGATGAGGAAACTTGTTGCAAAGACCTGTTTATGTTTATGATGAATGATATGTATTCATGCAATGCTTTCAAGGATTTAGAAATTCAAATTTGTTTTAAACAAAAAAACAAACACACGTCATATTAATAAAATAGAATTTGAGTACATCAATGCCCCTTGGGAAAAATAATACAAAATTCTAAGGTAAAAAGACATTGCACATCCTCTTTGGTGCAATGTAGGTATTGAGAGTCTGCTCTTCATGAAGTAGCCGAGTGAGTTCCAAAACCTTCTTCTCGCTTGCGTAAAATTGGGATTCTAAAGTATCACGCTCCCATTTGAGCTGTATCCAATCCCTTTGTAGATCTTCGAGTGATGTCGGCATGTCAGGATGTAGGATAGTGTATGGAACTTCTCCTTCCTTAACAGGCTCTATAATCACTGGGAGAATGGAGGGATAAGGCATCATAAGACTTTGAGCGCGGGTTCGTACCCACTTGAGGTAAGGCTCAAGAGGGATGGAATTATTATGTCCCAAAGTCTTGCTATCCACCTTGTTTGGCATCCTCCAAGCTCGGATGAATCTCTGACGAAGTCCTTGATCGTCGTTGTCGTAGTCGAAAACCAATCCTTGAATCAGCATATCATGTGGGCCATCCCTTAGGGCATAACCAAACTGTCTTAGAGCTAAGCACGGGTTGTAGGTGATGCCTCCCCTAATGCCAAGTAGAAGGACATTAGGGAATTCCCCACAATGGTCAACAATAATAACATTCTCTTTGGATCGATAACACCAATGAATATCTGAATGTTTAAGTGTCATTAACCTTTGTGACCACCTCAAACCTTGCTCATTCTTCAAGACTGATTGGGGAAGATTGAGAAATAAACCATCTTGCTAGGAGAGGAGTACAACACTTCAGAACACCTCTTTTCCTCATTGTACGAGTGTGAAAAGAGTGTAGGATATCCCCAAGCAATGTAGGCACCGGGTTGCGAGACATGAAGATTTTGACAGCGCTTACATCTATGAGTTGGTCAGGATTAGGGAACAAGACCATCCCATAGATGAGAAGAGCTACAATCTCCTCAAAAGCTTGCAAGTCTAGGGAATTCCAACAACTTTGGTCCTTTTCAAACAGAAACTTTGACAAGAAGCCTTTGACACCACTTCTAGTTTCCCAATGAGTTGTAACATCAGATGAGTGCAAGTGCAGGGCTTGAGCAATCTCTTCTGGCTTTGGATCTCTTTCCGTACCGTTGAAGGGTAGTTGATTGAGAATAGGAATCCTCATAAGATGAGAGAATTCTTCCAAAGTGGGCACAAGTTGATAGTCAGGAAATGTGAAGCAATGGTGCAAAGGGTCAAAGAACTGGAAGAGAACCTTCATCATATCCTCCTTTGTGTTGGAAGTGACAAAGTTGAGTAGACGACCATGTCTTTCGGTGAATGGTCAGTTCTCAGGAATCCTTGAAGCTAGCTCCTTGAGTTGTGGAGGAATTCTTACAAGGTTGATTTGGATAATTTTCCTGCGAAGTGAATCCATAACCTACAAAACAAGAACAAAGATGAATCTCCAAAATCCTTGAAATGGTTAGTGGATGCATATGATGTTCATGATGTCCATGATGTTATGCACAAGTATATATGTACAAACAAATGAAGCAAGTTCTTAGTTTAGGCTTGCATGGGGTTTCATAGGTAAGTACCCTCTTGAAGTTTAGTTGGCTTAACCTGTCCTAGCAATAGTAACCGGGTCCTAAGGAGCTCAATATCATTGGATTGTTTCCTTGTTCATTGTTTCAGTTCAAGCCTCTTTACTGGCGACCAAAATATTCCAAGAAACCAACCCTCAATGAGTGTAGTATCGAGTATCTACCAACTTCGGACTGCACCAAAGCCGGTCATCTCACTACATCCTAAAAGGCCATGTTGGTCAAGTAAAGGTTCTAGAAGTTCATTAGTGCTTCATGAGATCACTCAGCGGCCCCGTATTCTCTTTGATTGACTCAAAGGCTACCGGTACCCACAAATATGTCACACTAATATAGCTATTGCTTAGACCATGTCGGTATACCCCGCACAGTTTCCACAATGTATTGCTATTTACCTATAATGTTTCCCAAATCCGGGTGGAGGATTCAAACCCAAACAAAGAACCATAATGTAAAGCAAACAAGTCAAACAATTGCAAGCAAATAAAGGTAATCTAAACCCTAAGGTAACCCCACTTTTAGAATATTCCTGAGCAGAGTCTCCAGTTCTGTGATACGGTGGGAGAACTGACTTGAGGTTTTATGTTTGTGTTTGCAAATGTCGCGGTTAGCAAGAGTCGCCACCGACTTTTCTTTTATCCAAAAGGAAAGGTAAAAAAGCACAGGAAAGACCTTTGAGATCTTTTCTTGAGTTCGGGGGGTAGATTATGAAAAGGGAAGGTGCTAGCACCCATTTCATCCATGGTTTTCCACGGGCTCTTAGTTACTTGTTTAGATCACTTGCTTTGCTTTGTTTGAAATGGTGTTTGGTGTGATTTTGAAAGTATTTTGTAAAAGAGGCCATTCGTTTAGGCAATCTTTGTAATGATTCTCGTTCGTAAGAATGTATAAAAAGATGTTTGTCTTTTGAAAATGTTTTCAATGTTTTGTAAGATGTTTTGAAATGTGTGTATGTTTGTTTTTGAAAATAGCAAGGATTGTTTTGAAATGGAACAAGTAACTGGAAGCTATCTACCTACTCAAATGTCTTTCTTGTGCATTTTTATTCCTTTGACATTGTTGACTTACCATTGATTTGGTAATCAACCCTATCTTTGGATGTAAACGGGACGGGCGTGGGTCATCGTATAACCATGATAGCAATGTTGCCAAGTATCTTAGCATTTTTTGAGGGACCAAGATCATTTTGTTTTAGGCAACCTTTGGATAGCGTCATTGAGGGACTATGATCTTATATTTATTTTGTTTTGCCAAGATACTTCGCATGCGTAACATGGCCATTTTAATTTAGGCAACCAAGTGGGAGAAACCCTAGGGGTGCTTGTGTGCAAAGTGTGTCATTTTCATGCTTTTGTCTTGCATTTAGGGTCTTCTATTTTGCTTTGTTTTTGTTCTTGTCATGCAAACCCTAATTTACTAATCATGGTATAAAAGCGATAAATTGCGTAAAATAAACTAAGCTATTACAACAATTTTTATGGGAGGGGGGATACAAGTTTGAATGGGGATTTTGCACAAATATAAACCTAAATATATTATTACAACCAAATCGAATATTGAGCGAATTAAATAAATATAAGACAAATATTTAAAATGCAATGCAATGTTTATGTTAAAAAAATGTTTTGTGTCTTGTTTTTTGTATGATAAATGTAATTAATTCAAACCCTAGAAAAAATAATATTATTTTTGGAGGGGTTTAAAACCCTAGTTTTTTCAATTAAAAGAAAATAAT
This sequence comes from Vicia faba, assembly GCA_948472305.1. NCBI lineage: Eukaryota > Viridiplantae > Streptophyta > Magnoliopsida > Fabales > Fabaceae > Vicia > Vicia faba. The sequence goes on along the minus strand of OX451740.1, from coordinate 1,209,731,743 downwards.
ATTCTATATTTACTAACTTGTATATTTTTGTATAAAAATAATAAATAATATTATGCTTAAATATTAAAAATTAAATATGTATAAAAAATAAGTATTTATGATTATAAATAATATAATAAAAATATTAAGTATTTTTTATTGTATTTACAAACTATTTAAGAAAATAAGTTCTATCCTATTCAAATATATTAATTTTTATGTAAAAAAAATAAAAAAATAAAAAAATAAAATTGTAAAAATAAAGAAATTATTTTTTAGGATTTTTTATTATTAAGAAAAAATAATCAAAAACAATAAATATAGAAATATGAAAAAATATGAAAAATATAAAAAGTTCAGCCAGGGGGTGCAAATAACAAGTCAGGAGGTGCAAATATCAAAAACAAAAAGGCCCAAGTGCCAAAAAGCCCAGAACACTTCATCCCTGACCTTCATTCTCTTCCCTGCGCGCCTTTTAGTTCAAACCTGGATCTTGCTTATGCTTGCATAAAAACAAAAACTCATAACATGAAACATGTGGCATTTGAGCTCACGATTCCAACCATATAAATTATGTAACCTAACTCTAAAAGATCAAGGAGAATTTTGGAACCCCTAATTCGTGACCTAAAAATTTCAGGGACTTCAAGCTTCAAATTCTCTTAGCACAAGTAACATAAATGAAAAGTAATGATATGTACAGTTTCACTATGATGAGAGCTACATTTTTTCTTCAAAAATCGTGGCTTGAAGTTGCCTATTTAGAGAGATAGAGTTTAAAAAAAATACCTCCTTCAGCTGGATTCGAGTAGGGTAATGTAGGGACATTAATGGAGGCCTGGTGATTGTTTAAGCTTTACTGAACTTCCCTGAACCTATTCCAATGCTTATCTTGCTCAGAGGATGGCTGGAACTCTATGGACAAGTCAAGCTGCAAGCTTCCAAAGTGAAAATGGTGGATGCTGAAACAGGGGTTACAGAACCAAGGTGATGGCTTGGATTTCTTTGGTATGATGTTTATGAGATGCTTGAAGTGTTTAAACACAAAACGCATGAGCCAAATGAGAGTTGGTTGTGCTTTTGCAGAAAACTCTGTTTTGACAGTTTTGTGGTGTTTTTGAATTTGAGAGTGTTTCAGGTTCAATCCAAGCGTGCTATGCCTTGTAACAAGTTTGTATATTTGTATAGAAGTGATACAAAGTCAGCCCTTACTAGCTGTGCAAGCTTTGGACCTTTTTACCAATTTCTTGCTTTTGAAGTAAAGTGACAAGACCAATGCTACATGCTTGTATTGGCTTGCTTGAGGGCTGATAAGAGTTGGTACATATTGATTGAGATCTGTAGAGTTTGCTTGTACTAAAGGGACATGTTCAATGCTCAAGATTGACAAAGTTGCAAAAGTTGCCCTTTATGAAAATGGCATTGTGAACTTTTTGCCCAAAATGGAAATACATCTTGTGTAAAGGTTCAAAAGCAAAGATAAAGCCTTTGTCAACTGAGTTTGCATTTAATTATGGAGTGTATAGCAAGCTTAGGACCTGTAAAGCAATATGCAACCAGCATAGATGTGATTTGCAACTTGATGCTATGTGAAAATGGCTTGAACAAAAGTGAGAAAATGCCAACTTCCCTTCTTCGATTCTCCCTACTCAAAAATGATCTTGGAGAGTTCTTGGACATTTTGGAAAGCTTACAATGTTCTCTATAATCCATATTTGAAATGAAATTCGAGATACCTTTTGGAACTAGGTGAAAAATGTCCATGAAGTTGGGTCCAAAACCTGCCTAAATTAGGGCAAAATTTCACTAAGTTAAGAAGTTCATGGACCTATATTCACAAATTCATAACTTGAGATACAAGTATCTTTTGGGAAAAGTTTATGAGGAAAATTTGTAGATTTCATGGAGGACTACAACTTTCATGTTGGAAGTTTTATTTGAATCAAAATTCATCATGGTGAAAAAGTTGTGAAAAGTTGGGAAAAAATAAGAAAATTTTTTATACTTAGAAAAATTCTGTTATGAAAATTTTCAAATTAAAACCCTAATTTTCAATTTTGAGTTTCTTGGTGAACAAGTTTCATATTTTGACATATCTTGATGAATTATGACCCTCGGCACTTGATTTTAACCAAAAAGTCAAAGTTTGTCTTTTCAGTGCACAGTTGACCTTTGATCAGTTGATTGCAAAATTCATCTGTCAATCCAATGAACTTGAGATCTTTTGAACCATGTAATTAGGTCAAGATGATGCTATTGAACCCTTGAAATCATGTTTGAACTCAATTGGTCATTGGCTAGGTTAAAAATCAGAAATTGCCCTTTCTCAGTCAAAACCCTAATTTTGACCATTTTGATGATTTGATCAAATTTCTTGAGGAGTTGTGATCCAAACTTGATCAAATGGTACATATGAGTCTAAAATGTTGATGTGGATAAAAAATTATGAAGTTTGACTTTAAATTGGCCATGGTTGACTTTCCCCCAATACAATTGATTTTTAGGTCAACTGTCCAATTGACTTATAAAAAATGTGGTTCAAGGCTTGAAACTTAACATGAACAATCTTAGGGGTCCAAGATGATGTATGAAAGTCACATGAAGCATTGGTGGTCCAAAAATACTTATGAAAACTCAAACCCTAATTTTGGCTTATCAGTGCAAGATGAGATGTCTTGAGCTGACAAACCCTCATCTTGTCTTGAGTCCAAGAAGTTTTGTGAGAAAAATCTTGATAAATGAGAGGGCAAATTTTGGGGTACAACACCATCCAAACTTCATCATTTCACACGCTTAAGCATTCTACTAGCTTTCTTATAAATAGAGGGTCATACCTCATTCATTTTCTCAAGCTTAGATAGCCAGAACCAGCCTGCCAAACTCCCTCTTCAACCCACTTTTCTGCAACTTCGAATATGATTTTATAGCTTTCCTCAATCCATTTTCTTTGTCAATTCTTCATCCTTGAACTTCACTGAAGCTAACAGAAGAAGAACCAAACTCTAAGACTTCCTAAATCGTGCTAGCCAAGTCAAGTTTCAGAGCTCTGAATTTGAATTTCCATAGGTAAACTCCTTCATCAATTCTCTCAAACTTTGGCACTATAATGAAGCTTTCACCATTCTGATTCTAGTCGCAACATTTGTTTTCAACTAGAAGTGAATTTTGGCCATGAATTTTCAAATCCCTTTTCAAATATTTCCTTCTGAAACGACTGAGCTACACTTTATATAAATTTTTCGCGAGGGTACCATTGGAATCGTCTTGAAGAGACGAAGCGAATGGTACCAGTCTCGAGCTCTAGTTTTTTCATTTCATGAACCTGCAAATCACGTGGATAGAGGTTGAAGATGACCTACGTGTCCGTCTTCAACCAATGGGAATTTGCCATGCATTTTTTTCAAATCTGATTTAATAGTTGATCACATGTTTTATTTATTAAGGGCCATGATATGCACAACGCGTCTAATCCATTGGATTAACTTACTAACGCGTTTTGACTCTCATCCAATGGTCTATATTTTTTGACTTTATTATTTTATTTCTGATTTTTTTATATTTAATTGTTTTAAACTTCAAAAAATCATAGAAAATTCATTTATGACTAAAAAATTATGAAAAAATTCACAAAAATATTTTCAAATATTTTCTTTCTTATTTTTTTCTTTCATAATTTTATTTTCATATTCGGTATTTTTCATGATTTTCTCTTTGTTTTGGTTTATTTTTAATGGCTTAAAAATACTTTTTGACATTTTTTAAATTCTGAAAAAATTCATCAAAATTATTTCTCTTATTTCTGACCTTCTGAATTTTTTTTAGAATTTTATTTTGACTTCTACTATTTTTGATCTTTTTTTCCACTTATTTGAGTAATTTTAATTTGTTTAAAGATACTTTTCTGATTTGAAAAATTACCAAAAATTTTGTAAAAATATTTGAGGTTATTTCTGATTTTTTTATGGTCTCTTTTAATTTTTCTTTGATATTTTGAGTATAGTTTGCTATTTTCCCTTTTATTTTCATTTTAAAAACATTTAAAAATCATTTTCTTTTTTTCTTTTATTCATTAAATGCAAGTTTATTTTTGTATATATTCTGGCCTTTTGACTTTTGATCATGTACTTCATTAACATCATTGGATCTTGGGTGTTGAGTTTAACTCCACCAAAATGGATGAATAATTTTAATGATAGTTTGATTAAATTTTTATTTCAAATATATCCCTTCCCTCTTCATCTCATCCTCTTCTTATTGTGTTACATGTTGTTAGAGGATGATATACATATCATCTCTCCAAACATATGGCACATAAATTGCTATTGACCAACCTCAAAATAGGTGCGACTTCTATATAAGTCCACTTACGATTGCTTAATATAGTGCTAAATTTTGTCCCGATTTAAGAAATGATCATTCGTGGCCCAAACCTATGTTTGTAAGCCCAAGTATGTTAATTTGAAACCTTTGATCCAATAATCTTGAGATTCATTGTTAGGAGGCTTTGGTCTTATCAATCCTCTAATGAATCTTTATAAACTTTGGTCAAAGTGAATCACTTAAACATCATTGATCATTTATTGTTGCCTTGAGATTTTGAAAATGAATGATATACTTGACAAAAAACAAATGAAACTTGTTGTTGAGAGGCTTTGATTTTATCAATCCTCTAATGAGTTTCAATTGCAAGTTTCAAGATGGTCATTCAACTAACCTCTAATTACTAATTCATTAACAATTTTTTTTAGCATTTATGCCCTTTATTTTATGCTTTTATTTTATGCCCTTACTTTATGCACCATTTTGTTTTAGCATTTACATTTCATGCTATTTTCATCTTTGCTCACTCGCGATTTTCATTTCTTTTTGAAGATACTTAATAATCAACTTGAACCATAAATTTTTTTAATGTTACTTGGACTATTTGGTTACTATCCTTGGCATTATGGAGTGATGAACTTATTGGAATTAGGATTAGAGAATTTGACCTACCTTGAGACCTTGTGACTCTAACTGTTATTTTGTATGGAGTTCTTGGGGCTTACCCTAAGATATTGGGTTGTTTGTTTTCTTTGTGTGTAGGTTGTTTTAGTTACATGCTTTGTCTGTGATCGGGAATTCATCTGTATACAACCGTTACTCTGCCCAATTTTTGTGAAGACTTATTACCTTTGAAGCTTGGTTTTCTTAAGAGGTTTTATTATCTTTACTTGTTTGGTTTCAAATCCAAAGGATGGGAATTCTACATGGACTCATTATGTCAAGTGTTGGCTTCTTGTTGGTTAGACAGTTCTTTTCCTTAGCTTTTACATTATGCTTTAGGATAATCCCTTCATCTCCTCCGATCTTATTTAATTTCAAAAATCTTCTCCTCATTTTGAAAACTCTTGCTTTTTTAAACTTGATCCGCTTTCATAATAAACTTGGACTCAGGTCCATGCATTTTCAAAATATCTTCTTAATACTACTTTAAACAATTTAATAATACCTTGACATTTTTGTTAGAAGACTAAAAGTCAATCGATCTCATTCAAACTAATTTTCCACTTTGGCTCTTTTACTTTAAACTTTTTCTCAAAAGATTAGACTCTTGTCAATCTTTGTAGTGATGCAAGCTACCATACTTCTATGATATATAGTGAAATGAGATATTTTCCATTTAGGCGTTGAGCGAGGCTTTGTTGATTTTAAAATCCAAGCTATATCCTCCACTTTGAGATTACGCAAATTCTCCTTTCTCATAATCGTGGGTAGTAAGTATGTTCTTCCACTCGGATACGACGATGATGTCTCGTCTCTTAAAATTAACCAACACACTTGTGTTTTAAAATTTTTAAAGGTGAACTATGTGTACCCTGATCCCCTATTGCACATAAGGTGGTACGTAGGCACTAAAAGTTTGCAACCGCGGAGGATGCAAAAATTGTAAAAAATATTTCTTTTCTCATCCCCACAATCTATTTTTTATACAACTCTTATAGCCCAAAATACACAGATTTACAAAAAGGTTCTTGCGGAGTATCGTAGATATTTAGGGTGCTAATACTTCCCTTTGCATAACCAACCCCCGAACTTAGATTTTGTCCCCCTCTTTTTGAGTTATTCACTCTTTTCCCATTCCTTTGGAAACAATAAAGCATGGTGGCGATTTTTATTATTTGATCTGTGAGAGTTAAGTCAGTCTAATGATTTTGTCTCAATATTTCTACCGCTATAGAAAAAATGGCGACTTTACTGGAGATAGATTGACCTATTGCTGGTTCATCCCTAAGTAGGTTGAGCCTATCTTTGTTTATCTGTGTATGTGCTATTACTTGTTGTATATTATGTGTTGTATATATGTTTGTCTAGATTTTCATGGGTTATAGGATGCTTGGTGATTTCTCATAAGTCCTTTACCTGGACTTGGGCAAACTTAAGATAGGACGGGAGGTATAGTCATGTTAACTTTGAGGGAGTAATCCTAAAAAAGGAGACATAAGATCCACCATTTAGTGGAGGCCCCTTTGACTGTAATGTTGTTTACCGAGTAATCGGGAAGACATGTTGCTTTCGACCTGGGAGCCTGCTGAAACTGAGGATTTGTTGTACCCCAAAATTTTCCCTCTTCATTTTACTTTACCTGGCTTGTGTTTCATCAAATGCGTTCATGCATTGATACATGATCATGATCTTCTTCAAGAAGTAGAATTTGATTGTTAACAATAAATCTGAGATAGATCTCATACCCTATTGGTTCAAGCTACTAAGACCTCTAAGGCTTTGTGACGTCTCAAGTTGAATCTTTGTGTTATCAAGAGAATTTAAGTTTGCAATGGTTTTAAAGGCTCGAATATTTAGAAGTTGAGATTATTGAAGATTTTCTATTTCATTAAGTGTTGTACCCCAAAATTTTCCCTCCCATATTCCTCAAGAATTATCAAGAATCATCTTCAAATGGTTCAAGATTTCTCAAGGATTGCACAGTCCAAATGCCTCCTAAGCCAGTCAAAACTAGGGTTTTGGTTCTCTCAAAGAATTTGAGGTTTTCAATGGCTCAATCAAGTCCCATAGGTCTATATACATTGTCAAGCATCTATATGTCAATTCTCAAGACTCACAGTGCCAAATTCCACAGTCAAAAGCCCTATTTGCTCTACAGTCAACTGCAGGGGCAAAATGGTCATTTTGCAGTCAAAAGTCAGAATTTTTGGCCAACATCTCATTTTGAGTCCACAATCATCATTTGATCAAGTCTTTATCATGATTCCAGAAGAATGGCTCAAAAATCATCAAAGATCCAAAAGTTACTATTTTTGGACAGTAGAGAAGTCAACTGTATCTTGACCAAGGCATAACTTTTTCATGGTTCCTCAGAAAAATCCCATCCAATGCTCATTTTGAAGGGGATGACATTTCCTACAACTCATCTTCACATCCCAAGTCCAAGAAATGCTCTCATAAAAAGTTATCAATTTCTACATTATAGGTCAATTTCAAAAGTCAACAAAAATGCACTTTAAGTCAAAGACCATAACTTGAGATTGGTAAATCCAAATGACATGGAACAAAAGGAATTGGTTAGAGGACTTCAAGACCTTTCCAAAATGTCCATGAACATGTTCATGTGATCAAAATTGAGCAAGATATGCATTGGAGAAGTTGGGAAATTTTTGTGAATTTGTAAAAGTCAACTTTGCTCAAAATACCTTATTCTTGCTAATGGGCCTCAAATTTCTTCTTGAAACTTTATCCAAGGCCTATTCACGACCCATCAAGCTTAAATTGATTTATTTTCTTATTTTTTATTAATTAATTGGATTTTTAATTGATTTTAATTCATTTAATTAATTTAAAATGTAGGAAATTCAAAGATTTGATTTTTCAATCTTTTGGTGAAGCAAACAAGCTCAAGACAAGCTGGAAAATTCGTGTGCACATCAAGGGGACAAGAATCTCCAAGTTTGGCAAGTTTTCTCAATCAAAAAGATTGAAAAATATTTTATTTTCAATCAAATATTGAAACATCAATTTCATGGATTTCCTTGCAAGATTGTAACCTAAACTCAGTCTCCTATATATACACAACTCAACCCTAATGCCATGGACGTGAAAATTGCTGCAGAAAAACCATAAGCATATTGAAAAAATCAAAGAAAACTCAAAACTGTTTTCAATCTTCCAGGCCAATTCAAGGCATTTTCTTGATTCTAATACACTGCAGGAGGCTCACAGGACGTGTTACACTCGAATTCCAATACTAAAACTCCAGGAATCGCCCATTACAGTGTCACTGTTTGAAACTTTTTTCCATAATTGCATATATTGGTTCATGCATATTTAACATATTCTTGTGGTTGGTTTGTGTTCATAGGAATCATACAAATCTTTTGGCATAGGTTAATTGGACTGAAACACCCTGAATCACAAATCACCATGAACGAATCTTAGGGTTTCCAAGCTTCCAAATTGGGGCTTTATTATCCAGGAAATATCAGAACCCCTAATGTATATGGTTGAAATCGTCAAGGCCAGACGAACACAATGCAATGCTCGCGAAATATTTATATAGCCTGTAGGGCTATTCGCTATTTTTCCTCATGCTATTTTGTGGGGGTTAAAAACCCCGTTATCCATTTGTTTTTTACAGGTACGCAGGATGAAGATGAAGACGTGTACGTGTATGGTTGGAGCATTCAAATAGCGCGCGTGATTTTGGTTTGGTCCAGCATGTTGATTGTTTATTAATAATAAATTTGTTTAGTATCATACTTACAAAAGCGTGTAGGTGGTTGTAGTGGTTGGTGATCTGGATGGTTATCATTGGGACCTGGGTTCGATTCCCAGGTCCACCAAAAACTCTATAATATTTTTTCTAACGTGTTCACGTGCAGACTTCCAAATGGTAAACACCATGTACCTTACATCCTAGTGTGCCAAGTGGCCATAACATTGAATCTGATGGCCATGAGATGAGCCTCACCGTACTCCCAGTCAACCATACGCATAGGCAATTCAAGAAAGTCAACAAGGGCTTGAGCTTAGTGGGCCAGATTGCTAACATACCTCCTAAGGGCCCAACACCCCCTGGTTTCTATTTCTTCTTTTATTTTCTTTCTTTTATTTTCTTTTAATAATTATTATTACTATTATTTAATTAATTCACAAATAATTATTTTCAAAATAAATTCAGAAACCTAAAATATTAGTTATTTTTATTATTTAATTAATTTCACTATTAATTATTATTTTGTAAATAAATTCTAATTAATTAGTTTAGTTGTTTAATTAGGACAATTTTAATCTTTTTTCACAATAAATAAAATTTATATAGAATTAGAGTTTTCTTGACTTTTAATTTCTTTTATTTTTATTTTCATTAAAGACCTAAAAGACGGTGGCTAACACCTTCCCTTTCTATAATCTACCTCCCGAACCGAGAAACATCTCGAAAAGGAATTTTGCTGTGCTTTTGTCCTTTCCTTGTTGGAGAACATAAAAGACGGTGGCGACTCTTGCTTACCGCGACATTTCACGAACCAACATTTCAAAACAGTCAGTTCTATTTCCACCAATCACAGAACTGGCGACTCTGCTGGGGATACATTAATAAGTGAGGTGTACCTTAGGATTAGATCACTCTTGTTTTCAATTGCTTGCTTTGTTTGCTTTAATATTGTGGGCTTGTCTTGAAGTTTCATAGATCCTAGCCCGGATTTGGGGGATACCTTTTAGAAGTAGCAACAAACTGTGAGGGAACTGTGCGGGGTATACCGACATGGTTGAAGCAGTTGCTGTAACACCCCAGTTCTATTTATTTGGAATTATCTTAATAAGAGTTATTTTATTTGAAACCAATAAAATTATTTTATTTGGGTTAATATAAAATAAAAGGATTATTATTTATTTTATAAATAATTGTAGAAAATAAGGATTATTGGGCTATGATGTTGTTGGTAAAAGAGGGGGTACAAGTGAAGTAAAATGTTATTTGGGACTTATATGTCACTTTTGCTCACTTTCACGTAAAACTGAGATTTTGGGATTTTGGAACTCAGAGAACGTGTAAAGAAGAGAAAGGAGAAGAAGGAGAAGATTGATCGAGGAAGTTGCAGGAGCTGCAGATTATCCAAGGTAAGGGGTTAATCATTCTTTTACTATGAATAAGTTGTGATATATATTCTATATGAGTTAGGGATTTGTAGGGATGATGGATTCTTGATGCCATGGTTGTTGTGATGATGAAACATGAATGGAATTGATTGGGTTTTGATGTGGTATTGATCCTATTGTATGCTTTAGATCATTGCTATATGATAGGAATTCGATTTTGATGGTTTTAGGATGTTTGGGGATGATTAGGAATGAGTTGGGGTGATTTTGGGAAGCTTAAAAACGTGAAATATGGTGTTGCAGAGTCATCAACACGGGCCGTGTTGCACAACACGGGCACCCGTGTTGATCTTCTGTGTGATGCTCGGGTAGGTTTTTCCCAAAAATCGTTTCGGCCATAACTTTTGAACCGTAACTCCGATTTAGGCGCCGTTTAATGCGTTGGAAAGCTAGTGAAATTTTCTATATGATTATGAGGAATTAAGTAGCTTTAAGAGCTTATTTTAATAAGTGATTATTGGAGAAAGTGTTTATGTTTATAAGTGAATTTGGTTGTTATGTATTTTAGTGAGGTGTTTGGAGATATTTGGGATTGGAGCTCTGAAGAACGACGGACAATCGCTCAAGAGTTCGAAGCTGCAATTTGATAAGGTAAGGGGGGCTACTACTCGATTTACTTTTGCTTATGGGTTTAGGTACGGTTGATTTTGGATAATCGTAGGGAGAACCCCAATTTTTAGATGTTCTTAGGGATCAATAACCTTAGGGTTGAACCTTGTTAGAAAAGGTTTAGGTTCCCAAATTTTATGAATCAATTAAGGATTTTAGGTTCCTATGGTGGATTTGGAGTATATTTGCATGATCGAGAGTTTCCCTTAGGTAATTCTAGGGATAACCTCAATGTTGTTAGGATTTCCCTAAAGGACGGGTAATATGTAACTTAAGGTCAATTTTATAAACTTGTTGTTGATGAAAGAATTGTTGATAAAATAGGATGTTTTGAGACGAAAATTCTGAGTTGTGTATGATTTGAAAAATAAGACCTTAAGTGAAGTAATGCTGTCCTTAAGATTGGAAATTGACTAACGTAGAAAGGAATTGTGTTTTCAATCGATGTGTTGCTTTGAGTTATGCAAAATGGATATTGTTATGTACGGATTGATCCTGTTTTGATGTGCAGTGTTTGACATGTTTTGAATATGCTGTTTATTGATTTCCTAGTGTTGATTGATGCTTGTATCGAATAACGTTTGTATGTTATGATACCAACACTACATGGATGTTATTGTCATGCTTTTAGATGATGTTATCAAGCATGAATTATGATATAACTTGATATGATTGGTTGATGTTTAATAGTATGCTGAGTGGTTACATACTATCCATATCCTGTTATGATTGATATTGTTGATGTTGCATGATATGTTTTCTTGATGTTAATAGTATGCTGAGTGTTACATACTTTACATATCATGTTGTATTTGTTAATTCCCATTGTGTGGAATTAACATGGTGGCCAATATACGTGTCCGCGATTTAATGGAACGTTGAGGTGGTAGCCGTGTCCGCGATATAATGGAACGGTGAGTTATCCGTGACCCGAGATTTAATGGGGCGGTAAAATGGTACCACATGCATGGGTGTGTTGCATTATATTGAATATAACATGAATGGATGATTTTCCAATGTTGTATTTAATTGATCGTATGCATGTATTGTTGCTAAATTGTTAATGATGTGTGATGTTAATTATAAGTACGAAAAGTAATATATTATGAACATATGAATTGTAAAGGTTTTCGTAAACTATGAAACATGCTAACTGTTGGGTGATGCTTATGATTTTTCTGAATTGATCGTTATGAACGTATAATCAAATGTATAGTTGAGATGCTCACCCTTACTGTTGAATATTTCAGATTGAGGAGCTTCGTTCAGGTGCTTGGCGAAGGCTTGTTGTTTCTAGTTTATTTCCGTTTAAGTATTGTCCGGGTCATGCTCTGGTAGTTGTAACTCCGGGAACGTTTGTTTGTCGAGCTGTTTTAGTCAGACTCGTTTATTTCCTTATGTTTGTTATAATATGATGTTGATATTTTCCAGGTGTTAATCCCTGATGATTTTAAAAATATTATAACATTGGTTTTGTTAATTAAATTATTCCGCTGTGTAAACATGTATGAGTTGCTTCTATGTTATGCATGACAGGAACTTGTTTTTATTAAAAGAGAATTGTGACATCCTCGTTAATACATGTACTCTGAAATTATAATTTTAATTATTTGCGAAAATTTATTTGGGGTTTTAGAGGGTGTTACAATAGTGGTATCAGAGCATGGTCGGTCTGTCCGGCCAAGTTGTTATGTCAGTGTCATTACCCTTGGTACGCAATAAGTGTTTGAAAACACTGTTGGTACTTCTTTGTTTTGGATCACTTGATTGCAGGGATAAGATTGCGATAAGTGGGGGAGAAGCTTTTCTTCTCGGATGCGCTTCAGTTGTGATATGCCGGTTCAGAATGTTGCTGACAGCGACAATGCAAATGTTGTTGAAGTTTGGATGCTTCCTGAATGCGAAGGTGATATAGATTCAAGAATTTTGGTATGCTAGTGAACTCGTATGGGAAATTGGATTAAACTGCGTTGAAGAGATGCCGTCATGCAAAAATCCCTTTCTGTCTCGTACAGTTCGCGGCGCTAACTAGTGGTCGCGGCGCAAACTGCATATTTTTGCTGTCATCGCAGTGCGCGCTGGCCTTCACGGCGCGTACTATGTGGTTTTGTGGAAAATGGCTAAATTATGTTTTGATCTCTAATGGTCGGAAAGTGGAACTGAACCTTAGTTGATTACCTTGAGGAATATTTTGGATACTATTAGTGTAGTAATTGGACTAATCTCCTATGGTAGCATGCCACTAAAGTCAATGTATGTTGTTATGTTCGAAGAATTGTGTTGAAAACTTGGTGTGCGAGTTATTTTGGATGGTTGTAATTTACACTATTTCATCAAGTATCATGAAGTTGTTGAAGGCGACGTTGATTGGAAGAGTGCAAAGGTCATTGAGTCGCTGTTGTTGCGAACCGGCGAGAGTATGGACTCATGAATCTGTATCGGTCAAGTTGAAAATGTGGGTAGGTGTTTTGACGGTGAATTTAAGACAATTGAGAATAAAGTCTATTCTAAAGAAAATGATAAGTTGAAGGGATTAACTCGTCGGATTGTATGTCTTTAGTATAGTTGGATTAATATCAGATGATTTTCGTAGTTGGATAAAAAGAAAGGATGTGGGTGAATTTTGGAAGAAAGAGAGAAAGATGGAACTTATGTTCGTCAATCTCAAATTCAGATTTTTGTAATTTTGGAGCAGCTGTTAGTAAAAGTGGTATAACTTTTTACTCGTGATTCCGATCAAAGCGGTTATTGACTTTTTGGAAAGCTTACGAAATTCCATATAGTTTGCATATAAGATTTGTCTTCGGAAAGTTCGTGAAGAAGGAGAAAAATGCATTTTAATATTTGGGTCTGATGCTGAATTTTGGAAAATTCTGCATGCGGGAATTATGAACCAGTCCCATTGCAAAGATGATAACTTTTTACTCGTAACTTGGATTTGAGCGATTCATGAAGTTATAAAATCTACAAGTAATTACCTTCATTATAGAATATAATTTTATGCTTGGGAGGCATGTATCGAAGGAAATAATTGTGTTGGACGTTGAGTATTTCTTGTTGAAAAATTGAAAGAGTGAAGAAGGATGTAAAGTATGGATAAAGAAATTTTATTCCGATGTTGTCGTAAGATGTGTTGTAGTAGGTTGTTGTATGACGTTAGTGTTCGTATTTTCGGATAACTTTGGGATCCGTATCTTGTGTTTGGATTGTTGGATTGATGTTCTGTTTGAACCTGCAAGGGGATAAAAGTATATTTCTTTTATATGAAAATGTTTCCAAGTGTGGTAGAAGTATTCTCATAGGAAGAGACTTTGAAGTCGGTTGAGGAATTATAAACTTTTTGGACATGGGTGGTTGTTATTGCAGTTGTTGAGACGAGTTCAATCGTAAAATGTTGTTTGGAAATGAGTAGAGAGACATGTTGTTCTGCATGGAAGGATGCGAAAGTGTCAGAGGTGGATCTTATGATGATTGGTAATTGTTGGATTATGATGTTGTGAATGATTTGAGAAAAAGTTCGGAAGGAACACTATTATAGTCTGGTAACGATGGTTTATGCTCCGTTATGGTTTTCGTCTATCTATTGGCAAATTGAGGAACTGATCACCCTTAATCTATTGTTGATAGTAGACGGAATCATAGTTGATGGATAGATGTGTTGTGTCGACTAGTATAGTGCATTCTGAAGAATATGTTGTTATTCTTGTTTCTTGTTGCTATTTAAAAGAAGTGAAATTATAAGTTTGTTTATTAAAGTGCGAGTTTGGTTGGAAGAAGATGAGTCATCCTGTTGGAATTAATTGGACCCATGTACTGTATGTGGTTGTAATGTGGTTATGTTTTTAAGACGATTTTGAGGATTATGTTACTAAAAAGATGATAAAGTCGTAGTTATGTTTTATGACAATTGGGAATTCATGGAAGTATATGAATGTTTCATCCAAGAGTGGCAATTGGAGTAAACTTGGTAGAGTTGATACTTTATAAGTAATCAGAGTTGCGCATCTGAAGCGTGATGTGCCAGAGTATGTTGGTCTATTATAAATGTCAGTTGATTTAATAAGGATATTAATGTGGTTGTTGGTTTATGGAGAGTTGTATATAATTTTTGGATTAAGACCCGTAAGCAGATGTTATGAGAATTTTGTTTTCGTTGTTGTGATGTCAGTGTTGATTACTAAAAGGAATGGTAATATTTCAGATTGTGTTAAAGGTGATTTGGTCGGTTATGTGGATGTCACTATAAGAGTGATATGACGAGAGTAATCAAGTTGTAAGTATTTGGTTGATAATTGGAATTCGTATATTAAGGAATGAATTGGCGCGCGAGTTTGTATTAAGAATGTTGTCAAGATGATAATATGATGGTTGTATGTTCAAGTATAAGTAGTTTGCGGATGTTATTACTTCATAAGCGATGTATCAAGATGGTGTTGAGGGTGTCGATGAGCTAATATCGGGTATATCGTTATTATTAGTTGTGTATGTTTTGGTGTCGATATGGTCGCTAAGTTGACCATGTAATATTGTTAAGATGAAAAGACGACGCTGTGTGCCTGAGTGCAACAGTTGTTGGTTGATAATACGTTGAGTGTTTGGTATGTCCAGAATTGGTGTTGAGAGTGGTTGTGTCGATTGGATTTTCGAGGACGAAAATATCCTAAGTGGGGGAGAGTTGTAACACCCCAGTTCTATTTATTTGGAATTATCTTAATAAGAGTTATTTTATTTGAAACCAATAAAATTATTTTATTTGGGTTAATATAAAATAAAAGGATTATTATTTATTTTATAAATAATTGTAGAAAATAAGGATTATTGGGCTATGATGTTGTTGGTAAAAGAGGGGGTACAAGTGAAGTAAAATGTTATTTGGGACTTATATGTCACTTTTGCTCACTTTCACGTAAAACTGAGATTTTGGGATTTTGGAACTCAGAGAACGTGTAAAGAAGAGAAAGGAGAAGAAGGAGAAGATTGATCGAGGAAGTTGCAGGAGCTGCAGATTATCCAAGGTAAGGGGTTAATCATTCTTTTACTATGAATAAGTTGTGATATATATTCTATATGAGTTAGGGATTTGTAGGGATGATGGATTCTTGATGCCATGGTTGTTGTGATGATGAAACATGAATGGAATTGATTGGGTTTTGATGTGGTATTGATCCTATTGTATGCTTTAGATCATTGCTATATGATAGGAATTCGATTTTGATGGTTTTAGGATGTTTGGGGATGATTAGGAATGAGTTGGGGTGATTTTGGGAAGCTTAAAAACGTGAAATATGGTGTTGCAGAGTCATCAACACGGGCCGTGTTGCACAACACGGGCACCCGTGTTGATCTTCTGTGTGATGCTCGGGTAGGTTTTTCCCAAAAATCGTTTCGGCCATAACTTTTGAACCGTAACTCCGATTTAGGCGCCGTTTGATGCGTTGGAAAGCTAGTGAAATTTTCTATATGATTATGAGGAATTAAGTAGCTTTAAGAGCTTATTTTAATAAGTGATTATTGGAGAAAGTGTTTATGTTTATAAGTGAATTTGGTTGTTATGTATTTTAGTGAGGTGTTTGGAGATATTTGGGATTGGAGCTCTGAAGAACGACGGACAATCGCTCAAGAGTTCGAAGCTGCAATTTGATAAGGTAAGGGGGGCTACTACTCGATTTACTTTTGCTTATGGGTTTAGGTACGGTTGATTTTGGATAATCGTAGGGAGAACCCCAATTTTTAGATGTTCTTAGGGATCAATAACCTTAGGGTTGAACCTTGTTAGAAAAGGTTTAGGTTCCCAAATTTTATGAATCAATTAAGGATTTTAGGTTCCTATGGTGGATTTGGAGTATATTTGCATGATCGAGAGTTTCCCTTAGGTAATTCTAGGGATAACCTCAATGTTGTTAGGATTTCCCTAAAGGACGGGTAATATGTAACTTAAGGTCAATTTTATAAACTTGTTGTTGATGAAAGAATTGTTGATAAAATAGGATGTTTTGAGACGAAAATTCTGAGTTGTGTATGATTTGAAAAATAAGACCTTAAGTGAAGTAATGCTGTCCTTAAGATTGGAAATTGACTAACGTAGAAAGGAATTGTGTTTTCAATCGATGTGTTGCTTTGAGTTATGCAAAATGGATATTGTTATGTACGGATTGATCCTGTTTTGATGTGCAGTGTTTGACATGTTTTGAATATGCTGTTTATTGATTTCCTAGTGTTGATTGATGCTTGTATCGAATAACGTTTGTATGTTATGATACCAACACTACATGGATGTTATTGTCATGCTTTTAGATGATGTTATCAAGCATGAATTATGATATAACTTGATATGATTGGTTGATGTTTAATAGTATGCTGAGTGGTTACATACTATCCATATCCTGTTATGATTGATATTGTTGATGTTGCATGATATGTTTTCTTGATGTTAATAGTATGCTGAGTGTTACATACTTTACATATCATGTTGTATTTGTTAATTCCCATTGTGTGGAATTAACATGGTGGCCAATATACGTGTCCGCGATTTAATGGAACGTTGAGGTGGTAGCCGTGTCCGCGATATAATGGAACGGTGAGTTATCCGTGACCCGAGATTTAATGGGGCGGTAAAATGGTACCACATGCATGGGTGTGTTGCATTATATTGAATATAACATGAATGGATGATTTTCCAATGTTGTATTTAATTGATCGTATGCATGTATTGTTGCTAAATTGTTAATGATGTGTGATGTTAATTATAAGTACGAAAAGTAATATATTATGAACATATGAATTGTAAAGGTTTTCGTAAACTATGAAACATGCTAACTGTTGGGTGATGCTTATGATTTTTCTGAATTGATCGTTATGAACGTATAATCAAATGTATAGTTGAGATGCTCACCCTTACTGTTGAATATTTCAGATTGAGGAGCTTCGTTCAGGTGCTTGGCGAAGGCTTGTTGTTTCTAGTTTATTTCCGTTTAAGTATTGTCCGGGTCATGCTCTGGTAGTTGTAACTCCGGGAACGTTTGTTTGTCGAGCTGTTTTAGTCAGACTCGTTTATTTCCTTATGTTTGTTATAATATGATGTTGATATTTTCCAGGTGTTAATCCCTGATGATTTTAAAAATATTATAACATTGGTTTTGTTAATTAAATTATTCCGCTGTGTAAACATGTATGAGTTGCTTCTATGTTATGCATGACAGGAACTTGTTTTTATTAAAAGAGAATTGTGACATCCTCGTTAATACATGTACTCTGAAATTATAATTTTAATTATTTGCGAAAATTTATTTGGGGTTTTAGAGGGTGTTACAATAGTGGTATCAGAGCATGGTCGGTCTGTCCGGCCAAGTTGTTATGTCAGTGTCATTACCCTTGGTACGCAATAAGTGTTTGAAAACACTGTTGGTACTTCTTTGTTTTGGATCACTTGATTGCAGGGATAAGATTGCGATAAGTGGGGGAGAAGCTTTTCTTCTCGGATGCGCTTCAGTTGTGATATGCCGGTTCAGAATGTTGCTGACAGCGACAATGCAAATGTTGTTGAAGTTTGGATGCTTCCTGAATGCGAAGGTGATATAGATTCAAGAATTTTGGTATGCTAGTGAACTCGTATGGGAAATTGGATTAAACTGCGTTGAAGAGATGCCGTCATGCAAAAATCCCTTTCTGTCTCGTACAGTTCGCGGCGCTAACTAGTGGTCGCGGCGCAAACTGCATATTTTTGCTGTCATCGCAGTGCGCGCTGGCCTTCACGGCGCGTACTATGTGGTTTTGTGGAAAATGGCTAAATTATGTTTTGATCTCTAATGGTCGGAAAGTGGAACTGAACCTTAGTTGATTACCTTGAGGAATATTTTGGATACTATTAGTGTAGTAATTGGACTAATCTCCTATGGTAGCATGCCACTAAAGTCAATGTATGTTGTTATGTTCGAAGAATTGTGTTGAAAACTTGGTGTGCGAGTTATTTTGGATGGTTGTAATTTACACTATTTCATCAAGTATCATGAAGTTGTTGAAGGCGACGTTGATTGGAAGAGTGCAAAGGTCATTGAGTCGCTGTTGTTGCGAACCGGCGAGAGTATGGACTCATGAATCTGTATCGGTCAAGTTGAAAATGTGGGTAGGTGTTTTGACGGTGAATTTAAGACAATTGAGAATAAAGTCTATTCTAAAGAAAATGATAAGTTGAAGGGATTAACTCGTCGGATTGTATGTCTTTAGTATAGTTGGATTAATATCAGATGATTTTCGTAGTTGGATAAAAAGAAAGGATGTGGGTGAATTTTGGAAGAAAGAGAGAAAGATGGAACTTATGTTCGTCAATCTCAAATTCAGATTTTTGTAATTTTGGAGCAGCTGTTAGTAAAAGTGGTATAACTTTTTACTCGTGATTCCGATCAAAGCGGTTATTGACTTTTTGGAAAGCTTACGAAATTCCATATAGTTTGCATATAAGATTTGTCTTCGGAAAGTTCGTGAAGAAGGAGAAAAATGCATTTTAATATTTGGGTCTGATGCTGAATTTTGGAAAATTCTGCATGCGGGAATTATGAACCAGTCCCATTGCAAAGATGATAACTTTTTACTCGTAACTTGGATTTGAGCGATTCATGAAGTTATAAAATCTACAAGTAATTACCTTCATTATAGAATATAATTTTATGCTTGGGAGGCATGTATCGAAGGAAATAATTGTGTTGGACGTTGAGTATTTCTTGTTGAAAAATTGAAAGAGTGAAGAAGGATGTAAAGTATGGATAAAGAAATTTTATTCCGATGTTGTCGTAAGATGTGTTGTAGTAGGTTGTTGTATGACGTTAGTGTTCGTATTTTCGGATAACTTTGGGATCCGTATCTTGTGTTTGGATTGTTGGATTGATGTTCTGTTTGAACCTGCAAGGGGATAAAAGTATATTTCTTTTATATGAAAATGTTTCCAAGTGTGGTAGAAGTATTCTCATAGGAAGAGACTTTGAAGTCGGTTGAGGAATTATAAACTTTTTGGACATGGGTGGTTGTTATTGCAGTTGTTGAGACGAGTTCAATCGTAAAATGTTGTTTGGAAATGAGTTGAGAGACATGTTGTTCTGCATGGAAGGATGCGAAAGTGTCAGAGGTGGATCTTATGATGATTGGTAATTGTTGGATTATGATGTTGTGAATGATTTGAGAAAAAGTTCGGAAGGAACACTATTATAGTCTGGTAACGATGGTTTATGCTCCGTTATGGTTTTCGTCTATCTATTGGCAAATTGAGGAACTGATCACCCTTAATCTATTGTTGATAGTAGACGGAATCATAGTTGATGGATAGATGTGTTGTGTCGACTAGTATAGTGCATTCTGAAGAATATGTTGTTATTCTTGTTTCTTGTTGCTATTTAAAAGAAGTGAAATTATAAGTTTGTTTATTAAAGTGCGAGTTTGGTTGGAAGAAGATGAGTCATCCTGTTGGAATTAATTGGACCCATGTACTGTATGTGGTTGTAATGTGGTTATGTTTTTAAGACGATTTTGAGGATTATGTTACTAAAAAGATGATAAAGTCGTAGTTATGTTTTATGACAATTGGGAATTCATGGAAGTATATGAATGTTTCATCCAAGAGTGGCAATTGGAGTAAACTTGGTAGAGTTGATACTTTATAAGTAATCAGAGTTGCGCATCTGAAGCGTGATGTGCCAGAGTATGTTGGTCTATTATAAATGTCAGTTGATTTAATAAGGATATTAATGTGGTTGTTGGTTTATGGAGAGTTGTATATAATTTTTGGATTAAGACCCGTAAGCAGATGTTATGAGAATTTTGTTTTCGTTGTTGTGATGTCAGTGTTGATTACTAAAAGGAATGGTAATATTTCAGATTGTGTTAAAGGTGATTTGGTCGGTTATGTGGATGTCACTATAAGAGTGATATGACGAGAGAAATCAAGTTGTAAGTATTTGGTTGATAATTGGAATTCGTATATTAAGGAATGAATTGGCGCGCGAGTTTGTATTAAGAATGTTGTCAAGATGATAATATGATGGTTGTATGTTCAAGTATAAGTAGTTTGCGGATGTTATTACTTCATAAGCGATGTATCAAGATGGTGTTGAGGGT
Source organism: Vicia faba (assembly GCA_948472305.1). Lineage (NCBI taxonomy): Eukaryota > Viridiplantae > Streptophyta > Magnoliopsida > Fabales > Fabaceae > Vicia > Vicia faba. Next base: position 1,209,710,899 of record OX451740.1, on the reverse strand, counting down.
GTCGATGAGCTAATATCGGGTATATCGTTATTATTAGTTGTGTATGTTTTGGTGTCGATATGGTCGCTAAGTTGACCATGTAATATTGTTAAGATGAAAAGACGACGCTGTGTGCCTGAGTGCAACAGTTGTTGGTTGATAATACGTTGAGTGTTTGGTATGTCCAGAATTGGTGTTGAGAGTGGTTGTGTCGATTGGATTTTCGAGGACGAAAATATCCTAAGTGGGGGAGAGTTGTAACACCCCAGTTCTATTTATTTGGAATTATCTTAATAAGAGTTATTTTATTTGAAACCAATAAAATTATTTTATTTGGGTTAATATAAAATAAAAGGATTATTATTTATTTTATAAATAATTGTAGAAAATAAGGATTATTGGGCTATGATGTTGTTGGTAAAAGAGGGGGTACAAGTGAAGTAAAATGTTATTTGGGACTTATATGTCACTTTTGCTCACTTTCACGTAAAACTGAGATTTTGGGATTTTGGAACTCAGAGAACGTGTAAAGAAGAGAAAGGAGAAGAAGGAGAAGATTGATCGAGGAAGTTGCAGGAGCTGCAGATTATCCAAGGTAAGGGGTTAATCATTCTTTTACTATGAATAAGTTGTGATATATATTCTATATGAGTTAGGGATTTGTAGGGATGATGGATTCTTGATGCCATGGTTGTTGTGATGATGAAACATGAATGGAATTGATTGGGTTTTGATGTGGTATTGATCCTATTGTATGCTTTAGATCATTGCTATATGATAGGAATTCGATTTTGATGGTTTTAGGATGTTTGGGGATGATTAGGAATGAGTTGGGGTGATTTTGGGAAGCTTAAAAACGTGAAATATGGTGTTGCAGAGTCATCAACACGGGCCGTGTTGCACAACACGGGCACCCGTGTTGATCTTCTGTGTGATGCTCGGGTAGGTTTTTCCCAAAAATCGTTTCGGCCATAACTTTTGAACCGTAACTCCGATTTAGGCGCCGTTTGATGCGTTGGAAAGCTAGTGAAATTTTCTATATGATTATGAGGAATTAAGTAGCTTTAAGAGCTTATTTTAATAAGTGATTATTGGAGAAAGTGTTTATGTTTATAAGTGAATTTGGTTGTTATGTATTTTAGTGAGGTGTTTGGAGATATTTGGGATTGGAGCTCTGAAGAACGACGGACAATCGCTCAAGAGTTCGAAGCTGCAATTTGATAAGGTAAGGGGGGCTACTACTCGATTTACTTTTGCTTATGGGTTTAGGTACGGTTGATTTTGGATAATCGTAGGGAGAACCCCAATTTTTAGATGTTCTTAGGGATCAATAACCTTAGGGTTGAACCTTGTTAGAAAAGGTTTAGGTTCCCAAATTTTATGAATCAATTAAGGATTTTAGGTTCCTATGGTGGATTTGGAGTATATTTGCATGATCGAGAGTTTCCCTTAGGTAATTCTAGGGATAACCTCAATGTTGTTAGGATTTCCCTAAAGGACGGGTAATATGTAACTTAAGGTCAATTTTATAAACTTGTTGTTGATGAAAGAATTGTTGATAAAATAGGATGTTTTGAGACGAAAATTCTGAGTTGTGTATGATTTGAAAAATAAGACCTTAAGTGAAGTAATGCTGTCCTTAAGATTGGAAATTGACTAACGTAGAAAGGAATTGTGTTTTCAATCGATGTGTTGCTTTGAGTTATGCAAAATGGATATTGTTATGTACGGATTGATCCTGTTTTGATGTGCAGTGTTTGACATGTTTTGAATATGCTGTTTATTGATTTCCTAGTGTTGATTGATGCTTGTATCGAATAACGTTTGTATGTTATGATACCAACACTACATGGATGTTATTGTCATGCTTTTAGATGATGTTATCAAGCATGAATTATGATATAACTTGATATGATTGGTTGATGTTTAATAGTATGCTGAGTGGTTACATACTATCCATATCCTGTTATGATTGATATTGTTGATGTTGCATGATATGTTTTCTTGATGTTAATAGTATGCTGAGTGTTACATACTTTACATATCATGTTGTATTTGTTAATTCCCATTGTGTGGAATTAACATGGTGGCCAATATACGTGTCCGCGATTTAATGGAACGTTGAGGTGGTAGCCGTGTCCGCGATATAATGGAACGGTGAGTTATCCGTGACCCGAGATTTAATGGGGCGGTAAAATGGTACCACATGCATGGGTGTGTTGCATTATATTGAATATAACATAAATGGATGATTTTCCAATGTTGTATTTAATTGATCGTATGCATGTATTGTTGCTAAATTGTTAATGATGTGTGATGTTAATTATAAGTACGAAAAGTAATATATTATGAACATATGAATTGTAAAGGTTTTCGTAAACTATGAAACATGCTAACTGTTGGGTGATGCTTATGATTTTTCTGAATTGATCGTTATGAACGTATAATCAAATGTATAGTTGAGATGCTCACCCTTACTGTTGAATATTTCAGATTGAGGAGCTTCGTTCAGGTGCTTGGCGAAGGCTTGTTGTTTCTAGTTTATTTCCGTTTAAGTATTGTCCGGGTCATGCTCTGGTAGTTGTAACTCCGGGAACGTTTGTTTGTCGAGCTGTTTTAGTCAGACTCGTTTATTTCCTTATGTTTGTTATAATATGATGTTGATATTTTCCAGGTGTTAATCCCTGATGATTTTAAAAATATTATAACATTGGTTTTGTTAATTAAATTATTCCGCTGTGTAAACATGTATGAGTTGCTTCTATGTTATGCATGACAGGAACTTGTTTTTATTAAAAGAGAATTGTGACATCCTCGTTAATACATGTACTCTGAAATTATAATTTTAATTATTTGCGAAAATTTATTTGGGGTTTTAGAGGGTGTTACAGTTGCTACGTTGATGTGGCACTTTGGTGAGTACCGGTAGCCCTTGAGTCAAGTCAAGGAGAGTACGGGGCCGCCGCGTGGTGTCGTGAAGCATCAACTGACCTTAGGAACCTTACTTGACCATCCTGGCCTCTTTAGGGGTAGTGAGATGACCGACTTTGGTGCAGTCCGAAGTTGGTAGATACTCGATACTACACTCATTGAGGGTTGTTTTCTTGGAATATTTTGATCGCCAGTTCAGTGGCTAAACCAAAACAATGAACATAGAAAACAACCCAATGATATTGAGCTCCTTAGAACCCGATTACTATTTTCTAGGACAGGTCTTAACCAACGAAACTGAAAGAGGGTAGTACCTAAACTTCATGCTGGCCTAAACTCTAAGGGCTGTCTTGTGTGACTTGTGTGCCTTATCATGTTTGCCTTTATGAATACTTGTGGTGTGCTTTATCATAACATCATACCATCATACCATTGCATGCATCCTGCATAAGGACTAACCTGCATACATCTTGCATAAGGACTAACCCATTTCAAGGATCTCAAGGGTCTGTGATGCAGGTCATGATGTACCAACTGTCTAGCAAGGGGCAAAGGGGATTTATTTTCCTCTAGCCAAGGTTGATAACTTGAGTCAGGGGCTATGACCCACTCGATATGGTGAGCTTTGACTCTTGAAGAAGGACTCTCAACAACATAAAGTTCCTTCAATCAAGCTACTGCATTCAACTTCTAACAAGTTTCTCTGTTTACCCCGCGAGATCCTTGAAAACATTGCATGCATAAATCATACGCATTTCATGTCATCATATGCATAACAGGTACCCTTTTTACAGGTCACTTATCTTCTTCGCTATTTATTTCAGTAGTCATCATGTCTTCTGAAGCTACTACTGAACAAGCTATCAAGGCCCTCCAGGCCCAGAACACCCAGTTCCAAGAGTTGGTCATGAGCTTAGCCCAGGGTCAACAGGAGTTAAAGACTCTGATTCTGAAGAAGAAGAAGAAGAGGATTGTGCTGTTTAACACCAGATGCAGATTCGGGAATGGACTACAAAATGAGGCTGATCTGGCTACTTCCTCTGTAGGGAAAGACAATCCCCAAGAGAGAAGGGTTCCTAGTCCTATGGTCTCCGACAATGAGACGAATTTCAATGATGAACAGTACCCTCCTGCTGAGGACAGGTACAAACAGCTGGATGACCGTTTAAGTGCTATGGAGATCCAACATGTGCCCGGGTTGGACTTTGGAGACCTAGGCTTATCTTCTGGGGTGGTGATCCCACACAAGTTCAAGGCACCTGCTTTTACAAAGTACGATGGAGCTTCCTTTCCTAAGCTGCATCTCAGATCATATGTGAGGAAGATCCAACCGTATACAGCTGACAAGAATTTATGGATACATTTCTTCCAGGATAGTCTTTCAGGGACTCAACTCGAATGGTTCTATCAGCTGGATGGAACCAATATTCGTAACTAGGAGGATTTGGCTACTGCGTTTTACAAGCAGTATCAGTATAATTCCGACCTTGCTCCTACGCGTACCCAACTCCAGGGTATGTCACTAGGGACGGGTGAAGGTTTTAAGGAGTATGCGCAAAAGTGGAGAGACCTGGCTGGAAGGGTACAACCACCTTTGACGAACCGTGAGCTCGTTGACATGTTCTTGGGGACCCTGTCTGGTCCGTTCTTCAACCATCTGATTGGGAATTCTTCTGCTGGGTTTACAGATCTGATCTTGACTGGTGAGAGGATAGAAGCTGGTATCAAGTCTGGGAAGATACAAAAGGGTGCCTCCTCGATCTCTGAAAAGAAGCCCTTCAAGAAGGAATCTAGTGCTGTTTATGGTTCAAGGAGACAAAACAAACCGGAACGCCGCCAAGCTATCAACGCGGTGGTAATTTCAAAGCCTGCTGCTGCTCCTCAGCAATACAACTAGCCAAGGGGTGAGAGACCCAAAAGGCAGTACACTCGGCTCAGTATGACCCTGTCTCAGATATTGTCGCAACTACTGTCAACCAATCTGGTAACTGTCAAAGAAGCTCCGAAGGTTGTGAATACCACATCTCCAAAGTACAATCCCAACGCCCGCTGCGCTTATCACTCTGACAACCCGGGGCATACTACGAATGATTGTTGGGCTCTGAGGAATAAGGTTCAAGACCTTATTGATGCTAAAGAAATACAGTTCAAGGCGCCTGAAAGGCCCAATGTTGTGACTGCTCCCATGCCCCAGCATGGAGTGAATGCTGTGGAAGAAGACCTGTATGTAGCCTCTGTGGATGAGATTGTTACTCCGTTATTGACTATCAAAAGGAACCTGTTGCTAGCCGGTTTATTTCTGGGATGTAGTAAAGGTTACCATCTATGTGCTGTTTCACCTGCTGGTTGTCCTTTGTTGAAGTCAGGCGTCCAAAACCTGATGGATAACAAAGAGATCTTGTTCGAGAAGATTGCTGTTCCCGCTATCCCTGCTGAAGAAGTGTCCATTGTTACTATTTTCAACAACTCTCCTAAGGCTCCCTCAAAGAAGCCCGTCAAAATCATGTCTACTCAGAAGGTTGCACCTATCATCATCACTGTTCCGGGGCCCATCCCCTATACATCTGACAAAGCTATCCCGTGGCACTATGGGGCAGATGTTTATGTGCTTGGAGTTAAACAAGAGTTTGATACTAGTACCGGCGTCAGCAACATCACCGAGCCTGCCAAAGTCACCCGCAGCAGTAGGCTTTTCTCACCTGATATTGCGCCACCAGCTATCCAGAGACCTCTTGTCATCACACCTGCAAGTATGCCTGTTTCCTTTCCTGACCAAGTTCCTATTTCTACCCCTGCTGCCGAGTCATCTGACGCTCGGGGAAAAGGGATTGCTACTGATATGCCTGCCCAGACGGAGGCACCGAAGACAACCAATGTTGAAGCTTCCAAGCAGGAGATGGAAGAGATTCTTAAGATTATTAAGAAGAGTGATTTCAATGTAGTTAAGCAGATGGGGCACACCCCATCTAAGATTTCCATGCTATCACTGTTATTGTGTTCAGAGGCCCATGCCAAGGCCCTGATTACCTTCCTAAAGACGGCCCATGTGCTACAAGAGACGTCAGCTGATCAATTTACCGAGTGTGTGTCCAACTTAACTGCTGATAATGGTTTGGGTTTCTCTGACGCCGATCTGACTGCTAAGGGGAAGAACCATAACGATGCCCTGCATGTCTCTATTGAATGCAGGGGCACTACTCTTGCCCATGTGCTGGTTGACATTGGTTCCTCGTTGAACGTATTACCCAAGAAAGCTCTAGACAGGATGGATTGTGAGGGTTTAGAGCTCGAGCCAAGTAACATTGTTGTCCCGGCCTTTGACGGATCCAAAAGGATGGTACACAGTGAGGTTGACATTCCAATCAGGGTTGGCTCTCAAGTCTTTGACTCTACATTCTACGTGATGGACATCCGACCATCCTATTCTTGTTTGCTGGGTCGTCCTTGGATCCATAAGGCTGGAGCTGTGACCTCCACACTACATCAGAAGCTAAAATATCCGGTCAGAGGGAAGATTGTGACAGTACAAGGGGAGGAAGAATACATGGTCAGCCACCTCAACTCGTTCCGGTACATAGAGATGGATGGGGAATTCATTGAGACCCTATTTCAACACTTCAAAGAGGTTCCTCAGACACTGGCGTCAGCAGAAACTGTGATCGAAGATTCTCCGTTGAAGATGGCTTCCTTAAAGGATGCTCGGGCTGTTATTGAGAAGGGTGAGTGTGCAAACTGGGGCCGACTTCCTGATTTCACTCCGAAGACTGACAAGCTTGGTTTGGGTTTCACTGCAGAAGCTCAGAGGGCTGTTCGTAAGGCAAGGATTGGAAGACCTCCTGTGTTAATCACCAACTCGGGAGTAAATGCTATTAAAGACGACGTGGAGGAATCTGAATTCGACAACTGGATCTACCCAACGACCAACGGTGGACCAAGAAACTGGAATGCGAAAGACTTCGTACCTATTACTTTTGTCACTCAGTAATGAACTCCTTTGTTTTGAATTTGTAACAAACAATAATCTGAAACTTTATGGCCCAGTGTCTTACCTGGGACACCGTGGCTTCATTTGTGAGGGCTTTTGTGTGTCATTTTCATATATCATGAATAAAAGCATTGGACGTTTTTTGCATTTCAAATCTTGCGCTCCTTGTGTTTCTTTATTATATATTGCAAAACAACTATATTTACACACACTCACCTATACAGGTTCCAATCCACTCTGGATCTCACCGGTAACGACTCTGCTACTGCCAGTTATGACTTCGAAAATCCGATCAACTTAGCCGAAGACGAAGGTGAAGATGATTGTGAAGTGCCTGGTGAGCTTGCAAGGCTGGTACTCCAGTAAGAGAGGGCCATTCAACCACATGAAGAGCCAGTGGAAACGGTAAATTTGGGTACTGAGACAGACATAAAGGAAGTCAAGATTGGTGCCAATCTGGAGCTCAGTGTGAAACAACAGTTGATTCAAATGCTGCATGACTATGTGGAAATATTTGCCTGGTCTTACGAAGACATGCATGGGTTGGATACCGACATCGTGGTTCATCATTTTCCTACAAGGAGGACTGCCCTCCGGTAAAATAGAAGGTTCGCCGTATGCGCCCAGAGATGTCCGAGAAAATCAAGGCTGAGGTTATGAAACAATTTGATGCCGGGTTTCTAGCAGTGACTTCTTACCCTCAGTGGGTTGCTAATGTGGTTCCAGTGCCGAAGAAAGATGGTAAGGTCCGAATGTGTGTTGATTACAGGGACTTGAACAGGGCGAGCCCCAAGGATGACTTCCCCCTGCCTCACATCGACGTTCTGGTTGACAACACTGCTCAGCATAAGGTATTCTCCTTCATGGACGGGTTCTCCGGTTATAATCAAATCAAGATGGCTCCTGAAGACATGGAGAAGACCACTTTTGTTACTCAGTGGGGCACCTTTTGCTACAAGGTCATGCCGTTTGGATTCAAAAAGGCTGGGGCAACCTACCAACGTGCCATGGTTGCTTTGTTTCACGACATGATCCATCATGAGATTGAAGTATATGTTGACGATATGATTGCAAGGTCCCAAACTGAGGAGGAACACCTTGACCATCTACAGAAGCTGTTTGACCGGCTGAAGTTGTACAAGCTGAGGTTGAACCCAAACAAGTGCACCTTCAGAGTAAGATCTGGAAAATTGCTAGGCTTCGTCATAAGTGACAAGGGTATTCAAGTGGACCCTGCCAAAGTGAAAGCCATACAAGAGATGCCAGTTCCCAAGACAAAGAAAGAAGTCAGAGGCTTTCTAGGACGGCTGAACTACATTGCCCGATTCATCTCACATCTAACTGCTACCTGTGAACCAATCTTCAAGCTACTGAAGAAAGATCAAGTAGTACGTTGGAACGATGAATGTCAGGACGCTTTCGAAAGAATCAAAGAGTATCTCCAAGAGCCACCCATTCTTATGCCACCGGTTGAAGGGAGACCTCTAATCTTATACTTGACAGTACTTGACAACTCAATGGGGTGTGTGCTGGGGCAGCATGACGAGTCTGGCCGAAAAGAGCACGCTATTTATTACCTTAGCAAAACGTTTACCGACTGTGAGACCCGATACTCACTGCTCGAGAAAACTTGCTGCGCTTTGGTATGGGCTGCTCGCCGGCTGAGACAATATATGTTGACTCACACTACTCTCCTGATTTCAAAAATGGATCCAATAAAGTAAATCTTCGAAAAGCCTGCCTTGTCCGGAAGAATAGCAAGATGGTAGATGATCTTGACCGAATACGACATCCAATACACGACTCAGAAAGCAATCAAGGGAAGTGTGTTGGCAGACCATTTGGCACATCAGGCAGTGGATGACTACCGATCTATGAACTTCGAATTTCCAGACGAGAATATCATGGTAGTGACTGATTGTGAGGTACCTGGACCGGATGAAGGACCTGAGGAAGGATCCCGATGGTCTATGAACTTTGACGGAGCCTCAAACACTTTGGGTAACGGCATTGGCGCTGTGATCATATCCCCTAAAGGCACTCATACTCCACTCACCGCCCGACTATGTTTTAACTGCACCAACAACATGGCGGAGTATGAAGCCTGCATCATGGGTCTTCGAGCTGCAATTGACTTAAGGATCAAGTTTCTGAGTGTCTTCAGAGATTCCTCTCTCGTGATCAGTCATATCAAAGGCGAGTGGGATACGAAACACCCAAATCTTATTCCATACAAGGAGTATGTATTGACGTTGATTCCCCATTTCGAGGAGATAACTTTTGAACACTTCCCAAGAGATGAGAATCAGTTAGCGAACACGCTGACTACGATGTCTTCTATGTTCAGAGTCAAATGGGACAACGAGGCTCCCCGGATCATTATCTGGAAATTGGATGAACCTGCACATTGCTGTGATCTTGAGGCCGAAGAGGTAACAGATAAACCTTGGTATCATGAAGTGAAGAGGTACTTGGAAGCTCAAGAATACCCCGAGGGTGCATCTGTTAATGACAAGAAGTTTCTGAGAAGGTTCGCGGCAAAGTTCTTCCTCAGCAACGACATTCTTTACAAACGAAACCATGATTCGACCTTACTGCGTTGTGTGGATAAGACCGAAGCAGAAAGAATCACGGCAGAGCTGCATGAAGGTACCTTCGGAACGCATTCCAGTGGACATACCATGGTAAAGAAAATCCTCCGGGAAGGATATTACTGGTCCAGAATGGAAGCTGACTGTTACCAACATTCTCGGACGTGTCACAAATGCCAAATCTATGCTGATAAGGTGCACATTCCTCCAGTTCTTCTGAACGTCTTGACATCACCTTGGCCTTTTGCAATGTGGGGCATTGATATGATCGGCAAAATCAGACCTACGGCATCCAACGGGCATCACTTCATCCTAGTAGCGATTGATTACTTCACGAAGTGGGTCGAAGCAGCTTCCTTTGCTACGGTAACCAAGAATGTCGTGGCGCGGTTCATTCGGCATAACCTGATCTGTCGATACGGTGTACCAGAGAGGATCATTACGGACAATGGTACCAATCTTAATAACAAGATGATCACTGAGCTCTGCGAGCAATTCAAGATACAACACCACAACTCTTCTCCCTACCGGCCGAAGATGAATGGGGTTGTAGAAGCAGAGAACAAGAACATTAAGAAGATTGTGCAGAAGATGACAATGACCTACAAAGATTGGCACGAGATGTTACCGTTTGATCTTCACGGGTACCGTACCTCAGCAAGAACGTCAACAGGGGCAACTCCCTTTTCCTTGGTCTATGGCATGGAGGCAGTCTTGCCTATTGAAGTTCAGATACCCTCTCTCCGGATAATGAAGGATGCAGGCTTGAGCGAAGATGACTGGATCCAGACTCAACTTGATCAATTAAACCTAATCGACGAAAAGAGACTTACTGCTATTTGTCATGGTCAAACGTACCAAAAACGGATGATCAAGGCATTTAACAAGAAGGTCAGACGACAAGAGTATCAAGTTGGGGACCTGGTAATCAAGCGCATCATTCTACCACAAGGTGATCCCAGGGGCAAATGGACCCATACGTACGAAGGGCCATTTGTGGTTAAGAATATCTTCTTAGGAGGAGCTATGATTCTAACCACCATGGATGGTGACGACCTTCCTCACCCTGCCAATGCAGACATAGTAAAAAGATACTACGCATGATTAAAGACCCGCTAGGTTGACACACCTAGGAAAAAATAAGGGCTTCCCGGCGAACCAAAAGGGTTCGGGCAAAAGTAAGGGATGAAATGAAAAAATATGTACACCCGGCAAGTCGAAAACCTGAAAAGGCGGCTTGGGCAAAAATGGGTATCCCGGTGGACTGAAAACCCGAAAGGGCGGTCCAGGCAAAAGTTAGGGATAAGCGTAATACTATGTCTTATTGGATCAACCTGCATCCAGACTTCGGTATCAACCATCAGGTTCAGACGGCACCAATCAGTCAGCTTCATCTCCAACTAAGCAGCAAAGTGATGAGACGCTTGAAGACATAAAGACGATAGCAGAGTTGGAACCCAATGGGATTTTTCACATAGCTGTTTTGTTTTCCTTTTCACAAAATGTATAAACTCTGTTGTTCGGCGGCATTCTCTTACTAGGACGTCAACCTCCTGTACACAAAACGCCTATTTACAGGCAAATTTCAAAATCAATACAAACTCACTTTTCCAGACAAATTGTCAATTGTTTTCCTTTATCTGTTTTGTTTTGCAAAGAACGTCCAATGTTCATTTTTGATATATGCATTTGACATTAATTGCTAATCATAAATATTTGCATGCGAAACAAAGGACTAATTACAGGTGACATTAGAAATAGGGTCAATAATGAATTGTCTAAGCAATCTAGTTGCTCTGTCCACCAAGGTACCAAGGTAGGTTCGGCTGAAGAACATGACCAAGATACCTTCATTCCCCGGGAGTAAGACAAATCAACAATACTCTCCCCAAGCAGAGTTGGTCTCCCATCAGCCCTAAAAAGGCACAATATCCCTAGCAAGTCAGCGACACTCTCCTCAAGCAGAGTTAGTCTACTGTCAGCCTTAAGGAAGTTGGATATCCCCAGAAGATCTCAATATTCCCCAGCGGAGTATACAGATGTTCCTAAGAAAGCATCCCCGACAGTCTTAATATTCCTCGACGGAAATATAAGATTATTCCCCAGCGGAATACCAGACACCCCAGTGGAATCAATCTCCCCAGTACAGTCCAAAAGTTTCCCCAGGAGAGTTGAATCAATCTCCCTAGTAGATTCTGGAAGCTTATCCCCAGTAGATTCTGGAAGCTTATCCCCCGCAGAGTGCAAAAGCATCTCCCCGGCTTTGTTCAAAGGTTATTCCCCACCAGAGCCTAACTGGGTTATCCTCAGCAAATTACAACGGAAAGAGCGTCCTCGGCGAAGTTCTTCATATCCCCAGCGGAGTTCATCAAACCCCTCAACAAAATTTATCAACGGAATCCCCAGCAGAGTTATCATTAAAACCTCAGCGAAGTATCTCTTCCCACAGAGTAATTCCTCGCAGAGTAATCTCTTCACCAAGTTTATTCCCCAATGGAGTCATCTTCTCCTACCGGTTTATTCTTGCAATCATCATCCCCAGCAGAAACGAAGAACTCTACTCTTCAAACATCAACACAGGATTCAACGAACTTCCCGACATTCGTCAAGGATTTATTTTCCAGACAAAAATACATTTATAAACATATCTCATACATCCTGCTTACATACATGATAAAGTGCATACGACACAATCTCATTTATCTTTGAGAACATCATGACATCATGCATCTCATACATCATGACATTGCATACAACTAATGTTTTGCCTTTTCAGGAAAAGGTCAATCAAAAGATATTACCATCAACTTTTGAAGTTCCAGATTCGATACCTGTATCTAGCCAGGGCATATCTGTGAACGATTGATTGTATATTCGATACCTGTATCTAGCCAGGGCATATCTGCATGAAGAGTTTGAAGATCAACCCCTGTAACAGGCCAGGAAATTATCTTTCATTCTCAGGTCAGAGGACTACACCTGTATCCAGCCAGGAAAGCTATCTCGACCAACCTTTTGTAGTTCCAAATTCGATACCTGTATCTAGCTAGGGCATATCTGTGGACGACTAATTCAGATTCGATACCTGTATCTAGCCAGGGCATATCTGTGGATGACTAATTCCGATTCGATACCTGTATCTAGCCAAGGCATATCTGTGGGCGACTAATTCCAGATTCGATACCTGTATCTAGCCAGGGCATATCTGTGAGCGATTGATTGTAGATTCGATACCTGTATCTAGCCAGGGCATATCTGCATGAAGAGTTTGAAGATCAACCCCGGTAACAGGCCAGGAAATTATCTTTCATTCTCAGGTCAGAGGTCTACACCTGTATCCAGCCAGGAAAGCTATCTCGACCAACCTTTTAGAGTTCCAGATTCGATACCTGTATCTAACCAGGGCATATCTGTGGACGACTAATTCAGATTCGATACCTGTATCTAGCCAGAGCATATCTGTGGACGACTAATTCAGATTTGATACCTGTATCTAGCCAGGGCATATCTGTGGACGACTAATTCAGATTCGATACCTGTATCTAGCCAGGGCATATCTGTAGACGACTAATTCCAGATTCGATACCTGTATCTAGCCAGGGAATATCTGTGAGCGACTGATTAGAGGTCTACGCCTGTATCCAGCCAAGAAAGCTATCTCGATCAACCTTTTGAGTTCCAGATTGGATACCTGTATCTAGCCAGGGTATATATGTGAGCGATTGATTGTAGATCTATACCTGTATCTAGCCAGGAAAGTTATCTACATGAAGAGTTTGAAGATCAACCCTTGTAACAAGCCAGGAAACCATCTTTCTTTCTCAAAGTATGCAAGTTCTCGCTAAGGAATCTCTTACGCGATCGACACCTTCAGATGGCATCTTTAAGCCCATCTCCACAACTATCCATTCCACTTCCAAATGGCATCTATAAGCCCATTCCCGACAAGGTTCTGTCACATCTCCAGATGGAATCTATAAGCCCATCCTCCTATCCACCATCTCTCCAAATGGCATCTGTAAGCCCATTCCCGACATCACATTGCTGATACCACACTATGCGAGTGCAAATTTCTAGGCACTCTAGTGTTCAATCATCTTCCACCTTCGGATCACGAAAGGCACGCAAGCCAATCTACATCCTCAAGTTTAAGAAGATTGAACAGGGGAAACTGTTGTACCCCAAAATTTGCCCTCCCATATTCCTCAAGAATTGTCAAGAATCATCTTCAAATGGTTCAAGATTTCTCAAGGATTGCACAGTCCAAATGCCTCATAAGCCAGTCAAAACTAGGGTTTTGGTTCTCTCAAAGAATTTGAGGTTTTCAATGGATCAATCAAGTCCCATAGGTCTATATACATTGTCAAGCATCTATATGTCAAGTCTCAAGACTTACAGTGCCAAATTCCACAGTCAAAAGCCCTATTTGCTCTACAGTCAACTGTAGGGGCAAAATGGTCATTTTGCAGTCAAAAGTCAGAATTTTTGGCCAACATCTCATTTTGAGTCCACAATCATCATTTGATTAAGTCTTGATAATGATTCCACAAGAATGGCTCAAAAATCATCAAAGATCCAAAAGTTACTATTTTTGGACAGCAGAGAAGTCAACTGTATCTTGACCAAGGCATAACTTTTTCATGGTTCCTCAGAAAAATCCCATCCAATGCTCATTTTGAAGGGGATGACATTTCCTACAACTCATCTTCACATCCCAAGTCCAAGAAATGCTCTCATAAAAAGTTATCAATTTCTACATTATAGGTCAATTTCAAAAGTCAACAAAAATGCACTTTAAGTCAAAGACCATAACTTGAGATTGGTAAATCCAAATGACATGGGACCAAAGGCATTGGTTAGAGGACTTCAAGACCTTTCCAAAATGTCCAAGAACATGTTCATATGATCAAAATTGAGCAAGATATTCATTGGAGAAGTTGGGAAATTTTTGTGAATTTCTAAAAGTCAACTTTGCTCAAAATACCTTATTCTTGCTAATGGGCCTCAAATTTCTTCTTGAAACTTTATCCAAGGCCTATGCACGACCCATCAAGCTTAAGTTGATTTATTTTCTTATTTTTTATTAATTAATTAGATTTTTAATTGATTTTAATTCATTTAATTAATTTAAAATGTAGGAAATTCAAAGATTTGATTTTTCAATCTTTTGGTGAAGCAAACAAGCTCAAGACAAGCTGGCAAATTCGTGTGCACATCAAGGGGACAAGAATCTCCAAGTTTGGCAAGTTTTCTCAATCAAAAAGATTGAAAAATATTTTATTTTCAATCAAATATTGAAACATCAATTTCATGGATTTCCTTGCAAGATTGTAACCTAAACTCAGTCTCCTATATATACACAACTCAACCCTAATGCCATGTACGTGAAAATTGCTGCCGAAAAACCATAAGCATATTGAAAAAAATCAAAGAAAACTCAAAACTGTTTTCAATCTTCCAGGCCAATTCAAGGCATTTTCTTGATTCTAATACACTGCAGGAGGCTCCCAGGACGTG
Organism: Vicia faba; assembly: GCA_948472305.1. Lineage (NCBI taxonomy): Eukaryota > Viridiplantae > Streptophyta > Magnoliopsida > Fabales > Fabaceae > Vicia > Vicia faba. Next base: position 1,209,695,896 of record OX451740.1, on the reverse strand, counting down.
TTACACTCAAATTCCAATACTAAAACTCCAGGAATCGCCCATTATAGTGTCACGGTTTGAAACTTTTTTCCATAATTGTATATATTGGTTCATGCATATTTAACATATTCTTGTGGTTGGTTTATGTTCATAGGAATCATACAAAGCTTTTGGCATAGGTTAATTGGACTGAAACGCCCTGAATGATAAATCACCATGAACGAATCTTAGGGTTTCCAAGCTTCCAAATTGGGGCTTTATTATCCAGGAAAAATCAGAACCCCTAATGCATATGGTTGAAATCGTCAAGGCCAGACGAACACAATGCAATGCTCGCGAAATATTTATATAGCCTGTAGGGCTATTCGCTATTTTTCCTCATGCTATTTTGTGGGGGTTAAAAACCCCCGCTATCCATTTGTTTTTTACAGGTACGCATCATGAAGATGAAGACGTGTACGTGTATGGTTGGAGCATTCAAATAGCGCGCGTGATTTTGGTTTGGTCCAGCATGTTGATTGTTTATTAATAATATATTTGTTTAGTATTATACTTACAAACGCGTGCATGTGGTTGTAGTGGTTGGTGATCTGGCTGGTTATCATTGGGACCTGGGTTCGATTCCCAGGTCCACCCAAAACTCTATAATATTTTTTCTAACGTGTTCACGTGCAGGCTTCCAAATGGTAAACACCATGTACCTCACATCCTAGTGCGCCAAGTGGCCATAACATTGAATCTGATGGCCATGAGATGAGCCTCACCGTACTCCCAGTCAACCATACGCATAGGCAATTCAAGAAAGTCAACAAGGGCTTGAGCTTAGTGGGCCAGATTGCTAACATACCTCCTAAGGGCCCAACACCCCCCTGGTTTCTATTTCTTCTTTTATTTTCTTTCTTTTATTTTCTTTTAATAATTATTATTACTATTATTTAATTAATTCACAAATAATTATTTTCAAAATAAATTCAGAAACCTAAAATATTAGTTATTTTTATTATTTAATTAATTTCACTATTAATTATTATTTTGTAAATAAATTCTAATTAATTAGTTTAGTTGTTTAATTAGGACAATTTTAATCTTTTTTCACAATAAATAAAATTTATATAGAATTAGAGTTTTCTTGACTTTTAATTTCTTTTATTTTTATTTTCATTAAAGACCTAAAAAACACAAAAATACTTTTTTTCTTTTAATTAGTTAATTAATTAGAATTAGGTTTAAATAATTGCAAAAAAGGACCAAAATTCATTCTTTTCTCAAAAAAGGGTCAAAACCCTAAGGACGTCCTGATTCAATTTCTTTGCGCGCACTTTATTATTTTGATCATATTTATGTATCTGTTCCGAGGATGTAATAGATAATTAGGACTTTTATTGCTTTCTTTATTTTCTCGCAATTTATTTTCAAGGGTTATGTTTTTGGCGATGTAAATACCCGATGCCTTGTAATAGCGTAGATTCCCTTTCTGCAATTTATTTTTCGCAATTATTAACTGTTAATTATGCATGACAAGACTTGTATGAAAAATAAAATCAACCCGTAGCTCACAACGATACATGTGCAAAGATAATATGAACTGAATCCTGACACACATGCACATGCCACTCCTAGGGTACACCTCACTTGGTTGCCTCGACGTGGTCATTAAGTATAGGGTGTTTTAGAGGTCGCCCTTCTGTCTAAAGGTCCAGTTGCCTTGAAACGGTTGCCTCGGATAAAAAGGATCTAGGACACTAGGATTACCGCTAAGGCGTCCTACTATTGCTTTGGTGACCACACATGTCCCTATAATCGAATTGACCCGAATAACTCCAACGACGGTGCTACCTACTTCTCAATAGTAGGATAGTACTGTCTAAAGGACATTTACACAGCTTAATTCCTTAGAGTAGGTAGATTTCTCCTGGGTACTTGCTCTTTCAAAAACAAAAAACAACTTTTCGCACCTACACTTTTCTGACAAAAGTTTTCAAACAAACACTTCATACACTCTTGAGGACTGATACAAGAGTTACCTAGGAGTTTTCAAACTAAACTTTTTCAAAACCCACAAACACTTGAAAAGCAAACAATTTTTGAAAACATAGTGAGCAAGTACCTAAGAGCCCGTGGATAACCACGGATAGAAAGGGTGCTAACACCTTCCCTTTCTATAATCTACCTCCCAAATCGAGAAACATATCGAAAAGGAATTTTGCTGTGCTTTTGTCGTTTCCTTGTTGGAGAACATAAAAGACAGTGGCGACTCTTGCTTACCGCGACATTTCGCGAACCAGCATTTCAAAACAGTCAGTTCTATTTCCACCGATCACATTAAGCTATGAGGTTTTCATCCTCAAATGATCCAGGGTTTTATTTGCAAGGCTAAGGCATTATTGTTTGAAAATGGAGAAAATGCAAATCACGATACAAGCGATGAAATTGTTGGATTCATGATGTGATCAAGGCGGATTCGTCGTTTCAACTACAAAGTCATCTTGGATTATGAGAATTTGAATTTAAGAGATTTTAAGTTTGTGAATGAGATTTGAAATTTGAGTTTCATTTGATCTTACGTCATAAAGTCTAAAATTCGAATTCCAACTTAAAAAATTCAAAGATTCAAAATTCATATAATTCTTTCATCATCCATTTCAACCAAAGCTAATTTTCAGTCTTCATTCAAATCACTTATTCTTTAAACAACTTCTACAATGTTTCACTTCATTTTCAAATATAATTCAATACATTTTTCAAAGTTATTGTTCAAACACATTCAAAATGATTACAAAGCTGAATTCAAATACAAGTTTGTATTTAAAAAATAATTCAAAGTCCTAAGATTCTACTTCTTCACTTCTTCGATTTCTCTCCAAGCTTTTATGTCAAGCCATGACCTTTTCTTCTAAATTGCCTTGCCATATTCATCCATTCCTCATCAACCATACATGAAACAAAAATAAAACAAGAGTTAGTAAGCAAACTTGAAAAGTGAACAAATATTACAACATTATTTTAACTCATCATTAGGGTGGTTTATGGAATCAGAGTAAAGAAGGGTTTTTGTATGCTAAAGCTTCATACAAAATGGATTTAATCATGGGTCTAGAATCATCGCAAATCACAATTTAACTTGGTTCACAATGAATAAATTCAAAGAGGTGAAAATCATCATCACAAATCAAGAATTCAAGCCCAATAAAGGCCTCAAAACATTGTCCTATCATTGGCCTAAAGATATCATTGCAAATCACAAAGCTTGGTTCACAAACAAAACAAAATAGAATTGTACAAGCCTCACAAGTCAGAACTCTATCATTGGCTAGGAGTAGGACTTTTGAAAATCACAAATCACAAAGTTTGGTTCATAAAAGATGGAGAATAAATCAAGGAAAAAAATTAGAATTAACATCATGTTTTCACGCAAGGGATTCAAAAGTTAGAATTCAAAGGCCTCACATTTTGTGTTATTCCAATGAAAGAAATAAGAACTGTAATGTAAAATCACATGCCAATCAATTGTACTGCAAAATATCAAAGACAATGCTTTTGTTCACTGAAAATCAAAGTCATCAAATCCACAAGCAATCGGTATAATAAAAGCAAGTAATCAGTATAGAGTCTGTACAAAGTCAGCAGCAACAATCACAAAAGTCAGTAAACAAGTACAACCCTAAAGAAAGCAAAGGGGAAAAGTCAGTATAGCAAAAGTACCGGAGTTCAGAAAATCAGGAAAAAGATGATGAGTCTAACAACACAACAAGCAAAGTCAGTACAGTAATGTCCAACAAAATTGATTTATCAAGGGCCAATAAAAGTGACAAGAGGCCTTCTCCTTTAAATCCCTAGCAGACTTTTACAGAAAGGAAGCAAGCAAAGTCAGAAATTAAAGTGACAAGTCCAAACTGAAACTACTCCCAAGTCAGTATCAAGGATGTCACGGAAAAAATAAGCAAAGTCAGCAAGCCCAAATCACAGTATAAAACAACAGAGAGTTCACCAAAAAAGGGGACAGTTCAGAAAGATACAAAGGCCAAGCCCCAAAAACTAGGAGAAACATTGTTTTCTCAAAAGAATCATTTCCCCAACAAAAATATACAGAAAGAGAGAAAAACAGGGTTGGGCACAACAACAACAAAAAACTGTCATTGTTCTGTAAACAAAGAAAAACAAAAATATACAGAAGAATAAAACTGAGCCACAAACCCTAACCCAAAATTTATCATCATTTTCGCAAACCAAAACCCCTCAAAAAAATTGTTTTTTCAGCCATTCATAAAAGGAGAAGACAACAAGAAAGTTATACAGAGCCAGGCCAACCATTAAAACCTTCAAGATACATAAAGGTATCGAAACAAATTGAAAACCCTATTTTTTCACATCATTTTTGCAAAACCATATCCTTCAGAATAAAAAAGAGAGAGGAAGAGGAAAGATCTCACCCAAAACAAGCATCCAAATCCGAATCGGAACCATTAGGGTTCGTCCTTTTCCCGTTTAGATCTACACAAAACCATATGAAATCTGCAAAAAACAACCGTAAATTAATACTCAGAAGAGGAAAACGAATCAGAAGATGTAAAAAAATGAAGATCTGAGTTACACCGCTACCGTCACCGCCGCAAGGATGATTTTTGGCGCGGCATGGTTCTCTTCTTCGGCGGGAGAATTCCACAGAGAACGGGAGAGAAAGTCAGAAAAAGAGAGAGAGAGAGAGAGAGAGAGAGAGAGAGAGTTTTAGAAAATGGCTGTAATATTGTTGGTTTTTATTTGTTTTATTAAAACCAGGCCCATACTAACAACAAGCCAGACCCAATATCTTACTGATGCTCACCCCCATGTTTTGCTCTTGTGCACGCCTCTTTTCTGGGCCTTATATAAAAATATCCAGCCCAACCTCTTTCCACTCATACACCCCCATCTCTTAAACATCACGCATGCCCACTTGCTCATTTTTTATTATCCTGACTAACAAAAAAAGGCCTTGGGCCTAACTTCTTTTTAAAAAACCATTACTTTCTAACATCATTTTTATTTTCTAACCCCCCTGATTTAATTTCACATTTTTATTTCTTTATTATTATTATTATTATTATTATTATTATTATTATTATTATTATTATTATTATTATTATTATTATTATTATTATTATTATTATTATTATTATTATTATTATTACCAAAAAAATATTTCTATTCATTTATTTAGGTATTTAGCATTTTTTTTACTTTATTTCTTTTAGACAAAAAAGATCAAAAAAAATATTTCTTTAGCAAATTTCTTTTTTAATCAAATTAATATTAGACTTAGATTTAGTTTATTTTATTTTTAATTAAAATTAATTTAGAACTTATTTTTTTTTAATTAATCAACTTTTCGTACTAGTTTGATTAAGATAAAATATTTTTTTCATAAAAGCCCTAAGAAATGCTTCCTTGATTAATTTTATTTCTTTTCTATTTTTAACTTAGGTTTAATTTTTTTAAAGTTAATTTAGACTAGTTAATTATTTTAATTTGATTAGGTCAAAAAACTTCTTCATAACAAAACTTAAAAAAAGATATTTTCTTTTCTTTCCATATCACTTTTATTCTTGTACATTATCTTTACGTTTTGTATATTATTCATTCATTCAATATGGTTGTAATAGTAACTTAGGGTTTAATTTCGTTTCTCCCCATTTGTAAATTTGTACCCCAATTCCCAAGTGATGTAATAGCGTAGAATTTTAATTTCCGCAATTTATCACTTTAATATAATTGTTAGTAATTAGGGTGTGTATGGCAAGACTAAAAATCAACCGTTAGAAAATCCTAATTCAAGACAAAACAATGCATGAAATCAAAACACTTGCACACACGCACCTCTAGGATAATCCATATTTGTTGCCTTGAGAAAAATAGTCATGTCCCTTGAACGTGGGATACTTTAGCAAAGACCCTCGAATACAAGATCGTAGTCCCTTGATGACCCTTCGATGTTGCTTTCGGTAAGCTTGATTCTCGTGGAAGGACATTCAACGATACGAAGTTCTTCAATCAAAGATGTAATCAAAATTCAACTACTAACATTTTCTTGTATTTACCCCACGAGATCCTTGGAAACATTGCGTCCATATATCATGCATCATATCATGACAGGTTTTCCCCGTATATGTTTTCTCACCCGCTTGCTGTTTATTTCAGTAAAAGTGGCTCTCGAGTTGACTGTCCAAGATCTTAAAACCCAAAATGATCAACTTCAAGATCTGTTCCTGAATCTATCTAAGGGGCAAGAAGAAGTAGAAGCACTCTTCATTGGGAGCATGACCGAGAAGAATCCTGAAGACGACAAGGATGTCCAGTTGAAGCAATTACAAGCTGAGATAACAATAATGAGAATCCATATGTTAGGACAGATGGATCTTATCCAAAACTTAGCTCGGGGAAAAGAAGAGTTGAGAATTCTCGTTAACAAGCTTCATCAAGACATATGCAACCATATGAAACAAACAGTTAAAATTGGGGATCAAGTCATTAATCAGCCTCCGATAAGACAATAAGTTGGTTTGGTCGAGAGAACACTCTTCAAAATGGCTACTACACCAAGAGTCCAACAACGACCTTTCCAACAACGTCAGGGTAGTCAACGTAAGCAAGATACGCCAAAAAGACAATTTACCAAGATCAACATGCCCTTGGCTCAAGAATTGTATCATATGTTGGAAGCCAAGCTGGTTACATTAAGGGAGCCTCCTCAAAAACCGAACACTTCTGCTCCCCACTACAAATACAATGAAAGCTGCACATACCACTCCAACAGTCAGGGACACGACACTAATCACTGTTGGGCGTTGAAGAACAAGATTCAAGACCTAATCGACAAAGGAGTGTTGAAATTTACACAAGATGGTCAACTGGAGTTTTTCTGTCCCCCCTTAAAGACACCTCATCTGAAATGACAAATTTTAGGCAGAAATTTTTTTGTTCATTCGAATTTTCAATTGTAATTTATTTGTTTGCTTAAGCATTTATCTTTATGTCAGACTTTGTTTGCTCTCACTAATGCATTGCATATGTTTGTCTTGAGTTAATCCATTCATTTTCACTATACTGAAACTATGCTTTTACTTCTTTTTGTATGATATTCAACTCTCGATTACAAGCTGTAAGCCTTTAGAGGCAGGATGACGAAAACAATACCATGATCTCATATAGTATGATTTTGGATAGACTTTGCTGATGACGTACATGCTTTCTCAGTTGATTCAAATGCACATTCAGTCGTAAGCTGTCACTTCACAACAAAAATAACCTTCTGAATCAAAAGATGGTGTTGGTTCCCCATAAATTAGGCAGTCTTTAGAAAAGCCCACTAGGTCAAAACCTATGAAGGAGACTTAAGAAAAAAACAGGGGCATCCCGCTTGATGTAATCTCAAAACAAGAACAGTCAGGAAAAAATTAGGGATAATAGATAAAAAAAGAGGTCACTACGAATCCTCGACAATATGAAAAATGTTACAAAAATGTCTGCCTTCCCAAATAAACTTCCAGCATCCGAACCATCACCAAAATATCATTCCAAATTCTAGTAGGAGATAAATGCGCGATCGACTGAGTTTAGGACTGGAGAATATCATGGAGAATGGGGTGGGTACAAATAAACTTTAAGCCTTATCCTTTGTTTCTTAAACCGTGAACCAGACCATGTTACAACCCTTTAAAAGTCCTAATTGAAGTATAGGTTAGTCCAAAAGCATGTTGTTACAAAAGGTATCCTGAATCCTATAAGGTTTAGTGTAGATCCCGAGTTGAATTCATATTCTTGCAAATTTTTGTTGCTCTTTAAAAATGAATTTTTTAAATTTTTTTCTAAAGACAGACATAAACTTTGCATTGTTTGAATACCAATGTTTGCATATGGCTAATTGTTTGACAACAGAGAAATTCGCACGACGAATATCCAGTGAATGAAAACTCTCTCAATAAACAGAGTCACTTCAAAGGGAAAGACGCCTCCAAATGAAAAATCTCTCATAATCAAGGGGCATGACATGACTATCTGAGGTAGTTAAGTCGAGATTCAAATAATCTCTCAAGAAATGTTGAATAGTCAGGGGTAGATCTCCATCTGAATCACTTGAGGGGCAATGTTACGTTAATCATGGGCTTGAACAAAATCAACTATGAAGACTTCTGGTACCACCAAATTGCTTGTCTGGGCCAGTAGTATCAAATGGTGTCAGTATCATGTCTTCAAATTCTTCCATGATTGTTCTTAGAAAATTATGAGACTTGACCAAAGATCTTGGGTACCACCAAATTGCTTGTCTATGCTAGTAGTATCAGATGGTGTCAGTATCATGTCTTCAGATTCTTCCACGATAATTCTTAGACAAGATACCCAGGAATTTCAAGACTACCAGAAATGTGATCAAAACATCAAACATTGAAGTGCACCAGATTAACCCTAGGGGAAAACATGCTCTTACATATGAAAAGTCATACGCGATCAAGCAAATAATTTTTGGCATTTCTAAAACAGTTACTACCATAAACAATGACAAAATTCTCTACACCCTATAAATGTGACATAGTCGGAAAATACTACGCATGAAAAGAGACCCGCTAGGTTGACATACCTAGGTAAAATAAGGGCATCCCGACAAACCAAGAGGTTCGGGCAAAAATTAGGGATATATACAAAAGATTATACACCCGACAAGTCGAAAACCTGAAAAGACGGCTTGGGAAAAAAGGGTATCCCGTTTGACTGGAAATCTGAAAAGACGGTCCAGGAAAAAGTTAGGGATTAAAGCATACGACCATGTCCCGTTATCTCATCATTTTATCTATCAGTAAAAGATTTGTCACTCAGACATAGTTTAAGCTGTCTACAAGTCGCCACAAGGCCAATTTCATGGATATCCCCACAAAGTTACTTCAATAAAATTATCCCCACAAAGTTAGATCCATGCAATCCCCAACCAGAGTTTCAATCTCTGGAAAACTCTCTCCCAGCTGATGTGGTCTTAAAAAGAAGCCTTGTGAAGTTCTTCCTAAAGAAAAACATCTCCCCAGCAGATCGTCAAATATTCTCTTCAACAGGGTTTATTTCCCCAACAAACTACAAATTCCCCAGCTCTAGTTTGTCTCTCAGACTATTACAAATCAATGGACAAAACCCCCTAACCCCCGGTAAAGCCATTGCAATCCCCAACAGCGTCGTTACTATCCCTGAAAGTTACTGTGAAACCTGGAATCCGACCATATGGAAGTTAACTTCAATTTTCCGTGAAGCCTGGAATCTGATCAGATAACAATTTACTTCAATTTCTTGAGAAACCTGGAATCTGACCAGATAACAGTTAATTTCGTCTTCCCCAATGAGTTACTACGAAGCCTGGACCCGACCAAATACTAGTTCAACTTCATCTCTCTAGCTAGTTACTGTGAAACCTGGACCCGACCAGATAACAGTTAACCTCGAGTTTAAGTTACCGCAAAGCCTAGAATCCAACCAGATAACAATTTAACTTCTTCAATTAGTACGAAGCCTGGAATCCGACTAGATAACAGTTTAAGCTACTATGAAGCCTGGACCAGACCAGATACTAGTTCAACTTCATCTCTTTCAAAGCAAGTTACTATGAAGCCTGGAACCGACCACATACTAGTTCAACTTCATCTCTCTAGAAAGTTACTGCGAAACCTGGACCCGACCAGATAACAGTTAACCTCGAGTTTAAGTTACTGCGAATCCTGAAATCTGACCAGATAACAATTTAACTTCTTCAATCACTGCGAAGCCTGGAATCCAACCAAATAACAGTTTAATCTACTATGAAGCCTGGACCCGACCAAATACTAGTTTAACTTCATCCTTTCAAGCAAGTTATTACAAAGCTTGGACCCGACCAAATACTAGTACAACTTCATCCTCTCAAGCAATTTACCGCGAAGCCTAGAATCAGACCAGATAACAGTTTAAGTTGCTGCGAAGCCTGGAATCCGACCAGACAACAATTTACTCTAATTTCCTGTGAAACCTAGAAACCGACCAGATAACAGTTAATTTCATCTTCCCCAGTGAGTTGCTGCAAAGCCTGGAATCTGACCAAATAACAATTAACTTTATTACCCCAGCAAGTTATTGTGAAGCCTGGAATCCGACCAGATAACAATTAAAATTTCTTCCTTTCCAATCAAGAGATAACTCCCCAGTAGATTAATGGACAACTGAATCTCTTGAACACTAGTTCCCAAGCAGAAATCAACACTCTCCATAGAGTTTTCTCAAGCCAAAGTCAATATTCCCCAACGAAGTTCTCCTCGACAAAACAGGAATCCCCAGCGGAAGCACTATAAACAAAGTTTGAAGATACACATATTCTTCATCCTCAACAACCATCTGGGATTTAAACTTTCCAAGGCTCCCCAACACTTATCAAGGATTTATTTTCCAGACAAGGATACACTGCAATAACATTTCACGTCCATACATCATAACATACATGACAAATACATATAGCATAGTCTCATTTGTTTTAAGAACATCATTACGCCATGCATACATCTGCATGCAAATAATTCTTTTCCTTGCAGGAAAAGTTCAATCAACAATCAAAGATCTCTTATAGTTAGGTTTATTTCTTCCAGTTAAAGACAGGCTAATCAAAGGCCTCTTTTGATTAGATTTACTTCTTCCAGTTAAAGACATGCAAATATCATCAATATTCCCCAAATAGGTCAAAGATTAATTCCCGAAGCAAGCTGGGGCAACTATCTCTATGACCAACAAAAAGTGGGTTCCGGATTAATACCTGAAACAAGACAGGACAACTATATGTGAACAACCAATTATAGATTAATACCTGAAACAAGACAAAACAACTATCTACATGAGAAGATTGAAGATTAACTCCTGAAATAGGACGGGGAAACTATCTTCCTTTCTCTTTGGTTAGATAAAGATCAATTTCTGAAACAGGACGGGGCGACTATCTTTATCACCAATGGTATAAACTCCCAAAACAGGACAAGTTTACCAACAAACTGATTGTAGATCAATTCCCGAAACAATACGGGGAGACTATCTACATGACAAACACTTCCTTCAAGACATCTGCTATTTCAGTTTAAATCGACCATTGATTTATGCTGATTTTGTCCCGGTATACACTTTCCCTAGTTCAGTTAAATCGCTCTAAAGAGTTATACTGATTCGTTATCCAGTGAAAGATTATTCAAGACATATGTTGTTTCAGTATAAGTCGATCAAAGATTTATTCTGATATTTCTTCCAATCTCTACCAACGGCCACTTTGGATGGCATCTATAACCCCATCTTCGATGATTCCCTATCACTTTTGGATGGCATCCTGTTTACCGTGGTTATTGGTAAACAACCGCTGATCCTCCAAATGGTTACTTATTTGGTTACTCGCAGGATCGATCAGATTGATCCTAAGACATGGTTGATTTTGAGGTTTTGATTAAGTTGGATAATGGTTAAATGACAAGAAAATAAAGAGGCTTTAAGTAAATTGCATGAAGAAATGGGCTTGATAAAATAAATGAAGGCTTGAAATAAAGGGCTTCGACAGGAAAAGTAAAGAAGAAAGCAAGTAAAGTTTCTGGAAAATAAATGACTTTGATTAATAAAAGTGGTGTTTCACACATACATTCTCAACAATTCTTTCTCACACGCTGGGTACTCAAATCTATATGAGTGACTTTGTATATAATTGTGAACACACGCGAAAAACTGCGTGAACTACTACTATTTATACTAAAACATCCCAAGTAACCGTCGGGCAGTTACACTGCTTCGAGATGACTCCACTTGGCACGTTCTCAGCGTTCGACGCTCCAGATCTTTGCACGTTGCACTTGGTAACCGCTGGAGACCGTTTTCCCTCCAAACACTTGAATTTCAAACCGTTCCACTCTGAACCATCGAACACCTTCGTCGAGAAGCATCTTCGACGAGAAACACCTTCGACGTCGAAGGCAACCAACTTCTCCCTTGGAAGAAATCCTCTAAGTACATTGCCACCTTTCAATAGGCATTTCGACAGACCCAGCTGGTCGAAAACATCCTTCAGCTTTAATGGCTGATATTAATAAAACAAGGGTGTCGAATTTAGGAGCCAACAAATTGCCCCCCAAGAATGCCTTATTTCGACTCTGAAAGAAAAAGGCATTCTTTGAAATGCCATTCGACACCTGTCTTTTCATCCTTAGTCACAAATTAAATTGTGCACCTTTTTTGTCTAGCCCCAACCACTGACAATCCCAAGGAAAAGCCATCATTTCATCCGTACCTAAGACGTCACTTCAGTACGGCGTGCAGTGTGCCAAACGTCTTTTCACAAATTGTCATCATGACAATTCCCAAAAACGAGGGCGCACGCTGCACCCTTTCATTTCTGCAGAACGGCTACAACAACAGGGAGACGCCACGTGTCCCACTACCTTCTGCAACATTAAATGGCATTAAATGTCCTCGAATTTGGGGATTTCCCCAACTACTATAAATAGCACTAAGTACCCATTATGGGACTTTTTCATGCTACCTTGCCTTCAGATACTCCTCATTGCATACAAACTCTTGCCTCCATTGCAAACCACCTGTTTTTCGCTTCATCTTCAACCTTAGTATCAACAATGACATCTGGTTCTTCCAACGCTCCTAGCGCCAACACTCCCTCTGGAAATGTCAAACCCAGGATTTTCTCCACTGCTCCCGTAGTGACTCCCACGGGCCAACGAAGGGTCCCTGAGCCTTTGGACATTGCTGTACGTGATGCTTATTCACGCCACCTCATTATTCTGGTTGGATATTCCAACCAAATCTTTGCCATGTCTGGCCCACTATACCCAAGCATTGCTGAAGCCATGAAGATTAAAAGCTACTTTCCGGTACTTGAAAAACTCAAACCGGTTGGATGCTCCAAGAAAGATGCAGAAGATAATGAAGATCCTGCTAAGGAGAAAATCGACCTTCATTTTTTCAACAGAGGTGTTAGGGCTTTCAGGTCTAGACCTAGCCTTACTCCTGACTATAGTGCTTGGCTGGAAAAAATGGAGAAACGCCAGGCTTCGATCTGGAAAGACATGGGGATATTCGACCTGGTTATGTTGTCGAAGACAGGTCTTAACTATTCCCCAGAAATGTTGATAGCTTCCTTACTCTTCTGGGATTACACCCATTTCACCTTCCATCTTCCCTGTGGAATGCTGACTCCCACGCTCTTCGACGTGGCCGCCATCACTGGCCTTCGACCCACTGGGGACTACTTCGACCCAGAGGAAATGTCGGAGGATCAGATTGGATTCTCTGCCACAAAACCAACCTACACCACCTTCATCAATCACTACCACGATAAGTCGACGGACGCTGTGTCGGACGTAGAACATATCGCGTTTCTAGCCCTATGGCTGTCACGCTTTGTGTTTTGCACCAAGTCTTTACAGGTGACCAAGAAGATGGTCACTCTCGCCACTCAACTCCACCATGGCCAAAATATCTGTTTGGCAGAATTGATTTTGGCGAATCTGTACGAGTCGATTAGCAACAGAGCGACTCTTCTGAAGATCATCGAGAACAGAGCCAGTCTGCTGCTTGCTGGACCTTTTTGGCTGCTTCAGCTGTGGCTCAATGCCACCTTCGAGTCTTTCTTGCCTCAGAAGACTAAAATAAACGAGCAGGCTCCGGAAATAGCAAATAGGTGCATCAAAGGCACCAGGTTGGCTCTGTTGACTCCAACGGAAGATGGGCTGGAGCTTCAACAAACTTTTACAAACTTCGTCTTGATGTTTGCTAAAAGGAAAGAGTTTGCTTCGACCATGGCTCCGTTTGCTCGACGAAAGGTTGGCCCAGAGTGGTTCACGAGGCCACATCCTAAGGCGTCAAGTGGTCCTCAGGTCGAAGAGCATACAACAGTGTGGGAGGCATTTCTCACGCCAAGAATAATGCCCCTGCGATTCAAGAGCTCCAAGACTCACTTGAGTCTAATCGCGTATCAACCAAACTTGGTGTCTCGCCAGTTTGGTATTATTCAAACACTACCTTCTCCAATTTTTCCCAGGGAGAAGTCTATGTTATACTTCTGCAATGACTACACTGAAGACGCTGCCACTAAGCATATCGGCAGATATGCTGGTCGAATAGTTCTTTCGTTGTTTGACTATCAGCTTAACTTTCTCTGCTCACCATCCTTCGAGGAGTGGTGGAAAAGTTACTACACTGAGGAGTTTTTCGACGAGAAGGACTTCGTGGACGAACTTCAGAAGTCTTTTGTCCTTGTCTTGGACAAAATAAAGAAATGTAAGTTCATCATTCCAAATTACTCTGTCTTTCCCTTTCGACTGGTAGCCTATTAATTATTTTGTCTGCTTTCAGTTGTTCGAAAGCCTGCAGCCAAGAAGGCTGCAGAAGGACATCAGGGAGGAGGCCCCTTAACAAAACCTCCACCACCGACGAAGACTATAGCGCCGGTGAAGACCACAACAAACCAACAGGGGGAAGGCCCTTCGAAAAAGCCTTCTGCATCGGTAACCAGAATTTTATTATTTTCTTCTGGCTTTAACATTCTGACTTTCGATGCAGCTTCTAAGTCGAACTCCAATTGGTTTTTTAGGCACCTTCACCCAAGAAACGGCCAGCACTGACGGTCGAATCTGGGAGTGATGAAGAAGATGATTCTCCCCCTGCTCCTCTTAAAAGGCGAAAGCTGAAGAAGGACGTTCCTCTTCCTGAGGCTCGAACAATTAGAATAAAGGTTGCTGGGAGAAAACCCAGGCCACCTCCAGTAATCATTGAAGAGCCAACGGAGGAGGAATTAAATGTTCTTCTCAATAAACCTGTCGAAAGCGACAATTCCAGCCCTGGGGCTGAAGCTCCTTTGCAGGTAATCTCTTTGATCCCTTTGTAACTCAGGTGTCGATACCCATGTTCGATTATGTCTCTTTCGAATTTAGAAGATTCTTTTTCCTCTCTTTTCAGGACACCACTGAAAGCTCAGCGCCAAGGACTTCTGAAACATTGGATTCTGCTGAACTTAGCAGGCCACAAGAAAAAGACTTGGCGAACGATGAAGCCAATACTGAAACAAATGAAGCCAATGCTGAGACAGCAGAACAACCAACAAAAGATCCACAAACAGAAGAGCAACAACCAAAAGAGATTCAGGTGGTTGATCTGTCGGAAGAAAATCATGACGAAGGGGACCGCGGTGACGCTGGCGAAGAGGATCAAGGTGGCGCTGGAAAAGGGGACCATGATGATGCTGGTACTGCCGCAGTCCAAGTCGAAGAGAGTCAAGTCGAGGCAAATGCTACTCAACAGCCTCAAACCCAAGACAACGCTGTTGCAAAGGTTGTCACCTCAACAAAGCATAGGTCGAAAGAAGACTTAGAACTCCTGAAGCAAACTGATCCTGTTGGCTATCTGAATGCCATCATCGAGAGCAAGGGAAGTTCGTCTGATGTTAGTCAGGAGGCTCCTACTCTGTCGGGGAAGTCCACTGAAACTTCTCCTCTCGATGAGGCTTTGACGAAGGTTAAGGCTCAGTTCTTCAAGAAGGATTTGATGAAAGCTTTGGAGGGGGACCCTACTGCTCCATCATATTTGGGGGCTGTTTTGAATGCCGTAGACTTGCTAGCTGTACCTCCGGAGGTTTCAGGCTTTATCATGGAGTTACACTCCATTATTGATCAAGTCTCAGCAGATTATCGGCGACAAAGGGGATTTAATAGCCAGCTTGAAGTGTTATATGGCAAAAGCTCTTCTGCATGGACTGCTGTAGCAGAGACAACTTCTCGAATTGCGGAGTTGTCGAAGCAAAAAGCATCTAAACAAGAAGAAGTTGATGCCATCGATCGAGAGAATGCTTCCATCAAGGCGCAAATCGAAGAACTAGAGGCTAAGATGAATGCCAATACTAAGCGCAAGGAGGAACTTCTCTCGACTGTTCCAGACACCGAAAGTCAAGCTGAAATCACACAAGGCCTAGAATTTGCTGAGAAAGCTCAAGCCTTCGACGATCAAATTGCCAAGCTTGCGCAGGCGAATGCCTTGTGCAACAAAAGATTGGAGTTGCAGCAAGCTAAATACCTTCGACTCAAGGACTCCATCCCCTTCTGATTGATTCAGCCCTTTAACCAATATTGTAATATGTATTCGACAATATTGCCATTTTGGCTAATTTATAAATTTTTTCCATTTTGGCTTATTTATGGTTAATTTAATCGTTACTTGTTATTTATTTTTATCTCTTGGAGTATAGGTTTATACTTTTTCAAATATTTACCATTTACTCTCAAGAGGCTTTTATCTTCACCTAGCTCTTCGACTTCATAAGCTCCACCAGAAAAAGTCTGGATAACTCTGAATGGTCCTTCCCATTTGGGTGACCATTTTCCCATGCTTCGATCCCTTCGATCCATGGGAAGAATCACCTTCCAAACTAGTTCTCCAGGCGAAAATACCTTAGGTTTCACCTTTTTATTATAAGAGTCTTCTACTCTTTTCTTCTGAAGCCTGAGTAGGTCAAGAGCGCGCAATCTTTCTTCGTCTAAATCTACTAGTTCGTCTAACATCATATCCCAATAAATTTCAGAGGGAATATCGTAATGTCTCTGAACCCTTGCAGATTGAAGACAAATTTCTGCTGGCAACACTGCGTCATGGCCAAAAGTTAGCCTATATGGTGTTGTACCTATGGCTTCTTTTGGGGACGTTCGACAGGCCCACAAAATCTGGTCTAACGTCTTATGCCAATTCTTGGGCTTCTTCCCAACATGCTTTTTTATCAAGCCAATCACTACTTTGTTCGCTGCTTCGACTTGACCATTTGCCTGTGCATAATAAGGTGTTGACGTTAGGAGTTTAAAGCCCGTTTCCTAAGCGAATTCCTGCATCTTTCGACCGGTGAAAACTGATCCTTGATCAGTTGTTATAGTCTCAGGGATTCCATATCTAAAGATAATGTTCTTTTGAATAAATTCAATGACATTTTCTTGGTCCACATTGACTAAAGGGATAGCTTCGATCCACTTAGTAAAATAATCAATGCCTACCAATATATACTTCTGACTCTTTGATGATGCTGGTCGAATCTCTCCAATGAGGTCCAACGCCCATCCTCTAAAGGGCCAAGGTTTCACTATCGAGTGAAGTTCGCTTGCTGGTACATGTTGGATGCCTGTATGGACTTGACATTCTTGGCAACCTTTAGCGAACTCGACACAATCTTTCAACATGGTGGGCCAGTATAGTCCTTGTCGAAACAACAACCATTTCATCTTATGGCCTACTTGGTGAGCCCCACATGCTCCAGCATGCGTAGTCGAAAGGGCTATGTATGCCTCAGTTTCACTTAAACATTTTAGCAATACCCCTTCAGGCGTCTTTTTAAATAACTCATTTCCCATGAGTACATAACTCAACGCCCTGTACTTTGTTTTTCGTTCTGTCGAAGCTACTGGATTTTGAAGATAATCCACAATGGGCTTCCTCCAATCTTGCTCTGACAAATTATCTATGAACGAAATTTCGAAGTTACTTTGATCAGCATATCCTAGTATTGTCGATTCCAAGTCTGTTGGTGATAGACAAGTTGCTTTTATCTTTTCTTGAACTTCGATTGCTCTTTGTAATCTCGTTTTTGAAATCTTGTATCCAGATGCAATTTGTGCCAAGTCGTTGGCTATTTGATTTTCCAATCTGGGTATGTGTCGAATATTGACCACTTCAAATTTTTTCAATAAACGATTTGCTATCACGAAGTACATAATGAGATTTTCTCTTATGCATTTATATTCTTTTGTGACTTGCTTAATGACTAACTCTGAGTCTCCCATTATTTCGACTCGAGTTGCCCCCAATTCCAACAATATCTCAAGGCCAGTAATTAGAGCTTCATACTCAGCCTCATTGTTCGAACAAGAACCTGATATCTTGTACTTGAATGTTGTTGGAATTTTTTCTGGAGAAATGATCAAGACTCCTACTCCTATTCCATCTTTATGGCTGGAACCATCGAAGTAGAATTTCCAAGGTTCTATCTCCACATAATTAACATTCTCAACTTGAATTGAGTGGTCGACTATAAAGTCTGCAACCACTTGTCCTTTTACTGCCTTAAGAGGCATAAAGGTTAAGGAGTATTCAGTTAATGCTAGTGCCCACTTGCCAATTCGACTGTGGAAGATGGGTTTCGACAACATGTACTTGAAAACATCAAAATGAGACGAAACATACACATCAACTGGTTTTATATATTGCTTGAGTTTTGTACAAGAGAAATACAGACATAGACACAATTTTTCAACTTCGCTATATCTAGTTTCTCCATCGTTCAAAACTCTACTAAGATAGTAAATGGGTCTTTCGACTCCATTCTCATCTTCTTGGGCTAACATGCTTCCCAAAGTTTTGTCGGATGCAGCTATGTACAATCTCATACTCCTATTGCTACAAGGAGGCACCAAAATAGGTGGCTTGGTGAGGTACCCTTTGATTTTGTCGAAGGCTTCTTGTTGCTCTTGCCCCCATTCGAATCCCTCTTTATTCAGTCGAAGTAAGGGTGAAAAGGCTTGAGCTTTCCCACTTAGGTTAGATATAAATCTCCTTAAGAAATTTATCTTGCCTAACAGAGATTGCAGTTCCTTCTTATTCGATGGCGCTTTCGCTTCCAGAATAGCCTTCATCTTGTTCTGGTTGATTTCGATTCCTTTCTTGTGGACAACGAAGCCCAAGAAATCTCCAGCTTTGACACAGAATGCACACTTCAAAGGGTTCATCTTCAGACCATGTTCTCTCATTCTTTCGAATGATTGTCGAAGGTGGTCAATATGATTCTTTCTGGAAACAGATTTTATAACAATGTCATCAATATATACTTGCATAAAAGTGTTAATAAAATCATGGAAGATAGAATTCATTGCTCGCTGGTATGTTGCCCCAGCATTCTTTAGGACAAAAGGCATCACTACCCATTCGTAAGTGCCTAGAGCCCCAGGGCATCGAAAAGCTGTTTTCGACACATCCTCTTCAGCAATGAATATTTGATTATATCCTGAATAACCATCGAGCATACTCAGGTATTCATAGCCAGTGGTAGAATCGACTAGCATCTCCGCCACAGGCATAGGATATTCATCTTTGGGCGTAGCAGCATTCAAATCTCTGAAATCTATGCACACCCTTAATGTACCATTTTTCTTAATTACTGGCACAATGTTTGCAATCCATTCGACATACCTCGTAACGCGTATGAATTTGCACTTCAGCAGTCTTTCGACTTCCGTTTTGATCTTCGACAGTATTTCTGGAGCGAAGCGTCTTGGACTTTGCTTGATTGGCTTCTTCCCAGGTTTGATTGGCAACTGAAGTTCTACCAATCCTCTGTCGAGACCAGGCATTTCGTCGTAATCCCATGCAAAACAGTCCTTGAACTCTTTCAACAATTGGATTACTTCCAACCTAAGTTCTGGGTCAATTTTGGCGCTGATGTAAGTTGGCTTTTTCTCTGACCCTTTGCCTAAGTTGATTTATTCTAAAGGATCTTGCGCTAACATTTTAATGTTGTTCGCCAAGGGGTCCTTTTCGAAGCCCAAAGGCTCATCGTCATAGATGGCGTCGAGCCTCTGTTCCTGCATTCCTTCTGGCATGATATCAGGAGGTTCTGGATCGAAATCCTTTCCCGGACCTGCAGCAGATAACTGTTGATCATTGGCCTGTGTGGCCATGTACTTTACTTCGGCTTCGAGAGCCATTATCATCTTTGTTTCGGCTACATAAGCCGAAATTCGCTTCAATGATTGTGACTCAGTCATTATCACTGAATTCACTTCCCCAACCAGTTGGTTGGATATCAGTTAACCCACTGAAGTCTATGTGG
Source organism: Vicia faba (assembly GCA_948472305.1). Taxonomy (NCBI): domain Eukaryota; kingdom Viridiplantae; phylum Streptophyta; class Magnoliopsida; order Fabales; family Fabaceae; genus Vicia; species Vicia faba. The sequence goes on along the minus strand of OX451740.1, from coordinate 1,209,676,038 downwards.
GACAAGTCTTCTCTGTCCCATTGAAAACCATGCTCGGGGTGCAGGTATAGGGAACAAAAAGTATTTGGCGCTGGCGCCAAGTCGAAGTTAGGTGTTGGACATGGCCCTATGTGAGCCAAGTTCTTGTCGAAATCTGCCAGCCCTAGGTGATTCACTTTGCCCAGGTAATAGCTTTGATCTGCCTCTATGTTTTCGACCATCCCATCTGGATGCCATAGCAGCAACCTCTGGTGCATTGATGATGGCACAGCTCTAACACCATGAATCCATTCACGGCCCAACAAAAGATTATAGTTAGGTTTGGCCGATATGACCATAAACATTGTTGGTCGAAGGATAGATCCTACCTTGATATCCAGTTGGATCACTCCCATAGTGGTCCCTATGCCACCCTCATAGTTCGACAGGACCATGTTGTGAGGCTTGATGTCCTCATCCCTTTTTCCTATTTTCCTTAGCATAAAGTGAGGAATAATGTTGATGGTTGCCCCACAATCCACCAAAATTTTATTCACTGTAGTTTCTTCGAGTTTAGCCCTTATAAATAAAGGCTTGAGGTGATTTTTCATCGCCTCTGTAGGTGGTTCGAAGAACCCATTTTGTTCCTCAGTAGTGCCATTGTCCATGACGAAATAGCACACTGGCCTGTGTTTGGCCATTTCTTGCTCCACTTCCCAATCACTTGTTTCGACCTCCACCTGTCGGTTGAACTCTCTGGGCAGCACTGAGACTATATTCACCATGATGTCCAAAGTATCATCAGACTCAGAACCATCTTCGTCCTCAATTTCACCTTGGTTAGGCCAAACTAGCCTGTTGGTTACTGGCTCTCTTTCCAGAGGTTTCCTTTGCTTCCTTAGAGGAACATTTGAACTGGTTTCTACCTTTGGTTCATTAGCAGCCTCCCTCTCAGCTTTTCGTCGCCTCTGGTATCTCCTCCATTGAGATCGAGACATGGGATTTTTCCCTTTGTAGTTGCTTGACACCTGTGTAACTTTAGGGGCAGCAACTTGAGGCTCTTTCTTTTGTGTTAAAGATGAACCCCTTGGTACATCGAAAGAGTGCCATCTCTCCTCGCTTGGCCTCTTTCGACCAGATGTTTTGTACCATGTATCTACTGGCACATTAGTTGGAGGCCTGAAAGTCAATGGCCTCTTATCTTGGTTTGAACCTCTTTGGGAGGCTCTTCTGGGGTCATGTCGAAGGTCAACATTTTCCCTTCTCTTATTTGCTGCTCTTACGCCTTGAATATGTTCAGCAGCTTTTTTGTCAAAGATCGAACTGCATCTTGGACACAACATCACTTCTGACTTCTTCTTCTGGCATCTTTGCAGGAAATCTCCCAGATTTTCATTCTCCCGAGGGAAAGCAGTCTTGTTAGCTTGTTCTTGCCTCATGGCCTCCTCTGATGCTTTTGGTTCAGAGACTTCGACCATGTTGACATTCATGGTATCTTTGTTGGCAAGAGTCAACTGCTTCATTTGAATCCCTAAGTCCTCTGTCTGGCCTTGAACTGGGGCCAAGTGAGAACTGGGTTTTGGTTCAGATTTTTGGGCTCCAACTGTCTCCAGCCTTGGGCTTTCGACCGCTTTCTGAACCGCTTCAATTGTCTTTCTGGATAAATTCCCAGAAAAACTGCCAAAGATTGGCATGTTGACATGGTCCTTTGAGACTTCGACCATTGTGATTCCTGGCCTCTTCGACTGGCTTCTGGATGCCTCGATCACGTTCACCTCTGAAGGTTCTGCGTAGTGGGCTTCAGCCTGCAACGGATTAGAGTCCACAGCCATGGGGGTCTTGTCAGCAAACTTCAACCTCCCTTCTTCGATAGCGTCTTGCACAAGATTCCTGAAAAGAAAACATTGAGACGTTTTATGGCCCAGAAAATTATGATATTTACAAAAGCCTCTCTTCTTTCTTTGATCAAGAGGAGGCACTTTTACCCCTGGGGGTATTATCATTTGGCCATCTTTTACAAGCAAGTCAAAGATCTCATCACATTTTGTAATATCAAAACTATAAGTCTTTTTGGGGAACCTATCGTTGGTCCTTTCTGGACCAGTGGGATTTTTCCCACTTGAGGGGACTAATAGTTTGCAAGAGTATGGTGGCCCTTGTTTTAGTTCCACTAAATCGACTTCTCCTTCTTCGACAGTTAAGTATCGTCGAAGAATTCTGGATCTTCGTCATCCATCTCAACATACGCTATCCTCTCTCTCTTATGAGTTTTCGTTGCCCTTGCTTTTTCATCTTTGAGGCGTTCTACCTGTCGAACTCTATCGGCCAGTTGGGCCATGTCTCTTAGGTATTGAGTGTCTAACTTCTTCCTAATGGAATAATCTAAACCTCCTGCGGCTATTTCGACTAACTCATGTTCCGGCACTTGTGTAAAACATCTTGCTTTGAGCAACCTAAACCTATTTAGATATTCGTCTATAGGTTCAGTGAAACGTCTCTTTACACTGGCCAATTCTTTCAGGCTTATCTTGGTTTGCCCCATGTAAAATTGCTCGTGGAACAATCTTTCCAACTGGGTCCAATGATGGATCGAATTGGGGGGGAGAGTTGTAAACCAAGTAAAAGCGTTCTTTGTTAAAGAACTTGGGAAGTACTTAATCCTCAGGTTTTCGTTGTTCGAAATATCTCCTGCTTCGATCAAGTATCTCGCCACATGTTCGACAGTAGATTCTGTCGTGTCCCCAGAGAACTTAGTGAATTTAGGGACTTTACATCTAGGAGGTAAGTCTGTTTGTAACACGTATTCTGACAGCGGGGATGTAAAGTTGGGCCTTCGAAAGCCCATGTTCATCCCATTTTGAGTCATGATCCTTTCGATCATGGTTGCCAGATTATTTTCCAAACCCATGTTTTGGTATTGGATATGCTGAACTACTTCGTCAGCATTTTGGTTTCTGTTAACTAATCTTACCTCTGGGGTTATTACCCTAGGTTCCTCGACAGGTTGCTCCAATCGTGCCCTAAGGTTTTCTTCGATAGGCTGTTGGACTTGGTTGATAGTGGTTTCTTCCTCTAAGAATACACCCTGGTTTCCCCTTATTTGCGCCCTTTGGGGCTGTCGAATAGGTTGGGGTACTCCAAAGAAATCAGCCAAACGCGTCATTTGCGCTGTCATCTGCTGATTCGATTGAGTAGTGTTTTGTATTAGAGGGTTCAGCACTGTACTTAAAGTTTATGCCAACATTTGAACCATATCATGGTTGCTTTCGTCCATTTGTTGCCTCAAGACTGCTGTCGAGGCATTTGTAAGGCCATGTGCTACTTGGGACGTTCCTCCTAAGAGTTGGGTCCTATTTCTATTCGCCATACCTACTCCAGAACCTTGGAGTGGCGAAGACGCACTCACTAAAGGGTCTGAAAAAGTGGACGCATCATTCGTCAGGCTAGCCAAGTCAGAAGTTGGCATGCCATAGAGTGGTTCTCGATTATGACCGCCTGTCATAAATCCTGGGGGAACATAAGGCCTTGTGCCTAAATTTCCCCTTGGTGGGGGAGTTCCCAAAGACACTCTGGGGCCTGTGAACGGAGGTAATGGCCCCGTTGTTGTGACCGTTACTACTGGTGTTGAACCAGCGGTTATCGCTTCACTTACGGCCGGGATAACCGTTGCTCCCACATTCGTTTGTGGGATTTCGTTATTGTTTGGCGGATTCGCCATCTCTTCCCTTCTTCTGGCAGTATTGGTATCGTTAGTGTATATTCTACCACTTCTCCATAACATGCAACACCCCTCGAAAAAGATGAGATTATGTTTAAAAAGGTTAAACTTCAACAATCAACACACTGTCCCACCAGGTGTGCCAATTTGTTTACCGTGGTTATTGGTAAACAACCGCTGATCCTCCAAATGGTTACTTATTTGGTTACTCGCAGGATTGATCAGATTGATCCTAAGACATGGTTGATTTTGAGGTTTTGATTAAGTTGGATAATGGTTAAATGACAAGAAAATAAAGAGGCTTTAAGTAAATTGCATGAAGAAACGGGCTTGATAAAATAAATGAAGGCTTGAAATAAAGGGCTTCGACAGGAAAAGTAAAGAAGAAAGCAAGTAAAGTTTCTGGAAAATAAATGACTTTGATTAATAAAAGTGGTGTTTCACACATACATTCTCAACAATTCTTTCTCACACGCTGGGTACTCGAATCTATATGAGTGACTTTGTATATAATTGTGAACACCTGCGAAAAACTGCGTGAACTACTACTATTTATACTAAAACATCCCAAGTAACCGTCGGGCAGTTACATTGCTTCGAGATGACTCCACTTGGCACGTTCTCAGCGTTCGACGCTCCAGATCTTTGCACGTTGCACTTGGTAACCGCTGGAAACCGTTTTCCCTCCAAACGCTTGAATTTCAAACCGTTCCACTCTGAACCATCGAACACCTTCATCGAGAAGCATCTTCGACGAGAAACACCTTCGACGTCGAAGGCAACCAACTTCTCCCTTGGAAGAAATCCTCTAAGTACATTGCCACCTTTCAATAGGCATTTCGACAGACCCAGCTGGTCGAAAACATCCTTCAGCTTTAATGGCTGATATTAATAAAACAAGGGTGTCGAATTTAGGAGCCAACACATCCGTAAGCCCATCTCCAACAAACTTTCCATTATTCTCCAAATGGCATCTTTAAGCCCATTCCCGACACAATCAACTAACACATCAGCGAGTGTAAATTTCTGGGCAATCTAGTGTTCAATCATATTCCACCTTAAAGCTACGAACGATGACATGCCATTCTCGCTTTTCAGGTTTAAGAAAATTGAATAGGGGCAGCTGTTGTACACTAAAATTTGCCCTCTTCATTTTACTTTACCTGGCTTGTGTTTCATGATATGTGTTCATGCGTTTAGACAGGATCAAGGTCTTCTTCAAGCAGTAGAATTTGATTGTTGACAATCAATCTGAGATAGATCTCATACCCTATTGGTTTAAGCTACTAAGACCTCTAAGGCTTTGTGATGTCTCAAGTTGAATCTTTGTGTTATCAAGAGAATTTAAGTTTGCAATGGTTTTAAAGGCTCGAATATTTAGAAGTTGAGATTCTTGAAGATTTTCTATTTGCAAGGCCAAGGCGTTACTGTTTGAAAATGGAGTAAATGTAAAGCATGATACAAGCGATGAAATTGTTGGATTCATGATGTGATCAAGGCGGATTCGTCGTTTCAACTGCAAAGTCATCTTGGATTATGAGAATTTGAATTTAAGAGATTTTAAGTTTGTGAATGAGATTTGAAATTTGAGTTTCATTTGATCTTATGTCATAAAGTCTAAAATTCCAACTCCAACTTAAAAAATTCAAAACTTCAAAATTCATATCATTCTTTCACCATCCATTTCAACCAAAGCTAATTTTCAGCCTTCATTCAAATCACTTATTCTTCAAACAGCTTCTACAATGTTTCACTTCATTTACAAATATCATTTAATACATTTTTCAAAATTATTGTTCAAATACATTCAAAATGATTACAAAGCTGAATTCAAATACAATTCTGTCTTTCAAAAATAATTCAAAGTCCTAAGATTCTACTTCTTCACTTCTTCGATTTCTCTCTAAGCTTTTATGTCAAGCCATAACCTTTTCTTCTAAATTGCCTTGCCATCTTCATCCATTCCTCATCAACCATACATGAAACAAAAATAAAACAAGAGTTAGTAAGCCAACTTGAAAAGTGAACAAATATTACAACATTATTTTAACTCATCATTAGGGTGGTTTATGGAATCAGAGTAAAGAAGGATTTTTGTGTGCTAAAGCCTCATACAAAATGGATTTAATCATGGGCCTAGAATAATTGCAAATCACAATTTAACTTGGTTCACAATGAATAAATTCAAATAGGTGCAAAGCAACATCACAAATCAAGAATTCAATCCCAATAAAGGCCTCAAAACATTGTCCTATCATTGGCCTAAATATATCATTGCAAATCACAAAGCTTGGTTTATAAACAAAACAAAACAGAATTGTACAAGCCTCACAAGTCAGAACTCTATCATTGGCTAGGAGTAGGACTTTTGCAAATCACAAATCACAAAGTTTGGTTCATAAAAGATGGAGAAGAAATCAAGGAAAAAATCAGAATTAACATCATGTTTTTAGGCAAGGGATTCAAAAGTCAGAATTCAAAGGCCTTGCATTTTGTGTTATTCCAATGAAAGAAATAAGAATTGTAATGTAAAATCACAGGCCAATCAACTGTACTGCAGAATCTCAAAGACAATGCTTTTGTTCACAAAAAATCAAATTTATCAAAGCCATAATCAATCACTACAACAAAAGCAAGTAATCAGTACAAAGTCTATACAAAGTCAGCAACAATAATCACAAAAGTCAGTAAACCAGTACAACCCTAAATCAAGCAAAGGGGAAAAGTCAGTATAGCAAAAGTACCAGAGTTCAGAAAATCAGAAAAAAGATGATGAGCCTAACAACATAATGTTGTACCCAAAAATTTGCCCTCTCATGTTTCCCAAGGTTTTTTCTCTTACATGGGTGGTTACAAACACTTTCCTAAAGAAAATGAAATTTTTAAATGATTAGCAAAAGTGTCTTTCGATTGGAAGTTCAATAATGTCCTTCGATTGGTATCTAAATAACGACCTTCGATTGGTATAACAACAAGTTTTGACTGGGCTCCTAAAAACCTTCGACCAAGCATTGGCCCACAAGCTTCGATTGGGCGCTGAATCTCCTTCGGTCAAGCTTAATTTACAAAAGCTTCCTCATACTTGCCTTGGTTTCATGTGGAAAAGACCCATAAGCTTGCCTTCAATCTACAAGGCAAAAGGCCTCTTTCACTGGTCTTCGACTCACAAGACAAAGGACTGCTTCAGACATGCCTTTGATTCACAATGCAAAGGCCCCCTCTTCAGCTTGCCTTCAGCACACAAGGCCAAGACTCCTTTCGATTTGCCTTCAATCCACCATACAAAAATCTCCCTTCGACCCACAAGGGATTGGCTGCCTTTGTGCCAGCTTCGACGGGACAATGGTCCCTTTTGAAATAGTTTTTCATACTTCGACACACATGTTAGTCCCTTCGAAGGCTCATTCATGAGGTCCATTCGAAGAAGCATTCATTGGTCCATTCGAAGGACACATGGTTTCTGAATACAAGCTTTTCTTATGATGGGTCTTGGTCCTACATGTGGCCAGGCCCAGGCCTCTTGTACATTGGCATTCGAAGGTGGTGACAAAGGAGGTTTTCAATTGGCTAGATTGAAGTTTTTGTTTGAGTTGTTTGAATCAATAAGCTAGGGCAAGTAGATAGACTCAATCGAAGAAGCTCTAATAAGGAGGTTTCTGAACACTTCGAATCAAGACTCTAGGCCATTCGAAGGAGGCCATCAGAGTCATTCGAAGGAGGGAATTCGAAAGTCAAATGTGTCCAGGTTCATAGCAAATTAAAAAAGGGACAAGAAACCATGTCTTTGGCAATGTTTCAAAGTGATATTTATGGCCTTAAAACACCAACTTAATGGCTATTTATTCCTTTGTCCTCTTGTCCCCTCCATCCCCTTTATATAAGGAGCACACTAGCAAGCTTCAAAAGGAGGACAAGAAAAATGGGGGAGGACGAAAAAGGAGGAGACCACATACACACACACACGCTGCCTCATTAGCCATACTAAAACTATCAAAATCCTCATAAGTAGTCCCAATCGAAGGAGTCTTCAGCAAACACTCTATTTACTCCCTAAAGTCTGCATGAAGTGTTCCCAATCACCAGCCCCTAAGCAAGCATCTCTATGTCCAGAAGTGCCAAATCGAAGCTTCCAACTGTTGGTAAGAATGGGCAAGAGATTATACTTTACATTTTCCTAATATATTAACATTTGTATTACATTCAATTTGTATTCAAGATTAAGGATCTGGGTTTGACACCCAGGTCTGCATTTTGCTTTGTTTCTAACACTTGCTGCAGATCTAACCTGAACAGACCAAACGCACACAGGATCGAAGGACCTGGGTTTGATGCCTAGGTCCTGCATCTTTGTTTTGCTAACATATCTTTGAAGATTCAGAGCCCTCACAGGTGATCCATCAGGCCCTTTCAACAATGCCCTCTGGATCGAAAGCCACATCCTTTCACTAGATCAAAGGGTAACATCCGTTCACTGGACCTAAGGATAGCCATCTTCTCCTGGATCGAAGAAGACAACTCCTTCTCTGGTCGAAAGAGACATTTCCTTCTCTGGATCGAAGCCTCCCATTTCCCCTGGATCAAAAGACACCTTTTCTGGATCGAAGCTTCCCATTTTTCTCCCTAGATCGAAGGATCCCCTTTGTATTTTTATTTTTGTTTTCGTTATTTCTTTATTGAACTTATCATTTAATTTACTTTAAATAAAAAATCATAAAAAAAATTAGGTTAGTGTTTTATTAATCAAATTAATTTTGTAAACAAATTAATCAATTATTTTAACCTTTTCTTGAAATTAAAATTAAATAGACTTAGGTTGTATTTTCTTAAAATAAACAAAACGAACAAAAAGATTTATTTTCCTTAGGATTTAGACGTCCCTTTTAATTCGTTTACGCATTTATTTACTTTCGCATTTTGTTTAATCTTATTATAACTGCTTCCCAGTTTGTAATAGTAACTAGGACTTTACTTTTCGCATTTCTATAATGTACCTCTCACAAATCCATGTAATAGCGTAGGATTTACATTCCCGCACTTTACATTTCTGCACTTTAAATTACTGTATACTATTGCTAGTAATTAGGATTGAATGGCAAGGATGAAAAATTAAAACGTTAGTAAACCTAAATGTGCAAGATAAATAGCTGAACATAACACACATTGCACATATACACCTCTAAGGTACTCCCACTTTGGTTGCGTTCGGAAAAACGATCATAATTCTCGAAATGTGAGAAGTTTTGGTGATTGTCCTCTAGTTTGAAAGATCACAAGTCCCTCGATGACCCTCTCGACGTTGCTTCGGTTAAAAGTGATCTTAGAACTTTAGGACCGTTACTAAAACTCCTTGAAAAGTTGCCTTCGTGACCGTAACGTCTCTTTGAATGTCCCTCATACATCCAACGATGGGGCTTGTGATACGGTGGCAAAACTGACTGTTTAATACTGGTTTTGCATTTGCATTCGCAAATGTCGCGGTAAGCAAGAGTCGCCACCGTATTTTATTTTATCCAACAAAGGAAAAGGGAAAAAGAACAGAAAAAACCTTTTTCGAGATATTTCTGATTACGGGGGGTAGATTATAGAAAGGGAAGGTGTTAGCACCCTCTCTATCCATGGTTTTCCATGGGCTCTTAGGTACTTGCTCATTTTCAAATTGTTTTTGTGTGTGTTTTGAAAAGTTTTGAAAATGCCTTGTGTGGCGTTTCACTTTATGGTAACCCTTGTATCAGTCCTCAAGAGTGTGATAAAGCGTTTTTGAAAATTTTGTTTGAAAAATGTTTGAAAGTGTAAGTGTGAAAAATTGATTATTTTGAGCAAGTACTTAAAAGTTTCTACCTACTCGAAAAAGACTGTTCATTTTCTTATTTCTTTTAGACAACGCTATCCTACTATTAAGGAGTAGGTAGCTCCATCGTTGGAGTTTAAAGGGACAATAGAAAGGGATGATTACAGTCACTTAAGGTAATAGGGAAAGATCTCTTAGTAACTGTCCTAAAGTTCTAAGATCGCATTTTGTTTTACTGAGGAAACCTTCGAAAGGGACTTACGATCTCTGAATTAGAGGACAGTCACTAAGAATTCTCATGTTCGAGAATAGTGACCGTATTTCTGAGGCAACCGAAGTGGGAGATACCCTAGGGGTGAGCATGTGCAAGTGTTTGATTTCATTTTATTTATGTTTGCACATTTAGGGTGTTCTACTGTTTTAAACATTTGATTTATCTTTTGCATACAATCCTATTATCCATACATCTAACAGTTAATAGTAGCGAAAAAATATGCGAGAATCATAAACCTAGCTATTACAAGGCTTTGGGGAGGGGGTTACATAACCAAACTTCGGGGAAAGTGGTAAATAAAAACAGTAAATGAAAACCTAATTCACAACTATTACAAACCATTAACAGTTACATTAATTGGAAAGTAAAATGAAAATAAATAAACGCGCGAAAAAATTAAGACGAGAATAAAATCTAAGTCCTAAAAAACTTATCAATTAAAGAGAAAAAATTTTTGTCATTTTTTTTATGTTAAAATTTTTTTTTGAAAACTTAACCTAAATCTAATTAATTTTTATTTAATAAAAATTATCAAGTTATAATAATCAAATTAATTAATTAATTTTTTAATTAAGAAAAAACAATTTTAATTATCAAACCTAATTCTATTTATTGATTTTTTTTTGATTTTTTTTAATTATTAAAGAAAATGAATTTAAGACAATTAAAATAAAATGATAATAAATAAATAAAGACAAAAAATGATGAATGGGCCTGGTATTGTTTGGCCAACTGGGAGGTGTGAAATGGAAATTTTGCAAGGCCCAAAGGTGCTGGCCCAATTGCCAGCATGCATTTCAGTGTGATCAGCCTTTAAAGAGTGCACTAGGGATCTTCAATTCTAGAGCATTGGATCTGTTTTGAGATGATCCAAAGGGTGGGATCTGAGGATGTATGGTGGATGCTTGGCTAGGAGATGCGTTAGATCTGTTGAATAATTATTAGAAAAAATAAACTGCTGGACCTGGGGCTCGAACCCAGGTCTTCTCCTTTACGCATGCACTAGCTTACCAACTGAGTTGTCTTGGTCATTCAAACATATAATAACAGTAATATATTATATATATAAAAAAAACATTATCTAAGACAAAAAAACGCGTGCTAATTTGATTCCTCCAGTGGGGGACTGACACCTAATCTTTTTCCTCCTTCGTCTGTCGTTTTACACTATAACCTATAGTGATCGTTTTTTGTCTGTCACTATAGCACCTGCAAATCAAAACAAGCAAAAATAAGCATGATAAATTTATGGTGAGGCCATGGATGAATTGGCCTCAACCTCCTGAGCACGCAAATACCCTTGGTTAGGTCCAATTTTGGCTATTTCCAAAAATCCAAAATTTAAACTTGGAACCCTAAAATGGTGATACTTGATTCCTGCACCAAAACTCGAATCTAATCATGCAGGTAGCTAGCAAATATAAGAGTGGTCAATAATGCATGATCAAAATGTGTTTTTATTACATAAATCAAAGAAATCAGATTCAAAAGAAAAATGCCAACCGTGAGGTAGTGATAACGTGCTTCAGACTATTTTGAGGCTTGGTGATGATTGGAATCGACCCAGGGGACTTCCAGAAACGTGTTTTGATACTTGTTTGGGACTGAAACAAGCTGGAAGTGGAAATTCGAATTTGACAACTTAGTGTTTTATTTTTCAAATTGGACAGGGGTTCTCCAGGTCATGTATCTCTGTTTGATGCTTGCCAAAAGCTTGTTTATATAGAGAGTGGTGAGAGAACACGAAAATGCCATGTTTGTAACAACTATGGACAAGCTCTTGAATGCCATGAATGGCCATTTGTAACCTTGGCCAAAGTCATGGGATTTTGTCCATTTTTGAATTTTAAATGAGTGCAAACATCTTGGCCTTGTTGTACACGAAAATTGGGACCCCTCCATGCACTAAAGCAAGCCTTAAACATATTATTTGTAATAATATTGATTTATTTGATTTTTAATTAAATAAAATTAATATAAAATGCAAATAAAGTCAAGACTATGCAAAAATGTTTTTAGGAGTCCTCTATGGTCTTAGAAATATGTTTGAATTTCAAGAATTTGAGCCATTTCCTTAAAAATTCAAATGTGCCCAATGCATATTTCTTGAAATTTCCAAATTTTTCCAACTTGGGCAAAATAACTTGCTCAATTTTTACCTCATGACAATGATCTTGTACTTTCTGGAAATCCCAAGATGTCTACTTTAATACCTCTTTTGATCGATTTTTCTTTTGAAGATCTTATCTTGATGTTAAAGGTCTTGGAAAAAGGGGCTTTTATTGACTTTCTAAAAATGACCTGTAATGTATGAACTTGTATCTTTGAAATGGTGCATTTATTGGACTTGAGGTCTGAAGAGAAGTTGTAGGGAATTGTATTCTCTTCAAAATGAGATTTGGTTGGAAAACTTATGATAAATAATGAGAAAGTTATGCTTGGTAAAAGTTTGGTTGACTTTTCTTATAGAAACCCTAATTTGCTATTTTTGACTTTTGATGAATTAGGAGCATTTATTGAGGAATCATGATCACCCTTTGATCAAATAATGGATATCACTTCAAAATATTGATGTTGGCCAAAAATATTGAAGTTTGACTGTATATAGGTCACAATTGACTTTTGACCTAACATAGTTGATTTTTCAATACTTGAGCAATTGTCTGAGCAAACTTATTGAGCAAAGCATGAAACTTGGCATGGATGATCTTGAGGACTTGTTAGGACCATGGGAAGCATTGGAGACCATTGGATCTCAAACATCTTGATGAAAATAGAAATCCTAGTTGGGGGTTCATTGCCTTAGGGGAAGAATTTGTCTGATCAATTCTTGGGCATCCTTGGGGCAAGTTGAGGATCTCAATAGGCATGTGTTGAGTAAAATAAGAGAGAAAATTTTGGGGTACAACAGGGCTTCTTATCAAATAAATGGTAAGATATCAACATCTAAAGGAGGAGGAAAATAACTTTAGACCTTTTGAGTAGGTAAGATGCTCATAGTTGCTCGCTTGCTCACAACACAAAAAACATTTTTCCACACCAACACTTTAAATTGAAACATTTTCAAAAGTCTAATCCCTTTGTACGCATTCTTATAGAGACGAGAATCATTACAAAGGAACTTTTCAAAATCACTTTCAAAAACATCTTCCACAAACAAACACTTCTTTAAACTATTTTTGAAACCAACACTTTGTACGCATTCTTATAGAGACGAGAATCATTACAAAGACGTTTTCAAACCCACACCACAAGCACATTTTCAAACAAAAGCAAGTGATCTAGCAAGCAACTAAGAGCCCGTAGAAAACTACGGATGGAAAGGGCGCTAACACCTTCCCTTTCCATAATCTACCCTCCTTACTCAGAAAACTCTCGAAAAGGTCTTTTTATATTCTTTTCACCCTTTCCTTAATTTGGATAAAAGAAAAGTCGGTGGCGACTCTTGCTTACCGCAAAATTTGCGAATACAAACGCAAAACCAGTATAAACAGTCGGGTCTGCCACCGTATCACAAAACTGGCGACTCTGCTGGGGATATACTTATGAAGTGGGGTTACCTTAGAGTTTAGTTTATCACTTTAAAATTACTTGTATGCTTTGCTGACTTTATTTTTAAAGGGTTGCTTGGGTTATTATTAAAGATCCTACACTCGGACCTGGGGCACCTTATTAGGTAAGTAGCAATAAATCATGGAGGCTGTACGGCGTAGACCGATATAGACGAAGTGATAACTACATTAGTGTTATACTCTGATTTGTACTAATGTTCCTTGAGTCAGTCAAGAAAAACATTAGGCTTCCTTAGTGTCATTAAGCACTAACTGACCTTTAGAACCTTTAATTGACTTATCCTAAGCCATTAGAAAGTAGTGAGATGGTCGGCTTTGGTTCCGACCGAATATTGGTTGATACTCGACGCTACACTCATTTAGATTGGACTTTTGGGATATTCTGGCCGCAATACTTTGTTGCTTGAGCTAGAACAATGCCTAAAAGAAAGGTCAGTGATATGAGACTCCTTAGAACCCAGTTACTATTAATAGGACAGGTTGAACCAACTAAACTTCAAGAGGGTACTTACCTATGGAATCCATGCAAGCCTGAACCTAAGGCTACTTGTGTGATTTATTTGTTTTCATTATCTAACGAGTTGAACTCTTTGCAAGGTTTTGTTTATTATCTGATAATATGAGTCATTGTCCAATAACCTCAAACATGTATTATTTTACCTCCTAGGTTATAGTAAATATGAAAAAAATCTACGAGCTCTTCTAGATACGAACAAGTTATCCGCATCATCATATCTAAGTCAAATCAAAATTTTGGTTCAAACGCTGGTAAGATTTTACATCATCATCTATGCTTACTTTTCATACCCATGGGAACTCTATACAGCGTATCCTTTTAATCTTTCGGACAAATTTAAGGGTCTTCCATTATTTAATAAACTTCTGATCAAAGTATGCGAGACCTGCGTATTCTCGCGCTATTCAATCGAAAGGCAATTAAATAGGGGCAACTGTCATACCCCAAAATTTCCCTACTGATTTCTAATCTTTTATCTCTTATTAATTTCCAGAATTATCATTTGCTTTATAATGTATTCATATGTTCATGAGGTTTAAGTTTATAAAAAGGGGGGAGAGGGGGGGGGGGGGGGGGGGGGGTTACCTTATTAAGAACTAATGGGCCTTTCTCTTATTAAATGAAGGGTGCATCTTAGGTTAAGGGCTTAGCATCCAATTTGCTAAGCCCATTACATTTTTAGTAAGGTTCTGTTTCATTTCTGGCCCAGTTTAAAACTTGAAAGGTTTACATTATTAAGAACTAATGGGCCTTTCTAAATCAGAAAGGCCCATGTAGAATTAAGGGCCTATTCGGGTTCTTTAGCAAGAAGGGTGTATTTTCCCGGTTGGAATGCTTAGAATAAATCGAAGGGGGGTATATTGTGTATATGAGGGGTTTATTGACCGGTCCACTAAAGTGTTAAGGCTTGTTTTTAAATAAGAAGGGTTTATGTTTTAAATTAGGGAGGCCCATAAGCAATTCATTTTTTTTAGGCCCAATAAATTAAAATAAGTTGGCCAATTTCAGGGTTTTAGAAATTGTTTTGTCTTTACATAATTATTATATTATTATTATTATTAAAACCATTTCTATTTTATTATAAACTTAATTAAGATTTTTATTGTTTTATTAATTGAAAAAAACAATGACTGATAAGTCAGATTGAAAACAAAAAAGGCCTTCTAATCGCCCGTTCTAGCCTTTCACCATTTCAAGGCCCAAGTCCAAAGCTAAAACAATTACTGTTCAGATTCAAATAAAATAAAATCAAATATTTACATTGAATTGTCCAAAAAAAACTTTACAACATAATCAAATTAATACAGAATTGAGTCAGATCTTAACTAAAACAAACTTAATACAAAATCAAACTAAATCATAATAGAATCAAAAACATGTTATACAATTACAAACAAATCCATAAATCCCTATTTCTGCTATCAATCTCAAGCAGTAATGACAATCTCATAAAAAACCTTCCTAAATCATCTAAATCTAAACACTATAAAAACCTAAGATTCTAAGACAGAAAAGGGTGGAAGAAAATTTGATAGAGGGGAAGAACAGAGAAGAAGGAAATTCAACCGCCACTGTAAAATCTTGCATCGCTGCTCTGTGTAAGCTTAGGGTTTCAACATCTAAAACTCTAGCGCTTCTATGTCACGCCGCCGCTGCTTTCTTCGTCACCACCATCCAGTGCCTACAAAATAGATAGGGAGAAGAAGAAATCAGAATGAATCAGACCCAAATTTGAAGAAGCACAGAGATCTACAGCGAAAAGGGAAAGCTTCGATTACTTAGCTTAAAGGTTGTATGATTATTTTGTGATGTAGGGTTGCCTGGGATCAAAATCATGGGGTTTGGGGCATGATCACCGCCGATTAAGGTTTTAGAAGAGTGGCGGAAATTAGGGTTGCTGTATGGTTGTTGTGGTGAGAAGAGAGACGAGAAATAGATCAGAGAGAGAGAGAGACACGCAAATGAAAAAATGTTTGTAATACAGAAAATAGTGTTTCATAATCCTGTGCATCACGTGTTACCATGCTCCCTCCATCATGATCGTGCAATCCCTATCAAGTATTCCAGAAATGCGCGTCTATCGTATCACCATACACCTGACCCACATGGAGTCCAAACGGACTCTCAAATACCTTTGGGCCTAAGCCCGTGATACTCACACCTCCCCTCTGTTTTTTTGCTAACTGCGTAAAGAACCCACACCCCCTCATCCTAATGGGCTAAGTCCAATATCTGGACATGGGTCCTTACTTTCTACACCCCCAACTTTTACTGCATAATTCAAATTCAAACCCCCTACGTTTGGGCCTGAACTCAACATTTGAATTCAGGGCCGTACTACCTATACCCCCTATTTTGCTAGCCCAACACAGTTTGCACCCCCCTGCGTTTTTCTTAAATTCTTTTATTATTTTATTATAATTATTATTTTTATATTTTAATATATTTATAAATTTTAATAGTATATTATTATAAACTCAAATATTTATTTTCCAACTCATCCAAATAAATAATTATTTATTGCATTAAAATTATTTTTTTATCATGCATTAATAAGATATTTTTATAATTAATACATTAAAAAATATTTAACCAACACTAAACTCTTTTTCATAATAAATTAAATCTAAATCAATTTTCAAAAAGAATTATGAGAATATTTTAATCGACTGCGCACTTCGTCTAACAAACTCCACTATTCACACACCCAAACTGAGTATAAAGGGAATTGAAACATCTTCGTAATCTATAAAAACACCAACCAACTACGAACTACGAATTGGGACTCTGATTCCTCATAAGAGGATACATACGCATACATCTTAAAAATCATGGTGAGTTCCCTTAATAAAAATTAAAACCCTATTTCCTAAGCCGTAATTCTAAACCTTAGTATTTCTCAAAGAAGGAGAAGATCACAAGGAAGCTAAGGAAGATATTGAAAATAATTGGCGCCATATTCATAGGAAGGGTAGAAAAGATTTGGGACCATGAGGAGCCGTTTCCTTAGGTCTCATCTCTGTTGGGTACAAACAAGGTCAATCCAGTTGAAGATGCCTTATTCTCGTGAGGAACCTATATCTGATATGTTTATGAGGACTAATCCTTCTCTCTTAGATGATGTTGAATAACTTCAGCTTTCCTTGGTTAGAATGCAACAAGAGAAGGAAGCATGAAAGAGAAAGTACCATACTTTGGAGGTGTCATACTTAAAAGAATTGAAAGAGAAGGATGCCTTGATTGAGATTCTTGAGAGTCATGTTGTGGAGATGATGAAAAAGCAGGAGAATTTATTTTCCTCTAGAGTTCAGACAGGTCCTGGTTACCCATTTTCTGATTTTGGTGGATTGAAAGTGAAGAAGTGATAAACACAAGAAGGGGGTTGAATTGAACCTTTAAAATTAAATTCAAATGACACGATGATTTTTATCCTGGTTCGCTTGATCTCAAACTACTCCAGTCCACCCGCCAAGGTGATTTCGCCTCTCTCCAGCGAGGACTTAATTCACTAATCAAACTGATTACAATTCTACTTTGACAAATGCCAAAGTCTTCTTGAGTACAACCACAACCCGATTTATCTCAAGGAAATTCACTAACAAAAATAAGAATAAATCTGTGTACTAGATGTTTTTCGTTATAAAAACTGTATCACAAACTTGTGATGTATTACACAATTTTAGAGAGTAGTATGGATATGATTTGCAGCGTTGAGAGATTGTATGATAGAAGTGATGTAAATCATCAACTATTTAACCTTGATGCTTGTTTAAATAGGCGCAACAATCTGTCCAAATGGAAACTTGATAATTGGCAGTTAATGCACTTTCGATAATATGAAGATCCTTGTCTGTTTATAGCTGTTGTAATTGATACTGCTTTGATGGAAAAGTAATGCTTCAGAACATAAGGAATCTGCTTGCTGCTTTTCTTCAGAACTTGGAAAGTCATAATAATAATGTCATGTTTGCAACTTTAGGCTTCCGTTCAGAGTTAAGATGTCTTTCTCTTTAGCGCAAATTTTGATATTCATTCATCATAACATTCTGATATCAGTCTGCATACACAACATGAATACCTTTGTAGCTTAACTTCTGATCCACTTCCGTCAGAACTTCTGTACAAAATAGAACACAAATTTAGAGTGCATATTTGTTCTTTGTGTTTGTTATCATCAAAACTCTTACGAGGGTTGTAGACTCAAACTATGTTATAACAATCTCCCCCTTTTTGATGATGACAAAAAATAGGATTTTTCAATAAAAACAGACAGAACAAAAAGCTTAAGAGAGTCTCCCCCTGAGCTGAGTACTCAGATAAAGATGAAATACTTCCCTGAAGTTCATTCTGATAAGAGATTTTGATGCATCTCCTTTCGTCTTTATCAGAGTTCTGCTCCTGTTATGCTTTCAGAAAAAAGAAGAAGTTAAGATATTCAGAATGTTTGAGACTTTGTCCCGGTATACTGTTATTAAAAATATCTTACGTTCTCCCCCTTTTTGTCAGGAATCAAAAAGCAATATAATCACACATAATCAGAGTAAAAAAGGATGATTTATATTAAAATAGATTTCAATAACATTTTCTCAGAAGCAGATAAGATAAGATAATAATACATAAAACAAGTTAATAAATCTAAGATGGAGGGGGATACATGTGAACAACGCTTCCAGTAAGCTCTTAACCTGAGTGCTTGATTCTTCTTGCTTTCCTAGCATATCCTTGATTTCTTTGGTTGTGTCTGTTGTACCCCAAAATTTGCCCTCCCATATACTTCAAGATTTGCAAAAAGCATGCTTCAAAATCTCCCCAAAGGTTGCACAGTTCAAGGGCCTCCTAACAGTCAAAAACTAGGGTTTTGGTTCTGACAAAGAAATTGAAGTTTCCAAGGGTCCAATCAAGTCCCACAAGCCTATAAACATGGTCAAGCATCCACATGTCAAGTTTCAAGACTTACAGCACAAAATTGCACATTCAAAAACCCTAATTGCCCTACAGTCAACTGCAGGGGCAAAATGGTCATTTGACAGTCAAAAGTCCAAATTTTTGGTCAACATCTTATTTTGAAGCCACAAACATCATTTGATCAATTCTTGATCATGATTTTCAAGGCATGGCTCAAAAAGTCTCAAGATGCAAAAGTTTCCATATTTGGATAGTTGAAAAAGTCAACTGTAACTTGACCAAGGCATAACTTCCACATGGTTCATCATAAAAATTCCATCCAAAGCTCATTTTGAAGAGAATGACATTTCCAACAACTCCTCTTCACACTTCAAGTCCAAGAAATGCTCTCACAAAAAGTTATCAATTTCAACATTATAGGTCATTTTCAAAAGTCAACAAAAAGGCACTTTAAGTCAAAGACCATAAATTGAGATTGGTAAATCAAAATGACATGGGACCAAAGGCATTGGTTAGAGGACTTCAAGACCTTTCCAAAATGTCCAAGAACATGATCAAAGCTTAAAAATTGAGCACGATATGCCTTGTGGAAGTTGGGAAATTTTTGGGAATTTTGAAAAGTCAACTTTACTTCAAATGCCTCAAATTTGCTAATGGGCCACATTTTCTTCCAAGATTCATCATCCAAAGGCTATGCACGACCATTTGGCCCAAAGGGGATTTATTTCATCATTTTTTAATATTTATTTGAATTTTTAATCACCATTAATTCATTTAATTAAATAAAATATGACAAAAAAATACTAAACCAATGTATTTGAATCTTTTTATGCAGCATTTGCTCTCATTGGCTATTGAAGATTCGTGCACATCAAAAAAGGAAGGATTTGGCCATGATTGGTATCAAAACACATGAAAAAGATTGAAAAAATATGCCATTAAAATCAAATATTTCTTTCATCAATGCAAAGGGTTTTTGAACTTGATTTTTACCCTAATTCATTCCCATACATAAACAGATGCAAACCCTAAAGCTCAGAACTTGGAAGCTGCGCCCAAACCTAAGAACAAAGTTTGCATTTTTGTCCAAAATTTCAAAAACTGAAAACCGCATTAGAGGACGATTCAAAGCTTCTAACCAATTGAAAAAGCTTTCTGAGGCATCACTGAACCTGACTGAATCCTTTTCCACGCCCATAGCATCAAGAATTGGTATATAGAAGTCGAAATTTCTCATACTTTATGCATAATCGTATTTTAATTTCTGGGCATTGTTCATACAATTTAATTGTTGTTTTGCACTAATATGGACCTTCTGAGTCTTTTGACATTGTTTAATTGAGCTTTCATAGCCTATATGCAAAGTTGCCATTGATGCTTTTTAGGTTTTCAGAGATGTGAATTTAGGGTTTCCTTGTTCTGGAAAAATTGAGACATGAGATTTGTACCATCAGAACCAGAAGCTTCACACGAATCCAGTCATCCTATCGCGCCTAATTTATGAACCACGATGACCTATTCGCTATTTTTATGTTCACCATTTAGTGGGGGTTTAAAACCCCCGCTATTTAGTTTGTTTTTTCAGGCAAAATGCAGAACGAGTGGAGAAGAAGGCGTGTTGTCAACCAGTGATTGGACAATTCAAGTTTTAGCGCGTTTTTTGAATTAACATCCTTAGCGTGTTTTTGTTCATATATTATTTATTTTCTATCATAATAACAATGAAAGCGCCTGGCACAGTTGGTTGATGCGTTGTCCAATAGGTACTGGGACCTGGGTTCGATTCCCAGGTCCCCTCCCTTTCTCAATATATTTTGTCTTAATGTGATTCTATGCAGCATGCTTCCCAATGACCATCATGTGTCCCCATAATCTGACGTGCCACGCGCCCAATAATCCCAATCCAAAAGTCAAGATTTGAAGAACACCATGGGCACCAGTCAACGCACACGCACGTGGCCAGAAAAGTCAAAAGAGGCCTCTAATAAATGGGCCTAATTACTGGGACAAACCTCCAAACTGGGGTCAACACCCCCATTGGTTTGCTTTCTTTCATTCTTTTTATCTTTTTTCTATTTTATTTGTTTTGTTTAATTTTAATTTAATCCTTTAAATTAATTTGTTTTCTTTAACATAAAAAATTCCAAAAAAATCAGAAAAGACAAAATATAAATATATTTCATTTAAATGCATTTTTGTAAATAAGTTTTATTCATTAATTTAGTTTTTAATTCTAGGGTTAATTTCAATATTTTCTTGAATAAATTAAAAAATGTAGAATTAGGGTTTTAAATACTTTTATCTTTTTTTCTTTTTCACCATATTTAATTATTAATTATTATTTTGTAAATAAATTGCCATGTAAATAATTAATTAAAATTAGGTCAAACTAAAAATATTTCTTAATAAATAAAAAATAGTTAGAACTAGGGTTAATTAACTTTTCTTTTTAAGTCCAATTTAATTTTCTTACTAAAAATCCATAAATGCAAAAAAACTCAAAAAATAATTTCCTTTTCTCATTTAACTTAATTAATTTGTTAATTATAATTTAATTTCCTTAAAAGGGTCCAACGCCCTCGCATTCCCGATTTTAATTCTCTTCGCACTTTTATTTCTTTTTGTGAATATAATGTAATTCTCCCAAAGCTATGTAATAGATTAATTAGGGTATTTATTTTCCGCATCTTGTTTTATTTCAAATTGGGTCTTGGATTAATTTGGCGATGTAGACCCGCGCCTTTGTAATAGCGTAGGACTTTTAATTCCGCATCTTTTTAACTGTTAATAATTTGCATGAAAGAATGAATGCCAAAATAAAAGCAACGCGTAGATCACCAATGCATGACAAGACAAAAATATCTGAAAACGACACACAAATCATACACCACCCCTAGGGTACGCCTCATTGTTGCCTTGCCCCTCGAAAGGTGATCGTCGAGTAGAGGATGTTTTAGTAAGTCCTCATGTCCATGAACATGGCATGAGGGTAGCTTCTAAGGTGTCTTCCTATTGCTCTGGTGACCACCATGTCCCGAACCCTCGAATTGACCCGAACACCTCCAACGGTGGTGCTACCTACCTCTCAATGGTGGGATGGCACTACTTTAAGGACATTTACACAGACGAATTCCTTAGGGTAGGTAGACGACTCTAGATACTTGCTCTAATTTCAAAACAAATCAAAAAAATACTTTTCACACCAACACCTTTTCAAAAAGCTTTCGAAAGCAACTTTTCAAACACTCTTGAGGACCGATACAAGAGTCGAACTGAAATTTTCAAAGAACTTTTAAACCCACAGTTGAAAAGCAAACAAACCATTTTGAAAACACAAATGAGCAAGTATCTAAGAGCCCATGGATAACCATGGATAGAAAGGGTGCTAACACCTTCCCTTTCTATAAATCTACCTCCCGAACCGAGAAACTATCTCATAAGGAATTTTGCTGTGCTTTTGTCCTGTCCATGTTTGGAGAAAATAAAAGACGGTGGCGACTCTTGCTTCCGCGACATTTCGTGAACCAACGTTAAATAGTCAGTTCCAGATCCACCGATCACAGAACTGGCGACTCTGCTGGGGAATCTTTATAAAGTGAGGTGTACCTTAGGATTAGTTCATAACTGTGTTTTCAATTGTATTGATTTGCTTGCTTTAAATTGTGGGACTATCTTGGGAGTTCTATAGATCCTAACCCGGATCTGGGGATACCTTCTTAGAAAGTAGCAACAAGGCTGTGAGGGAACTGTGCGGGGTATACCGACATGGTTGAAACAGTCTGCTACGTTGATGTGGCACTTTGGTGTGTACCGGTAACCCTTGAGTTCAGTCAAGGAGAGTACGGGGCCTCCGCGTGGTGTCGTGAAGCATCAACTGACCTTAGGAACCTTAATTGAACTATCTTGGCCTCTTTAGGGTAGTGAGATAACTGACTTTGGTGCAGTCCGAGGTTGGTTGATACTCGATACTACACTCAATTGAGGGTTGCTTTCCTGGAATATTTCGGTCGCCAGTTCAGTGGCTAAATCGAAACGATGAACAATGAAAGCAATTCAATGATATTGGGACCCTTAGAACCCGATTACTTTGATAGGACAGGTTGAGCCCACCAACTTCCAGAGGGTAATACCCAGACCCCATGCTGGCCTAAACTCTAAGGGCTTGTTTGGTGTGACTTGTATGCCTTACATGTTTGCCTTTGTAAATATCTGTGGTGTGTTTAATCATAGCATCATGACATCATCCAGCATCATATGCATTGACTAACCATTTCAGGGGTTCGAATCTTCATCTTTGTTCTTGTTTTGTAGGACATGGAAACTGTTCGCAGAAAGACAATTCAAATCAGCCTTGTAAGGATCCCTCCTCAGCTTAAGGAGCTTATATCCAGGATCCCCGAGAGCTCTTCATTCAGTGAAAGACATGGAAGACTCATCAGCTTGGTCAATACCAACATTGAGGAAGATATGATAAAGGTCCTGTTCCAGTTCTTTGACCCTCTGCATCACAGTTTCACTTTCCTGGATTATCAGCTGGTACCTACATTAGAGGAGTTCTCCCGGCTTCTGAAGATCCCTATCCTTGATCAACTACCCTACAATGGTACGGAAAAGGAACCCAAGCTTGAAGAGATTGCTAAAGCCTTACACCTACAATCATCTGACCTCAAGGGACATTGGGAAGTTAGAAGTGGTATCAAAGGTTTCTTAGCCAGGTTTCTGTTTGAAAAGGCCCATGAATGTTGGAACTCCCTTGACTTACAAGCTTTTGAAGAAGTTGTGGCCCTCCTTGTCTATGGTTTGGTGTTGTTCCCTAACCCAGATCAGCTTATAGATATCAATGCTGCCCAGATCTTCATGTCCAGGAATCCCATACCTACGTTGCTGGGGGACATCCTTCACTCATGTTACACTCGAACCATGAGAAAAAGAGGTGTCCTTATGTGTTGCACTCCTCTCCTGGGAAGGTGGTTTATTTCGCACCTTCCACAATCAGTTTTGAAGAACGAGCGGGGTTTGAGATGGTCACAACGATTGATGACTCTTACACACGCAGATATACATTGGTGCCCTCGGTCCAGAGAGGATGTCACTATCATTGATCGTTGCGGGGAGTACCCTAATGTTCCTTTACTTGGAATCAGAGGAGGTATTACTTACAACCCATGCCTGGCTTGGAGACAGTTTGGTTATGCTCGGAGGGATGGTCCTCATGACATGCTAATTCCTGACATAGTTTTTGACTTCGACAATGATGCACAAGGACTTCGCCAGAGATTTATCAGAGCTTGGAGGATGCCAAGTAGGATAGACACTAAGACACTGGGGCACAGGAACTCCATCCCGTTGGAACCTTATCTCAAGTGGGTACGTGCCCGCTCCCAGAAGTTAGTAATGCCTTATCCTCATATGCTCCCTGTAATCAAAGAGCCAGTCTTGGAAGGAGAAGTGTCCTACACTATTCAACATCCTGACATGCCCACATCCTGGGAAGAGATGCAGAAGAGCTGGATACAGCTTAAGGAAGAACGGAATTCTCTTGAGACCAACCTACATGCTAGTGAAAAGAAGGTCTTGGAGCTCACCCGCCTATTGCACGAGGAGAGGAATCTCAACACCTACATAGCTCCAAAGAGGATGCGTAGTGTCTTTTGGGATTAATTTGCTTTGTAATATATGCCCATGAGGCTTTGATGTACTGAACAATTATTTCCTTAATGATACCGTGTGTTCCTTTTTGTCTACAACAAATTTGAACTTTCGAACCCTTGAATGCATTGCATAAACACATATCATTCATCATGTGCATAGCAGGTTTCCTTCTTTTCAGGTTGCTTACTGTTCTTCGCTGTTTATTTCAGCATCATGAATCCTGACTCATCATCAACCGAGATGTCTATCAAGGCTCTTCAGGCGCAGAATGCGCAATTTCAGGAACTGATCATGGGTTTGGCTCAGGGCCAAGAAGAGCTGAAGGCTTTGCTCCTGAAGAAGGAGAAGAAGAAGAAAAAGAGAACTGTTCTTTTCAACTCGGGCCGAAGGTTTGGCAACACTCTGCAGAATGAAGAGGCTGGTTCTTCTATAGGCAAGAGTAGTCCTCAAGGGGGAAAAGGTCCTAGCCCGGTAGTCTCTGACAACGAGACTGACTTCAATGAGGAACAGTATCCTCCGGCAGAAGACTGGTATAAGCAGTTGGAAGACAGACTGAATGCTATGGAGATCCAACAAGTGCCTGGGCTAGATTTCGGAGACTTGGGCTTATCTACTGGTGTGATTATTCCTCACAAGTTTAAGGCACCATCTTTCACCAAGTATGACGGGGCGTCTTGTCCCAAGCTACACCTCAGATCTTATGTGCGGAAGATTCAACCGTACTCAGTGGACAAGAATTTGTGGATCCACTTCTTCCAGGAGAGTCTTTCAGGGACTCATCTCGAATGGTTCTATCAGCTGGATGGAACCAAGGTTCGTAACTGGGAGGAGTTGGCTACTGCTTTTTATAAGCAGTATCAATATAATGCCGACCTTGCCCCTACACGTACCCAACTCCAGGGTATGTCGCTAGGGTCAAGCGAAGGTTTCAAGGAGTATGCACAGAAGTGGAGGGATCTGGCTAGCAGGGTGCAGCCTCCATTAACTGACCGGGAGTTGGTAGACATGTTCTTGGGGACCCTATCTGGGCCATTTTTCAATCATCTTATCGGTAACTCATCTGCAGGGTTTACTGATCTTATTCTGATTGGAGAGAGAATAGAGGCTGGAATGAAGTCTAGAAAAATTCAGAAGGGTGCATCTGCAAGTTCTGAGAAGAAGCCCTTTAAGAAGGAGGCCAGTGCTGTATATGGGTCTAGAAGACAAGAGAAACCTGAGCGCCTCCAGTCTATCAACGCAGTGATGATTGCTAAGCCTGCTGCCGCTCCTCGGCAAACCAATCCTCAAAGGGCGGAAAGACCCAGAAGAGAGTTTACCCGGATAAGTATGACTCTATCGCAAATCTTGCCGCAGTTGCTGTCCACCAACTTAGTGACTGTCAGGGAGGCCCCGAAAGTTGTGAACACTGCCTCTCCGAAATACAATCCAAATGCCCGCTGTGCTTATCACTCCGATAGCCCGGGGCATTCCACTGATGACTGTTGGGCCTTAAGGAATAAGGTGCAAGACCTTATTGACGCAAAAGAAATACAATTTGAAGCGCCTGAGAGGCCAAATGTGGTGACTGCTCCTATGCCCCAGCATGGAGTAAATGCCGTTGACGAAGATGTATACGCCGTTTCTGTGAATGATGTAGCTACTCCCTTGATGACTGTTAAGAGGAACCTACTGCTGGCCGGTTTATTTCCGGGTTGTAGTGAGGGTTGCCTTTTCTGTGCTGTTTCCCTTTCTGGTTGTCCTTTGCTGAAGTTGGGCATCCAAAGCCTGATGGACAGCAAAGAGATTCTGTTCAAGAAGACTGCTGTTCAGTTCGTTCCGGTGGAAGAAGTTTCTGTGGTTACAATCTTTAATAATCCGATCAAGGCTCCCCAAGGAAGCCGGTTAAAATCATGACTGTCGCACCCGTTGTTATTACTGTTCCGGGGCCTCTCCCCTATGAATCTTATAAGGCTGTCCCCTGGCACTACGGGGCAGACGTGTATGTGCATGGAATCAAGCAAGAGTTCAACACTGGCACCAGCATCAGCAATATCACTGGTCCAGCCAAAGTAACCCGCAGTGGCAGGCTCTTCTCGCCTGACATTGCACCGCCAGCCATTCGAAGACCCCTCACTATAACACCTGCAAGTGTATCTGTTCCCGTTTCTGATCAAGTTGTTTCCCCTGCTGCCGAGTCATCTAATGCTCGGGGCAAAGGGATTGAAGATGAGCCTGCCCGAATGGAGGCGCCAAAATCTGTGACTGCTGAGGCCTCCCAACAAGAGATGGAGGAAATTCTGAAAATAATCAAGAAGAGTGACTTTAATGTTGTCGAACAGCTGGGGCATACACCCTCCAAGATCTCAATGCTCTCCTTGCTGCTGTGCTCAGAGGCCCATGCTAAGGCCCTGATTTCATTTCTCAAGACGGTCCATGTGCCACAGGAGACATCTGCAGTGCAATTTACGGATTGCGTAGCCAATCTGACAGCGGACAATGGTTTGGGTTTCTCGGATGCTGACCTTACTGCTAAGGGAAAGGACCACAATGACGCCCTGCATGTCTCTATTGAATGCAGGGGCACTACTCTTGCGCACGTATTGGTGGACACTGGTTCTTCCCTGAATGTGCTACCCAAGAAGGCCTTAGACCGTTTGGATTGTGAAGGCTTGGAGCTGAAACCTAGCAATATCATCGTCAGAGCCTTTGACGGTTCTAAGAGGATGGTTCATGGAGAGGTAGACATTTCTATTCGTGTGGGTTCTCAAGTATTCGACTCTACTTTCTATGTGATGGATATCCGTCCATCGTATTCGTGCCTACTGGGTCGACCTTGGATCCACAAAGCTGGGGCAGTGACCTCTACCCTACACCAGAAGCTCAAGTACCCCGTCAGAGGGAAGATTGTCACTATGCAGGGAGAGGAGGAGTATATGGTGAGCCATTTGAATTCCTTCAGGTATATTGAGATGGACGGGGAGTTTAATGAAACCCCCTGTCAGCATTTCGAAGAGGTACCTCCAACATTGGCAGCAGCAGAAACAGTGGTCGAAGAGGATGTTCCTTTGAAGATGGCTTCCTTGAAGGACGCCCGGGCTGTGATCAAGAAAGGTGAATGTGCTAACTGGGGCAGGCTCCCTGATTTCACACAAAAAACTGACAAGTTTGGACTGGGTTTTACTGCAGAGGGTCATAAGGCTGTGCGCAAGGCAAAGACCAGAAGACCTCCTGTGCTCATTACCAACCCAGGAGTGAATGCTGTTGGGGACGAAGATGAAGTGGAAGAGTCAGAGTTCAATAGCTGGATCTACCCGACGACTGATGGCGGATTGACCAATTGGATTGCTAAGGATCATACTCTTGTTACTTTTGTTACGCAGTAATAAACTCCTTTGTTTTGTTATTTGTAATAAACAATTAAAACTCTATGGCCCGGTGTCTTACCCGAGGCACCGTTGGCTTCATTTGTGAGGGTATATTAATTGTCATCTCATATATCATGAATAAAGATCTTGGACGTTTTCTCGCATTTCAAATCTTATGCTCCTTTTCTTTCTTTCCTTTCTTTATATATTGCAAAACGACTGTATTTACACACACTCACTCATACAGGTTTCAATCCACTCTGGATCTCACTGGTAACGACTCTGCTACTGCCAGTTATGACTTTGAAAATCCGATCAACTTAGCCGAAGACGAAGGTGAAGATGATTGCGAAGTGCCTGGCGAGCTTGCAAGACTGTTACTCCAGGAAGAGAGGGCAATTCAACCACA
Source organism: Vicia faba (assembly GCA_948472305.1). Lineage (NCBI taxonomy): Eukaryota > Viridiplantae > Streptophyta > Magnoliopsida > Fabales > Fabaceae > Vicia > Vicia faba. The sequence continues at coordinate 1,209,647,901 of OX451740.1, read as the reverse complement.
TGAAGAGCCAGTGGAAACAATAAATCTGGGTACTGATACAGACAGAAAGGAGGTAAAGATTGGTGCCAACCTAGAGCTCAGCGTGAAGCAACGGTTGACTCACATGTTACATGATTATATGGAGATCTTTGCCTGGTCCTACGAAGACATGCCCGGTTTTGATACTGATATTGTGGTCCATCATTTGCCTACCAAGGAAGACTGCCCTCCGGTTAAGCAAAAGGTCCGCCGTATGCGTCCAGAGATGTCTGAGAAGATCAAAGCCGAGGTTATGAAACAGTTTGATGCTGGGTTCCTTGCAGTGACTTCTTACCCTCAGTGGGTTGCTAATGTGGTGCCAGTACCAAAGAAATACGGTAAGGTCAGAATGTGTGTCGATTACAAGGATCTGAACAGGGCCAGCCCCAAGGATGACTTCCCTCTACCTCACATTGATGTCCTGGTTGACAATACTGCTCAACACAAGGTGTTCTCTTTCATGGATGGTTTTTCAGGTTATAATCAGATCAAGATGGCTCCTGAAGACATGGAAAAGACTACCTTTGTTACTCAGTGGGGCACCTTCTGCTACAAGGTCATGCCATTTGGATTGAAGAACGCTGGGGCAACCTACCAACGTGCCATGGTTGCTTTATTTCATGATATGATCCATCATGAGATAGAAGTGTATGTTGACGACATGATCGCAAGGTCCCAGACTGAAGAAGAACACCTTGATCATCTGCAAAAATTGTTTGACCGTCTGAAGTTGTACAAGCTGAGGTTGAACCCGAACAAGTGCACCTTCGGGGTAAGATCTGGAAAGTTGCTAGGCTTCGTTGTGAGTGATAAGGGTATTCAAGTGGACCCTGCCAAGGTCAAAGCTATTCAAGAGATGCCAGTTCCTAAGACAGAGAAAGAGGTCAGAGGCTTTCTAGGACGCCTGAATTACATTGCTCGGTTCATCTCACAACTAACTGCTACCTGTGTACCAATCTTCAAGCTGCTGAAGAAAGATCAGGTAGTACGTTGGAATGATGAATGTCAGGCTGCTTTTGACAGAATCAAAGAGTATCTCCAAGAACCACCCATTCTTATGCCACCGGTTGAAGGGAGACCTCTGATACTATACCTGACAGTGCTTGACAACTCAATGGGGTATGTGCTGGGGCAGCATGACGAGTCTGGCCGAAAAGAGCATGCCATTTATTACCTTAGCAAAAAGTTTACCGACTGTGAGACCCGATACTCACTGCTTGAGAAAACTTGCTGCGCTTTAGTATGGGCTGCTCGCCGGCTGAGACAGTATATGCAGACTCACACTACTTTGTTGATCTCAAAGATGGATCCGATAAAGTACATATTTGAAAAGCCTGCTCTGTCTGGGAGAATAGCAAGATGGCAAATGATCTTGACAGAATACGACATTCAGTACACGACCCAAAAAGCCATCAAAGGAAGTGTATTGGGAGACCACTCGGCACATCAGGCAGTAGACGACTATCAGTCAATGAACTTCGAGTTTCTAGACGAGAGTATCATGATAGTGACTGATTGTGAAGTACCTGGACCGAATGAAGGACCTGAGGAAGGATCCCGATGGTCTATGCACTTTGACGGAGCCTCCAATGCTTTGGGTAACGGTATTGGCGCTGTGATCATATCTCCTCAAGGCACTCATACTCCACTTACTGCCCGGCTATGTTTCAACTGCACCAACAACATGGCGGAGTATGAGGCATGCATCATGGGTCTCCAAGATGCGATTGACTTAAGGATCAAGTTTCTGAGTGTCTTCGGAGATTCCGCTCTCGTGATCAATCAGATCAAAGGGGAGTGGGATACGAAACATCCGAATCTTATTCCTTACAGAGAATGTGTGTTGACCTTGATCCCCCACTTCACAGAGATAACCTTTGAACACTTTCCGAGAGAGGAGAATCAGCTGGCGGACGCGTTAGCTACGATGTCTTCTATGTTCAAGGTTAAATGTGACAATGAGGCTCCTCGGATCATTATCTGGAAACTGGACGAACCGGCATACTGTTGTGATCTCGAGACTGAATCGGTGACTGAGAAGCCTTGGTAATATGAGGTGAAGAGATATTTGGAAGATCAGGAATACCCTGAAGGTGCGTCTGTCAACGATAAGAAGTTTCTGAGAAGGTTCGCAGCAAAGTTCTTCCTTAGCAACGACATTCTGTATAAGCGAAACCATGATTCGACCTTACTGCGTTGTGTGGATAAGACTGAAGCATAAAGGATCATGGAAGAACTACATGAAGGGACCTTCGAAACACATTCTAGTGGACACACTATGGCAAAGAAAATCCTTCGGGCAGGGTATTTCTGGTCCACAATGGAAGCTGACTGCTACCAACATTCTCGGACGTGCCATAAATGCCAGATATATGCAGACAAGGTGCACGTTCCTCCAGTTCCTCTAAATGTTCTGACTGCGCCTTGGCCGTTCGCGATGTGGGGCATAGATATGATCGGTGAGATTAAACCTACAGCATCCAATGGGCATCGCTTCATCCTGGTAGCGATTGATTATTTCACGAAGTGGGTTGAAGCAGCTTCCTACGCTATGGTAACCAAGACTGTTGTGGCACGGTTCATTCGGCATAATCTGATCTGTCGATACGGCGTCCCAGAAAGAATCATTACAGACAACGGTACCAATCTTAATAACAAGATGATCACTGAGCTCTGCGAGCAGTTTAAGATACAGCACCACAACTCTTCTCCTTACAGACCGAAGATAAATGGGGCTGTAGAAGCAGCAAATAAGAACATTAAGAAAATCGTGCAGAAGATGACAGTGACTTATAAAGATTGGCACGAGATGTTACCGTTCGCTCTACATGGGTACCGTACCTCAGCCAGGACGTCAACCGGGGCAACTCCCTTCTCCTTGGTCTACGGTATGGAGGCAGTCTTACCGATCGAAGTGCAGATACCCTCTCTCCGGATAATGAAGGATGCAGATCTGAACGAAGATGATTGGATCCAGACACGACTTGATCAGCTAAACTTAATTGACAAAAAGAGACTTGCTGCTATTTGTCATGGTCAGACGTATCAGAAACGAATGATCAGGGCATTTAACAAAAAGGTCAGACCACAAGAATATCAAGTTGGGGATCTGGTAATCAAGCGAATCATCCTTCCTCAGAGTGACCCAAGGGGAAAATGGACCCCTACGTACGAAGGGCCATTTGTGGTTAAACATGTGTTCTCAGGAGGAGCCATGATTCTAACCACCATGGATGGTGACGACCTTCCTCACCCCGCTAATGCAGACATAGTAAAAAGATACTACGCATGAAAAAGACCCGCTAGGTTGACATACCTAGGCAAAAATTAGGGCTTCCCGGCGAACCAAAAGGGTTCGGGCAAAATGAAGGGATGAAATGAAAAAATCTGTACACCCGGCAAGTCGAAAACCTGAAAAGGAGGCTTGGGCAAAAATGGGTATCCCGGTGGACTGAAAACCCGAAAGGGCGGTCCAGGCAAAAGTTAGGGATAAAGCGTAATACTATGTCTCATTGGATCACCTTGCATCCAGGATCTGGTATCTACATCAAGTTCAGACGACATTGATCAATCAGCTTCATCGTCAACTAGGTCATCAAGTGATGAGACGCTCAAAGATATAAGGGCAATAGCAGAGTTGAAACCCAGTGGATCATTATTTTCACATAGCTGTTTCATTTTCTTTTGTACAAATTTGTATAAACTTTTTTGTTCGGCGGCGTTCTCTTACTAGGACGTCAGCTTCTTGTACATAAACGCCTATTTTACAGGCAAATTCCAAAATCAATACAAAAATCACTTTTCAGTTAAAATTGCCAATTGTTTTTCTTTTTTCTGTCTTGTTTTACGAAGAATGTCCAAGGTTCAATTTGTGATATATGCATTTGACAATAATTGCTAACTCATAAATGTTTGCATACGAAACAAAGGATTAGTTACATGTAATATTAGAAACAGGGGCAATAATGAGTGGTCTAAGCGATCTAATTGCTCTGTCCACCAAGGTATCAAGGTAAGTTCGGCTGAAGAACATAACCAGTATATCTTAATTCCCCAGAGAGTGAGCCAGCAAGTCAATACACTCTCCCCAAGCAAAACTATACAATCAGCCTTAAGGAAGTTGGATTATCCCCCGCAGGTCTCAATATTCCCCAGCACAATATACGAACATCCCTAACAAGCATCCCCGGCAGTCTTGATCTAAGATTGTTCCCTGGCGGTCAACCAATCATTCAGTGGAGTTACTTCCAATACATCTCAAAGCTTCCCCAGGAGAGTCCAATCCAGTTTCCCCAGGAAAGTTGGAACCCATCTCCCCAAGCAGTAAGCTTATCCCCAGTAGATTCTGGAAGCTTATCCTCGCAGAGCACGAACGCGTCTCCCGGCTTTATTCAAAGAGTTATTTCCCTACCAGGATATAACTGGGTTATCCTCAGCCAAAAGCCATAAGAAGATCGTCCTCGACAAAGTCTCCTTATCCCCAGCGAAGTCCATTAACACTTCCAACACAACAATGGTATCCCCAGCGAAGTTACCATCCACATTTCAGCAAAGTACCTCTCTCCCCACAGAGTAGTGCTCCCCAGCAAGATCGTTAGAGTATTTCTCTCCCCGCAAAGTAATCCATTCGCCAAGTTTATTCCCCAACGGAGTTATCTTCTCCTACCGGTATTCTTGCAACTATCATCCCAGCAGAAACAACAAAGCATCATCCCCCAACATCAGCCCAGGATGTGACTTCCCGGCACCCGTCAAGGATTTACTTTCCTAGACAAAAACATACGTTCATAAACATCACATTTTCATACATTACAGCATGCATATACGCATCATATCTTACAAATCTCATTTATGTTGAGAACATCATTGCTTGATCCATATCATGCACTGCATATGACTGACCTTTACCTTTCAGGAAAGATCCAGTTAAGTTCTCAGCTATATTTCAAGACTTTAGTCTGGTTCAGTTAAATCGACCCTAGGATTTTACTGTTTCTTATCCAGCCAAAGGCCTTCTCTGGTTCAGTCAGATCGACCCTAAGATCTCCCTGTTTCTTATCCAGTTGAAGATTCCAAGACCTAGACTGGTTCAGTTAAATCGACCCTAAGATTTTCCTGATTCTTACCCAGTCAAAGGCCTTCTCTGGTTCAGTCAGATTGACCCTAAGATCTCCCTGTTTCTTATCCAGTTGAAGATTTTAAGACCTTGACCGGTTCAGTTAAATCGACCCTAAGATTTTCCTGTTTCTTATCCAGTCAAAGGCCTTCTCTGGTTCAATCAGACCGACCCTAAGATCTCCCTGTTTCTTATCCAGTTGAAGATTCCAAGACCTAGTCTGGTTCAGTTAAATCGACCCAAAGATTTTCCTGTTTCTTATCCAGTCAAAGGCCTTCTCTGGTTCAGTCAGATCGACCCTAAGATCTCCCTGTTTCTTATCCAGTTGAAGATTTCAAGACCTTGTCCAGTTCAGTTAAATCGACCCTAAGATTTTCCTGTTTCTTATCCAGTCAAAGGCCTTCTATAGTCCAGTTAAATCGATCCCTAAAAGATTTTCCAGATAAAGACTCAGTAGAAGACATCCAAGATTCTCTCAGCGTTACTGTTGAGGTTGAAGTCGCCCAAGATTCTCTCAGCGTTACTGTTGAGGTTGAAGTCGCCCAAGATTCTCTCAGCGTTCCTGTCGAGGTAGTAATCGTCCAAGGTTCTCTCAGCATTCCTGTTGAGGTAGTAATCATCCAAGGTTCTCTCACCGTTCCTGTTGAGGTAGTAACCATCCCTCATTCATTCATCGCCGTTTGAAGCTCCAGATTCAATTCCTGTAACCAGTCAGGGCGCATCTATACAAAGAGTTTGAAGACCAGCTCCTGTAACAGGCCAGGTAATCATTTTCTTTTTCAGGTATGCAAGTTCTCGCTAAGGAAATTCTTACGCGATCGACAACCAGATGGCATCTATAAGCCCATCCACCTATCCAACACCTCTCAGCATGGCATCTATAAGCCCATCATCCTATCCATCAATCTCCAAATGGCATCTATAAGCCCATTCCACCATCACACTACTATGTGAGCGCAAATTTCTGGGCACTCTAGTGTTCAATCATCTTCCACCTTCGGATTACGAAAGGCACGTCAGCCAATCTGCATCCTCAGGTCTAAGAAGATTGAATAGGGGCAACTGTTGTACCCCAAAATTTGCCCTCCCATATACTTCAAGATTTGCAAAAATCATGCTTCAAAATCTCCCCAAAGGTTGCACAGTTCAAGGGCCTCCTAACAGTCAAAAACTAGGGTTTTGGTTCTGACAAAGAAATTGAAGTTTCCAAGGGTCCAATCAAGTCCCACAAGCCTATAAACATGGTCAAGCATCCACATGTCAAGTTTCAAGACTTACAGCACAAAATTGCACAGTCAAAAACCCTAATTGCCCTACAGTCAACTGCAGGGGCAAAATGGTCATTTGACAGTCAAAAGTCCAAATTTTTGGTCAACATCTTATTTTGAAGCCACAAACATCATTTGATCAATTCTTGATCATGATTTTCAAGGCATGGCTCAAAAAGTCTCAAGATGCAAAAGTTTCCATATTTGGATAGTTGAAAAAGTCAACTATAACTTGACCAAGGCATAACTTCCACATGGTTCATCAGAAAAATTCCATCCAAAGCTCATTTTGAAGAGAATGACATTTCCTACAACTCCTCTTCACACTTCAAGTCCAAGAAATGCTCTCACAAAAAGTTATCAATTTCAACATTATAGGTCATTTTCAAAAGTCAACAAAAAGGCACTTTAAGTCAAAGACCATAATTTGAGATTGGTAAATCAAAATTACACGGGACCAAAGGCATTGGTTAGAGGAATTCAAGACCTTTCCAAAATGTCTAAGAACATGATCAAAGCTTAAACATTGAGCAAGATATGCCTTGTGGAAGTTGGGAAATATTTGGGAATTTTGAAAAGTCAACTTTACTTCAAATGCCTCAAATTTGCTAATGGGCCACATTTTCTTCCAAGATTCATCATCCAAAGGCTATGCACGATCATTTGGCCCAAAGGGGATTTATTTCATCATTTTTTATTATTTATTTGAATTTTTAATCACCATTAATTCATTTAATTAAATAAAATATGAAAAAAAAATACTAAACCAATGTATTTGAATCTTTTTATGCAGCATTTGCTCTCATTGGCTATTGAAGATTCGTGCACATCAAAAAAGGAAGGATTTGGCCATGATTGGTATCAAAACACATGAAAAAGATTGAAAAAATATGCCATTAAAATCAAATATTTCTTTCATCAATGCAAAGGGTTTTTGGACTTGATTCTTACCCTAATTCATTCCCATACATAAACAGATGCAAACCCTAAAGCTCAGAACTTGGAAGCTGCGCCCAAACCTAAGAACAAAGTTTGCATTTTTGTCCAAAATTTCAAAAACTGAAAACCGCATTAGAGGACGATTCAAAGCTTCTAACCAATTGAAAAAGCTTTCTGAGGCATCACTGAACCTGACTGAATCCTTTTCCACGCCCATAGCATCAAGAATTGGTATATAGAAGTCAAAATTTCTCATACTTTATGCATAATCGTATTTCAATTTCTGGGCATTGTTCATACAATTTAATTGTTGTTTTGCACTAATATGGACCTTCTGAGTCTTTTGACATTGTTTAATTGAGCTTTCATAGCCTATATGCAAAGTTGCCATTGATGCTTTTTAGGTTTTCAGAGATGTGAATTTAGGGTTTCCTTGTTCTGGAAAAATTGAGACATGAGATTTGTACCATCAGAACCAGAAGCTTCACACGAATCCAGTCATCCTATCGCGCCTAATTTATGAACCACAATGACCTATTCGCTATTTTTATGTTCACCATTTAGTGGGGGTTTAAAACCCCCGCTATTTAGTTTGTTTTTTCAGGCAAAATGCAGAACGAGTGGAGAAGAAGGCGTGTTGTCAACCAGTGATTGGCCAATTCAAGTTTTAGCGCGTTTTTTGAATTAACATCCTTAGCGTGTTTTTGTTCATATATTATTTATTTTCTATCATAATAACAATGAAAGCGCCTGGCACAGTTGGTTGATGCGTTGTCCAATAGGTACTGGGACCTGGGTTCGATTCCCAGGTCCCCTCCCTTTCTCAATATATTTTGTCTTAATGTGATTCTATGCAGCATGCTTCCCAATGACCATCATGTGTCCCCATAATCTGACGTGCCACGCGCCCAATAATCCCAATCCAAAAGTCAAGATTTGAAGAACACCATGGGCACCAGTCAACGCACACGCACGTGGCCAGAAAAGTCAAAAGTGGCCTCTAATAAATGGGCCTAATTACTGGGACAAACCTCCAAACTGGGGTCAACACCCCCATTGGTTTGCTTTCTTTCATTCTTTTTATCTTTTTTCTATTTTATTTGTTTTGTTTAATTTTAATTTAATCCTTTAAATTAATTTGTTTTCTTTAACATAAAAAATACCAAAAAAATCAGAAAAGACAAAATATAAATATATTTCATTTAAATGCATTTTTGTAAATAAGTTTTATTCATTAATTTAGTTTTTAATTCTAGGGTTAATTTCAATATTTTCTTGAATAAATTAAAAAATGTAGAATTAGGGTTTTAAATACTTTTATCTTTTTTTCTTTTTCACCATATTTAATTATTAATTATTATTTTGTAAATAAATTTCCATGTAAATAATTAATTAAAATTAGGTCAAACTAAAAATATTTCTTAATAAATAAAAAATAGTTAGAACTAGGGTTAATTAACTTTTCTTTTTAAGTCCAATTTAATTTTCTTACTAAAAATCCATAAATGCAAAAAAACTCAAAAAATAATTTCCTTTTCTCATTTAACTTAATTAATTTGTTAATTATAATTTAATTTCCTTAAAAGGGTCCAACGCCCTCGCATTCCCGATTTTAATTCTCTTCGCACTTTTATTTCTTTTTGTGAATATAATGTAATTCTCCCAAGGCTATGTAATAGATTAATTAGGGTATTTATTTTCCGCATCTTGTTTTATTTCAAATCGGGTCTTGGATTAATTTGGCGATGTAGACCCGCGCCTTTGTAATAGCGTAGGACTTTTAATTCCGCATCTTTTTAACTGTTAATAATTTGCATGAAAGAATGAATGCCAAAATAAAAGCAACGCGTAGATCACCAATGCATGACAAGACAAAAATATCTGAAAACGACACACAAATCACACACCACCCCTAGGGTACGCCTCATTGTTGCCTTGCCCCTCGAAAGGTGATCGTCGAGTAGAGGATGTTTTAGTAAGTCCTCATGTCCATGAACATGGCATGAGGGTAGCTTCTAAGGTGTCTTCCTATTGCTCTGGTGACCACCATGTCCCGAACCCTTGAATTGACCCGGACACCTCCAACGGTGGTGCTACCTACCTCTCAATGGTGGGATGGCACTACTTTAAGGACATTTACGCAGACGAATTCCTTAGGGTAGGTAGACGACTCTAGATACTTGCTCTAATTTCAAAACAAATCAAAAAAATACTTTTCACACCAACACCTTTTCAAAAAGCTTTCGAAAGCAACTTTTCAAACACTCTTGAGGACCGATACAAGAGTCGAACTGAAATTTTCAAAGAACTTTTAAACCCACAGTTGAAAACCAAACAAACCATTTTGAAAACACAAATGAGCAAGTATATAAGAGCCCATGGATAACCATGGATAGAAAGGGTGCTAACACCTTCCCTTTCTATAAATCTACCTCCCGAACCGAGAAACTATCTCATAAGGAATTTTGTTGTGCTTTTGTCCTGTCCATGTTTGGAGAAAATAAAAGACGGTGGCGACTCTTGCTTCTGCGACATTTCGCGAACCAACGTTAAACAGTCAGTTCCAGATCCACCGATCACAGTGTCTTATTGCTTATCCAATATTGCGTGGATTACAACATTCTCCTTCTTTAGCTCTTCCTGAGTTTGCATGACCAGAGGTAGAGGTGGTGTTTCCTCAGAGGATGCAAGTCTTTCAAAACACTCTGCAACATTTTCTGATTCAATTGCTTCTTCAGTTGCATTTTCCTTTTCTTGAACAATAGCCAGAGGTTGGTGCTTTTTCCAGGGAGCATTGTCCAATAGAGGAATTGATTTCTTTTCCCAGTGACTCAGAACCAGATCTTTGAAAGCTTTCAGCTGATCACTGAAGTTCTGTTGAGCCATATCATAACTTAATTCTTTCAGCTTCTGAGATTCTGAATTGAACCATCTTCTGAATCGATCCTAATGAGAATCAGAAGCAGCAGGATTTGAATTTTCTAGACTTGCTTGCTTCAAATAATTAACCCATTCCATTGACTCTGTTTCAAAAATCAATAAGTTCTTACCAACATCTGTTTTGGTTATTGTTGGTTTAGGTTTGGGGATGGAAATTTTATTGGAGGTTGAAGCTAGGTGGTCCAGCGCTTCTAAATAAATGATTGTTCTGAGGTGATCAGTTGGACGGTTAATGGGAGAGGGAGTAGGAGAATCATAAATTATGATTGGTGAGCGAGGAGTGTTTGGTGGAGTGGAATGATAGGGTGATGGTATTTCTGGAATATCTAGAATGGAGAGAGGTTGACCAACCATAAGAGGTTCTGATATTCCAGGAATAGGGGTAGTGGTATCAGAGTCTGTAAAAGAATCTTCTGGTTGGTTTGCGGTAGCGTGTTGATTTTCTGGTTCATGGGTTTCAAAGTTTAGATTTTCAGTTTGGGGAGTGTGAGGGTTTTCATTTTCTGGTTGAGGATAATGGGGTTTTTGATGTTCTGGTAGAGGAGTATGAAGGTTTGAATTTTCTGGGATAGGTGTTTGAAAGTCTTTATCAAATAGTTCAATATCAGAAATAACTCTAGCAAGTTTTGGATGATTATGTTCTAGATTTGGACTGGGGGAGTGAAGTTCGTTTAGGAAGTTGCCAAGGGTTATAGAAGGATCAAACTCTATGTCAAAGTCCTCAAAAGTTTGAGGTGAGGGATCTTCTGTTGGTTGATGGGGGAGTGTTTCAGATGTTGGAAAAGCTATTGATTCTACAGCAGAAATATAGGAAGTGTTACCTTTCTTTTTAGCAGCATTGGGTGTCCTCTGAGAAGATCCTTCTCCTGCTAGCTTTCTCTTTCTGGATTTCTTCAACACAACATCTGGAGATTGCCTATGCAGATCATGAATGTTAAGTTCTGGAGCTGTTCCATCTTCCTTGCAAGCTTCTAAGTATCTGACCACAATCTCTGGTGAAGCATCAATCTCAAAAGATAAAGGAAAATATTTCAGAGGGATTCTCCTTGAAGTGATGACTTCATGAGTAGAAACTGTTGGCTCCTTTTTAATGCTATCAATAATCTTAATCTTCTTCAGATTCTTGGCATTAAGTGGTTTTCCAGCACTTGCCTCCAGAGTGCTAATATGCTGAGCTTCTGTTAGATGCTCTATCAACCTGTTCTCCGTCAGAATATTAGAGATTAATCTGCCCAGAGGAATCCAATCCCTCTTTTTCCTATCTTCTTCCCTTGTTTCTTTTACGCTTGTTCTCAGATGATTGAAAAGCAAGTGTGGAAGATTTATTCTGGTCTTCTTTGAAATAAAATACAACATAAACTGTTGATCAATGTTGATGTAGTCAGGAGAGCTTGTTGGCTTCCTGTGGTTTATACATCCCATAATTATCTTGGCCCAGATTCTATAGTAATTATTCAAATTCCTTATCTTGCTGGATGGCTGTCCAGAAGTAAAAATGACTCTTGCTATGGCTTTTAGATCAGATCATTTTTCAGCCATGTCGCTGCACCTAACTCCGCCGCCATTGTACCCAATCAATTTTCCAATAAAGTCTTCAGTGATCACAATCTTCTTCCCCATTACGTAAGACATAACTTGATGATTAGATGAAGTTGCATGAATCCAGAATTCCTTTACCAGAATGGGGAATACTGGACCTAGCAGATGATCAAAGTACCTATTCCAGCCTTGAGCAGTTATATCTTCAGATAGATCAAAACCATTTTCCTTTAAGCTCTCAAAATCGATGATTAGCTCACATAAAACTTCAAGAGAATCGACTGGAGTGAGCAAAGTTCTTATGGGTTCCTCGTACTATTCAGCTGTTGAAGAAGAACCAGGAGCACTTTGAAGATTTTTTATGCTTGAGGAAGATGCCATTGTTCACACAATTTATTTTGAGAATTATGAGAAAAGGGTTTTTTCAAAACGAAAACTAGAGAGAGTAATAAAAGAGAGAAGAAGTGAATGAAATAGTGATTTCGTGTTTATAAATAGTTTTGAAAACTTAATCAGTAAGAAAGAGAAAATAAATTAATGATTACACTGCAATTATGAAACCTGAAAATAGGAGATTGTGTGTAGATAATGAATAATTACCATTGACACGTGTCTCAATGCATCCAATCAGAGCCTTAGAGCTTTCATAATTTGAATGCATGTTCCGCCTTAGAAGGTAGCTTGTGAGTGGATGACAGATGTTTGATAGTGTGAACTGCACGCCTCTATCTTTGAAATGAAAGGTTCAGATCTTCTTAGATAGATTCTGAAGCAACTGTACTCCTAACTTCTGAAGACATGGTGATCAGATGTTCACAGAGAAAATACAAAGTTCTTAGGGTTACATAATATGTAAATAAAACTTCTTATTCTGGACATAATTTCATGCTGAGATGTTTCAGAATGAAATTAAACCTATCTTCAGAAAGGGGTTTTATAAAAACATCAGCCCATTGATGGCCTGTGTCAATAAATTTTAAAGTAAGGATTCCTTTCTGAATATAGTCCCTAATAAAATGATGTTTTATTTCTATATGCTTAGCCCTAGAATGCAAGATTGGATTTCTAGATAAACATATTGCAGAAGTTTTATCACAGAAAATAGGGATGTTACTCTCAAATATGTTGAAGTCTTCAAGCTGACTTTTCATCCAGAGCATCTGTGTGCTACATCCAGCAACTGCTATGTATTCAGCTTCAGTTGTTGACAATGCAATTGTGGACTGCCTCTTGCTAGTCCATGAGATCATATTATCTCCCAGAAATTGGAAGCTTCCAGAAGTACTTTTTCGTTCTACTCTATCTCCAGCAAAGTCAGCATCACAGTACCCTACTCAACTGTATTCACTGGTTTTTCTATAAAACAACCGAGGTTAGTAATACCTTTCAGATACTTGAAAATTTTCTTAACAACTGTTAAGTGAGATTCTCTAGGATCTGATTGGAATCTGGCACATAAGCAAACACTGTATAAAATGTCAGGCCTTGAAGCTGTAAGATATATGAGAGAACCAAACATACCTCTGTAGGTCTTCTGCTCTACCTTTTTACTTACCTCTTCCTTTTCCAGAATGCATGTGGGATGCATTGGAGTCTTTGATGGCTTACACTCTGAGAGGTCAAATTTCTTCAAAAGTTCTCTGACGTATTTGCTCTGGTGAATGTAAGTTCCTTCTGGAGTTTGATTGATCTAAATGCCCAGAAAGAATTTGAGTTCTCCCATCAAGCTCATCTCAAACTCTTCCTGCATAGACTTAGAAAATTCTCTTCCCAGAGAAGGTTTAGTAGATCCAAATATTATATCATCTACATAAATTTGACAAACTAAGATGTCATTCTTAAATGTATTACAGAACAAGGTTGTGTCCACTTTCCCTATGGTAAATTCCTTTTCTAACAGATAGTTACTTAGTCTTTCATACCAAGCTCTGGGAGCTTGTTTCAGACCATAAAGTGACTTCTTTAGTTTGAAAACATATTCTGGGTGTTTGGAATTTTCAAACCCAGGGGGTTGGTGCACATAAACCTCTTCATCAATGTAACCATTTAAGAATGCACTTTTGACATCCGTCTGATACAGAGTGATGCCATTATTTACAAAAAAAGAGATTAAGAGTTTGATAGATTCTAACTTGGCGACTGGAGCAAAGGTTTCTGTATAGTTTATCCCCTCATGTTGACTATAACCATGTGCAACCAATCGTGCCTTGTTTCTGATGACTTCTCCTTGCTCATTCAGTTTGTTTCTGAACACCCACTTTGTTCTAATGACGTTAAATCCTTTTAGTTTAGGAACCAGATCCCATATGTCATTTCTGGTGAATTGATTTAACTCCTTCTGCATTGCCAGAATCCAGTCACTGTCCAGAAGAGCTTCATTAATTGTTGTTGGCTCAATTAGAGATACCAATCCCATGAGGGATTCTTAGAATTTCTGAATGTTGATCTTGTTCTGATTGGATCTTCTGTCTTTCCCAGAATTTTATCTTCAGGGTGAGCCAAGCTTCTTCTGGATAGTCTTTTCTGGAGTTGTTCTACAGAAGTTGCTGAAGTTCTTGTGACATTTTCTTCTGATGTTGTTGGAGCGTCTTTGTTGGGAACTTCTAATGAATTGCCTTCAGCACTTATGAATTCAACTTCTATATCTGCAAGAGATTCATTCTGCTTTGACTTTTGAGGACCAAGCTTGTCATCAAATCTAACACTGATTGAATCTTCTATAATCTGTGTTTCTGTATTGTATACTCTGTAGCCTCTTGAGCATTCAGAGTATCCTAATATAATACATTTTTGTGCTTTAGAGTCAAACTTGTTCATATGTTCTTTAGTGTTAAGTATAAAACAGGTACATCCAAAAGGATGGAAATAAGAAATATTGGGCTTTCAGTTCTTCCATAATTCATATGGAGTCTTATCCAGAATAGGTCTTATGGAGATTCTATTCTGAATGTAACATGCTATTTTAATTGCTTCTGCCCAGAAGATCTTAGAAATGTTAGTCTCATTGATCATGGTTCTGGCCATTTCTTGTAATGTTCTGTTCTTTCATTCTACAACTCCATTTTGTTGGGGAGTTCTAGGAAAAGAGAAATCATGAGAAATTCCATTTTCATTAAAAAATATTTCAAATTTTTCATTTTCAAATTCTCCACCATGATCACTTCTGACTTTGACAATTCTAATATCTTTCTCATTCTGAACTTGGTTACAGAAAGCAACGAACACAGAATGTGACTCGTCCTTGTGTCTTAAGAACTTTACCCATGTCCATCTGCTATAGTCATCAACGATCACTAACCCATTCTTCTTGCCACTAACGGACGCAATTTTCACTGGTCCAAATAAATCTATGTGCAGAAGTTCTAATGGTCTAGAGGTAGAAACAATATTTTTTTCTTTAAAAGGAGGTTTTGCAAATTTTCCTTTGACATGCTTCACACAGAGCATCTAAGCTGAACTTCAGATTAGGAAGTCCTCTGACCAGATTGAGTTTATTAATCTGAGATATTCTTCTCATACTAACATGCCCTAATCTTCTGTGCCAGACCCATTGCTCGTTGTTAACTGAAAGAAGGCATTTTACATTCTGACTCTTTAGTTCAAAAAGTTTTATATTGTAAATGTTGTTTTTCCTCTTTCCATTAAATATGATAGTTCCATCTTTCTGACTAACCGCTTTGCATGAATTTTGATTAAAGATTATATCATAACCGTTATCACTTAATTGACTTATGGATAACAAATTATGCATTAATCCATCTACTAGCAGAACATTATTAATAGAAGGGAGGTTACCGTTACCTACTATTCCAAAGCCAATGATCTTCCCTCTTTGATTGCCTCTAAAACCCACGTAGCCTCCAGGTTTAAGTTCCAGACTTTGGAACATATGCTTTCTTCCCGTCATGTGTCGAGAGCATCCAAAGTTCAGGTACCATGACTGGTGTTTTAGCCTTGCTGTCAAAGATATCTGCTACATATATAATTTTGTCCTTAGGTACCCATATCTTTTTGGGTCCTTTTTTGTTAGTTTTACCAAAATTCTGTTTGAATTTTGGTTTAGCAGAATAATCATTACTGGTGTATTTCAAGTCGTGTGTGTTCCCATAGGTGAAATGAGATTTTAATGGTGTGCGTTTAATAACTAAGTCCATGACTTTCTTAGGTCAGGATACATTACCTTGGTATCCTATACCTTTTCTGCCATTCCTGCTAACTCCATAGATCATTGAAGCCATCTTGCTTCTATCTATGTTTTTATCCAGAAACTTCTGAAAGCTATGATCATATTCCTTTATGATCTTATCAGCATTATTGGGAACCTCTGAGATTGTTTCCTTCTGAGAGTTTTGTAAATCATTTTCAAGTTTTGAAATCTTTTGTTTTAGCTCAGAATTTTCTAATCTCAGATTCTCAGTTTCTTCAGAGTCAGAAACAAGATCCTTTTTCAGGTTCTTGAATTTGACTCGAAGCTGCTGATATCTTTCCAGAATTTCACTCAGACTTTCTCCTAGTTCAACTTTAGTAAAATTAACAGTAAAGTCAGGAAATACCTCTTCTGTGTCTGATTCTGATTCTGACCCAGATGCTTCGCTGTCTTCTGTCACATTTGCCATAAGAGCAATGCTGGCTCTTTCATCATCTGACTCTGTGTCTACGTCAGAAGTATCCGAGTCATCCCATCTTGCCATGAGACTTTTCTTATTCTCCTTGAAGAACTTATTTTTGGGTTCCTCCTTCTGAAGCCTTGGACACTCGCTTTTGTAGTGCCCTTGTTCATTGCACTCATAGCAGACGATGTCCCCATTGCTTGACTTTCTGTGACCAGAAGAAGATTCAGACTTTCTATGTCCAGAGGAGGGTTCAGACTTTCTATATCCGGAGGAGGATTCATTCTGATTCCCTGTTCTACTGGAGTTTCTGAATTTTGTTTGCCTCTACTTCCACAACTGATTGACTCTTCTAGAGATAAGAGACAATTTGTCTTCTTCTGATGAGGATCCATCAGAGGTTTCTTCCATAGCCTGCAAAACTTTAGAATCAAATTTTTTGTTAGATTTTAACGCTAAAGGCTTACCTTGCTTCTGAGGCTCGTCATCTTCTAGCTCTATCTCATGACTTCTGAGTGAGATGACAAGTTCCTCCAGAGATATCTTGTTGAGATGTTTTGCCAGCTTAAGAGCAGTGACCATTTGCCTCTATTGCTTCGGTAAACTTATGATGATCTTCTTTACATGATCAGCAGTTGAATACCCTTTGTTAAGAACTCTGAGCCCAACAACTATAATCTGGAATCTTGAGAACATTGCTTCAATGGATTCACTTTCTTCCATCTTGAAGGCTTCGTATTTCTGAATGAGCGCAAGGGCCTTGGTTCCTTTTACTTGTATGTTGCCTTCATGCGTCATTCTCAGAGAGTCAAACATGTTTTTAGCTGTCTCTCTGTTTGAGATCTTCTCATGCTCTGAATATGAGATGGAACTACGAAGAATCGTTCTGGCCTTGTGATAGTTTCTGAAGTCACACTGTTGTTGGTCAGACATTATTTTTCTATCTATATTTTGACCACTTTCACCCATAGGATGCATGTATCCATCAATGACCATATTCCATAAATCAGCATCATGAGCCAGAAAGAAGCTCACAATTATGTCTTTCCAATATTCAAAGTTTTCTCCATCAAAGACTGGAGGTTTGCCGCTGATTCTGTCCTTATCATCATGATAGCCATAGCTAATGTTCTGACTTAGTCCCACCATAGTGTTTTTCTAAGCTTAGATCTTGTACTGACACGGTTAAGTGTATGAACTCAGAACCAGGCGCTCTGATACCAATTGAAGAAGTGAAAAACACAAGAAGGGGGGTTGAATTGAAACTTTAAAATAAAATGCAAATGACACGATGATTTTTATCCTGGGTCGCTTGATCTCAAACTACTCCAGTCCATCCACCAAGGTGATTTCGCCTCTCTCAAACGAGGACTTAATTCACTAATCAAACTGATTACAATTCTACTTTGACAACTGCCAAAGTCTTCTTGAGTACAACCACAACCCGGTTTATCTCAAGGAAATTCACTAACAAAAATAAGAATAAATCTGTGTACTAGATGTTTTTCGTTATAAAAACTGTATCACAAACTTGTGATGTATTACACAATTTTAGAGAGTAGTATGAATATGATTTGCAGTGTTGATAGATTGTATGATATCAGAGATGTAAATTGTAAACGATTTAACCTTGATGCTTATTTGAATAGGCGCAGCAATCTGTCCAAATGGAAACTTGATAATTGGAAGTTAATGCACTTTCCATAATATGAAGATCCTTGTCTGTTTGTAGCCGTTGTAATTGATACTGCTTTGATGGAAAAGTAACACTTTAGAACATAAGGAATCTGCTTGATGCTTTGCTTCATAACTCGGGAAGTCAGAATCATAATGTCATGTTTGCAACGTTAGGCTTCCATTCAGAGTTAAGATGTCTTTTTTCTTTAGCGCAAACTCTGATCTTCATTCATCAGAACATTCTGATATCAGTCTGCGTGCACATCATGAATACCTTTGTAACTTTACTTATGATCCACTTTTGTCAGAACTTCTATACAAAATAGAACACAAATTTAGAGTGCATATTTGTTCTTTGTGTTTGTTATCATCAAAACTCTTACGAGGGTTGTAGACTCAAACTATGTTCTAACAGGAAGAAGTCGTCGACAAGTATGCAAAAGAGAACAAGCAGTTGAAAGCTCAGATTGCAAGATTCGTGGGAAAGCATTAATGTATGGAGAGATCTTCATCAACTTTGGTTCCTTAGGATTTTTGAATTCTATCTTTATTTTCGTGTACTTAGGATTATTGAAACCTGTACTAAAAGTTGTAATCCATTCCAAAGTTATTATTAAAATGATAATTTTCAGTATTTCCGGATGTGTTAGTACTTTAATATTTGCAATTGTTTATGATTCTTTGAGTTCCTTGAATAAACAAAATAAATCATGTGCATTGCATATCATGCATCATTTCACACATATTTTTGTATTCATGTTCTTTCAAAGGTGTCTTACTTGTTTCTATGCTTCATTGAGTCAACAAGCTGTCTCATTGCTACAATACTCGGGCTAATTCTAGAAAGAA
This sequence comes from Vicia faba, assembly GCA_948472305.1. Lineage (NCBI taxonomy): Eukaryota > Viridiplantae > Streptophyta > Magnoliopsida > Fabales > Fabaceae > Vicia > Vicia faba. Next base: position 1,209,628,945 of record OX451740.1, on the reverse strand, counting down.
TATGGAAAACCTTGAATAAGAGAATCGTGAGTTGCGCAAAGAAATTACTTCTTTGAGAACTAGTATGGCCAACCTGACTGCTTTGGTAGAACCGTTGGTGGCTGCTCAAAATCAGCAACCACCTCCTCCTCTGTCTTCTCTTGCTACTCAACCACAACAAACAACCGTTATTTTAGAGGTTCTGTCAGTTCCCATCTTTGTTACTCCAGTTATTGCTACTCAGAACTGTATGCCTCGCGGTTACCCCTGGGGAATGCTTGATAATTTCATGCCAGAAGGTAACAATCTTGCTGCTCAAGTTACTCCATTTGTTCAAACTGCTATTATTTTTGCACCTCCTGTGGTGCATGTTGCTCTTGTTACTAATAATGAGATTCATCATGTTGCACCTCATGCGGTGAATGTTATGCCTGTTAATGATGAAGTTTATCATCATGCCCCGCCACCGAGTGAAAGTTTGGGCTTTTATGACCGAATGGATAACTTTCAGGATCAATTTAATGAAATGCAGAAAGAAGTGAAGGCTTTACGATGGAAAGAGTTATTCAGAAAGAATGTTAGTGATCTCTGTTTAGTTCCCAATGTAAAAGTGCCAGCAAAGTTTAAAGTACCAGAATTTGAGAAGTACAAGGGCAACTCTTATCCCTGTGATCACCTGGTGATGTATATAAGAAGAATGTCCACTCATACTAATGACCAATGCTTGCTTATTCATTTCTTCCAGGATTTCTTAACTAGTGTTGCCGTGAAGTAGTATATGGGATTGGACAATAGCAACATTTGTATATTTAATGACTTAGGTGAAGCTTTCGTGAAGCAATATAAGTAAAACATGTTTATGGCACCTGACCGTGATCAATTAAGAGCGATGGCTCGGAAAGATAAAGAATCATTTAGAGTATGTGCAACATTGGCGCAAGGTTGCTACCCAAGTGATACCCCCGATGGGAGAGAAAGAAATTACTAAGGTCTTCCTAAAAACCCTTGGTTCATTTTACTATCAAAGAATGGTTGCCAGTGTACCGAGTGATTTCACTGATGGTAAGTATGAGTGTCTGTCTAGAGGAAGAAGTTAGGGAAGGACGATTGACAAAATATGAAGGTTCTAGTGGAACAAGGAAATCATCATATGGGTTTCCTGAAAAAAATAAAGAGAGAAAAATGTTGTTGTTCAAGAAAAAAGGGTTAGACCTCCAATAAGGCGTTATCAACACCAACAACAGGTTGGCTCTGTAACTCCGGTTGTCAATGTAGCTCTAACTGATATTTCCTACTAGAGAGCACCTTAATAAGGTAATCAAGGGTAAGGTTAGAAGGGAAAAGCTTTTGATCTTATTCCGTTGAGTTATACAAAATTGTTTTTGGCTTTGATTCAGAAGAAACTGGTACAGACTAGGCCTCTCCCTACTATACCTTCAACTTTACCATTATAAGGCGGCTCAGACTTATGCTTTTCATCAAGGAGCCCCTGGGCATAACATTGAAAATTGTCATCTGTTGAAGTCTGAAGTACAGAAGATGGTAAGATCCGATCTCCTTTTTTTTAAAGACATTGGTCCCAATGTGAAGGATAATCCACTACCCAAGCATGGAGGTGGAAGTGCTGTAAATATGGTTGCTGGTTGTCCTGGGGACTTCAAGATTTTTGATATTAATCTAGTCAGAGGTGATTTAATGAAGATGCATGCTGATCTCTGTGAGTCAACTATTATACACATGACCATGCCGCTTGTAGTGTTTGCAGTACAGACGTCCATGGATGTGATAAAGTGAGAAGTGATCTCCAAGAGATGATGGATGAAGAACTTATACACATAATTAGACCAAGGGCTGAATATGAAGAAGAGGTGAATATGGTTTATAGTTGTCCCGGTGAATTCTAGATTTTTGATGTAAACTATATGAATGATGGTCGGGTACAGTTGCACACCACATTTTGTCATATGAATGTCCAGGAGGTACATCAATATGGATCCTGTCAGATCTGCTGTAGGGATTCTCGTGGTTATTCTGTTATAAGAAGAGGTGTTCAATTTCTGCTAGACGATGGCACTATCAGGGTCACAGGAAACAAAAATGATTATAATGGAGTTAATATGATTGAAGACTACTCTGTTATGGCCATGTCTGATGATGAGTACGTTTATGTTGATGAGTTATTTTCTTCTGGTGAAGGAGTGTTTTCTGATAATGATTCAACGATTCTTGAGTATTCTGAAGAAGCAGGGGTAAATGTCATTATTCCATATTTTGGTGTTCCCGCTCCTGTAGAAATTGTGTACTACAGAAAGCCTGATGTTGCTCCTGTAGTTATTTGTCTTCCTGGTCCTATCCCATATGATTCAGATAAAGTTGTTCCTTATAAGTACGATGCAACTATCCTAGAAGACGATGTAGAAATTCCTATCCAACCTTTGTCCCATGTTGAGAATATCGTTGAAGCTAGTTGTGTAACTCGTAATTGTCCTGTCTTCGCCCCTACCTTTCGAGGAGATGTTAATTCTAGTAAGAAGGTTGTTAAGAATGCTAAACCTAAGAAAGTGGTAGGAGAATCTAGTGGCGCTGCCTTGGAAAATGATGTTAATGATCTGTTAAAAATCATCAAGGTGAGTGATTACAATATTATGGATCAGTTGTTGCAAACTCCATCTAAGATTTCCATTTTAGCCTTGTTGATGAACTCTTCTGCTAATCGGGAATCTCTGATGAGGGTGTTGGATCAGGCTTTTTTTGAAAGTGATATGTATCTGGATCATTTCAATGGTGTTGTGGGGAATATTATGTCTTGTAACAATCTGAGCTTTTGTGATGATGAGTTTCCTGATGAAGGGAGAAACCGTAATCTGGCTCTACATATATCTATGAATTGTATGAATGACTCTTTGTCCAACATGCTGATAGACAATGGATATGCTTTAAATGTCATATTGAGAAGTACTCTTATGAAGCTCAAATACTAGAGAACTCATATGCGCCCTAGTGGAATTATAGTAAACGCTTTTGATTTTTCGAGAAAATATATCATTGAAGAGGTGGATTTACCTATTCACATAGGTCCACACTTATTCCAAATCACTTTTCAGGTTATGGATATTGTCCCAACCTATAGCTGTTTATTGGAATGACCTTGGATCCATGAAGCATGAGTTGTTACTTCAACCTTGCATCAAAAGCTAAAATTTATCTGTGAAGGAAATATGGTTATTGTGAATGGTGAGCAAGCTCTGTTGATATCTTATTTGTCTTCCTTTAGCATTGTAGAAGCTGATGAAGCTGCTGTTGGAACTCAGTTCCAAGCTTTGTCTATTGATAACATAAGAATGAATGAAGATTTTATCACCTCATTTAAGGATTCCCAATAGGTAGTGTAGAAGTGCCCTAGAAAGGTGTGGGGACAGGTTATTATTCCACTTGTGAACAGGAATTGGGCTGGTTTAATTTTCTCCATGAAGAAGGAAGTTGTGAATCCGAAGTCCGTTTTGAGTAAATATCAAGACATCTTTCATAGTGCAGGATATCTTCATCCGACTACTCCAAAGATCAATGCTATTCTCGAAGATGAGCCAGAGCAAGAGATGCCAAACTTTGTGACACATGGAGTCGGAATCCAGAATTGGATCACTGTTGATGTTCCTTATTGCATTCACATTTCAAAGTAATTTGTTTTTTTGTCTGTCTTTTCAAAAGTTTTTTACTCTGCCCAAGGTGAAAGTAATGTTATATGGGCATGTCTTTTGTTTTGATTTTTAAGATCATTAATAAAAGTTGTTTTTGATTTCCGAATTGTGTCTTTATTTTCTGTTTTTTCTTGGAAAATGGTAATCAGAAAAAACCTTTCAAAATAAATAATAATTGTAATTAAATCTGCATAATCACTTGTTACATGTGTCAGTTTCTAAAATCAATCATAAATCATATGTGCATATTAATTAAAAAACTAGTTAAGTGCAATGACCTTGAACCCTCTCCCAACTTTGAATATCATGTGTATGTGGCTGAAGAAGAAGAATATGATGAAATCCCATAAGAAGTTTCACGGTTGCTCGAGCGCGAGAAAAATACCATTCAGCCGTATAAAGAGCTGTCAGAGACAGTTAAATTGGGTTTAGAGGAAGATCCGAAAGAACTCAAGATTGGGGAATTGCTTCATCCCGATGTTAAGAGCAGATTGATTGAGTTGCTAAAAGAGTATGTGGATATCTTTGCTTGTTCTTATCAAGATATTCCTGGTGTGGATATTGATATTGTGGAACATTATTTGCCATTAAAGCCAGAATATCCACCAATCAAGCAGAAGCTGCATAGAACTCATCCTGACATGACAGTGAAGATTAAAGAAGAGGTTTTGAAGTAGATAGATGATGATTTTCTAGTAACATCAGTGTTCCCTCAGTGGATTGTCAATATTGTTGCAGTGCCAAAGAAATATGGAAAGGTACGCATGTGCGTTGATTATAGAAATTTAAATAAAGCAAGTCCGAAAGATGATTTTCCCTTGCCCCATATTGATATGTTGGTTGATAGAACAGAAAAATTCAATGTTTTCTCATTCATGGACGGATTTTCCGGATACAATCAAATTAGGATGGCTCATGAGGACATGGAAAAAACAATGTTTATCACACCCTAGGGACTAGTTTTTTACAGAGTGATGCCTTTCGGGTTGAAGAACGCTGGTGCAACATGCCAGAGGGCTATGACAATCCTATCCCATGATGTGATGCATAAGGAAATTGAAGTATATGTTGATGATATGATCGCCAAATCTCAGACTGAGGAAGGGCACATAGAAGACTTGTTGAAATTGTTTCAGCATTTAAAGAAGTATTGTCTCTGCTTGAATCCAAATAAGTGTACTTTTGGTGTTTGCTCAGGAAAGTTGCTAGGTTTCATTGTCAGTCAAAAATGAATTGAATTTAATCCTTATAAAGTTAAGGCAATTCATGAAATGTATACATTAAGAACTGAAAAGCAACTCAGAGGCTTCCTTGGACGTTTAAATTACACTTCTGAGTTTATTTCCCATATGAATGCAACATGTGAACCAATCTTTAAGTTGTTAAATAAAGGTCAAGGTTGTGTGTGGACGGATGATTTCCAAAGGTCATTTGAGAGAATTAAAGAGTATTTGCTTGAGCCTCCTATATTGCTCCCTCATGTTGAAGGAAGACCATTGATTATGTATCTAACTGTGTTGGATAACTCCATGGGTAGTATTTTGGGACAACAAGATTAAACAGGAAGAAAAGAATATGCCATTTATTATTTGAGCAAGAAGTTCACTGACTGTGAGTCACAGTATTCTATGCTAGAAAAAATATGTTGTGCTTTGGCCTGGGCGGCAAATCGATTGAGGAAATATATGTTAAAACATACTACTTGGTTGATTTCCAAAATGAATCCAATTAAGTCTATTTTTGAAAAGCCTACTCTTACTGGAATAATTGCTCGTTGGTAGATGTTGTTGTCTGAATATGATATTAAATACCGTACTCAGAAGGCTATTAAAAGCAGTGTGTTGGCAGAGTACCTTGCTTACCAACCAGTTGATGATTACCAGTCTATTAAGTATGATTTCCCTGATGAGGATGTGATGTATTTGAAAGTTAAAGATTGTGATGAACCTTTGCCCGAGGAAGGTTCTGATCCTAAGTCCCGATGGGGTATGGTGTTTGATGGAGCTGTAAATGCTTATGGAAAAGGAATTGATGCTATGATTATCACTCCACATGGGTCACATATCCCTTTTACTACAAGGTTGGAATTTGATTGTACCAATAACATGGCGGAGTATGAACCTTGTGTCATGGGTCTTAAAGAGGCTATAGATCTCAGAATCAAAATTCTTAATGTATATGGTGATTCAGCTTTGGTAATAAATCAGATCAAAGGAGAATGGGAGATTCGTCACATTGTATTGATTACCTACAAATATTATGCAAGAATATTATTACCTTTCTTCAATAAAGTTGAATTCCATCATATTCCCAGAGACGTAAATCAGATGACAGATGCTCTAGCTACTTTGGCTTCCATGTACCAAGTAAATGCTTGGAACGATGTACCTCAGATTACAGTTTGACGTCTTGATAGACCATCTCATGTGTTTGCTATAGAGGTGACATAAAATGAAAAACCTTGGTGTTATGATATCAAACACTTTCTCTAGATTCAGGAATATCCAGTTGGGGTGTCAAATAAAGATAGGAAGACATTGAGAAGGTTGGCAGGTAGCTTTTTCCTCAATGAAGATGTGTTATACAAGAGAAATTATGACATGGTCTTGCTCAGATGTATGGATAGACATGAAGTAGACATGTTGATGCATGATATCCATGAAGGTTCTTTTGGTACCCATGCCAATGGACATTCAATGGCAAAGGAGATGCTTATGGCAGGTTACTATTGGCTGACAATAGAATCTGACTGTTATAAATTTGCAAAGAAGTGCATAAATGTCAGATTTATGCTGACAAGATTCATGTGCCTCCAACGCTTCTTAATGTCATTTCTTCCCCATGGACTTTTTCTATGTGGGGCATTGATATGATTGGAATGATTAAAACCAAGGCGTCGAATGGACATCATTCCATCTTAGTGGAAATTGAGTAGTTTACCAAGTGGTTGGAAGCATCTTCTTATGGTAATGTCACCAAGCAGGTGGTAGTACGCTTTATAAAGAATAATCTTATATGTCGGTATGGTGTGCCAAGTAGGACTATCACTGATAACGGACCAAATTTGAATAATAATATGATGACAAAACTTTGTGAAAAATTCAAGACTGTCCATCATAACTCGTCTCTTTACAGGCCTAAGATGAATGGGGTTATTGAAGCTGCTAATAAAAAATTAAGAAGATCATCCAGAAGATGGTTGTTACCTATAAGGATTGGCATGAGATGCTCCATTTTGCTTTGCATGGGTATCATACATCCGTCTGCACTTCAATAGGGATAACCCCATTCTCTCTTGTGTATGGTATGGAAGAAGTGCTTCCTGTTAAGGTTGAGATTCCCTCTTTGCGCGTAATAATGGAAACCAAGTTGTCAGAGGCTGAATGGATTCAGAACAAGTTTGACCAATTGAATTTGATTGAAGAAAAGAGAATGAAGGCCTTATGTCATGGTCAGTTATATCAGAAAAGAATGAAGAAAGCTTTTGATACAAAGGTCAAGCCTCATGAGTTTAGAGAAGGCGACCTTGTGCTCAGAAAGATCATGTCTTTTAATGCTGATTCTAGGGGCAAGTGGGCATCCCAATTATGAAGGCTCGTATGTTATCAAAAAAGCCTTCTCTAGTGGTGCATTGATTCTTGAAACTATGGATGGTGAGGAGTTCCCATGTCCCATGAATGCTGACGCAGTCAAGAAATACTTCGCCTAAAGAATAAAAGAACAACTTGCTAAGTTGAAAACTCGAAAGGGTGGCTTAGGCAAAAAACAGCGTCTTGGTAGGCTGAAAACCTGGAAGGGAGGTCTAGGAAAAAGTTAAAGACAAACAAAATAAATTTTTCACGGTAGGTTATAAACCCGCATGGGCAACCTAGGCAAAAGTTAGGGATTTCCTGGCAAGTTAATGCGTTAGACAAGACTTGATCATTGAAGCAACAATCTTCTCGAATTCTCATCACACTTCAATTGTAGCCTCTGCTTAAGAGTTCAAAGTTGTTAGGGAGAATAATGGTCATTGTAATTCAACGTACCTTTTCCATGTATTTACCATTTTCCAAAACTTTGTAATCATCCATGGAGTCACGCCATTTGCAGACTACCATTCTATTAATAAAATTTGAGCATTTATCCAATTCTTTGTAGTTCTTATTTTATTCTGTTTATAAAAATTTCATTTATTATTGATAATAATTTTCAAAACAAAAAGACTTAATAATAAAAACATATTTTTGAAAATAATTTGCAAATTACTTTTTACTTCAATTATGTGGTTCAAGTGGGACAAAAGTAGTGGTTCCAAGGATGGGCGAGCTCTGAAGTTTTGAAAAAGATCCCCTAAGAAGTATCTTGGGTTACTCTTGATGATATATGCATAGTCCACTTGTGCTTGTTGGATTTCATACCAATTGATATGTGGTGTGGTGTTGGGTTTGTGATCCCATTTTCCCCAAATAAGTCCTGGTTCAGATTTTCCCCAAGTTGTTATATAGTTTTGAGTTTAGGGGGGTTTGATACCTTTATCCCATATTCCCCAGTCAGGTCTTGATGGGGATTTCTTTAGATGAGTGTGATTCTATCCCCATCTAGATTGTGATCGAGCGGAGATTGTAAATAATATGAAGCCTTTGCTCATTTGATGGAGTTCTTTCTCCCTTTGTATGTTGAGAATTGATGTAGAATCTCTTACAGAGCATTGTTCTCTCCTATTATCACATTGTGGTTGTTGTGTGCTTCCAGGTAGCCATACAAAAGAAGTATCGTTTTCTAAGAAGTGTTGAGACAACTGTCAATATTTTGGGTTTTCTCTCTCCAAGTGTTGAGTTTGATTTAAAATTCCCATAATTTTGACTTCTTGCTGTGATGTTAACTTCTTAATTCCCCGGAGGAAGCAAAAATGTGCTTCCTTCTAAAGTTGTTATTCCCGTGAAGTTTCGTAAGTTCTCCCCATAGAAGTTTTCACAACCACTATCCTTGATATTAAAGAATGTGTTTGGGCTCCCCTCAATGTGGCAATTTTTTCCTAGCAAAGTCAGTACGACATCCTCAGTTGAAGTCTCAATGATGTGGCATTGTTTTCCCTAGCGAAGTCTGTATGATATTCCCCGGTGAAGCCTAGAGAAGGGTGTTATATCCTTGCAACTGAATTGGTTTATTGCTATCTGATTTTTCTTTGATTATTTTTCAAACCATGTTTCTTCCCAGTGAAGTTAAGCCTTGAAATAGGATTTTGTTTCCTCAGTTGGTGCTTACTCTCTTATGGAATCTCCATCCTTGATGTGATTTAGCCGAGTGTTATCTCTACCTAAGTTTGGTTTTGTCTGGTTATCCCCATTGCAGTATGGTTGTTTTGTCAGCATATACATTCATACATATCATGCATAACTGAATTTAAATTCACTGCTCATTTGCATTCGTTGATGTTTTTGTTGGCATATTATCTTCTTTGCAGAGTTATGTTATCCTCTCTCCAATAGAGCGTCAACCTTAAGCAGGAAGTGTATATCCTTTCATTTTTCCCACTGAATTATCCCTCATAGAAGAATTTTTCTTTAGCCTTCCTACCCATCTCGTTATCTGGATGGAATTTGATCCCCATTTGAGTTTATTCCTCATTGGGTGGTGTTTTGGTTGACTGTTTCACTCTGGTTTATTCCTAGTTTGAATTTTTGTCCGGACAACAGTATTATTTTGATCCCTGTAGGTTGTGAGCCCTGGATTGGGAATGTGCATTTATTTTGCACGTGAAGACTTTTTCCCCTCAACAGGAATGTGTTGGTATTTCCCCATGAAATCAAGATTCATTTCCCTGTAGTGTTATCCTAACAACAAGTGGCAGTCTATTTATTTGAGCAACATGTACTTCCCCAATAAGTCTATTAATGCAGGGAAGTTCGTTTTACTCTGATGGATGGTAGTCTCTTTGTCATGGGAGATAGTTCGTTATTGAGGTTTTAATCCGATGGATGATAGTCTCTTTGTTACGGGAGATAGTTCATTGTTGATGTTTTACTCTGATGGATGGTGGTCTCTTTGTTACGGAAGATATTTTGTTGTTGAGGTTTTACTCCGATGGATGGTAGTCTCTTTGTTATGGGAGATAGTTTGTTGTTGATGTTTTACTCTGATGGATGGTTGGTCTTTTCAGTATGACAAAGACAATTTATTGAAAGATTCTTATAGTTTTTTTACCCTTTTCAAGTGATGTCTTGATTAAAGAAGAAGTTGAGACTCGTTCTAGGTGGAATACTAGAATTTTGGGAAACTAGTCATTGATCTATGTTTTTTCTACCTTCATCCTTGAGTTGGTAGTCCATCGTCGTTCATATTCGGCATTTATATATTTCTCCTCATTGGACTTTACTCCAATAAAGTTGAGTTGTTCCCAGCCATAAGTGTTGATGTTAACCCTTTGTTCCCAACGATAAACGCTGATGTCAAACCCTTTGTTCTCGGTCATAAGTGATGATGTCAATCTTTGTTCCTATCCATAAGTTATTATGTCAACCCTTTGTTCCTATCCATAAGTGTTGATGTCAATCTTTGTTCCTAACCATTAGTGCTGATGAAAATCTTTGTTCCCAACTATAACTGCTGATGTCAACCATTTATTCCCAGCCATAAGTGTTGATGTCAATCTTTGTTCCCGACCATAAGTGCTGATATCAACCCTTTATTCCCAGCCATAAGCGCTAATGTCAAACCTTTGTTCCCATCCATAAGTGCTGATGTCAACCCTTTGTTCTCAGCCATAAGTGATGATGTCAATATTTGTTCGCAGCCATAAGATCTAATGTCAATCTTTTGTTTCTAGTCATAAGTACTGATGTCAATCATTAATTTACTAGTCTCGATATTGATGTTTACCGTCATCTCTGGACCAATATTATCTTACAGTTTCTGTTTGTATCCTTCAGGTTCGTAGTTTCTGATCCCCTGTGAGTCGATGTTACTCTCATTTTTGCTATCTCCTCTATGAGAGGGTAGTTCACGGTTATCTATCGGTCGTTGTTATCCATTGCTTTTTCCTTCTTTATTGAGTTGATGATACTTTGTCTCCTCTTTGGGCTTTACCCCATTAGAGTTGAGTCTCCTTTTCCCCAGTAGAGTTGATTTTTCCTCCAATGGAATTGAGTTTCTTTCCCCCATTCGAGACAGTAATCCTTTCTTAATGGTTACCTCCTTGATAGTTTGTTGCTTGCATTGTTAAGAGTTTCTGTTGTTGAAATCTTACTATGCATTTGGATTCGTTGATCGCGGTTTTGGCTTTACCTGTTTATAGCCACCCCCAAAGCCGTGTTATTCCCTAGGGATTTACTTTCCTGGTGGAACTTTCTTTTTGGTCCATTGTTTTTTATTTTCTGCTTCCTCAGTGGTGTTCTGTGTCACCTTTAAAGTTGATCATTTGCATCCATAATCATAAACATTGCATGGCTTCTTAGGGCCAAAAATAGGGTTTGTTTTGTATTAAAGTATCTTTAATCGCGTCGAGACGAAGATTTTAACCTTTGTATCTCCGGATATAAGACACTTAAATAAGGGCAGATGTTATACCCCAATTTTCCCCTAAGATCTCTCATTATTTCATTTTATCAATACATCAAGATCATACACTAGGGTTGGTTCTATCTTTTCACTTCATCCTATCTTTAAGTTTTCTCTTGAGGGATCACCAAGCATCTTGAATTGTGTATCTTGAACATGTGTTCTTTTAAATAACATTAAAATATGTATATATGTTTCTTTGAATGTTCAGATTGTAGGCGATGACACAATTTCATTCACATCACCATCTAACCTAGGGTTTGAGGGGTGGTCCTCAGTCAAATGGTTCTTCAATGAATGGCAAGAGCTCAAGCTTTAAGGCTATGTCTTTGATATCAATTTTTTGTTTGTTCAAAGAGCTCTCTCACTTTATTTAGGTCAGGTTTCCTCAAAGTTGGTGGTGGTATTCATCAAGAAGATTCATAGGTTCATGTGTTTATTTCCATGTCTTCTTCAACAAGTTTCATTGATACTTTAGTTCCATCTTTGAGTGTGCTTCAATATAACATTATTTTAAGGCCTATTGTGATTCATCATGCTTTATTTTTCCAAGGAAGTTTAAAAAGATTCAAGGTTGATTCAACAAGTTTCACCTAATTGAGCAAGTGCTTGATTCAGTGATCACAAGTGCATAACTCTCTCAATTTTCAATGTTTTGAGTTGGTTCTTTTTGCTATGGGTTCTTATCATCATCTATAACAACTTCTCTTCACATGACAAGATCCAATTGTGCAAGAAAAATCATCAAAAGTTGAAAGAGGTTTCAAGTCATTTTGACACTCTCTGAGCTATGGTTTATTGACTTCCAAGGATCATATCTTGCTCATTTTTTGAGATTTTTGATTGATTCCAAAGCCATGATTCTCTTTAAAGGGTCCTTAACAAGTTCTCCTCAGGGATCTAAGACTAATTTTGAAAAGAAGATCACTTATGGTTGAGAAAAATTACAAGTCTCTTTGAAAAGCCGTTGAATCTTAGGGTTTGACTTCAAATTATCATAACTTGGTCAATTTTTATCTCCTCAATCCCATTATTTTTTCACATTAATCTTTAGGATGTATAATGCAACTTTGTTTCAGTATGCAAGACTTGAAAAATGCTAGGAAAGTTGTTGAAGAATTGAAAAGATTATAGGTCTTTTGTGAATTTTCTCAAATTCGTTCACCATCTTCCAAAGACCATAACGCTTTCAATTTTTTAATGATTTTTGAATGATCTCAATTCCATAATTCAATTCAAGAGGTCTAGTTCATCTCATCTTTAGATATCAAGACCAAATTTTTAGTGGAAGGTCATGTAATTTTGAAGAACATTATAGGTCACTTTGGAGTTCTATACTTAGAAATTTTTCTAAGCATGAAAATCCATGTGTTTCTCACAAATTCAAATGGACATAGCTTTTAGCTCAAGCATCCAAATTCTACCTTTCTTGGGAAATTATGAAGTTTGTAGTGAGATATTTCCATTGCAAAAAGAATGAGATCATAAAGCTCCATACATTGTGTTCCTCATGGCTGCAAAGTTGGTACCATAAAACTGATTTTGTCAAAATAGTCAGATTGCAAATTGATTAGTGTGGTCTCTAAACACAAATTTATCGCGTGTTTGATGTTTAAACATGATTAACTAAGTTTACTGAAGGGTTTAAATCATCAAAATGCAATAAATGGTTGAGTTTTGACAACTTACAAGTCACACTTTATTCATGATGCAGGTGCACACGAATTCCCCTCATACTTGATCATTTCTCTCACTTTTTGTTTCCATCATGATCAGCTATAAATAAGGATCATCCCTCACTCATTTCCCAAGCTTTAGAGAGATAGAAAACCTTTGTCAAACTTCCTTCATACCTCACAATTATTTAACTTCGAATTTGATTTTAGAGCATTTTCAATCTAATTTCTTTGTTCACTCTTTATCCTTGAACTTCACTAAAGCTAACAGAAGATGAACCAAGCCTTGAAGTGCTCTAAATCGTGTTATCCAAGTAAAGTTTCAGAGTACTGAAGTTGAGCTTCAAGAGGTAGTTTCCTCCATCAATTCTCTCCAAACTTGTTACTACAATGTAGCTCTCATCACTCTGCTACTCATAGAATTGCTGCTTTTTAACTGGAAGTGAATTTTGCTCATGAATTTTTAAATCCCTTTTCAATTGTTTCCTCATGTTTTTTTTCCAAATCGACTAAGTTGTGGTTAATATAAGTTTTTCGCGAGGGTATCATTGGAATCGTCTTGATGAGACGAAATGAATGACACCAATCCGAGCTTCTAATTTTACATATTGAAGGACCTGCAATCCGCGTGTGGCTGGAAGTTGAAGACGATGGCATTTCATCTCTCAACCAATGATATGATGCCACACTATTTTTTCAAAATTTGTTTTAAATTAATGTTCTAGTGCTTTATTCATTAATGACCATAACATGTGCATCATGCCAGATCCCTTGGATTTGATTACTAACGCGTTTTGACAACGATCAGATGGTCCACATTATTTGGATATTATTTTTATTTTCTGATTTTTTGTTTTTAATTGTTTTAAATTTCAAAAATTCATAAATAAATTCATTTCAACTTCTAAAATTGTGAAAAAAGTTATCAGACATACTTTTGATTTTTCTCTTTCTGATTTTTATTTTTTCACAATTTTATTATGTGATTTGGTATTTTTTACGATTTTTTACTTTATTTGACTTGTTTTAATTGTTTAAAAGTACTTTTTGGTCATTTTAAATTCTGGAAAAATTATGGAAGGATCCAATGACCTCTTGACAAATATTGGTAACCTCATTTTATTTTTATTTTTTATTTTTACTATTTTTCACAAATTTTGGTTTGATTTGCTTATTCCTTTAAATTTTAAAAATAGTTTCTAACTTAAAAATATTCTGAAAAATTTTGTCAACACTTGTTGACTCATTTTTTACTTGTGGCATTTTTTTAAAGGATTTTTCTTGGGGGTTTTGATACATGTTGTGTATTTTACCAATTATTTCTTTTTAAAATAATTTAAACTTTTTATATTAAATATATTTTTTTATTGGTCCTGATTTGGAGACACTTGGGTGTTATTTTAGGACAAGTTCCTCAACCTTATTGGATCTTGGGTGTTGATAGGTTGAGAAACCAAATCCACCAAAATGGATGAATGATGTTGATGATATTTTGAAATCCTAATTTCATCTGATACATTGGTTGTACTATCATTCCCCTTTCTCTTCATCTTATCCATTTCTTATTTTTACTTGTGCTACATGTTTTTGGAGAATGATCTATATATCATTTTTCTAACATGTTGATACATAGATTGCTATTGACCGACCTCAAAATAGGTGCGACTTCTACATAAGTCCACTTACGATTTCTTAACATAGTGCTAAATTTGTCTCGATTCGAAAAATGATAATTCATGGACCAAACCTATGTTTGAAAGCCCAAGTATGTTTAATTTGAAACCTTGGATCCGATAACTTTGAAGTTCATTGTTAGGAGGCTTTGATTTTATCAATCCTCTAATGGACCTCATGAACTTTGGTCTAAGTGAATCATTTGAACATCATTGATCATATATGGTGGCTCTGAGCATTTGAAATGAATGATATTCTGGAAAAATACCAAATGAGACTTGTTATTGAGAAGCTTTGATTTTATCAATCTTCTAATGAGTTTTCAAATGCAAGCTTCAAGATGGTCATTCAACTAACCTTTTGTATTTGACTTCTAACTACTAATTCACTAACAATTAACTTTATTTTATGCCTTTATTTTGTACCTTTACTTTTATGTACCATTTATTTTAGCATTTACATTTCATGCTATTTTCCTTTTGCTCACTTGAGCATTTATCTGTATGTCATTTTATCTTTGATCACTCGAGAATTTATCTTTATGTCATTTTATTTTTGTTCACTAGAGCTTTATTTTCTTTTGAAAACACTAATAATCAACTTGAACATTAAAAAGATTTAAGATAACTTGGACTATTTGGTTACTATCCTTATAATTATGGAGTTGTGGATATCTCGGACTTAGGATTAGAAGTCTTGATACTTGGTGACCTTGATTGCTCTTGATCGTACCTGACCAGAATGGACCGTCACAGGTAGCTCGAGAAGAAGTTGAGAGTGAGGTGCGGGGCACCTGTAAGACACTCAGATGCCAAAGTGAGTTTGGGAATGAGCAAGCAAGTATGATAGTTTAGAAAGTGTTAAATACCTGACCATCTCAGAAGAGAGAGTATTTATAGCCCCCAGCGCTGGGCCAAGGTCCCCATTATTGAACCATGTTGAGGCCCAATAATGGGAAATGCCAGAGCTTACATGTGTATGGAGTCCAGCAAATGGACTCCCCCTGGTCAACTGCCCCGTGAGAATAGGGGTTGGACCCATGATTCCCAGAGGGCAGTTAAGATGACTGACATGAGGACGTGGGCCACGTTCCCCAACAGATATGTGGGGAGTTTCCCAACGGTCCCCAACTTGGGTTGTCTGTTCTTTGGGCCTTATGGTTTGGGCCTCCTATCTGAGGGGCAAGTGTAGGCCCAGTCCAGATCAGGAGCCCCCCAATTTATTGCCCTTGAGCGGAAGGGTGATGACTTAAGTTCAGCTTTCATGGCTGCAGACTTGATCGGAAAGGACGATCAGAGTCCTTCGAAAGGAACGGGTTGCTTCCCGCATGGGGGATAACCCGTTTAAATGTGTCAGGGATATTATGGGTGAACGAGTGTCGGGGATATTATTGATGAACAGGAAGTGAGTCCGAAGTGATCAGTTGCCTGCTTGAGAGGACCGTGTTAGTTACGAGGAGTCCCCACGAGATCTCTTTCGATGCAAACGTCTCCAGGGGGTTGTTTGAGATGTCAAGCATTATTTCATCCTTGAGGTAATTGAATGGATGTGCGCATCGAGAAACCCCCCGTGTGGGGCATCTGCCTCGTGGACATATGGGGATTACGCATTGGAGTCGGGGATATGCTCGTTGATCTAGAAGGGACACGTGGTTGACTGTTGAGCCACGTGGCTAATGCTTTGGGGTGCCACCCCTTCAAGGGGAACCCAAAAGGCCCAATCAAATGATGACTTTTCATGATGTACCTCGTGAGGCATGAGTCACCTATAAAAGAGGGCCCCTGGGTCTTTATTTGTCATTTCTCAAGTTCTCCTTCAACTTCTCTTGCTCGTGTGCAAAGCTATCTTTCCAACTTTCCCAGATTTGTTTCCTCCGAGTTCTTCATCCAAGTAAGTTATATCCCCTTAACAATATGTTTCTTCAACGTTTCTGGATTAAACATCTAAAATTTGCCTTGGATGGATGAATATTTGAGTTTTATGATGAACACTCATGAATATCAATGAACATTCATGAGTTCTGCGACGAACACTCATGAATGTTCATTGATATTCATTAGTTATGGCATCGGGGGAGATCTCCCTGAATAGTGGCCATGACACAGGGGAAGTTCTCCCTGGATAATAGGGAATGTCTCAGGCTTCTTACTCGGTGAGTGAAAATCCCCCATGACAACGTAATCTCCCAACAAAAACATAGTCCGCTTGAGCGTGTAGTCGAGGGCTTAGGTCGAGTTCGTCGCCCTTTCACATGATCTGCGGTGGAAGGGTGGATTTGATAATGTCGAATTCATTATTTTCCCCTGCTTTTCAGGTATAATGGCACACTCAGTCAGGTATGACATTCTGGCCGCCAACTATGAAGACGAGCCACACGGTGACGAGGACCCTCTGGCTTGGGTTTCTCCTGATCCCCGAAATAAATGGTCGTGCTTTTCTTAGGACGCGACGTGCGCTTTCGATTGTATGGAGGTATGGGCGGAAGGGGCCCCGGCCAACTGGATGCTCCAAATTCTCCACCACAACCGAAGAATATTCTTGACGTACCTGGGCAAACGCTTCCCTATGTATGAATTTGAATTTAAAGAGGCGGGGATGCGCTTTCCCTTCAATGATTTCCAAGTCAGGGTTTTCCAATGGCTTCAATTGGCACCCTCTCAACTTCAATCAAACACGCTGGAATTTATGCGAGTGTTCAAGCTCGTATGCCAGTATCTGCAGATAGAGGCCACAATGCCCCTCTTTTTCCATATCTTTCATCTCCAAAGATAATTTGTTGGAGGGGGGCAGGCGTGGGTGTCGTTCAAACATTTCAGGAAACTTTTTAGGCCTTACCTGGAGTCTGTCCGAAACTTCAAAGAGAGATATTTTGTTGTGAAGCCCCTGACGGACGCGGCCATAGATTCTCTGTATACTCGCGTGGAAGAGGTGGAGGATGGGCGTCCAGTTACCCGACTCGTGGCCAGATTTCCGCTCGAGTGGCAATGGAAGCACTTCGAGCAAAGGCCCGAATATTATGCTGTGAAGCCCGAGGACTTGGACGCTCACGACTAGATTTTGTATGAGAAGTTGTCGGCCTATGTCAAGAGTTTCTCCCCCGCGAAGTGTGTGGATAAGAATAATAACCTCTTGTTCGACAATGAGGGGGGGTATCTTTTAGTAAATAGGTTGGTCAGCACAAAGGCCCTGCTCGAATGCTCCTCAAACGGGGAATCCATGAGGCTCTTAGGTAGGGGGTGTAGCCCTGACGGTTAATTTTGCTCATCTTTATGCGGGAACATACTCACACTATTTTTCGTTCTCTAACTTGACCTAACAGTTCCTTTTGATTGCAGGTCAAATGGCTTCCCTTTCTGAGTGTTTGTTGAAGTTGAGGCCCAATAATGCGTCCACCTCCGGGCCAAAGAATAGAGTCACCCAACTCATGGAACAGGCCAAATCTGCGGGTCATGCCAGTGGTTCCCCCTTTTCATCAAAAAATCAGGTTTCCTCTGGCGAGCCCGAGGCGAAGAGGAAACGTGTGAAGAGTGCCGAAGGCATAGTGCCCGAGGGTGACAAAGTGCCCGCGGGGGTCTTCGTGTTACCTCCTTGCTATCTAAACTGCGATCTCTTCAATGGGGAGAGCTCATTCGGCATGCACAAGGAGGAGAGGGAGGCGATCTTGTCCGAGGATAAGGAAGTTCGTCGAAAGAATTTGGCCAAGGATGTGGCCGCCATAATAAGAGTACTCGAGACAGCTCTTTCGCTGAATGATGAGGCTGCAAGCTCTCAGGCCTCTCTCGATGCAGCCTATGCTAAGATTCAAAAGATGAAGGCCAAGAATGAGAAGTTAAAGTGCGACATCCTTGACCACGAGTTAAAGTTTGAAGCCCAAGTTCGACTTCTCAAGGATCTAAATGAGTTGAGGCCTCAACTGGAGGCCGCTACTAAAGAGAACGAGTGTCTGGTCACCCGCACGAAGGAGTTGGAGGGGATCACTGCCCCGAGCGAGGATGAAACCGATGAAGAGAAGGGCATGGCGTCTAGGGCAGAGTTGATTGATCGTATCTGAGTGCTCGAACAAGACGACATTGATACCATCGACAATGGTTTCAACACTGCTGTTGAGCAGCTGAAGATCCTGAACCCGAGGGTTGAGATGGTGGTTGAAGAAGCAGGTCGGTTCAACCAAGTTATTGATGGGAAGATATTTTATCCCCCTGAGAGTAGTGACGGGGAAGAATAAGTTTGATTATTTTTTAGGGCCTACGTGCCCGTTCTCATTTATTTCGTTTTTGTGGCCGTCGTGCCTAACTTGTAATTATTGTGAACAATGTCGGCCTTCGTGGTCGACATTTTATAATTGTGTTGCTTTGCTTTGATGCCTATGTTCTTGCTGATGTTAGCTTATTATTATTTTGTTCGTCGTTGTTTTTGACTTATTTATTTCGTGAATACTTCGTAAACTCCATGGAGGCCGGTGTTCGACCTTTGTTATGGCCGACACAAGTTTACACAGAAGTTCTTGTTCTTCACGTGGAGATGTATGCTCGACCCTAATATTTTTCGGCACATGTTGAGATGTGTCGAGGGTGCGGATCCGGGATCCACGGGACGAGCGTATGACTGCGGTCGGGATCCTACGCTCGTGGCGTGAACTACACATCGCGAGCTGGGTGTTCTTCCATGTTGGGGTACTTCGACAGTAGAGCTCGATCGAGGTGTCCCTATCGGGACAAGTTGTTTCTCGTCAAAATGAACAACCTTCTGCCTTTTGCTGGTTTGGAGGCGGCGTCTGTACCTAGACACGCCTACGTGGTCGAGCTCATCCCTTCGTTGGTTGGATAGGACAAGTCAGCAGCCAATGCCCCTAGTGGGTGAGGGACTTAGCTATAATATTGCTTTAGCTTCACAGCATCCCAGGGTTGAGGTAATGGTTCTCCATTTAGTTTCTCGAGGTAATATGCTCCGGTTCCCGTATCTCCTTGGACGCGGCACGACCCCTCCCAATTTACGGCTAGCTTCCCCTCGCGGGAATCTTTCTGGTTTCTTTGCAAGACTAGGCTACCGACCTAAAATTCGTGCTTTATGACTTTGTTGTCATGGCGTAGGGCTACCTGCTATTTTATCATGGCCTTGCAAAGAGCTGCTCCTGATCAGATTTCCTCTACTAGGTCGAGCTCATCTCTGAGGGCCTTGTCGTTCATCTCCTCGTCGAGGGGCATTTCAGTTCGCCTAGATGGCTCTATGATTTCTACCAGGATGACGGCCTCATTGCTATAGGTCAGTCGGAATGGCGTCTCGCCAATCGTCGAATGGGGCGTTGTTCGGTAAGCCCATAGAATGTCGTGTAGTTCTTTGACCCATCCCCTTTTGGCTTTGCCTAGCCTGCATTTGAGTCCTTCCAAGATGACCCTATCTGCGGCTTCGGATTGCCCGTTGGTATGGGGGTGCTCGACCGAGGTAAAATGCTGCTTAGTGCCGAGTTTGGCAACAAAGCTTTGGAAACATTGGTCGGTGAACTGTGTGCCATTGTCCGTGACGAGCGCTTGTGGTATCCCAAACCGAGCGAGCATGTTTCGTTTGTAAAAATGGAGAATGTTGTGCGAGGTGATTTTTGCTAGGGCTTCAGCCTCTATCCATTTGGTGAAATAGTCTACGACCACGATGAGGAATTTGTTTTGGTATGTCCCTTGGACAAACAGTCCGAGGATGTCCATTCCCCACCAGACAAATGGCCATGGAGACGATAGCGTATTTAGCTCGTGCGGGGGAGAGAGGTGCATGTCAGCATGTCTTTGGAACTTGTCGCACCTCTTGACATGCTCTTTGGCATCTTGTTGCATGGTCGGCCAGTAGTACCCTGCTCACAGCGCCTTTCGCGCTAGGGACCTTCCGCCCATGTGCTGGGCGTTAATTCCTTCGTGGATTTCCCGTAGTATCTCAGGGACCACAGATTCTTCTACACACTTCAAGAGTGGGATGGAGAGAATGCTCGTCGTTTGGTCGCGGCTGCCTCCCTTTGGTCTGGAGGAAGTTCTCCTTTCGTTAGAAAATTGAACACCGGGGTCATCCAGCATGAATCGTCCCCGATTGCGTTCACTTCGAGTAGAGCCGTGGTCCTTATAATGCTCGGGCGAGATAAGGACTCTTGTATGACTGATTTGTTTCTGCCCTTCTTCCTCGTACTCACGAGCTTAGAAAGTATGTCGGCCTGTGTGTTTTGTTCGCATGGTACGTGTGTAATTTCTGCTCGGTCAAACTTTTTCATATGTTATTTGACCAAGTTTAAATATTCAATGAGGTTGTTGTTCTTAGCCTAGTATCCCCCTTTAACTTGAGACGCGACAAGTTGGGAATCAGTGAAAATTTGCATCTCACGAGCGCCCAAATCCTCGGCCAGTCTTAGACCTGCGAGCAAAGCCTCGTATTCTGCCTGATTGTTTGAGGTCAGAAAGGAGAGAGTGAGCGAATGTTCGATCACGATGCCTTCCTCGTTTTCGAGGAGGATTCTTGCTCCACTCCCAGTTGAGCTGGATGCTCCATCCACAAAGATGGTCCATTTGTGCTCCTTCCCTGCAGGGGAGTTGTGAGTGGTCATCTCCGCGACGAAGTCGGCCAGAGCCTGGGCCTTTAGGGACTTCCTGATTTCGTACTGGATGTCGAATTCCAAAAGCTCCAAGGACCACTTTAGCATTCGACTTGCTATGTCTGGTCGGCCTAAAGTTGTCTCACGGGCTGGTCTGTTCATACAACGACCGTGTATGTGAGGAAATAGTGTTTGAGCCTTCTCGCTGCATTGACTAGGGCCAAAACCACCTTCTCATTCTGTTGGTATCTGACCTCGGGTCCATGAAGCGCTTTGCTCGTGAAATACACCGGTTTTTGACCGTCAGGAGTCTCGCGAATGAGGGCTGCACTGACGGCTTTGACGGAGACGACCAGATATGGGAATAACGTCTCCCTGTTGAGTGGTCGTGATAATACGAGCGACTATGAAAGGATCTGTTTGAGGTGGAGGAGGGCTCGTTCGCATTCCTTGGTCCACTCAAAAGCTGCCTCCTTGCGCATGAGTTTGAAAAATGGCAGGGCATGTTGAGCGGATTTCGTGACGAAACGAGAGAGTGAGGCGAGCATACCATTTAGGACTTGTATGGATTTTTTGGAATTGGGTGTAGGGAGGTCGAAGAACAACCAACACTTGTCGGGATTAGCTTCGATTCCTCGTTCTGTTAGGTAAAAACCTAGGAACTTGCCCACCTTAACCCCGAAGGTGCATTTCTCGTGGTGGAACCTCATTCTACATTGCCTTGCTTAGTCAAAGACTTTTCTGAGATGAGTAGCGTGGTCGCTGTCTACTCGAGATTTTACGATCATGTCATCCATATATACGTCTAGCATATCTTCGATCTCGTTGCGGAAGACTTTGTTCATCATCCGTTGGTATGTTACTCCCGCGTTTTTCAGACCGAAGGGCATTGTGTTGTAGTAATAATTTCCCAAGCTGGTCATAAAGGAAGTGTAGTGTTTGTCGCTCATTGCCATTGGGATTTGGTTATAGACCGAATAGGCGTCCATGAAATATAAAATTTTATAGTCGGCCGAGTTGTCGACCAACATATAAATATTAGGCAAAGGAAATGCATCTTTGGGGCATGCCTCGTTGAGATCGGTATAGTCAACACGCATATGCTATTTTCCATTATTCTTTTTATCGAGTTCAACATTTGACAACCAGGTTGAATACCGGGCTTCAAAAATAAAATTTGCCTCTAGGAGCTCTTTTACAGCTTTTTCAGCAGCCTCCGTTTTCTCAGGGGACTGCCTATGCCTATGTTGTACTACTGCCCTAACAGCTGGATCAATTGTGATTTAATGACAGGCGACCTCGGGGTCAAGAACGGGCATCTTCGCGGCACTCCAAGCGAACAGATCTGCTTTCTCCCTCAAGAAGGCCTTGATTTACTTTCTCTCCAGGTCGGGGAGTCCAGTTCCGATCTTCACCCCTTTGTTCGGGTCTTCACCGAGAGGGACGAGCTCGAAATCCCCATCCGAAATTGGTCAGAGGAGCCCCTGCTCGCCATTGGGTAATTCATCTTGGTCGAAGCGGGTGTCTAACGAGATTGAGTCGACCTTAAGATGAGCCCTCTGCACTTCTTCCTTGGTGGGTTGTGGCTCTGACTGCTGTGGCTCTGGTCGTGCTGTTGCAGCCCTCTTGGCGGGCCGTGCCCCGGTGTCGACTGCGCTTTGTCACTTGGTTGCCGTATTGAAGCATCTTCAGGAAGCCGCTAGGTCGCCCTGGATGGTGGCGACGCGTGCCCTTTTTATGTAGAACTTCATCTTCAGATCGACGGTGGAGGGCACCGCAGCCAGCTCTGCCAGTGTCGGTCTCCCAAGGATGCAGTTGTAGGCAATTGATGACTTGGAAGCGCACCTTGACTTTCCTGGTGGCAGTATCTTCTCCGAAGGTGACCATGAGCTCCACGTACCCCCATGACTTGGAGGTCGAGCTATTAAAGCCCTGCAGGTCAGACCCCACATATGGTGAAAGGTGAGAGTCGTCGAGCTGTAGGGTTCTGAAAAGCTGGTTGTACATCACGTCGACTGAACTTCCCTCGTCGACCAGGATGCGATGAACATCAAAGTTAGCCATTCTCGCCATGATCAGAAGAGGGTTGGCTGAATTGGGGGCCCCTCCAGGCAACTCCTCGAGGTAAAAGGTGATTGGCTCCGATCTGCCCTTAACCCTCTCGAAGGTCACCATTTGCGGGGGGGGGGGGGGGGGGGGGGGGGGGGGGGGGGGGGGCACATCGACCAGCTCGTCCAGCTTCCTCTTTGCTGAATTTATAGTTAAGTCATTAAACCCTCCACCATTTATGACCATGGCAAAGGGGAAGCTTTCCCACCTGCTGTGCATCGACAGAGGCTCTTCCATATGTCTAAGGACGTAGAAGTCCTCCGATATCGTAACGGAGAATGCTGTCTGAATGGGAACTGACTCGTTAGATGGTCAAGCAACCTCCTCTATCTCCCTTCTTTTGCGGGCCTCTCGACGGGGGGCGTTGCCGCGCTGATATTGCGCGAGTCTTCCCCATTTTATGAGGGTCTCAATAGCATCCTTGAGATAGACACAATCTTCAGTCAAGTATCCATGGCTCCGATGATATTGGCAGTATTTGCTCCAATCTGCCCCGGGCTTAGCAGAAGTGGGGCGAGGACACTTGACGCCGTCGTCCTTGAAATCCGTGTTCGCACACTCCACCAAAATGCGCTTGCGGGAAGTCATTAGCGGAGTGTACTCAGTAAACTGCCCAGAGGGTCCTCTTTGCTCACGAGGGTCTCGGGGTTTGTCATCCCTCCTCTTTTCACCAGTTCATCGAGGAGGGCCGGAGTCTTGTTGTCGTGGATTACTGGTTGATCCACGATTCCTAGGGTCCCGGGCCCTATTGGCCGCTTCCCTCTCCTTCTAGTCCATGTATGCTCTGGTTTTCTCTAGGAGGGTATCGAATGTCTGGGGCGGTTCGATGCCAACGACCTTTCTAAATTTTGTGCCCGGGAGGAGTCCCCTCTCGAGCAGGTATCTCTTCATGTGATCGGCGAAGGGGACCGGGATGGCCTCTCGGTTGAACCGATCAATAAATACCCTCAGGGTCTCATCGTGTCTCTGGACGATAGCCTCGAGGGCTGCTTCAGTCTTTGGGTGCCGATGTGAAGCAGTAAACGAACTGATGAATTGGTTCTTTAAATTTTTCCAGGAGGTGATTGACCCCGGGGCGAGACTCTTGTACCAGTCCATCGCAGATTTCCTTAAAGTTTTAGGGAACAAACAACATTTGATTGGTCCCCCGACATTGTGGTAATGCAGCATTGCTTTGAACCCATCTATATGGTCGACCGAATCGGCAATAGCGTCGTACTCCTTCAGACGGGGAGGCTTCTCCATGCCCGAGGGAATGGACACCTCTACGATGTCTTGTGACAAGGGACCGCGGGGGTCGTCTTCATCACTCTTGTCAGGCGAGCGAGAAGGAGATCTGTTGTAGTGGTGGTTATGATGGCGGTCCTGGTTGCGTGGAGAATTCCTCGGGCGGTATGATTGTTTTTTATTTCCCCTGCTCCTGTCTCGAGGGGGTCTCTGCTCTTGATGCGGGGGGATGTGATCGCGTCTCCCTGTATCGATGGGTTGGTCCCTCTCCAATGTGGGGCGTCGCCCTATTGGTCGGGGAGAGGGACTTTAAGAGGCGTTCCTGCTGCGTCTCCACGGGGGAGATTGGGGATGTTCCTCTATATGGCGAGGAGGAGGGGAATTGGGCCTCCAATGTCTTCTGGGGGATCTTCGAGAATCTTCGAGTGCCCTCAGTCTTTCTCCTTGAGAAAAGATCAAATAATTCATTTGGTTTATCACCGCGAATAATGCCCAGGTCGTGGCATCTGCTCCGACGGGAATGGGGACCTCCCAAAACTGGGCGGGTTGGTAGTTCTGAGGATGTGGCCGATCGTCTTCAAGTCGTCGAGGTAGTGATGATGATCAGGAAGTTGCTATGTCTCTATAGTCTGAAGGACAAGGCATATTAATGGTGGGAGCCGTGTTGTGGCCGGCAGTACCAGCATTGTCGAGGCCGACATTATTGTCAGTGATGTTGTTGTTGACATCGGTGATGCAGACGTTCATGTTGTTTTCTGCTGTTTGATCAGCCATGACAATCAGAAGAGTAATTTAGCTTTAGTCTTGAGTAAATGGAAGACGAGGAAGCAAGTTTCCCACAGACAGCGCCACTGATCGTACCTGACCAGAATGGACCGTCATAGCTAGCTCGAGCAGAAGTTGAGAGTGAGGTGGGGGGGGGGGGGGTACCTGTAAGACACTCCAATGACAAAGTGAGTTTGGGAATGAGCAAGCAAGTATGAGAGTTTAGAAAGTGTTGAATACCTGACCCTCTCAGAAGAGAGAGTATTTATAGCCCCCAGCGTTGGGCCAAGGTCCCCATTATTGGATCACGTTGAGGCCCAATAATGGGAACTACCAGGGCTTACATATGCATGGAGTCCAGCAAATGGATCCCCCCTGATCAACTGCTCCGTGATAATAGGGGTTAGACTTGTGAGATGGGGGGGGGGGGGGGGGGGGGTACCTGCAAGACACTCCGATGCCAAAGTGAGTTTAGGAATGAGCAAGCAAGCATGAGAGTTTAGAAAGTGTTAAATAACTGACCCTCTCAAAAGAGAGAGTATTTATAGCCCCTAACGCTGGGCCAAGATCCCCATTATTGGACCATGTTGAGGCTCGATAATAGGAACTTCCAGGGCTTACGTGTGCATGGAGTCAAACAAATGGACCCCCCTGGTCAACTGCTCCGTGAGAATAGGGGTTGGACCTGTGAGGTGGGGGGGGGGGGGGGGGGGGTACCTGCAAGACACTCCGATGCCAAAGTGAGTTTGGGAATGAGTGTTGTACCCCAAAATTTTCCCTTTCATTTCTCAAGGAATCACCCTGGATCCTCAAGTTTTCTCTCATCCAATTCCAAGCCTTGAATTATCAATTTTTCCAAGCAAACCATTCACAAGGGCAAAATGGTCATTTGCATACTGAGAAGTCTAACTTTGACTTTTGGATCAAAATCAAATCTCAAAAATCATATTTTGTTGGAATATGAAGTTTGTTTCATCAAGAATTTCAAAAGTCAAAACTACTTTGAAGAAGTCAAAATTCTAAATACATAGAATTTTTTCTAAGTATTTAAGAAAATATGACAAGCTCAGAACTTCTGACCAGATTATCACCGTAACGCTCAGCAAATTCTAGATATTCTCAAGACAGAGTTTGGTCAGAACTTCTGGGAAAGTTTTCACAAAAGCTCAGTCAGAGTTCGCCAGGGTAATTCAAAGAAGGTTAAGGAGCATGATGCAAGCTTTCTAGAAAGTCTGAAAACTCCTTCAGACCATGCTGGAGCCAGAAGATAAGAGGATCAGAAGATTGGATGCTACGCTGAAGCACAACTTCTGATCCAGAACTAAGCCTTGGTGTAGAGT
This sequence comes from Vicia faba, assembly GCA_948472305.1. Taxonomy (NCBI): domain Eukaryota; kingdom Viridiplantae; phylum Streptophyta; class Magnoliopsida; order Fabales; family Fabaceae; genus Vicia; species Vicia faba. The sequence goes on along the minus strand of OX451740.1, from coordinate 1,209,602,370 downwards.
TTCACGTTGCAGGATTTCTGGTTGTGATAAGTCTCATCATCATTTAATACTCATTTAATGCTCACAACCACCTTCTGAGTCCTTATCCAAAGGATTTTCACTACGTGTACCTCTACTGTCTTGGGATAGCAACTTTTCTACTAAGCCCATGCTTTTCTTTTTTCGTTTCCTTAATTTCTGCTGACAACCACCATGCTTGCTTCAAAAACAAGGCAGCGCTTCAGCACATGAAGGCTATATTCAACGCTTTGGTCAGAACTTGACCAAATCCTAAAACCTTATTTATACAACCTGCTGCAGACCTAAGACCAACAACTAGTTCAGCCCACGCCTGCATCCCATGATTGCACCAAACTAGCATACGAAAACTGTGATGAAAAAGCAAAGGAACAGGATGCCAAAACAGGTTCAAATCCCATTTGTCCCCCCCCCCCCAAATCATAGCAAATTCATCTATAAATACCTGGCTCCATCACACGTTCATGAGGCTAGCTTTTGAAGAGGGAGATTGGCCAAAAGAGAGAAAAGGAAGTTGTGAAACCTTCATAAAAATCCAGATTTCCCAAACAGAAGATCAAACCTTTGTTCTTCCCTTTGAATCAAAGAACTTGACATTTTCTCTTCCGTTACTCTTGCTGATTCCAGAACATCCAAAGGCAACAACTCAAAGCTCCAAGCACGCTCCAGGTTCAAGGTAAGTCTTTTTTGACTTTGCTTGTTTTTCATTCTAAACATCATTAACATGTAAATATCATAGTATTAATGTTGTATATATCATGGCATGAATAGAAAAACTATGGATCAGAACTTCTAGAATAATGCTAGGCTCAGGATTAGGATTAGAATTTCTATAGGCTGTTATGCTGGTATCCTTCTGATTTACTGTTTGATGAAAACTGATTAGATTATTGATGCGCTGATTGAGAGTTGAAATATGGCATAGAACTTCTAGTATTTTCTCACTGTTTAAGCACGCAAAACTTCTGAGTTCCCTTCACTGTTTTAACACACAGAACTTCTATGATTTTTCTCACTGTAACACACACTGAACTTCTGATGCTTACATGTTGATAACGCACTGAACTGCTAATGTTCACTCACTGGCTCAGTACAATACAGAACTTCTTATGTTCACTCTCAGTCTTAGCACGACATAGAACTTATGAGTTCTCCTTATATGTCAAATGCACTGAACTGCTGACATTTGCTCACTGTTTTAGTGTAATACAAAACTTCTGACTTATGGCCCACTGTCTAAATGCAATCCAGAACTTCTATGTCTATCCTCTAACATTTCTTACAGGACCTCAGAGTGTACCAATCCAGAACTTATGATTCTGACGCTTCCTTCTAAGTCACCACGCGACTGAATTCAGAACTTCTGATCCTTGTTATTTTCGCTTGCAGTAGCACTGTTTCTATCCTTCATTTACTTTCTTTTTCATCATTTTTAATATTAACTCCCTTTTTTATTAACATAAAAAACAAAAAAATATTTTCCTTTTAATTTATTTCCTTAAGACAAAAAACATTTTCTAAACAAGTCCATTTCTTTTTTATATTGTGCATTTCAATATGGTTGTAATAGATAATTAGGACTTAAATTCCTTGCAATCCCCATTCGTACATATGTACCCCCATCCCCTAAATAATTTAATAGCGTAGGACTTTACATTTATGCAATTTATCGCTTTCGAATGCAAATGCTAGTAATTATGGTGTGTATGACAAGATATGAAATTGATAAATAGATCGCCCCAATTAAGACTAAAATGCATGTAATCAAACACACTTGGACACTATCACACCTAGGGTGATTCCACTTGTTGCCTAAAAAATGGCCATGTTATGCATGTGGGATGTATTAGCACAAACAAATCACGAAATACAAGATCATAGTCCCTCGATGACGCTATCAAAGTTGCCTTTCAAAATGATCTTAGTCCCTAAAGGAAAAGTGCAGAGTCATCTCACAACATTGCTATTATGGTCATACGATGACCCAATGCCCGTCCCTTCACATCCAACAATGGGGCTTCTTACCAAAACAATGGTAAGATAGCAACGTCTAAAGGAGGAGGAAAAAGAACACCTAAGACCTTTTGAGTAGGTAGATTACTTTTAGTTGCTTGCTCAATTTCAAAACAAACATCCTTACTATTTTCAAAAACAATCACATACACTTTCAAAACACTTTCCAAACGTGAAATATTTTCAAAAGCTCAACACTTTTGTATGCATTCTTACGAACGAGGAGCATTTCAAAAGTATGCCTAAACGATGGCGCCTTTTCAAAATACTTTCAAAAACCACACAAAGCACTTTTTTCAAACAAAAGCAAGTGATCTAGCAAGTAATTAAGAGCCCATGGGAAACCATGGATGAAAAGGGTGCTAATACCTTCCCTTTTCATAATCTACCCCCCGAACTCAAGAAAACATCTCGAAAGGTCTTCCCCGTGCCTTTTATTCTTTCCTTATTGGATAAAAGAAAAGTCGGTGGCGACTCTTGCATAACTGCAACATTTACGAACACAAACGTAAAACACCTCAAGTCAGTTCTCCAACCGTATCACTGAACTGGCGACTCTACTGGGGATGAAGTATTTCTAAAAGTGGGGTTACCTTAGGGTTAGATCACATTTACTTGCTTACATTGTTTGATTTGTTTTCTTTACATTTTGGTTCCTTGTTTGGGTTTGTTTTAAATCATACACCCTGATTTGGGGACACCTTTTAGGTAAGTAGCAATAAACTGTGAGGGAACTGTGCGACGTATACCGACATGGTTGAAGCAATAACTACGTTGATATGGCACTTTGGTTGGTACCGGTAACCCTTGAGTCAGTCAAGGAGAGTACGAGGCTGGCGCATGGTGTCGTGAAGCATCAAATGACCTTAGAACCTTACTTGACCAACTTGGCCTTTAGGAAGTAGTGAGATAGCCGGTTTCGGTATAAAGCTGAAAATTGGTTGATACTCGATGCTACACTCATTGAGACTTAACTCCTGAGTTTTGTTCGGTTGCGAGTCAATTTCTTATTGAACGAAGCTTGTGGGAAAGGTCAGTGATATTAAGATCCCTTAGAACCCAGTTACTATTAACTAGGACAGGTTGATCCAACTAAACTTCAAGAGGGTACTTACCTACAAACCCCATGCAAGCCTAAACCTAAGGACTTGTCTGCTTCATGTGAATATGATTATTTGTATATAAACTTGCTCAACTCGCATATTTGTACATAACATCATAACATCATAACATCATAACATCATACCATAGCATTTTCAATAACCATTTCAAGGATCTCGAGGGTCTTTGATGTAGGGTCGCGTTGAACCAGACATCTATCAAAGGGCAAGAGGATTTATTTTCCTCTAATCAAACACCGTCAAAAATCAAGTACAACAAGCTTGAGTCAAAGGGCTATGACCCACTTGACACGGTGAGCTTAATTCTCGTGGAAAGACATCCACCGATACAAAGATCTCCAATCCAAAACTGTAAGTGACTACTTACCCCGCGAGATCCTTGAAAACATGCATCCACATATCATGCATCATATCATGACAGGCTTCTCCCATACAGTTCTCCTTATCTTCCTACTATTTATTTCAGTAAGATGGATATGGAACAGACTGAAAAGATCTCCAAGCTCAAAACGCTCAATTCCAACAAATGTTCCTGGCTATGGCTAAGGGGCAAGAAGACCTGAAAACTCTCCTTCTCAAAGACAAGAGGAAGAAGTCCAAGAAATCAGTAGGTATCCTGAACTTGAGAAGAAGACCTGGAGGACCAGTCAAGAGAGCTCTAGATCTTTCAACTCTGTCCAACATGGGGGATAGTCTTGAAGAAGACCACAGTCTGGAGATTGGTGAAGTCGAAGCTGACTTCTCTAAGGAACAAAATCCTCCCACTGATGACAAGTGCAAACAGTTAGAGGATCGCCTCAGTGCTATGGAGATTCAACAGATACCTGGCTTGGATTTAGGAGACATGGGTTTGGTTTCTAGAGTGGTCATCCCGCCAAAGTTCAAAATCCACACCTTTTCCCTGTACGATGGAGTCTCTTGCCCTAAGATGCACTTAAAGTCTTATGTCCTCAAGATTCAACCATACACAACTGATCCAAAGCTTTGGATCCATTTCTTCCAAGAAAGCCTGGCAGGGACTCAACTCGAATGGTTCTATCAATTGGAGAGTTCTTGCATCCATACTTGGGAGGATTTAGCTGCTGCTTTCTATGAGCAGTATCAGTACAATGCTGATCTTGCACCAACTCGTGTGCAATTGCAGAACATGACCATGGGTTCCAACGAGAGCTTCAAAGGGTATGCCCAAAAGTGGAGAGATCTGGCTAGTAGGGTGCATCCCCCTTTAACTGACAGGGAGCTGTTTGACATCTTTATGGGAACTTTGACAGGGCCTTTCTTCAAACACTTGATTGGAAGCTCCTCAGCCGGGTTCACCGAGCTAATACTGACCGGCGAAAGAGTCGAAGCTGGCATCAAAAGTGGAAAGATTCAAGGAGCTACACCTCCTGATGTTCAAAAACAACCGTACAGTGGGAAGAAAGAGTCTAATGTAGTGTCTGGTCAAAAGAGTCATCATGACCAACACATGGGGGCAGTCCTGATCTCTGGTTCTGCATCGCACCGACAACAGCAAAAGAGAAATCAACGAAGGCCAGACGAGCCCAAAAGACAGTTTAGCAACATCAACATGTCACTATCTCAAGCACTACAACACTTGTTGAGGATGAATCTGATTGCATTGATAGGACCTCATCCAAACCCCAAAACTTCTTCTCCTAACTACAATCCTAATGCAACACGTGCTTATCATTCTGACAGTCCCGGGCTTGACACTAACGATTGCTGGGCATTGAAGTACAAAATCCAGAATTTGATTGACGCCAAGGAGATCCAGTTTGATCCTCCAGAGACTCCGAACATGATCACTACTCCTATGCCAAGACATTGAAAGAGGCTTCTGTTCATTTTGAATTTTCAAGTTGTAATTTCTCTTTTGTTATTCAAACAATTATCTATCAATGTCAAACTTTGTTTCATTAATGCATTGCATATGTTTGTCTTGATTTGGTCCACTCATTTTCATTACATTTTCTACTTTCTTCATGACATTTAACTCTTGCTAAAAGTTACAAGCCTTTAGAGGGAGAATGACGAAAACAATGCCATAATCTCATACATTATGCTTTTGAACAGACCTTGCTGACGATGTACATGTGTTTTTTTCAAATCCTAAACGCTGGAGTTATAAGGAAGATAATCCCTAGTCAACCCCTTCGAGCCAAAGAAGTAGAAGTTTTCAGTTTTAACAAAAATTGAAACCTTTAATCAAAACCTAGGGCAGGGTAGTCTCTCAGTTAATTCAAATGCGCGTTAAGCCGCAAACTCTCATCTCGTAATACAATGAATGACATCAAAAACATTCCTCTAAAATCAAAATATGGTGACGGTTACCTATCACATAGGCAGTCACTATTTCTCAAAAAAAAAGGAAAAGCCCACTAAGTCAAAACCTACAAAGGAGACTTGAGAAAAACTAAGGCATCCCGCTGACTGTAATCTCAAAACAAGAACAGTAAGGAAAAAAAATTAGGGATAACAAATAAAGTAAAAAGAGGTCACTACAAATCCTCAACAACATGAAAAAAAATGTTGCAAGAAATGACTGCTTTCCGACAAACTTAATCTGTCTGAACCATCACCAAAATGTCATTCCAGACTCAATTGGAGTTCAAGCGCACAATTAACTGAGTTTAGGACTGAAGAACATCACGAAGAGCGGGTGGGTACAAATATACTTTGAGCCTTTATCCTTTGTTTCTTAAACCGTGAACCAAGCCACATTACAACCCTTCAAAAGTCCTAATTGAAGCATGGGTTAGTTCGAAAGCATACTGTTACAAAAGGTATCCTGACTCCTATAAGGCTTTACTCAAAATCCAAAGTTGAATTACAAACTTCTTTACTTTCTAAAAATGCATTTTTCAAAACTTCAAGACAAGCATAAACTTTGCATTACTTGAATATCACTGTTTACATATGGCTATTTGTTTGACAGTGGAGAAATTCACACAATGAATATCCAGTGAACGAAAGCTCTCTTAGTGAACAAAATCAATTCAAGAAGGATGACACTTCCATTGACAAATCTCCTATCAACAGGGGGACATGACATGTCACTATCCAGCACATCTGGGGCAGTCCAGTCAAGATTCCAAGAAACCTCTCAAGAATTGCAGAGTAACCAGAGGCAAGTCTCCATCTCCGTCACTTGGGGCATTGAACGTCAATCCCGACAAAGGGTTACGTACAGTCAAACATTTCCAGGAAGTGCCACAAACACTCGCTACTAGGGGCAGTGATAAATCTCCCAAAATCCTTCTCATAGGATGATTCCCCAGCAAGAGTTTAATCTTTGAAAACCTTTCACCAGCTGAAACAACCTCAACAGTCCTCGAAGACTTTCCCCAACGAAGTCGTCACCTCTCTAGCAGACTTGCAACAAGGTCTATTTCCACAACAAACTACAAATTCTCCAGTTTGAGTTTTCCTATCCAAACTACAACAAATCAAAGGACCACAACTCCCTTTCCCCTGTAGACTACTCTACAATCCCCAGCGAGTTACTATGAAACCTGGACCCGACCAGATACTAGTTCAACTTCGACCCCAGTAGAGCAACGGACAACCGAGACTCCTGAACTCTTTTCCCAAGTAGGAATAAAAATTCTCCCCACAGAGTTTTCAATATTCCCCAGCGGAGTTCTCCTCAAACAACAAAGCAGGAATCCCCAGTGGAAACATTCTAAGCAAAGTTTGAAGACACACCATCTCTTCAACAACAGTCCAGGATTTAACGACTCCCCAGCATTTGTCAAGGATCTATTTTCCCAGACAAAAATACATTCATTTTACATGTCGCATTTCATACATCCTATTTGCATACATGATAAAGTGAATACGACACAATCTCATTTATTTTGATAACATCATGACATTATTCATTTCATGCATCACGACATTGCATACAACTAACATTCTACCTTTTTTAGGAAAGATCGATCAACAGATGGCTACCATCAACCTTTTCAAGTTCCAAATTAATACCTGCAACAAGCTGGGAAAACTATTTGTGGATGACTGATTGTAGATTAATACCTGTAACAAGCCAGGAAAGCTATCTACATGAAGAGATTGAAGATTAACACTTGTAACAAGCCAGGACAACTATGTTTCTTTCTCAGGTCAGAGATTAATACCTGAAACCAGACAGGACAACTATCTACTTGACCATCATGAAGCAACCCTACACCGGTTCCATCTCTTTCCAAAATGCATTTTTACATGGACTCATCATCAAGCGACCCTACATAGGTTCCTTCTCTTTCCAAGATGCAGTTTTACACGAACTCATCATCAGGAAACCCTACACAAGTTCCTTCTCTTTCCAGGATGCAGTTTTACACAGACTCATGATCAAGCAACCCTACACAGGTTCCTTCCATTCCCAAGATGCAGTTTTACACAGACTCATCATGAAGCAACCCTACACTAGTTCCTTCTCTCTACACAGATGAAGTTTTACATGGACTCATCATCAGGAAACTCTACACAGGTTCCTTCTTTCCAAGATGCAGTTTTACACGGACTCATCATCAGGAAACCCTACACTGGTTCCTTCTTTCCAAGATGCAGTTTTACATGGACTCATCATCAGGAAACCCTACACAGGTTCCTTCTTTCCAAGATGCAGTTTTACACAGACTCATCATCAGGAAACCCTGCACAGGTTCCTTCTTTCCAAGATGCAATTTTACACGGAATCATCATCAGGAAACCCTACACAGGTTCCTTCTTTCCAAGATGCAGTTTTACACTGACTCATCATCAGGCAACCCTACACCGGTTCCTCCTTTTAGATGCAGTTTTACACGGACTCATCATGAAGTAACCCTACACAGGTTCCTTCTCAGGAAATTTTAGATGCAGTTTTACACAGACTCATGATCAAGCAACCCTACACAAGTTCCTTCCATTCCCAGGATGCAGTGCTACACGGACTCATCATCAAACAACCCAACCTTCCGATACAGTTCAGATGCGCTCCATACATGGACACCATTCTGACAATCATTCATTTCCAGGTTACAAATACAATCCAACAATTATTTCTGGATGGCATCTTTAAGCCCATTCCCTACATAATAAACTAACATACCTTCTAGTGCAAATTTTCTAGGCACTCTAGTGTTCAATCAGCTTCCACCCTCAAGTCACGAATGGCAGATTTACCAATCTAACTCTTCAGGTGTAAGAAGATTGAACAGGGGCAACTGTTGTACCCCTAAATTTGCCCTCTCATTTCTCAAGGAATCACCCTGGATAATCAAGTTTTCTCTCATCCAATTCCAAGCCTTGAATTATCAATTTTTCCAAGCAAACCATTCACAAGGAAAATTGGTCATTTGCACACTGAGAAGTCTAACTTTGACTTTTGGATCAAAATAAAATCTCAAAAATCATATTTTGTTGGAATATGAAGTTTGTTTCATCAAGAATTTCAAAAGTCAAAACTACTTTGAAGAAGTCAAAATTCTAAATACTTAGAATTTTTTCTAAGTATTTAAGAAAATATGACAAGCTCAGAACTTCTGACCAGATTATCACCATAACGCTCAGTAAATTCCGGATATTCTCAAGACAGAGTTTGGTCAGAACTTCTGGGCAAGTTTTCACAAAAGCTCAGTCAAAGTTTGCCAGGGTAATTCAAAGAAGGTTAAGGAGCGTGCTGCAAGCTTTCTAGAAAGTCTGAAAGCTCCTTCAGAACACGCTGGAGCTAGAAGATAAGAGGATCAGAAGATCGGATGCTACGCTGAAGCAGAACTTCTGATCCAGAACTAAGCCTTGGTGTAGAGTTTCACGTTGCAGGATTTATGGTTGTGATAAGTCTCATCATCATTTAATGCTCATTTAATACTCACAACCACCTTCTGAGTCTTTATCCAAAGGATTTTCACCACGTGTACCTCTACTGTCTTGGGATAGCAACTTTGCTACTAAGCCCATGCTTTGCTTTTTGCTTTTCCTTAATTCCTGCTGACAACCACCATGATTGCTTCAAAAACAACGCAGCGCTTTAGCACATGAAGGCTATATTCAACGCTTTGGTCAGAACTTGACCAAATCCCAAAACCTTGTTTATACAACCTGCTGCAGACCTATGACCAACAGCTGGTTCAACCTACCCCTGCATCCCATGATTGCACCAAACTAGCATACGAAAATTGTGATGAAAAAGCAAAGGAACAGGATGCCAAAACAGGTTCAAATCCCATTTGTCCCCCCCCCCAAATCATAGCAAATTCATCTATAAATACTTGGCTCCATCACACATTCATGAGGCTAGCTTTTGAAGAGGGAGATTGGCCAAAAGAGAGAAAAGGAAGTTGTGAAACCTTCATAAAAATCCAGATTTCCCAAACAGAAGATCAAACCTTTGTTCTTCCCTTTGAATCAAAGAACTTGGCATTTTCTCTTCCGTTACTCTTGCTGATTCCAGAACATCCAAAGGCAACAACTCAAAGCTCCAAGCACGCTCTAGGTTCAAGGTAAGTCTTTCTGACTTTGCTTGTTTTTCATTCTGAACATCATTAACATGTAAATATCATAGTATTAATGTTGTATATATCATGGCATGAATAGAAAAACTATGGATCAGAACTTCTAGAATAATGCTAGGTTCAGGATTAGGATTAGTATTTCTATAGGCTGTTGTGCTGGTATCCTTCTGATTTACTGTTTGTTGAAAACTGATTAGATTATTGATGTGCTGATTGAGAGTTGAAATATGGCATAGAACTTCTAGGATTTTCTCACTGTTTAAGCACGCGGAACTTCTGAGTTCCCTTCACTATTTTAACACACAGAACTTCTATGATTTTTCTCACTGTAACACACACTAAACTTCTGATGCTTACATGTTGATAACGCACTGAACTGCTAATGTTCACTCACTGGCTCGACACAATACAAAACTTCTCATGTTCACTCTTAGTCTTAGCACGACATAGAAGTTCTGAGTTTTCCTTATATGTCAAATGCACTGAACTGCTGACATTTTCTCACTGTTTTAGTGTAATACAGAACTTCTGACTTGTGGCCCACTGTCTGAATGCAATCCAGAACTTCTGTCTATCCTCTAACAATTCTTACAGGACCTCAGAGTGTACCAATCCAGAACTTCTGATTCTGACGCTTTCTTCTGAGTCACCACGCGACTGACTTCAGAACTTCTGATCCTTGTTATTTTCGCTTGCAGTAGCAATGTTTCTATCCTTCATTTACTTTCTTTTTCATTATTTTTAATATTAACTCCCTTTTTTATTAACATAAAAAACATAAAAATATTTTCCTTTTAATTTATTTCCTTAAGACAAAAACATTTTCTAAACAAGTCCATTTCTTTCTTATATTATGCATTTCAATATGGTTATAATAGATAATTAGGACTTAAATTCCTTGCAATCCCTATTCATACATATGTACCCCCATCCCCTAAATATTTTAATAGCGTAGGACTATACATTTATGCAATTTATCGCTTTCGAATGCAAATGCAAGTAATTAGGGTGTGTATGACAAGACATGAAATTGATAAATAGATCGCCCCAATCAAGACTAAAATGCATGTAATCAAACACACTTGGACACTATCACCCCTAGGGTGATTCCACTTGTTGCCTAAAAAATGGCCATGTTATGCATGCGGGATGTCTTAGCACAAACAAATCACGAAATATAAGATCATAGTCCCTCGATGACGCTATCAAAGTTGCCTTTCAAAATGATCTTAGTCCCTAAAAGAAAAGTGTAAAGTCATCTCACAACATTGCTATCATGGTCATACGATGACCCAATGCTCGTCACTTCACATCCAACGATAGGGCTTCTTACCAAAACAATAGTAAGATAGCAACGTCTAAAGGAGGAGGTAAAAGAACACCTAAGACCTTTTGAGTAGGTAGATTACTTTTAGTTTCTTGCTCAATTTCAAAATAAACATCCTTACTGTTTTCAAAAACAATCACATACACTTTCAAAACACTTTCCAAACGTGAAATATTTTCAAAAGCTCAACACTTTTGTTTGCATTCTTACGAACGAGGAGCATTACAAAAGTTTGCCTAAATGATGGCTCCTTTTCAAAATACTTTCAAAAACCACACAAAGCACTTTTTTCAAACAAAAGCAAGTGATCTAGCAAGTAACTAAGAGCCCATGGGAAACCATGGATGAAAAGGGGGCTAATACCTTCCATTTTCATAATCTACCCCCCGAACTCAAGAAAACATCTCGAAAGTGTTAGAACAAAGTTTGAATCTACTACCCTATGTTTAAGTTTTGATGATAACAAAATGAAAAGATATATTATTTATATGATTCATGTATGAACTATTTGCTACCTAAAAATATTACGTTTTTCTTTGCAGAAACTCTGATAGGTATCAGCAAGAGCACACTTAATCAACATCAGAATATTGGTTCTTGACATCAGCATCAGAAGTTGCTATATCAGAATACCAGAATCAGAAGATTAACTCACGTGTATGCTGAAGCTTGATGAACAGAACTGCGCTCAACACTCTGATAAAGAAAACAACAGTTCATCAGCAGTTAAGCAGAGTCAGAATGAGCCAAGCCAGAACATGCATTAAGTAAGCAATGGTACTGTGCATTGAAAGCAAATTATTACCAACGGCCTCATTCCAGACAAGATCTGCTTGATAAGGAAAGTTTGTTATTAGCATTGAATCAAGAATATTGCTCTAACGTTCAACAATCTCAGTGCTATATAAACAAGACTATGAAGATTGAATTGGCTAATGCTCTCCAACAATTTACACGCCTAAAAGCTAATAATAATCTTCCTTCTCTCAATTTGCTAAACGCTACATATCTCCTTACTCAATCATTGTTTAGCAATCTAGTTTCATAAGCTTAAGTTGTGTATACATCACAGTTGTGATACAGTTTTGTAGAAAACGTTCACACACCTAGATTTATCTTCTTTGTAAGAAAGTGTTTCCTTGACAAACCGGGTTGTGGTTTGCATCAAGAAGGCTTTAGCAGTTGTTAAAGCAGTTTGTAATATTCAGTTGAATATAGTGGATTAAGACCTCTTTGGAGAGAGGCGAAATCACCTTGACGGGTGGACTGGAGTAGTTTGAGATCAAACAAACCAGGATAAAAATATCTTGTTCATTGCATTGATTTTCAGTTTTACAATTCAACCCCCCTTCTTGTGTTTTTCACTTCTTCAATTGGCATCAGAGCGCCTGGTTCTGAGCTAAAACACTTAACCGTGTCAGTACAAGATCCAGCGTCAGAAAAACACAATGGCAGGAAACTATTCTCACACCAGCAATGACAACCATGAGGACAGAGACAGATTCAGCGGCAAACCTCCAGTCTTTGATGGAGAAAACTTTGATTACTGGAAAGATATAATTGAAAGCTTCTTTCTGGCACATGATGCTGATCTGTGGGATATGGTGACAGATGGATACACGCACCCTGTGAATGCAAGCGGTCAGAAGATTGATAGAAAAACAATGTCTGACCAACAAAAGCGTGACTTCAAGAATCACCACAAGGCCAAAACCATCCTTCTCAGCGCCATTTCCTATACTGAATATGAAAAGATCTCCAACAGAGACACATCAAAGAACATTTTTGACTCACTCAGAATGACGCATGAGGGCAACGTTCAGGTCAAAGAAACTAAAGCTCTGGCGCTCATTCAGAAGTATGAGGCGTTCAAAATGGAAGAATCTGAATCCATTGAAACAATGTTCTCAAGATTCCAGATTCTGGTAGCTGGTCTCAAGGTTCTGGACAAAGGATACTCTACTGCTGACCATGTCAAGAAAATCATCAGAAGTTTACCCAAGCAGTGGAGACCAATGGTTACAGCTCTGAAGCTAGCAAAAGATCTCAACAAAATCACTCTGGAGGAACTTATCAGCTCCCTCAGAAGTCATGAGATAGAGCTAGAAGCTGACGAGCCTCAAAAGCAAGGTAAGCCTTTAGCATTAAAATCTAACAAAAAATCTGAGTCTAAAGTTTTGCAGGCAGTTGAAGAAACATCTGATGGATCCTCATCAGAAGAAGACGAACTCTCCCTCCTCTCCAGAAGAGTAAATCAACTGTGGAAGCAGAGGCAAAGGAAGTTCAGGAATCCCAGAAGATCTGATCAGAACGAGTCCTCTTCCAGATACAGAAGGACAGATTCTTCCTCTGGATACAGAAGATCTGAAGGCTCCTCAAGTAGCAAAAAGCCAAACACCAAGGACATCATCTGCTATGAGTGCAATGAGCAAGGACACTACAAGAGTGACTGTCCAAAGCTTCAGAGGGAAAAGCCCAAAAAGAAGTTTGGGAGAGAAAAGAAGAAAAGTCTCATGGCTACATGGGATGACTCTGACTCGTGCGAAGCTGACTCAGAATCATATGATGAGAGGGCAAACATAGCTCTCATGGCTAACATCTCAGAAGATAGTGAAGCTTCTGAATCAGACTCAGAATCAGATACTGAAGAGGTATTTCCTAACTTTGCTGTTAATTTTACCAAGGCTGAACTTGCTGAAAGCCTTAATGAAATTCTGGAAAGGTATCAGCAAATTAGAGTTAAATTCAGAGACCTGAAAAGGAATCTTGAATCTGACTCTAATAAGACTGAGAGTCTCAAATTGGAGAATTCTGAGCTGAGAAATAAGATTTCAAAATTAGAAAATACTTTACAAAACTCTCAGAAGGAACCAATTTCTGAAACTCCCAACAACGCTGATGAGATCATCAAGGAGTATGATCACAGTTTCCAGAAGTTCCTTGCTAAAAGCATAGATAGAAGCAAAATGGCTTCAATGATCTATGGAGTTAGCAGAAACGACAGGAAAGGAATAGGATACCAAGGTAAGGTTCCTACACCAAAGAATGTCATGGACTTAACCATTAAACACACTCCTCTGAATTCACATTTTGTGTATGGTCACACACATGATATTAAATACACTAGCAGTAAGTACTCTGTGAAACCAAAATTCAACCAGAGTTTTGGTAAAACTAACAAATCAGGACCCAAGAAAATCTGGGTACCTAAGGATGAAATAATACATGTTGCAGATATCTTTAGCAGCAAGTCAGAAACACCAGTCATGGTACCTGGACTCTGGCTGCTCGCGACACATGACAGGAAGAAGGCATATGTTCCAAAGCCTGGAACTTAAGCCTGGAGGCCACGTTGGCTTTGGAGGCAATCAGAGGGGAAAGATAATTGGCTCTGGAACTGTAGGTAATGGAAATCTTCCCTCTATTAATAATGTTCTGCTAGTAGATGGATTAATGCATAATCTGTTATCCATAAGTCAATTAAGTGATAACGGTTATGATATAATCTTTAATCAAAAATCATGTAAAGCTGTTAGTCAGAAAGATGGGACTATCCTGTTTAATGGTAAGAGGAAAAACAACATTTACAAAATCAAACTTTCAGAACTAAAAAGTCAGAATGTAAAGTGCCTTCTGTCTGTTAACAACGAGCAGTGGATCTGGCACAGAAGATTGGGGCATGTTAGTATGAGAAGAATATCTCAGATTAACAAACTCAATCTGGTCAGAGGACTTCCTGATTTGAAGTTCAATTCAGATGCTCTGTGTGAAGCATGTCAGAAAGGCAAGTTTGCAAAACCTTCTTTTAAATCTAAAAATGTTGTTTCTACCTCTAAGCCATTAGAACTTCTGCACATTGACTTATTTGGACCAGTTAAAACTGCTTCAGTCAGTGGCAAGAAGTATGGGTTAGTAATCGTAGATGACTATAGCAGATGGACATGGGTAAAGTTCTTAAGACACAAGGACGAGTCACACTCTGTGTTTGTTACCTTCTGTAACCAAGTTCAGAATGAAAAGGATCTTAGAATCGTTAAAGTCAGAAGTGATCATGGTGGAGAATTTGAAAACAATGATTTTGAGTCATTCTTTAATGACAGAGGCATTCTGCATGATTTCTCTTGTCCTAGAATTCCCCAACAAAATGGAGTTGTAGAACGAAAGAACAGAACATTGCAAGAAATGGCCAGAACCATGATCAATGAGACAAACGTTGCTAAGATCTTCTGGGCAGAGGCAATAAACACAGCGTGCTACATTCAGAATAGAATCTCAATAAGACCTATTCTGGAAAAGACTCCATATGAATTGTGGAAGAATAGAAAGCCCAACATTTCATATTTTCATCCATTTGGATGTACTTGTTTTATGTTAAATACAAAGAATTATTTGAACAAGTTTGACTCTAAAGCACAGAAGTGTATTATGTTAGGATACTCTGAACGCTCAAGAGGGTACAGAGTATACAATACAGAAACACAGATTGTGGAAGAATCAATCAGTGTTCGTTTTGATGATAAGCTTGACTCTGAAAAGTCAAAGCAGAATGAAGTTTTTGCAGGTATGGAAATTGAATTTACAGGTTCTGAAGACAAGTCATCAGAAGCTCTCAACACAGACACTCCTTCAACGTCTGAAAGGAGCACTGCTAGCAATCCTACAACAGATGCTGATCAACCTCAGAAGAGATTACCTAGAAGCAGCTTGGATCACCCAGAAGAGACTATCCTAGGAAGAAAGGAAGATCCAATCAGAACAAGAGCAAGCTTCAGAAACTCTTAAGAAACCCTCATGGGACTTGTGTCTCTGATTGAACCTTCTTCTATTGATGAAGCACTTCTGGATAATGACTGGATTCTGGCAATGCAAGAAGAGCTGAATCAATTCATCAGAAATGACGTATGGGATCTTGTTCCCAGACCAAAAGGATTCAACGTCATTGGAACAAGATGGGTCTTCAGAAACAAGCTAAATGAACAAGGTGAAGTCATCAGAAACAAGGCACGACTGGTTGCACAAGGTTATAGTCAGCAAGAGGGGATAGACTATACAGAAACCTTTGCTCCAGTCACCAGGTTAGAATCTATCAGACTTTTAATTTCATTTGCTGTTAATAGAGGCATCACTCTGTATCAGATGGATGTCAAGAGTGCATTCTTAAACGGTTATATAGAAGAAGAGCTTTATGTGCACCAACCCCCTGGTTTTGAAAATACAAAACATCCAGAACATGTTTTCAAACTAAAGAAGTCACTATATGGTATGAAACAAGCTCCCAGAGCTTGGTATGAAAGGCTAAGTAACTTTCTGTTAGAAAATGAATTCACCAGAGGGAAGGTGGACACTACCTTATTCTGTAAATCAGTTAAGAATGACATCTTAGTCTGTCAAATTTACGTTGATGATATTATTTTTGGTTCTACTAATCCTTCTCTTGGAAGAAAATTTGCTAAGTGTATGCAGGCAGAATTTGAGATGAGCCTCATGGGGGAACTGAAATTCTTTCTAGGAATTCAGATCAATCAAACTCCAGAGGGAACTTACATTCATCAGAGCAAATACATCAGAGATCTTCTGAAGAAATTTGACCTCTCAGAATGTAAGCCATCAAAGATTCCAATGCATCCCACGTGCATTCTGGAAAGAGAAGAGGTAAGCAAAAATGTAGAACAGAAAGTCTACAGAGGTATGATTGGTTCTCTCCTTTATCTGACTGCTTCAAGACCTGATATATTATTCAGCGTTTGTATTTGTGCTAGATTCCAATCAGATCCTAGAGAATCTCACTTAACAGCTGTTAAGCGAATTTTCAAGTATCTGAAAGGTACTACTAATCTGGGTTTGTTTTATAGAAAATCTAGTGATTACAGTTTAGTAGGCTACTGCGATGCTGACTTTGTTGGAGACAGAGTGGAGCGTAAAAGTACTTCTGGAAGCTGCCAGTTTCTGGGAGAAAATCTGATCTCTTGGTCCAGCAAAAGGCAATCAACAATTGCGCTATCAACAGCAGAAGCTGAGTACATAGCAGCAGCAGGATGTAGCACACAAATGCTCTGGATGAAAAGTCAGCTTGAAGACTTCCAGATTTTTGAGAGTAACATTCCTATACTCTGACAATACTTCTGCTATTTGCTTAAGTAAGAATCCCATTTTACATTCTAGAGCTAAGCATATAGAAATAAAACATCACTTCATTAGGGACTATATTCAGAAAGGAATTCTGAATTTAAAATTTATAGATACAGACCATCAATGGGCTGATATCTTCACTAAACCCCTTTCTGAAGATAGGTTCAATTTCATTCTGAAACATCTCAGCATGAAAATCTGCCCAGAGTGAAAATATTTTAATTCCATATATTTATCTTCAGAATGTATTTGTTTTACTGTGAACTTCTGATCAATCTCTTTTCAGAAAGATAGAACATGCAGATTGTATCAGATGCAAGTCTAAAGATCTGAGAGTCTAAGCTCAAAGACAGACGTGCTGATCACTACATCAAACAAGTGTCATCCAATCATCAGCAATTCTCTGAAGCAGAACGCGTGCATGCTTCTGTGAAGGCAAAACGCTGATTGGGTGCATTGAGACACATGTCTGGTAACCGTTTTTAAGTATCTTTCTCAAATCCCCCACAATCAGCAAGCATTAAATGAAAGTAATCATGTTTTTAAAACGTAATCATGATTTTATTTCTCTTTCTTAAAAACGTTTACTCTTTCAAAATATTCTGAACCCTATTTAAACACGTTAACCTCTCATTTTAATCTTTTACAGTTTCTCACTATTTCTCAAGCATTCTCTGCATTTTTCTGTGTTCATCTCTCTCAAAATTTTTTTTCTCAGTTTTTCTCAAAATCCCTAAGTGTGAACATGGCAACCTCCAGCAGTGCTTCTGCAGGTTCTCAGAAGAAAGCATCATCTGAACAGTATCAAGTGCCATTCAGAACACTCCTCACTCCTGTGAAGAATCTTGAAGTGTTATCTGAACTGATCATTGATTATGGAAGCCTGAAGGAAAACGGTTTTGATTTAACAGAAGAAGTTAGGGCACAGAAATGGGAAAGGTATTTTGACAGGTTGGTTGGACCAACATTCCCTATGTTAGTCAAGGAGTTCTGGATTCATGCAACGGCTTCAACGCATCAAGTCACCTCCTACATTATGGGGAAGAAGATTGTGATCACTGAGGATCACATAGCAAGGTTAATTGGTTACAGTGGCGGTGGCGTCCGCTGTATTGATATGGCTGAGAGATGTGCTGACGTGGGCGTCATAGCAGAAAGGATTTTCACCCATGGGGTGCCCAGCAGCAAGATCAAAGATCTGAAGGATCATCACAGAGTTTGGGAGAAGATAATTCTGGGGTGTTTTAACCATAGGAAGCCAACCAGTTCCCCTGATTACATAAATGTAGATCAGCAGTTTCTGATCTACTTTATCAATCAGAAGGTAAAAATCAACTTGGCTCATCTTCTTTTTAACCACCTCAGAACAAGCGTGAAGGAAACCAGGGAAGAAGAAAGAACAAAGAGGGATTGGATACCCTTTGGAAGGTTGATATCAGATATTCTGACTGAGAATAGGCTGATAGAGCATCTGATAGAAGCTCAAGAGTTAAGCACCATTGAACCAACGGTTGGGAAGCCTCTGAACGCGAAGAACTTGAAGAAAATGAAGTTGATATAGAATATAAAAAAGGAACCCAGCGCTACTCCTATTGCTGATATCACCAGCAGAAGAGTTCCACTGAGTGACTTTCCTTTATTTTCTGAGATAGAATCCAAGCCAGTGGTAGTTCTCAGATATCTGGACGCGTGCAAAGCTGATGGTACAGATCCCAATCTGAAGATCAAAGATCTGCACCAATCTCAACCAGAAGTGACTCTGAAGAAGACGAAGAAAAGGAAGGCACCTTCAGAAGGATCATCCCAGCAGACACCCAATAAAAGAGGTAATTTATCTGCTGCTTCTGTTTTAAATTCTTCTACTATTCCAGCATCAATTCCACCTCCAACCTCTCATAGAATCTCAATCCCCATCCCAACAATAGATGAAACTGAACCAGAAGATGACCCTTCTGAGGCATTACAACTCAGAAGACCCCGAACCAAACATCCAAAACCAACAATCTCAACAACATCAGCAATTGACAAAGTGCTGTCTGACATTGATCAACACACTTCTGATCACTCCTCCATCAATCCAAACTTTGAACCACAAATTGTCCCTTCTCCACAACCAGAACAACAACAATCTGCTGAAGAACCAGAACAACAACAACCTCTCTCATCCATTCCAGAATAACCTCTTATCCCTGAACAACCAGAAATTCCAACAACTTCTCCACAACCAGCAATTCCGTCTCCCTCTCCTCAACCAGAAATTCATCCACCATCACCTCAACCTGAGTTTCATCACTCTGAAACTCCAACTCCTCCACCTTCTGAACCTCATTCACCTCAACCATCACCTCTGGCAATCCAACTGCCATGTGGAACAACAGTCACAATGGCCCAGCTGCCATCCTCATCAGAATCTACACCACCAAATACTCCCAAAACACCAAACAGTCCAATCATTATTTCTGATTCTCCCACTCCATCTCCAAAACAAACAGCTCCCAAGCAAACCACCGAAAACCCCAGCAGGACCTTCATAGACTTAACAATCCTTGACCGTCTTGCTGATCTAAAACATAAAATAGCTATTCCAAAACCAAAACAACCAGATGTTGGCTCTGGTATTATGAATTTTGAAACAGGTTTGCAGCAGTGGATTGCTTCTCTGAAGCAAGTCTGTCCTGGAATGATTGATCCAGCTGCCTCTGACCAGCTCTGGTCACAATTCAGAATTTGGGTACGTGCTGAAGCCCTCAAGTTGCAGGATATCAACTATGAGCAGGCACAACAGAACTTCAGCAAGCTGCTGAAGGAAGTTGAAAGTCAGCTGCCACAGGAAGACGTGCTCCCTCTGGATAGTGAGCCATGGTCTGAGAAACAGCTAGCTTTAAAGGTGCAACCAGAAGAAGACAAGACTATTCAAGCTGAAGCAAGTCAAGCAGAAGATGTTGCAGAAAGCTCTCAGAAGCTCCCTGCTTCTGATGTTTCTCAAGCTGCCTTGGACAGGCAGACTCTGGAAGAACTGAAGCTGAATGACATGCGTCTGCAGCAAAGGATGGATGAAAATGACCAGAAGATGAAAGAAAGGATGGATGTGCAGGATAGCAAGATAGACACAGTTGTCAGCATGGTACACAAGCAGAATGAGACTGCTGATCAGATCAAAGCCTTGCTGGAGAACCTGTTCACACGCCTTCCTCCCTAACCTTAGTTTTCCATTCATGTCATTTTCATGTTTTCTTTGATTATCTGCTGTACTGTTTTGTTTGACTCTGAACCTTTTAATATGACAAGTTTTTCTGCTTAAATGTTTTCGCACATCACTTACACTTTTTGATTGCTGACAAAAAGGGGGAGAACAAGAATGATATTTTAAATAATAACGGATTACTAAGACAGAAATTCTCGAACATTCTAACTCTGATATACTTGAATATGTTTTCTGTTTTGCTTAAGTCTACAGGTACAAGAAAGCTCCATGATACTCTGAAGACTAAAGCTCTGATACTCTGGCCCGCTCTGATACTCTGACCCAAAGCAAAGCTCTGACAAGAAAAGCTCTGATACGCTGATCTGAAGCTCTGCTCTGATATGCTAATCTAAAGCTTCTGACAGTCAAAGACTCTGATACTCTGATGTTCAAAGAAAGGCAAAAAGATCTGATCCTGAAGAACTCTTGGAATCAAAAAGGGAAGTAATAAACTCAGGGGGAGTATCTCTCAACTCTGATCCCTTATCTTTGATAACTTCTTATTCTGATACATCTTATCATTTAGTTACCTCTGATACTTTTTCACGTTAATTTCAATTAAAAATATCTGGTTTTTGTCATCATCAAAAAGGGGGAGATTGTTAGAACAAAGTTTGAATCTACTACCCTATGTTTAAGTTTTGATGATAACAAAATGAAAAGATATATTATTTATATGATTCATGTATGAACTATTTGCTACCTAAAAATATTACGTTCTGCCTTGCAGAAACTCTGATAGGTATAAGCAAGAGCACACTTAAATCAGCATCAGAATATTGGTTCTTGACATCAGCATCAGAAGTTGCTTTATCAGAATACCAGAATCAGAAGATCAACTCACGTGTATGCTGAAGCTTGATGAACAGAACTGCGCTCAACACTCTGATAAATAAAACAACAGTTCATCAGCAGT
Source organism: Vicia faba (assembly GCA_948472305.1). Classification (NCBI taxonomy): domain Eukaryota; kingdom Viridiplantae; phylum Streptophyta; class Magnoliopsida; order Fabales; family Fabaceae; genus Vicia; species Vicia faba. The sequence continues at coordinate 1,209,581,102 of OX451740.1, read as the reverse complement.
TAAGCAGAGTCAGAATGAGCCAAGCCAGAACATGCATTAAGTAAGCAACGGTACTGTGCATTGAAAGCAAATTATTACCAACGGCCTCATTCCAGACACGATCTGCTCATTAAGGAAAGTTTGTTATTAGCATTGAATCAAGAATATTGCTCCAACGTCAAGAATCTCAGTGCTATATAAACAAGACTATGAAGATTGAATTGGCTAATGCTCTCCAACATTTTACACGCCTAAAAGCTAATCATAATCTTCCTTCTCTCAGTTTGCTAAACGCTACATATCTTCTTACTCAATCATTGTTTAGCAATCTAGTTTCATAAGCTTAAGTTGTGTATACATCACAGTTGTGATACAGTTTTGTAGAAAACATTCACACACCTAGATTTATCTTCTTTGTAAGAAAGTGTTTCCTTGACAAACAGGGTTGTGGTTTGCATCAAGAAGGCTTTAGCAGTTGTTAAAGCAGTTTGTAATATTCAGTTGAATATAGTGGATTAAGACCTCGTTGGAGAGAGGCGAAATCACCTTGTCGGGTGGACTGGAGTAGTTTGAGATCAAACGAACCAGGATAAAAATATCTTGTTCATTGCATTGATTTTCAGTTTACAATTCAACCCCCCCTTCTTGTGTTTTTCACTTCTTCAGTGTCGACTCATGTTAGTTATATGTAACAGGATGAGTCGATACATTATGTTTTGAGTCAATACAAAATCATGTTATAGCATTTTACAGAACCAACACTTTTATACCCGTTGACACATAATGCGTATGTGTCGATACATACTGATTGTAAATTTAACTTTTAAATTTAAAACATAGTATGAGTCGACACATGATATTATGCATCGATACATATAAGTTTCAAAACGTTTTCCAGGATCATCATAATGTTTTGTGTCGATACATAAGGTTTTGTGTCGATTCATACAAGTATTACAGGGGCATCAAAATATTATGTGTCGATGCATGAAATTTATGTATCGATGCATGCAGTTTTTAGATTTACATTCCAGGGTCATCAAATAGTTATGTATCGACTCATAAGCTTTAGTATCGATACATAATAGTTTTGAGATACAATTCCAGGGACTTCAGAAAGCTATGTAACGATACAAAACTTGATGTGTCGACTCATAATGATGCATTATGAGAGAAATGTAATTTTGGCTTATTCAAACATGTTATATTATATTTTTATAGTGCACACATGTATTTAGTGTTTCATATATATATATATATATATATATATATATATATATATATATATATATATATATATATATATATATATATATATATATATATATATATATATATATATATATATATATATATATATATATATATATATATATATATATATATATATATATATATATATATATATATATATATATATATATATATATATATATATATATATATATATATATATATATATATATATATATATATATTTACAATCATTCAATATCAATCTATGAAGGGGTTTCTCACAAACTCTCCCTTTTTTATGATGGAAAATATCTGATGATGTGTCGTGATATAGTATGAATGAAAAAAGCTTGCTCCCTCTGAGTTTGTGTATCTTCTTCCTAATACAAGCAAAATCTTCACTGACACACTCTTCTTCTCCCCCTTTGACCATATCAAAAAGAGAATAAGCAACATTTTCAAGAAACTCAGCACATAGGAAAGTTTATATACAATTTCAGCGGTTAATGGACTTGGCATTCACACAGAATGTTAGGCATAAAGTTATCAATAAGTGAGTAAATAATAGAGTAAACATAAAGTAATCACGTTAAAAGTAATGCACTGGCAGATAAAAAGTTATATTACATAAGCACGATAAAATGTTTGAAAGAGACATTTATACAAGCACTTGAAAGAAACAAAATGAGTGAGTCAAGGGAATATGGATTTTGACAGATTTTGCAGTTTTTACACAGTTTCTTGCTAACAAGGGAATATGGTATCATACAAAAAAAAAAGACTTATCTGAAGTGCGTTCTGCATGCCTAATGATATGATGTAAATTGCATATTTCAAATTCAAACAATTTATGTAAAAGAGATATACGAAGACATTTTCAGTGAACATTTAGATCAACTTATAGGTGACTGAGGGTGAAGATAGGAAAGATATTACCTTGTTTGATTAGATAACTGAACACACGTACTAAAGCTGAAAAAGCACATCTTAACAGTATGGTGTGACATAGATATATTTCAATTACATATATGTTTAGGACATCACATATGAGAGATCTAAAATCCCTAGCTCACGACGGATGTTGAAGAAGAGGTCCGTTGTAAGTGGTTTTGTAAAGATGTCAGCAAGTTGATTTTTAGTATCAACATGCTCAAACGTAACATCCTCCTTTTCAACATGATCGCGTAGAAAGTGATGTCTAATTTCTATGTGTTTAGTGTGTGAGTGTAAAACTGGATTCTTAGTGAGATTTATAGCACTTGTATTGTCACATTTGATTGGAATACGTTTTAATTGAATATCGTAGTCTTGTAATTGTTGCTTCAGCCATAAGATCTGAGCACAACAGCTACCGACTGCAACGTATTTAGCTTCAGCAGTTGACAAAGCAACAAAAACTTGATTTTTGCTATGCCAACTTATTAAAGAGTTTGAAAATAAGTGACATGTTCCACTAGTGCTTTTCCTATCTGATTTGCAGCCAGCAAAATCAGAATCAGAGTAACATACTAAACTGCAATTGCTTCCGTTGGAATACCATAGCCCATACTTAGGTGTATTATTGAGATACCTAAGTATACGCTTGACAACTTTCAAGTGGGATTCCTTAGGATCCGATTGATATCGTGCACACATGAAAACACTAAACATGATGTCAGGCCTAGATGCTGTAAGATACAAGAGTGATCCGATCATACCTCTATATTTCTTGACATCGACACTCTTACCGTGTTCATCCTTGTCTAAATTTTCGTTGGTAGGCATGGGAGTATCAATTGGTTTAGAGTTGTTCATCTCAAATCATTTAAGCAACTCTTGGCAATATTTTGTTTGACATATAATTGTGCCTTCATTGAGCTGCTTTATTTGGAGACCGAGAAAGTAGTATAGCTCCCCCATGAGGCTCATCTCAAATTCACCCTGCATGACTTTGGAAAATTCCTCGACCAAGTGTAGATTAGTTGAACCAAAAATAATGTCATCTATGTATATTTGAACTAAAAGGATGTGCTTTCCTTTACGTTTAATGAAAAGATTAGTGTCCACTTGACCTCTTGAATAGCCATGATCAAGTAGAAATTTACTAAGTCTTTCATACCAGACCCTAGGAGCCTGTTTAAGACCATATAAAGCTCGTTTTAATTTAAATACATGATCTGGATATTCGTTATTTTCAAAACCGGGAGGTTGTGAGACATACACTTCTTCATTTATGACTCTGTTAAGAAAGGCACTCTTTACATCCATTTGATAAAGCTTAAAATCTTTTGCACACGCATAAGCGAGCAAAAGACGTATAACCTCAAGGCGAGCAACTGGAGCATAAGTCTCCTCATAATCAATGCCCTCCTCTTGGTTATACCCTTGTGCTACCAAGCGTGCTTTATTGCGGGTTATCATTCCATTTTCATCAAGTTTATTTCTAAAAACCCATTTAGTGCCTATGATATGATGGTCTCGCGGACGAGGGACAAGTTCCCAAACGTCATTTTTTTAAAACTGATTTAGCTCATCTTGCATGGCCATTAGCCAAAATTCATCAATCAAGGCCTCTTTGGCATTCTTAGGTTCTACCTGTGAAACGAAAGCAAAATGATAACAAAAATTACTTATCTTGGAGCGAGTCATTACTCCTTTTGAGAAGTCTCCCAATATGTTGTCAATGGGATGGTCTTTAGAGGACTTCCAAGCTAGTGGAAGATCATTTGCTTCCATTTGCTCTTCTTCCTCATCTTTTAAAGGGCTTGTATCTTTTTCTTCCTTATCATTAATTGTTTTGGATTGAACATTTTCTTCAACAGTTTCTTTGAGTATATTTTCAGTAGATACACCTGCACCATCAAGAGAAATACCTTTTCCGACACGTTTCAGATAAGATTCATCAAAAGAGACATGAACTGACTCCTCAACTATAAGTAGACGTTTATTGTATACCCTATATGTTTTGCTTGATTGTGAGTATTCGAGAAAGATACCTTCATCTGCTTTTGCATCAAATTTTCCAAGATTTTCTTTTCCATTATTTAAGACAAAACATTTGCAACCGAATACATGAAGATGTGACAGGTTTGGCTTTCTTACTTTCAAGATTTCATAAGGTGTTTTATCCAAAATTGGATGAATTAGTATTCTGTTTAAAACATAGCAGGCTGTGCTAATTGCATCAGCCCAGAAATATTTTGGCAATCCACCTTCATTGAGCATTGTTCTTGCTAGCTCCTCTAAGACGCGATTTTTGCGCTCCACAACTCCATTCTGCTGTGGAGTTCGAGGTGCTGAAAAATTATGCTCAATACCATGCTTTCCACAGTACTTATCAAAGATATGGTTTTGAAATTCACCTCCATGATTGCTTCGAATTGCAATTATTTTCAATTCCATTCAATTTTGAGATAGTTTTGCAAAACTCTTAAAAGCAGAAAAAGTTTCATTTTTGATATGAAGGAATATAGTCCAAGTAAATATAGAGTAGTCGTCAACAATAACAAAACCATAATAATTTCCTCCTAAACTTTTTGTTCTAGAGGGTCCAAAAAGGTCCATGTGGAGAAGCTCAAGGGGTCGTGAAGTGGAAATCATGTTTTTGGATTTGAAAGAGACCCTAGTTTGCTTTCCCATTTGGCACGCATCACATAGGTGATCCTTTGTAAATTTTATCTTTGGAAGACCTACTACTAGATCCTTGGATACAACCTTATTAAGCAAATCAAAGTTAGCATGCGCTAAGCGTCTATGCCAAAGCCATGAATCATCATTCAAGGTGACTAGACACTTAGTGCTTGTTAAGGATACATCAAAAATGTCAAGCATATAGACATTGTTTACTCTAATGCCCTTAAACACAATATATTTTTCAGTATTTTCAATTATGTAGCAAGTATTTGTGAAGGTAACTTTATAACCTTTGTCACATAATTGACTAATACTGAGCAAATTGTGTTTAAGCCCCTCTACTAAATGGACATTAGAAATAGTAGTGATAGAGGGATTACCTACACTACCTTTACCGAGTATAGATCCTTTGTTATTGTCTCCATAGGTAACAAATCCTTTCTTCTTTGCCTTGAAGTCAATGAAGAGCGATATGTCACCAGTCATATGCCTTGAACACCCGCTGTCTAAAAACCATCTTCTATCCATGGGTGTGAGGCATTTTTCCTGCAATATCAAAAGAGAGAGGTAGGTACCAAATTTTTATTGGGTCCATGTGGGTAAGTGGTAACATGGTTGCCTTTAGGCCTCCATTGGTAAATGCCTTTAGGAACAAGGAACCTCCTAAACTTGCATTTTCAATGGTATGTCCAAAGTGACAACAATAATGGCATAAACTATGATGATGATGATGTATTGTTTTACTTCTGCTCATTGTATCCTTTGGTAATTTTTTAACAAAAGAGTATTTTGAATACGGTGAATTTAATGTTTTCTTAAAAATTTTAGGATCGATTGCAAAAGTAACTTTGGGCTGTAAAGCTTTTTCTAATTTGGCATTAAGAGTCCTAACCTCTTGCTACCAAATATGACAAACTTCACATTCCCTTCTGGGAATACATCCTGTAACATCCTTATCTTTTGAACTTTCTGCAATACTAGCTTTTAGACTTTTTAAGTCTTTTTCAGCTTTATAGACTTTACTCCCGAGAAATGAAAATATTTGTTTATCGGAGGATAATCTCTTAAAGGCATCTTCAACTTTGTATTGTAGTTTTTCAAAAGCTAACTTTAGTTCAGAAAAGGTCATAGAAGAAAAGTTTTTAGGATATGCTTGTCTTACTTGTTTGTTGTGGTTGTCTTTCTTGTTATAGAATTGATTTTTTGTATGTGCCATCAGACATAAATTTGCACTTTCATCACTACAACTTGAACTGTCATCGTCTGATGAATCGCTATCGCTTTCCCACGCAATATAAGCTCTTCTTTGTTTGTTGAACTTCTTTGGTGGAGCTTTTTCCTTATCCTTTTTCATCTTTGGACAGTCTGGTTTGTAGTGTCCAACTTTACCACAATTGTAACAAGGTCCTTTACCTCTTTGCTTTTTATTTTCTTCTTGTCTTGATTCTTTGGATTGTTTTCGAAAGCTTATGAGATTCTTATCGGAGTGCTTGATTCCATTCTTTCGGATAAACCTATTGTATCTCTGAACAAAAAGTCCCATTTCTTCATCATCAGAATTTTCATCACTAGTTGAGCCATTATCATCTTGCTCTTTGGTTGAGGACTTAGAGCTAGAAGTCATTAGAGCTATTGACTTCTTCTCACCCTCCCTGTCTTTGTTCCTTTCTTTCTTACTCTTATTTTCATATTTTTCAAGACTTTGCAATTCTTGTTGATGTTCTTCCAGCTTTCCAAACAGAGTTGTAATGGTAAGCGTAGTGAGGTCATTTGCTTCCTTGATAGCTGTTACTTTAGGTTGCCATTCCCTGCTAAGACATCTCAGAATTTTATTAGTAGCAATTTCATTGGAAACAGGTTTTCCAAGTGCATTTAACCGACTCACAAGATGTACGAATCTCTTCTGCATGTCAGAGACAGATTCTCCTTGCTTCATGCGAAAGAGCTCGAAATCTTGATTGAGTGTATTAATACGGGATTGTTTAACTTCAGTTGTGCCTTCATGGGAAATTTCTAAAGTGTCCCACATTTCTTTAGCGGACGTGCAGTGAGACACCCTATAATACTCATCAACACCAAGTGTTGAGATCATCATATTCCTGCCTCTCCAATCGCACGACCATTTCTTTTCATCCATTTCATTCCATTGATCCTCAGGTTTAGGTACTATTGCACCTGCATCATTCCTCATGGTGATTTGAAAAGGACCATTTTGAATGGCAGTCCATACATTCCTGTCAATGGAATTTATGTGTACTCGCATGCAGTCTTTCCAGTAGCCATAGTTTTCACCATTGAAAATAGAAGCTCTATTATATGCCCCATTTGGTTCAAAGGCCATAACGTTATGAGTAGATACGAAGCACCAGCTAACTGGTGCTCTGATAACACTTGTTAGACGGTGTGGCAAGTGATCGAGAGGGGGGTGAATAGATCACCTCTTACTTTTTCAAGGATTTAAAATTGTTTTATCAAAGCGAGTTGAAAGCAGCGGAAATCAATGTCCTGAATCAATTCTGTCTACTTTGAACCGACTACTAGAAAACTTGACATGTGAAAACTTTGCTGGATTTTTATTAAATGAAATAGATGAATGTACAACTCAGAAATCTTGATGTTTCAATGCACTTATCATAAAACAGTATTTCCAATGAATTTAGAAATTTGATAGGAATTTTGTCAAACACTTGGCGTATGCTTGTATAATGATTTAATAGTGGTGGTTTGGTGAAAATGTTTGAGCCACTATGTTTATCATTAGACTGTAAAACTTAGCACACCAATTGAATTGCAAAATTATAGAATATGTAAAATTGTAAAGAGAAAGAAAGAGAGAACGATACACAGGCAGTTTGGTAAGGAAGTTCCCCACTGTCGTCCTCGCGTGTGGGTACGTCTCCATCTCAATTTCACAATCGAAACTGAGAACTTTTATATCAATATGTTGAATGTTTGATAGCAAGGTTACACTACACAAAGAAAGAAATCCCTATGATCTTCTTCTTCTTGTAAGAACCACCACTTGATATGAGCTGTATCAAGATTTCCTGCAAAGTCACCGAATGATCCTCCACTTCCACAACCTATTTGTTCAAATCCTTCCGATTTCCAAACCCCTCGCTACGGCTGAATCCGACTCGTGCGACCGTGGCTGACAAAACCCTCAAGAACACACCCGTTCTTGAAGGACAAACCCTCTGGTTTATTTCTTGAAGCTTCCTCTTCGACCTTCAACTCAGCTAGACTTCTTCAATACACAGCTGAACGTTATCTCAAACCGCTTGATTCAATTCAACAAGGATGTTTGATTTTATTTGTTGTTGTTGAATGTAAGATGGTTGAGAAGATGATGAAGATGAAGGAATGAAAAGCTTCTGGTTGCTCACAATTGTTTTGCACACAATCCTCTATGTTGCTATGTTACTTCTAAAGAAATGCTTGCTTATATTTATAACAGAAAACAGTTAGTCAAAAAGAAAGTGATATGAGTCGATGCATGTTGGTCATGTGTCGACTCATGTTAGTTATATGTAACAGGATGAGTCGATACATTATGTTTTGAGTCGATACAAAATCATGTTATAGCGTTTTACAGAACCAACACTTTTATACCCGTCGACACATAATGCGTATGTGTCGATACATACTGATTGTAAATTTAACTTTTGAATTTAAAACATAGTATGAGTCGACACATGATATTATGTATCAATACATATAAGTTTCAAAACATTTTCCAGGATCATCAGAATGTTTTATGTCGATACATAAGGTTTTGTGTCGATTCATACAAGTATTACAGGGGCATCAAAATATTATGTGTCGATGCATGAAATTTATGTATCGATGCATGCAGTTTTTAGATTTACATTCCAGGGTCATTAAAGAGTTATGTATCGACTCATAAGCTTTTGTATCGATACATAATAGTTTTGAGATACAATTCCAGGGACTTTAGAAAGCTATGTATCGATACAAAACGTGATGTGTCGACTCATAATGATGCATTATGAGAGAAATGTAATTTTGGCTTATTCAAACATGTTATATTATATTTTTATAGTGCACACATGTATTTAGTGTTTCATATATATATATTTGCAATCATTCAAAATCAATCTATGAAGGGGTTGCTCACACTAGCATCACAGAAAAGTACCAATCCAGCAAGCAAACAATCACAAAGACTCATATTTGTTTGTCTCAATCAAAAAATCAGAATTATAATATAAAGTCATAGACCAAAACTTTACTACAAATCTTAAACAAAATATGTTTAAGTTCACAGAAAAAAGAGAAAGTACAGAAAGTACCAAAACCTGTACAAAGTCTAAAATCCAACAAGCAAAAGTAAAACAAGTGCAGCCCCAAAAACCAGCAAAGTCACAAAATCAGTAAAAGCAACAAGCAACCGGCCAACAACAAGTAATCAAGTACAAGGTCTGTACAAAGAGTCAAAAGCCACAACATAATGTAAGTACGAAGTGCGCCTAAGAGGGGGGGGGGGGGTGAATTAGGTACTTTAAATTTTTTATGGTTTTAGTGATGATGGATATTATTTTTCTGGTTTACAGTGAGTTTATCAAAGAGTAAAGTGTAGAAAAATAAAGAGACACAAGCGATATATCCTGGTTCCCCTCACAGTCCGAGAGTACTCCAGTCCTCTTTCAACATGAAAGATATTTCCTTATTGTGGCAAACTTAAACAAGAACTACCCAAAACAAAGAACAATCCTCTTGGACCAAGAACAATCCTCTTGGATTTTCACTATGTCAATAATGAGAACAATCCTCTCAAAGTGACTTTACTTGTATCCAACAATCCTGGAAAAACAAGATTTATAAAACCACTTGAACTTATTTCCAACAATCCTGAAAAAATAAGCAAGTATATAGCAATATTTGATTTGAGTGAGTTTGAGTAGCAATGATCACTTTGAGTGATTTAATCAATGAATTGATCTTCTATTCCAATGATAATAGTATACAATGACTCAAGATATATAATGCTCAAAGTTTTCTGGTTAACAATATGTGAAAGTGTGTAGAAAACTTGTGTATGAAAATGTATAATAGCTTGAGTTTGATTTTTGAAAATTCAGAAAATATGATTGGAAGAGGTGTTTAAAATGATTTTGAAAATGAGTATTTATATTTTCATAGAACCCTTTTGAAACAACATAAAATTCTGTAAATGAATCATGAACAATTGCCAAGATTGACTGAAAGGTTTTCATGAATTGGTGTTATGAACAGGCATGAGTAAAGCTGTTGTTTTTAAAAATTGTTCAACATGCAATCGATTGTACCCTTTGTGTAAATCGATTGCACGTGGTTTCAACAACTAGAAATTCAAATGTTTTGAGTGTGTAATCGATTGCACAAGTGTGTAAATTGATTGTACTTAAAGTCAGTAGCAAAAATTGATTGAGAGCAATCGATTGCACAAACATGCAAATCGATTGCACTTAGAAACAATAGCAAATGTTTTGAAAAATTGAAGCATGCAATCGATTGCACCAATATGCAAATCGATTGCACTCAAGTGAAAATTGAATTTTTGCTTAGAAAAACTTGAATAAATATTTGGACAATATAAAATATTTCTTTTGACGGTTGAGCATCTATGTATTAAGTTCAAAGTAAGTATTATCATTATACCTTGAAATTTCGCTGAGTGCTTGAACCAAATAATTTATCCACATATGCTTTGAGCTTGATCAATAATCTTTGCCTTCTTATCAACATGGTTTGTCTTCATCAAAACAAAAGTCCATTTGAGAAGTTTGATTTTACATTCTCCCCCTTTTTGATGATGACAAACGATCTTGCTTGATGCGTTGTAATTTCCGGAAAGAAGCTTCTCCCCCTAAGATGCATAACTCCCCCTTTGTATGAGAAGGTTGGAATCCTTTGAATGTGTTCATCTTGGTTGAAGAGTGCCTTAGAATTTTAAGACAAGAAATATACAAGCATAAAGTGCCACATCCTTCTCCCCCTTTGACATTATCAAAAAGAAGGGAAAGATGCAATAAAAAATGGACAATAATAAAGCAATATTGAAAAAAACTTAACCAATCATGTATCACAAATAGTCATAGACATAGTCATAATAACATAATGATTACAAAGAAATCTGAACAACAACAAACAAAATGTAGCATAACTGAACAATGGCATAAAAGAAAATAGTAGACATAACAAAGTTGGACAAAACTTTATGGTTGATTCATGTCCCGGTTGTTATAGAACCAAGATCCTTGATTAGGAAATTGTTGTTGTAGAGGAGGTTCTGTGTAATATTGTGGAGGTATAGAAGGATTATTTGGGTCATATGGAGGAATGTGAAGGTGAGAGTAAAGGTGAGAAAATTGTTGATTCACATCTGTGCGGAAGTCATTAATCCGGGTTGTTGTAGAATCGTTGATAGCATTCCATTGGTTGTTGATGTTGGTATTCATGGAAGCAAATTGTTGAGACATAAAATCCATAAGATCTTGATTGCTTGGACCATAGGGAGCAGTAGGTGGAGGAGGTACAACTTCACCACCTTTAACTTATTGATCGTTTCCTTCATCACCAACCACATCTTCACCAATGTAAGTTATAGTTTTTGTTTCCGGATTATAATGAACACCGATTCTTGAGTCAATATTTTTGATTGAAATCTTATGCAGATTTGTATCCATATTAACTTTCTCAAATCCAGCAAAATCAACTCCAAATTCTTCCATAATTAATGTAACAAAGTAAGCATATGGTAGAAATTTTGACTTTGCATCAACCCTCAGCATATGAACCATTATGAGCTTTGCCCAATTAAAACTTATACCTTTATTCCTTGCATAGATGAACTGCATTTCCAGACCAGTCATGGTGCAGTGGTTTCCAGCCCGTGGAAACATAATATAGACCATGAAATAATTAAATAGTTGATCCTCTATATAAAAGTTACCTGCACTCCATGAGTCTCTAGATGGAATCACTCCTCCTAGACCACAAATCCTTTTGGCACGGAATTCAGCTTCACTCAATTTGCCAATGCTGTAATAAAATTCCTTTTTCCTTAATCATCCCATGCCTCGTTTTCAGGGTCGTACAAAGAGCTTCCAGTATAGGGAGTATGTAGAGTCTCACCAATAATATCAAGGGTTAGAGAGATTCTTGTCCCCAACACATATGTAACCATCTTGCCTTTGTGAGGAGTCAAATTTCTGAAGAATACTCTTACCAGATCTGGATAATATGGACCAAGTGATGAAATTAATGGTTCCAGTCCATTTGCAGTTAAATCATTTTGAAAAGAGAAACATTCTTGGGGAAAAGATGATAGCATTCCATATTTAGGAGTGGACACTATCTTTCTTTAAAAATCCTTTGTAAATATTGCTTCTTGTTCTTCAATGAGAGTGCAGATTAATGGATTCTCAGAGGATGAACCAACCTTTTTCTTCCCTTTCTCTGAAGCTGACACCTTTCGTTTTTGCCTTGAACCCATGGGTAAGGTGTTTTTTAGGGTTTGGAAGGTTTCAGGTTTTGAGAGGAAGATGTTTGATGAGCTGAAGTTTGGATATAATTTGTGAGTAAATAGAAATGAGTGGGTTGTATTATATTTAATGAAGTTTAATTGACTTTTCAATAATAGAGATGAGCTTGGGAATATGAGATAGAGAGGAATTCTGACCAACAAATATTTCTGTCATAAAAGCATGTTACAGTGGGTGCAATCGATTTGCATATAGATGCAATCGATTTGCACACAAAATAGAAGTAAAAGAAAACTGAAATGCATAGTGTGCAATCGATTTGCGCTATGGTGCAATCGATTTGCACTAAGACAGAAAGGTCAAAAATAAAAAAACATTCAGTGAGCAATCGATTTACACTATTGTGCAATCGATTTGCATCAACCAAAAATGACCAAAAACATATTTTTCTTAAACTTAAACACCACTTAACATATATACTCACATATAACAAGGTTAAGACAATTATATAAAAGCATAACAAGGATAGAAAGCACCTTATATGTCGTGTTCATCAAGAATGCCAAGCTCTCGTCAAATCTTGTAAAACGGTTCTCTTGCCAAAGGTTTAGTGAAGATATCGGCAAGTTGATTATGAGTATCTACAAATGTGACCTCGACACCTCCTTGAAGTACATGATCATGAAGGAAATGATGTTTTATATCTATGTGTTTGGTTCTTGAATACATGACCAGATTCTTTGTAATGTTTATTGCACTTGTATTGCTGCACCGTAGAGGAATGAATCCTAGATCGAGTACGTAGTCACGAAGTTGTTGCATGAGCCACAATATTTGAGCGTAACTACTACCCGCTGCAATATATTATGCTTCAGCCGTGCTAAGAGCAAAGCATGCTTGTTTCTTGCAGGCCCATGATACTAATGCATTTCCAAGGATGTGACAAGTACCACTTGTGCTTTTTCTATCAGTTTTATAACCTTCATAATCTGCATCAGAATAACCAACTAAATTACAAACACTACCTTTAGGATACCATAATCTAACATTTTTTGTTCCTTTGAGATACTTCATGATCCATTTCACCGCCATGAGATGAGATTCCTTTGGATTTTCTTGAAAGCGAGCGCATATACAAACACTAAACATTATGTCAGGATGGCTAGCCGTCAGATATAATAAGGAGCCAATCATACCTCGATATTTTGTAATGTCAATGGAAACACCTGATTCATCTTGATCAACATATGTACCGGAATCCATTGGTGTAGACATTGCCTTACATTTATCCATGTCAAATCTTTTCAATAGTTCCTTGCAATACTTGGATTGGTTGATGAAGATGCCATCCTTTATTAGCTTGATTTGAATTCCAAGAAAATAATTCATTTTACCCATCATGGACATCTCAAATTCTCCTTGCATCATTTCTGAAAATTCTTCACACATTTCTTTGTTTGAAGAGCCGAAAATGATATCGTCAACATAGACTTGAACTAGCAAAGTGTCACCTTTGATTTTCTTGATAAACAATGTCTTGTCAATTTTACCCTTTTCAAAACCTTTTTCGCAAAGGAAGTTACTTAGTCGATCATACCATGCCCTTGGTGCTTGTTTCAAACCATAGAGAGCTTTTCTCAATTTAAGTACATGAGATGGATTCTTGAAATGTTTGAACCTTGGGGGTTGCTTAACGTAGACTTCTTCATTGATATATCCATTTAAGAATGCGCTTTTGACATTCATTTGGAAAAGATGAAAATTTAACGAACAAGCATAGGCAAGTAACAGACGAATAACTTCTAACCTTGCAACAGGAGCAAAAGTTTCTTCAAAATATATTCCTTCTTCTTGATTGTAGCCTTGTGCTACCAACCTTGCTTTCTTCCAAACAATTATTCCATTTTTGTCAAGTTTATTTTTAAACACCCATCTTGTTCCAATAATGTGTTTGTTGCTTGGCCTAGGGACAAGTTCCCAAACTTGATTCCTTTCAATTTGATTTAACTCTTCTTGCATAGAAATAATCCATTGGTCATCGCCTAAGGCTTCATCAACTTTGGAGGGTTCAATTTGAGAGACAAACACGATGTTTAGACAAGCATCTTTGAGATTTATTCTTGTTGTCACACCTTGACTTATATCACCAATTACTTTATCGATAGGATGATCTCTATGAGTTCTCCATTCTCTTGGTAGATCATTGAAATTTGATTCTTGTTGGGGAGATTCTTCTTGTTGAATTGGTTGATCTTTGGAAGTATTTCTTAAGGACCTTCTAGTATTTCGTCATCATCATTACAAACAATATTATCCTCCTTGGAGGGGTTAGATTCATCAAAAGATACATGCATTGATTATTCAATTGTTAAAGTTCTTTTGTTATAAATTCTACATGCCTTACTAGAAAGAGAGTAGCCAAGAAAAATACCTTCATCGGATTTTTCATCAAACTTACCAAGGTTATCTTTGTCGTTGTTTAAGACAAAGAATTTGCAACCGAAAATGTGAAAGAAAGCAATGTTTGGTTTCCTCCCTTTGAAAAGTTCATATGGAGTTTTCTTCAAGATCAGTCTTATGTTAACTCTATTTCTAACAAAACATGCCGTGCTCACCGCATCCGCCCAAAAATATTTTGGAAGGTTTGAATCTATAAGCATCATTCTTGCAAGCTCTACAAGAGACCTATTTTTTCTTTCCACCACTCCATTTTGTTGAGGAGTCCTTGGTGCCGAGAAGTTGTGAGATGTTCTGTGTTCTCCATAAAATTCTTCAAATAGAGCATTTTGAAATTCTTCGCCACGATCACTTCTTATGGAGGCAATTGTTAGAGACTTCTCATTTTGTATTTGTTTAGCATACTTCTTGAACGCCTTGAATGCATCACTCTTCTGCACTAAAAAGAATGTCCAAGTATATCTAGAGAAATCGTCAACAATAACCAAAGCATACACATTACCTCTGAAACTTCTTGTTCTTGATGGACTAAATAAGTCCATATGCAACAATTGTAGTGGCCTTGTAGTAGACACCACATTCTTAGATTTGAAAGTTGATTTTGTTTGTTTCCCTTTTTGACAAGCATCACAATGTCTATCTTTGACAAAATTTCTCTTAGGCAACCCAATGACAAGATCATGCTTGATTATTTTATTCAAGTGTTCCATGTGAATATGAGCAACTCTTTTGTGCCACAACCATGAATCATAGTTGTTCGCCATGAGACATTTTACCTTCAAAGATGGATCATCAAGGGAAATAATGAATATATTATTGATTCTTTTACCTTTAAGTATAACCTCATGTGTGACTTTGTCTTTTATCAAGCATTCATCCTTGGTGAATTTGATCTTGAAGCCTTTGTCACAAAGTTGGCTAATACTAAGAAGATTGTGCTTTAATCCTTCAACATAAAGAACATCTTCAATGGATGTGAAAGGTGTAGCACCAACTTCTCCTTTGCCAAGAATTATTCCCTTATTATTGTCTCCATAAGTGACAAAAGCCTTGGCCTTTAGAACTAGATTTGAAAAATTGTTTATGTCTCCCGTCATATGCTTTGAACAACCACTATCAAGATATAAAAGATTGCATGTGGTCTTCAAGAATACATGCAAAAAAAATAGGTTTTGTTAGGTACCCAAGTTGCTTTGTGTCCTTCATAATTAGTACCTTTCTTTACACCACACATAATGTCCACTTGCCACACTAAATTTTCTAACATAGCAAGCATTAGGTGTATGGCCTTTAATTCCACAAAAAAAACAAGTAAGTTCAAAGTTACTTCTATATCTAGAAGGATAAGATTTCTTCTTAGGAAATGTTTTCTTTTTAGGATAATTATGGACCATTTTAGGTTTGTTCACTTTATCTTTGGATGAGTGATCACTAGCCTTAACAAAGATAGTTTTATTAGAACATGGTTTTGAAAACATTGAATATCCAAGTCCACTTTTATCATTGGAATATCTTTGTTGGCTAAGAACACTTTCCAATCCAATTTTAACTTTTTCATATCTTTCAATAACTCTTTTTAATTGGACAATTTGGAAAGAGAGTGATTCACAATTTTTTCATACAAAATTCTGTTGTTGTTCATCACTTAATTTTTGTTTTTCTTCTTTGAAATCTTTTTCCATAGTTTCACATTTTTCTTCTAAAGATGAAATTTGTTTCTTTTGAGATGAAATAGTTTTATACAGAATTTTGCATTCATTTAATAGTTCATCTATAGCACCTTGTGCATCACTATCAAAATTGGAAAATTCATTACTAACCTCAACCTCTTCATTATCGGAATGGTGTGAGGCCATCAGTGCTAGATTTTCACTTTCATCACTATCGGAGTCGGACGAAGAGCTTATTTCATTATCCTCCCATGCAAAATAGGCCTTTTTGTTCTTGAATCCTTTTTTTCTTTTGTAGCCACCTTTCTTGGAGAGTTTCGGACAATCCGGCTTGATATGACCTTGCTTACCGCATTCATAACATGTGACTTCTTGTGTTGATGTGGAAGCTTCTTTTTTCTTGAATTGTTTCTTTCATTTTGAATGAGAAAAGGATTTGTCATTGCTACCAAAGAACTTACCAAGCCTTTTAACAAGAAGCATGAAATTTTAATCTTCTTTCATATTGTCTTCCTTTTCCACTTCCTTGTAATCTATCTTTAAAGCAATATTCTTGGATTTCTTCTCTTGATTTTCATTCCTTTCAAGTCTTTCGAGTTCCGTCTCATATTCTTGAAGTTTTCCAAAAAACATTGTGGAAGTCATGGAGGAGAGAATTTTCTTTTCTGAAATTTCCGTTACCTTTGGTTTCCATTCCCTAGTTAAGGACCTAAGTACTTTCAGATTTAGTTCATAATTCGTCAAAGTCTTACCAAGAGCACTTAGATGATTTGTCAAGTGCACGAATATCTTTTGCAAGTCAAGGATGGTTTCTCCGGGCTGCATTCGAAATAATTCGTATTCTTGACTCAAAGTATTTAGTCTTGATCTTTTAACTTCAATAGTTCCTTCATGAGTTTGTACCAAGGTATCCCATATTTCTTTTGTTGCTTTGCATGACGAGACATGGAAGAATTCATCCATGCTAAGTGCACCTTGAAGAAGATTTATTTCCTTTTTTATCATAGAGAACCTTCTTCTTATCATCTTCATCTTCATCCCGTACAACTTTAGGCTTTGATGAACCAACACCATTGATTACCTTTATAGGGATAAATGGACCATTCTCGACGGTATCCCATATTTCTTCTCCTTGTGCTTCTAGATGTTCCTTCATGCGTATTTTCCAGAAGTCAAAATATTCACCACAAAATAGAGGAGGCTTGTTGTTACTACCACCATCTCTGAAAATAGGATTTTGATTTTAGGAAGCCATTATGGATCTTATAGGAACAAGTTACCTATAACCTGCTCTTATGCCAATTGTAAGTACGAAGTGCGCCTAAGGGGGGGGGGGGGGGGGGGGTGAATTAGGTACTTTAAATTTTTTCTGGTTTTAGTGATGATGGATATTATTTTTCTGGTTTATAGTGAGTTTATGAAAGAGTAAAGTGTAGAAAAATAAAGAGACACAAGCGATATATCCTGGTTCCCCTCACAGTCCGAGAGTACTCCAGTCCAGTTTCAACATGAAAGAGATTTCCTTATTGTGGCAAACTTAAACAAGAACAACCCAAAACCAAGAACAATCCTCTTGGACCAAGAACAATCCTCTTGGATTTTCACTATGTCAACAATGAGAAAAATCCTATCAAAGTGAGTTTACTTGTATCCAACAATCCTGGAAAAACAAGATTTATAAAACCACTTGAACTTATTTCCAACAATCCTGAAAAAATAAGCAAGTATATAACAATATTTGATTTGAGTGAGTTTGAGTAGCAATGATCACCTTGAGTGATTTAATCAATGAATTTATCTTCTCTTCCAATGATAATAGTATACAATAACTCAAGATATATAATGCTCAAAGTTTTCTGGTTAACAATATGTGAAAGTGTGCAGAAAACTTGTGTATGAAAATGTATAACAACTTGAGTTTGATTTTTGAAAATTCAGAAAAAAAGAGGTGTTTAAAATGATTTTGAAAATGATTATTTATATGTTCATAGCACCCTTTTGAAATAGCATAAAATTATGTAAATGAATCATGAAAATTTGCCAATATTGAGTGAAAGGTTTTCATGAATTGGTGTTATGAACAGGCATGGGTAAAGCTGTTGTTTTTCAAAATTATTCAGCATGCAATCGATTGCACCCTTTGTGTAAATCGATTGCACGAGGTTTCAATAGCTATAAATTCAAATACTTTGAGTGTGAAATCGATTGCATAAGTGTGTAAATCGATTGTACTTAAATTCAGTAGCAAAAGTTGATTGAGAGCAATCGATTGCATAAACATGCAAATCGATTGCACTTAAAAACAATAGCAAATGTTTTGAAAAATTGAAGCATGCAATCGATTGCACCAATATGAAAATCGATTGCACTCAAGTGAAAATTGAATTTTTGCTTAGAAAAACTTGAATAGATATTTGGACAATATAAAATATTTCTTTTGACCATTGAACATCTATGTCTTAAGTTCAAAGTAAGTATTATCATTATACCTTGAAATTTTGCTAAGTGATTGAACCAAAGACTTTATTCACAAATGCTTTTAGCTTGATTAATAATCTTTTCCTTCTTGTCAACATGGTTTGTCTTCATCAAAACAAAAGTGCATTTTAGAAGCTTCATTTACACATAAAAGCAGATACACAATTCACAATAAGAGAGGTCGATTTCACAAAAAAATACACAAACATACAAAGGACGAAACCTCAACATCATCTTCCATCTTCTTGTTTTCACAAATATATACAAGCATACATACACACAATCAATACCACCAGTTTCCAAACCCTAACACAATTCTCATCATCATTTTCCTAAAGAAACCCTAACCCTTCAGAAAATTGTAAGAAAGATTAAGAAGAAAATAGAAGGATCTAACCCTGAATCAAGTTGATAAAAAATTCGAAGCCTTCTTTCTCCCCCTCTCTTCCGTTCTTTCTCATTTTACATTTTTGTTTTGTTTTTGTGCCTCACTGTAAAAATCAAACAAATCACAATTAGATACCTGGAACAAAATATGAGAAAGTAGTAAGTAGCGAGAAGGATATGGAGAGGAACACGCTCGCTTTGCAGCGAGAAAGAGATGAAGAGGAATGTGCTCGCTGTACACCGAGAGGAAGATGAGGAGTATTGCTTTACATTGACATAGAAGTGAAGGAGGCGCTGCCTATGAAACTAGGGTTTACAAGCCCTTAGTTTGTTTGTTTGGTTAAGGTGTAGAGGCGGGTCTTGGGTCGACCCGGTTCGGCCCAAGCCCACCATATTTTTTTATTAAATTTACTGCATGTTATATATATATATATATATATATATATATATATATATATATATATATATAAAATTGGATTTATCATAATAACAAATCGAAGCAGCTGGCGCGGTGGTGGACGTGTTGTTTGGCAAGCATATAGACAGGGGTTCGAAACCCCTTGGGACCTCTTTTCTTCTTGCATTTTTATGTTTTGATATTGTTGCTATTGGGCTTAAGTTGAAGATTGTCAGGCCCAACGCCTCATTCTCACAACACCCCCCCATTGCCCAGCATGCCACGCAGGCCCAATGTGTTTTTATTTTTTTTATTTTTCTGCTTACAAAAAAACTCCTCCTGGGCCAGGCTTAACCAAAAATCTGTTTTATACAAAAAAAGATCCTAAATTCATTTTTTACCCCTGGCTTATTTCTTTTATATTTTTTTATTTTAATTCTTAATATATTATTATTATAATTATTATTTTCTGTTAATGGCGAAGCTTATCATCCTTTTCTTCCACCAAGTGAAGTCTTGGGTCTCTATGATCGAATGGATAATTTTCAGGATCGGTTTGACAAGATGTAGAGGGAGATGAAGGCCCTCAGAGGAAAAGAAATCTTTTGGAAGAATGTGAATGATTTGTGCTTGGTCCCGAATGTCAAAATACCTGTAAAGTTTAAAGTTTCGGAATTCAAGAAGTACAAAGTCAATACTTGTCCTCGTGCTCATCTTGTGATGTATATAAGAAGAATGTCTACCCACACTAATGATCAGCGTCTGCTGATTCACTTTTTTCAGGATAGTTTGACTGGTGTTGCGTTAAAGTGGTACATGAGTTTGGACAGTGCCAATATCCATACTTTTAACGACTTGGGTGAAGCATTTATTAGACAGTACAAGTATAATATGGACATGGCGCTTGACCGTGATCAACTCAGGTCAACGGTCCAGAAAGATAGAGAATCATTTAAGGAATATGCACAAAGATCGTGTGAGGTAGCCTCCCAAGTGATTCCTCCAATGGAGGAAAAATAGATGACAAAGATTTCCCTGAAGACTTTGGGTGCTTTCTACTATGAGAGGATGGTAGTGAGTACGCTAAGTGACTTTACTGAAATGGTGGGCATGGGTGTCCGTTTGGAAGAGGCTGTAAGAAAGGGTCGTCTAACAAAAAGCGAAAGTTATGGAAGTATGAAGAAACCATCATATGGGTTCGCCAAAAATAAGGAAGGAGATACAAATGTTGTTATTCAAGAGAGAATGGTCAATCCCCCTAGAAGAAATCATCAGCATCATTAATAGGTCGCCTCAGTAACTCCAATTGTTGGTGTGGCTCCAACTGCAGTTGCATATTAGAGACCATCCCATCAGGGGAATCAAGGGCATAATCAGAGGAGAGAGAATTCTGACCCTATCCCTATGAGCTATGCAGAATTACTCCCGACTTTAATTCAAAAGAAGTTGGTTCAGACCAGACCACCTTCCGCTATACCACCACCGTTGCCTTGGTATTATAAGGCAGGCCAAACATGTTCTTTTCATCAAGGAGCACCAGGCCACAATGTTGAGAACTGCTATCCTTTGAAAACCGAAGTACAAAAATTAGTGAGGACTGGTTTCTTATCATTTAAAGATGCTGGTCCTAACATGAAAGATAATCCTTTGCCAAAGCATGAAGGGGAAAATGTTGTAAACATGGTTGCTGGTTATCCAGGCGACTTCCGAATTTTCGATATTAAATTGGTTAGAGGATATTTAGTAAAAATGCATGCTGACCTCTGCGAGTTTAGTTACTATACACATGACCATGGTGGTTGTGGTATTTGCAGCACAGATATACAAGGTTGTGACAAGATAAAGGCAGATCTTCGGGAAATGATGGATGAAGGTCTAATTCATATAATCAGGCCTAGGGCAGAGTACGAGGAAAATGTGAATATGGTCTTTGGATGTCTAGAAGAATTTCGGATCTTTGATATAAATCATATGAACGATGATTTGGTGTAGTTGCAGGCCACCTTCTGCCATATGGAAGGTCAAGAAAGGCACCATTATGGATCTTGTCGGGTCTGCTGCATAGATTCACATGGTTGTTCCATTGTGAGAAAAGGTATTCAGTTATTGTTAGGCAATGGTACCATCAAGGTTTCAGGAAATAGGGATGATTATGTTAATATGGTTGAAGTTTGTTCGGATGAGACTGTGTCAGATGATGAGTATGCCTCTGCAGATGAGTTCTTCTCCTCATATGAAGATATGTTTTCTAGAGATGACTCTGTAATGACTGAATGTGTTAAAGATTGAGTAAATGTTATTGTGCCTTGTTTTAGTGCACCCAACCCTTTTGAAGTTGAATATCATGGAAATCCAGCTATTACTCCATTAGTGATTAGCTTGTCGGGTCATGTTCCCTACAAGTTAGACAAGGTTGTACCCTACAAGTATAATGCTACAATTTTAGAGGATGGTGTGGAAGTTCCCATCCAACCTATGTCTAATGTTGGAAATATTGCTGAGGCCAGCCGAGTGACACGTAGTGGTCGTGTGTTCGCGCCTATCATTAGAATAAGTGTTGGTGCTGATAAGAAAATTGTTAAAGATATTGAACCCAAGAAGGCAGTAGGGAAATCTAGTGGAGCTACGCTAGAAAAATATATGGATGATATATTGAAAATAATAAAGATGAGCGACTACAGGATCGTAGATCAATTGTTGCAGACTCCATCAAAAATATCTATCCTGGCTTTGCCTATGAACTCCTCTGCTTACAAAGAATCTTTGATGAGGGTATTGGACCAAGATTTCATGGAAAGTGATATGCCGGTAGACTAATTCAGCAGTGTGGTAGGGAACATTACATCATGTAATAACCTGAGTTTCTGCAACGATGAACTACCCAATGAAGGAAGGAATCACAACCCGGCCCTACACATCTCTATGAACTACAAGAATGATTCATTATCCAATGTGTTGATTGATAATTGATCCGCATTGAACGTCATACCAATTAGCACACTTATGAAGTTGAAATATCAAGGAGCACCCATGCGCCCGAGTGGCATTATTGTGAAAGCATTTGATGGATCAACAAAATCTATTATTGGTGAAGTGGACTTGCATATTCATATAAGCCCACATTTGTTTCAGATTACTTTCCAGGTCATGGATATTATACCCACTTACAGCTATTTGCTGGGACGGCTGTGGATACATGAGGCAGGGGCTGTCACTTCGACTTTACACCAAAATTTGAAGTTTATGCGTTAAGGAAAAATAGTCATTATAAATGGAGAATAAGCATTATTAATATCTCATTTGTCTTCTTTTAGTATTGTGGAAGCGGATGAAGCTATGGTAGGAACCTAGTTCCAAGATTTATCCATTGATAATATAAGAGGAAATTAGAATTCTATAGCTTCATTTAAGGATGCTTAGAAAGTTGTGGGTAATGGCCATAGTGAAGTATGGGGGCGGATTGTTGATCCATCTGTAAACAAGAATAAAGCTGGCTTGGGATTCTCTATGAAGAATGATAAAGGTAAGAACATGAAGCCGACGTATGCTGCAGGAAAGTATTAGGATATCTTTCATAGCGGGGGTTATCTTCATCCAACTGTTTCCGGGGTTAATGCCATTATGGAAGATGAAGCTGAGCCAAAAATGCCAAATTATGTGATGCACAAATTTAAGATTCAGAACTGGACCACCATTGATGTTCCCTCCTGCATACATGTCTCAAAGTAATTTGTTTTTGTTAATCTTTTCGAAAAGCTTTCACTCTGCCCAAGGTGAAAGTATTGACATTGTATGGGCTTATCTGTTTTCTTTGATCTTTAAAATCAATAATAAAAGATGTCTTTGTTTCCAAAATTATATTTTTTATTTTTCTGCTTTTTCTTGGAAAATGGTAATAAAAAAACCTTTCAAAATAAATAATTGAAATTGAATCTGCATAATCACTTGTTATCTGTGTCAGTTTCTAAAAGTAGTCATAAATCATATGTGCAAATTAATTAAAAAACCCGTTGAATACAATGACCCTGCACCCTCTCCCAACTTTGAATGTCCTGTGTATGGGGCCAAAGAAGAAGACTATGATGAGATTTCATAAGAGGTCTCACGGTTGCTTGAGCGCGAGGAGAGTGCCATTCAACCATATAAAGAGCCATTGGAAGTAATCAATTTGGATTCAGAAGAAGATTCGAAGGAAGTCAAGATTGGAACATTGCTGCATCCTGATGTGAAGAGAAGATTGATTAAAATGTTTAAATAATATGTGGACATCTTTGCTTGGTCATACCAAGACATGCCTGGTTTAGATACAGATATTGTAGAGCAACATTTTTCGTTGAAGCCAGAGAGCACGCCAATCAAACAGAAGTTACAAAGAACTCACCCAGATATGGCAGTAAAAATCAAAGAAGAAGTTCTAAAGTAGATTAATTCCGGTTTCCTTGTGACAAAAGAAAGACAAAAAAGTTCACATGTGCGTAGATTACAGAGATCTAAATAAAGCTAGTCCAAAAGATGATTTTCCATTTCCACACATTGATGTGGATAGCACAACGAAATTCAAAATTTTCTCGTTCATGGACGGATTTTCCGAATATAATCAAATAAGGATGGCTCCTGAGGACATAGAAAAAACAACGTTTATCACACCCTGGGGAACATTCTGTTACAGAGTGATGCCCTTTGGTTTGAAGAACACCGGTGTAACATACTAGAGGGCTATGACAACCCTATTCCATGATCTTGTGCACAAGGAAATTGAGGTATACGTTTATGATATGATTGCTAAATCCCAAACTGAAGAAGGGCATGTAGAAGATTTGTTGAAATTGTTTCAGCGTTTGAGGAAGTATCGTCTCCACTTGAATCCAAATAAATGTACCTTCAGCATTCGATCAAGGAAGTTGTTGGGTTTCATTGTCAGCTAAAGAGGGATTGAAGTTGACCCTGATATAGTCAAAGCAATTCAAGAAATGCCAGCGCTGAGAACTGAAAAGCAAGTCAGAGGTTTGCTCGGGCGTTTGAATTACATCTCGAGATTCATTTCCCACATGACTGCAACGTCTGAAACGATCTTTAAGTTGTTAAAGAAAGATCAAGGTTGTGTGTAGATAGATGACTGTCAAAGGGAATTTGAAAGTATTAAAGAATATCTACCGGAACCTCCTATCTTGCTCTCTCATGTTGAAGGAAGACCATTGATTATGTATCTGACAGTGTTAGATAATTACATGGGCTGTATTATGGGATAACAAGATGAAACAAGGAAGAAAGAGTATGCCATTTATTATCTCAGTAAAAAGTTTACTGACTGCGAGTTGCGGTATTCTATGCTGGAAAAGACATGTTGTGCTCTGGCCTGAGCGGCAAAACGTTTCCGGTAGTATATGTTGAATCACACCACTTGGTTGATCTCCAAAATGGATCAAATCAAGTACATTTTTAAAATGCCTGCTCTCACTGGGAGAATCTCCCATTGGCACATGTTGTTATATGAATATGACATTCAATACCACACTCAAAGAGCTATTAAAAGTAGCGTGTTGGCAGATTATCTTGCTCACCAACCAGTTGATGACTATCAGCCTGTGAAGTATGATTTCCCCGATGAGGATGTGATGTTTTTAAAAGTGAAAGATTGTGATGAACCATTACTTGAGGAAGGTCCTGATCTCGAGTCTCGTTGGAGCATGATATTTGATGGAGTTGTGAAGGCTTATGGTAAAGGAATTGGTGTCGTGATTGTCACTCCTCATAGATCGCACATTCCTTTTACTGCAAGGTTGACATTCGATTACACCAATCACATGGCGGAGTATGAGGCTTGCATCATGGGTCTCGAGGAAGCTATTGATCTCAGAATTAAAATTCTAGATGTGTATGGCGATTCAACTTTGGTAGTAAATCATATTAAAGGATAGTGGGATACTCGTCACCCTGGCTTGATCCCTTACAAAGATTATGCTAGAAGCTTGTTACCCTTATTTAATAAGGTTTAATTCCATCAGATCCCCACCCACGAAAATCTAATGGAGGATGCTTTGGTGACTCTGGCTTCTATGTATTAAGTGAATATTTGGAATGATATACCTCGAATTATAGTTCGGCGACTGGATAGACCTACTCACATGTTTACAACAGAGGAAATAGAAGATGAGAAACCTTGGTATTATGATATCAAGCATTTTCTCCAGACATAGGAATATCTGATTGGTGCATCGAATAAAGTTATAAAAACATTGAGAAGATTCGCTGGAAGCTTATTCCTCAGTGAAAATATGTTGTACAAGAGAAATTATGACATGGTCTTGCTCAGATGCATGTATAGACACGAAACAAACATGTTGATGCATGAGATTCATGAAGGTTCCTTTGGTACTCATGCCAATGGATATTTGATGGCTAAGAAGATGCTAAGGGAAGGTTACTATTTGGCTGACAATGGAATCTGACAGTTACAAATTTGCAAAGAAGTGACATAAATGTCAGATTTATGCGGATAAAATTCATGTGCCTCCGACACTTCTCAATGTTATTTCTTCCCTGTGGTCTTTCTCTATGTGGGGTATTGACATGATTGGAATGATTAAACCCAAAGCTTCAAATGGAAACCGCTTTATTTTGGTAGCAATTGATTACTTCACCAAATGGGTGGAAGCTGATTCATATGCTAATGTTACTAAGCAGGTGGTAGTGCACTTCATTAAGAATAATATCATATGTCAGTATGCTATGCCAAGCAGAATTGTCACCGATAATGGCTTGAATATGAATAACAAGATGATGACAGAACTTTGTGAAGAATTCAAGATTGCCCATCACAATTCATCTCCGAACAGGCCAAAGATGAATTGGGTTGTTGAAGCTGCTAATAAGAATATCAAGAAGATCATCCAGAAGATGGTTATTGCTTATAAAGATTGGCATGAAATGCTCCCTTTTTCTTTACATGGATATCAGACATCTGTCCGCACTTCAACAGGAGCAACCCCGTTCTCCCTTGTCTATGGAATGGAAGCAGTGCTCCTGATCGAGGTTGAGATTACCTCTTTACATGTGATAATGGAAACCAAGTTGTCAGAGGCTTAATGGGTCCATAGCAGGTTTGACCAATTGAATTTGATTGAAGAGAAGAGAATGACAACTTTGTGTCATGGGCAGTTATATCAGAAGAGAATGAAGGAAGCATTTGATAAGAAGTTCAAACCTTGTGAATTCAGAGAAGGCGACCTCGTGCTCAGGAAAATCATGTCTTTTAACACTGATTCTAGGGGAAAGTAGACTCCAAATTTTGAAGGCCCATATGTTGTCAAGAAAGCCTTCTCTGGAGGTGCGTTAATTCTTGAAACTATGGAAAGCGAGGAGTTCTCACGCCCCATGAATGCTGATGCAGTCAAGAACTACTTCGCCTAAAGAAATAAAAGAACAACTCCCTAAGTTGAAAACACGAAAGGGCAGCTTAGGCAAAAAAGAGCATCTCGGTAGGCCGAAAACCCGAAAGGGCGGTCTAGGAAAAAATTAGAGACATAAATAGAATTAAATTTCCCACTAAGTTGAAAACCCGCAAGGGTAACTTAGGAAAAAGTTAGGAACTTTCTTGGCAAGTAACTACATCAAACAAGACTTGATCATAGAAGCAACAATCTTCTTGGATCCTCACCATACTTCAACAGAAGCTGGTGCTCAAGAATTCAAAGTTGTTAGAGAGAATAATGGTCATTTTATTTCAATATATCTTTTCAATTATATATTACCATTTTCCAAACTTTGTAATGATCCATGGAGTCTCTCCATTCGCAGACTACCATTCTATTAATAAAGGTTGAGCTTTTATCCAATTCTTTGTAATTTTTATTTTATTTTTCCTACAAAGACTCCATTTATTATTGGTAGTAATTTTCAAAATGAATAGATTAAATAACAAAAAAAAAAATTCGAAAAGAATTTACAAATTACTTTTACTTTAGATTTTATGACTCAAGAGGAAAAAAAAGTGGTGATCCCAGGAATGGACGAACTCCAATAATTTTGGGAAGTTTTATTTTCCCCAGGAAAGTTCTCTCGGGTCGTTTTTGCTGGTACGCACATAATCTTCTTGTGTTTCTAGGGTAGTTGGAGATGATACCAATTGATGTATGGTGCAGTATTGGGCTTGTGATCCCATTGTCCCCAGTCAAGTCTTGGTTCATTTTATGATTTTAGGTTTGCATGGTCTAAAGCCTCTATCCCAGATTCCCCAGTGAAATCTCCACTCATATGATGAAAGTTCCTTCTCCCTCTGTATGCTGAGATGGAACTATTTGCAAAATGTCTCTCTTTTTGCAGTGTTGGAATTATTGTTGGTATTTATTTCCCAAGAAACTAGACCAGAGCAGTATCTTTTCTAAGAAGTGTTGAGACAGTTATCAACTTTTTGGGTTTTCTCCCGCCAAGTGTTAGGTTTGATTTAAAATCCCCATAAGTTCGATTTCCTGCTGTAATGTTTGACTTCTTAACTCCCCAAGTTGTTTTCCCCGTGAGGTTTCGTACCTTCTCCCCAGAGAGGTTGGTGCAATACTCACTCTCAATATTGAAGAATGTATCTTGGTTTCCCCTCAACAATGTGGTGTTTTCCTCCCCAATAAAGTCAGCACGAGATCCCCAGTTGATGTTTTAATGATATGGTTTTCATCTGCCTTATTGAAATCAGTATTGCAATCCCCAGTAGAAGTAAAGACCGTGAAACACTTGTTTTACCCATTGAAGTCTGTGTGATATTCCCCAGTGAAGCTTGGAGGAGGATGTTATATCGCTGTATCTGTACTGACGTATTTCTATGATGCGATTACTTTTAGATTATGTTCCTTCCTAGTGAAGTTAAGCCGTGAAATAGGAATTTGTCTCCTCAATTGTGTTGTACCCCAATATTTGCCCCTAAGATCCCTTCATCATACCATGTTGATTCACTCACAACAAGATCACACTAGGATTCTTGGTTCCCCTCCCTACTTTGAGTTTTGCTCCTTTTGAGGGATTACCAAGCACCTTAACAAATTTTCCTTTTGTGATCATGAATATTGTTTTGTTTTCTTCATTTAACTAATAAAATACAATATTGGCTTGTCTTGCTTGTTATCCATGTAGGTAAGGGCAATGAAATTTAACAAGTTACTCCACAGGTTCATGAGTTTATTTCCATGCCCTAGTCAATATAGATTGAGAAGTTTAAACCTCACTATTGGGTTGGTTTTGAGAGAATAGGCATGTCAAGGTTGCTTTTGTTCATCACATTTCAAGGTTATTAGATTTGACTCAGAAGTACAAGGGTTTGATTGGAGAAGTTGTCCTGTTTGAACAAGGCCTTGTTCATATTGGTCACAAGAGTATATTTCTCTCAAAATTCAAGATATGGAAGTGGTTTTGGTGGATATGAGTCTTCATCATCATACTCAACAACTTATATTCACAAAAACAAGAATATTGGTACAAGAAGTTTGTTCAAACTTGTCAAATTTCCTCAAGGCATTCTCTTGATCTAGAAGCTAGAGTTTTGAACTTCAAAGGAGCATATCTTGCTCACCTTTTGGTATTTTTGAATTATTCTCAAGACACCCTTCTCTTCAAAGGGTTATCAACAAATCACTTCAAAAATTCCAAAGAGTTTTCATGTGGAAGAAACTTGGTGAAAGAGAAAGATTACAAGTCATCTAGATGAATCCACAATTTTACCTAAGTAACTTCAAATGATCATAACTTGGTCAATTTTCATCACCTAGAGTCCATTCTTTTTCCATAATGATCTTGACGATGTGAACTTTATGCCTTCTTTTATGTGTAAGGTGGGAAAATGGATGGAATTTGCCTTAAATATGCAAAAGATTATAGGTCATTTCATGATTTTTGGCCAACTTCAACAAGTCATAACTTGCGCAATTTTTGGAGATTATGAGTGGTTCAAGTTTCAAAATGTCATTCAATAGATCTACTTCATTCCATATTTTTTGTAAAGAGCAAATTCCAAGTGGAAGGCCATGTTTGGATGCAAAAGATTATAGGTCATTTTTGAAGAAGAATTTGAAATATTTCTAAGTATGGAAAGTCAACCCTTTTTCTTCAACTTTGACTCAATGCAACTTTTAGCTCAAGCATCCATTTAACTCCATTCTTTTTCCATTGCAAATATTGTAACCTCATATTTCCAAAGCATCAAGAATCATGCCTTGAGGCCCCTATGAGCTGAGAATGCCATAGTTTCAAAAATGGTAACTTGGAATTAAAGTTTCCTTGCAAGTCAGAATTTGAATTTCATGTTACAACCTCTAAACCTCAAATTAACACGCGTTTTGGGTCTAAACATGATTAGCTAACTTTCCCAAGTGGATTAGTGCATCAAAACGCAAGAATTGGATGAGTTTTGATGAAGTTTGGATCACAGTTCATTCGTGAATCAGGTTTACACGAATTCCCTCCAAAACGCATCACTCACTCTTCCTTTTGATCCCATTCGCTTCTCCTATAAATACAAGAACTATCCCATTCAATTTCCCAAGCGTGGATAGCCAGAATCACCCTGCCAAACTTGCTCCATAACTCAATTTTCTGTAACTTCAAAATCCATTCTCGAGCCTTTTTCAATCCAAATTCTCCATCAATTTACCTTCCTTGATCTTCCCTGAAGCTAACCACATAATTACATTCAAGAATTGTGCCCTATATTGCTCCATAGAAGTCCAGTTTCAGAGCTCTGCAACTCAACTTCAGTAGGTAGATTCCTTCATCAATTCTTTAAAACTCTGATATCATTGTGTTGCTCTCATTGCCTTGGTTCTAGTTGCAGCACTTACCTTTTACTGGAAACACGTTTTGACCATGAAATTTCAAATCCCTTTTCAAAACATTCCTTCCAAATTGCTTGAGCTACAGTTTATATAAATTTGGCGCGAGGGTGTGGTTGTCTTCATCTTGAAGAGACAAAGCGAATGGCATAGGTCTGAGCTTCTGACTTTACAGTTTGAGAGACCTGCAATTCGTGATGGCTGGAGGTTGAAGATGACCAACGTGGCATCTTCCAACCAATGAAGGTGCACCATCTGTATTTTTCAAATCTGATTTAATTAATGATTCTGTACATTATTCACTAATGACCATGATATGCACAATGCACCATAACCCTTGGATTTGATTACTAACGCGTTTTGACTCTCATCCAATGGTCCATATATTTTACTTTTATTTTCTTTTTCTGATTTTTATATCTTAATTGTTTTAAATTTCAAAAAATCATAGAAAATTCATTTTTAGTCCAAAAAACTAAAACAATTATGAAAAATATTTTTGATTATTCTCTTTCTGATTTTTATTTTTTCAAAATTTAATTTTATGTTTTGGTATTTTTTATAAATTTTACACTTATTTGATTTGTTTTAACTGTTTAAAAATATTTTTATACATTTTAAAATTCTGAAAAAATTATGGAATGATCCAATAATATTGTGACAAATATTGGTGACCTTGTTTTATTTTTGTTTCTGACTTTACTATTTTTTACCATTTTTTGTTTATTTTACCCATTTATTTTAGTTTTAAAAATAGTTTCTGACTTTAAAAAATTACCAAAAAATTTGTAAAATTATTTAAGCCTTTTTCTGGTTTTTCTATGGTCTTACTTTTTATTTCTTGATTAATTTGAACATAGTTGATATTTTTCTCATTATTTTCTATTTTTAAAATCCTTTTTTGTGTATGTTAAATGTGATATTATTTTGTGATTATTTTCTGGCTGATCTTGGGTTAGATTTTGGATCATGAACTTTATTAACATCATTGGATCCATGGTGTTGAGTTTAACTCCACAAAAATAGATGAATAATTTTAATAATAGTTTGATTGAAATTTAATTCAAATAGGGTTTGTATATTTTTCCCATCAATCTTCATCTCATCTCTTCTTATTGCACTAGATGTTATTGGAGCATGATCTCTATATCATGTCTCAAAACAAATGGTGCATATATTGCTATTGACCGGCCTCAAAATAGGTGCGACTTCTATATAATTCCACTTACGATTGCTTAACATTGCGCTAAATTTTGTCCTGATTCGAATAAATGATCATTCGTGGCCCAAACTTATGATTGCAAGCCCAAGTATGTTAATTTGATCTCTTTGATCCAATAACCTTGAGATTCATTGTGTGGAGGCTTTGGTTCTACCAATCCTCTAATGAATCTACAACACCTTTGGTCAATGCGGATCACTTAAACATCGTTGATCATTAAATGGTACTTATGAGAATTTTAAATGGATGATATACTTGACAAAAAGAAAATGCAACTTGTTGTGTGGAGGCTTTGGCTCTACCAATCCTCTAATGAGTTCCAAATGCAAGTTTCAAGATGGTCATCCAACTAACCACTAATTATTGACTTGTTTTACCTTATGCTTTTATTCTTTTTTATGCTTTATGTACTATTTACTTTTAGCATTTACATTTCATGCCATTTTCATCATTGCACATTTGAGCATTTATTTTCTTGCCTTTTTTACTTTGCTCACTTGAGCTTTTCTTTTCCTTTCCTAAGATACTTAATAATCAACATAAACCCTAAAAATCTTTAATGGTACTTGGACTATTTGGTTACTAACCTTGGCATTATAGAGCATGGGATCTTTTTCTTGGACTTAGGATTAGAACCTTGGCCTATCTTAGAGACCTTTTGATCTTATCTGATCATTTTGTCTGGAGTTCTTGAGGTTTACCTCAAGACATTGGGTTGCTTGTTTGTTTTTGTGTGCAGGTTTTTGTGATTACATTCTCTATTTGTAATATGGAGTTCACCCGTATACAGTCGTTACTCTGTCCAATTTTTGTGAAGACTTAATACACTTGAAGTTTGGTTCTCTCAAGAGGTCTTATCTTGGCTTGCTTGGTTTCAATCTAAAGAATGGGAATTCTATCTTGGATCATAATGTCAAGTATTGGCTTTTTGTTGGTTAGATGGTTCTTATCCCTAGCTTTTACCTTATGCTTTAGGATAGTCTCTTCTTCTCCTCCCATCTTCTTTAACTTCAAAATCTTCTCCCCCATTTTGAAAACTCTTCTTATTTTTAAACTTGAACCATTTTCATAATAAACTTGGACTTATGACCATGCATTTTCAAAACATTTTCATAAATAAAATCCAACCAACTTAATAATACCGTGACATCTTTTTTTTTTTTGTGAGATGACTAAAAGTCAATTAATATCATTTAAAACCATTTTCCCACTTTGGCTTTGTACCTTTAAAACTTTTCTTAAAAGATTAAACTCTTGTCGACCCTTGTAGTGATGCAAACAACTATACTTCTACAATATGTAGTGAAGAGGGATATTTTCCACTTGGGTGTTGAGTGAGGCATTATTGATTTTTAAATCCAAGCCATATCCTCCACTTTGAGATTATGCAAATTCTCCTTTCTCATGATTGTGGGTGGTTGGTATGTTTTCCACACGGACAATGACGATGATGTTTTATCTTATAAAAGTAACCAACACATTTGTGTTTTAAATTTTTAAAAGAGGAACTACATGTACCCTGATCCCCTATTGCACGAAAGGTGGTACGTAGGTGTTGTACCCCAAAATTTTCCCTCCCATATTCCTCAAGGTTTGTCAAGAATCATCTTTAAATGGTTCAAGATTGCTCAAGGATTGCACAGTCCAAATACCTCATAAGACAGCTGAAATTAGGGTTTTGGTTCTTTCAAGGAATTTGGGGTTTCCAATGGTTCAATCAAGTCTCATAGGCCCATATACATCCTCAAGCACCTACATGCCAAGTTTCAAGACTCACAATGTCAATTTGCACAGTCAAAAGCCTCATTTGACCTACAATCAACTGCAAGGGCAAAATGGTCATTTTGCAGTCAAAAGTTAGAATTTTTTGTCAACATCTTATTTTGAGTCCACAATCATCATTTGATCAAGTCTTGATCATGATTCCACAAGGATAGCTCAAAAATCATCAAGATGCAAAAAGTTACTATTTTTGGACAGCAGAAAAGTCAAATATATCTTGACCAAGGCATAACTTTTTCATGGTTTGTCAGAAAAATTCCATCCAATGCTCATTTTGAAGGGGATGTAATTTCCTACAATCCATCTTCACACTCCAAGTCCAAGAAATGCTCTCACAAGAAGTTATCAATTTCTACATTATAGGTCAGTTTCAAAAGTCAACAAAAGTACACTTTAAGTCAAAGGCCATAACTTGAGATTGGTAAATACAAATGACATGGGACCAAAGGAATTGGTTATAGGACTTCAAGACCTTTCCAAAATGTCCAAGAACATGTTCATATGACCAAAATTGAGCAAGATGTGCATTGGAGAAGTTGGGAAATTTTCATGAATTTGCAAAAGTCAACTTTACTCAAAACACCTTATTTTTGCTAATGGGCCTCAAATCTCTTCTTGAAACTTCATCCATGACTTATGAACGACCCATCAAGCTTAATGGAATTTATTTTCTTATTTTTATTGATTAATTGGATTTTTAATTAATATTAATTCATTTAATTAATTTAAATTGTAGGAAAATGCAAGATTTGATTTTTCAATCTTTTTGTGAAGCAAATATGGTCAATATATGCTGGCAATTTCAAGCACCAAGTCAAAGATGCAAAATCTCCAAATTTGGCAATATTTTCCAATCATGAAAAATCAAAGAGATTTGATTTCCAATCAAAGATTCAATCACCAATGCAATGGATTTTTGCCCAGCTCTTGACCTAATTCAGTCGTCCTATATATATGCAAGCAAATCCTAACCTAGAAGACGTGGAAAATGAAGTGGTGAAAAACACAAGAAGGGGGGGTTGAATTGTAAAACTGAAATCTAAAGCAATTGACAAGATATTTTTATCCTGGTTCGTTTGATCTCAAACTACTCCAGTCCACCCGTCAAGGTGATTTCGCCTCTCTCCAACGAGGTCTTAATCCACTATATTCAACTGAATATTACAGACTGCTTTAACAACTGCTAAAGCCTTCTTGATTCAAACCACAACCCGGTTTGTCAAGGTAACACTTTCTTACAAAGAGATAAAACTATGTGTGTGGATGTTTTCTACAAAACTGTATCACAACTGTGATGTATACACAAAATGAAGCTTAGAAACTAGATTGCTAAACAGTAATGGAATATCAGAGTGTATGGTTTAGCAAAACTGGTAGAACGAAGATTATGGTTCAGCTTTTGTGCGTGTAGAGATTTTGGAGAGCATTAACCATTTCAATCTTCAAAGCCTTGTTTATATAGCACTGAGATGATGAACGTTGGATGAAATATTCTTGATTCAATGCTAATAACAAGATTTCCTTATTGAGCAGATCTTGTCTGGAATGAGGCCGTTGGAATTAATTAGCTTTCAATGCACAGTACCGTTGCTTACTTAATGCAAGTTCTGGCTTGGCTCATTCTGATTCTGCTTCGCTGCTGATGAACTATTGTGTTTCTGTATCAGAGTGTTGAGCGCAGTCTTGTTCATCAGGCTTCAGCATGTACGTGAGTTGATCATCTGATTTTGACATTCTGATGTAGCAACTTCTGATGCTGGTGTCTGAAATCAAGTTCTGATGCTGAATAGATGTGATCTTGCTTATTTCAATCAGCGTATCTGCAAGTCAGAACATAATAATTTTAGGCAGCAGATAGTTCATTCATGACACTTATAAATACTATATCTTTTCACTTTGTTATCATCAAAACTTAAATATAGGGTAGTAGATTCAAACATTGTTCTAACAATCTCCCCCTTTTTGATGATGACAAAAACTAGATATTTTAAATGAAAATAACGTGGAAAGGTATCTGGAATATGTATCAGAATAAGAAGTAAAAGAATAAGGAGTAAGGAAATACTCCCCCTGAGTTTATTACTTCCCTTTGATTATACACGTTCTTCAGGATCAGATCTTTTTGCCTTTCTTTGAACATCAGAGTATCAGAGTCTTTGACTTATCAGAAGCTTTATGTCAGAGCAGAGCTTCAGAGCTTTTCTTGTCAGAGCTTTGCTTTGGATCAGAACTTCATATTGATCAGAGCAACTTCATATTGATCAGAGCTTCTAGTCTTCAGAGTGTCCAGGAGCTTCCTTGTGCCTGTAGACTTTAAACACAGCAGAAAAAACATTTCAAGTAATAGAGTTAGAATGTTTGAGAATTTCTGTCTAGTTAGCCCGTTATTGATTTAAATATCATTCTTGTTCTCCCCCTTTTTGTCAGCAATCAAAAAGTGTTGGTGATGTGCTAAAACAATTAAGATCATAAAAACTAATCATATTAAGATAGTTCAGAGTCAAAACGAGAAAATATTACAAAACATAATCAAACAGTACATCAGAAAATCAGGAAAAACATAAAAAAAGGTCATGTATGAAAAAGATTAAGGTTGAGGAGGCAAGCGTGTGAACAGGCTCTCCAGCATGGCTTGAATCTTTTCAGAAGTCTCATTCTGCTTATGCACCATGCTGACAACAGTGTCAATCTTGCTGTCCTGCACATCCATTCTCTCTTTCATCTTCTGATCGTTTTCATCCATCCGCTGCTGCAGACGCATGTCATTCAGCCTTAGTTCTTCCAGAGTCTGCCTGTCCAAGGCAGCTTGAGAAGCATCAGAAGGAGGAGGCTTCTCAGAACTTTCAGCAACATCCTCTGCTTGACTTTCAGCCTGAATGGTCTTGTCTTCTTCTGATGGTTGCACCTTTGCAGCTTGCTGTTTCTCAGACCAAGGTTCACTGTCCAGAGGGAGCACGTCCTCTTTCAGAAGCATACTTCCAACTTCATTCAGAAGCTTGCTGAAATTTTGTTGTGCCTGCTCATAGTTGATATCCTGCAACTTGAGGGCTTCAGCACGTACCCAAAGTCTGAACTGTGACCAGAGCTGATCAGAAGCAGCTGGGTCAATCATTCCCGGACAGACTTGCTTCAAAGAAGCAATCCATTGCAGCACACCTGTTTCAAAATTCAAAATACCAGAGCCAACATCTGGTTGCTTTGGTTTTGGGATGGCAATTTTGTGTTTTAGATCAGCAAGACGGTCAAGACTGGTTAAGTCAATGAAAGTCCTGCTGGGGTTTTCAGAGGTTTTCTGAGAGGCTGTTTGTTTTGGAGAAGGGGTATCAGAGTCATATATTTCGATTGGAGTGGGTGGTGTTTTGGGAGTATTTGGTGGTGTCGATTCTGATGGGGATGGTAACTGGGGCATGATAACAGTGGTTCCACATGGCAGCTGAATTGCCAACGGTGATGGTTGAGGTGAGTGAGGGTCAGATTGATGAGGGGAAGGAGTTTCAGAGTGGTGAAACTCTGTTTGTGGTGAAGGTGGATTAATTTCTGGTTGGGGAGAGGGAGGTGGAATCTCTGATTGCTCAGGGATCAGAGGTTCTTCTGAGAGTGGTTGTTGTTGTGGTTCTGGTTCTGGTTGTTGTTGTTCTGGTTGTGGAGGAGGAACATTTTGTGGTTCAGAGTTTGGTTGAGCAGAGGCATGTTGACGCTCAATATCAGACAGCACTTGGTCAAGTGCTGTTGTTGTTGAAATTGTTGGTTGTTTGGGGTGTTTGGTTCTAGGTCTTCTGAGTTTTAATGCCTCAGAAGGGTCTTCTTCTTGTACGGTTTCATCAATGGTAGGGATGGGAATTGATATTCTATGAGAGGTTTGAGGAGGGATAGATGTTGGAATAGTAAAAGAATTTGAAATAGGGGCAGCAGATGAAATACCTCTTTTCTTTGGAGTCTGCTGAGATGATCCTTCTGATGGCGCTTTCCTCTTCTTTGTCTTCTTCAGAGTCACTTCTGGTTGGGGTTGA
Source organism: Vicia faba (assembly GCA_948472305.1). Lineage (NCBI taxonomy): Eukaryota > Viridiplantae > Streptophyta > Magnoliopsida > Fabales > Fabaceae > Vicia > Vicia faba. The sequence goes on along the minus strand of OX451740.1, from coordinate 1,209,543,574 downwards.
CGCAGATCACTGATATTCAGCTTTGGATCTGTATCATCTGCCTTGTACGCATCTGGGTACCTGAGAAACATCTCTGGTTTGGATTCCATTTCAGAAAATATCGAAAAATCACTCAGAGGCACTCTTCTGCTGGAGATATCAGCAGTGGAAGTAGCTCTGGGTTCCTTCTGAATGTTCTCTATCAGCTTCATCTTTTTCAGATTCTTTGCATTCAGAGGTTTCCCAATTGTTGGTTCAATAGTGCTCAGCTCTTGAGCTTCTATCAGATGCTCAATCAGTCTATTCTCTGTCAGAATATCTGATATCAACCTTCCAAAAGGTATCCAGTCCCTCTTGGTTCTTTCTTCTTCCCTTGTTTCTTTCACACTGGTTTTGAGATGGTTGAACAGGAAGTGAGCCAGATTGATCTTTATCTTCTGATCAATAAAGTAGATCAGAAACTGCTGATCCACATTTATATAATCAGGAGAACTTGTTGGTTTCCTGTGGTTGAAGCACCCCAGAACAATCTTAGCCCATACTCTGCAATGATCCTTCAGATCTTTAATCTTGCTGCTGGGCATCCCAAGAGTGAAAATCCTGTTAGCTACCACACCTATATCAGCACATCTTTCAGCCATGTCCACACAACGGACGCCACCACCACTTTGACCGATTAGCCTTGCAATGAGATCTTCAGAAATCACAATCTTCTTCCCCATAACAGAGGAGATGACTAGATGTTTTGAAACCTTGGCGTGAATCCAAAATTCCTTGACCAGCGCTGGGAATGTTGGTCCAACCAACCTATCGAAATACCTTTCCCACTTTTGAGCCCTAACTTCTTCAGTTAGGTCAAAACCATTCTCCTTCAAGCTTTCAAAATCAATGATTAACTCAGAGAGCACTTCAAGGTATTTCACCGAAGTGAGGAGAGTTCTGAGTGGCACTTGATATTGCTCAGAAGTTGCTTTCTTCTGATTACCTGCAGAAACGCTACCGGAGGTTGCCATGTTCACACTAAAAGGGTTTTGAGAATGAACTGAGGAAAAAGGTTTGCAAGAGATGAACTCAGAAATATGCAGAAAATGCTTGAGTATTAGTGAGAAAGCGTAAAGAATAGGAATGAGAGATTAATGTGCTTAAATAGAGTTTTTCAAAACTATTTTGAAAAGATAAACGTTTTTAAGAGAGAGAAAAATCATGATTGCCATTTAAAAGCATGATTACTTTTCATTAAATGCTTGCTGATTTTGGGGGATTTGAGAAAGATACTTAAAAACGGTTACCAGACATGTGTCTCAATGCACCCAATCAGCGCTTTGCCTTCTCAGAAGCGTGCACGCGTTCTGCTTCAGAGATATGCTGATGATTGGATGACACTTGTTTGATGTAGTGATCAGCACGTCTGTTTTTGAGCTTAGACTCTCAGATCTTTAGACTTGCATCTGATACAATCTGCATGTTCTATCTTTCTGAAAGGAGATTGATCAGAAGTTCACAGTAAAATAATTACATTCTGAAAGTAAATATATGGAATTAAAACATTTTCACTCTGGACATACTTTCATGCTGAGATGTTTCAGAATGAAATTAAACCTATCTTCTGAAAGGGGTTTAGTAAAGATATCAGCCCATTGATGGTCTGTATCTATAAATTTTAAGTTCAAAATACCTTTCTGAATATAGTCCCTAATGAAGTGATGTTTTATTTCTATATGCTTAGCTCTAGAATGTAAAATAGGATTCTTACTTAAGCAAATAGCAGAAGTATTATCACAAAGTATAGGAATGTTACTCTCAAAAATCTGGAAGTCTTCAAGCTGACTTTTCATCCAGAGCATTTGTGTGCTACATCCTGCTGCTGCTATGTACTCAGCTTCTGCTGTTGACAGAGCAATTGTTGATTGCCTTTTGCTGGACCAAGAGATCAGATTTTCTCCCAGAAACTGGCAGCTTCCAGAAGTACTTTTACGTTCCACTCTGTCTCCAGCAAAATCAGCATCACAGTAGCCTACTAAGCTGTAATCACTAGATTTTCTATAAAACAAACCCAGATTAGTAGTACCTTTCAGATACTTGAAAATTCGCTTAACAGCTGTTAAGTGAGATTCTCTAGGATCTGATTGGAATCTAGCACAGATACAAACACTGAATAGTATGTCAGGTCTTGAAGCAGTCAGATAGAGGAGAGAACCAATCATACCTCTGTAGACTTTCTGTTCTACCTTTTTGCTTACCTCTTCTCTTTCCAGAATGCACGTGGGATGCATTGGAATCTTTGATGGCTTACATTCTGAGAGGTCAAATTTCTTCAGAAGATCTCTGATGTATTTGCTCTGATGAATGTAAGTTCCTTCTGGAGTTTGATTGATCTGAATTCCTAGAAAGAATTTCAGTTCCCCCATGAGGCTCATCTCAAATTCTGCCTGCATACACTTAGCAAATTTTCTTCCAAGAGAAGGATTAGTAGAACCAAAAATAATATCATCAACATAAATTTGACAGACTAAGATGTCACTCTTAACTGTTTTACAGAATAGAGTAGTGTCCACTTTCCCTCTGATAAATTCATTTTTAAGCAGAAAGTTACTTAGCCTTTCATACCAAGCTCTGGGAGCTTGTTTCAGACCATACAGTGACTTCTTTAGTTTGAAAACATGTTCTGGATGTTTTGTATTTTCAAAACCTGGGGGTTGGTGAACATAAACTTCTTCTTCTATATAACCATTTAAGAATGCACTTTTGACATCCATCTGATACAGAGTGATGCCTCTATTAACAGCAAATGAAATTAAAAGTCTGATAGATTCTAACCTGGCGACTGGGGAAAAGGTTTCTGTATAGTCTATCCCCTCTTGCTGACTATAACCTTGTGCAACCAGTCGTGCCTTGTTTCTGATGACTTCACCTTGTTCATTTAGCTTGTTTCTGAACACCCATCTTGTTCCAATGACATTGAATCCTTTTGGTCTGGGAACGAGATCCCATACGTCGTTTCTGGTGAATTGATTCAGCTCTTCTTGCATTGCCAGAATCCAGTCATTATCCAGAAGTGCTTCATCAATAGAAGAAGGTTCAATCAGAGACACAAGTCCCATAAGAGTTTCTTCAGAGTTTCTGAAGCTTGCTCTTGTTCTGATTGGATCTTCCTTTCTTCCTAGGATAGTCTCTTCTGGGTGATCCAAGCTGCTTCTGGGTAATCTCTTCTGAGGTTGATCAGCAGCTGTTGTAGGATTTCTAGCAGTGCTCCTTTCAGACGTTGAAGGAATGTCTGGGTTGAGAGCTTCTGATGACTTGTCTTCAGAACCTGCAAATTCAATTTCTATACCCGCAAAAACTTCATTCTGCTTTGACTTTTCAGAGTCAAGCTTATCATCAAAACGAACACTGATTGATTCTTCCACAATCTGTGTTTCTGTATTGTATACTCTGTACCCTCTTGAGCGTTCAGAGTATCCTAACATAATACACTTCTGTGCTTTAGAGTCAAACTTGTTCAAATAATTCTTTGTATTTAATATAAAGCAAGTACATCCAAATGGATGAAAATATGAAATGTTGGGCTTTCTGTTCTTCCACAATTCATATGGAGTCTTTTCCAGAATAGGTCTTATTGAGATTCTATTCTGAATGTAGCACGCTGTGTTTATTGCCTCTGCCCAGAAAGTCTTAGCAACGTTTGTCTCATTGATCATGGTTCTGGCCATTTCTTGCAATGTTCTGTTCTTTCGTTCTACAACTCCATTTTGTTGGGGAGTTCTAGGACAAGAGAAATCTTGCAGAATGCCTCTGTCATTAAAGAATGACTCAAAATCTTTATTTTCAAATTCTCCACCATGATCACTTCTGACTTTAATGATTCTAAGATCTTTTTCATTCTGAACTTGGTTACAGAAGGTAACAAACACAGAGTGTGACTCGTCCTTGTGTCTTAAGAACTTTACCCATGTCCATCTGCTATAGTCATCTACGATTACTAACCCATACTTCTTACCACTGACTGAAGCAGTTTTAACTGGTCCAAATAAGTCAATGTGCAGAAGTTCTAATGGCTTAGAGGTGGAAACAACATTTTTGGATTTAAAAGAAGGTTTTGCAAATTTGCCTTTCTGACATGCTTCACACAAAGCATCTGAATTGAACTTCAAATTAGGAAGTCCTCTGACCAGATTGAGTTTGTTAATCTGAGACATTCTTCTCATACTAACATGCCTCAATCTTCTGTGCCAGATCCACTGCTCATTGTTAACAGACAGAAGACATTTTACATTCTGACTCTTTAGTTCAGAAAGTTTGATTTTGTAAATGTTGTTTTTCCTCTTACCATTAAACAGGATAGTCCCATCTTTCTGACTAACAGCTTTACATGATTTTTGATTAAAGATTATATCATAACCGTTATCACTTAATTGACTTATGGATAACAGATTATGCATCAATCCGTCTACTAGCAGAACATTATTAATAGAGGGAAGATTTCCATTACCTACAGTTCCAGAGCCAATTATCTTTCCCCTCTGATTGCCTCCAAAGCCAACGTGGCCTCCAGGCTTAAGTTCCAGGCTTTGGAACATATGCCTTCTTCCCGTCATGTGTCGTGAGCAGCCAGAGTCCAGGTACCATGACTGGTGTTTCTGACTTGCTACTAAAGATATCTGCAACATGTATTATTTTATCCTTAGGTACCCAGATTTTCTTGGGTCCTGATTTGTTAGTTTTACCAAAACTCTGGTTGAATTTTGGTTTCACAGAGTGCTTACTGCTAGTATATTTGATATCATGTGTGTGACCATACACAAAATGTGAATTCAAAGGAGTGTGTTTAATGGTTAAGTCCATGACATTCTTTGGTGTAGGAACCTTACCTTGGTATCCTATTCCTTTCCTGCCGTTTCTGCTAACTCCATAGATCATTGAAGCCATTCTGCTTCTATCTATGCTTTTAGCTAGGAACTTCTGGAAACTGTGATCATACTCCTTGATGATCTCATCAGCGTTGCTGGGAGTTTCAGAAATTGGTTCCTTCTGAGAGTTTTGTAAAGTGTTTTCTAATTTTGAAATCTTATTTCTCAGCTCAGAATTTTCCAATTTGAGACTCTCAGACTTATTAGAGTCAGATTCAAGATTCCTTTTCAGGTCTCTGAATTTAGCTCTAATTTGCTGATAACGTTCCAGAATCTCATTTAGGCTTTCAGCAAGTTCAGCCTTTGTAAAGTTAACAGCGAAGTTAGGAAATACCTCTTCAGTGTCTGATTCTGAGTCTGATTCAGAAGCTTCACTATCTTCTGAAATGTTAGCCATGAGAGCTATGTTTGCCCTTTCATCATCTGATTCTGAGTCAGCTTCAGACGAGTCAGAGTCATCCCATGTGGCCATGAGACTTTTCTTCTTCTCTCTTCCAAACTTCTTTTTGGGCTTTTCCCTCTGAAGCTTTGGGCAGTCACTCTTGTAGTGTCCTTGCTCATTGCACTCATAGCAGATGATGTCTTTGGTGTTTGGCTTCTTGCTACTGGAGGAGCCTTCAGATCTTCTGTATCCAGAGGAAGAATCTGTCCTTCTGTATCTGGAAGAAGACTCGTTCTGATCAGATCTTCTGGGATTCTTGAACTTCCTTTGTCTTTGCTTCCACAGTTGATTTACTCTTCTGGAGAGAAGGGAAAGTTCGTCTTCTTCTGATGAGGATCCATCAGATGTTTCTTCAACTGCCTGCAAAACTTTAGACTCAAATTTTCTGTTAGATTTTAATGCTAAAGGCTTACCTTGCTTCTGAGGCTCATCAGCTTCTAGCTCTATCTCATGACTTCTGAGGGAGCTGATAAGTTCCTCCAGAGTGATTTTGTTGAGATCTTTAGCTAGCTTCAGAGCAGTAACCATAGGCCTCCACTGCTTGGGTAAACTTCTGACGATTTTCTTGACATGGTCAGCAGTAGAGTATCCTTTGTCCAGAACTTTGAGACCAGCTACCAGAATCTGGAATCTAGAGAACATAGTTTCAATGGATTCAGATTCTTCCATTTTGAACGCCTCATACTTCTGAATGAGCGCCAGAGCTTTTGTTTCTTTGACCTGAACGTTGCCCTCATGCGTCATTCTGAGAGAATCAAAGATATTTTTTGCTGTGTCTCTGTTGGAGATCTTTTCATACTCAGTATAGGAGATGGCACTGAGGAGGATGGTTCTGGCCTTGTGGTGATTCTTGAAGTCACGCTTTTGTTGATCAGACATTGATTTTCTATCAATCTTCTGACCACTTGCATTCACAGGGTGCATGTATCCATCTGTCACCATATCCCACAGATCAGCATCATGTGCTAGAAAGAAGCTTTCAATTCTGTCTTTCCAGTAATCAAAGTTTTCTCCATCAAAGACTGGAGGTTTGCCACTGAATCTGTCTCTGTCCTCATTGTTGTCATTGCTGATGTGAGAATTGTTTCCTGCCATTGTGTTTTTCTGACGCTGGATCTTGTACTGACACGGTTAAGTGTTTTAGCTCAGAACCAGGCGCTCTGATGCCAATTGAAGTGGTGAAAAACACAAGAAGGGGGGGTTGAATTGTAAAACTGAAATCTAAAGCAATTGACAAGATATTTTTATCCTGGTTCGTTTGATCTCAAACTACTCCAGTCCACCCGTCAAGGTGATTTCGCCTCTCTCCAACGAGGTCTTAATCCACTATATTCAACTGAATATTACAGACTGCTTTAACAACTGCTAAAGCCTTCTTGATTCAAACCACAACCCGGTTTGTCAAGGTAACACTTTCTTACAAAGAGATAAAACTATGTGTGTGGATGTTTTCTACAAAACTGTATCACAACTGTGATGTATACACAAAATGAAGCTTAGAAACTAGATTGCTAAACAGTAATGGAATATCATAGTGTATGGTTTAGCAAAACTGGTAGAACAAAGATTATGGTTCAGCTTTTGTGCGTGTAGAGATTTTGGAGAGCATTAACCATTTCAATCTTCAAAGCCTTGTTTATATAGCACTGAGATGATGAACGTTGGATGCAATATTCTTGATTCAATGCTAATAACAAGCTTTCCTTATTGAGCAGATCTTGTCTGGAATGAGGCCGTTGGAATTAATTAGCTTTCAATGCACAGTACCGTTGCTTACTTAATGCAAGTTCTGGCTTGGCTCATTCTGATTCTGCTTCGCTGCTGATGAACTATTGTGTTTCTGTATCAGAGTGTTGAGCGCAGTCTTGTTCATCAGGCTTCAGCATGTACGTAAGTTGATCATCTGATTTTGACATTCTGATGTAGCAACTTCTGATGCTGGTGTCTGAAATCAAGTTCTGATGCTGAATAGATGTGATCTTGCTTATTTCAATCAGTGTATCTGCAAGTCAGAACATAATAATTTTAGGCAGCAGATAGTTCATTCATGACACTTATAAATACTATATCTTTTCACTTTGTTATCATCAAAACTTAAATATAGGGTAGTAGATTCAAACATTGTTCTAACAGAAAAAGCTGCAGAAAGAAAGCCATAGCATATTGAAAAACTCCAAGAAAGTTGAAAACTGACTTTGGCATTCTAGGACGATTTAAGAGTTTTTATTGATCCCAATACATTACAGGAGATCCCAGGAAGGTTTTGCAATCAAATTCAGACCTTAAAGCTCAAGAAATCGTTGAAAAAAGAACCACGGTTTGCACTTATTTTCCAAAATCGTATTGTTGAATTCATGCGCATTTAACATATTTTCTTGATTATTTTGCATTGCTAGGAACCATATGAAGCTAATGGTATCATTCAATTGAATTATAATGCACAAAATCACAAGATGCCATGAACGATTTCTAGGGTTCTTGAGTTTTGAAATTGGGGCTTTATGAACCAGGAAAAATTAGGACCCCTAAGACACATGGTTGGAATCATGAGAACTAGACGAATCTAACCCACCCATCGCGAAATATTTATGCTTGCTGTAGCTCTAATCGCTATTTTTCGTTGCCATGTTTAGTGGGGGTTAAAAACCCCCGCTATCTAATATTGTTTTACAGGTATAAAGGAAGAAGACGAGGACGTGTTAGCATTTGGTTGGATGATTTGAAAACTCGTGCGTTTTTTTTTGGTGTTTTACAACATATTGATTAAATTCTTAATATAATAATTGCTTGTTATTATAATATCAAAAGCGTGCAAATGGTGTAGTGGTTGATGCGTTGGCTGGGAAGCATTGGGACCTGGGTTCGAATCCCAGGTCCCCCAAAATATTTATTCTCTTTTTCTTCATATAATCACATGCAGGTTTCAAAAGGTGTTCTACCATAGGCTTCACATCCCAGCGCGCCAAGTGGCCTCAAACTCAAATCCTGTGGCCAAAGATGAAGGACCATTGTACTCCCAGTCAACACGCGCCATGGAGAAGCAGCAAAGTCAAAAGGGCTTGTAGCTAGTGGGCCTGAAAATTGCCAATGCACCTTCTAATTGGGCCAACACCCCCTGGGTTCATTCTTTCTTTTCTTTTTCTTTTATATTTTCCATTTGATTATTTTATTATTAATTATTATTATTATTATTATTATTACTTAATTAACTCAATTAATTTTTTCATAATAAAATCAAAAAACTAAAATATAATATTTATTATTATTATTATTTATTTAAATTAATTTTACCCTTAATTAGTTATTTTTCTAAATAAATACTAACATAAATTAATTAGTTAATTAGGTTAACTTTAATATTTTTCACAATAAATAAAATCCATGTAGAATTAGGGTTTTTACTAACTTTTGACTATTTTTTATTTATTTCCTTGAGACATTAAAAACCAAAAATATTTCTTTTTATTAATTAATTAGTTTTAGGTTTAATTTAATTAAATGCAAAAAGGACAAAAACTTCTTTCTTTCTCAAAAGGGTCAAAACCCTAAGAACCTCTCCGATTCAATTTTTCTCGCGCTTATGTTTATTTTATTCATATTTTTGATCCATTATTTTGTAATTGCTCCGAGGATGTAATAGCTTTAATTAGGACCTTTTATCGCTTTCATTTATTTTCCGCAATTTACTTTTTCAAAGGGTTTGCTTTTGGCATGTAAATACCTGACGCCTTGTAATAGTTTAGCTTTATTTTCGGCAATATTTAACTGTTAGATATATGTTAATTAGGCTATGCATGACAAGACTTATCTCTGAAAATAAAATCAATCGTAGCTCACCATAACATGTGCAAAGATAACTTAACTGAAACCTGACACACTCGCACATGTCACTCCTAGGGTACGCCTCACTTGGTTGCCTCGACGTGGTCATTGAGTATATGGTGTTTTAGAGGTCGCCCTCCTGTCTAAAGATCAAAGTTGCCTCGGAACGGTTGCCTCGATAAAAAATGATCTAAGACATTAGGGTTACCGCTAAGGCGTCCTACTATTGCTTTGGTGATCACATGTCCCTCTAATCGAATTGACCCGAAACTCCAACGACGGTGCTACCTACTTCTCAATAGTGGGATAGTATTGTCTAAAGGAAATTTACACAGATTAATTTCTTTTGAGTAGGTAGAGGTTCTTAGATACTTGCTCTTTCAAAACAAAAAAATACTTTTCGCACTTACACTTTTCTGACAAAAGTTTTCAAGCAACACTTCATACACTCTTGAGGACAGATACAAGAGTCAAATCGAAGTTTTCAAACAAACTTTTTCGAAACCCACAAACACAAGAAAAGAAAAAATATTTTGAAAACATAGTGAGCAAGTACCTAAGAGCCCGTGGATAACCACGGATAGAAAGGGTGCTAACACCTTCCCTTTCTATAATCTACCTCCCGAACCGAGAAACATCTCGAAAAGGAATTTTGCTGTGCTTTTGTCCTTTCCTTGTTGGAGAAAATAAAAGACGGTGGCGACTCTTGCTTACCGCGACATTTTGCGAAACGCAAACACGAACCAGCATTCAAAAACAGTCAGTTCTATTTCCACCGTTCACAGAACTGGCGACTCTGCTGGGGAATATATAAGTGAGGTGTATCTTAGGATAAGAATACTTATGTTTTCAATTGTATGCCTTGTTTGCTTTAATATTATGGGCTTGCATCGGAGTTTTATAGATCCTAACCCGGATATGGGGAATACCCTTTAGGTAAGTAGCAATAAACTGTGAGGGACCTGTCCGGCGTAGACCGACACGGGTGAAGCAGTAGCTACGTTGGTGTGACACCTTGGTTTGTACCGATATCCCTTGTGTTGGAATGAGGAGAATATAGGTCTTCTGAGGAGTCATTAAGCACCAACTTATCTTAGAACCTTAAATTGTCCAACTTGGCCATAGAACAGTAGCAGTATGCTACGCTCATTGAGGCTAAACTCTCGCGATGGTTCCCGCCGCAAGAAAAGGTTGCTAAGCTGGAGTTATGACCGATTGAGGATAGTCAGTGATATTGAGATCCTCTAGAACCCGATTACTATTTTTAGGATAGGTCTTAACAACCTGAAACTGAAAGAGGGTAGTACCTAAACTTCATGCTGGCCTGAAATCTAAGGGCTCTTGTGTGACTTGTGTGCCTTTACCATGTTTGCCTTTTGTGAATACTTGTGGTGTGCCTTATCATGACATCATAACATCATACCATTGCATGTATCCTGCATAAGGAATAATCCATTTCAAAGACAAGAGGGTTTCATCTTTGCTCTGTTTTGTAGGACATCATGATGCCCATGCGAAGGAATACTATCTGGCTCAACTTTGTTCAACCACCTGCTTTGCTTACAAAATTGGTTGATAGGATTCGAAACACTACTTCCTTCATCAAGAGGCATGGTTCTCTTCTTGGTTTAGTCACTTCAAAGTGGGATCATCAATTGATGAGTGTCCTGGCCCAGTTTTATGATCCGCTATACCATTGCTTCACCTTTCAAGACTTCCAGCTGGTCCCTACCCTGGAAGAATTCTCTGAGTTACTTGGTATCCCTGTTTTGGAGCAGACTCCATTCACTGGTTGGGAAAAGACTCTTAGGCCTGAAGAGATTGCTGCAGCCCTTCCCTTGACCAAAGAAGAGGTAATGGCTAACTGGGAGACTAGAAGTGGAGTTAAGGGCTTTTTGGCTAAGTTTCTGATCGGCAAAGCTAATAGTTTCTGGAATGACTTAGACTTCAGGGTGTACGAAGACATCTTGGCTCTCTTAATCTATGGTCTAGTATTGTTTCCAAATCCTGATACCTTTATTAATGTCAACGCCATAAGGATCTTCATATCTCGGAACCCTGTACCCACTCTCTTGGGTGATATCCTGCCCGAAGACGGGGAACTTTGTGGTGTTGTGCTCCTTTATTGGTAAGGTGGTTTATTTCGCACCTCCCTAAGTCGTCCTGAAGAACAAAGAAGGAAGGGGCTGGGCTCATAGGATAATGTCTCTCACTGATAATGACATCATTTGGACTCTCAGAGGTTTAGATAAGGTGGCCGTTATTGATCGTTGCAGAGAGTACCCTAATGTTCCATTGATCGGTACCCAGGGAGAAATCTCTTATAACCCATGTTTAGCTCTCCGTCAGTTTGGAAGAGCCAGAAGAGCAGGGCCTCATGAGATGTTGATACCTCACATCAGTTTTGAGTTTCAGGTGAATAGTGACGAGCTGTGTCATAGATTCATCCGGGCTTGGGATAGGGTTCACAAAGCTGACCCACATGAGTTGGGACCAAAGACTTCTCTACCAATGGAATCCTACTTCAGATGGGTCCGCATCCGTGCTCAGAAGTTAGGTATCCCATACGAAGCTGTCAGGCCTATTACTCTTGAAGTTCTTGATAAAGACGGGGCTCCTCCAACTGTTCTCCATCCTCATATGCCCACTGATGTTGACACGCTGAAGAGGTCTTGGGCGCAACTGCAGGAAGAACGGGATTCTTATTGGGAAAGGTTCAATGAGCAGGAACAAAAGATCCAGAAGCTGACAAAGAAATTGGAGAATGAGCGGATCCTGAATGACTATATCCGCACCGAGAAGAAGAGGCCATGGGAGCATTGAGGGGCCTTGGATGTTTCTTTTACAGCTTTTGTTTACTTTTCAGTATTTTCATTCATGTAACGCCTAAGGGCAATTTGTTGAACAATTTAAATTCCAAAGTTGAATCTAATAAAGTTTGTTTCCTTTCTCGTCTACAAAGTTGAATCCTGATTGTCTTTGAAAACATAAATCATACGCATTTCATTCCATCATATGCATAACAGGTACCCTTTTTACAGGTCACTTATCTTCTTTGCTGTTTATTTTAGCAATCATCATGTCTTCTGAACCTACTACTGAACAAGCTATCAAGGCCCTCCAGGCCCAGAATGCCCAGTTCCAAGAGTTGGTTATGAGCTTAGCCAAAGGTCAACAGGAGTTGAAGACTCTGATTCTGAAGAAGAAGAAGAAGCGGACCGTATTGTTCAACACTGGACGCAGATTTTGGAATGGACTACAAAATGAGGTTGAACTGACTACCTCATATGTAGGTAAAGACATCCCACAAGAGAGAAGGGTTCCTAGTCCCGTGGTCTCCGACAACAAGACGGATTATGCTGAGGAACAATATCCTCCTGCTGAGGATAGGTATAAACAGCTGGAGGATCGCTTGAGCGCCATGGAGATTCAGAACGTGCCCGGGTTGGACTTTGGAGACCTAGGCTTATCCTCTGGGGTGGTGATTCCCCATAAGTTCAAGGCACCTGCTTTTACCAAATATGACGGAGCTTCCTGCCCAAAGCTTCACCTCCGGTCGTATGTAAGGAAGATCCAACCTTACACTGCTGACAAGAATTTGTGGATCCATTTCTTCCAGGATAGTCTTTCAGGGACTCAACTCGAATGGTTCTATCAGCTGGATGGAGCCAGTATTCGTAACTGGGAGGATTTGGCTACTGCGTTCTATAAGCAGTATCAGTATAATTCCGACCTCGCTCCTACGCGTACCCAACTCCAGGGTATGTCACTAGGGATGGGTGAAGGATTTAAAGAATATGCTCAAAAGTGGAGAGATCTGGCTGGAAGAGTGCAGCCACCTTTGACTGACCGTGAGCTTGTTGATATGTTCTTGGGGACCCTGTCTGGTCCATTCTTCAACCATTTGATTGGGAATTCTTCAGCCGGGTTTACAGATCTTATCTTGACTGGTGAGAGAATAGAAGCTGGTATCAAGTCTGGGAAGATACAAAAAGGTGTCTCCTCGAGTACTGAAAAGAAACCGTTCAAGAAAAGAATCTAGTGCTGTCTATGGTTCAAGGAGACAGAATAAATCGGAACGCCGCCAAGCTGTCAACACGGTGGTAATTTCAAAACCTGCTGCTGCTCCTCAGCATCATAACCAACAAAGGGGTGAGAGACCCAGAAGGCAGTTTACTCGACTCAGCATGACCTTGTCCCAGATATTGCCGCAGTTACTGACAACCAATCTGGTGACTATAAAAGAAGCTCCGAAGGTGGTAAACACAACATCCCCAAAGTACAATCCTAACGCCCGCTGCGCTTATCACTCTGACAGCCCGGGGCATACTACAGATGATTGTTGGGCTCTGAGGAATAAGGTTCAGGACCTAATTGATGCTAAAGAGATAGAGTTCGAGGCTCCCGAAAGGCCCAATGTTATGACTGCTCCCATGCCCAAGCATGGAGTGAATGCTATAGGGGAAGACCTGTTTGTAACCTCTGTGGATGATATTGTTACTCCGCTGTTGACCGTCAAGAGGAACCTGTTGCTAGCCGGTTTATTTCCGGGATGTAGTGAAGGTTGCCACCTGTGTTCCGTTTCACCTACTGGTTGTCCTTTGTTTAAGTCAGGCGTCCAAAACCTGATGGATAACAAAAAGATCTTGTTTGAGAAGATTGCTGGTCCTGCCACCCCTACTGAAGAAGTGTCCATTGTTACTATTTTCAACAACTCTCCTAAGACTCCCTCGAGGAAGCCTGTCAAAATTATGCTTGTTCAGAAGATTGCTCCCATAATCATCACTGTTCCGGGGCCCATCCCCTATACATCTGACAAAGCTGTCCCGTGGCACTATGGGGCAGATGTTTATGTGCTGGGAGTTAAGCAAGAGTTTGATACTAGTACCGGCGTCAGCAACATCACCGGGCCTGCCAAAGTCACCCGCATCGGTAGGCTTTTCTCACCAGATATTGCGCCACCAGCTATCCAGAGACCTATTGTCATCACACCTGCAAGTGTGCCTACTTCCCTTCCTGATCAAGTTCCTATTTCTACCCCTGTTGCCGAGTCATCTGACGCTAGGGGCAAAGGTATCGCCACTTATATGCCTGCCCAGACGGAGGCACCGAAGACAACCACTATTGAAGCTTCTAAACAGGAGATGGAAGAGATTCTTAAGATTATCAAGAAGAGTGATTTTAATGTAGTTGAGCAGCTGGGGCACACCCCATCTAAAATTTCTATGCTATCACTGTTGTTGTGTTCAGAGGCCCATGCCAAGGCTCTGATTACCTTCCTGAAGACGGCCCACGTGCCACAAGAGACATCAGCTGACCAATTTACCGATTGTGTGGCCAACTTAACTGCTGATAATGGTTTGGGTTTCTCTGACGCTGATCTGACTGCTAAAGGGAAGAACCATAATGATGCCCTGCATGTCTCCATTGAATGTAGAGGCACTAATCTTGCACATGTGTTGGTTGACACTGGTTCCTCGTTGAACGTCTTGCCCAAGAAAGCTCTAGACAGGTTGGATTGCGAAGGGTTGGAACTAAAGCCAAGTAACATTGTTGTCCGGGCCTTTGACGGGTCTAAAAGGATGGTGCATGGTGAGGTTGATATTCCAATCAGAGTTGGTTCTCAGGTATTCGATTCTACATTCTATGTGATGGACATCCGACCATCCTATTCTTGTTTGCTGGGTCGTCCCTGGATCCATAAGGCTGGAGCTGTGACCTCCACACTACATCAGAAGCTGAAGTATCCAGTCAAGGGGAAGATTGTGGCAGTTCAAGGGGAGGAGGAATATATGGTCAGCCACCTCAACTCGTTCCGGTACATAGAAATGGATGGGGAGTTCATTGAGACTCCATTCCATCACTTTGAAGAGGTTCCTCAGACACTGGCATCAGCAGAAACTGTGATCGAAGATTCTCCTTTGAAGATGGCTTCCTTAAAGGATGCCCGGGCTGTTATTGAGAAGGGTGAGTGTGCAAACTGGGGCCGACTTCCTGATTTCACTCAGAAGACTGACAAGTTTGGTTTGGGTTTCACTGCAGAAGCTCAAAGGACTGTTCGTAAGGCAAGGATTGGAAGACCTCCTGTGTTCATCAGCAACTCGGGAGTAAACACCATTGAAGATGACATGGAGGAATCTGAATTCGACAGCTGGATCTACCCTACGACCAACGGTGGACCAAACAACTGGACGGCAAAAGACTTCGTCCCTATTACTTTTGTGACTCAGTAATTAACTCCTTTGTTTTGAATTTGTAACAGACAATATTGTGAAACTCTACGGCCCGGTGTCTTACCCGGGGCACCGTGGCTTCATTTGTGAGGGATTTTGTGTGTCATTTTCATATATCATTAATAAAAGCATTGGACGTTTTTTGCATTTCAAATCTTGCGCTCCTTGTCTTTCTTTATTATATATTGCAAAACAGCTATTTACACACACTCACATATACAGGTCCCAATTCACTTTGGATCTCATTGGTAACGACTCTGCTACTGCCAGTTATGACTTCGAAAATACGATCAACTTAGCCGAAGACGAAGGTGAAGATGATTGCGAAGTGCCTGGTGAGCTTGCAAGACTTCTACTCCAGGAAGAGAGGGCCATCCAGCCACATGAAGAGCTGGTGGAAACGGTAAATCTGGGTACTGAGACAGACAGAAAGGAAGTCAAGATTGGTGCCAATCTAGAGTCTAGTGTGAAACAACGGTTAATTCATATGATGCATGACTATGTGGAAATCTTTGCCTGGTCTTACGAAGACATGCCTGGGTTGGATACCGACATTGTGGTTCATCACCTGCCTACCAAGGAAGAATGCCCTCTGGTAAAATAGAAGGTTCGCCGTATGCGTCCAGAGATGTCTGAGAAAATCAAAGCTGAGGTTATGAAACAATTTGACGCCGGTTTTCTAGCAGTAACTTCTTACCCTCAGTGGGTCGCCAACGTGGTTCCAGTGCCGAAGAAAGATGGTAAGGTCCGAATGTGTGTTGACTACAGGGATTTGAACAGGGCGAGCCCTAAGGATGACTTCCCTCTGCCTCACATCGACGTCCTAGTTGACAACACTGCTCAGCATAAGGTATTCTCCTTCATGGATGGTTTCTCCGGTTATAATCAGATAAAAATGGCTCCCGAAGACATGGAGAAGACCACTTTCGTTACTCAGTGGGGCACCTTTTGCTACAAGGTCATGCCGTTTGGGTTGAAAAATGCTAGGGCAACGTATCAGCGTGCCATGGTTGCTCTGTTTCATGACATGATCCACCATGAGATTGAAGTATACGTTGATGATATGATTACAAGGTCCCAAACTGAGGAAGAACACCTTGAACATCTACAGAAGCTGTTTGACCGGTTGAAGTTGTACAAGCTGAGATTAAACTCGAACAAGTGCACCTTCGGGGTGAGATCTGGAAAATTGCTAGGCTTCGTCGTGAGCGATAAAGGTATTCAAGTGGACCCTGCCAAAGTGAAAGCCATACAAGAGATGCCAGTTCCTAAGACAGAGAAAGAGGTCAGAGGCTTTCTAGGACGGCTGAACTACATTGCCCGATTCATCTCACACCTAACTGCTACCTGTGAACCAATCTTCAAGCTACTGAAGAAAGATCAAGTAGTACGTTGGAACGATGAATGTGAGGCTGCTTTCGAAAGAATCAAATAGTATCTCCAAGAGCCACCTATTCTTATGCCACCGGTTGAAGGGAGACCTCTAATCTTATACTTGACAATACTTGATAACTCAATGGGATGTGTGCTGGGGCAGCATGACGAGTCTGGCCGAAAAGAGCATGCTATTTATTACCTTAGCAAAAAGTTTACCGACTGTGAGACCCGATACTCACTGCTCGAGAAAACTTGCTGCGTTTTGGTATGGGCTGCTCATCGGCTGAGACAGTATATGTTGACTCACACTACTCTGTTGATTTCAAAGATGGATCCAATCAAGTATATCTTCGAAAAGCATGCCTTGTCCGGAAGAATAGCAAGATGGCAGATGATCTTGACCGAATATGACATCCAGTACACGACTCAAAAAGTAATCAAGGGAAGTGTATTGGCAGACCATTTGGCACATCAAGCAGTGGATGACTACCAATCTATGAACTTTGAATTTCCAGACGAGAATATCATGGTAGTGACTGATTGTGAAATACCTGGACCGGATGAAGGATCTGAGGAAGGATCCCGATGGTCTATTCACTTTGATGGAGCCTCAAACGCTTTGGGTAATGGCATTGGCACCGTGATCATATCTCCTAAAGGCACTCATACTCCACTGACCGCCCGACTATGTTTCAACTGCACCAACAACATGGTGGAGTATGAAGCATGCATCATGGGTCTTCGAGCTGCAATTGACCTAAGGATCAAGTTTCTGAGTGTCTTCGGAGATTCCGCTCTCGTGATCAGTCAGATCAAAAGCGAGTGGGATACGAAACACCAAAATCTTATTACTTACAAGGAGTATGTATTGATGTTGCTTCCCTATTTCGAGAAGATAACCTTTGAACACTTCCCAAGAGAGGAGAATCAGTTGGCGGACGCGCTAGCTACGATGTCTTCTATGTTCAAAGTCAAATGGGACAACGAGGCTCCCCGGATCATTACTTGGAAATTGGATGAACCTCCACATTATTGTGATCTTGGGACCGAAGAGGTAACAGAAAAACCTTGGTATCATGAAGTAAAGAGGTACTTGGAAGCTCAAGAATACCCCGAGGGCGCATCTGTCAATGACAAGAAGTTTCTGAGAAGGTCCGCGGCAAAGTTCTTCCTCAGCAATGACATTCTTTATAAACGAAACCATGATTCAACCTTACTGTGTTGTGTGGATAAGACTGAAGCAGAAAGAATCATGGCAGAGCTGCATGAAGGTACCTTCGGAACGCATTCTAGTGGACATACCATGGCAAAGAAAATCCTTTGGGCAGGATATTACTGGTCCACAATGGAAGCCGATTGTTATCAGCATTCTCGGACATGTCACAAATGCCAGGTCTATGCTGATAAGGTGCACATTCCTCCAGTTCCTTTGAACGTCTTGACAGCATCTTGGCCTTTTGCAATGTGGGGCATCGATATGATCTGCGATATCAGACCTACGACATCTAACGGGCATCGTTTCATCCTGGTAGCAATTGATTACTTTACGAAGTGGGTTGAAGCAGCTTCCTTTGCTACCGTAACCAAGAACGTCGTAGCACGGTTCATTTGGCACAACCTGATCTGTCGCTACGGTGTACTAGAGAGGATCATTACGGACAATGGTACCAATCTTAACAACAAGATGATCACTGAGCTCTGCGAGCAATTCAATATACAGCATCACAACTCTTCTCCTTACCGGCCGAAGATGAATGGAGCTATAGAAGCGGCTAATAAAAACATCAAGAAGATTGTGCAGAAGATGACAGTGACCTACAAAGATTGGCACGAGATGCTACCATTTGCTCTTCATGGGTACCGTACCTCAGCACAGACATCAACAGGGGCAACACCCTATTCCTTGGTCTACGGCATGGAGGCAGTCTTGCCCATTAAAGTCCTGATACCCTCTCTCCGAATCATGAAGGATGCAGGTTTGAGCGAAGACGACTGGATCCAAACCCGACTTGATCAACTAAACCTGATTGACGAAAAGAGACTCACTACTATTTGTCATGGCCAGACGTACCAAAAACGGATGATCAAGGCATTTAACAAGAAAGTCAGACAACAAGAGTATCAAGTCAGGGACCTGGTAATCAAGCGCATCATTCTACCTCAAGGTGATCCCAGGGGAAAATGGACCCCTACGTACGAAGGGCCATTTGTGGTTAAGAACATCTTCTCAGGAGGAGCAATGATTCTAACCACCATGGATGGTGACGACCTTCCTCACCCCGTCAATGCAGACATAGTAAAAAGATACTACGCATGATTAAAGACCCGCTAGGTCAACTGGCCTAGGCAAAAATAAGGGCTTCCCGGCGAACCAAAAGGGTTCGGGCAAAAATAAGGGATGAAAATAAAAAAAAATCTGTACACCCGGCAAGTCGAAAACCTGAAAAGGCAGCTTGGGAAAAAATGGGTAACCCGGTGGACTGAAAACCCGAAAGAGCGGTCCAGGAAAAAGTTAGGGATAAGCGTAATACTATGTCTCATTGGATCACCCTGCATCCAGACTTCGGTATCGACCATCAGGCTCGGACAACACCAATCAATCAGATTCCTCTTCAACTAAGCAGCAAAGTGATGAGACGCTTGAAGACATAAAGGCGATAGCAGAGTTGGAACCCAGTGGGATTTTTCACATAGTTGTTTTGTTTTACTTTTCACAAATTGTATAAACTCTATTTTGTTCGGAGGTGTTCTCTTACTAGGACGTCAGCCTCTTGTACAAAAACGCCTATTTACAGGCAAATTTCAAAATCAATACAAGTTCATTTTTCAGACAAATTGCAAATTGTTTTTCCTTTATCTGTTTTGTTTTGCAAAGAACGTCCAATGTTCATTTTTGATATATGCATTTGACATTAATTGCTGATCACAAATATTTGCATACGAAACAAAGGACTAATTACAGGTGACATCGGAAGTAGGGGCAATAAAAATTGTCTCAGTGATCTAGTTGCTTTGTCCACCAAGGTACCAAGGTAGGTTCGGCTGCAGAATATGACCAAGATACCTTCACTCACCGCAGAGTAAGACAAGATTCAGCAATACTCTCTCCCCAAGCAGAGTTGGTCTCCCATCAGCCCTAAAAAGGCATAGTATCCCCAACAAGTCAACAATACTCTCTCCCCAAGCAGAGTTGGTCTACCATCAGTCCTGAAGAAGTTGGGTATCCCCAGTAGGTCTTAATATTCCCCGATGGAGTACATAGATATTCCTCAGCAAGCATCCCCGACAGTCTTAATATTCCTCGACAAAATATAAGAATGTTCCCCGGTGGAATGCAAGATACCCCCAGTGGAGCCATTTCCCGGCGCAGTCTGAAAAGCTTCCCCAACAGAGTTAAATCATCTTCCCCAGTAGATTCTGGAAGCTTGTCCCCTGCGGAGTATGAATGTGTCTCCCCGGCCATATTCGAAGGTTATCCCCACGAGAGTCTAACTGGCCTATCCTCAGCATGTTGCAATGGAAAGATCATCCTCAGCAAAGTTCTTTTTATTCCCAGCGGAATTCATCATCAAAATCCCCAATAGAGCTTATCAACGGAATCCCCAGCGGAGTTATCGTTAAAACTCTCAGAAGAACATCTCTCCCCCACAGAGTATTTCCCCGCAGAGTAATCTCTTCACCAGGTTTATTCCCCAACGGAGCCATCTTCTCCTACCGGTTTACTCTTGCAACCATCTTCGTTCATAATCCCCAGCAGAAACGAAGAACTCTACTCTTCAACATCAGCCCAGGATTTAACTCCCCGGCATTCGTCAAGGATTGATTTTCCCAGACGAAAATACATTCATAAACATATCACATTTCACATCTCCTAGTTACATACATGATAAAGTGCATACGACACAATCTCATTTTGAGAACATCATGCATTTCATACATCATGACATTGCATGCAACTAATGTTTTGCCTTTTCAGAAAAAGGTCAATCCAAAGATGATTACCATCAACCTTTCTTAAGTTCCAGATCAACACCTGTAACTAGCCAGGAAATATCTGTGAACGACTGATTATAGGTTAACACCTGAAACCAGACAGGAAAACCACCTATATGAAGAGACTGAAGATCAATACCTGTAACAAGCCAGGAAGACTATCTTTCTTTCTCAGGTCAGAGATTAACACCTGAAACCAGCCAGGACAACTATCTCCTCGACCAACCTTTCTTAATTTCCAGATTAACACCTGTAACTAGCCAGGAAATATCTGTGGACGACTGATTGTAGATCTATACCTGTAACAAGCCAGGAAAGTTATCTACATAAAGAGACTGAAGATCAATACCTGTAACAAGCCAGGGAGACTATCTTTCTTTCTCAGGTTAGAGATTAACACCTGAAACCAGCCAGGACAACTATCTCCTCGACCAACCTTTCTTAAGTTCCAGATCAGCACCTGTAACTAGCCAGGAAATATCTGTGGACGACTGATTGTAGATCTATACCTGAAACCAGACAGGAAAGTTATCTACATTGAAGAGATTGAAGATTAATACCTGTAGCAAGCCAGGAAAACTATCTTTCTTTCTCAGGTCAGAGATTAATACCTAAAACCAGCCAGGACAACTATCTCCTCGACCAACCTTTCTTAAGTTCCAGATCAACACCTGTAACTATCCAGGAAATATCTGAGGACGACTGATTGTAGATCTATACCTGAAACCAGACAGGAAAGTTATCTACATTTAAGAGATTGAAGATTAATACCTATAGCAAGCCAGGAAAACTATCTTTCTTTCTCAGGTCAGAGATTAATACCTTAAACCAGACAAGACAGCTATCTACTTGACCATCATGCAGCAACCCTACGCCGGTTCCTTCTCTCTTTCAGATGCAGTTTTATACGAACTCATCATCAGGAAACCCTACACAAGTTCCTTCTTTCAACATACAAAGTTACAACTCTACAAACTACAGGTATGCAAGTTCACGCTAAGGAATCTCTTATGCGATTGACACCCCTGGATGGCATCTTTAAGCCCATCTCCACAACTATCCATTATATCTCCAGATGGCATCTATAAGCCCATACTCCTACCAACAATCTCCAGATGGCATCTATAAGCCCATCCTCCTATCCATCATCTCTCCAAATGGCATCTGTAAGCCCATTCCCGACATCACATTGCTGATACCACACTATGCGAGTGCAAATTTCTGGGCACTTTAGTGTTCAATCATCTCCCACCTTCGGATCACGAAAGGCACACAAGCCAATCTACATCCTCAGGTTTAAGAAGATTGAACAGGGGCAACTGTTGTACCCAAAAATTTTCCCTCCCATATTCCTCAAGGTTTGTCAAGAATCATCTTCAAATGGTTCAAGATTGCTCAAGGATTGCACAGTCCAAATACCTCCTAAGACAGCTGAAATTAGGGTTTTGGTTCTTTCAAGGAATTTGGGGTTTCCAATGGTTCAATCAAGTCTCATAGGCCCATATACATCCTCAAGCACCTATGTGCCAAGTTTCAAGACTCACAGTGCCAATTTGCACAGTCAAAAGCTTCATTTGACCTACAGTCAACTGTAAGGGCAAAATGGTCATTTTGCAGTCAAAAGTTAGAATTTTTGGTCAACATCTTATTTTGAGTCCACAATCATCATTTCATCAAGTCTTGATCATGATTCCACAAGGATAGCTCAAAAATCATCAAAATGCAAAAAGTTACTATTTTTGGACAGTAGAAAAGTCAACTGTATCTTGACCAGGGCATAACTTTTTCATGGTTTGTCAGAAAAATTCCATCCAATTCTCATTTTGAAGGGGATGTAATTTCCTACAATCCATCTTCACACTCCAAGTCCAAGAAATACTCTCACAAGAAGTTATAAATTTCTACATTATAGGTCAATTTCAAAAGTCAACAAAAGTACACTTTAAGTCAAAGGCCATAACTTGAGATTGGTAAATCCAAATGACATGGGACCAAAGGCATTGGTTAGAGGACATCAAGACCTTTCCAAAATGTCCAAGAACATGTTCATATGACCAAAATTGAGCAAGATGTGCATTGGAGAAGTTGGGAAATTTTCATGAATTTGCAAAAGTCAACTTTGCTCAAAACACCTTATTTTTGCTAATGGGCCTCAAATCTCTTCTTGAAAATTCATCCATGACTTATTCACGACCCATCAGCTTAATGGAATTTATTTTCTTATTTTTATTGATTAATTGGATTTTTAATTAATATTAATTCATTTAATTAATTTAAATTGTTGGAAAATGCAAGATTTGATTTTTCAATCTTTTTGTGAAGCAAATATGGTCAATATATGCTGGCAATTTCGAGCACCAAGTCAAAGATGCAAAATCTCCAAATTTGGCAATATTTTCCAATCATAAAAAATTAAAGAGATTTGATTTCCAATCAAAGATTCAATCACCAATGCAATGGATTTTTGCCCAGCTCTTGACCTAATTCAGTTGTCCTATATATATGCAAGCAAATCCTAACCTAGAAGACGTGGAAAAAGCTGCAGAAAGAAAGCCATAGCATATTGAAAAATTCCAAGAAAGTTGAAAACTGACTTTGGAATTCTAGGACGATTTAAGAGTTTTTATTGATCCCAATACATTGCAGGAGATCCCAGGAAGGATTTGCAATCAAATTCAGACCTTAAAGCTCAAGAAATCGTTGAAAACAGAACCACAATTTGCACTTATTTTCCAAAATCGTATTGTTGAATTCATGCGCATTTAACATATTTTCTTGATTATTTTGCATTGCTAGGAACCATATGAAGCTAATGGTATCATTCAATTGAATTATAATGCACAGAATCACAAGATGCCATGAACGATTTCTAGGGTTCTTGAGTTTTGAAATTGGGGCTTTATGAACCAGGAAAAATTAGGACCCCTAAGACACATGGTTGGAATCATGAGAACCAGACGAATCTAACCCACCCATCGCGAAATATTTATGCTTGTTGTAGCTCTAATCGCTATTTTACGTTGCCATGTTTAGTGGGGGTTAAAAACCCCCGCTATCTAATATTGTTTTACAGGTATAAAGGAAGAAGACGAGGACGTGTTAGCATTTGGTTGGATGATATGAAAACTCGCGCGTTTTTTTTGTGTTTTACAGCATATTGATTAAATTCTTAATATAATAATTGCTTGTTATTATAATATCAAAAGCGTGCAAATGGTGTAGTGGTTGATGCGTTGGCTGGGAAGCATTGGGACCTGAGTTCGAATCCCAGGTCCCCCAAAATATTTATTCTCTTTTTCTTCATATAATCACATGCAGGTTTCAAAAGGTGTTCTACCATAGGCTTCACATCCCAGCGCGCCAAGTGGCCTCAAACTCAAATCCTGTGGCCAAAGATGAAGGACCATTGTACTCCCAGTCAACACGCGCCATGGAGAAGCAGGAAAGTCAAAAGGGCTTGCAGCTAGTGGGCCTGAAAATGGCCAATGCACCTCCTAATTGGGCCAACACCCCCTGGGTTCATTCTTTCTTTTCTTTTTCTTTTATATTTTCCATTTGATTATTTGATTATTAATAATAATAATTATTATTATTACTTAATTAACTCAATTAATTTTTTCATAATAAAATCATAAAACTAAAATATAATATTTTTTATTATTATTATTTATTTAAATTAATTTCACCCTTAATTAGTTATTTTTGTAAATAAATACTAACATAAATTAATTAGTTAATTAGGTTAACTTTAATATTTTTCACAATAAATAAAATCCATGTAGAATTAGGGTTTTTACTAACTTTTGACTATTTTTTATTTATTTCCTTGAGACATTAAAAACTAAAAATATTTCTTTTTATTAATTAATTAGTTTTAGGTTTAATTTAATTAAATGCAAAAAGGACAAAAACTTCTTTCTTTCTCAAAAAGGGTCAAAACCCTAAGAACCTCTCCGATTCAATTTTTCTTGCGCTTATGTTTATTTTATTCATATTTTTGATCCATTATTTTGTAATTACTCCGAGGATGTAATAGCTTTAATTAGGACCTTTTATCGCTTTCATTTATTTTCCGCAATTTACTTTTTCAAAGGGTTTGCTTTTGGCGATGTAAATACCCGACGCCTTGTAATAGTTTAGCTTTATTTTCCGCAACATTTAACTGTTAAATGTATGTTAATTAGGCTATGCATGACAAGACTTATCTCTGAAAATAAAATCAATCGTAGCTCACCATAGCATGTGCAAAGATAACTTAACTGAAACCTGACACACTCGCACATGTCACTCCTAGGGTACGCCTCACTTGGTTGCCTCGACGTGGTCATTGAGTATAGGGTGTTTTAGAGGTCGCCCTCCTGTATAAAGATCAAAGTTACCTCGGAACGACTGCCTCGATAAAAAATGATCTAAGACATTAAGGTTACCGCTAAGGCGTCCTACTATTGCTTTGGTGTTCACATGTCCCTCTAATCGAATTGACCCGAAACTCCAACGACGATGCTACCTACTTCTCAATAGTGGGATAGTATTGTCTAAAGGACATTTACACAGCTTAATTTCTTTTGAGTAGGTAGAGGTTCTTAGATACTTGCTCTTTCAAAACAAAAAAATAGTTTTCGCACTTACACTTTTCTGACAAAAGTTTTCAAGCAACACTTCATACACTCTTGAGGACAGATACAAGAGTCAAATCGAAGTTTTCAAACAAACTTTTTCAAAACCCACAAACACAAGAAAAGAAAAAATATTTTGAAAACATAGTGAGCAAGTACCTAAGAGCCCGTGGATAACCACGGATAGAAAGGGTGCTAACACCTTCCCTTTCTATAATCTACCTCCCGAACCGAGAAACATCTCGAAAAGGAATTTTGCTGTGCTTTTGTCCTTTCCTTGTTGGAGAAAATAAAAGACGGTGGCGACTCTTGCTTACCGCGACATTTTGCGAAACGCAAACGCGAACCAGCATTCAAAAACAGTCAGTTCTATTTCCACCGATCACAGTAGGCACTAAAGGTTCGCAACCGCGACGGGTGAAAAAATTATAAAAAATATATTTCTTTTCTCACCTCAACCATCCATTTATATATAACAGTTTTTATAGCCAAAACATACAGATTTTATAAAGAGGCTCCTGCGGAGTACCGTAGATGTTTAGGGTGCTAATACCTTCCCTTTGCATAACCAACCCCTTATCTTGAATCTTTCCCCCTCTTTTTGGGTTATTCGCTCTTTTCCCATTCCTTTGGAAACAATAAAGCGCGGTGGAGATTTTGATTTTGATTTGTATAAAGTCTAGTCAATCCAATGGATTAGTCTTTGAACATTTCTACGGCTACAAAAAATGGCAACTTCACTGGGGAAAGATTAACCTCTTGCTGGTCCATCCCTAAGTGGGTTAAGCCTATATTTGTTTATATCTATATGTGCTATTGTTGTTTATGTGTTATATGTTATATGTATGTTTGTCTGGATTTTCCTAGTTTTTCGGGTGCTTTGTGATTACTCATAAGTCCTATACCCGGACTTGGGCAAACTTTAAGATAGGACGAGCGGTATAGTCATGTTAACTTTGAGGGAGTAATCCCAAAAAAGGAGGCATGAGATCCCCCACTCAGTGGAGGCCCCTTTGACTGTAGTGTCGTTTACCGAGTAATTGGGAAGACGTACTACTTTCGACTTGGGAGCCTACTGAAATTGAGGACCGTAGAATACCAAACCCATCTTGGCCTTTTAGGTGTAGTGCGGAAGCTATGACGGAGTAATCTGGAAATAGTTGTCAACCGGTACTACGCTTGGATGAGTTTTTCTTGAGAATATTACTAATTACCGAGTTAATCGAGAAGTTGGTAATATCCGAAGGAAGGATGTAGACTCTGGGAACCTCTAGAACCTTGTTCGACAGTTGATAACTTTAGAACGACACCTTATGGGTAGTACTTTCGATCTCATACTCGTGACGTTGAACCTATGAACCCTATATGTGTGATCTTGAGTGTGATTGTTGCATCATGCATCCATGCACTCATAAGCATCTTTTGAAGAAACCATATTTCAAGGGATTTAAAGGTTAACTATTTGTGAATATCTCAGGTACTTTCTAACCATGGATTCTGGAAAGAGAAAGACCGGGAAGTACAGTTTCAAGGATCCCAAGATAGATCAGTTGATCAGTCTAATTCACGATATCGAGTGTTCTGTAGACTTTTGAAAGAAGTATGGGTCCATTATTCCTCTCATGAAGCTGAAGATGAAGGAGGGTATTCTCTCGACCTTGGTCCAGTTCTATGATCCGATGTATCATTGCTTTAGTTTTCCCGACTATCAGTTGGTGCCTACACTGGAGGAGTATTCTTACCTGTTTGATTTACTTGTTACCGATCGTGTTCCTTTTACTGGTTTGGAGGGTGAGCCAAAACCACATGAGATTGCTACTTTGATTCACCTTGGGAAGTATGAGGTGGAAGCCCATATGACTACCAAAGGAGGGATTAGAGGATTACCAGCTCAGTTCTTATTGGAGAAGGCTCGTTACTTTGCCAAAATGAAGAGCACAATTGCTTTTGAGGCCATCTTTGCTCTACTTGCTTATAGGTTGTTCTTATTTCCTAATGTGGACAAGTTTGTCGACATTAACGCTATCAGGATCTTCATGATTAGGAACCCAGTTCCTACATTGTTGGGTAATGTTTATTACTCTATTCATCTTCGGAATTCTTATCATGGGGGGATAATTATCTGTTGCACGCCTCTGTTGTACCGGTGGTTTATCTATCATATGCCTCAATCTGATGCTTTTTGGGATATCAAAAAGGAACCCCGTTGGGCTCCTAAGTTCATGGCACTTACTCACCCAGACATTAATTGGTATCATCGAGCTTACCAAGATGTAGAGATTATTGACAATTATGGTAGTTTCCCTAATGTATCTCTTCTTGGTACAAAGGGAGGAATTAACTATAACCTTGTTCTTGCACGACGACAGCTTAGTCATCCGATGAGGGATAAACCGAATAGTATTCATTTGAGTAGTTTCTTTCTGAAGGAAGGGGAAGACCATAGGGAAGCTAGGGAGAATATTGCGAAGGCCTGGCGTCACATTCATAAGAAGAGTAGGAAGGATTTAGGACCTAGGGGTGTTGTTTCTTTGGAGCCATATCTTCAGTGGGTCCGATCGAGAGCCATTCAGTTAAAGATGCTGTATACCCTGGAGACACCCATGCCTGATCTATTTGTGAAGAACACTCCTCCCTTATTAGATGATCTGGAGGAGCTGCAACTTGCTTTGGTTAGGATGCAACAGGAAAGGGATTCTTGGAAGAACAAGTTCCAAACTTTAGAGAGTTCCTACAGAGCAGACCTGAAGGAGAAAGACGACTTGATTGAGATCCTTGAGAGTCGAACGGTAGATTCTATGGAGAGTTAAGGGGATTTATTTTCTCCTAAGCCTCAATCAGGTGCTGATCACTCACTTCCTGATTCAGATGATTGGAAGAAGGTTGCTATCAGACATGTAGAAGAAAACCAGAGGTTGAAGGCTCAGATTGCCAGGCTTATGGGGAAGCATCAGCGTATAGAGTGATCTCCATCAGTCTTATTTCTCAGGATTTTAGATTGTATTTTCATCTTGTACTTGAGATCATTGAAACTTGTAATCCATTTTGGAGTTATTATAATAAAACTTTCAGTATTTCAAAAGATTTACTTTGATGTTTGCAATATGTCTATAAAACTTAAATCCCTTGAAATATTAAATAACAAAGTAAAAATAATCATGTGCATTGCATATCATACATCATATTGCACATATTTCTTGCATTTTTTATGCATACCCAGGTGTCTTACCAAGCTTCTTTACTTCGTTCAGCAAGCTGACTCATCACTACAACACTCGGGCTAATTTCAAAAAGAAGATGGACAATTTAGAACAAAAGAATCACGAGCTGCGCGAAGAAGTTTCTGCTTTGAAGGCCGGCTTGGCCAATTTGACTACTCTGATGGAAGCTCTGGTGGCTGCTCAGAATCAGCCACCGAGTGTTCAACCTCAACCAACAAGGGCAAGTACTGAAGCTACAATTGTTCCATTATCTGCTACTCCGACTGTTGTTCAGAACCGTATGCCTCAAGGTTATCCATGGGGAATGCTAGAGAATTTGCACCTGATGGTTTCAATCTTTGTCCTCAAGATACTCCAGTGGTTCAGACTATTGTTACTCCAGCACCTCCTATGGTGCATTCTGCTCCTGCTGCGCCTCCTTCAGTGAACATGGTTTTGTTTGTTAATGATAATGTGTGTCGTCCTTTCCTTCTACCGAGTGAATACTTGGGTCTTTATGACAGAATGGATGATTTTCAAGAGAAGTTTGACAAGATGCAGAGAGAGATGAAGGCCCTCAAGGGAAAAGAGCTATTTGGGAAGAATGTGAATGAGCTATGCTTTGTCCCAAATGTTAAGATACTTGCTAAGTTCAAGGTCCCGGAATTTGAGAAGTACAAGGGCAAAACTTGCCCTCGTGCTCACCTGGTGATGTACATGAGGAGAATGTCTACCCACACTGATGATCAGCGTCTGCTGATTCACTTTTTTCAGGATAGTTTAACTGGTGCTATGCTGAAGTGGTATATTAGTTTGGATAGCGCCAATATCCATACTTTTAATGATTTGGGAGAAGCATTCATCAAATAATACAAGTACAACATGGACATGGCGCCTGACCATGATCAACTTAGGGCCATGGTTCAGAAAGACAGGGAATTGTTCAAAGAGTATGCACAAAGATGGCGTGCGGTAGCCGCCCAAGTGATTTCTCCCATGGAAGAGAAGGAAATGACTAAGA
The DNA here is from genome assembly GCA_948472305.1 of Vicia faba. Classification (NCBI taxonomy): domain Eukaryota; kingdom Viridiplantae; phylum Streptophyta; class Magnoliopsida; order Fabales; family Fabaceae; genus Vicia; species Vicia faba. The sequence goes on along the minus strand of OX451740.1, from coordinate 1,209,513,984 downwards.
TTTTCTTGAAAATGCTGGGTGCTTTCTACTACGAGAGGATGGTAGCTAGTGTGCCAAGTGACTTTACTGAGATGGTAGGAATAGGTATATGCTTAGAAGAGGCTGTAAGAGAAGGCCGTTTGACGAAGAGTGAATGATCTGGAGGCGTAAAGAAGCCATCATATAGATTTACCAAGAAGAAAGAGGGATATGCAAATTTCGTAATACAAGAGAGGAGGGTAAACGCTCCTAGAAGGAATTATCAGCGTCATCAGCAAGTCGCCTCAGTTACTCCCGTTATGAATATCGCTCCAACTACCGTTGCTTATCAGAGACCGTCCCAGCAGGGGAATCAAGGGTCTAATAAGAGAAGTGAGAATTATTACCCTATTACCATGAGCTATACAGAGCTACTACCAACATTGATTCAGAAAAAGTTGGTCCAGACACGACCACCTCCCGCCATATCGTCACCATTGCCTTGGTATTACAAGGCGGACCAAACACGTGCTTTTCATCAGGGAGCACCAGGGCATAATGTTGAGAATTGTTATCCGTTGAAGAATGAGGTATAGAAATTGGTAAAGTCTGGTGTTCTATCTTTCAAGGACGTGGGACCTAATGTGAATGATAACCCTCTACCCAAGAACGGGGGAGTAAATGCTGTAAATATGGTGGCTGGTTGTCCAGGCGATTTTCGGAATTTTGACATTAATCTGGTTAGAGGAGATTTGGTGAAAATGCATGCAGAACTATTTGAATTTAGCTACTATATGCATAACCATGCCGATTGTGCTACTTGCAATACAAATATACAAGGTTGCGATAAGATAAAGGCTGATTTATAAGAGATGATGGATGAGGGCCTAATCTATATAATCAGGCCTAGGGAAGAGTATGAAGAGGAAGTGAATATGGTTTCTGGATGTCCTGGCGAGTTCATAATTTTTGATGTGGAGTATGTGAATGAGGATCTCATGCAGTTGCAAGTTACCTTCTGCCATACGGCTGGTCAGGTGGAACACCAATATGGATCTTGCCTAGTTTGCTGTCGAGATCCCCGAGGATGTTCAATCGTGAAGAGGGGTGTTCAGTTGCTGTTAGACAATGGAACTATCAAGATCACAGGTCAGAGGGATGATTATCATGAGGTTGATATGGTTGAGGTTTGTTTAAAAGAAGAAGAGTCAGAGGAGGAGTATGCCTCAGTGGATGAGTATTTCTCTTCAGACGAAGATTTGTTTTCCAGAAATGACTTATTGATGACTGATTATGTTGAAGAAGGGGTAAACATCATTGTTCCTTGTTTTGGTGCACTGCCCATTTTGAAGTGGAGTATCATAGCAAGCCAGCTCTTACCCCATTGGTAATAAGTTTTCCAGGTCCTATCCCCTACAAATCAGATAAGGTTGTGCCTTACAAATACAACACTACAATCTTAGAAGATGGAGTGGAAGTTCCCATCCAGCCAATGCCTAATATTGGAAATATAGCTAAAAACAGTAGGGTGACCCGTAGTGGTCGTGTGTTTGCGCCAGTGGTTCAGAGAGACGTTACTACTGGAAAGAAATTTGTTGAGAATGATGAACCTAAGAAGACTACAGGAGAGAGTAGCGGAGCTATGCTAGAGAAAGAAGTGGATGATGTTTTGAAGATAATTAAGATGAGCGACTACAAAATTATAGATCAGCTACTGCAGACTCCTTCAAAGATATCTATCTTAGCTTTATTAATGAACTCCTCTGCTCATAGAGAATCCTTGATGAGGGTACTGTACCAAGATTTTATGGAGAGTGACATGCCAATAGATCAATTCAGTAGCGTAATTGGAAACATTACGTCATGTAATAACTTGAGTTTCTGCGATGATGAATTACCAGATGAAGGGAGGAATTACAACTTGGCCCTCCACATATTTATGAATTGCAAGAATGATTCTCTATCCAATGTGCTAATTTATAATGGATCCGCGTTGAATGTTATATCGAGGAGTACTCTCATGAAGTTGAAATATCAAGGAACGCCTATGCGCCCGAGCGGCATCATTGTGAAGGCGTTTGATGGGTCGTGGAAATCTGTCATCGGTGAAGTGGACTTACCTATCCATATAGGACCACATTTGTTCCAGATAACCTTCTAGGTCATGGACATTATTCCCGCATATAGTTGTTTGCTAGGAAGGCCATGGATACATGAAGCAGGGGTTGTCACTTCAACTTTACACCAGAAGCTGAAGTTTATGCGTGAAGGGAAGGTAGTGATCATAAATGGGGAGAAGGCATTGTTGATATCTCATTTGTCCTCCTTCAGTGTTGTAGAAGCATATGAAGCTGCTGTTGAAACCTAGTTCCAAGCCCTATCCATTGACAACATAAGGGGAAGTGATAATTCCATGGTCTCTCTGAAGGACGTGCAGAAGGTTATGTGCAATGGTCCTAGTGCAGTTTGGGGATGAATTGTGGATCCACCCGTGAACAAGAACATAACTGGCTTGGGTTTCTCTTCGAATAATGGAAAAGGAAAAAGTTTGAAGTCAAAGTCTACTATGAGCAGCTATCATGATGTTTTCCACAGCGGAGGTTACCTCCATCCAACTGATTCTGGAATTAATGTTGTTGAGGAAGATGAAGCAGAGCCAGAAATGCCAAATTATGTGACACATGGAGTCAGGGTTCAGAGCTGGGTCACCATTGATGTTCCCTCTTGCATACATGTTTAAAAGTAATTTGATTTGATTAATCTTTTTTTCTTGAAAGGCTTTCACTCTGCCCAGGGTGGAAGTATTAATGTTGTAGGGCTTATCTGTTTGTTGTGACTGTTAAGATCATTAATAAAATTTGTCTTTGCTTCCCGAATTATGTCTTTACTTTTCTGCTTTTTCTTGGAAAATGGTAATAAAAAAACCCTTTTCAAAATAAATAATAATTGAAATTCAATCTGCATGATCACTTGTTATGTGTGTCAGTTTTAAAATGCAATCACAAATCATATGTGCAGGTTAATTAAAAAACCCGTTGAATACAATGACCCTGCACCCTCTCCCAACTTTGAATGTCCTATGTTTGGGGCTGAAGAAGAAGGTTATGATGAGATTCCAGAAGAGGTCTCACGGTTGCTTGAGCACGAGCAAAATACCATTTAGCCATATAAAGAGCCTTTGGAAGTGATCAATTTGGGTTCAGAAGAAGATCCGAAGGAAGTCAAGATTGGAGCATCGTTGCATCCCGATGTGAAGAAAAGGTTGATTGAGTTGCTAAAAGAGTATGTGGATATTTTTTCTTGGTCTTACCAAGATATGCCTGGTCTAGATATAGATATTGTCGAGCACCGTTTGCCGTTGAAGCCAGAGTGTCTGCCAATTAAACAAAAGTTAAGAAGAACTCACCCGGATATGGCAGTAAAGATCAAAGAGGAGGTTCTAAAGCAGATTAATGCTGGTTTTCTTGTGACGTCAGTGTATCCTCAATGGATTTCCAATATTATCCCAGTACCAAAAAAAGACGAAAAAGTCCGCATGTGCATAGATTACAGAGATCTAAATAAAGCTAGTCCAAAAGATGATTTTCCATTGCCACATATCGACATGTTAGTGGATAGCACAGAAAAATTCAAAGTATTCTCGTTCATGGACGGATTTTCCGGGTATAATGAAATAAGAATGGCTCCAGAGGACATGAAAAAAACAACGTTTATAACACCCTGGGGAACATTCTATTATAGAGTGATGCCCTTCGGGTTTAAGAACGCTGGTGCAATGTAGCAGAGGGCTATGACAACCCTATTCCATGATCTTATGCACAAGGAAATTGAAGTATACGTTGATGATATGATTGCCAAATCCCAGACTGAAGAAGGGCATATAAAAGATTTGTTGAAGTTGTTTCAGCATTTGAGGAAGTATCGTCTCCACTTGAATCCAAATAAATGCACCTTCGGTGTTCGATCAGGGAAGTTGTTGGGTTTAATTGTTAGCCAGAAAGGAATTGAAGTTGACCCTGATAAAGTCAAAGCAATTCAATAAATTCCAGCACCAAGAACCGAAAAGCAAGTAAGAGGTTTCCTCGGGCGTTTGAATTATATTTCTAGATTCATTTCCCACATGATGGAAACATGTGAACCGATATTTAAGTTGTTAAAGAAAGATCAAGGTTATGTATGGACGAATGACTTCCAAAGGGCATTTCAGAGTATTAAGGAATATCTTATTGAACCTCCTATCTTGATCCCTCCCGTAGAAGGAAGACCGTTGATTATGTATCTGACAATGTTAGATAAATCCATGGGTTGTATTCTGGGACAACAGGATGAAACAGGGAAGAAGGAGTTCGCCATTTATTATCTCAGTAAAAAATTCACTGATTGTGAGTCTCGGTATTCCATGCTGAGAAAGACATGTTGTGCTTTGGCCTGGGCGGCAAAGTGTTTGCGGCAGTATATGTTGAATCACACTACTTGGTTGATCTCCAAAATGGATCCAATCAAGTACATTTTTGAAAAGCCTGCTCTTACTGGGAGAATTTCCTGCTGACAGATGTTGTTATCTGAATATGATATCGAATACCGCACTCAAAAAGCTATTAAAAGTAGTGTGTTGGCAAATTATCTTGCTCACCAACAAGTGGAAGATCACCAGTCTGCAGAATATGAGTTCCCCGACGAGAATGTGATGTTCCTGAAAGTGAAAGATTGTGATGAACCATTACCTGAGGAAGGTCCTGACCCTGAATCTCGTTGGAGTATGATATTTGATGGAGCTGTGAATGCTTATGGTAAAGGAATTGGTGTTGTGATTGTCACTCCTCATGGATCGCACATCCTTTTACTGCAAGGTTAATATTTGATTGCACTAATAATATGGAAGAATATGAGGCTTCCATCATGGGTCTCGAAGAAGCTATTGATCTCAGAATCAAAATTCTCGATGTGTATGGTGATTCAGCTTTGGTAATAAATCAGATTAAAGGAGAATGGGACAATCGTCACCCTGGCTTGATCCCTTACAAAGATTATGCTAGAAGATTATTACCCTTCTTCAATAAAGTTGAATTTCATCACATCCCTAGAGATGAAAACCAAATGGCGGATGCTCTGGCAACTCTGGCTTCTATGTATCAAGTGAATACTTGGAATGATATACCCCGAATTACAGTTCGACGATTGGATAGGCACGCTCATGTGTTTACAGCAGAGGAGGTAGCAGATAAAAAACCCTGGTATTATGATATCAAGCATTTTCTTCAGACTCAGGAATACCCGATTGGTGCGTCGAAGAAAGATAGACAAACACTGGGAAGATTGTCTGGCAGTTTCTTCCTCAGTGAAAATGTGTTGTACATTAGAAATTATGACATGGTCTTGCTCAAATGAGTGGATAGACACGTAGAAGACATGTTGATGCATGAGATTCATGAAGGTTCATTTGGAACTCATGTAAATGGACATTCAATGGCTAAATAGATGCTAAGGGTAGGTTATTATTGGCTGACAATGGAATCTGACTGTTACAAATTTGCAAAGAAGTTCCATAAATGCCAGATTTACGCAGACAAGGTCCATGTGCCTCTGACACTCCTCAATGTGATTTCCTCCCCGTGGCCTTTCTCTGTGTGGGGTATTGACATGATTGGGATGATAGAACCCAAAGCTTCGAATGGGCACCGTTTTGTCTTGGTAGCAATTGATTACTTCACCAAATGGGTGGAGGCTGCTTCATATACCAATGTTACCAAGCGGGTGGCTATGCGCTTCATTAAGAATAATCTTATATGCCGGTATGGTGTGCCGAGCAGAATCATCACTGACAATGGCTCAAATTTGAACAACAAGATGAATACAAAACTTTGTGAAGAATTCAAGATTTTCCATCACAATTCATCTCCATACAGGCCTAAGATGAATGGAGCTGTTGAAGCTGCTAATAAGAATATCAAGAGAAATATCCAGAAAATGGTTGTTACTTATAAGGATTGGCATGAAATGCTCCCTTTTGCTTTACATAGATATCGAACATCTGTCTGCACTTCAACAGGAGCAACCCCGTTCTCCCTAGTGTATTGAATGGAAGCTGTACTCCCAGTCGAGGTAGAGATTCCCTCATTGCGTGTGATAATGGAAACCAAGTTGACAGAGGCTGAATGGGTCCAGAACAGGTTTTACCAATTGAATTTATTGAGGATAAGAGAATGATAGCTTTGTGTCATGGCCAGTTATATCAAAGAAAAATGAAGAAAGCTTTTAATAAAAAGGTCAAACCTCGTGAATTCAGAGAATGCGACCTCGTGCTCAGGAAGATAATGTCTTTCAACGCTGATGCTAGGGGCAAGTGGACTCCCAATTTTGAAGGCCCATATGTTGTCAAGAAAGCCTTCTCTGGCGGTGCACTAATTCTTGAAACTATGAATGAGGAGGAGTTCCCACGTCCCATGAATGCTGATGCAATCAAGAAATACTTCGCCTAAAGAAATAAAAGAACAACTCTCTAAGATGAAAACCCTAAAGGGCAGCTTAGGAAAAAAAGGAGCGTCTCGGTAGACCGAAAACCCGAAAGGGAGGTCTAGGTAAAAATTAGAGACCTAAACAGAATAAATTTCCCGCTAAGTTGAAAACCCGCAAGGGAAGCTTAGGTAAAAGTTAGGGATTTTCTTGGCAGTAACTACGTCAGACAAGACTTGATCGTTGAAGCAACAATCTTCTCGGATTCTCACCATACTTCAACAAAAGCTGATGCTCAGGATTTCAAAAGTTGTTAGGGGGTATAGTGGTCATTGTATCTCAATGTATCTTTTCCATTATGTATTACTGTTGTACCCCAAAATTTGCTCTCCCATTTTTCATAGAAAACACAACCCTAGGGTTTCTCAGATGTTCAAGCTGGCTCAGAAATCGATCAGACAGATTCTCTTATGTGGAAGTAAACCAACAATTAGGTTTTTTCTTGCAATCCTCAGAAGAAAATGAATTCTCAAAAAAGGGATTCAATTGGCTTTCACAGGTCTTCATGATTCCTCAGGTTTACTAAAAAAAAGACAATGTTGGTTCTCAAGGCATGGTTGTTTGGGACAAGAGACTAAGACTGTCATTTGGGACGACCATGATTTTGATCCAGGTTAACCAGATGATTTGCGTCTTTTAAAACATTTGCTTGGTTAGGAAATGGAATATACAGTGCTTGTTTGTTTGGAATGTAGTTACATAGTTATTGGGATTACTTGGAATGTAAGTTACCAGACTGGAGCATTTTGTTTTAAATATCTTGATTGGGAACCTTTAAGAATCAGTTATGATGCGAAGAGAAAATTACAAGTTATTGTCAGTAAAGGATTTCAATTGACACCAGAACATTTCATAAGACTTTCTCCAATTTTTCAAACATTTCTACAAAATAATTTGTTCTTTTAAATACTCTATGTTTTACAACTTATTGTATTTAAAAGATAAATTAGTACAATTGTTGATTACAATACAAGAATTTTTCTCTCTAAATTACAAAGAAAATCTAAATGGATCTATGCCTAAGGTTGACTGAAGTTCCTTTGCTTCCATGCTTGCCACAGAGTTTCTTGCTTCCCCTTCTTTGTCACATCCAATTGTGCTCACATGAAAATAAAAGAAAGAAAATGTGATTAGTACAAGTTATTTGGGCATGAACAAAATTTTCCAAAAAAAAAGTGTTCATCATTAAAGTTTGCAAAGTGGAATCAAAATGCTGTTATTCATCATATTTTATTTCCCCTATTTGCAAATCACAAGAAGATTATTCTTATTGGTTCACAAAAAGAAAAAGAAAGAAATGCTACAAAACTGTCCAAAGGCAAGCAAAGCTGTCCAAACGAGCAGAAATGCGCAAACTGAAGCAAACAGAATGTTACAAATGATACAAGTTGTCCAAACAAGCAGAATGCAGCAAAACTGTCCAAACAAACAACAAAGTGTCCAAACAAATAAAATACGCAAACAGAATGCCCAAACAGTAGCGTAAAATTAGACAAAATGTAAACAAGATCAACAAAAAATGAGGCAGCAGCATAGCAGTAGACAACATCAATAAAAGGCAGAAGTATGGCAATATAATAGTTAAGTCAAACAAGCAAAAACTTGTTCAAGAAGCATAATTCATCATGTTCCATTTTTCATTGCAAACTTTTCAGAATTGAAAAAAAAAAGGCAAAAGAGCAATTGACTTTCTTAGTGTCATTGAGAGAGAAGAGAGGAAAGAAGTCACCTAGGTTATTGGGATGCACAACCCTGCTGCCTTGACTGTCACAAGTTACATAGAAGTTGCTAGAAAACAAAACTGCCATCAAAAAGCCAAAAGAACAATATAGTAAAATATTCAAATTCTTTGTTTTCCCACCATTTTGAATAGAGATAACAGAAAGAGAGCCAATATAACAGTGGACAACTCTAAAGCCAAAGAGACAAGTCAAAAAACTCAAAATCACCAAACCTCAAAAACTGTCAAAATCCAAAAACTGTAAAAACATTCAAAGCCAAATATCCCAAACCTGTAACAAAGCAAAACCCTCAGTAAACCATTCAAACTGATACACAAATATCCAACAAAGTCTAAACCTGGAACCAAAACTAAACCTATAAAACTCTCAAGCCAAAACATAAATCAATAACCTTCAAAAACCTGTCAAAGTCTTAAACAAAACCAGCAACCATCTCAAAACTGTCAATGTATCAAAACTCTCAAATACCAATCACTGTAACCAAAACCTGTTAACTCCCAAAAACATAACACAAGTCTCAAGCTTCAAGCTTACAAAACCAACAAAAACCTGAAACCAAAACCTCAGACTGAGAAACTAGTCGACCATCATCAAAAGCAAAAAACCTGCCAAGGTCTCAAGCTGAAAAACACAAGTCTCAAACTCATCAAACCTGAACAGGCCTCAAGCAAATGTCTCAAACACCATAACCAAAAAAAAACATAACCAAAAACTTTCAACAAACTCCAAATGCCTAAAACCATTAATATGCATCCAAGAAAAAAAATTCAGAATACAAGCACCAAACAACAGAAGTAGTAAACCATTTAAATTCAATAAACCTGAACCAAAGAAAGTTACCAGAAAAAAGCATGCTTTCATCCTCATCTCCTCCCTCCCGTCTCCGACCACCAAGGAACATCGTCCTCAAAATCTCTCCGTTCCCTTTCCATTTCACAGAAAGTCTCCAACATGTATGAACTTTCCCTCTTTCTCATGAATCCCTAAAACCATTCTCTGCATGTCAATGGACCATAACGTAGATTAACAGAAAAACACATAACAAGATGAAAATCAATGAATTCGTAAGCTTTTAATAAAAACAGAATCTCACCCTTTTCAAAGAAAACCACTGAAACTCGCTTAGGGAGGCGAGATTAGGGGCATTCCGGCAACTGAGAGCTGGGGGGGGGGGGGGGGGGGGGAGGATCAGATAAACCAATTTCGAACCCCTTAGACATAAATTCATTTCAAAATTAGGGTTTCAAAATTGTGAATCGCGGTAAGGCAAAGAGACAACATGAGCGATTTAATTCTCCAAAGGAAATAGGGACGTTTAGCGAGAAGTTTAGAGGTTCAGAGGGATGAACAAGAGATGAATGAGAGGGATGAAGCCGCGCCACTATGAACAAAGGGGTTCCAAGAACCCTAATTTGTTTTCTCCCATAATCAATAACTAAACAGATTTAAGGAGTTTGGGCTCATTTGAAACCCTTAAGCCCATTCGCATTGCTAGGTTTCACCCCCGTTTTTGGCTTGTTTTGTTAACAGTAAGGATAACATTTTCATTTGGGCCTCATTTTCAATTCCTTTAAAGCCCACTGTGTTTTTGTTTGTTTAATTTGTTTTTCCTTTACATTCTTTTTTATTATTATGCAAATGCTAAGAAAACTTAAATATTTTTTTTATTAAAATTGATTTAGGTTTTATTATTTAATTTTTTTATCATTTTTCTTTTCTTTAATAATTTTGTTTTAGATTTTACACAATAAAATACCAAAAAATATAATAATAATTTAATTATTTGTTTTCTTTAGATTTTATATAATAAAATACAAAAGATAATGCATACGATTTTAACCAATTATTTCTTTTTTTAGAATAGGTTTTACCTTTCTTTTTTTTCCAAGTAAATACTTAACATTTCATATTTTGTTAATATTATTTTTATGAATTGTCATAGCTTTATATAAATCGCACAAAATTTGATTTGGTTGTATTGCTTGTTATTCGGACATTTCTATTTCATCTGATTCATCCTCATTTGTAACAATTATACCCCCATTCCCGAACACTTTGTAATAGCGTAGAATTTCAATTCCCGCAATTTACTGTTTTCCATATACTGTATAGTAATTAGGCATGTATGGCAAGATTCAAAAATCAATTGCTAGATGACTTAATCAAAGAATAAAATAACTTGAAACCAACACACTTTTCACACGCGCACCTCTAGGGTAACCTCGCTCGTTGCCTCGGAAATACAATCATGTCCCTCGAATATGAGACACTTTAGCAGTGACCCTTCGGTAAAAAAGATCGTAGTCCCTCGATGACCCTCGATGTTGCCTTCGATTAAAACGATCTCGTCCCTTACAAAAATTGCTAAAGCATCTCACAAGTTGCTTTCAATGATTGTAAAATTGACCCGCGCCTGTCCCTTCACATCCAACGATGGGGCTTCTTACCTAATCAATGGTAAGATAGCACCATTAAAAGGAAGAAGAAAATAACAATTTAAGACCTTTCGAGTAGATAGATTCGCTCTTAGTTACTCGCTTGCTCACGATAAAAACTTTTACACCTGCACTCTCATTTAAAAAACATTTTCAAAAAGACAAAGCGTTTTGTATACGTTCTTATAGAGACGAGAACCATTGCAAAACCTCTTTTCAAATCACTTTTTGAAACACGATTCACAAACACATCTTTGAACCAGTTTTCGAAACAATACTTTGTATACGTTCTTATAGAGACGAGAACCATTACAAAAAGATCTTTCAAAATACTTTCAAAGCCCACACCACAAGCACACAATCAAACAAAAGCAAGTGATCTAAACGAGTAACTAAGAGCCCATGGAAAACAATGGATGAAAAGGGTGCAAATACCTTCCCTTTTCATAATCTACCCCCCGAACCCGAGAAAATTCTCGAAAGGTCTTTCCTGTGCTTTTTGACCTTTCCTTTTGGATAAAAGAAAAGTCGATGGCGACTCTTGCTAACCGCACAAGTGCAATTGAAACGCAAAACATCTAGTCAGTTCTCCCACCGCATCACAGAACTGGCGACTCTGCTGGGGAAAATAAAAGTGGGGTTACCTTAGGGTTAGATCACCTTTACTTGCTTACATTGTTTGATTTGTTTGCTTTACATTTTTGTTCCTTAATTGGGTTTATTTTAAATCATACACCAGGATTTGGGGGCACCTTTTAGGTAAGTAGCAATAAACTGTGAGGGAATTATGCAACGTATATCGACATGGTTGAAGCAGTAGCTACGTTGATGTGGCACTTTGGTTGGTATCGGTAACCCTTGAGTCGAATCAAGGAGAGTACGGGGCCGCCACGTGGTGTCGTGAAGCATCAACTGACCTTAGAACCTTACTTGACCAACTTGGCCATTAGGACGTAGTGAGATCACCGGTTTCGGTGTAGAGCTGAAAATTTGTTGATACTCGATGCTATACTCATTGAGACTTGACCCCTGAGTTTTATTCGGTTGCGAGTCAATTGCTTATTGAAAGAAGCTTGTGGGAAAGGTCAGTGATATTGAGATCCCTTAGAACCCGGTTACTATTAACTAGGACAGGTTGAGCCAACTAAACTTCAAGAGGGTACGTACCTACAAACTCCATGCAAGCGTAAACCTAAGGATTTGTTTTCTTTGTGTGAATATGATTATTTGTATATACACTTGCTTACCTCGCATATTTGTACATAACATCATAACGTCATACCAGAGCATTTTCAATAACCATTTCAAGGATCTCAAGGGCCTTTGATGCAGGTTATGACGAACCAAACGCCATCAAAGATCAAGTACAACAACTTGAGTCAAGGGCTATGACCCACTTGACATGGTGAGCTTGATTCTCGTGGAAAGACATCCACCGATACGAAGTTCTCCAATCAAAGATGTTGATCGAAATTCAACTTCCAACATTTTCTTATTTTTACCCCGCGAGATCCTTGAAAACATGTACCCACATATCATGCATCATATCATGACAGGTTTCTCCCCTTCAGGTCTCCTTATCTTCCTACTGTTTATTTCAGTATAGATGGCTCTAGAGAAGACTATCAAGGACATCCAGGCTCAAAACGCCCAACTTCAAGAGATGTTCTTGAACCTATCCAAGGGGAAGCAAGAAGTGAAATCTCTCCTCACTAGGGGCATGATCATGGGGAATCCTGAGGGCAACAAAGATGATCAGTTGGAGCTGCTACGAACTGAGATAGCCATAATGAAAATCCAGATGATGGGACAACTGGTGGGCCAGATGGCTCTCATCCGAAACTTGGCACAAGGGAAAGAGGAGCTGAGAGTCCTCATCAACAAGCTTCATCAAGACGAATGTACCCAAATGGGGCAAACAACTAAGGTTGAGGATCAAGTCATCTTTCAGTCTCCCTTGAGACAAGAAGCCGAGAGAGGACCTCCCCAGTTTGCTTCAGGGTCACAAGCCCAACAACGACCTCGCCAACGTCAACAGGGTAACCGGCGTAGGCGGAATACATCTGAAAAACGCTTCGCTGAGATTAACATGTCATTATCTCAAGTGCTGCAATGCTTGTTGGAAGTCAAGATGATTGTATTAAGGGACCCCCCTCGGAATCCCAAAACAGCCTCTCCAGGGTACAATCCAAATGCAAGATGTGCGTATCACTCCAATAGTCCTGGACATGACACCAATAGTTGTTGGGTATTGAGAAACAAAATTCAAGATCTGATTGAAGGAAGAACGCTGGAGTTCACACAAGATGGCCAGATTAAAATCTTCCGCTGAGGGCTCTCCACCTAAAATGACAAGTTCGAACAAAGAGGCTTCTGTTCATTTTGAATTTCCAATTGTAATTTCTTTTGTTATTCAAACAATTATCTATTAATGCCAAACTCTGTTTTATTAATGCATTACATATGTTTGTCTTGAATTCATCTTTTCGTTTTCACTATATTTAAACTATGCTTTTTATTCTTCTTATGACACAAACCTTTAGAGGGAGGATGACGAAAACAATGCCATAATCTCATACAGTATGCTTTTGGATAGACCTTGCTGACGATGTACAAGTGTTTCTTTCAAATCCTAAACACTGGAGTTATAAGGAAGACAATCCCTAGTCAACCCCTTCGAGCCAAAGAAGTAGAAGTTTTCTGTTTTAACACAAATTGAAACCTTTAATCAAAACCCGGGGCAGGGTAGTCTCTCAGTTAATTCAAACGCATGTTAAAGTCGCAAACTCTCATCTTGTAATACAACGAATGACATCAAAAACATTCCTTTGGAATCAAAAGACGGTGATGGTTCCCTATCACATAGGCAGTCATTATCTCTCAAAAAGAAAAGCCCACTAAGTCGAAACCTACGAAGGAGGCTTAAGAAAATTGGGGCATCCCGCTGACTGTAATCTCAAAACAGGAACAGTCAGGCAAAAATTAGGGATAATAAATCAAAAGAAAGAGGTCCCTACAAATCCTCAACAACATGAAAAAGGTTGCAAAAAAATGAATGCCTTCCGATAAACTTAACTTGTTTGAACCATCACCAAAATGTCATTCCAAATTCAATTGGAGTTCAAACGTACAATTAACTGAGCTTAGGACTGAAGAACATCACGAAGAACGGGCGGGTACAAATACATTTGAGCCTTTATCCTTCGTTTCTTAAACCGTTAACCAAGCCACGTTACAACCCTTCAAAAGTCCTAATTGAAGCATGGGTTAGTTCAAAAGCATACTGTTACAAAAGGTATCTTGACTCCTGTAAGGCTTTGCTCTAAATCCTGAGTTGAATTTTTCTTACAAAAGTTTCTTGCTAAAAAACGCATTTTCAAAATTTCAAGACAAGCATAAACTTTACATTATTTGAATATCGTTGTTTGCATATGGCTATTTTTTTTGCAGCGGAGAAATTCACACAATGAATATCCAATGAACGAAAAGCTCTCTCAGTGAACAAGGTCACTTCAAGCGGGATGACACTTCCATCGCAAAAATCTCCTATCAACAAGGGGACATGTCATTGTCCAGCACACCTGGGGCAGTCCAGTCAAGATTTCAAGAAATCTCTCAAAGTGCAGAGTAACCAGGGGCAAGTCTCCGTCCCCGTCACTTGGGGCATTGAACGTCAATCTCAACAAAGGGTTACGTACAGTCAAACATTTCCTGGCAAAGCCATAAACAATCGCTACTAGGGGCAGTGTCAAATCTCCCTAAAATCCTTCTCATAAGATGACTCCCAGCCAGAGTTTCAATATTTGATAACCTCTTCCCAGCTAAGTCGACCTCAAGAATCCCTGAGGATTTTTCTCTAGTAAAGTCGCCGCCTCTCCAAAAGACTGAGCAACCAGGTTTATTTCCCCAACAAACGGCAGGATTCTCCAATTTGAGTTTGCCTCTCCGACTACTACAAATCAAAGGACTACAAATCCTCTTCCCCGGTAGACTACTCTACAATCCCCAACAAGTTACTGTGAAACCTGGACCCGACCAGATTTCAGTTCAACTTCGATTCCCCAGTAGAGCAACATACGACTAAGACTCCTAAACTCTTTTCCCAAGAAGGAATAAACTTGCTCCCCGCAGAGTTTTCAATATTTCCCAGGGAGTTCTCCTCAAACAACGAAACAGGAATCCCCAGTGGAAACATTCTAAGTAAAGTTTGAAGACACACATATTCTTCAACAGCAGTCCAGGATTTATTTTCCCCGACATCTGTCAAGGATTTATTTTCCCAAACAAAAATACATTCTTTAACATTTCACATTTCACACCTCCTATTTGCATACATGATAAAGTGCATACGACACAATCTCATTTTTTTGAGAACATCATGACATCAAGCATTTCATGCATCATGGCATTGCATACAACTAACTCTTTACCTTATCAGGAAAGATCGATCGACAGATAAAGGTTATCATTACCTTTTGAGGTAGTAATCATCAAAGATTCCTTCATCGTCTATTCAAGACCTTCTCTGGTTCAGTCAGATTGACACTAAGATCTCCCTGATTCTTATTCCAGTTAAAGATATTCCAAGACTTTCATAGGGTTCAGTTAAATCGATTCTAAGATTTTTCTGATTCTTATCCAGTCAAAGTTAATTCAAGACCTTCTCTGGTTCAGTCAGATCGACACTAAGATCTCCCTGATTCTTATTCCAGTTGAAGATATTCCAAGATTTTCGTCTGGTTCAGTTAAATCTATTCTAAGATTTTTCTGATTCTTATCAAGTCAAAGTTAATTCAAGACCTTTTCTGGTTCAGTCAGATCGACACTAAGATCTCCCTGATTCTTATTCCAGTTGAAGATATTGCAAGACTTTCGTCAGGATCAGTTAAATCGATTCTAAGATTTTTCTGATTCTTATCCAGTCAAAGTTAATTCAAGACCTTCTCTGGTTCAGTCAGATTGACACTAAGATCTCCCTGATTCTTATTCCAGTTGAAGATATTCCAAGACTTTCATCTGGTTCAGTTAAATCGATTCTAAGATTTTTATGATTCTTATCCAGTCAAAGTTAATTCAAGACCTTCTCTGGTACAGTCAGATTGACACTAAGATCTCCCTGATTTCTTATTCCAGTTGAAGATATTCCAAGACTTTCGTCTGGTTCAGTTAAATCGATTCTAAGATTATTCTGATTCTTATCCAGTCAAAGTTAATTCAAGACCTTCTCTGGTTCAGTCATATCAACACTAAGATCTCCCTGATTCTTATTCCAGTTGAAGATATTCCAAGACTTTCGTCTGGTTCAGTTAAATCGATTCTAAGATTTTTCTGATTCTTATCCAGTCAAAGTTAATTCAAGACCTTCTCTGGTTCAGTCAGATCGACACTAAGATCTCTCTGATTTCTTATTCCAGTTAAGATATTCCAAGACTTTCGTCTGGTTCAGTTAAATCGATTCTAAGATTTTTCTGATTCTTATCCAGTCAAAGTTAATTCAAGACCTTCTCTGGTTCAGTCAGATCAACACTAAGATCTCCATGATTCTTATTCCAGTTGAAGATATTCCAAGACTTTCGTCTGGTTCAGTTAAATCGATTCTAAGATTTTTCTGATTCTTATCCAGTCAAAGTTAATTCAAGACCTTCTATGTTTCAGTTAGATCGACACTAAGATCTCCCTGATTCTTATTCCAGTTGAAGATATTCCAAGACATTCATCTGGTTCAGTTAAATCGATTCTAAGATTTTTCTGATTCTTATCCAGTCAAAGTTAATTCAAGACCTTCTCTATTTCAGTTAGATCGACGCTAGATCTCCATGATTCTTATTCCAGTTGAAAATATTCTAAGATTTTTACTGGTTCAGATAAATCTCTCAACGCTTTATTCTGATTCATCTTCAGATTTTCACTGTTTCAGATAAATCTCTCAACGGTTTATTCTGATTCATTTCGAGATTCTTACTGGTTCAGTTAAATCTCTCAACGGTTTATTCTTATCCGTCTCCAGATTTTTACTGGTTTAGATGAATCTCTCAACGGTTTATTCTGATTCATCTCCAAATTTTTACTGGTTCAGATAAATCTCTCAACGGTTTATTCTGATTCATTTCCAGATTTTTACTGTTTCAGATAAATCTCTCTACGGTTTATTCTGATTCATCTCCAGATTTTTACTGGTTCAGTTAAATCTCTCAATGATTTATTCTGATTCATTTCCAGATTTTTACTGGTTCAGATTTTACTAGTTCAGATAAATCTCTCAACGATTTATTCTGATTCACTTCCAGATTTTGCTGGTTCAGATAAATCTCTCAACGGTTTATTCTGATTCACTTCCAGATTTTGTTGTTTCAGATAAATCTCTCAACGATTTATTCTGATTCATTTCCAGATTTTTACTGTTTCAGATAAATCTCTCAACAATTTATTCTGATTCATTTCCAGACTTTTGTTGTTTCAGATAAATCTCTCAATGGTTTATTCTGATTCATTCTCTGTTCAGATCCAGTTTAAACTTTCCATCAACAATCACCTTTGGGTGGCATCTACAAGCCTATCTCCAACGATTCTCCTATGTTTCTCCAAATGGCATCTTTAAGCCCATTTCCATACACAATCAAATCAGCATGTCATTAAGATCCCCAACGGAGCCAAAACTTTGAACTACAGATCCCCAGCGGAGATGAGACTACCAACTACCAATTCCCAGCGGAGCCGAAACTTCAAATTATCAACCCACAGCGGAAATCATCTAGTTTCTCCATGTTCCCCCAGCAAGTTTGTCTTGAAGCCTGAAAATCAACCAGATAACGGTTAACTTTTGTTTCTCCCCAACCTAGGGTAACTCCCCAGTAGAGTGGCAGACGACCGAAGCTCTTAAACTTTTTCCAAACAGGAATAAGCTTTTCCCCATAGAGTTTTTATTGCTTCTCGACAGAACAAAGACTCCCGTCAATACTCCCCAGTAGAAGTCATTAAAATTCTCTGGATTCCCCAAGAAGATTCCTCAAGAAGTATACAGAATTAATCTCACAACGGAATCCTCAGTAGTCAAGGATTTATTTTCCCCGACAGCAGTCAAGGATTTATTTTCCTCAGTAATACAGCAAATCAGCTTACATGCGCATACATTACATTCATATATCATAAACATGGATAAAACACATTTATTGCATCATACATTTCATGCAACATAACTTTGTGTTTCAGCTAACATTTTACCCTTTTCAGGATGAGATTAGTAGCTATCTTTAACAAATATTCAAAGATTTTAGATACAGTACAAATACACTCCAGACACAAGTTATTCTGTTACTCATTCAGATTTCAATTTCAAGATACAGTACAGATACACTCCGGACACGGAAGTTATTCTGTCACTCATTCAGACTTAATTTCAAGATACAGTACATATACGCTCCAGACACGGTTACCGTTCTGTCACTCATTCAGACTTAATTTCAAGATACATTATAGATACACTCCAGACATGGAAGTCATTCTGTCACTCATTTAGATTTCAATTTCAAGATACAGTACAGATACACTCCAGACACGGTTGTCGTTCTGTCACTCATTCAGACTTAATTTCAAGATACAGTACAGATACGTTCCAGACACGGAAGTCATTCTGTCACTCATTCAGATTTCAATTTCAAGATACAGTACAGATACGCTCCAGACACAGAAGTCATTATGTCACTCATTCAGACTTAATTTCAAGATACAGTACAAATATGCTCCAGACACGGTTGTCGTTCTGTCACTCATTCAAAATTAATTTCAAGATACAATACAGATACGCTCCAGACACGGAAGTCATTCTGTCACTCATTCAGACTTAATTTTAAAATACAGTACAGATACGCTCCAGACACGATTGCCGTTCTGTCACTCATTCAGACTTAATTTCAAGATACAATGCAGATACACTCTAGACACGGTTGTCGTTCTGTCACTGATCCAGATTTCAATTTCATGATACAGTACAGATACGCTTCAGATACGGGTGATGTTCTGTCACTCATTCAGATTTTAATTTCATGATACAGTCCAAATATGCCCCAGACACGGAAGCCATTCTGCTAATTATTCAGATTCAAATACAAATACAACTCAGTTACGCTCCAAATACGGACGCCATGCTGATGCTTATTCTTTCGATTTACAACCAAACATTCTTGGACGACATCTACAAGCCCATCTCCAAAAGGTTTCTAACATACTCTCCAAATGGCAGCTTTAAGCCCATTCCCTCAGTTACCCCTTTGCTGAGTGCAAATTTATGGGCACTCTAGTGTCCAATCATCTTTTACCTTCGAATCACGAACGACAAAACTCGCCAATCTAACTCTTCAGGTTCAAGAAGATTGAACAGGGACAACTGTTGTACCCTAAAATTTGCCATCCCATTTTTCATAGAAAACACAACCCTAGGGTTTCTCAGATGTTCAATCTGGCTCAGAAATCGATCAGACAGATTCTCTTCCGTGGCAGTACACCAGCACTTAGGTTTTTTCTTGCAATCCTCAGAAGAAAATGAATTCTCAAAAAAGGGATTCAATTGGCTTTCACAAGTCTTCATGATTCCTCAGGTTTACTAACAAAAGACAATGTTGGTTCTCAAGGCATGGTTGTTTGGGACAAGAGACTAAGACTGTCATTTGGGACGACCATGATTTTGATCTAGGTTAATCAGATGATTTGCGTCTTTTAAAACATTTGCTTGGTTAGGAAACGGAATATACAGTGCGTGTTTGTTTGGAATGCAGTTACATAGTTATTGGGATTACTTGGAATGTAAGTTACCAGAATGGAGCATTTTGTTTTAAATATCTTGATTGGGAACCTTTAAGAATCAGTTAGGATGCGAAGAGAAAATTATAAGTTATTGTCAGTAAAGGATTTCAATTGACACCAGAACATTTCATAAGACTTTCTCCAATTTTTCAAACATTGCTACAAAATAATTTGTTCTTTTAAATACTCTATGTTTTACAACTTATTGTATTTAAAAGATAAATTAGTACAATTGTTGATTACAATACAAGAATGTTTCTCTCTAAATTACAAAGAAATCTAAATGGATCTATGCCTAAGGTTGACTGTAGTTCCTTTGCTTCCATGCTTGCCACAAAGTTTCTTGCTTACCCTGCTTTGTCACATCCAATTGTGCTCACATGAAAATAAAAGAAATAAAATGTTATTAGTACAAGTTATTTGGGCATGAACAAAATTTTCCAAAAACAAAGTGTTCATCATTAAAGTTTGCAAAGTGGAATCAGAATGTCGTTATTCATCATATTTTATTTCCCCTATTTGCAAATCACAAGAAGATTATTCTTCTTGGTTCACAAAAAGAAAGAAAGAAAGAAATGCTACAAAACTGTCCAAAGGCAAGCAAAGCTGTCCAAACAAGCAGAAATGTGAAAACTGAAGCAAACAAAATATTACAAATGATACAAGCTGTCCAAATAAGCAGAATGCAGCAAAATTGTCCAAACAAACAACAAAGCTGTCCAAACAAATAAAATGCGCAAACAGAATGCCCAAATAGTAGTGCAAAATTGGACAAAATACAAACAGCATCAACAAAAAATGAGGCAGCAACATAGCAGTAGACATCATCAACAAAAGGCAGAAGTATGGCAATATAATAGCTAAGTCAAACAAGCAAAAACTTGTTCAAGAAGCCTAATTCATCATGTTCCATTTTTCATTGAAAACTTTTCAGAATTGAAAAAAAAGGCAAAAGAGCAATTGACTTTCTTAGTGTCATTGAGAGAGAAGAGAGGAAAGAAGTCACCTACGTTATTGGGATGCACAGCCCTGCTGCCTTGACTGTCACAAGTTACATAGAAGTTGCTAGAAAACAAAACTGCCATCAAAAAGCCAAAAGAACAATATAGTAAAATATTCAAATTCTTTGTTTTCCCACCATTTTGAATAAAGATAACAGAAAGAGAGCCAATATAACAGTGGACAACTCTAATGCCAAAGAGACAAGTCAAAAAACTCAGAAAATCACCAAACCTCAAAAACTGTCAAAGTCCAAAAACTGTAAAAACATTCAAAGCCAAATATCCCAAACCTGTAACAAAGCAAAACCCTCAGTAAACCATTCAAACTGATACACAAATATCCAACAAAGTCTAAACCTACAACCAAAACTAAACCTATAAAACTCTCAAGCCAAAACATAAATCAATAACCTTCAAAAACCTGTCAAAGTCTTAAACAAAACTAGCAACCATATCAAAACTGTCAAAGTATCAAAACTCTCAAATACCAATCACTGTAACCAAAACATGTTAACTCCCAAAAACATAACACAAGTCTTAAGCTCCAAGCTTACAAAACCAACAAAAACCTGAAACTAAAACCTCAGGATGAGAAACCAGTCAACCATCATCAAAAGCAAAAAACCTGTCAAGGTCTTAAGCTGAAAAACACAGGTCTCAAACTCATCAAACCTGAACAGGCCTCAAGCAAATGTCTCAAACACCATAACCAAAAAAAACATTACCAAAAACTTTCAACAAACTCCAAAAGCCTAAAACCAGTAATATGAATCCAAGAAAAAAATTCAGAATACAAGCACCAAACAACAGAAGTAGTAAACCATCAAAATTTAACAAACCTGAACCAAGGAAAGTTACCAGAAAAAAGCACGCTTTCATCCTCATCTCCTCCCTCCCGTCTCCGGCCACCAAGGAACATCGTCCTCAAAATCTCGACGTTCCCTTTCCATTTCACAGAAAGTCTCCAACAGGTATGAACTTTCCCTCTTTCTCATGAATTCCTAAAACCATTCTGTGGATGTCAATGGAACATAAGGTAGATTAACAGAAAAACACATAACAAGATCAAAATCAATGAATTCGTAAGCTTTTAATAAAAACAGAATCTCACCCTTTTCAAAGAAAACCACCGAAACTCGCTTAGGGAGGCGAGATTAGGGGCATTCCGGCAACTGAGAGCTGGGGGGGAGGATCAGATAAACCAATTTCGAACCCCTTAGACATAAATTCATTTCAAAATTAGGGTTTCAAAATTATGAATCACGATAAGGCAAAGAGACAGCATGAGCGATTTAATTCGCCAAAGGAAATAGGGACGTTTAGCGAGAAGTTTAGAGGTTCAGAGGGATGAACAAGAGATGAATGAGAGGGATGAAGTTGCGCCACTGTGAACAAAGGGGTTCCAAGAATCCTAATTTGTTTTCTCCCCTAATCAATAACTAAACAAATTTAAGGAGTTTGGGCTCGTTTGAAACCCTTAAGCCCATTGCTAGGTTTTATAATTTAATTTTTTTATCATTTTTATTTTCTTTAATAAATTTATTTTAGATTTTACACAATAAAATACCAAAAAATATAATAATAATTTAATTATTTGTTTTCTTTATATTTTACATAATAAAATACAAAAGATAATGCATACAATTTTAACCAATTATTTCTTTTTTTAGAATAGGTTTTACCTTTCTTTTTTTTTTCAAGTAAATACTTAACATTTCATATTTTGTTAATATTATTTTCATGAATTGTCATAGCTTTATATAAATCGCACAAAATTCGATTTGGTTGTATTGCTTGTTATTCGGAGATTTCTATTTCATCTGATTTATTCCCATTTGTAACAATTATACCCCCATTCCTGAACACTTTGTAATAGCGTAGAATTTCAATTCCCGCAATTTAATGTTTTCCATATACTGTATAGTAATTAGGCATGTATGGCAAGATTCAAAAATCAATCGCTAGATGACTTAATCAAAGAATAAAATAACTTGAAACCAACACACTTTTTCACACGCGCACCTCTAGGGTAACATCGCTCGTTGCCTCGGAAATACAATCATGTCCCTCGAATATGAGACACTTTAGAAATGACCCTTCGATAAAAAAGATCATAGTCCCTCGATGACCCTCGATGTTACCTTCGATTAAAATGATCTCGTCGCTTACGAAAATTGCTAAAGCGTCTCACAAGTTGCCTTCAATGATTGTAAAATTGACCCGCGCCTGTCCCTTCACATCCAACGATGGGGCTTCTTACCAAATCAACGGTAAGATAGCACCATTAAAAGGAAGAAGAAAAGAAAAATTTAAGACCTTTCGAGTAGATAGATTCGCTCTTAGTTACTCGCTTGCTCACGATAAAAACTTTTACACCTACACTCTTATTTCAAAAACATTTTCAAAAAGACAAAGCGTTTTGTATACGTTCTTATAGAGACGAGAACCATTGCAAAACCTCTTTTCAAAACACTTTTTGAAACACGATTCACAAACACATCTTTGAACCACTTTTCGAAACAAAACTTTGTATACGTCCTTATAGAGACGAGAACCATTACAAAAAGATCTTTCAAAATACTTTCAAAGCCCACACCACAAGCACACAATCAAACAAAAGCAAGTGATCTAAATGAGTAACTAAGATCCCATGGAAAACCATGGATGAAAAGGGCTCTAATACCTTCCCTTTTCATAATCTACCCCCCGAACCCGAGAAAATTCTCGAAAGGTCTTTCCTGTGCTTTTTTACCTTTCCTTTTGGATAAAAGAAAAGTCAGTGGTGACTCTTGCTAACTGCACAAGTGAGATCGAAACATAAAACATCTAGTCAATTCTCCCACCGTATCATAATTACTATTTACCAAACTTTGTAATCATCTATGGAGTCTCGCCATTCGCAGACTACCATTCTATTAATGAAATTCGAGCTTTTACCTAACTCTTTGTGTTTCTTATTTTATTTAGCTTACAAAGACTCCATTTATTACTGATAATAACTTTCAAAGCAAAGAGATTAAATAACAAAATTGATTTTTCAAAAAAAAGATTTTTACAATTTACTTTTACTTTGATATTTGTGATGAAACAATGACAACAAAAATGGTGATCTCAGGAATGGATAAACTCCGGTTGTTTTGAGAATTTTTATTCCCCTCGGGAAGGTCTACTCGGGTTGTTTTTGCTGTATTGGGTTTATGGTTCCTGTATCCTCGGTCAAGTTTTGATTCATTTCTCCTTTTTCTGAGTTTTCATGATGTGAAGTTTCAGTCCATATTTTTCTCCATTGAAGTAGGCTTGAAATCCCCAACGAAGTTTGGATGCTTCGGTTTTAGTCTGCTTTATTTGAGACTGGTCTTGCGATCTCTAGTAGGCATGTTACTTTTGGAAAGAACACTTGTTTCCCTGATGAAGCCTGAAGGAGGATGTTCTACCTCGGTATCTCTTTGATTTGTCTACCTCCGAATTATGTTTCTCCTCAGTAAAGTTAAAAGCAGGCAGTAGGTTTGGTTTCCGTAGCTGGCCTTTACCTTTCTTGGAATGATCATCTTGGTTGAAGCTTAGCCGGGTGTTGTTAGTGCCCGAGGCAGTTTTGCCTGGTTGTTCCCCATGTTGTGTATCTGTTTTGTCAGCATGCACACGATGACACTCATACATTCATACATGCGTCATGCATAGCTAAAATTGGAAAGTCATTGTTCATTGACATCTGTTAATATTTTTTGTTGACATATTACCCTATTTTGCAGATTTACGTCGCCCTCTCTTCAATAGAGCGTTGGTTTTAAGCAGAAAACGTATATTCTTTCAATTTCCCTACTAAGTTGTCCCTCATAGAAGATTTTTGCTTTAAACTCTCCGGTACAGTTACTTGTTTGGACGGGTTTGGTTTTTCCCTCTTGAGTTTATTTCTCAAAGGATGAATTCAGGTTGACTATTTCATTCCAGTTTATTTCTGGTTTGGATCTGTGGTTCCCTGGAAATGCTATTCACTTTGGAATCTTGAAAAACTCCAAGTTTTGATTGGTGCATTTATTTTGCACAAGAAGACTTTATCCCCTTAGCAAGAACATCATGGAATCTCCTCAGGAAGTCATACCTCTTTCCCCAAAAAAGTCATTTCCTTTTACAATCCCCCGTGACCACAAATAGCAAGTTCTCTTTATTTGAGAAAACTTATGTATTATCCTTTCCAGGCGGAATTGCCTTGGTTAAAGAAGAAGTTGAGGCCCGTTCTAGGCGAAACACCAGAATCTTAGGTAAACTTATTATCTATTTGCTATCTTTAGTGAACGTTGATAGTTCATCGTCAGTGAACGGAGGTGATATGATATTTTCTCTTTCTACCTTCAGTGAAAGTTGGTAGACCATCGGCAATGAACATCAATGTTTGTTATCTTTTTGCTACCCTCAGTGAATGTTGGTAGTTCATCATCAATGAACGGAAGTGATATGATATTTTCTCTTTCTACCTTTAGTGAAAGTTGGTAGACCATCGGCAGTGAATGTCGATGTTTGTTATCTTTTTGCTACCCTCAGTGAACGTTGGTAGTTCATCGTCAGTGAACGGCGGTGATATGATATTCTCTCTCTACCTTCAGTGAAAGTTGGTAGACCATCGATAGTGAACATCGATGTTTGTTATCTTTTTGCTACCCTCAATGAATGTTGGTAGTTCATCATCAGTGAACGGCGATGACATGATATTCTCACTCTACCTTCAGTGAAAGTTGGTAGACCATCGACAGTGAACGTCGATGTTTGTTATCTTTTTGCTACCATCAGTGGACATTGGTAGTTCATCGTCAGTGAACGGCGGTGATATGATATTTTATTTTTCTACCATCAGTGAAAGTTGGTAGACCATCGGCAGTGAATATCGATGTTTGTTATCTTTCTCTCTGCCTTCAGTAAACGTTGGTAGCTTCGCCTTCAGTAGAAGTTGGTGTGTCCTTTGACCATCCTACCATCCTCTCTGATTCAGTTCTCTGGGTCCACCAATGATTTATTTTCCTGGTGAGGGGGTGCTCCTTTGTTTCTTTGTTATTGTTACATCCCCAGTGTTATTTTTGCGTCTCTTTGGACCTGTTCATATGCATTCTTGATCATAAGCATTTTTGCGTCGACATGAAGATTTTTAATCTTCGTATCTCTGGATAGAAGAAACTTAAATAAGGGCAGCTGTTGTACCCCAATTGTTTCCAATAAGATCCCTTCATCATACCACGTTTATTCACTCACAACAAGATCACACTAGGATTCTTGGTTCCCATCCCTACTTTGAGTTTTGCTCCTTTTGAGGGATTACCAAGCACCTTGACTTATGTTCCTTTTGTGATCATGAATATTGTTTTGTTTTCTTCATTTAACTAATAAAATAAAATATTGGCTTGTCTTGCTTGTTATCCATGTAGGTAAGGGCAATGAAATTTAACAAGTTACTCCATGGGTTCATGAGTTTATTTCCATGCCCTAGTCAATATAGCTTGAGAAGTTTAAACCTCACTATTGGGTTGGTTTTGGGAGAATTGGCATGGCAAGTTTGCTTTGCTTCATCATATTTCAAGGTTATTAGATTTGACTCAGAAGTACAAGGGTTTCATTGGAGAAGTTGTCATGTTTGGACAAGGCCTTGTTCCTATTGGTCACAAGAGTATATTTCTCTCAAAATTCAAGATATGGAAGTGGTTTTGGTGGCTATGAGTCTTCATCATCATCCTCAACAAATTCTATTCACAAAAACAAGAATATTGGTACAAGAAGTTTGTTCAAACTTGTCAAAGTTCCTCAAGGCATTCTCTTGATGTAGAACCTAGGGTTTTGAACTTAAAAGGAGCATATCTTGCTCACCTTTTGGTATTTTTTAGTGATACCAAAGACATCCTTCTCTTAAAAGGGTTATCAATAAATCACTTCAAAAATTCCAAATAGTTTTCATGTGGAAGAAACTTGGTGAAAGAGAAAGATTACAAGTCATCCAGATGAATCCACAATTTTACATAAGTAACTTCAAATGATCATAACTTGGTCATTTTTCATCACCTTCAAGCCATTATTTTTCCATAATGATCTTGAAGATGTGAAATTTATGCCTTCGTTTATGTGTAAAGTGGGAAAATGGATGGAAGTTTCCTTAAATATGCAAAAGATTATAGGTCATTTTATGCTTTTTGGCCAACTTCAACAAGTCATAACTTGCTCAATTTTTGGAGATTTTGAGTGGTTCAAGTTTCAAAATGTCATTCAAGAGATCTACTTCATTCCATCTTTTTTGGTCAAGATAAAATTCTAAGTGGAAGGCCATGTTTGGATGTAAACGATTATAGGTCATTTTTGAAGAAGAATTTGAAATATTTCTAAGTATGGAAAGTCAACCCTTTTTCTTCAACTTTGACTCAATGCAACTTTCAGCTCAAGCATCCATTTAACTCCATTATTTTTCCATTGAAAATCTTGTAATCTCATCTTTCCAAAGCATCAAGTATCATGCCTTGAGACTCCTTGAGCTGAGAATGTCATAGTTTCAAAAATTGTAACTTGGAATTGAAGTTTCCTTGCAAGTCAGAATTTGAATTTCATGTTACAACCTCTAAACCTCAAATTAACATGCGTTTTGGGTCTAAACATGATTAGCCAACTTTCCCAAGTGGATTAGTGCATCAAGACGCAAGAATTGGATGAGTATTGATGATGTTTGGATCACACTTCACTCGTGCATCAGGTTTGCACGAATTCCCTCCAAAACACATCATTCACTCTTCTCTTTGATCCCATTCGCTTCTCCTATAAATACATGAACTATCCCATTCAATTTCCCAAGCTTGGATAGCCAGAATCACCCTGCCAAACTTGCTCCATAACTCAATTTTCTGTAAATTCAAAATCCATTCTCGAGCCTTTTTCAATCCAATTTTTCCATCAATTCACCTTCCTTAATCTTCCTTGAAGCTAACCACATAATTACATTCAAGAATTGTGCCCTATATTGCTCCTTAGAAGTCCAGTTTCAGAGCTCTGCAACTCAACTTCAGTAGGTAGATTCCTTCATCAATTCTTCAAAACTCTGATATCATTGTGTTGCTCTCATTGCCTTGGTTCTAGTCACAACACTTACCTTTTACTGGAAACACGTTTTGACCATGAAATTTCAAATCCCTTTTCAAAACTTTCCTTCCAAATTGCTTGAGCTACAATTTATACAAATTTGGCGCGAGGGTGTGGTTGTCTTCGTCTTGAAGAGACGAAGCGAATGACATATGTCTGAGCTTATGATTTTACAGTTTGAGAGACCTGTAATTTGTGATGGCTGGAGGTTGAAGATGACCAACGTGTCATCTTCCAACCAATGAAGGCGCGCCATCTGTATTTTTCAAATCTGATTTAATTAATGATTATGTACATTATTCACTAATGACCATGATATGCACAGCGCGCCAGATCCATTGGATTTGATTACTAACGCGTTTTGACTCTCATCCAATGGTCCACATATTTCACTTTTATTTTCTTTTTCTGATTTTTATATTTTAATTATTTTAAATTTCAAAAAATTATATAAAATTCATTTTTAGTCTAAAAAATCTGAAAAAATTATGAAAAATATTTTTTATTATTCTCTTTCTGATTTTTATTTTTTCAAAATTTAATTTTATGTTTTGATATTTTTTATAAATTTTACACTTATTTGATTTGTTTTAAATGTTTAAAAATATTTTTATACATTTTAAAATTCTAAAAAAAATTAGGGAATGATCCAATGATATTGTGACAAATATTGGTGACATTGTTTTATTTTTGTTTCTGACTTTACTAATTTTTACCATTTTTTGTTTATTTTACCCATTTATTTTAATTTTAAAAATAGTTTCTGACTTTAAAAAATTACCAAAAAATTTGTAAAATTATTTGAGCCTTTTTCTGATTTTTCTATGGTCTTACTTTTTATTTCTTGATTAATTTGAACATATTTGATATTTTTATCATTACTTTCTATTTTTAAAACATTTTTAAAATCCTTTTTTGTGTATGTTAAATGTGATATTATTTTGTGATTATTTTCTGGCTGATCTTGGGTTAGATTTTGGGTCATAAACTTTATTAACATCATGGGATCCATGGTGTTGAGTTTAACTCCACAAAAATGGATGAATGACTTTAATAATAGTTTGATTAAAATTTAATTCAAATGTGGTTTGTGTATTTTTCCCATCCCTCTTCATCTCATCCCTTCTTATTGCACTAGATGTTGTTGGAGCATGATCTCTATATCATGTCTCAAAACAAATAGTGCATAGATTGCTATTGACCAGCCTCGAAATAGGTGTGGCTTCTATATAAGTCCACTTACGATTGCTTAACATAGCGCTAAATTTTGTCCCGATTCGAATAAATGATCATTCGTGGCCCAAACTTATGATTGCAAGCCCAAGTATGTTAACTTGATCTCTTTGATCTCTTTGATCCAATAACCTTGAGATTCATTGTGTGGAGGCTTTGGTTCTACCAATCCTATAATGGATCTACAACACCTTTGGTCAACGCGAATCACTTAAACATCGTTGATCATTAAATGGTACTTATGAGAATTACAAATGGATGATATACTTGACAAAAAGAAAATGCAACTTGTTGTTTGGAGGCTTTGGCTCTACCAATCCTCTAATGAGTTCCAAATGCAAGTTTCAAGATGGTCATCCAACTAACCACTAATTATTGACTTATTTTACCTTATGCTTTTATTCTTTTT
This sequence comes from Vicia faba, assembly GCA_948472305.1. Taxonomy (NCBI): domain Eukaryota; kingdom Viridiplantae; phylum Streptophyta; class Magnoliopsida; order Fabales; family Fabaceae; genus Vicia; species Vicia faba. The sequence continues at coordinate 1,209,484,790 of OX451740.1, read as the reverse complement.
TATGCTTTATGTACTATTTTTTTAGCATTTATATTTCATACCATTTTCATCTTTGCTCATTTGAGCATTTATTTTCTTTCCATTTTTACTTTGCTCACTTGAGCTTTTCTTTTTCTTTCCTAAGATACTTAATAATCAACATAAACCCTAAAAATATTTAATGGTACTTGGACTAATTGGTTACTATCCTTGGCATTATGGAGCATGAGACCTTTTTCGTGGACTTAGGATTAGAAACCTTGGCCTATCTTAGAGACCTTGTGATCTTATCTGATTATTTTGTCTGGAGTTCTTGAGGTTTACCTCAAGACATTGGGCTTCTTGTTTGTTTTTGTGTTCAAGATTTTGTGATTACATTCTCTGTTTGTAATCTGGAATTCACCCGTATACAACCGTTACTCTGCCTAGTTTTTGTGAAGACTTAATACACTTGCAGTTTGGTTCTCTCAAGAGGTCTAGTATCTTGGCTTGCTTGGTTTCAATCCAAAGAATGAGAATTCTATCTTAGCTCATAATGTCAAGTATTGGCTTTTTGTTGGTTAGATGGATCTTATCCCTAGCTTTTACCTTATGCTTTAGGGTAGTCTCTTCTTCTCCTCCCATCTTCTTTAACTTCAAAATCTTCTCCCCCCTTTTGAAAACTCTTCTTATTTTGAAAATTGAACCATTTTCATAATAAACTTGGGCTTATGTCCATGCATTTTCAAAACATTTTCATAAATAAACTCCAACCAACTTAATAATATTGTGACATCTTTTTTTTTGTGAGAAGACTAAAAGTTAATCAATCTCATTTCAAACCATTTTTCCACTTTGGCTTTGTACCTTTAAAACTTTTCTTAAAAGATTAAACTCTTGTCGACCCTTGTAGTGATGCAAACAACTATACTTCTACAATATGTAGTGAAGAGAGATATTTTCCACTTGGGTGTTGAGTGAGGCATTGTTGATTTTGAAATCTAAGCCATATCCTCCACTTTGAGATGGTACAAATTCTCCTTTCTCATGATTGTGGGGGGTATGTATGTTTTCCACACGGACAATGATGATGATGTTTTATCTTATAAAATTAATCAACACATTTGTGTTTTAAAGTTTTAAAAGAGGAACTACGTGTACCCTGATCCCCTATTGCACAAAATTTGGTACGTAGGCACTAAAGGTTCGCAACCGTGGCGGGTGCAAAATTTATAAAAAATATATTTCTTTTCTCACCTCCACCATCCATTTATATATAACAGTTTTTATAGCCAAAACATACAGATTTTACAAAGAGGCTCCTATGGAGTAACGTAGATGTTTAGGGTGCTAATACCTTCCCTTTGCATAACCAACCCCCTTACCTTGAATCTTTCTCCCTCTTTTTGGGTTATTCGCTCTTTTCCCATTCCTTTGGAAACAATAAAGCGCGGTGGCGATTTTTATTTTGATTTGTATAAAGTCTAGTTAATCCAATGGCTTAGTCTTTGAACATTTCTACCGCTACAAGTTGGTGCTTATTTTCTTAGGTAATTTTCATCTTGGATGTGATTTAGCCGAGGATTGATGTTACCCGAGTCTGTTTTGTCTAGTTACCCCAGTGTTATATGTCTATTTTGTTAGCATATACATAATAACACTTATACATTCATACATATATCATGCATAGTTGAATTTAGAAAATCATTGCTCATTTGCATTCATTAATATTTTGTTAGCCTATTACCCTATTTTGCAGAGTTGTGTTGTCCTCTCTCCAATAGAGTGTTAACCTTAAGCAGAAAGTGTATATTCTTTCAATTTCCCCACTGAGTTATCCCTCGTGGAAGATTTTTGCTTTAGCCTTCCTATACAGCTCTTTGTCTGGATGGATTGGATTTCCCTCTTGAGTTTATTTCTCAAAGGATGTATTACAGTTGCCTGTTTCATTCAAGTTTATTTCTGGTTTGAATCTGTGATCCCCAACAATATTATTACTTTGGATTTCTGTAAGCTTCGAGCCTTGATTTGAGAATATGCATTTATTTTGGCACGGGAAGACTTTAGCTTCTCAACAGGAGTATATTGGCATTTCCCCAGGAAGCCATATTTCTTTCCCCAGGAAGTCATCTTTTACAATCCTTCCCATAATAGCAAGTAGCATGTATCTTTATTTGAGCAACTTTTACTTCCTCGGTAAGTCTGTTATTTCCCTGAGAAGATTCATTTATACTCTGATGAATGGTAGTCTCGTCATTATGGGAGATAGTTCATCGTTGAGATCTTTTTCCGATGGATGGTAGTCTCGTCATTATGGGAGATAGTTCGTCGTTGAGATCTTTTTCTGATGGATGGTAGTCTCGTTATTATGGGAGATAGTCCTTCATTGAGATTCACTTTTCTCTAAAGAAGTTCATTTTTTTCCAGTGATAAATATCGGTGCCAATCATTTATTACCACCCCTAATATTGGTATTTTTCGGTATTATCTTACCATTCCTATTCAATAAAAGTCGATGTTACGTTTTGATATCTTCTCTATAAGTGGATAGTTTGCAGTTTGTTATCAAATTACTCTAATGGATGGCAAGTCTTTTCAATATGGAAGAGACAGTTTGTTGAGAAATCTTTACAAGTGGCATTCTCTTTATTTGAGACAAATTATACTAGCCTTTCCAGGCGGAATGCCTTGGCTAAAGAAGAAGTTGAGACCCGTTCTAGGTGAAACGCCATAGTTTTGGGGAAACTTGTTATTATCAATTAATTCTTTTCTATCTACCTTCAGTGAAAGTCGGTAGTTTTCACCTTCACTGAATGTTGGTGTTTTCTTTTCTCTCTACCTTCAGTGAAAGTCAGTAGTTTTCACCTTCATTGAAGGTTGGTGTTATTATTTTCTCTCTACCTTCAGTGAAAGTTGGTAGTTTCACCTTCAGTGAATGTTGGTGTCATCTTTTCTTTCTACCTTCAGTGAAAGTTGGTAGTTTCACCTTCAACGAACATTGGTGTTATATTTTCTCTTTACCTTCAGTGAAAGTTGATAGTTTCACCTTCAGTAAATGTTGGTGTTATTCTTTTCTCTCTACGTTAAGTGAAAGTTGGTAGTTTCACCTTCAGTGAATGTTGGTGTTATTATTTTCTCTACACCTTCAGTGAAAGTTGGTAGTTTCACCTCCAGTGAATGTTGGTGTTATTCTTTTCTCTCTACCTTTAGTGTAAGTTGGTAGTTTCACCTTCAGTGAATGTTGGTGTTATTCTTTTCTCTCTACCTTCAGTGAAAGTTGGTAGTTTCACCTTCAATGAAGGTTGGTTTTATTCTTTTCTCTCTACCTTCAGTGATAGTTGGTAGTTTCACCTTCAGCGAATGTTGGTGTCATTCATTTGTCTCTACCTACAGTGAAAGTTGGTAGATCACCTTCAGTGAACGTTGGTGTCATTCTTTCATCTCTACCTACAGTGAAAGTTGGTGTATCCTTTGATCTTCTATCTTCAACTATTGAGTTGGTAGTTTACCGTCATCTTTGAGTCAATGTCTTTTTAATCTTCTACCTTCAACTATTGAGTTGGTAGTTTACCGTCATCTATGACTCGGTATCTTTTTTATCTTCTACCTTCGACTATTAAGTTAGTAGTTCACAGTTATCCATCGATCACTTTTATCCTTTATTGTCTTTCCTCATTGGCTGAGTTGATGCCTTGTCTCCTCCTTGGGCTTTACCTTAATAGAGTTGAGTCTTTTGTTCACCAATGATTTATTTTCCTGGTCGGGTCTCTCTTTTGATTCTTGTTTCCTTTGCTACATCCCCAGTGGTGTCTTGCGTCCTTTTGGATCTTTTCCTTTGCATGCATAGTCATAAGCATTGCGTGGTATCTTAGGGCCAAAAATAGGGCTTGTTTTATATTTAAGTATCTTCAATCGCGTCGACATGAAGATTTTAATCTTTTTATATCCATATAGAAGACACTTAAATAAGGGAAGCTATTGTACCCCAATTTCGCCCCCTAAGATTCCTCTATCATCTCATATCATCACAATGTAACCAGATCACAAACTAGGGTTTGAGGTTTTTCTTCTACTGCATCCTATTTTTAGGTTTGCCTATGGGAATCACCAAGAACTTTGAAGCACCTTGAATTGTGTATCTTGTACATGTATGCTTTTAACTAACCTTAAAATGTGTATATTTTATCTCTTGGAATATCATATTGTAGGTAATGGCACAATTGCCTTCATCTCACCATCTCCTAGCACAGATGATCAAAACTAGGGTTTGGATTTTATTCAGGAAATCTTTGAATTTTTGGGAAATACTTGATCCCATACTTCTCTACATGACCATGATCATCTATAATTGGAAGTTTGATCATCAACTTTGGCTTGAAAGGGTTCAATTGATGAAATGGGGTAAAATAGTCATTTTGTCAGGAGATAGTCAAAATCAACTGTTGACCAGTTGGACTTTTGGTCAACTGTCAATTCAATATCCCTATTCTCACATTTAATAGTCAATAGTGGCAAAAATATCAAGAGGAAGTGTGAATTGGAGATAACTTATCAAGGAAGTTATTTGAAGTTTTGGAATTTTTCTAAGTATTCATAGGGCTGAATTTTGATTGGCTATAACTTTCTCAATTTTTATTGAAAATGTGCAAACTTTATATGCCTAGAAAGACGATGAAAAATTATCCAACTTTGTAGGAGAGGCCACAAGTCCAAAAAATGAAAGGAAAAAAGTTATGAAGCTTGGAAGTTTTGGACACTGTAGCGGTTAAAATCGGAGATCAAGCTATTAATTAACTTGACTCACAAAAAGCAAGAGTCGCCACCGCGCTTTATTATTTCCAAGGGAAAAGGGAAAAGAGCGAAATAAAACCCTAAAGTATGCAATGTATAATAATACTTAAAAGTAATGAAAACACAATGCGTTTTGAAAAGAGATCGAGAGTTCGGGGGTTGGTTATACAATGGGAAGGTATTAGCACCCAATGCATCTGCGGTACTCCGCAGGAACCTTTTGAAATATCTGTTTTTTTGGTTAAAATTGTTTGTTTGATTAAAATGGTTCGTTTGGCTGAAAGATGGGTATGGACGAGATTTTTGAAGATACGACGACCTAGTGTCGAAGTTTGGACTTAAAAGGTGTGAGTTTGAAAATGGGGTCTTTTGGGGAAATTATCTTGAGTTTAGCAAAATAGTAAACAAACAAAAAATGAAAAAAAGGGTATTCGCACGATCGGATGAGATGTATTTGATGACGTGAAGTCAACAAGATTTAAATCTTTTTCTTGGAGTAAATCGAGCGAGAAAGATAAAATAGACATCAAAACATAAGCAATCAAAATTCACAAGAAAATAAATATAACGAAACAGATTAATGACCTAAAGGCATCGAGAAATTAAAATGACAAAGATATTTAAATAAAATAAAAGAGAATGTAACTAATTATCTAAAGAAGTTATTTAAACTAAATTAAAAAAAATTAAGATTACTTACTAAAAAAAATTCTAAACTAACTACAAATTCTAAGATTGCAAAAATAGTTCTAAAATTACTAAATTAGATCTAAGCTAAATTAAAAATTTTAAAATTAGTAAATTAAATCTAAACTAAATAAAAATTCTAAGGTTGCTAATCTAAAACAAAAAGAGTTCCAAAGTTACTAAACTAAATCTAAATCACATAAAATTCTAAAAGAAAACTAAACTAATTCTAAACAACTAAAATTCTAAACTTATTAAACTAATTCTAAATCAAATAAAAATTATAAACTCATTAAACTAATTCTAAATCAAATAAAGTTCTAAAGTCCCTAAACTAAAACTAACAACTAAAATTCTAAAGTTAACTTAAATAAAATCAAATAAAATTCTAAACTTTACTAAATTAAAAAATAAATTCTAAAATTTACTAAGTCAAATCTAAATGAAATAAAATCTTAAAGTTACTAAAATAAAACTAAACAAAATAAAACTCTAAAGTTTACTAAGTCAAAACTAAAACAAATAAAATTCTAAAGTTTACTAAGTCAAAACTAAAACAAATAAAATTCTAAAATTTACTAAGTCAAAACTGAAACAAATAAAATTCTAAAATTTACTAAGTCAAACCTAAATGAAATAAAATCCTAAAGTTACTAAAATAATTTTAACTTAACTTAAGATTACTAAAATAATTCTAAACTAAATAATATTGTAAAAATTGCTAAATTAATTATAAATTAAATTTAAAATTCTAAAGTTAATTAAATAAACTAAATGAAAATTCTATAATTAGTAACTAAACTAGATAAAGATTAAAACTCAAATGATAACCAAATTAAATTAAACTAAATAATAAAGCTAAAAAAACAAATATTATTATAAGAAATTGAAACTAATTAAAAAAATCTAAATTAATACTAAACTAAATCTAAATATAAGATTTACTAATTTTTTTATATTTTTAATTAATTAAAACTAATTAACCTAAATAAATAATTAACTTAATTAACTAATGAAATATATTAAATAAATTAAAGCTAAACTAAACAAATAAATAGTCCAAGGATGAGAGAAATGTACGATTAGAAGGAAATTTCTTGGGCACTTCCTTCTGCAAACTTCTACTATTTTGTGGTAACTGTAACTTGTTTGAATATTCCAAGGATGAGCTAGGTCGCTTGACATTTCTCTCCAACGCGACAACAATACCTTTTTCAAAGTCACTACTACCACTGTCATCATCAAAAAAGCTTATCACAAGATTTTTATCATCGCTTGCATGACCAGTCCATGGAGAAGATTTAAGGGGTAACTGGCTCTTTTTTATGCTCTTCTGTGAAATCGGTTGTATGGTTGTTCGCATCTGTATATTATTGGAGCCTCCTTGAATGCCTTGGGTACTTGGTTTCACCGAAGGAACAAAACTGGACCCTGCAGCAAGGGTGGCTTGCACCGTAGATCCATTGGAGTTTTCGTCAGCCTCATCGGAATTAGAGAGTTCTCCATCTTCTCTGGTTTTGGTCGGAGCGTTTGTGTTGTGGTTCTCGGGCGCCGCCATGGTTGCGGTGATGATAGGACAAAGGAATACGCAATTACTGAGATTATGTGTGAGATTTACGGCGAAGGACGGAAGGAGAGATGAAAGGGGATGTTGATGGTGATAGCGCGGAGGGAAGGAAGGTTTGGCGATGTGAAGAAGAGGACAGCTTCTTCGAAGATCTGCGGAGGAACGGGAATTTACCAGAGCTTATGTTTAGAGAGTTGAATGAGTTGAACGGAAGAAGTTTCACCGGAAAATTCAGGTTCAAAATCTATTTTGATTCTGCCATAGTGACCTGCACACAACAAAAGAGAAAGACATGGTATTTGATTCACGTTTCAGTTTTCTTTGTTTTTTCATTGTTTTGAATTGTTGTTCTTGCTGGAAAAAAAAACAAAGCAAATATGGTTGCTATGGTCAATAAAATGTGCAGTGTTAGTTTACTGTGAGGTTGGGTTTTTCAGGTTCATGTTTCTATGTTTCAGCATATCAAATGTTTGATGAAAGGTTTATTTGAATGAAAGGAGATCGTGAGATGTTTGTATGTGAAGAGAATGAAGGGAATTTGGAAGACGGTTAGCGAAATCGAGATGAAGGGAAAAAGAGGGAGTGTTTGGATTGCTGGGTTATGTTGGTGAAACAGTGTGGTGGGTATGCGGTGGATGGAAGGTAAGGTTTGTACATTAGGTGGGGGGATTGAAGGAGAAGTTGAAGTGTGGTGATATGCAGTTTGTTGTGTTGTCACCTTTTTTGTTTTTTTTTTTGTGAGTGAAGAAATTGAAGGGTAATGGCATGAAGAGAGAATGGTGAAGGTGATCCTCAATTTCATCCAACAGCCAATAGGAATGGAGTATTGTGTGTGTATCGATCCTCAATTTCATCCAACAGCCAATAGGAATAGAGTATTGTGTGAATAATATATTTTGTGACTAAAAATCCCTTTTAATGATAAAAATGAAATAAAAACAGAAAGTATTTAAATTAACTCAATTAAAAATAATTTTTTTGAATATTTTATGAATAAAAAAATAAAGACCCAAAATGACCGAAAATGATAAAAAACGGACGAAAATTTATCCGAAAAAAATAAAATGAACACATTAAAATAATCTACATGTCACAAAGATTAAAGAAAAAAATATTCAAGAAGTCAAAAAAATCAAAAATAAAATAATAATAAAAATATCAGACTAAACAGACGTTTAAGGTTAAAAACGAGACTTCGAACTGTACCGAAAAAATAAAGCGAGCATACCGTCATGATCTACGCGAAACACGGATTCATAAAATGATCGGTAAAAAGGTGAAAACTTGAAATATTTCCTCGCTACTAATTTTCGCACATTGTTGAATCATTTTTAACAGTTTGTCTATAAAACCGAAATATATTTATTATCAACATATAAATAACTTGGAGCAATGCAACAAATGAGTAAATAGATAAAAATGCACGAAGCAAAATGCCGAGTATTTTACAACTGAAAGACGATACAAACTTTGATTTAAACTGACTTTTTCTGGTCAACTTAAATACGACTAATGATGCAAAATGTGATGAATGAAGATATTTACAAAATATGATATGAAAGTGCGACTAAAACATATTAGGGGCGAAATTTAGGGTGCAACGGTTGTGCCTTGATGAATCAGTCTTCGAGAATCTGCAATCAACCGTACTTCGGGCTTGGGGGACTCAAAACCTTAATTGAGGCGCGACACCTGATGCTCTTGATTCAGACCTGTCTCTGCACATGAAGCAAAAGGAAACATGAACATACACCTTCGTATGCGATTAGAAATTAGTGATACATAGGCTCAAAATGTTCAAAACACTTGACAATCTTCGCATAGTCAATGCTTGAAAGTGAGAGGTTAAAACCGACTGTATTTCGTGACCTTGACTTATGTTTAAAAATGCAAAATAAGAATGGGTCTTAGGTCAAAAATTGGGGTACAACAGACACTTAGTGAAATTTTGGATAAAAATGCAAAAATCTGACTTCTCCATGTCTAATTTTGAATGACCATTTGGACTCAAATCAAAAAGTTGGCAACATGAAAGTTGAATATTGAAGTTTTCTCTTCATTTTTCATTCAAGAATCATCTCAAATGGTTAAGTGTAGAGAAAGATATGGTTATTAGAATTTTGAGTTTCAAAATTTCATTTTGCCCAGCACAAGACAAGTCACGCGCGCTAGGCCAGGAATTTCATCAAACATGTTGTGGGCGTGCATTCATCATCACTTTTCTATGTGAAATATTCATTATTTTGGAAAATGTACAACATCAAATATCAAGCCCTAAATGTGAGGAACAACTTTGCTTCAGAAAGTTTCTCAAAAATCTTCCTACATTTTGAGATATAATTGTGAGAAGAAGGAACCATGCAAGCTGAATTCTTTCCCAGCACAAGGTATCACGCGCGCGTAGCATACCCTTTCAGACCTGACATTTCATCAAGCAGTTTGTAAGAATACGTTCATAGCCAATTATCTCATTGATTCAAGCTTTATTTTGGAAAATTTTGAACATCAAAGTTGGAGTATGAAATGTCCTCTCCATTTTTTATTCAAACTTTGTGACATTTCATGCACCATAGAGGGAGATATAAAGAGGTAAATATGTGACCATGGAATAGTGAAAATTACATGGACATGCATGAAAATCTCGTTCCAACCAAAGCTCCAGCTTCTAGCTCATGCCCCCAACATGCCTCACTTATCCAAAACGCATAATGGTACCCTCAAAATAACATAAAACACAACACCTCACTCTCACTTCTCATTTCTTTATTTTGCTCACTCTCTCATCTCTCACTCTATATAAAGCATTTGAATTCAACAATCATGGGTTTGAAAAAAACAAAATCAGAAAGCAAGCTCTTATCTCTCTCTCTCTCTCACACGAAGCCTCTCATCCTTCCAAGCTCAAAACCAATCCTCTCTCTCTCTTTAAATTTCAAGCTCACTTTCCGCATTGTCAAGTAATATTTCTTCGCATCTCTCTTCATCTATCATCTCTGAACTTTCAAGCTATTGATCTCTCAAGTTGCTTGCTCTTTATTTGAGTTCAAGTACCAACAAATCCATTTCAAGGTAGATGATCCATTTTGTGATATGGTGGCAGAACCGACTGTTTAATACAGGTTTTGCGTTTTTTATTTGCAAATGTCACGGTAAGAAAGAGTTGCCACCGACTTATCTTTTATCCAACAAAGGAAAGGGTGAAAAGAACAGAAAATACCTTTTTCGAGATTTTCTGAGTAAGGGGGTATATTATGGAAAGGGATGGTTTTAGAACCCTTTCCATCCGTTGTTTTCCACGGGATCTTAGGTACTTGCTCATTTTTTGAAAACTATTTGTGTTTGTGTGTTTTGAAAGATTTTAGTTTGCTTTATGGTAACTCTTATATCATTCCTCAAGAGTGTGATAAAGCGTTTTTGAAAATAGTTTTTTTTGAAAAGTGTGTAAGTGTGAATAATTTCAGGTTTGAGCAAGTACCTAACAATTATCTACCTACTCGAAAAGGATGTTCTTTTCCTCCTACCCTTTAGATAGTGCTATCCTACTATTAATGAGTAGGTATCCCTATCGTCGGATGTTGAGGGACTATCGAAAGGGACGTTATGGTCATCGAAGGCAACATGTAAGAATATCTTAGCATTCGAAGGGACTGTCATCATATAGGCAACATCGAGGGACAAGATCATTTCTTGTAGGCAACTCGAGGGACGTTAGGGACCATGATCTTTTTGATGACTTTAGAATTAAGGGTCTTCGCTAAGATATCTCGGCGTTCGAGGGACATGACAATTTCCGAGGCAACCAAGTGAGGAATACCCTAAGGATGCAAGTGTGAGAAGTGTGTTTTTTCAGTTATATTATCTTGAGGTTAGTGATCTAACGATTAATTGACTGATGTGTTTGGTAATGTTTCAAAGCTTAGTAATGGTTGCAAATGCTTCAGGGGACCTCCAGGAGTGTGTTTTGATCTTTGTTTAGGACTAAAACAGGCTGGAGATTGAAATTCGAAGTTGACAAATTTGGTGTTTTTTTGCAAAACTTTCAAGGGTTCCCCAGGCTCTGTGTGTGTACTCTGATGCTTGCTGGGTGTTTGTTTATATAGAGAGGGACGAGGAGACACGAAAAAACAAGTTTGTAACATCCATAGATAAACATTTGAATTCCATGAATACCAATTTATAACCTTGGCCAAAAGTGTGGGATCTTGTCCATTTTTCAAACTTGCGCGAATGTGGACATGCTGGCCTTGCTGTACACGAAAATTGGGGCCCCTCCATTCATTAAAATAAGCCTTAACCATATAATTTGTAATAATCTTGATTTATTTGATTTTTAATTAAATAAAATTAATATAAAATGAAAATAAAGTCAAGACTATGCAAAAATGCTTTTAGGAGTCCTCTATACTCTTAGGAAGATGTTTAAAGTCCAATAAAATGAGCCATTGCCTTAAAAACTCAAATTTGCTCAATGCATATTTCTTGAAATTTCCCAAATTTTCCCATCTTGGGAAAGCCATAAATTGCTCAATTTTTATCTCATGATGATGATCTTGGACTTTTTTGAAAGCCCTAGGTGTCTATTTCAATCCATTTTTTGATCAATTTTGAATTTAAAGATGTTATCTTGATGTTAAAGGTCTTTGCAAAAAGTGGCTTTTATTAACTTTCTAAAAATGACCTGTAATGTATGAACTTGTATCTTTTAAATGGTGCATTTCTTGATCTTGAGGGCTCAAGAGAAGTTGTAGGGAATTGGATTATATTCAAAATGAGCTTTGGTTGTAAAATTTCTGATAAAGTGTGAGAAAATTATGCTTGGTCAAAGTTTGGTTGACTTTTCCTATAGAAACCCTAATTTGCCATTTTTTACTTTTGATGGGTTAGGAGCATTTCTTGAGGAATCATGATCAACCCTTGATCAAATGATGGATATCACTTCAAAATGTTGATGTTGACCAAAAATATTGAAGTTTGACTGTACATGGGCCACAATTGACTTTTGACCTAACATAATTGATTTTCCAATACTTGAGCAATTGACTGAGCAAACTTATTATGCAAGACATGAAATTTGGCATGGATGATCTTGAGGACATATTAGGACAATGAGAACATTTTGGATCCTTGGAGCTCAACCATCTTGATGAAAATTGAAACCCTAGTTGGGGGCTCATTTCCTTAGGAGGACAATTGTCTGGTCAATTCTTGGTCAACCTTGAGCAATTGAGAACCTCTAGGAGTATGTCTTGTGTGAAAATGGGAGGGAAAATTTTGGGGTACAACAGCTGCCCCTGTTCAATCTTCTTAGATCTGAGGATGTAGATTGGCTTGTCTGCCTTTCGTGATCTGAAGGTGGAACATGATTGAACACTAGAGTGCCCAGAAATTTGCACTCGCCCTAAGTGAGACTGTTGGTGAATAATAATGGGAATGGGCTTACAGATGCCATTTGGAAAATATGACAGAAAAATGTCGGAGATGGGGTTAAAGATGCCATCCAAAACAGATGCTGACTTCATAAGAAGTCTCTTTGTGGGGATTTCTGTTCCTGCTGTCCGAGGAGGAGTCTGCTGGGGAATGTTTTTTTTAGTGGAATATAGTCTAGGAGCTTCGATTTTCCATTACTCTACTGGGGAGTCATCTCTTGGCTGAAGAGATGGAAGTGAACTGCTATCTGGTCAAGATCCAGGCTTCATAGTGACTTGCTGAGGATAATAAGGATGACTGTTATCTGGTCGTATTCTAGGCTTCACAACAACTTACTGGGGAAATAAGATTAAACTGTTGTCTGGTTATACTCTAGGCTTTGCAGTTTCTCAAATTGGAATAGAAATCAGAAAAATCTTAGTGTTTATTTAACTGAACCAGATAAAGGATCTATTAGAAAATAATCAGTAATAAATCAATGGTCGATTCGTACTGAATGATCAGAGGTCTTGATTTATCTTTGACTGGATAAGAATAATAAAAATCTTAGTGTCGATTTAACTGAACCAGAAAAAGGTCTACCAGAAAAGAATCAGTAAAAAATCAATGGTTGATTCAAACTGAACCAGCAGAGGTCTTGGTTTATCTTTGACTGGATAAGAATCAGAAAAATCTTAGTGTCGATTTAACTAAACCAGAAAAGGGTCTTGGATTATCTTCAACTGGAATAGGAATCAGAGAGATCTTAGTATCGACCTAACTGAAACAGAGGAAAATCATGAATTAACTTTGAATGGATAAGAATTAGAAAAATCTTAGTGTCGATTTAACTGAACCAGAAAAAGGTCTTGGAATATCTTCAACTGGAATAGGAATCAGAGATATCTTAGTGTCGATCTGACTGAACCAGAGAAAAATCTTGAATTAACTTTGACTGGATAAGAATCAGAAAAATCTTAGTGTCGATTTAACTGAACTAGAAAAAAGTCTTGGATCATCTTCAACTGGAAAAGGAATCAGAGAAATCTTAATGTCGATCTGACTGAACCAGAGAAGGTCTTGTGAGGACATCTTTCTGAGGAAATTTCTGAAATAGCCCTTCATCAGATGTAGCTTTTAAGAAGACTACCAGGTCACATAAGTAGCAATGTTTGTTGATTTGATCTTTTCCTGAAAAAGGTAAAGAGTTAGTCATATGCAATGTCATGATGTATGAAATTCATTATGATGATGTTCTCAAAATAAATGAGATTATACTGTATGCGATGTGTATGCGCATGCCATGATGTATGAATATGGAATGCTATTGTGGTGTTTCTTAGTCTGGGAAAGTAAATCCCGGATTGTTGCTGAAGAGTATTATGAAGACGAATCCTTCGTTTCCGCTGAGGATGATGAATGGATATGATTTTTCGGGGATTCCCTCTTTCTTTTTAAGGATATACTGTCGGGGATTGACTCTGCTTGAGAATAACTCTGTGGAGGGATGAAGCTTTGTTGGAAGATTTTGACGATGTAGAGAAATAAACTCTGTTGGGGAATGAGCTTCTGCAGTTGGAAAAATAAACTCTACCCGAGAGGAGATTATAAACTGTTTGAAATTATAAAACCCGGATGGCAAAACAAATTTAAGCTCTCTGAAGGAACTTTGCTGGAGGAAGTAACTCCTGTTTGGGGAAGGAGGAGATCAAAACTTTGTTTTTTCTGCTCTGCGGGGAACATAGACGTCATGGGGTCATATGTAACAGTGACTTCGTCTCAAATTGTCTCTGCCATTCGTCTTAAAGTCATTAGTAACTTTCTTTCTGTTTCTCATGCAAGTATTTGTGAATAGTAATCATATTCAAATGCACATGTCAAGAATAAGCCATTGGACGTTTTTGCAAAATAAAACAGAAAAATAAAAACAAACAGTTTTGTACTTTCAAAGAAATGATTTGTATTAATTTCTGAAGTTTGTCTATAATAGGTATTTTGTACAAAGAGGCTGAGATTCTAGTAGGAGAACACCGTCGTGAGAGTGAAAACTATACAAAATAGTGTACAAAGAGCAGAAAACAGTTATGTGTAATAATCCTACTGGGTTTCAATTCTGCTATTGCCCCTATGTCTTTGAGCATCTCATCACTTTTCTACTCGTCCAAAGTTGACTGGATTGATTGGTACCGTTTGAGCTTGATAGTTGATACTGAGGTCTGGTCGCAAGGTGATCCAATGGGACATAGTTGTACGCTTCAAATCCCTAAATTTTTCCTGGGCCGCCCTTTCGGGTTTTTAGTCCACCGGGATACCCCTTTTTGCCCAAGCCACCTTTTCAGGTTTTCGACTTGTCGGGTGTACAGATTTTTTTGTTGCTTTTATCCCTAACTTTTTCATGAACCCTTTTGGTTCGTCGGGATGCCCTTATTTTTGCCTAGGCCAGTCAACCTAGCGGGTCTTTATTCATGCGTAGTATTTTTCACTATGTCCACATTCACAGGGTGAGGAAGGTCGTCACCATCTATGGTGGTCAGAATCATGGCTCCACCAGAAAATATGCTTTTGATCACAAATGGCCCTTCGTACGTGGGAGTCCATTTGCCTCTGGGATCACCCTGTGGCAGTATGATGCGCTTGATTACTAGATCACCCACTTGATATACTTGACGTCTGACTTTTTTGTTGAAAGACTTGATCATCCATTTTTGATACATTTGACTATAACAGGCAGCACTAAGCCTTTTCTCATCAATCAAATTCAGTTGATCAAGTCGAGTCTGGATCCAATTGTCTTCGTTCAAACCCACATCCTTCATGATCCTCAGAGAAGGGATCTGGACTTCAATAGGTAGGATAACCTCCATACCATATACCACAAAATAAGGTGTTTCCCCTGTTGATGTATGCGCTGAGGTGCGGTAACCATGAAGAGCAAATGGTAACATCTCATGCCAGTCTTTGCATGTCACCATCATCTTCTGTATGATTTTCTTGATATTCTTGTTAGCAGCCTCCATAGTGCCATTCATCTTCGGCCGGTAAGAGGAAGAATTATGATGCTGGATCTTGAATTGCTTACAGAGTTCAGTGATCTTTGTATTGTTTAGATTTGTACCATTATCTATGATGATTCTCTCTGGCACACCATACTGACAAATTAGTTTATGCTTGATAAACCGCGCCACAACATTCCTGGTAACAGTAGCAAAAGAGGCAGCCTCAACCCACTGCGTGAAGTAATCAATGGCCACTAGGATGAAGTGATGCCCATAGGAAGCGGTAGGCCTAATCTCTCTGATCATGTCAATGCCCCACATTGCAAAGGGCCAGGGATCCATCAAGACATTCAAGGGAACAGAAGGTACATGTACTTTATCAGCATAGATCTGGCATTTATGACAAGTTCGAGAATGCTGATAACAGTCTGCTTCCATGGTGGACCAATAGTATCTTGCTCGTAGGATCTTTTTAGCCACGGTGTGTCCACTAGATTGGGTGCCAAAGGTACCTTCGTGTAAATCTTCCATAATCCTCTCTGCTCCATTCTTGTCTACGCATTAAAGTAAAGTAGAATCATGATTGCGCTTGTAGAGGATTCAATTACTGAGGAAGAACTTTACAGAGAACCTTCTCAGAAACTTCTTATCATTGACAGATGCCCCCTCAGGATACTCTTGAGCCTTAAGATACCTTTTCACTTTGTGGAACCAAGGTTTGTCTGCTACCTCTTCAGTGTCAATCTCATAGCAATATGCTGGTTCATCCAACCTCTTAATAGTGATCCGAGGAGCTTCGTTATCCCACTTGACCTTGAACATAGACGACATAGTAGCTAGTGCGTCCGCTAACTGATTCTATTCTCGTGGGAAATGTTCAAAGGTGACCTTTTCAAAGTGTGGAAGCAATGTCAGCACATGTTCTTTATTAGGGATGAGATTCTGGTGCTTCGTGTCCCACTCCCCTTTGACTTGACTTATTACCAAGGTTGAATCCCCAAAAATGCTCAAGAACTTGATCCTCAGATCAATAGCAGCTTTGATACCCATGATGCATGCTTCATACTCTGCCATGTTATTGGTACAGTTGAAACATAATTTGGCCGTGAAAGGAGTATGACAGCCTTCGAGAGATATGATTACAACACCGATTCCATTTCCGAGTGCGTTGGAGGCTCCATCAAAAACCATGGTCCATCAGGATCCTTCCTCCGGTCCTTCATCCGGTCCAGGTTCTTCACAGTCAGTCACTAGAATAATGTTCTCGTCCGGAAATTCAAAATTCATGGACTGGTAGTCATCCACAGCCTGATGAGCCAAATGATCCGCTATTACACTTCCCTTGATTGATTTCTGGGTCGTGTATTGGATATCGTATTCGGTTAAGATCATTTTCCATCTTGTTATTCTTCCGGAGAGAGCGGGCTTCTCGAAGATGTACTTGATCAGATCCATATTAGATATCAACAAAGTGATGTGGATCAACATATACTGTCTCAGTCGGCGAGCAGCCCATGCCAAAGCGTAACAAGTTTTCTCGAGCAATGAGTATCTTGTCTCACAGTAGGTAAACTTTTTGCTAAGGTAGTATATTACATGCTCTTTTAGACCGGACTCATCATGCTGCCCCAGCATACACCCTATTGAATTATCTAACACCGTTAAGTACATTATCAAAGGTCTTCCTTCAATCGGAGGCATCAGAATAGGAGGTTCTTGAAGGTATTCCTTGATTCTCTTGAAGGAGGTTTGTAATTCGTCATTCCACTTTACCACTTGATATTTCTTCAAGAGTTGGAAGATTAGCTCACAAGTAGCAGTTAAATGGGAAACGAACCTGGCAATGTAATTTAGGCGTCCTAAGAAGCCTATGACCTCCTTCTCAGTGCGAGGAGCCGGTATCTCTTGTATAGCCTTCACTTTTTCAGGGTCTACCCGAATTCCCTTTTCACTGACATTGAAACCTAGCAGTTTACGAGACCTTACCCCGAAGGTGCACTTGTTCGGATTTAACCTCAACTTGTACGTCTTCAACCTATCAAATAGTTTTTGTAGATGATCAAGGTGTTCTTCCTTAGTTTGAGACCTGGCTATCATGTCATCAACTTAAACCTCTATCTCATGGTGAATCATGTCATGAAATAGAGCTACCATGTCTCGCTAATAGGTTTCCCCAACATTCTTCAACCCAAACGGCATCACTTTGTAGTAGAAAGTGCCCTATTATGTGACGAAGGTTATCTTCTCCATGCCCTTGGGTGCCATCTTGATCTGATTATAACTAGAGAAACCGTCCATGAAGGAAAAGATCTTGTGTTGTGCGGTGTTGTCAACCAGAACGTCAATGTGGGGAAGCAAAAAGTTATCCTTGGGGCTTGCCCTGTTCAAATCTCGGTAGTCCACACACATTCGTACCTTGCCGTACTTTTTAGGTACTGGGACTATGTTATCCACCCATTGGGGATAAGAAGTGACAGCTAGGAACCCAACGTTGAACTGTTTTATAACCTCTGCTTTGATCTTTCTCTGACATTTCATGGCACATGCGACATACCTTCTGCTTTACCGGAGGGAAATCTTCTTATTTGGAAGACGATGAACCACAATATTCGTGTCTAGTCCTGGAATGTCTTCATATGACCAGACAAAGATCTCAACATAATCATGCAACATCTGAATCAAACGCTATTTGACATGAATCTCCAAATTTGCACCTATCTTGACCTCTTTCTTGTTCTCTTCTGTGCCCAAATTCACTGTCTCAACTGGCTCTTCATGAGGCTGTATAGCCTTTTCTTCCTGTTGTAACAGTCTAGCAGCTTCTCTAGGTACCTCACAATCTTCTTCACCTTCGTCCTCGGCTTGGTTGGTCGGATTTTCAAAGTCATAACCAACAATAAACGAACTGTTATCAATGGGATCCAGAGTGGATATGGATCTGCAGTTTGATACGTCAGTGTGTGTAATAGCATAGTTGTATGGACAAAGTAAAAAAGCAGAAAAGAAAAACAGAGAGTGCAAAATTTGTATGCAATAAACGTCCAATGCTTTATTAATGCCATATGAGATTAGAATATGATAAACCTCACAAATAAACCATTGTGCCCCGGGTAAGACACAAGGCCCTAGAGTTTATATTGTTTATTACATATCCAAAAAACAAGAAAGACAATTACTTCTGAGTAAAAGTAATTGGTACAAAGTCTTTTTCTTTCCAGTTACTAGGTCCACCGTTGGTAGTAGGGAAGATCCAGCTATCCATGTCATTGTCACCATCATTGTCTTCTAGAGCGTTGACCCCATGATTGCTGATGTGTAAGGGAGGTCTTCCAGCATGAGCACGACGGACCTCCCTTTGATCCCCTGAAGAGAAACCCAAACCAAACTTATCAGAATTGTATAGAATATCAGCGAGTTGGCCCGAGATGGTAGACCCACCTTCTTCAAGAACCGCTTTTTCATCCTTTAGAGAAGCCATCTTCAAGGGAGGTCTGGTGATCTTTGGCAGATTGGTGACAATTTCAGTTGCAGCCACAGGCTGGGGTATCTCTTCGAAGTTTTGACACAGAGTCTTGATGAAATCGCCATCCATTTCCACGTACCTGAAGGAGTTCAGGTGTCTGGCCATGTATTCTTCTTAACCGTGTACCATGACAATCTTTCCTATTACCGGGTACTTCATCGTCTGATGTAGAGTAGATGTGACAGCTCTTTCCCCATGGATCCAAGGGCGAACCAATAAACAAGAATACGATGGTCTGATATCCATCACGTAGAAGGTGGAGTCAAAGGTCTGAGAACCAACTTTGATGGGGATGTCCACCTCCCCGTGCACCATTCTTTCTGAACCATCGAAAGCTCTCACTACTATGTTGCTGGGCTTCAAGGTCAAACCTTCACAGTCTAGTCTATCCAGAGCCTTCTTGGGAAGCACATTCAATGATGAACCAGTATCTACCAGGACATGGGACAAAGTAGTGCTCCTGCATTCGACGGAAACATGTAGTGCATCATTGTGTTTTCTCCCTCTGGGTGTCAGATCAACATCAGAGAAACCCAAACCATTGTTAGCCATCAAACTGGCCACACAATCTTCAAATTGGTCAGCAGAGGTTTCTTCTGGCACATGGGCAGTTTTAAGGAACTTCACCAAAGCCTTCACATGAGCTTCGGGGCACAACGGTAAGGCTATCATATAAATCTTTGAGGGGGTCTTCCCCAGTTGTTCGACCACATTGTAGTCTCTCTTCTTTATGATTTTAAAAATCTCTTCCATTTCCTTCTTGGAAGCCTCTAGGATAAATACTGACTACTCCTTCATCTGGACAGGCTCAATCAATATGTCTTTGACCTGAGTCTCAGCCGACTCGGTGATAGGGGTGTCAGCGGGGGTAATCACAAAAATTGCAGTAGTGGTATCAGCAGGAACAAAATTAGGAATGATTACAGGACCAATAACAACTTTTGGAGGAGAAATCTCAGGGGAGAACACTCGTCCACTTCTTGTTATTTTGTTGGTTCCAACAATGTTGCCAATGTCGGGATCAGCATCTTCATAAACCTAGTCTTCAACAGCCAGCATGTCTTGCTTGATGCCGTGATAGTAGACGTCACCCCCATAGTTCCAGGGAACAGTTTTTCCAGAGGAGTACGTGATTGGCCCTGGCATGGTGATAATCAGAGGAGCCAACTTCGGAGCAGATGTAATCCTGACGGGTCTTTTGGTGGAGACCCTGGGAGGATTAGCGGAAATGGTTATTATTGAATCATCCTTGCAAGAAATATTTGGAACGGGAGTCTTATCAAACAAAATTTCTATATCATCCATCAGGCGCTGAACACCTGTCTTCAACAAATGACAACCAGTCGGTAGAGATGAACATAAGTGGCAACCTTCGCCACGACCCTGAAATAAACCGGCCTTCAACAGGTTCCACTTAACAGTCATAAGAGGAGTAACAAGTTCCTTAACAGAAGTAACAAATGCATCATCTTAAATAGAATTAACACCACAACCGTGCTTGGGCATAGGAGCAGTGATAACATTGGGGATCTCAGGGGCGTCAAATTCAATTTCCTTCGCCTCGAGAAGGTCTTGCACCTTATTTTTCAAAGCCCAACAGTCGTTGGTATCATGGCCTGGACTTTCTGAATGGTAAGCACAATGAGCATTAGGGTTGTAGCGAGGAGAGGCGGTGTTGGGATTCTTTGGAGCTTCCCACAAGGTTACCAGATTTGATTTCAACAAATGAGGAAAAACTTGGGATAAAGTCATATTTATCCGGGTAAACTATCTTACCGGCCTTTTTGTTCTTTGTTGATTATTCCTTTGTTGAGTAGGTGCAGGCTTAGAGATCATGACAGCCCCTACCGCTGGACGGCGTTCAGTTCTGTCCTGATTCCTTTGATGGTACACAACACTAACCTCTTTCTTCCTAGAAAATGGCTTCCTTACTGCACTGGAGGATGCATCATTTTGGATCTTACCACTCCTAATTCCATCTTCCACCTTTTCTCCTATCAAAATCAATTCGGTAAAGCCAGCTGAGGAGCTTCCAATCAGGTGATTAAAAAATGGACCATACAGGGTACCGAGAAACATATCCACTAGCTCCCTATCAGACAAGGGAGGCTGGACTCTTCTTACTAAGTCCCTCCACTTCTGAGCATAGTACTTAAAGCCCTCGCTCGAACCCATATACATATTTTGAAGTTGAGTACGGGTGGGAGCAAGGTCTGCGTTATACTGATACTGCTTGTAGAAAGTAGCAACCAAGTCTTCCCAATTATGAATGTTAGCCCTTTCCAGCTGGTAGAACCATTCTAGTTGAGTTCCGGACAGACTATCTTGAAATAAATGGACCCATAAGTCTTTGTCAGCGGCGTGAGGTTGGATCTTCCTTACATAATATCAGAGGTGCATCTTGGGACATGAAACCCTATCATATTTGGCGAACATCGGCACCTTGAACTTTTGCAGGATGACAATCCTAGAGACCAAACCTAGCTTTTCAAAATCCAGACCTGGTACCTTTCGGACCTCCATTGCATTCAAACGATCCTCCAACTGCTTGTATTTTTCATCAGCAGGAGGATACTATTCCTCATCATAGTCAGATTCATCATCGGATTCTTTTGGACTGGATTCTTCCTCTCTTGTTTCCTCCTCTTGACTGTCTCTTTCCCTTGATGAAGTTACCAGTTCATAGGCTCGTCGCACTGGTCCTCGATCCTTCTTCATAAGTTCACCACACCAGCTGGTTTCCTTGGCTTCTTCTTTCCTTTAACAAGCAGGGCTTTCAGTTCTTCTTTCCCCTTGGTCAGAGCCATGATTATCTGTTGAAACTGGGCATTCTGAGTCTGTAGATCCTTCACTGCTTGTTCTAGACCCATTGCTAAAATAAACAGCGAAGAGGATGAGAAACCTTCTTTGAAACCTGCTTATGCAATGATATGTATGATATATGTATGTAATGTTTTCAAGGATTTCTAAGACTCAAATTTTCTTAAACAGAAAGAGAACAAACGTTAAGATATTTTATTGATCATAATAATGCCTCTTGGGCTCACAAAGGGAACAAAGCAACAATAAAGTTCTTCAATCAAAAGAAGACTCAAGTTTCCCACAAGCGCATCCTCTTTGGTGCAATGTAGGCATTTATACTCCTCTCCTCGTGAAGTAACCGGACGAGCTCTAAAATCTTCTTCTCGCTGGCGTAGAATTGGGTTTCAAAGGTATCCTATTCTTCTTTGAGTTGGATCCAGGATTTCTATAGCTCCTCAAAATCAGTTGGCATATCAGGATGAAGAATAACGTAAGGAGTGTCTCCTTCAACAATTGGATCCACAATCACAGGTAAGATGGTTGGGTAAGGCATCATAAGACATTGAGCACGAGCTCACACCCATTTGAGGTAAGGCTCAAGAGGGATGGAATTCTTGTGCCCCAGTGTCTTGCTATCAACTCTGTTTATCATGCCCCAAGCTCGAATGAACCTCTTACGATAACCCTGAACATCACTCTCATAGTCAAATGTGATTCCTTGGACGAGCGTGTCGTGAGGACCATCCCTTCTAGCATAACCAAATTTTCGCAACGTCAAATAAGGATTAAAAGTGATTCCTCCCCTAATTCCTAAGAGAGGGACATTAGGGAATTCCCCACAGTGATCAATGATGGTAACATTCTCCGAGGACCACGAACACCAATGAATATATGAATGTGTAAGGGACATCAGCCTATGAGAACATCTCATACCCTGCTCATTTCTCATAATAGACCGGGGTAGGTGCGAAATAAACCACCTAGCCAATAGAGGAGTGAAACACAGAAGGGTCCCTCTTCTCTTTAGAGTGTGAGTATGCAGAGAGTGTAAAATATCCCCAAGTAAAGTAGGCACCGGATTATGCGACAGAAAAACCTTAACCGCATTTACATCTATTAGTTGGTACGTGTTAGGTAATATTACCATACCATAGATGAGAAGGGCCAACACCTCTTCAAAATCTTGTAAATCCAGGCCATCCTAAAAATGGTGAGCTTTCTCAAATAGAAATTTGACTGGAAATCCCTAGACACTTCTTCTAGTTTCCCAATTTGCCATTACATCAGACCGTTGTAAGGACAAAGCTTGAGAAATCTCTCCAGGCTTCGGGTATCTTTCCATACCGTTGAATGGTAGCTGATTAAGAATAGGTACCCCCAATAATTGAGAAAAATCCTCCATAATAGGCACTAATTTGTAATCAGGAAAAGTGAAGCAGTGGTGCAACGGGTCAAAGAACTGAAAGAGAAACTTTAACATTTCTTCATCAGGGTTTGAAGTGACCAAGTTGAGAATTTGACCATGTTTTTCAACGGGTCAGGAATCCTTGATGCTAACTCTTTGAGTTGAGGATGCACTTTCACAAGGTTGATTTGGATAATGTTCCTGCGAGCGGATGTCATGTCCTAAAAAACAAGACAAAGATAAGCCCTAGAAAATCCTTGAAATGGTTAGTATGATATGCCATGTTATGATGTCATCATTGTTGTACCATAATTTTTGCCCCTAAGATCCCTTCATCATACCATGTTGATTCACTCACAACAAGATCACACTAGGATTCTTGGTTCCCCTCCCTACTTTGAGTTTTGCTCCTTTTGAGGGATTACCAAGCACCTTGTCTTATGTTCCTTTTGTGATCATGAATATTGTTTTGTTTTCTTCATTTAACTAATAAAATGCAATTTTGGTTTGTCTTGCTTGTTATCCATGTAGGTGAAGGGCAATGAGATTTAACAAGTTACTCCATGGGTTCATGAGTTTATTTCCATGCCCTAGTCAATATAGCTTGAGAAGTTCAAACCTCACCATTGGATTGGTTTTGGGATAAATGGCATGTCAAGGTTGTTTTGGTTCATCACATTTCAAGGTTATTAGATTTGACTCAAAAGTACAAGGGGATGATTAGAGAAGTTGTTATGTTTGGACAAGGCCTTGTTCCTATTGATCACAAAAGTACATTTCTCTCAAAATTCAATATATGGAAGTGGTTTTTATGGCTAAGAGTTATCATTATCATCCTCAACAACTTCTATTCACAAAGCAATAATATTGGTACAAGAAGTTTGTTCAAACTTGTCAGAGTTCCTCAAGGCATTTTCTTGATTTAGAAGCTAGGGTTTTGAACTTCAAAGGAGTATATCTTACTCACCTTTTGGTATTTTTGAGTGATTAAAAATACATCATTCTCTTAAATGGGTTATCAAAAAATCACTTCAAAAGTTCCAAGGAGTTTACATGTGGAAGAGCCTTGATGAAGAAGAAAGATTATAAGTCATCCAGATGAATTCACAATTTTACATAAGTGACTTCAAATGATCATAACTTGGTAAATTTTTATCACCTTGAGTCCATTATTTTTCCATAATGATCTTGAAGAGGTTAACTTTATTCCTTCTTTTATGTTCAAAGTGGGAAAATAGATGGAAGTTTCCTTAAAGATGCAAAAGATTATAGGTCATTTCATGATTTTTGGCCAACTTCAACAAGTCATAACTTGCTCAATTTTTGGAGATTTTGAATGGTTCCAGTTTCAAAATGACATTCAAGAGATCTAATTCATTCCATATTTTTTGGTCAAGAACAAATTCTCAGTGGAAGGCCATGTTTGGATGCAAAAGATTATAGGTCATTTTTGAAGAAGAATTTCAAATTTTTCTAAGTATGGAAAGTCAGCCCTTTTTCTTCAACTTTGACTCAATGAAACATTCATCTCAAGCATCCATTTAACTCCATTTTTTTCCATTTAAAAGCTTGTAACCTCATATTTCTAAAGCATCAAGAATCATGCCCTAAGACCCCTTGAGTTGGAAATGCCATGGATTTGAATTTGGTAACTTGAAACTGAATTTTCCACGAAGTCAGAATTTTGAAATCCATAATGTGACTTCTAAACACAAGATTTATGCGCACTTTTGATTTAAACTTGATTAGCAAACTTGCCAGAAGTGATTAGCACCCCAAAACACAAGATTTGGTTGAGTTTTGATGGAAATGAAGTCACACTTCACTCGTGCTCGACCTTCACTCAATTTCCCTCCAAACTTCCTTGTTTCTTCCAATTTTCATTCCCATTCACTTCCCTATAAATAGAGGGTCATCCCCCATTCATGTCTTCAAGCTTTGAGAGCCAAAAACACCCTGCCAAAACTTCACACGAAACCATCTTTTTTGAATTCAGTTTCTGAGATTTAAGCTCCCTTTTCCGAAATTCTTTGTGCATTCATCATCCTTAAGCATCATATAAACTCTTCAGCACTTAAACCAATCAAAACGAGCCATAATTCAAGCTACAAAAGTCCAATTTCAGAGCTTCTTCCTTGAACTTTGAAAATGTAGAATTCTCCACCATTTGGATCCAAATCAAGCACTAATGTATTCTACTCCTTCTCCTGATTCCAATGTTGCTTACAATTTTTAAATCCATTGAGAATTAAGAGAGAAATCTCAAATTGAAGGTGCTCTCTATTTTCTGGGTTTTTGATTCATATCTCTCTCCGCACCTTATATAAACTTGGCGTGATGATGGTGTTAGAATCGTCCTGAAGAGACGAGTTCAATGATACTAGCCTGGGATACTAATTTTTCCATTTGAAGGTCCTCACAAAATCCCCATTGCAGGGTGTCTGGAGGTTGAAGATGATGACATGTCTCGTCTCAGCCAATGATAGTGTGCCAAACGTTTTAATTTCATTGGTTGCCCTTTTTCGGATCCTATGCGTATCTCACTAAGGTCCATATCAAGCACACCGCGTTTGGTCCACTAGATCAGCTTACTAACGTGTTTTGACTATGATCTGATGGTCCACATCTTTTTGGTTTTATTTTATTTTCTGATTTTATCTTTTTATTGAGTAAATTTTCAAAAATTCATAACTCTTTTATTTTTTATCCAAAAATTATGAAAAAATTCACAAAAATACTTTGAATTATTTCTGATCTCATGACTATTTTTTTCACATTTTTATTTTGACATTTGATATTTTTTGTATTTTTTGAATTATTTTCTTTCTTTTAATTACTTAAAAAAATACTTTCTGACATTTTTTAATTCTGAAAAAATTTATAAATATTATTTTGCATATTTTTGACTTTCTGAAAATTTTATGGAATTTTATATTGAGGTTTACTATTTTTGACCTATTTTTTTGTTTGTTTGCGCAATTTTAAATAGTTTAAAATAGTTTCTGACTTTTAAAAGTTACCAAAAATTTTATAAAAAATATTTGGATCCATTTCTGATTTTTCTATGGTCTTACTTTTTCTTTCTTGATTAATTTGAACATAGTTGATATTTCCCCCCTCTATTTTGATTTTTAAACATTTTTTAAACCCTTTTAATGTATATATTAAATATAATATTATTTTGTGATTATATTCTGGCTGTCTTGAGTTGATTTTTTGATCATGACTTTATTAACATCATTGGATCTTGGTTGTTGAGTTCAACTCCACCAAAGTGGATGAATGATTTTAATAATAGCTTGATTAAATTTTTGATTCAAAAGTGGTTTATTCATTTTTCCCATCCCCTCTTCATCTTATCCCTTTCTTATTGCACTAGGTGTTATTGGAGCATGGTGCATAAATTGCTATTGACCGACCTCAAAATAGGCGCGACTTCTATATAAGTCCACTTACGATTGCTTAACATAGCGCTAAATTTAATCCCGATTCGAATAAATGATCATTCATGGCCCAAACTTATGATTGCAAGCCCAAGTACGTTAATTTGATCTCTTTGATCCAATAACCTTGGGATTCATTGTGTGGAGGCTTTGGTTCTACCAATCCTCTAATGGATCTACAACACCTTTGGTCAATGCGGATCACTTAAACATCGTTGATCATTAAATGGTACATACGAGAATTCCAAATGGATGATATACTTGACAAAAAGAAAATGCAACTTGTTGTGTGGAGGCTTTGGTTCTACCATTCCTCTAATGAGTTCCAATTGCAAGTTTCAAGATGGTCATCCAACTAACCACTAATTATTGACTTGTTTTACCTTATGCTTTTATTTTTTTTATGCTTTATGTACTATTTACTTTTAGCATTTACATTTCATGCCATTTTCATCTTTGCTCATTTGAGCATTTATTTTCTTGCCATTTTTACTTTGCTCACTTGAAGTTTTCTTTTCCTTTCTTAAGATACTTAATAATCAACATAAACCCTAAAAAATATTTAATGGTACTTGGATTATTTGGTTACTATCCTTGGCATTATGGAGCATGGGACTTTTCTTGGACTTAGGATTAGAAACCTTGACCTATCTTGGAGATCTTATCTGATTATTTTGTCTGGAGTTCTTGAGGTTTACCTTAAGATATTGGGTTGCTTGTTTGTTTTTGTGTGTTGGTTTTTGTGATTACATCCTCTGTTTATAATATGGAATTCACCCGTATACAACTGTTACTCTGCCTAATTTTTATGAAGAATACACTTGAAGTTTGGTTCTCTCAAGAGGTCTAGTACTTTTGCTTGCTTGGTTTCAATCCAAGGAATGGGAATTTTATCTTGGCTCATAATTTCAAGTTTTAGCTTCTTGTTGGTTAGATGGTTCTTATCTCTAGCTTTTACCTTGTGCTTTAGGATAGTCTCTTCTTCTCCTCCCATCTTCTTCAATTTCAAAATCTTCTCCCTCCTTTTGAAAACTCTTCTTGTTTTGAAACTTGAGCTATTTTCATAATAAACTTGGACTTAGGTCCATGTATTTTCTAAACATTTTCATAAATAAACCCCCAATCAACTTAATGATACCTTGACATTTTTTTGTGAGAAGACTAAAAGTCAATCAATCCCATTTCAAACCATTTTCACACTTTGGTTTTTTATCTTTAAAACTTTTCTTAAATGATTAAACTCTTGTCAATCCTTGTAGTGATGCGAACAACTATACTTCTACAATATGTAGTGAAGAGATATATTTTCCACTAGGGTGTTGAGTGAGGCATTGTTTATTTTTAAATCCAAGCCATATCCTCCACTTTGAGATGATACAAATTCTCCTTTCTCATGATTGTGGGTAGTAGGTGTGTTTTCCAAATGGACAATGACGATGATGTTTTATCTTACAAAATTAACCAACACATTTGTGTTTTAAATTTTTGAAAGAGGAACTACGTGTACCCTGATCCCCTGTTGCACGAAAAGATGGTACTTAGGCACTAAAGGTTCGCAACCGCGATGGGTGCAAAAATTATAAAAATAAATATATTTCTTTTCTCACCCCCGCCATCCATTGTTTTATATATACAACATTTTTTATAGCCAAAATATACAGATATTACAAAGAGGTTCCTGCGGAGTACCGTAGATGTTTAGGGTGCTAATACTTTCCCTTTGCATAACCAACCCCCTTACCTTGAATCTTTCCCCCTCTTTTTGGGTTATTCACTCTTTTCCCATTCCTTTGGAAACAATAAAGCACGGTGGCGATTTTTATTTTGATTTGTATAAAATCTAGTCAATCCAATGACTTAGTCTTGAACATTTATACCGCTACACAAAAATGGCGACTTCGCTAGGGAAAGATTGACCTCTTGCTGGTCCATCCCTAAGTGGGTTGAGCCTATCTTTGTTTATAACTGTATATGTGTTATTACTGTTTTTTGTGTTATATGTTGTATATATGTTTGTCTGGATTTTCCTGGTTTTCAGGATGCTTGGTGATTACTCTTAAGTCCTATACCCGGACTTGGGAAAACTTTAAGATAGGACGGGCGATATAGTCATGTTAACTTTGAGGGAGTAATCCCAAAAAAGGAGACATGAGATTCCCCACTCAGTGGAGGCCCCTTTGACTGTAGTGTCGTTTACCGAGTAATCGGGAAGATGTACTGCTTTCGACCTGGGAGCCTGCTGAAAATGAGGACCGTAGAATACCAAACCCATCTTGTCCTTTTAGGTGTAGTGCGGAAGCTATGACGGAGTAATCCAGAAATAGTTGTCACGCGATACTACGCTCAGACGAGTCTTTCTTGAGAATATTACTAATTACCGAGTTAATCAGGAAGTTGGTTGTTGTACCCCAAAATTTGCCCTCCCATTTCTCATTAATTTCTCACCACAAAGCCCTTGAAGCTCAAGATTCAGTTAGGGTTTCATCTGCTCAAGACTTCTCCTTGCACTGTGGACCCAAATTAGGGTTTGTGTTTGCACCAAGATGTTTTGAACTAAAATGCCTGAGATGACTTTCTTGCTTCATATTGGACTCCCAAGTTTATCCATGTCAAGTTTCAAGTCTTGATTCCAAGTTTTGCCCAGCCAATTGGACAGTTGACCTAGAAATCAGCTGTATTGGGGAAAAAGTCAACTGTGGCCAATTGACAGTCAAACCTCATGAAAATTGACCCACATCAACATTATTAACTCCTATGAACCATTTGATCAAGTTTGGATCACAATTCCATAAGAAATTTGATCAGATCACCAAAAGGGCAAAATGGTCATTTTTAGGGTTTTGACTACACAAAGGCAATTTTTGACTGTTTGACCTAGCCAATGGCAAACCAAGTTCACATATGGACTTAAGGACCCCATGTAATTATCTTGACATGCTCAACAATCTCAAAAGATCCCAAGTACACAAGATTGACAGTTGAATTTCCCAGTCAATTGATCAATTTTGACTGTATACTGAAAAGTCAAACTTTGACTTTTTGGTCAAAATCAAGAGTCAAGATTCATTTTTCATCAAAACATTCCAAATCATGA
Source organism: Vicia faba (assembly GCA_948472305.1). Lineage (NCBI taxonomy): Eukaryota > Viridiplantae > Streptophyta > Magnoliopsida > Fabales > Fabaceae > Vicia > Vicia faba. The sequence goes on along the minus strand of OX451740.1, from coordinate 1,209,455,118 downwards.
AACTTGTTCATCAAGAAATCACAAAATGCAAATTAGGGTTAGAAATTAGAATTTTTCATAACTTAGAATTTTTCTAAGTTATGAAAAACCCTAATTTTTTCCCAACTTTGCCCCACTTTCTCACCAAGATTAATTTGGATTCAAACAAAAGTCAAAACATGAAAGTTGTAGCTTGTTGCATAATCTACAACTTTTATTCACAAAGTTTTCCCAAATGAGGCTTGTATCTCAAGTTACAAATTTTTGAATAAGGGCACTAAACCATTCTTAACTTAGTGAAATTTTAACCTATTTTGACAAGGCTTTCTACCCAACTTCAAGGCCATTTTCCATACACTTCCACTTGTAATTTCAATTTTCATTTCAAAGATGGATTGTAGTACACATTCCAAGCTTTCCAAAATGTCCAAGAACTTCTCAAACAATCTCATGGTTAGAGAGAATCGAATTTCACAATATGGCAAAAACTCACTTTTGATTTGATCATGAACATGTTCATAACTAAGGCCATTTTCAAGTCAGCATAGTTTGTGCTAAATTACAGGTCCTAAAACCCTTTGACACTCAATAATTCAATGCAAAACCTTTATGCCAAGACCATGTTTTGTGTGTTCAAGCATTTCCTAGAGGATTAATCCATTTATAGATAAAGCATTTCTTCCATTTTTGCAAAAGGTATCTTTATGTCCAATTGAAAATCCAAGCAGTACAAATGAGATCTAATTGGCACAAGATTATGAGCAAAACACTCTGATCAAGGAGAGATTATGCAGCTCATTAGGGGGCCTCTACTGACCTAGAACACAACTTGGGCATTTGTTGCTTAAAGTGTAAGTAACTTGGCATTTTGTAAAGGAACTCTCATATCAGCTTACAAACACTTAAGTAAACTTGAAAAACACATCCAGGACATCACAACCAAGCTAGTACACGACCCTAACAACCCTCATACACTCCCAATCCCAGAATCACCTTCAAACTGCAAGAACAGGGACAGGCCTGCAGTTTGAGTGCCATCTCCCATTTCTCTTAAGCTTTCTTGCCCAAACCAGTTCACACACATTCCCTAGCATCTATGCAAGCTAACCATGACTTGAAACACGACCTGTAATTCCTCTAACAAGTTCCACCATTTTTACTTTTTCATTTTGCAGTTGAAGTTCTACAGCTCAATTCAAGGTGTCTCAAGGCAAAGTAAATATTGGAACAGCATCACCACACCTCAAGGGAGCTATACCAACCATTATCTTGCACTGAAAGCTCCCCCATTGCCAGATAGAACTTCAACTGAACAGGTACTTTGGTGAACTTCTATCTCTCTTATTAGGCATCATTAGCTCTAAGTTTGTGAATAAACAATGTTCTACTCATGCCACTGAACCTGTACATGCTTTTACTTTTCATTTCTTTTGCTTGAGCTGTGAGAATTTAAGGTTTGAAAATGGCAGAAAACTTAGGTCAGGATTTGGGATTGTTAAAATTCTCTCTCATTTCTGAGAGTTATGAGATGTTCTTTATATATTTGGAATCGTGGTTTCATGCTTAACATTTTTTGTGTTGAAAGTTTTGCAAAAGATCAAAGAATCAGGATGTTTGAACTGGAAGAAACAGGCGCGCGTTTTGGACAGTTTTTGTCTGAATGTTGAAGAAGAAGCCACATGGGCTGGGCCTGTGTGGTCTTTTCTTTTCACACCCTATTTCCATTTTCATACCCCCCCAAGCCCATTTTGTGTATTTTTATGATTTTTTTGATTTTTTCTTTTTCATTCTGACTCATTTATTTTTTCTTATCATATTAAAAACATAAAAAAATATTTTTGCATCATTTTTATATTTTTTAGACATTTATTGGACTATATTGATATTTGTATACAAATAAATAAATAACATATGATTTAGAATAAATAGAGAAAATAATGTAAACACATTTTATTTTTATTTTTATTTTGTTTTATCTTCTTGAAATATTTTTATATAAAACATACTTTTTTTTCATAAATATTAATTATTATTATTTTTATATATATAATATGTATTTAGTAAATAATAAGGATATATATATATATATATATATATATATATATATATATATATATATATATATATATATATATATATATATATATATATATATATATATATATATATATATATATATATATATATACTTAGGATAAAATACCAAAAATATACATATTTTTATTTTATTAACATTTAATACTAAAAAATACATTTTTACAAATATACTTCATTTTCATTTTATTTTTGTATGTAAATAGTAAATATTATATATATTAAGTAATTAATACCCTTTTGATTAAAATTAGGGTTTTGCCCTAAATATGAAAATACTCCAAAAAATAATACCTTTTTATTTCTCTTTTTATTTTACATAAATAATACTTTTTCATACATATAAAAATTCTTTTTACATTTTGCATATTTATTTCATTTCCATTTAATTATGCAATTATTTGTATTGTAAATATTCAAAGAAAATGATGTAATAGCTAGATTTAATTTCTTGTCTAAATATCCCCCCATTTGAACATTTGTACCCCCCTCCCCATATTATTGTATTGTAATAGTGTAGGAATTTAAATTTCGCACTTTAATGCTTTCTAAACATACCATGCTAGAATTAGGGTTTGTATGTGAATAAAACGAACAAAATAGTTTGACCTAATCTCAAGATAAACAAGCATGAAAATGGACAACACATTTCACACTTGCACCCCTAGGATATCCCACTTTGTTGCCTTCAAATAATTAGGCCATATTGCATGTTAGGTTGCTTTGGGTAAAAACAATCAAATGATCATAAGTCCGTCGATGACGCTTTCAAAAATTGCCTAAAATGATCAAATCCCTTTCAAAGAAAAATTGCCCAAAGACATTTAACACTATTGCAATTATGGTCTAAACGATGACCCACGCCCGTCCCTTTCACTTCCTAACACAAGATTGTCCACCAAATGCAATGGTGGAACAAAATTGTCAAAAGGTTTAAAACATAACAAGAATCTTTGAGAAAATTTTAGGGTAGATAACTCTTAGGTACTTGCCAATTTGCAAAGAAAACACTTGCCTATTTTCAAACCCCACTTCACAAACACTTTCAAAACAAACTTTCAAAAACCTTGAAACATCTTTTCAAAAGATAAAACACCTTTTGTAAAACATTCGACTAAAGAATTGTTACAAGGGTAGCCTATACAAGGCATCTTTTCAAAAACATTTTCAAAACCACACACCAAGCACCATTTCAAACAATTGAAAACCAAGACAAGTTGATCTAAGCAAGTACCTAAGAGCCCATGGATAACCATGGATAGAAAGGGTGCTAATACCTTCCCTTTCTATAATCTACTCCCCGAACCCAAGAAAATATCTCAAAGGTTTTTGCTGTGCTTTTTAAACCTTTCCTTAGGATAAAATAAAAAGTCGGTGGCGACTCTTGCTCAACCGAAACATTTGCGAAAACAAACGCAAAACCCTAGTCAGTTCTCCCACCATATCACAGAACTGGCGACTCTGCTGGGGACGATTTTAAAAGTGGAGTAACCTTAGGGCTTAGATCACCCTCTTGCATGACTAAATTGTTTGAATTGTTTGCTTTATATCTTGGCTCTATTGTTTGGGTTTGCAATCCTACACCCGGATTTTGGGAAACATTCATAGATAGCAATACGTTGTGGAAACTGTGCGGGGTATACCGACACGGTCAAAGCAATAGCTATGTTAGTGCGACATATTTGTGAGTACCGGTAACCCTTGAGTTCAATCAAGGAGAGTACGGGGCCGCTGAGTGATGTCACTAAGCACTAATGACCTAGAACCTTACTTGACCATCTTGGCCTTTTATTAGGGGTAGTGAGATGACCGGCTTTGGTACAGTCCGAAGTTGGTAGATACTCGATACTACACTCATTGAGGGTTGTTTTCTTGGAATATTTTGGTCGCTAGTTAAGTGGCTAAACCAAAACAATGAACAATGAAAGCAATCCAGTGATATTGAGCTCCTTAGAACCCGATTACTATTTATAGGACAGGTTTTTAAGCCAACTACACTCAAGAGGGTACTTACCTATGAAACCCCATGCAAGCCTGAAACTAGGGTTTGGTGTGATTTGCTTGTACATATGTTTTGTGCATACATCATAAACATCATAAAACATCATATGCATTCACTAACCATTTCAAGGGTTTTGGATCTTCATCTTTGTTCTTGTTTTGTAGGACATGGAAATTCCTCGCAGAAATACCATTCAAGTCAACCTTGTGAGAATCTCTCCTCAACTCAAGGAGCTCACCTCAAGAATTCCGGAAAATTCATCCTTCAGTGAAAGACATGGTAGACTGCTCAGCCTAGTCAGCACCAACATTGAAGAAGACATGATGAAAGTGCTATTCCAGTTCTTTGACCCTCTTCACCACTGTTTCACTTTCCCTGATTATCAGTTGGTACCCACTTTGGAGAAGTTTTCTCAACTCTTGAGAATTCCTATCCTTAATCAACTACCCTTCAACGGTACGGAAAAGGAACCAAAGCCGGAAGATGTTGCTCGAGCATTACATCTACAACCATCCGACATCAAGGGGCATTGGGAAACCAGAAGCGGCGTCAAGGGATTCTTAGCAAAATTCTTGTTTGAGAAGGCACAAGAATGTTGGAATTCATTGGACCTACAAGCCTTTGAAGAGATTGTGGCGCTTCTTATCTATGGGTTGGTCTTGTTCCCAAATCCTGACCAACTGGTAGATGTCAACGCCGTCAAAATCTTTTTGTCCAGAAATCTAATACCAACATTGCTTGGGGACATCCTTCACTCATTTTACACACGAACAATGAGAAAGAGGGGTGTTCTCATGTGCTGTACTCCTATCCTTGCAAGGTGGTTTATTTCGCACCTTCCACAATCTGTCCTGAAGAATGACCAAGGCTCAAGGTGGTCCCAACGGTTGATGACTCTTACTCACTCTGATGTACATTGGTGTTCTCGGTCCAGAGAAAATGTCATCATTGTCGATCGTTGCGGAGAATTTCCTAATGTTCCTCTACTTGGAATTAGGGGAGGTATCACCTACAACCCTTGCCTAGCTTTGAGACAATTTGGATATGCACGGAGGGATGGCCCTCATGACATGTTGATTCCTGACCTAGTTTTTGACTTCGACAACGATGCGCAAGGACTTCGCCAAAGATTCATCAGAGCTTGGGGAAAACTCAACAAGGTTGATAGCAAGACTCTGGGACACAAGAACTCCATCCCTCTTGAGACTTATCTCAAGTGGGTACGAGCCCGAGCCTAAAGTCTAATGATGCCTTATCCTCATGTACTCCCAGTGATTAAAGAGCCCGTCAATGAAGGAGAGGTTCCCTACACCATCCTACATCCAAACATGCCTACATCGTGGGAGGAAATGCAGAAAAGTTGGATTCAGCTCAAGGAGGAACGAAATACTTTTGAAGCTAGCTTCTACGCCAGTGAGAAGAAGGTTCTAGAGCTTACCCGCCGACTCCATGAGCAAGAGGCCCTCAACACCTACATCGCACCAAAGAGGATGCGCAATGTCTTTTTGCCTTAAGAAGTTATTTTGTAATATTTGGCCCATGGGGCATTTATGTACTAACAAATTTCTTCTTATTAATATGACGTGCGTTCTTCTTTGTCTGAAACAATTTTGAATGTTCTAAATCCTTGAATGCATTGCATACATAAGCATACCATTCATCATGTGCATAAGCAGGTCTCACTCCAGGTTTCCTTATCTGTCTGCTGTTTATTTCAGTAGGATGGATCTCGAGCAAACAGTCAAAGACCTACAAGCTCAGAATGCACAGTTCCAGCAACTCCTGATGACCTTGGCTAAGGGTCAGGAGGATATCAAGACTCAATTGGGGAATAAGGACCCAGTGAAAAAGAAGAAAAAGAGGATTGGGGTGGCTACTTTGGGGAGAAGATTTGACGGAGAAGCTCGAAGAGTGCTTGAATTTCCTCCTACTTCTGATGAAGGGACCAGTAAAAGAGATGGAGTTGCGGTGCCTTCCGAGTCTGATGCGGAAGAAGAAGAGGTTGAAGAGGATGAAGATTATTCTGACCAGCAATACCCTCCAGCTGATGATAAGTACAAGGGTTTAGAAGACAGATTGGCCGCCATGGAATTACAAAGAGTACCGGGTTTGGATTTTGAAGACTTGGGTCTGGTTGCTGGGATTGTGATTCCCCCAAAATTCAAAGTGCCAGTGTTTGTGAGGTATGATGGGCTGTCCTGTCCCAAAATGCATCTCAGGTCCTACGTGAGAAAGATTCAACCCTATACGGCAGATAAAACCTATGGATTCATTTCTTTCAAGACAGCCTTTCGGGAGCTCAGTTGGAGTGGTTTTATCAGCTAGAAGGAACCAGTGTCAGAAATTGGGAAGATTTGGCCACCTCTTTTTACAAACAATACCAATATAATTCTGATCTTGCTCCTACTCGTACCCAACTTCAGGGTATGTCACTAGGAACAAGCGAAGGATTCAAAGAATACGCACAAACATGGAGGGATTTGGCTGGCAGGGTGCAGCCTCCCTTAACCGACCGTGAACTCGTTGATATGTTTCTTGGGACCCTATCTGGGCCATTTTTCAATCATCTAATTGGTAACTCTTCCGCGGGGTTTACCGATTTGATCTTAACAGGCGAGAGAATAGAAGCCGGCATCAAGTCAGGAAAGATTCAGAAGAGTGTTGCTGCAAGTATTGAGAAGAAGCCTTTTAAGAAGGAAACAACTGTGGTATATTCTCAGAGAAGAGCAGGGAAGACGGAGCGTCGGCCAACTGTGGGGGCCGTAATGATTCAAAACACTCCGAGTGAGCAGCCTCGCTATAACCAGTCCAGACCAAATCAACAACGAGTGGAACGGCCACAACGGCAGTTCACCCATATTAACATGACTCCAGCGTAAGTGCTTTCCCATCTATTGAAGTTGAATCTCGCCACCATCAAGGAGGCACCAAAGAATGTGAATACGTCCTCTCCGCATTATCATGCCAATGCTAAATGCGCCTACCATTAAGACAGTGTTGGACACGACACCAATGATTGTTGGGCACTCAAGCATAAAATCCAAGACCTGATAGAGGCTAAGGAGGTGGAGTTTGACGCTCCAGAGAAGCCTAATGTGATATCTGCACCCATGCCGAAGCACGGCCGAAATGTCAATGCCATTGAAGAAGATTTGCATGTTGCTGATGTCAGTGATCTGACTACTCCATTGCTAACCATTAAGTTGAATTTGTTAAGGGTCGGGATCTTCCCGAGATGTAAGGAAGACTGCTATTGTTGTTACTCTCTTCCGTTTGATTGTCCGTTACTGAAGAAAGGCATCCAAGGCCTTATGGATAGTCGACAAATTTTGTTTGAAAAAGTTTCTGCTGTTCCAGTTCATACTGAAGATGTCTCAATCATAACCATTCACGCCAATCTTTCCAAGGCCGTCAAAAAGCCTGTTAAGATTACACCAGCTACGAAATCTGTTCCTTTGAAGATAACAATTCCAGGGCCTGTTCCCTATGTTTCTGAGAAGTCGATACCTTGGAACTATGGCGGTGACGTCTACTACCATGGTATCAAACAAATAGAAATAATTGAAGAAAGTTCGGATGATGAAGAAGCCAGCATTAGTAACATTGCGGGCACTAGAAAAATCACCAGGAGCGGGAGAATATTTTCTCCAGAGATTGCCCCTCCAAGAGCAGTCTTTGGACCCTCATTAGCTGACAAGGTCGTCCCTGCACCAATAAAACTTTCTGCCAGAACTCCTTTGATTGAAGATGTTGTTGTTCCTAGTACAGTCTCTCCTACCGCTGCTGACAAAGGTAAGGGAATCCAAGATGAGCCCGTCAGGACGAGGGCTCAACCCTTGGTTATCCCAGAAACCTCCAAGAAGGAAATGGATGAGATTTTGAGGATAATCAAAAGAAGTGATTACGATGTGGTAGAACAGCTGGGGCAAACCCCCTCCAAGATCTCCATGCTGGAACTGCTACTTTGCTCGGAAGCGCACGCTAAAGCTCTGATAAAGTTTCTGAAGGCAGCTCATGTGCCCCAAGAAACCTCTGCGGATCAATTTCAAAATTGCGTGGCTAGCCTGACTGCGGACAATGGGTTAGGGTTTTCCGATGCCGACCTAACTCCTAAAGGAAGAAATCACAATGATGCTTTGCACATTTCAATTGAGTGTCGCGGAACTACTCTCGCACATGTTTTGGTTGATACTGGTTCGTCGCTGAATGTTTTACCTAAGAAGGCCTTGGATCGACTAGATTGTGAAGGGTTGGAGTTGAAGCCGAGTGATATTGTTGTCAGGGCTTTCGATTGTTCAAAGAGAATGGTCCATGGAGAGGTTGAAATTCCCATCAAGATAGGCACTGAGGTGTTTAAATCCACTTTCTATGTGATGGACATCCGTCCATCATACTCTTGCTTGCTGGGTAGACCTTGGATACACCATGCTGGGGCAGTCACCTCCTCCTTACATCAGATGTTGAAGTATCCTGTCAAGGGAAAGATCATTACTGTCCATGGCGAAGAAGAGTACATGATTAGTCACTTAAATTCTTTCCGGTATGTGGAGGTTGAAGGAGAGTTCATTGAGACGCCTTTTCAACATTTCGAAGAAGTCCTTCCTGAAATAGCAGTAGCAAAGTTGGCAGTTGAGACACCGAGGCAGATGGCTAGGATGGCATCTCTGGAGGACGCGAGGGCCGCAATAAAAGAAGGGAAGAATTCAGCATGGGGGCAGTTACCTGACATTCCACATAAGACCGACAAATTTGGATTAGGGTTCACAGCCGCTGGCCAGAAAGCTATGCGCCGTGCGAAGATTGAAAGGGCGCCAATCAAAATTTCTCCCTACGGAATCAACGCTTTGGAGGATGAAGACGACAAGAGCAGCATTGAAGAGTGGATTTATCCAACTATCAAAGGAGGATTGAAAAACTGGGAGGCAAAGGACTTTGTCCCCATCACTTTTATTCATCAGTACCCATCCACTCCGGATTCCATGGGTGACTATTCTGCTATATCTTTCAATAACCCTGAAGATCTGATCAATCTAGCCGAGTATGAAGATGACGAAGGTTGTGAAGTACCCGGGGAACTAGCCAGACTTCTGCAACAAGAGGAAAGGGCCATCTTACCGCATGAAGAGCCATTGGAAATTGTCAACTTAGGGACCGAGGAAGACCAGAAGGAGGTGCAAGTGGGTGCAATCTGGAACCAAGTGTCAAGGAACGCCTGATACAGTTGTTGAATGAGTATGTTGAAATCTTCGCTTGGTCTTATGAAGACATGCCGGGTTTAGACACAGACATCGTGGTTCACCGTCTCCCCACAAGAGAAGACTGTCCACCGATCAAGCAAAAAGTTCGCCGAATGAGGCCTGACATGTCCGAAAAGATCAAAGCAGAAGTAATGAAGCAATTCGATGCTGGCTTTCTGGCTGTTACGTCCTATCCTCAATGGGTCGCTAACATTGTGCCAGTACCTAAGAAAGATGGAAAAGTCAGGATGTGTGTGGACTACCGGGATTTGAATAGGGCCAGCCCTAAAGATGATTTCCCGCTACCTCATATTGACATCTTGATCGATAATACAACTCAGCATAAAGTGTTTTCCTTCATGGATGGATTCTCGGGCTACAATCAAATCAAAATGGCCCCCGAGGATATGGAGAAAACAACTTTTGTCACACAATGGGTCACTTTCTGTTACAAGGTGATGCCGTTCGGGCTGAAGAACGCAGGGGCAACTTATCAACGCACCATGGTAGCTTTATTTCATGATATGATACATCATGAGATTCAAGTTTACGTAGACGATATGATAACTCGGTCACAAACAGAGGAAGAGCACCTTTAACATCTGGAGAAGCTGTTTTCCAGGTTAAAAGAATACAAGCTCAGGCTGAATCCAAGTAAATGCACTTTTGGAGTTAGGTCTGGTAAACTCCTGGGATTCATTGTAAGCAACAAAGGCATTGAAGTCGATCCCGCAAAAGTAAAAGCAATACAAGAGATGCCTGCTCCCCGTACTGAAAAGGAGGTTAGAGGATTCTTGGGGCGCTTGAACTATATTGCCAGATTCATCTCACATCTGACTTTTACCTGTGAGCCAATTTTCAAACTCTTGAAGAAAGATCAGGTAGTTGAATGGAACGACGATTGTCAAGCTGCTTTTGATAGAATCAAGGAGTATTTGCTAGAACCTCCTATTCTGATGCCACCCGTCGAAGGAAGACCGTTGATCATGTATTTGACCGTCTTGGATAACTCAATGGGGTGTGTTTTGGGCCAGCATGACGAGCCTGGTCGAAAAGAGCATGCTATTTATTACCTTAGCAAAAAGTTTACCGACTGTGAGACTCGCTACTCACTGCTCGAGAAAACTTGCTGCGCTTTGGTATGGGCTGCTCGCCGACTAAGACAGTATATGTTGACTCATACTACCTTGTTGATTTCCAAAATGGACCCTATCAAGTATATTTTCGAAAAGCCCGCTTTATCTGGAAGGATAGCTAGATGGCAAATGATCTTAACTGAATATGACATCCAGTACACCACCCAAAAAGCTATAAAAGGGAGTGTACTAGCTGACCATCTGGCTCATCAGGCTATCGAAGATTATCAACCCATGAGATTTGATTTCCCAGACGAGGACATCATGAATTTGGACAACATTGAAGGTGACAGACCCGAAAAGGGATCCCGATGGACCCTATACTTTGATGGTGCTTCAAATGCACTTGGAAACGGTATTGGCGCAGTACTCATTTCTCCGGAAGGTTGTCACACACCTTTCACGGCCCGACTTTGCTTCAGCTGCACAAACAACATGGCTGAGTATGAAGCTTGCATCTTTGGTCTCAAGGCTGCTATAGACTTGGGGATCAAATCTTTGATCATATTCGGGGACTCAGCTTTGGTTATCAGTCAAATCAAAGGAGAGTGGGATACCAAGCATCCTAATCTTATCCCATACAAAGAACATGTCTTGACATTGTTGCCTCATTTCGAGCAAATTACCTTCGAGCATTTCCCGCGAGAAGAGAATCAGCTAGCAGATGCTCTAGCCACAATGTCCTCCATGTTTAAACTCAACTGGGATAACGAGGCTCCCCAAATCACCATCGAGCGAATGGATGAACCTGCGCATTGTCACGAGATTAATACCGAAGAAGTAGTGGAACAACCTTGGTTCCATGGAATCAAGAGGTATCTCGAGACTAGAGATTATCCTGAAGGAGCTTCCGTAAATGACAAGAAGTTCTTAAGGAAATTCGCTGCTAAGTTCTTCTTGAGCAACGACATCCTTTACAAACGAAGCCATGATTGTGTATTACTCCGATGCGTAGATAAAGCTGAAGCAGAGTTGATTATGACTGACATACACAGCGGTACATTTGGCACTCACTTGAGCGGGCATACAATGGCTAAGAAGATCCTAAGGGCAGACTATTACTGGTCTACCATGGAAGCTGACTGCCATCAACATTCCCGTACTTGCCACAAGTGTCAAGTCTATGCTGACAAAGTTCATATCCCTCCGGTTCCTCTCAACGTCCTGATTGCTCCGTGGCCCTTTGCAATGTGGGGCATTGATATGATTGGAGAGATCAAGCCCACGGCTTCCAACGGACATCGCTTCATCCTGGTTGCCATTGACTATTTCACCAAATGGGTCGAAGCAGCTTCCTTCGCCTCTGTTACTAAAAATGTGGTTGCCCGCTTTATCAAGCAAAATCTCATATGTCGGTATGGTGTTCCAGACAGGATCATTACAGACAACGGTAAAAATCTGAATAACACGATGATCACTGCATTGTGCGAACAGTTCAAGATTTATCATCACAATTCATCTCCCTATCGGTCGAAGATGAACGGTGCTGTTGAAGCTGCGAACAAAAACATTAAGAAGATCATTCAGAAAATGACAGTCACTTACAAAGACTGGCATGAGATGTTACCGTTTGCCCTGCATGGATACCGTACGATGATGCGTACTTCAACTGGGGCAACCCCATTTTCCTTGGTTTATGGCATGGAAGCTGTTTTGCCTATGGAAGTTCAGATCCCTTCTCTAAGGATTATGAAGGATGCAGGTTTGAATGAAGATGATTGGATGCAGACCCGACTTGATCAACTCAATCTGATCGACGAAAAGCGACTTGCTGCTATATGCCATGGTCAGACGTATCAAAAGCGGATGATCAAGGCCTTCAATAAGAAAGTCAAACGTCAAGTGTATCAAGTCGGAGATCTCGTAATCAATCGGATTATCTTGCCGCAAAGTGATCCCAGGGGCAAATGGACTCCTACATATGAAGGACCATTTGTGATCAAGAGCATATTTTCTGGTGGTGCAATGATTCTGACCACCATGGACGGCGACGACCTGCCACACCCTGTGAACGCAGACATAGTCAAAAGATACTACGCATAAAAGGACCCGACAAGTCGAAAACCCGAAAGGGCGACTTGGGCAAAAATGGGTTTCCCGGTGGATCGAAAACCCGAAAGGGCGATTCAGGCAAAAGTTAGGGAATTAAAGCGTATGACTATGTCTCGTCGGATCACTTCAAGGACAATCTCTTCATCAACCGGTTCTAGGCTTCTGATCAATCCAGTCATCGTCAAACGAGGCATTGAATGGACAGATATTCAAAGTTATGAAAGCTATAGCAGGATGAAATCCCATGGAATTATTTCACATAGCCATCTTTATTTTGTATAAATATTTCAATATTTACGACAAAATCCTCTTACTAGGATGATTATCTTCCTTTATATAAATATACTCATAGAAAATCAATACAAATACTTTTCCCCGAAATTTGTGTCATTTCCTTTTCTTGTCTCTTGCACTGTTTGTTTTATTTTGAGAAACGTCCAATGTTTTGTTAAATAGGCATATGCATTTAAACATAATCATTTCCTTATCAAGAAAGAGGATTACTGATAGGTTGAAGGTACAGTCGGATATCTTGATACCCTTTCAAAGGAAACCCCCGGGAGATTTGGAATCCATATCCCTAGCAAATCTTGAAACTCACCCCCAGTAGATTCTGGAAGCTTATCCCCCGCAGAGTACGGACGTCTCTCCCGAGTTTTATTCAAAGTTATTCCTCACAAGGTCTTATAACTGGGTTATCCTCAGCTAACAACCACGGAAGATCGCACTCGCCAAAATTCTTCCTATCCCCAGTGGAGTTCACCAAAGTTCCCCAGCAGTAACTTATCTTTACAATCCCCCAGCCAGAGGATCCCCAGGAATCCAATTTCCCTCAGAACTTAAGTTTCAATATCCCCAGCGGAGCCAGACTAATGAACCTTCTCCCTATAGAGTTGTAGGAGAACAAATCTTGAGTTCCTCAGTGAAGTCGCCAGAGATGCTTCCCGCCAAACTGAAGATTCTCAGTCTTGCATCCCCGACATGAGTCTACTAGATTGGTACTCCCCAGTAGAAGTCATCAGGAATTCCCCATAGGCTTGGTATACAACTCAAGCTTCTTGTTCCCCAGCAACAGCCAATGAATTATTCTTCCCGGCAGCGGTCAAGATGCTTTATCTTCAGCCATCCAGGATTCATCTATCCCCCAGCAAGACAGCTCATCAGCTTACATGCGCATTCATTACATTCATATCACAAACATTGATATAACATATATTGCATCATACATTTCACGCAACATAATTTTGTGTTTAGCTAACATTCTGTCCTTTTCAGGATAAGAATAAAAGGCTATCATTAACAATTTCAGATACGGTTTTACGCAGACTCATCATCAGGCAACCCTACACCGGTTCCTCCTCAAATTTCAAGATTTCTGAAAACAGTTTACGGGTTCTCCAAGTAACGGATGTTAACCTATCGCTTGTTCAGTTTCTTCTCCAAACCATTGAAAACAGTTTACGGACGCTTCCTAACAACAGATGCTGCTCTATTGCTTATTCAACTCCAAGATTTCGGAAAACAGTTTACGGGTTCTCCAAGTAACGGATGTTAACCTATCGCTTGTTCAGTTTCTTCTCCAGACTTCTGAAAACAGTCTATGGATTCTTCCCAACAACAGATGTTAATCTATCACTTATTCAGAGGCAACCTTTGAAAACAGCTTACGGATTCCTCCCAACAACGGATGCCAATCTATTGCTTATTCATATCCCCAGTTCAAAGATGGTCCAAAGCATGGACACCTTCCTGATATTCCCTTCCAGATGGCATCTTTAAGCCCATCCCCGACAAGTTTCTGTCACTCTTCCAGATGGCATCTTTAAGCCCATCCCCTACAAGTTTCTGTCACTCTTCCAGATGGCATCGTTAAGCCCATCTCCAAATGGCATCTCTAAGCCCATTCCCACATCCTTTACTTTGACAAGTGCAAATTTAAGGGCACTCTAGTGTCCAATCTCCTTTTACCCTCGAGTCGCGAAAGGCAAACTTGCCAATCTAACTCTTCGGATTCAAGAAGATTGAACAGGGGCAACTGTTGTACCCCAAAATTTTCCCTCCCATTTCTCATTAATTTCTCACCACAAAGCCCTTGAAGCTCAAGATCCAGTTAGGGTTTCATCTGCTCAAGACTTCTCCTTGCACTATGGACCCAAATTAGGGTTTGTGTTTGCACCAAGATGTTTTGAACTAAAATTCCTGAGATGACTTTCTTGATTCATATTGGACTCCCAAGTTTATCCATGTCAAGTTTCAAGTCTTGATTCCAAGTTTTGCCCAGCCAATTGGACAGTTGACCTAGAAATCAGCTGTATTGGGGAAAAAGTCAATTGTGGCCAATTGACAGTCAAACCTCATGAAAATTGACCCACATCAACATTATGAACTCCTATGAACCATTTGATCAAGTTTGGATCACAATTCCATAAGAAATTTGATCAGATCACCAAAAGGGCAAAATGGTCATTTTTAGGGTTTTGACTACACAAAGGCAATTTTTGACTGTTTGACCTAGCCAATGGCAAACCAAGTTCACATATGGACTCAAGGAACCCATGGAATTATCTTGACATGCTCAACAATCTCAAAAGATCCCAAGTACACAAGATTGACAGTTGAATTTCCCAGTCAATTGATCAATTTTGACTGTATACTGAAAAGTCAAACTTTGACTTTTTGGTCAAAATCAAGAGTCAAGATTCATTTTTCATCAAAACATGCCAAATCATGAAACTTGTTCATCAAGAAATCACAAAATGCAAATTAGGGTTAGAAATTAGAATTTTTCATAACTTAGAATTTTTCTAAGTTATGAAAAACCCTAATTTTTTCCCAACTTTGCCCCACTTTCTCACCAAGATTCATTTGGATTCAAACAAAAGTCAAAACATGAAAGTTGTAGCTTGTTGCATAATCTACAACTTTGATTCACAAAGTTTTCCCAAATGAGGCATGTATCTCAAGTTACAAACTTTTGAATAAGGGCACTAAACCATTCTTAACTTAGTGAAATTTTAACCTATTTTGACAAGGTTTTCTACCCAACTTCAAGGCCATTTTCCATACACTTCCACTTGGAATTTCAATTTGCATTTCAAAGATGGATTGTATTATACATTCCAAGCTTTCCAAAATGTCCAAGAACTTCTCAAACAACCTCATGGTTAGAGAGAATCGAATTTCACAATATGGAAAAAACTCACTTTTGATTTGATCATGAACATGTTCATAACTTAGGCCATTTTACAGTCAGCATAGTTTGTGCTAAATTACAGGTCCTAAAACCCTTTGACACTCAATAATTCAATGCAAAACCTTTGTGCCAAGACCATGTTTTGTGTGTTCAAGCATTGCCTAGAGGATTAATCCATTTATAGATAAAGCATTTCTTCCATTTTTGCAAAAGGTAACTTTATGTCCAATTAAAAATCCAAGCAGTACAAATGAGATCTAATTGGCACAAGATTATGAGCAAAACACTCTGATCAAGGAGAGATTATGCAGCTCATTAGGGGGCCTCTACTGACCTAGAACACAACTTGGGCATTTGTTGCTTAAAGTGTAAGTAATTTGGCATTTTGTAAAGGAACTCTCATATCAGCTTACAAACACTTAAGTAAACTTGAAAAACACATCCAGGACATCACAACCAAACTCGTACACGGCCCTAAAAACCCTCATACACTCCCAATCCCAGAATCACCTTCAAACTGCAAGAACAGGGCCAGGCCTGCAGTTTGAGTGCCATCTCCCATTTCTCTCAAGCTTTCTTGCCCAAACAAGTTCACACACATTCCCTAGCATCTATGCAAGCTAACCATGACTTGAAACACGACCTGTAATTCCTCTAACAAGTTCCACCATTTTTACTTTTTCATGTTGCAGTTGAAGTTCTACAGCTCAATTCAAGGTGTCTCAAGGCAAAGTAAATATTGGAACAGCATCACCACACCTCAAGGGAGCTATACCAACCATTATCTTGCACTGAAAGCTCCCCCATTGCCAGATAGAACTTCAACTGAACAGGTACTTTGGTGAACTTCTATCTCTCTTATTAGGCATCATTAGCTCTAAGTTTGTGAATAAACAATGTTCTACTCATGCCACTGAACCTGTACATGCTTTTACTTTTCATTTCTTTTGCTTGAGCTGTGAGAATTTAAGGTTTGAAAATGGCAGAAAACTTAGGTCAGGATTTGGGATTGTTAAAATTCTATCTCATTTATGAGAGTTAGGAGATGTTCTTTATATATTTGGAATCGTGGTTTCATGCTTAACATTTTTTGTGTTGAAAGTTTGTGCAAAAGATCAAAGAATCAGGATGTTTGAACTGGAAGAAACAGGCGCGCGTTTTGGACAGTTTTTGTCTGAAGGTTGAAGAAGAAGCCACATGGGCTGGGCCTGTGTGGTCTTTTCTTTTCACACCCTATTTCCATTTTCATACCCCCCAAGCCCATTTTGTGTATTTTTATGATTTTTTTGATTTTTTCTTTTTCATTCTGACTCATTTTTTTTCTTCTTATCATATTAAAAACATAAAAAAATATTTTTGCATCATTTTTATATTTTTTAGACATTTATTGGACTATATTGATATTTGTATACAAATAAATAAATAACATATGATTTAGAATAAATAGAGAAAATAATGTAAACACATTTTATTTTTATTTTTATTTTGTTTTATCTTCTTGAAATATTTTTATATAAAACATACTTTTTTTTTCATAAATATTAATTATTATTATTTTTATATATATAATATGTATTTAGTAAATAATAAGGATATATATATATATATATATATATATATATATATATATATATATATATATATATATATATATATATATATATATATATATATATATATATATATATATATATATATATATATATATATTAATACACTTAGGATAAAATACCAAAAATATACATATTTTTATTTTATTAACATTTAATACTAAAAAATACATTTTTACAAATATACTTCATTTTCATTTTATTTTTGTATGTAAATGGTAAATATTATATATATGAAGTAATTAATACCCTTTTGATTAAAATTAGGGTTTTGCCCTAAATATGAAAATACTCCAAAAAATAATACCTTTTTATTTCTCTTTTTATTTTACATAAATAATACTTTTTCATACATATAAAAATTCTTTTTACATTTTGCATATTTATTTCATTTCCATTTAATTATGCAATTATTTGTATTGTAAATATTCAAAGAAAATGATGTAATAGCTAGATTTAATTTCTTGTCTAAATATCCCCCCATTTGAACATTTGTACCCCCCTCCCCATATTATTGTATTGTAATAGTGTAGGAATTTAAATTTCGCACTTTAATGCTTTCTAAACATACCATGCTAGAATTAGGGTTTGTATGTGAATAAAACGAACAAAATAGTTTGACCTAATCTCAAGATAAACAAGCATGAAAATGGACAACACATTTCACACTTGCACCCCTAGGGTATCCCACTTCGTTGCCTTCAAATAATTAGGCCATATTGCATGTTAGGTTGCTTTGGGTAAAAACAATCAAATGATCATAAGTCCCTCGATGATGCTTTAAAAAATTGCCTAAAATGATCAAATCCCTTTCAAAGAAAAATTGCCCAAAGACATTTAACACTATTGCAATTATGGTCTAAACGATGACCCGCGCCTGTCCCTTTCACTTCCTAACACAAGATTGTCCACCAAATGCAATGGTGGAACAAAATTGTCAAAAGGTTTAAAACATAACAAGAATCTTTGAGAAAATTTTAGGGTAGATAACTCTTAGGTACTTGCCAATTTGCAAAGAAAACACTTGCCTATTTTCAAACCCCACTTCACAAACACTTTCAAAACAAACTTTCAAAAACCTTAAAACATCTTTTCAAAAGACAAAACACCTTTTGTAAAACATTCGAGTAAAGAATTGTTACAAGGGTAGCCTATACAAGGCATCTTTTCAAAAACATTTTCAAAACCACACACCAAGCACCATTTCAAACAATTGAAAACCAAGGCAAGTTGATCTAAGCAAGTACCTAAGAGCCCATGGATAACCATGGATAGAAAGGGTGATAATACCTTCCCTTTCTATAATCTACTCCCCGAACCCAAGAAAATATCTCAAAGGTTTTTGCTGTGCTTTTTAAACCTTTCCTTAGGATAAAATAAAAAGTCGGTGGCGACTCTTGCTCAACCGAAACATTTGCGAAAACAAACGCAAAACCCTAGTCAGTTCTCCCACCGTATCACATTGGTAATATCCGAAAGAAGGATGTAGACTCTGGGAACCTCTAGAACCTTGTTCGGTAGGTGATAACTTTTTAGACCAACACCTTATGGGTAATACCTTTAACCTCATGCTCGTGACGTTGAACCTATGAACCCTATATGTGTGATCTTGTGTATGATTGTTGCATCATGCATCCATGCACCCATAAGCATCTTTTGAAGAAACCATATTCCAAGGGATTTAAAGGTTGACTATTTGTGAATATCTCAGGTACTTTTTAATCATGGATTCTGGAAAGAGAAAGACCGGGAAGTACAGTTTCAAGGATCCCAAGATAGATGATTTGATCAGTCTAATTCCCGAGATCGAGTGTTCTACAGACTTTCGGAAGAAGTATGGGTCCATTATTCCTCTCATGAAGCTGAAGATGAAGGAGAGTATTCTCTCGACTGTGGTCCAGTTCTATGATCCGATGTATTATTGCTTTACTTTTCCCGACTATCAGTTGATGCCTACACTGGAGGAGTATTCTTATCTATTGGATTTACCTGTTACCGATCGTGTTCCTTTTAATGGTTTGGAGGGTGAGCCAAAAACACATGAGATTGCTGCTTTGGTTCACCTGGGGAAGTCTGAGGTTGAAGCCCATATGAATACTAAAGGGGGGATTAGAGGATTATCAGCTCAATTCTTATTGGAGAAAGCTCGTTACTTTTCCAGAATAAAGAGTGCAGTTGCTTTTGAGGCCATCTTTTCTCTACTTGCTAACGGGTTGTTCTTATTTCTTAATGTGGACAAGTTTGTCGACATTAACACTATCAGGATCTTCATGATTGGAAACCCAGTTCCTACACTGTTGGGTGATACTTATTACTCTATTCATCTTTGGAATTCTTATCATGGGGGGATGATTATCTGTTGCACGCCTCTGTTGTACCGGTGGTTTATCTCTCATATGCCTCAGTCTGATGCTTTTTGGGATGTCGAGAAGGAACCCCGTTGGGCTCCTAAGATCATGGCACTTACTCACTCGGATATTGATTGGTATCATCGAGCTTACCAGGATATAGAGATTATTGACAGTTGTAGTAGTTTCCCCAATGTACCTCTTCTTGGTACAAAGGGAGGAATTAACTATAACCATGTTCTTGCACGGTGACAACTTGGTTATCCGATGAGGGATAAACCGAATAGTATTCATTTGAGTAGTTTATTTTTGAAGGAAGGAGAAGACCATAGGGAATCTAGGGAGAAGATTACGAAGGCCCGGCGTCACATTCATAAGAAGAGTAGGAAGGATTTGGGACCTAAGGGTGCTGTTTCTTTGGAGCCATATCTTTAATGGATCCGATCGAGAGCCATTCAGTTAAAGATGCCGTATACCCGGGAGACACCCATGCCCGATCTATTTGTGAAGACCACTCCTCCCTTATTAGATGATCTGGAAGAGCTGCAACTTGCTTTGGTTAGGATGCAACAGGAAAGGGATACTCGGAAGAACAAGTTCCAGACTTTAGAGAGTTCCTACATAGCAGACCTGAAAGAGAAAGACGACTTGATTGAGATCCTTGAGAGTCGAGCGGTAGAGTCTATGGAGAGGCAAGGGGGTTTATTTTCTCCTAAGCCTCAATCAGGTGCTGATTACTCACTTCCTAATTCATATGATTGGAAGGAGGTTGCCATCATACATGTGGAAGAAAACCAGAGTTTGAAGGCTCAGTTTTCCAGGCTCACGGGGAAGCGCCAACATACAGTGTGATCTCCATTAGTTCTTTTTCTCAGGATTTTAGATTGTATTTTCATCTTGTACTTGGGATCATTGAAACTTGTAATCCATTTTGGAGTTATTATAATAAATATTTTTCCAATATGTCTATAAATCTATAAATCTATAATAAACTTGTGATCATTGATGATTGCAATATGTCTATAAATCTATAAATCCCTTGAAATATTAAGTAAAAATAATTATGTGCATTGCATATCATGCATCATATTGCACATATTTCTTGCATTTGTTATGCATATCCAGATGTCTTACCAAGCTTCTTTACTTCGTTCAGCAAGCTGACTCACCACTACAATACTCAGGCTAATTTCAAAAAGAAGATGGACAACTTAGAATAGGAGAATCGCGAGCTGCACGAAGAAGTTTCTGCTTTGAAGGCCGGCATGGCCAATCTGACTACTCTGATGGAAGCTCTGGTGGCTGCTCAAAATCAGCCACTGAGTGTTCAACCTCAACCAACAAGGGAAACTACTAAAGTTCCGACTGTTCTCGTATCTGCTACTCCGGTTGTTATTCAGAATCGCATGCCTCAAGGTTATCCATGGGGAATGCCATAGAATTTTGCACCTGAAGGTTTCAATCTTGGTCCTCAAGATACTCCAATGGTTCAGACTATTGTTACTCTGGAACCTCCTGTGGTGCATGTTGTTCCTGCTTCGCCTCCTTTGGTGAATATGGTTCTGTTTGTTAATGATGATGTGTGTCGTCCTTTCCCTCCACCAAGTGAAGACTTGGGTCTTTATGACAGAATGGATGATTTTCAAGAGCAGTTTGACAAGATGCAGAGGGAGATAAAGACCCTCGGGAGGAAAGAGCTTTTTGGGCAGAATGTGAGTGAGCTATGCCCGGTCCCAAATGTTAAGATACCTGCTAAGTTTAAGGTTTCGGAGTTTGAGAAGTATAAGGGTAACACTTGCCCTCATGCTCATCTGGTGATGTACGTGAGAAGAATGTCTACCCATACTGATGATCAGCGTCTGCTGATTCACTTTTTCAATATAGTTTGACTGGTGTTGCGTTGAAGTGGTATATGAGTTTGGACAACACCAATATCCGTACTTTTAATGATTTGGGAGAAGCATTCATCAACAATACAAGTACAACATGGACATGGCGCCTGACTGTGATCAACTTAGGGCCATGGTTCAGAAAGACAAAGAATCGTTCAAAGAGTATGGGCAGCGATGGCGCGAGGTAGCCGCCGAAGTGATTCCTCCCATGGAAGAGAAGGAGATGACTAAGATTTTCTTGAAAACGCTGGGGGCTTTCTACTACGAGAGGATGGTAGCAAGCGTGCCAAGTGACTTTACTGAAATGGTAGGAATGGGTATCCGCTTAGAAAAGGCTGTAAGAGAAGGCCGTTTGGGGAAGAGTGAAGGATCTGGAGGTGCGAAGAAGCCATCTTATGGGTTTACCAAGAAGAAAGAAGGGGATGAAAATGTTGTTATACAAGAGAGGAGGGTAAACGCTCCTAGAAGGAATTATCAGCGTCATCAGCAAGTCGCCTCAGTTACTCCTGTTATGAATGTCGCTCCAACTACCGTTGCTTACCAGAGACCGTCCCAACAGGGGAATCAAGGGTATAATCAGAGAAGGGAGAGTTATGAACCTATTCCCATGACCTATACAGAGTTGCTACCAGCATTGATTCAGAAAAAGTTGGTCCAGACACGACCACCTCCCGCCGTACCATCACCATTGCCTTGGTATTACAAGGCAGACCAAACATGCGCTTTTCATCAGGGAGAACCAGGGCATAATGTGGAGAATTGTTATCCTTTGAAGAATGAGGTGCAGAAATTGGTAAAGTCTGGTGTTCTATCTTTCAAGGACATGGGACCTAATGTGAAAGATAATCCTCTACCCAAGCATGGGGGAGTAAATGCTGTAAATATGGTGGTCGATTGCCAGGCGACTTCCAGATTTTTGACATTAATCTGGTTAGAGGAGATTTGGTGAAAATGCACGCAGACCTCTGGGAATTTAGCTACTATACACGTGACCATACCAGTTGTACTACTTGAAGTACAAATATACAGGGTTGCGATAAGATAAAGGTTGATTTACAAGAGATGATGGATGAGGGCCTCATCCATATAATCAGGCCTAGGGAAGAGTATGAAGAGGAAGTGAACATGGTTTCTGGATGTCCTGGTGAATTCAGAATTTTTGATGTGGAGTATATGAATGAGGATCTCGTGCAGTTGCGTGCTACCTTATGCCATACAGATGGTCAGGTGGAACACCAATATGTATCTTGCATAGTTTTCTGTCGAGACCCCCGAGGATGTTCAATCGTGAAGAAGGGTGTTCAGTTGCTGTTAGACAATGGAACTATCAAGATCACAGGTCAGAGGGATGATTATCATGAAGTTGATATGGTTGAGGTTTGTTTAATGGAAGAGGAGTCAGAGGAAGAGTATGCCTCTGCAGATGAGTATTTCTCTTCAGACGAAGATTTGTTTTCCATAAATGACTTATTGATGACTGGTTGTGTTGAAGAAGGGGTAAACGTCGTCGTGTCTTGTTTTGGTGCATCCGTCCATTTTGAGGTGGAGTATCATAGCAAGCCAATTGTTAACCCATTGGTAATTAGTTTGCCAGGTTCTATCCCCTACAAATCAGATAAGGTTGTGCCTTAAAAATACAACTCTACAATCTTAGAAGATGGGGTGGAAGTTCCCATCCAGCGAATGCTCGATGTTGGAAATATAGCTGAAAACAGCAGGGTGACCCGTAGAGGTCGTATGTTTGCGCCGGTTATTCGGAGAGATGTTGCTGTTGGAAAGAAAATTACTGAGAATGATGAACATAAGAAGGCTACAGGAGAGACTAGCGGAGCTACGTTAGAGAAATAAGTGGATGATATTTTGAAGATAATTAAGATGAGCGACTACAGAATTGTAAATCGGCTACTGCAGACTCCTTCAAAAATATCCATCTTGGCTTTATTGATGAACTCCTCTACTCATAGAGAATCCTTGATGAGGGTACTGGACCAAGCTTTTGTGGAGAGTGACATGCCAATAGATCAATTCAGCAGTGTAATTGGAAACATTACGTCATGTAATAACTTGAGTTTCTGCGATGATGAATTACTAGATGAAGGGAAGAATCACAACCTGGCCCTCCACATCTCTATGAACTGCAAGAATGATTCGTTATTCAATGTGCTAATTGATAATGGATCCACGTTGAATGTTATACCGAGGAGTACTCTCATGAAGTTGAAATATCAAGGAACACCTATGCACCCGAGTGGCATCATTGTGAAAGCATTTGATGGGTCGAGGAAATCTGTCATCGGTGAAGTGGACTTACCAATCCATATAAGACCACATTTGTTCCAGATAACCTTCCAGGTCATGGACATTATTCCCGCTTATAGTTGTTTTCTAGGACGGCCATGGATAGATGAAGCAGGGGCTGTCACTTCAAGTTTACACCAGAAGCTAAAATTTGTGCATGAAGGGAAGGTGGTGATCATAAATAGGGAGCAGGCATTGTTGATATCTAATTTGTCCTCTTTCAGTATTGTAAAAGCAGATGAGGCTGTTGTTGGAACCTAGTTCCAAGCCCTATCCATTGACAACATAAGTAGAAATGAGAATTACATGGTTTCGCTGAAGGACGCGCAACAGGTTGTGCGCAATGGTCATAATGTAGTTTGGGGACGAATTATGGATCCACTCGTGAACAAGAACATAACTGGTTTGGGTTTCTCTTCGAAGAATGGCAGAGGCGAAGGTTTGAAGTCAAAGTCTACTATGAGTGGCTATCATGTTGTTTTCCGAAGCGGAGGTTACCTCCATCCAACTGATTCTGGAATTAATGCTGTTGAGGAGGATGAAGCAGAGCAGGAAATGCCGAATTATGTGACGCATGGAGTCAGGGTTTAGAACTGGGTCACCATTGATGTTCCCTCTTGCATACATGTTTCAAAGTAATTTGATTTGATTAATCTTTTTTTCTTCAAAGGCTTTCACTCTGCCCAAGGTGGAAGTATTAATGTTGTAGGGCTTATCTGTTTGTTGTGACTTTTAAGATCATTAATAAAAGTTGTCTTTGCTTCCCGAATTATGTTTTTATTTCCTGCTTTTTCTTGGGAAATGGTAAGAAAAAAAAACCCATTTCAAAATAAATAATAACTGAAATTCAATCTGCATGATCACTTGTTATATGTGTCAGTTTCTAAAAGCAATCATAAATCATATGTGCAGATTAATTAAAAAACCCGTTGAATACAATGACCCTGCACCCTCTCCCAACTTTGAATGTCTTGTGTTTGGGGATGAAGAAGAAGATTATGGCAAGATTCCAGAAGAGGTCTCACGGTTTCTTGAGCACGAGGAAAATACCATTCAGCCATATAAAGAGCCATTGGAAGTGATCAATTTGGGTTTAGAAGAAGATCCGAAGGAAGTCAAGATTGGAGCATCGTTGCATCCCGATGTGAAGATAAGGTTGATTGAGTTGTTGAAAGAGTATGTGGATATTTTTGCTTGGTCTTACCAAGATATTCCTGGTCTAGACATAAATATCGTCGAGCACTGTTTGCCGTTGAAGCCAGAGTGTCCGCCAATTAAACAAAAGTTGAGAAGAACTCACCCAGATATGGCAGTAAAGATCAAAGAGGAGGTTCTAAAGCATATTAATGATGGTTTTCTTGTAACATCAGTGTATCCTCAATGGATTTCCAATATTGTCCCAGTACCGAAAAAAGACGGAAAAGTTTGCATGTGCGTAGATTACAGAGATCTAAATAAAGCTAGTCCAAAAGATGGTTTTCCATTGCCACATATCGAGATGTTAGTGGATAGCACAACAAAATACAAAGTATTCTCATTCATGGACGGATTTTCCGGGTATAATCAAATAAGAATGGCTCCAGAGGACATGGAAAAAACAACACTTATCACACCCTGGGGAAAATTCTGTTACAGAGTGATGCCCTTCGGGTTGAAGAACGCTGGTGCAACGTACCAGAGGGCTATGACAACCCTATTCCATGATCTGATGCACAAGGAAATTGAAGTATATGTTGATGATATGATTTCCAAATTCCAGACTGAAGAAGGGCATATAAAAGATTTGTTGAAGTTGTTTCAGCGTTTGAGGAAGTATCGTCTCCGCTTGAATCCAAATAAATGCACCTTCGGTGTTCGATCGGGGGAGTTGTTGGGTTTCATTGTTAGCCAGAAAGGAATTGAAGTTGACCCTGATAAAGTCAAAGCAATTCAAGAAATGCCAGCACCAAGAACTGAAAAGCAAGTCAAAGGTTTTCTCGGGCGTTTGAATTATATTTCAAGATTCATTTCCGACATGACTGCAACATGCTAACCGGTCTTTAAGTTGTTAAAGAAAGATCAAGGTTGTGTGTGGACGGATGAGTGCCAAAGGGCATTTGAGATTATTAAAGAATATCTGCTTGAACCTCCTATCTTGCTCCCTCCCGTAGAAGGAAGATCGTTGATTATGTATCTGACAATGTTAGATAAATCCATGGGTTGTATTCTGGGACAATAGGATGAAACAGGGAAGAAGGAGTTCACCATTTATTATCTCAGTAAAAAACT
This sequence comes from Vicia faba, assembly GCA_948472305.1. Taxonomy (NCBI): domain Eukaryota; kingdom Viridiplantae; phylum Streptophyta; class Magnoliopsida; order Fabales; family Fabaceae; genus Vicia; species Vicia faba. The sequence goes on along the minus strand of OX451740.1, from coordinate 1,209,429,009 downwards.
TCACTGATTGTGAGTCACAGTATTCCATGCTGGAAAAAACATGTTGTGCTTTGGCCTAGGTGACAAAGCGTTTGCGGCAGTATATGTTGAATCACACCACGTTGTTGATCTCCAAAATGGATCCAATCAAGTACATTTTTGAAAAGCCTGCTCTTACTGGGAGAATTACCCGCCGGCAGATGTTGTTATCTGAATACGATATCGAATATCGCACTCAAAAGACTATTAAAAGTAGTGTGTTGGAAGATTATCTTGCTCACCAACCAATGGAAGATCACCAGTCTGTAGAATATGAATTCCCCGATGAGGATGTGATGTTCCTGAAAGTGAAAGATTGTGATGAGTCGTTTCCTGAGGAAGGCCCTGACCCTGAATCTTGTTGGAGTATGATATTTGATGGAGTTGTGAATGCTTATGGTAAAGGAATTGGTGTTGTGATTGCCACTCCTCATGGATCGCACATTCCTTTTACTACAAGGTTAACATTTGATTGCACTAATAATATGGCAGAATATGAGGCTTGCATCATGGGTCTCGAGGAAGCTATTAATCTTAGAATTAAAATTCTCAATGTGTATGGTAATTCAGCTTTGGTAATAAATCGGATTAAAGGAGAATGGGATACTCGTCACCCTGGCTTGATCCATTACAAATATTATGCTAAAAAATTATTACCATTCTTCAATAAAGTTGAATTCCATCACATCCCTAGAGATGAAAACCAAATGGCGGATGCTCTGGAAACTCTGGCTTCTATGTACCAAGTGAATAATTGGAATGATATACCCCAAATTACGGTTCAATGGCTGGATAGGCCCGCTCATGTGTTTACAGCAGAGGAGGTAGCAGATGAAAAACCCTGGTATTATGATATCAAGCATTTTCTTCAGACTCAGGAATACCCGATTGGTGCATCGAGGAAAGATAGAAAAACATTGAGAAGATTGGCAGGCAGTTTCTTCCTCAGTGAAAATGTGTTATACAAGAGAAATTATGACATGGTCTTTCTCAGATGCGTGGATAGACACGAAGCAGGCATGTTGATGCATGAGATTCATGACGGTTCATTTTGCACTCATGTCAATGGACATTCGATGGCTAAAAAGATGCTAAGGGCAGGTTATTATTGGCTGAAAATGGAATCTGACTGTTACAAATTTGCAAAGAAGTGTCATAAATGCCAGATTTATGCAGATAAGGTTCATGTGCCTCCGACACTTCTCAATGTGATCTCTTCCCCATGGACTTTCTCTATGTGGGGTATTGACATGATTGGGATGATAGAACCCAAAGCTTCGAATGGGCACCGTTTTATCTTGGTAGCAATTGATTACTTCACCAAGTGGGTGGAGGCTGCTCAATATGCCAATGTTACTTAGCAAGTGGTTGTGCGCTTCATTAAGAATAATCTTATATGCCGGTATGGTGTGCCGAACAGAATCATCACTGACAATGGCTCGAATTTAAACAACAAGATGATGACAGAACTGTGTGAAGAATTCAAGATTGTCCATCACAATTCATCTCCATACAGGCCAAAGATGAATGGGGTTGTTGAAGCTGCTAATAAGAATATCAAGAGAATTATCTAGAAGATGGTAATTATTTATAAGGATTAGCATGAAATGCTCCCTTTTGCTTTGCATGGATATCGAACATCTGTCCGCACATTAACAAGAGAAACCCCGTTCTCCTTAGTCTATGGAATGGAAGTTGTACTCCTAGTTGAGGTAGAGATTCCCTCATTACGTGTGATAATGGAAACCAAGTTGACGGAGGCTGAATTGGTCCATAACAGGTTTTACCAATTGAATTTGATTGAGGAGAAGAGAATGACAGCCTTATGTCATGGACAATTATATCAAAGAAGAATGAAGAAAGCTTTTGATAAAAAGATCAAACCTCGTGAATTCAGAGAAGGCGACCTCGTGCTCAGGAAGATCATGTCTTTCAACACTGATTCTAGGGGAAAGTGGACTCCCAATTTTGTGGCCCGTATGTTGTCAAGAAAGCCTTCTCTGGTGGTGCATTAATTCTTGAAACTATGGATGGCGAGGAGTTCCCACGTCCCATGAATGCTGACACAGTCAAGAAATACTTCACCTAAAGAAATAAAAGAACAAATCGCTAAGTCGAAAACCCGAAAGGGCGACTTAGGAAAAAAAGGAGCGTCTCGGTAGGCCGAAAACCCAAAAGGGCGGTCTAGGAAAAAATTAGAGACCTAAACAGAATAAATTTTCCGCTAAGTTGAAAACCCGCAAGGGCAACTTAGGCAAAAGTTAGGGATTTTCTTGGCAAGTAACTACGTTAGAGAAGACTTGATCGTTGAAGCAACAATCTTCTCGGGTCCTCACCATACTTCAACAAAAGCTGCTTCTCAGGATTTCAAAAGTTGTTAGGGGGATAGTGGTCATTGTATCTCAATGTATCTTTTCCATTATGTATTACCATTTCCCAAACTTTGTAATCATCTATGGAGTCTCGCCATTCGCAGACTACCATTCTATTAATGAAAGTCGAGCTTTTACCCAATTATTTGTATTTCCTATGTTATTTAGGTTGCAAAAACTCCATTTATTACTGATAATAACTTTCAAAGCAAAGAGATTAAATAACAAAATTGATTTTTCAAAAAAAAAGATTTTTACAATTTACTTTTACTTTGAGATTTATGATGAAACAATGACAACAAAAATGGGGATCCCAAGAAATGAACAAACTCTGGTTATTTTGAGAAGCTTTTGTTCCCCTCGGGAAGGTCTACTCAGGATGTTTCGCCGCACAAGGTTTATGATTCCGGTATCCTCGGTCAAGTTTGGATTCATTTCTCCCTTTTTCTGAGTTTTCATGTCGAGAAGTTTCAATCTGCATTTTCTCCAGCGAAGTGGGTCTGAATTCCCCAGTGAATGTTTGGATGTTTCAGTGTCAGTCTGCTTTATTTGAGACCAGTCTTGCAATCTCCAATAGGCATATTACTTTTAAGAAACACTGGTTTCCCCGATGAAGCCTGAAGAAAGATGTTCTACCCCGGTATCTGTTTGATTTGGCTACTCCGGATTATGTTTCTCCTCAGTAAAGTTAAAAGTAGGCAGTAGGTTTTGTTTTCGCAGCTGGCCTTTACCTTTCTTCGAATGATCATCTTGGTTGAAGCTTAGCCGAGTTTTGTTAGTGCCTGAGGCAACTTTTCCTGGTTGTTCCCCATGCTGTGTATCTGTTTTGTCAGCATGCACACGATAACACTCATACATTCATACATGCATCATGTATAGCTAAAATTATCAAATCATTGTTCATTGACATTTGTTAATATTTTTGTTAACATATTATCCTGTTTTGCAGAGATAAGTTACCCTCTTTTCATTAGAGCGTTGGTCTTAAGCAGAAAACGTACATTCTTTCAATTTCCCTACTGAGTTGTCCCTCATAGAAGATTTCTGCCTTAGGCTTCCGGTACAGTTCCTTGTTTGGACGGATCTTGTTTTCCCTCTTGAGTTTATTTCTCAAAGGATGTATTCTGGTTGACTGTTTCATTCCAGTTTATTTCTGGTTTGGATCTGTGGTCCCCTGGAAATTTTATTTACTTTGGAATCCTGAAAAACTCCAAGCTTTGGTTGGTGCATTTATTTTGCACAAGAAGACTTTATCCCCTTGCGAGAATATCATGGCATCTTCCCAGGAAGTCATACCTCTTTCCCCAAAAAAGTCATTTCCTTTTATAATCCTCCGTGACCACAAATAACAAGTCTCTTTATTTGAGGCAACTTATGTATTATCCTTTCCAGGCAGAGTGCCTTGGTTAAAGAAGAAGTTGAGACCCGTTCTAGGTGAAACACCATAATCTTGGGGAAACTTGTTATATTTTTGCTACCTTCAATGAACGTTGGTAGTTCATCGTCAGTGAATGGAGGTGATATGATATTTTCTCTTTCTACCTCCAGTGAAAGTTGGTAGGACATTGGCAATGAACGTCAGTGTTTGTTATCTTTTTGCTATCTTCAGTGAATGTTAATAGTTCATCGTTAGTAAACGGCAGTGATATGATATTCTCTTTCTACCTTCAGTGAAAGTTGGTAGACCATCGGCAGTGAACGTCTGTGTTTGTTATCTTTTTTCTATCTTCAGTGAATGTTGATAGTTCATCGTTAGTAAACGGCGGTGATATGATATTCTCTTTCTACCTTCATTGAAAGTTGGTAGACCATCAGCAATGAATGTCGGTGTTTGTTATCTTTTTGATATCTTCAGTAAACGTGGATAATTCATTGTCAGTGAATGGCAGTGCTATGATTATTCTCTTTCTACCTTCAGTGAGCGTTGGTAGTTCATTGTCAGTGAACGGCGGTGATATGATATATTCTATTTCTACCTTCAGTGAAAGTTGGTAGACCATCGGCAGTGAACGTTGATGTTTGTTATCTTTTTGCTATCCTTAGTGAACGTTGGTAGTTCATCATCAGTGAACGGTAGTGCTATGATTATTCTCTTTCTACCTTCAGTGAAAGTTGGTAGGACATTGGCAATGAATGTCGATGTTTGTTATCTTTCTCTCTGCCTTCAGTAAACGTCGGTAGCTTCGCCTTCGGTAGAAGTTGGTGTATCCTTTGACCATTCTACCACCCTCTTTGATTCAGTTCTTTTGGTCCACGAGTGATTTATTTTCCTGGTGGGGTTGTTCCTTTGTTTCTTTATTATTGTTGCATCCCTAGTGATACTTTGTGTCTCTTTGGTCCCGTTCATATGCATTCATATGCATAAGTATTTGCATGGCATCTTAGGGCCAAAAATAGGGTTTGTTTTATATTTAAGTATCTTCGATCGCGTCGACACAAAGATTTTTAACCTTCGTATCTCTGGATAGAAGAAACTTAAATAAGGGCAGCTGTTGTACCCCAATTTTTGCCCCTAAGATCCCTTCATCATACCATGTTGATTAACTCACAACAAGATCACACTAGGATTCTTGGTTCCTGTTGTACCCCAAAATTTTCCCTGCCATTTTTCACTCAAGACGCTATCCCAGGGTTTCTCAAACTTTCAATTTGACTCAAAATTGATCAAGCAGATTCTCTTCCTAGGAAACCAGTCAGCAATTAGGGTTTTTGCACTTCTCAAAGGAATTTGAGTCATCAAGGTTTCAAATAAATCACCTTGTCTCCTCAAAGTCTGTTAAGTCAATTTTCAAACCTCACATTGCAAGTTTGCCCAATCCATGTTCCAGATAATTGAAAAGGCATTTGTGTGATTCTTATTTTTTTCTTAACTATAATCTTCTGAGGATTGATGTTATTTTTGAGAGCATATTCTATTTGAATAAGGTGCAAAGTCTAAAACTATCATTTTAAGCAATCGTGATTAAGGGTTCAATTAATCATTTGGGTTTGAGCTTTTAAACATTTATTTTGTTTAAAGTGGAAAATACATGATTTTATCCTATCATATTATGTTTACTTGAAATGCAAGTTATCAAGCCATGATGTTTATTAAAAAACATTCAAATCAAGAGTTGCAAAGTTAAAATAAAACTCAAAGTTTTGTACAACAAATATTCATTATTACTTAAGCTTTGTGTTCATTACAGTTTTATGGGACATTCACAAATGATTACAAATGATTACAATTAGATTACAAGTGAAATAGAAAGTTTAAATCTACATGGAAATATTTGCTTCTTCTTCAAGACTCTTTGCTTCATCTTCAAGAAATTCTCCATTGCTAGCCATGATCTTTCTTGCCATTCATTTGTTTGTACATGTGACAAAAGAAAAGAGAAAACATTAGCAAAAAGTCAACATTGAAAAGTCCAAGCAAAAATTTGATTTTCATCACTAGGGTTTGCTTTTAGGAATCTGAATTTTGTTTGTCCGTTTCTCCCTATTTCTGCAAATCTCAAAACCTAGGTTTTGGTTCACAAAAAAGGGGAAAAAGAAATAAATATAAAAATTGGATAGGCAAGGCAGCAAGTTCAAACAGCAACAAAAGCAACAGGCTGCAAACAGCAGCAATCAAATGCACAAGTCAAACAATACCAACAGCCAAACTGCATCACAAAAAAAGGCAGTGCTTTGCAAAGAAATTACAGCAGCACAAGATGCAAGGCAACATGCTGCAAATAGAAGATAACAAGCAAGATGTCCAAATCAGAATCAAACCTGCAACAAACCAACAACAAGTGTTGCAAACCAATATGTAATAAACAAAGGAAGCAACACAAAGCTACAATAGGACAAAACAAACAATATGCAAGCAACAAGCCAAAGGCATCAAATGCTGTAATACAAGTCAAACATCCTCATTTTCCTAAAAAATAAGCAAACCCTTCAGAAAATGCAACAAAAGAAAAAATGCTTTATCTCACAAAGAGAGTAAAGATGAAAGATATCACCTAGCCATAAAATAACCTAAAGCCATGCCAAGACAAACAGGTTGCTATAATAAACAGTCCAAGAAGACCTGCTCAAAAAGACTCCCTATTCTGCCCATAGCAGTCCCAAAATCTGTTCAAGTTCTGCACAAAAGCATGTCAACATAAACCACAACAAATAGTCTGCAATACAGTCCAAAAAACTGCCCAGAATTGCACCAAATTAGAAACAGTTCAAGCTACACTCAAAAGCTCAAAACTAGAAAAGCCAAAACTGTCAAAATTTAAAGTTTTTTCCCTCCTATTTTTTTACCCTAACCAGATAATAAGGATTACTATTTTATAAAAGAGGAGAGAACCATCAGATATCAAGAGAGAGATACAGAACTAGCAAAATAGAAAAAACTACAAAAAACTCAGGACAAAAGGTTCAACAAAGTCCTTTGTCTCAAACCTACTGAAACATCATAGAACAAAAGCCATCACTATAAGAAACCAGCAGCCAACAAAGCCAACTGAAACATCACAAAAAAATTAGAACAAAAGAGAAGCAAACATAGCTAGCAAACCACAAAAAACTCAGAACCAAAAAGTTCAAGAAATCCATTTGTCTCAAACCAACTGGAACATCACAATATCCATCAAAAACAACCATCCAACCATCATCAAAAACCAGCAAATAACAAAAAAACATAGAACCAATGTCCACCACCCAAACCTTTTCATCAAACATCATTATTCAAAACCCAGCAAATCAGTAGCAAACAAACAGCAAAAAAAGCCAAGAATTTTTCACCATTTTCCCCTTTTCAAAGTCCATCCGAAATACACAAAACCCAGCAAATCATTAGCAAGCAAACAAGCAACAAAAACGCTAATCTGATAACCAGGATAACACAAGCTCAGAAGAAGAAAGAAAGTCATTCATAAACATAGAGTCAAAGCCATCTTACTGAAAATAACGTTAGGAGGTTAGAAAGGTTACAGATCCGTACCTCACCAATGATCTCTTTCTTCTCTTTCCTTACTCTCATTGAATATATCGTTGCATGCATCGCTACCTTCGCCAATCTCACCAAATGGAAAATTAGGGTTTCATGTTCCCCCTTTCTAGATTTAGGGTCACCAAATGAAAATCTGCAGAAATTGATCACAAATTAGTAACTAGGAAAGTGAAACGATCAGAAAGATGTAATAAAAATAGGGTTTTGAGACACGCCGCTGCCGTCACCGCCGTAAGGCGATTTCTGGCGCGGCCAAAGGGTCTTCTCCAGTGAAGACTCATAGTAAGAGAGAAGATAGAGGGAAGAGTGTGTAAGAGAGAGAAAAAACAATGAATTATGAGGCCTAGATTCATCGTGTTGAGTTTTCTGTTGTTTGATAACAACACTTTGGCCCAATCCGGTGGTGACACTTGTCACCACCTCTTTAGTTACCCTGAATGGTCCCCCACTTGCATCCCCATGTTAATTTTATGCGCCCTCATCATCCATCCATCTGATCATTTATCACATCCATTTCAACACATCTTAGATGCACGCCCATGGTACACCTCCAGGGGGTTGCTACACTGGATTAGCCAGAAATATTTGGGCCTATTAATTTCTGCACCCCCTATTTTACTCTAGTTGCAGGCCCATTTCTAATTTTCCCCTTTTTATTTTTTTTTTTTGTTGTTAATATTTTCTTTTTCATTATTTGATTTTTATCTCTTCAGCATATATTTAAAAAATGTAATTATGTTAACATTTGTTTTAAATAATTATTAACTTTAAAATAATTTTTGTTTGACATTATTAATTAAGTCCTTAATTAATTTTATCAAATGGAAATAGTTTTAACCTAAATAATTATTTAAAGGTTTGGACTTGTATTGTGTAATTTAAATATTTATTTCTTACTGTCACCCCCATTCATTAATTTGTACCCCCATTATCGAAGCTCTGTAATAACGTAGAATTTTAATTTCCGCATTTTGATTGTTTTACTCATTACTGTATAGTAATTAGGCGTGTATGGCAAGATCAAAAAATCAATCGCTAGTTAACATAATTTCAAAGATCAAATTAACTTGAATCAAACATACTTTTCGCACGCGCACCTCTAGGGTAACCTCTCTCGTTGCCTCGGAAATACAGTCACGTCCCTCGAGTATGGGACTATGATACGGTGGTCAGAACCGGGACGTGTTTCCCTATTTTTTAAGGAATTACTGGTTTGCGTTTTGCGTTTGTGTTCACAAAATGTCGCGGTAAGCAAGAGTCGCCACTGTCTTTTATTTTACCCAACAAGGAAAGGAAAAAGCACAGAAAAATACCTTTTTTCGAGATATTTCTGAGTACGGGGGATAGATTATAGAAAGGGAAGGTATTAGCACCATTTCTATCCGTAGTTATCTACGGGCTCTTAGGTACTTGCTCATCATTTTCAAAATTGTTTTCTTTGTGTTTGTGGGCTTTGAAAAGTTTTTTGTTTTAACTTCGATTTAACTCTTGCTTCTGTCTTCGAGAGTGTAATGAAGTGTTTTTGAAAACTTGTTTGTAAAGGAGTGTAAGTGTGAAAAAAGTTTGTTTTGATTGAGCAAGTACTTAAGAACTAATCTACCTACTCGAAAAAATAATCATTCTATGTTTGTTTCCTTTAGACAGTGCTATCCCACTATTAGTGAGTAGGTAGCACCGTCGTTGGAGTTTTGAGGGTCAATTCGAAAGGGACGTACGGTCACTAAAGCAATGTTAGGATGTCTTAGTAGTAACCCTAATGTCCTAGATCAATTATATCGAGGAAACAATATCCGAGGCAACCATTCCGAGGAAACTATAATCTTTGGACAAAAGGACGACCACTAAAGCATCCTATACTCAATGACCGTTTACCGAAGGAAACCAAGTGGGAGTGTACCCTAGGAGTGCGCATGTGCGAATGATTCAATTTCAGTTTATTTATCTTTGCACATGTTTAGGGTTATTTATCTATTTTAAAATTAGTCATACATTCTTGTCATGCATCCTAATATCATACATTTAACAGTTAATAATTTGCGGAATTTAAAGTGCGGAATTTAAACTATGCTATTACAAGGCTTCAGGTATTTACATAGCCAAAAACAAACCCTTTGAAATTAAAGCGATAAAAGTAAATAAACATCCTAATTAAAACTATTACAACCTTGTGAACAGTTACATTAATATGATCGATAAAAATAAAGCGCGCGATGAAAAATTAGGTCGACAAGAAATTAGGGTTTTGACCCTTATATCCTAATTAAAAGAAAAGAAATGTTTTTTTGTTGTTTTTAATATTCTTTAAAGAAGAGAATTTAGGTTTTAGAATTAAATATACAAAATTAATTAGTGATTAATAAAAAATATTTACATGACCTATTTTTGGTTTTTGATTGTTTTTAAGAAAAGAAAATAATTAAATTAGAAATAAAACCTATTTGTTCTAATTAATTTTAATTATGTACAAAAAGAAATCAAAGTTATCTAAATTAATCAAACATAATTAAATTAATTAATTTTTTAATAATAAAAAAATAAATATCTTAAATTTAATTGGATAGAAAAATATTTTATGATTTTTTGATAAAAGAAAATAATTATTTGTGTTAGTAAAATAAATAAATAAATAAATTTAAATGAAATATAAAAAGAAAAAGAATGAGAAATGGGCCTGAAAAGCATTTTTGGGAGGTGTGAGAAGCAGAAGTCTGGGCCCAAAAGAGTGAGGTCCGTTTGACCTTGTGGATCCAGTGTGTTGTGTTGACTAGACCTTATGATGGTCTCTCATATGCTAGCCCTTGGATTTGATCTCCTGACACTTGGCTTGCTGGATAGGGAAGACGTATGGTGGACTCTTGGTTTGTGACCATGCTGGATCCTGAAAGGAAAAATAATATGGAGAAGTTGGGGGACCTGGGATTCGAACCCAGGTCCTGAAGCAATATCCATGCCTTCGCTACCACTGCACCACCTGTTCCTTGTTGTACATGTAATGAATAATAATAATAATAATATATGAAAAGTGCAAATACTGAATCAGAAATGTGCGAAATTCAAACACGCCTATGGGAGGTCACCACGTTGGTTGTCTTCTTCCTGGCACCGTTGGTAAAAGTAAAACACTTTTACCTACGGACGTTTGTCCGTAGCTATAACCCCTGTCATTCTTAAAATCAAGCACAAACATGATAAATAAAAACCAAGGCCATGGTTGAATTCGTCTGGTCCTGCTGGTTTCGTTGGTGGCCCTTTTATGACCCAATTTTTCCTGGATTCAAAAACCCCAAAGCGAGCTATGAAACCCTAACAATGGCACATTCCAGTATAGACCAAATAAATGAAATTAAACCTTACAGCAAGCTTGCATATGTCTCATAGATCAAGAATATGTGATTAATTCATCCTAACAATGCCTAAATCATGGGATTCGATTTCAAGAAAAGTGAGGTATCGTAACTGACTTACAGTGCAATATGGGGCTTGAAAATGCTTGGTTTTGATTGCTTTCGCTTGCTAAGACTCCCAGGAATCGATTGGGATAGGCAAAGAGTCTTGTATCGGCCTCTAAGTGCAAATTCAATTCACCACTTTTTCTTGATTTTTTCAGTTTTGGTTTTGCCTCTTGCGCCTGCTTCTAACCTAGCTTTGGGTCTGCATTGCTTCTATATGTATTGAGGAATGTATTAGGTTTGAAAACCTGGCCTCAATCTTCCTCCATCAATGAATTTTGATTTTATTTGATACCCCTTAAAAATATTTCCAAAATTGGCCTATTTCAATCTTTTTATGCACCCTAATGCCTTGCACGAGTTTGATTACTTGCTAGCTGTATAATAAAACCTGAAACAAACACAAAATCTCTTGCTTTCAATATTTTGGATTTTATATGATTTGTTTTGATTTAAATTAAATTAATTCAAATAAAAATCAAAATAAATAATAAAAACATGATAATGACAAGTGGTGAGGGATAGAGCTCGTGGACTATGTTGCCAATTCAAAACAAGTGAAAACGATTGGGCCCATTTGGCAAAAATTGAAGTTTTAGGGATAGTTGACTTTTGGCAATTTTGCAAAAAAAGGTCAACTTCACCAATGCATAACTTCCTCAATTTTGACTCTTTGGAGGTGTTCTTGGACTTTTTAGAAAGCTTGAGATGTCCTTTAAGCAACCCTTTTGGTATCATCTCAATTTTATATTCCATGCTAATGTATGAAGCTTTGACAAAAAAGGTGTTTTTGTTGACTTTCTAAAATGACCTATAATGTCCAAATTCATAACTTCTTGTGAGTGCATATTTTGAACTTGGGAGCTGAAGATAGATTGTAGGTAATTGCATCCTCTTAAAAATGAGCTTTGGGTGGGTCATTTCTCATAAAGTACGAGAAAGTTATGCTTGGTCAAAGTTGAGTTGACCTTTCCTACAAAACCCTAATTTAGCAACTTTTGAGTCTTGATGAATTATGAGCAATCCTTGATGAATCATGATCAACCCTTGATCAAATGATGAAATATACTTCAAAATGGGAATTTTGACCAAAAACCTTGAAGTTTGACTATATGTAGGCCACAATTGACTTTTTCCCTAACATAGTCGATTTTCAGGCCTTTGAGCAATTGACTGAGCAAACTTCCTCTGCAAGGCTTGAAACTTGACATGGATGATCTTGAGAACATATTAGGGCATTGTTGAGCATTTGTGATCCCTTGGACTCAAATATCTTGATGCAACATGAAACCCTAATTTGAGGTAGACTGCCTTAGGAGAGAGCTTATCTGGCTAACCCTTGGACTACCTTGAGCAACATGAGGATCTTTCTTGAAATATTTTGAGGAATATGGGAGGGCATGTTTTGGGGTACAACAGGGACGTTTTAGCAAATGACCCTTCGATAAAAAAGGATCATAGTCCCTAGATGACCCTCGACTTTTCCTTCGATAAAACGATCTCATCCCTTACAAAAATTACCAAAAGGATGGGGCATGATACAAATGACTGTTGGGCCTTAAAGAATAAGGTGCAAGACCTTACCGACACGAAGGAGATTGAGTTTGATCCCCCGAAAATGCATAATGTAATAACGGCGCCAATGCCTAGACATGGCCAAAGTATCAACGCCATTGATAATGATCGTTTTGTCTCCTCCATGAATGACTTAGTTACTCCTCTGTTAACCATTAAACATAATTTACTGCAAGTCCGTCTGTTCCCGGGCTGCAATGAAAATTGTCACTTGTGCAAGTCTCTACCGAACAACTGCTTGTTACTGAAGATAGGCATCCAGCGCCTGATGACTAGTAAAGAAATCCTATTTGAAAAGCTTCCTCTTACCAGAAGTTCCTATCAAGATGTTTCGATAATCACCATTTCCGACAATCCTCCCGGGGTCTCCACCAAAAGACCCGTCAGGATTACATCTGTTCCAAGGTCTGCACCTTTAATCATCATTATGCCAAGACCGATGTCTTACTCTTCGGATAAAGTTGTTCCCTAGAATTATGGGGCTTACATTTATTACTATGGCGTCAAGCAAGATCAGTTGGCTGTCAAAGACGAAGTTGCGAGAGATATTGATCCCGATATCGGTAATATCACTGGGACCAACAAAATAACAAGAAGTGGAAGAGTATTCTCACTTGATATTTCTCCAAAGACCATTTCTACTCCTGTGATCATTCCTACTGCCATTCCTACCGACACTCCCAGTGATACTCCTATTGTTATCCCTGCAACCGATACACGGGGAAAAGAGGTCTTGAATGAGTCTGTCCAAGCAAGAGAGCGTCCCGAGATCATCCTTGAAGCTTCTAGAGAGGAGATAGAAGAAATACTGAATATAATCAAGAAAAGTGACTACAACATCATAGAATAGTTGGGGAAGACCCCCTCGAAGATATCATTGTTGTCCTTACTTTTGTGTTCTGAGGCCCACACCAAAGCCTTGGTAAAGTTTCTTAAGACCACCCACATGCCCCAAGAGACCTCTATCGACCAATTTGAAAACTGTGTAGCCAATCTAACTGCTGATAACGGATTGGGCTTTTCCGACGCTGATTTAACCTCTAAGGAAAGGAAGCACAACGATGCCTTGCATATTTCCATTAAATGCAGGGGCACCACACTTGCCCATGTTCTGGTGGATATCGGCTCATCATTGAATGTCTTGCCCAAAAATGCTCTCGACCGACTGGATTGTGAGGGGCTCATCTTGAAACCTAGCAACATCATAGTAAGGTCCTTTGATAGTTTCAAGAGGACAGTGCACGGAGAAGTTAGTATCCCCATAAAAATTGGAACTCAGATTTTTGACTCAACTTTCTATGTGATGGACATCCGCCCTTCATACTCTTGTCTATTGGTTCGACCCTGGATCCATGGTGCTGGTGCCTTCACTTCAACCTTGCACCAAATGCTAAAATACTCGATCAAAGGAAAGATTGTCACAGTTCACGGAGAGGAGGAGTACATGGTTAGCCATCTAAACTCTTTCAGGTATGTTGAAATGGATGGTGAATTCATCGAGACTCCCTGTCAGAACTTTGAGGAGGTCCCAGCAGCGGTCGCGAAAACCAAGTCTACTCCAAAGGTCCCGAAGATTACCAGACCTCCACTGAAGATGGCCTCTTTGAAAGATGCTCGAGCAGTAGTTGAAGAAGGAGGGTGTACCATCTGGGGTCAGCTTCCAGATATCCCCTACAAGTCTGACAAATTTGGTTTGGGATTCACTGCAGAGGCCCAAAGAGTTGTTCGACGTTCTCGAGGCAATCAGGGAGTCAATGTAGTAGAAGACAGTGACGACAACTGTGATATAGACGAATGGATTTTCCCAACCACCGGCGGAGGGCTCAACAATTGGTAGGCCAAAGATTTCATTCCTATTACTTTTATTCAAGAGTAATTTTATTTTAATATTTTCAGGCTTTTAATATTTAAACAATTCAGACTTTTAAAACCTTGTGTCTTACCCGAGGCACAACGGTCCATTTGTGAGGGTTGTCACTTCATTCTCATATGTCATTAATGAATCATGGACGTTTTTGCATCAAATTTTATGTTCTTTGTCAAGGTGGGTGCCAATTTGGAACCTAGTGTCAAGGAGCGTCTGATTCGGTTGCTGCACGATTATGTTGAAGTTTTTGCCTAGTCGTACAAAGACATGCTGGGACTTGATACAGAAATTATGGTACATCGTCTGCCTACAAGAGAAGATTTCCCTCCAGTAAAGCAAAAGGTTCGTCGCATGAGGCCTGATATGTCAGAAAAGATTAAGGCAGAAGTCATGAAGCAATTCGATGCTGGATTTTTGGCTGTCACCTCTTATCCCCAATGGGTGGCCAATGTTGTTCTTGTGCCCAAGAAAGACGGTAAAGTTGAATGTGTGTGGACTACAAATATTTGAATAGGGCAATCCCCAAAGATGATTTCCCACTCCCCCACATCGACATTCTAGTTGACAATACGGTACAACACAATGTGTTTTCCTTCATGGAAGGTTTCTCAGGCTACAACCAAATCAAAATGGCGCCTGAGGATATGGATAAAACAACCTTTGTTACAGTGGGGCACATTCTGCTATAAGGTCATGCCATTCGGACTGAAGAATGCTGGGGCAACTTATCAACGCGCTATGGTAGCTTTATTTCATGACATGATACATCATGAGATAGAGGTCTACGTAGACGATATGATAGTCAGATTGCACACGGAAGAAGAGCACCTTGATCACTTACAGAAGCTGTTTGAGAGGTTGAAGAAGTACAAGTTGAGATTGAATCCAAACAAGTGCACGTTCAGAGTACGGTCTGGTAAGCTCTTAGGCTTTGTCGTCAGCAACAAAGGTATCGAGGTTAATCCTGCCGAGGTTAAAGCGATACAAGAAATGCCTTCTCCTCGTACTGAGAAAGAAGTCAGAGGATTCTTGGGACGTTTGAATTACATCGCCAGGTTCATTTCTCACCTGACAGCTACTTGTGAGCCAATCTTCAAGCTTTTGAAAAAAGATCAAGTAGTCAAATGGAATGACGAATGCCAAGTGTCTTTTGACAAAATCAAGGAATACTTACAAGAGCCTCCTATGTTGTTACCACCCATCGAGGGAAGGCCTTTAATCCTGTATTTGACCGTTTTAGAAAACTCAATGGGGTGTGTGTTGGGGAAGCATGACGAGTCTGGCCGAAAAGAGAATGCTATTTATTACCTGAGCAAAAAGTTTACCGACTTTGAAACAAGATATTCACTACTCAAGAAAACTTGTTGCGCTCTAGGATGGGCTGCTCGCCGGCTGAGACATTATATGCTGACCCATACTACTTTGTTGATAGCTAAAATGGATTCGATAAAATACATCTTCGAGAAGCCTGCTCTTTCTGGGAGAATAGCGAGATGGCAGATGATCCTGACAGAATATGACATACAGTATACTACCCAAAAATATATAAAAGGTAGTGTATTAGCTGATCACCTCGCCCACCAAGCCGTGGAAGACTATTAGTCTATGAAGTTCGAATTCCTGGATGAAGACATCATGACATTAGACAACTGTGAAGAAATCAGGCCATATGACGAACCTGAACAAGGATCCCGATGGACCATGTTCTTTGATGAAGCATCCAATGCATTTGGCAATGGTATCGACGTTGTACTCATATCTCCGGAAGGATGTCATACTCCCTTTACTGCCAGACTTTGCTTCAACTGTAGAAACAACATGGCAGAATACGAAGCATGCATCTTCAGTCTCAAAGCTGCTATAGACTTGGGGATCAAATCCTTGGATGTATTCGGAGATTCAACTTTGGTTATCAGTCAGATCAAAGGGGAATGGGACACCAAACACCCCAATCTTATCCCTTACAAAAACCATTTGTTGACATTGTTGCCGCATTTTGAGAAGATTACCTTCGAGCATTTCCTGCGAGAAGAAAATCAGCTAGCAGACGCACTAGCCACAATGTCATCTATGTTTAAACTTAATTGGGATAACGAGGCTCCTCAAATCACCATTGAGCGGATGAATGAACCAACCTACTGTCATGAGATCGGTACTGAAGAAGTAGTGGATCGACCTTGGTTCCATGAAGTTAAAAGGTATCTCGAGTCTCAGGAATACCCAGAAGGAGCTTCAGTGAATGACAAGAAGTTCCTAAGAAGATTCTCGGCTAAATTCTTCCTTAGTAACATTTTGTACAAACCCAGTCATGACTCTGTATTACTTCGGTGCGTAGACAAGGTTGAAGCTGAAAGGATCATGGTTGAATTGCACGAAGGCACTTTTGGTACCCATTCCAGCAGGAATACGATGGAAAAGAAAATCCTACGGGCAGGATATTATTGGTCTACCATGGAGGTAGATTGCTACCAACACTCTCGGACTTGCCATAAGTGTCATATTTATGCGGATAAAGTGCACGTCCCTCCGGTTCCTCTGAATATCTTGACGGATCCTTGGCCCTTTGCTATGGGGGGAATCGATATGATTGTGGAAATCAAGCCAACGGCCTCCAATGGACACCGCTTCATCTTAGTGGCCATCGACTATTTTACAAAGTGGGTTGAGGCAGCTTCCTTTGCTTCCGTTACTAAGAATATGGTCGCCCGGTTCATCAAACAGAACCTCATATGTCGGTACAGTATCCCAGAGATAATTCTCACTGATAATGGTACAAATCTAAACAACACTATGATCACCGCCTTGTGCGAGCAATTCAAGATCCAGCATCATAATTCTTCCCCTTATCGGCCAAAGACGAATGGCGCTGTAGAAGCTTCTAACAAAAACATTAAGAAGATCATACAGAAAATGACAGTCACATACAAAGACTGGCATGATATGCTATCGTTCTCTCTCCACGTGTATCGTACCACAGCTCGCACTTCAACTGGGGCAACACCCTATTCTCTGGTATACGGCATGGAAGTTGTCTTACCTATCGAAGTCCAGATCCCTTCTCTGAGGATCATGAAGGATGTTGGCTTGGACGAAGAAGATTGGATCCAGACTCGACTTGACCAGTTGAATTTGATTGATGAGAAGAGGCTTGAAGCTATCTGTCATGGTCAGATATACCAAAAACGCATGATCAAAGCTTTTAACAAAAAAGTCAAACGTCAGGTATATCGGGTCGGTGACTTGGTAATCAAGCGTATCATTTTTCCACAAGGTGATCCCAGGGGAAAATGGACTCCTACATATGAAGGACCATTTATGATCAAAAGCATATTCTCTGGTGGGGCAATGATCTTGACCACTATGGATGGCGACGACCTTCCTCGCCCTGTCAATACGAACATAGTTAAAAGATACTACGCGTGAACAAGGACCCGCTAGGTCGACTGACCTAGGAAAAAAATAGGGCATTCCGGTGGACCAAAAGGTTCGGCCAAAAAATAGGGATAAAATACAAAAAAATCTGTACACCCGGCAAGCCGAAAACCCGAAAGGGCGGTTTAGGCAAAAAAGGGTATCCCGGTGGATCGAAAACCCGAAAGGGCGGTCCAAGCAAAAGTTAGGGATTTAAAGCATATGACTATGTCCCGTTGGATCATCTCGCAGACAATCTTCAGCGTCGACCAATCAACTCAAACAGTTCTAATCAATCCAATCGACTTCGTCGAGGCAACAAGTGGACAAGACACTCAGAGGCATGAAGACTATAGCAGAATGGGAACCCCATGGGATTATTGCACATAGCTATCTTTTCTTTGTATCAATTTTCTTTTTTTTTTTACGACGACATTCTCTTACTAGGATGTTCGTCTCATTGTACAAAAATACTTATTCAAGTTAATACAAAAATATCCCCTTTGGAAGTGCAAAACCATCTGTTTTTCTTTATTTCTGTTGTTTTGTTTACAAAAACGTCCAATGATTTATTTTTGAACATATGCAGTTGAACGTGATTACTCTTACAAATAAACAGAAAAAGGAAAGACAATTACTAATGGCTTTAAGTAATAGGATAATATTTATAGGCCATTCCATAAGATGCCCGCAGGTACCTTCTCCAGCAAGAGCGGGAGCAAATACATCCTACTATAGAATCGCTGACGTATCCCCAGTTTGCAGCCTGTTGGTATCAAGCATTCTCATACCCCTTACAGAGAAAAACTTCCAACTACCTCTCTAGAGGTTCTCCAGTAAGTTGCCCAACTTCTCAGGTTTCCCCAGCAGGATTTCACGAAGTCTACAAGCAATGTCCGGCGTTTCCCTTCTACAACAGAGTTTACTTCTCTAATGATTGGAAACTAACTCATCAGTGCTTCAAGAGGGATTTATTTTCCCCGCTTCCAACAACACTACGACACAAACAATCTTTAATTCCATACATTCGCATCCATATGTCATAGCATTGACAACACAAGTACATGCAGTGCAATCTCATCTATTTTGAGAAACAACATCACACCATGCATTGCATACATCATAGCATTGCATACAATTAACTCTTCACCTTTTGCAGGAAAGAGTCAATCGACAGGAAATTATCATCAACAAATTTCCAACATACAAATATTTTCAAACAAGAAGAGACTGGTTGACCATCTACATAGCAAAATATTTCTTTCAAATTTCTCACTGGTTCATATAAATCTCTCAACGGTTTATTCTGATTCGTTTCCAGATTCTTACTGGTTCAGATAAATCTCTCAACGATTTATTCTGATTCGTTTCCAGATTATTACTGGTTTAGATAAATCTCTCAATGGTTTATTCTGATTCGTTTCCAGATTCTCACTGGTTCAGATAAATCTCTCAAGGGTTTATTCTGATTCATTTCCAGATTTCTTACTGGTTCAGATAAATCTCTCAACGGTTTATTCTGATTAGTTTCCAGATTCTTACTAGTTCAGATAAATATATCAATGGTTTATTTTGATTCGTTTCTAGATTCTTACTGGTTCAGATAAATCTCTCAACGGTTTATTCTGATTCGTTTCCAGATTCTTACTAGTTCAAATAAATCTCTCAACGGTTTATTCTAATTCGTTTCCAGATTTCTTACTGGTTCAGATAAATCTCTCAACGGTTTATTCTGATTCATTTCCAAATTCTTACTGGTTCAGATAAATCTCTCAACGGTTTATTCTGATTCGTTTCTAGATTCTTACAAGTTCAGATAAATCTCTCAATGGTTTATTCTGATTCGTTTCCAGATTCTCACTGGTTCAGATGAATCTCTCAACGGTTTATTCTGATTCCTTTCCAGATTCTTACTGGTTCAGATAAATCTCTCAACGATTTATTCTGATTCATTTCCAGATTCTTACTGGTTCAGATAAATCTCTCAACGGTGTATTCTGATTTGTTTCCAAATTTTCACTGGTTCAGATAAATCTCTCAACGAATTATTCTAATTCATTTCCAGATTTTCACTGGTTCAGATAAATCTCTCAACGGTTTATTCTGATCTGTTTCCAGATTCTTATTGGTTCAGATAAATCTCTCAACAGTTTATTCTGATTCGTTTTCTATTAAAATCGAGTTCAGACTTTCTGTCAACAATCATCTTTGGATGGCTTCCATAAGCCCATCTCCGACAATTCTCCATCATTTCTCCAAATGGCATCTTTAAGCCCATTCCCCACACAATCGACCAGCGCATCATCAAGTGCAAATTTCTGGGCACTCTAGTGTTCAATCATCTTCTACTTTCAAATCACGAACGACAAACACGTCGATCTCATTTTTCGAGTTTAAGAAGATTGAACAGGGGCAGCTGTTGTACCCCAAAATTTACCCTCCCATTTTTCACTCAAGATGCTATCCCAGGGTTTCTCAAACATTCAATTTGACTCAAAATTGATCAAGCAAATTCTCTTTCTAGGAAACCAGTCAGCAATTAGAGATCATGACAGCCCCTACCGCTGGACGGCGTTCAGTTCTGTCCTGATTCCTTTGATGGTACACATTACTAACCTCTTTGTTCCCAGCAAATGGCTTCCTTACTGCACTGGAGGATGCATCCTTTTGGATATTACCACTCCTAATTCCATCTTCCACCCTTTCTCCTATCAAAATCAATTCGGTAAAGCCAGCTGAGGAGCTTCCAATCATGTGATTAAAAAATGGACCATACAGGGTACCGAGAAACATATCCACTAGCTCCCTATCAGACAGGGGAGGCTGGACTCTTCTTGCTAAGTCCCTCCACTTCTGAGCATAGTACTTAAAGCCCTCGCTCGAACCCATAGACATACTTTGAAGTTGAGTATGGGTGGGAGCAAGGTCTGTGTTATACTGATACTGCTTGTAGAAAGTAGCAACCAAGTCTTCCCAATTATGAATGTTGGCCCTTTCCAGCTGGTAGAACCATTCTAGTTGAGTTCCGGACAGACTATCCTGAAAGAAGTGGACCCATAAGTCTTTGTCAGCGTTGTGAGGATGGATCTTCCTTACATAAGATCGGAGGTGCATCTTGGGACATGAAACCCCATCATATTTGGCGAACATCGGCACCTTGAACTTTTGCAAGATGACAATCCCAGAGACCAAACCCAACTCTTCAAAATCCAGACCTGGTACCTTCCGGACCTCCATTGCATTCAAACGATCCTCCAACTGCTTGTGTTTTTCATCAACAGGAGGATATTATTCCTCATCATAGTCAGATTCATCATCGGATTCTTTTGGACTGGATTCTTCCTCTCTTGTTTCCTCCTCTTGATTGTCTCCTTCCTTTGATGAAGTTACCAGTTCAGAGGCTCGCCGCACTGGTCCTCTGATCTTTCTTCCTAAGTTCACCACACCAGCTATTTTCCTTGGCTTCTTCTTTTCTTTAACAAGCAGGGCTTTCAGTTCTTCTTTCCCCTTGGTCAGAGCCATGATCATTTTTTGAAACTAGGCATTCTAAGTCTGTAGATCCTTCACTGTTTGTTCTAGAGCCATTGCTAAAATAAACAGCGAAGAGGATGAGAAACCTGCTTATGCAATGATATGTATGATATATGTATGCAATGTTTTCAAGGATTTCTAAGACTCAAATTTTCTTAAACAGAAAGAGAACAAACGTTAAGATATTTTATTGATCACAGTAATGCCTCTTGGGCTCACAAAGGGAACAAACAATAATAAAGTTCTTCAATCAAAAGAAGACTCAAGTTTCTCACATTCGCATCCTCTTTGGTGCAATGCAGGAATTTATATTCCTCTCCTCATGAAGTAACCGGACGAGCTATAGAACCTTCTTCTTGCTGGCGTAGAATTGGGTTTCAAAGGTATCCTGTTCTTCTTTGAGTTGGATCCAGGATTTCCGTAGCTGCTCAAAATCAGTTGGCATATCAGGATGAAGAATAACGTAAGGAGTGTCTCCTTCAGCAATTGGCTCCACAATCACATGTAAGATGGTCGGGTAAGGCATCATAAGACATTTAGCACGAGCTCACACCCATTTGAGGTAAGGCTCAAGAGGGATGGAATTCTTGTGCCCCAGTGTCTTGCTATCAACTCTGTTTATCATGACCCAAGCTCGAATGAACCTCTTACGATAACCCTGAACATCACTCTCATAGTCAAATTTGATTCCTTGGACGAGCGTGTCGTGAGGACCATCCCTTCTAGCATAACCAAATTTTCGCAACGCCAAATAAGGATTAAAAGTGATTCCTCCACTAATGCCTAAGAGAGGGATATAGGGAATTCCCCACAGTGATCAATGATGGTAACATTCTCCGAGGACCGCGAACACCAATGAATATCTGAATGTGTAAGGGACATCAGCCTATGAGACCATCTCATACCCGGCTCATTTCTCAGAATAGACCGGGGTAGGTGCGAAATAAACCACCTAGCCAATAGAGGAGTGCAACACAGAATGGTCCCTCTTATCTTTAGAGTGCGAGTATGTAGAGAGTATAAAATATCCCCAAGTAAAGCAGGCACCGGATTATGCAACAGAAAAACCTTAACCGCATTCACATCTATGAGTTGGTACGTGTTAGGTAATATTACCATCCCATAGATGAGAAGGGCCAACACCTCTTCAAAAACTTGTAAATCCAGGCCATCCCAAAAATGGTGAGCTTTCTCAAATAAACAATTTGACTGGAAATCCCTGGAAACTTCTTCTAGTTTCCCAATTTGCCATTACATCAGACCGTTGTAAGGACAAAGCTTGAGAAATCTCTTCAGGCTTCGGGTCTCTTTCCATACCATTGAGTGGTAGATGATTAAGGATAGGTACCCCCAATAATTGAGAAAACTCCTCCATAATAGGCACTAATTGGTAATCAGGAAAAGTGAAGCAGTGGTGCAACGGGTCAAAGAACTGAAAGAGCACCTTTAACATTTCTTCATCAGGGTTTGAAGTGACCAAGTTGAGAAGTTGACCATGTTTTTCATAGAAGGGAGAGCTTTCAGGAATCCTTGATGCTAACTCCTTGATTTGAGGATGCACTTTCACAAGGTTGATTTGGATAGTGTTCCTGCGAGCGGATGTCATGTCCTACAAAACAAGACAAAGATAAGCCCTAGAAAATCCTTGAAATGGTTAGTATTATATGCCATGTTATGATGTCATCATTGTTGCACCCTACTTTTTGCCCCTAAGATCCCTTCATCATACCATGTTGATTCACTCACAACAAGATCACACTAGGATTCTTGGTTCCCCTCCCTACTTTGAGTTTTGCTCCTTTTGAGGGATTACCAAGCACCTTGTCTTATGTTCCTTTTGTGATCATAAATATTGTTCGGTTTTCTTCATTTAACTAATAAAATGCAATGTTGGTTTGTCTTGCTTGTTATCCATGTAGGTGAAGGGCAATGAGATTTAACAAGTTACTCCATGGGTTCATGAGTTTATTTCCATGCCCTAGTCAATATAGCTTAAGAAGTTCAAACCTCATCATTGGATTGGTTTTGGGATCAATGGCATGGCAAGGTTGTTTTAGTTCATCACATTTCAAGGTTATTAGATTTAACTCAAAAGTACAAGGGGTTGATTGGAGAAGCTGTTATGTTTGGACAAGGCCTTGTTCCTATTGGTCACAAAAGTATATTTCTCTCAAAATTCAAGATATGGAAGTGGTTTTGGTGGCTAAGAGTTATCATTATGATCCTCAATAACTTCTATTCACAAAGCAATAATATTGGTACAAGAAGTTTGTTCAAACTTGTCAGAGTTCCTCAAGGCATTTTCGTGATTTAGAAGCTAGGGTTTTGAACTTCAAAGGAGTATATCTTGCTCAGATTTTGGTATTTTTGAGTGATTCCAAAGACATCATTCTCTTCAAAGGGTTATCAACAAATAACTTCAAAAGTTCCAAGGATTTTACATGTGGAAGAGCCTTGATGAAGAAGAAAGATTATAAGTCATCCAGATGAATTCACAATTTTCCATAAGTGACTTCAAATGATCATAACTTGGTCAATTTTTATCACCTTGAGTCCATTCTTTTTCCATAATGATCTTGAAGAGGTGAACTTTATGCCTTCTTTTATGTTCAAAGTGGGAAAATGGATGGAAGTTTCCTTAAAGATGCAAACGATTATAGGTCATTTCATGATTTTTGGCCAACTTCAACAAGTCATAACTTGCTCAATTTTTGGAGATTTGAATGGTTCAAGTTTCAAAATGACATTCAAGAGATCTACTTCATTCCATTTTTTGGTCAAGAGAAAATTCCAAGTGGAAGGCCATGTTTGGATGCAAAAGATTATAGGTCATTTTTGAAGAAGAATTTGAAATTTTTCTAAGTATGGAAAGTCAACCCTTTTTCTTCAACTTTGACTCAATGCAACTTTCATCTCAAGCATCCATTTAACTCCATTATTTTTCCATTTCAAATCTTGTAACCTCATCTTTATAAAGCATCAAGAATCATGCCCTAAGACCCCTTGAGTTTGAAATGCCATGGATTTGAATTTGGTAACTTGAAACTGAATTTTCCACGAAGTCAGAATTTTGAAATCCATAATGTGACTTCTAAATATAAGATTTATGCGTATTTTTTATTTAAACTTGATTAGAAAACTTGCCATAAGTGATTAGCACCCCAAAACGCAAGATTTGGTTGAGTTTTGATGGAAATGAAGTCACACTTCACTCGTGCTCGACCTTCACTCAATTTCCCTCCAAACTTCCTTGTTTCTTCAAATTTTCATTCTCATTCACATCCCTATAAATAAAGGGTCATCCCCCATTCATTTCTTCAAGCTTTGAGAGCCAAAAACACCCTGCCAAAACTTCACACGAACCCATCTTTTTTGAATTCAATTTCTGAGATTTAAGCTCCCTTTTCCAAAATTCTTTGTGCATTCATCATCCTTAAGCATCATATAAACTCTCCAGCACTTAAACCAATCAAAATGAGCCATAATTCAAGCTACAGAAGTCCAATTTCAGAGCTTCTTCCTTGAACTTTGAAAAGGTAGAATTCTCCACCATTTGGATCCAAATCAAGCACTAATCTATTCTACTCCTTCTCCTGATTCCAATGCTGCTTACAATTTTTAAATCCATTGAGAATTGAGAGAGAAATCTCAAATTGAAGGTGCTCTCTATTTTCTGGGTTTTTGATTCATATCTCTCTCCATACCTTATATAAATTTGGCGCGATGGTGGTGTTAGAATCGTCTTGAAGAGACGAGTTCAGTGATACTAGCTTAGGATCCTAATTTTTCCATTTGAAGGATCTCACAAAATCCCCATTATAGGGTGTCTGGAGGTTAAAGACGATGACATGTCTCTTCTCAGCCAATGATAGCGTGCCAAACGTTTTAATTTCATTGGTTGCCCTTTTTCTGATCCTATACGTATCTCACTAAGGTCCATATCAAGCACAATGCGTCTGGTCCACGGGATCAGCTTACTAACACGTTTTGACTATGATCTGATGGTGCACATCTTTTTGGTTTTATTTTAGTTTCTAATTTTATATTTTTATTGATTAAATTTTCAAAAATTCATAACTCTTTTATTTTTTATCCAAAAATTATAAAAAAATTCACAAAAATACTTTGAATTATTTTTGATCTCATGACTACTTTTTAACATTTTTATTTTTATTTTGATATTTGATATTTTTTTTGTATTTTTTAAACTATTTGCTTTCTTTTAATTACTTAAAAAATACTTTCTGACATTTTTTAATTCTGAAAAAATTCATAAATATTATTTTGCATATTTTTGACTTTCTGAAAATTTTATGGAATTTTATATTGAGGTTTACTATTTTTGACCTATTTTTTGTTTGTTTGAGAAATTTTAAATAGTATAAAAATAGTTTATGACTTTTAAAAATTACCAAAAATTTTATAAAAAATATTTGGATCCATTTCTAATTTTTCTATGGCCTTAGTTTTTCTTTCTTGATTAATTTGAACATAGTTGATATTTTTCCCCTCAATTTTAATTTTTAAACATTTTTTAAACCCTTTTAATGTATATATATTAAATATAATATTATTTTGTGATTATTTTCTGGCTGTCTTGAGTTGATTTTTTGATCATGACTTTATTAACATCATTGGATATTGGGTGTTGAGTTCAACTCCACCAAAGTGGATGAATGATTTTAATAATAGCTTGATTAAATTTTTGATTCAAAAGTGGTTTATTCATTTTTCCCATCCCCTCTTCATCTTATCCCTTTCTTATTGCACTAGGTGTTGTTGGATCATGATCTCTATATCATGTATCAAAACAAATGGTGCATAAATTGCTATTGATCGGCTTCAAAATAGGTGCGACTTCTATATAAGTCCACTTACGATTGCTTAACATAGCGCTAAATTTTGTCTGGATTCGAATAAATGATCATTCGTTGCCCAAACTTATAATTGCAAGCCCAAGTATGTTGATTTGATCTCTTTGATCCAATAACCTTAAGATTCATTGTGTGGAGGCTTTGGTTCTACCAATCCTCTAATGGATCTACAACACCTTTGGTCAACGCGGATCACTTAAACATCGTTGATCATTAAATGGTACTTATGAGAATTCCAAATGGATTATATACTTGAAAAAAAGCAAATTCAACTTGTTGTGTGGAGCCTTTGGTTCTACCAATCCTCTAATGAGTTCCAAATGCAAGTTTCAATATGGTCATCCAACTAACGACTAATTATTGACTTATTTTACCTTATGCTTTTATTCTTTTTTATGCTTTATGTACTATTTACTTTTAGCATTTACATTTCATGCCATTTTCATCTTTGCTCATTTGACCATTTATTTTCTTTCCATTTTTACTTTTCTCACTTGAGATTTTCTTTTCCTTTCTTAACATAATTAATAATCAACATAAACCCTAAAAAATATTTAATGGTACTTGGACTATTTGGTTACTATCTCTGGCATTATGGAGCATGAGACTTTTCTTGGACTTAGGATTAAAAATCTTGACCTATCTTGGAGATCTTATATGATTATTTTGTCTGGAGTTCTTGAGGTTTACCTCAAGATATTGGGTTGCTTGTTTGTTTTTGTGTGCAGGTTTTTGTGATTACATCCTCTGTTTGTAATATGGAATTCACCCGTATACAACCGTTACTCTGCCCAATTTTTGTGAAGACTTAATACACTTGAAGTTTGGTTCTCTCAAGAGGTCTAGTATTTTTGCTTGCTTGGTTTCAATCCAAGGAATGGGAATTCTGTCTTGGCTCATAATGTCAAGTTTTGGCATCTTGTTGGTTAGATGGTTCTTATCTCTAGCTTTTACTTTGTGCTTTAGGATAGTCTCTTCTTCTCCTCCCATCTTCTTTAATTTCAAAATCTTCTTCCTCCTTTTGAAAACTCTTCTTGTTTTGAAACTTGAACTATTTTCATAATAAACTTGGACTTAGGTCCATGTATTTTCAAAACATTTTAATAATAAACCCCCAATCAACTTAATGATACCTTGACATTTTTTTTGTGAGAAGACTAAAAGTCAATCAATCTCATTTCAAACCATTTTTCCACTTTGGTTTTTTATCTTTAAAACTTTTCTTAAAGGATTAAACTCTTGTCAATCCTTTTAGTGATGCAAACAATTATACTTCTACAATATATAGTGAAGAGAGATATTTTCCACTTGGGTGTTGAGTGAGGCATTGTTGATTTTGAAATCCAAGCCATATCCTCCACTTTGAGATGATGCAAATTCTCCTTTCTCATGATTGTGGGTAGTAGGTGTGTTTTCCACACAGACAATGACGATGATGTTTTATCTTATAAAATTAACCAACACATTTGTGTTTTAAATTTTTGAAAGAGGAACTACGTGTATCTTGATCCCCTATTGCACGAAAATATGGTACGTTGGCACTAAAGGTTCGCAACTGCGGCGGGTGCAAAAATTATAAAAATAAATATATCATTTCTCACCCCCACCATCCATTTTTTTATATATACAACATTTTTTATAGCCAAAATATACAGATTTTACAAAGAGGTTTCCGCGGAGTACCGTAGATGTTTAGGGTGATAATACCTTCCCTTTGCATAACCAACCCCCTTACCTTGAATCTTTCCCCCTCTTTTTGGGTTATTCTCTCTTTTCCCATTCCTTTGGAAACAATAAAGCACGGTGACAATTTTTATTTTGATTTGTATAAAGTCTAGTCAATCCAATGGCTTAGTCTTGAACATTTCTACCGCTACAATCATTATGCCAAGAAATCACATATATAGCAAGCACAAGCAAATCACACAAGAGACCTTAGGTTTAAGGCTTGCATGGGTTTGAAGGTCATACCCTCTTGAAGTTGGATTGGTTCAACCTGTCCTATAAATAGTAACCAGATTCTAAGGGATCTCAATATCACTGACCTTTCCTACAAGCTTCGTTTGATAGGCGACTGACTCGCAACTAAACAAAACTCAAGAGTCAAGTCTCAATGAGTGTAGCACCGAGTATCTGCCAACTTTGTGAATACACCAACGACAGCCATCTCGCTACGTCCTAATGGCCAAGTTGTTCATTTAAAGGTTCTAAGGTCAGTTGACGCTTCATGACACCATACAGAGGCCCCATATTCTCCTTGATTAACTCAAGGGATACCGGTACCAACCAAAGTATCGCATCAACGTAGACATCCCTTCAACTGTGTCGGTATACCTCATACAGTTTCCACGATCTATTCTTACTTACCTAAAAGGTATCCCCAGATCTGGGTGTAGGATCTATAGTACCCAAACAAAACCCATAAAAGTAAAGCAAAAAAACAGTAAAAAAATGATCTAGACCCTAAGGTAAACCCCACTTTATAATATTCCCCATCAGAGTCGCCAGTTTTGTGATACGGTGGCAGAACCGACTGTTTAATACTGGTTTTTTTTATTTTTGTTCGCAAGTGTCGCGGTAAGCAAGATTCGCCACCTACTTTTGTTTTATCCAACAAAGGAAAGGGAGAAAAGAATAGAAAAAGACCTTTTTCGAGTTTTTTGAGTAAGGGGGGTAGATTATGGAAAGGGAAGGTGTTAGCACCCTTTCCATCTGTGGTTTTCCACGGGCTTTTAGGTACTTGCTCCTTTTTTGAAAACTGTTTGTGTTTGTGTGTTTTTCAAGATTTTGTTTGCTTTATGGTAACTCCTGTATCAGTCCTAAAGAGTGTGATAAAGCATTTTTGAAAATCGTTTTCTTGAAAAGTGTATAAGTGTGAAAATTTTCAGGTTTGAGCAAGTACCTAAAAGTTATCTACCTACTCGAAAAAGGATTCTCTTTTCCTCCTACCCTTTAGATAGTGCTATCCTACTATTAGTGAGTAGGTAGCCATATCGGCGGATGTTGAGGGACTATCAAAAGGGACTTTATGGCCATCGAAGGTAACATGTAAGAATATCTTAGCATTCGAAGGGACTGTCATCTTATATGCAACATCGAGGGACAAGAGCATTTCTCATAGGCAACTCGAGGGATGTTAGGGACCATGATCTTTTTGATGAATTTAGAATTAAGGGTCTTTACTAAGATATCCCTACGTTCGAGGGACATGACCATTTCCGAGGCAACCAAGTGAGGAATACCCTAAGGATGCAAGTGTGAGAAGTGTTTTTTTTTAAGTTATATTATCTTGAGGTTAGTGATCTAACGAGTAATTGACTTTATCTTGTCATGCACGCCTAAGTTACTAACAATTATATATACAAAAAAATAAAATGCTGAAAGTATAAATCTAGACTATTATATGGCTTCGGGGAGGGGGACATTTACATTTCAAACCAAATGGGGAAAAGAAAATAAAGTAATAAAGTAAATTCCTATTAACTATTACATCTCGTATAACAATTATATGAATATAAAATGCAAAAGGAAATAAACGCAAGACAAATGAAAACACGTTCTAAAACCTAGAGGAAAAATCTTTTTGGTTGTTTTTGTTTTAAAAAAAAGAAAATAATTAAACTAAACATCCTAAAGTCTATTTAGAAAAATGAAAATTAATAAAGAAACATAGTCTAAGCTTTTTTTGTTTAGTTTTTATTATGAAAAAGAAATGATTAAACCTAAATTAAATCCTAAGTTCTAATTCAATTTTAATTAAAGAGAAAAAATGATTAAAATAGTTATTAATTAATTCAAGAAATTAATTATTTAATAAAAAATCTAATACTATTTTTTTGTGATTTTTTTTAATTATTTTCTAAATTAAATAAAGAAAAAAAAAGAAATAAAAACAAAATAAAAAAAAAAGAAATACAAAAATACAAAAAAAACAAAATGGGCCTGGTCATCAAAATCAAAAATAGGGGGTGTTGTTGTCAAAAACGCTTGGCCCAAATCAGAATTTTGTATTGGGATCCAGTGAGGAATGCTTGTGATAGCTCATGGTGCACCTGCATGTGGGAACCATTTGATTTAGATCAAACAAGACCCAATGATGTTGATCTGGAGGTGCATGTTGGACTAACGTATCTAACATGTACTGAATCTGCAGTTGACAATGTTGGAAAAATAAAATGTTGGACCTGGGACTCGAACGCATGTCCTCTCCCTCATATCCACGCTTCTTTGCCAGCTGAGCCATCCATTCATTCATTATATAAAATGAAACAAGAATATTATATATAACAAAATGTCAATATCTGAAAAATAAAAAAAAAGACGCACGCTTATTTGAATGGGCCAATAGGATAATGCCACGCTTCGTCTTCTTCACCCTCCGTCGTCTTAGGTACTGCAACCTATAGTGACAGTTTTTGTTTGTCACTATAGCACCTGCGCTCAGCAAAATTCATGATACACAACATAAATTGAATGTGAGGCCATAGATCAATTGGCCTCATCCTTCTGAGAATGATGGTGCCCTTGGTTTGGGCTAATTTTGGCCAATACAAAAAAAAAACCCAATTTGGAGGTTCAAAACCTAACCATGGCAACCTGTTATACATGCACTCAAACTTCAATCCAACTATGCAAAAAGCTTGCAAACACTCCAATAATCAGTAACGTATGATCAAAATGCATTTATGTTACATGAATCAAGCAAAATGAAATTGGAAGAAAATACAAATCGTGCGAATTGGCTGATGCGTTTGGTAATGTTTCAAAGCTTAGTAATGGTTGCAAATGCTTCAGGGGACCTCCAGGAGTGTGTTTTGATCTTTGTTTGGGACTAAAACAGGATGGAGATTGAAATTCGAAGTTGATAAATTTGGTGTTTTTTTGCAAAACTTCCAGAGGTTCCCCAGGCTTTGTGTGTGTACTCTGATGCTTGCTGGGTGTTTGTTTATATAAACAGGGATGGGGAGACACGAACAAACAAGTTTGTAACAGCCATTGACAAACATTTGAATACCATTAATACCAATATGTAACCTTGGCCAAAATTGTGGGATCTTGTCCATTTTTCAAACTTGCATGAATGTGGACAATTTGGCCTTGCTGTACACGAAAATTGGGGCCCCTCCATGCATTAAAACAAGCCTTAACCATATAATTTGTAATAATCTTGATTTATTTGATTTTTTAATTAAATGAAATTAATATAAAATGAAAATAAAGTCAATACTATGCAAAAATGGTTTTAGGAGTCCTATATACTCTTAGTAAGATGTTTGAAGTCCAAGAAAATGAGTCATTGCCTTAAAAACTCAAATTTGCTCAATTCATATTTCTTGAAATTTCCCAAAATTTCCCAACTTGGGAAAGACATAACTTGCTCAATTTTTATCTCATGATGATGATGTTGGAATTTTTGGAAAGCCCGAGATTTGTACTAAAATCCCTCTTTTGATCAATTTTGCATTTGAAGATGTTGGACTTGTTGGCTTTTATTGACTTTCTAAAAATGACCTGTAATGTATGAACTTGTATCTTTCAAATGGTGCATTTATTGATCTTTAGGGATGAAGAGAAGTTGTAGGGAGTTAGATTCTCTTCAAAATGAGCTTTGGTTGGAAAATTTATGATAAAGTATGAGAAAGGTATGCTTGGTCAAAGTTTGGTTGACTTTTCCTAAAGAAACCCTAATTTGCCATTTTTGACTTTTGATGGTTTAGGAGCATTTCTTGAGGAATCATGATCAAACCTTGATCAAATGATGGATATCACTTAAAAATGTTGATGTTGACTAAAGACATTGAAGTTTGACTGTACATGGGCCACAATTGACTTTTGACCTATCATAGTTGATTTTCCAATACTTGAGCAATTGACTGAGAAAACTTATTGTGCAAGGCATGAAATTTGGCATTGATTATCTTGAGGACATATTAGGACAATGGAGAACATTTTGGATCCTTGGAGCTCAACCATATTGAGTAAAATTTAATCCCTAGTTGGGGGTTCATTGTCTTAGGAGGAGAATTGTCTGGTCAATTCTTGGTCAACCTTGAGCAATTGAGAACCTCTAGGAGTATGTCTTGTGTGAAAATGGGAGGGAAAATTTTGGGGTACAACACATTTTCTCCCTCCTACTGCAGCTTTGTGTTTTCCATAACCCATGAGCTCTTTGAAAAAATCAACAACATATTCATAATCCTTTCATTTTTGTGATCAATTTTCGTTTTTGGATTGTGTGATTTGGTGGAGAATTGAGGGAGATATGTGAGTTTGAAAACTGTTTGCTGAAATGTTCAAATAAAAACTGTGTTCATGCATCAATATTCGCGTGCATTTTTCTCAATCATCAAAGCATCATTTCATAAAAAAAAATTATTCTATCATGTTCTACTAATTTCCATCTTGAACTTTGGTGTTTGAATTTTTTAATTTCATCAATAAACGCATGAGATATTGTGATATGAAGATAGTGTTTCAAAACTGGAAAATTAGAATAACATGGCTATTTGGTAGGGATGATTACATGGCTGATTTTCATCGAATATGGTCTTGATGCATTTTACAGCGCATTTGGTTAATAACAGGTGTAATAGCCTTTGCATTTTAATTTTTTTTTTGTTTCTTCTCATATTTTCATTTAATATTTTCTTCACTTCAAAAATTATCATAAAAATACTTTAGACTCCTTTTTCAATATATTTTCATATTTTGATTTTTATTTAATTTTATTTATCATTTTTCTTGATTAAATAAAATCATGTAGATAATTAGGGTTTTTAATATTCTTTTAAATCTTGAATTTTATTTTCCTATTTCTATTAAATCAAAAAATCCATAAAAAAATAATTTTGGCCTCCTCCCTGAGTATTTTACTTGAAAACATTTTTTTCTCCTATTTTATAAAACTTTTGGATTACAAATTAAATCATTTGTTGGACATATCATACTTTCTTTATTTTCTTGGGTGAATTGTGTAAATGATTTTCATTTAATTTTTTCTTTTGGGATAAAATTCAAAAAATATACTTTCTGATCCTTAAATTTTTCTGGACATTTAGGTTATCTTACATCAAATTTATTTGAACTTTAGATCAAATTGATTAATTTTGAAATTAATTTCCCTTTTTAGGGCTTTTGCTTGATCATTCACACTAATTAATTAAAAGTTCTAACTTCCACTGCCTATAAAATTAGATATAAAGTTGTTTAGAATGATTGAACTAGTTTAGGTCATAAAAATCATTTTTCTGGAATTTTACAATGTGATTTCTTATTTTTCACAAATTATTTCCTAAAACCATCTAGTTTAAGCCTTTTGCTTGCTAGTTTAAAAGTTTGCATTTCTAAAGCAAATTTCCACTTCAATCCAGGAACTCTAAATTTTATTTCTGACTTTTGTAGAACTTTAGGAAGTTAGGGTTTTAATTTCATAATTTTACAAGTTATTTTCATATTTTAAAACTAATTTTTGACTTAGGTGTGAATTTAGGGATTTACCCTTGATCAATGCTTGTAATTGAAAACTCTTGTACATGATTCTTGTTTAATTCTTGAAATAGCATGTGATACTGACTTGAGGCTTATTTTAGGACAAATTCTTCAACCTCATTGGGTCTTGGGTGTTGATAGGTTGATAAACCAAATCCACTAAAATGGACGAATGATGTTGATGATATTTGAAACTCTAATTGTATCCTTTCCCTCTTCATCTTATCCCCCTTTCTTATTGTACTACATGTTAAGGGATAATGATCTATATATCATTTATCCAAACATGAAGTACATAGATTGCTATTGACCGGACTCTAAATAGGTGCGACTTCTACATAAGTCCACTAACGATTGCTTAACATAGCGCTAAATTTTGTCTCGATTTGAGAAAATGATCATTCGTGGCCCAAACCTATATTTGCAAGCCCAAGTATGTTAATTTGAACCCTTTGATCCAATAACCTTGAGATTCATTGTTAGGAGGCTTTGGTTCTACCAATCCTCCAATGGATCTTTATCAATTTTTGTCAACGCGGATCACTTAAACATCATTGATCATTAAATGATGCCTTCAGGATTCTTAAATGGATGATATACTTGACAAAAAGCAAATTCAACTTGTTATTGAGAGGCTTTGGTTCTACCAATGCTCTAATGAGTTACAAATGGAAGTTTCAAGATGTTCATCCAACTAACCATCAATTCTTAACAATTGACTTTACTTTATATTTTTATTTTTATGCTTTCACTTTATGCACCACTTACTTTAGCATTTACATTTCATGCTATTTTCATCTTTGCTCATTTGAGCATTTACTTTTATGCCATTTTTATTTTTCTCACTTGAGCTTTTCTTTTACTTTTGAAGATACTTAATAATCAACTTAAACCATAAAAAACATTAATGATACTTGGACTACTTGGTTACTATCCTTGGCATTATGGAGTATTGGACTTCTTGGACTTAGGAATAGAAACCTTGACTTATGTTGGAGACCTTGTGACCTTAATTGATATTTTGTCTGGAGTTATTGAGGTTTACCTAAAGACATTGGGTTGTTTGTTTATTTTGTGTGCAGGTTATTGTGATTACATGCTTTGTATGTAATCTGGAATTCATCTGTATACAGCTGTTACTCTGCTCAATTTTTGTGAAGACTTAATACATTTGGAGTTTGGTCTTCTCAAGAAGTTTAGTATCCTTGCTTGTTTTCAATCCAAAGAATGGATATTCTATCTTCACTCATAATGTCAAGTGTTGGCTTCTTGTTGGTTAGATGGTTCTTTTCACTAGCTTTTACCTCATGCTTTAGGATAGTCCCTTTATCTCCTCTCATCTTCTTTAATTTCAAAAATCTTCTCCCTCCTTTTGAAAACTCTTCTTGTTTCTAAACTTGAACCACTTTCATAATAAACTTGGACTTAAGTCCATGCATTTTCAAAACATTTTCATAAATAAACTTCATTCAACTTAATCATACCTTGATATTTTTTTGCGAGAAGACTAAAAGTCAATCAATCTCATTCAAACCATTTTGCCACTTTGGCATTTTACCTTTAAAACTTTTCTCAAAAAGATTATACTCTTATCAATCCTTGTAGTGATGCAAAAAGTTATACTTCTACAACATGTAGTAAAGTGAGATATTTTCCACTTGGGTGTTGAGTGAGGCATTGTTCATTTTAAAATCCAAATCATATCCTCCACTTTGAGATGATGTAAATTCTCATTTCTCATGATTGTGGGTAGTAAGTATGTTTTCCACAAAGACAATGACGATGATGTCTTATCTCATAAAATTAACCAACATACTTGTGTTTTAAAATTTTAAAAGAGGAACTACATGTACCCTGATCCCCTATTGCACGGAAGGTGGTACATAGGCACTAAAGGTTCACAACCGCGGCGGGTGAAAAAATCATAAAGAAAATATTTCTTTTCTCACCTCCACCAAATATTTTTATTCAACCTTTTATAGCTAAAATATACAGATTTTAGAAAGCGGTTCTTGCTGAGTACCGTAGATATTTAGGATGTTAATACATTCCCTTTGCATAACCTACCCCCTTACCTTGAATCTTTCCCCTCTCTTTTGGGTTATTCGCTCTTTTCCCATTCTTTTTAAAACAATAAAGCACGGTGGCGATTTTTATTTTAATCTGTATAAGTCTAGTCAATCCAATGGCTTAGTCTTAAACATTTCTACCGCTACACCTCCAAAAGCCATATTCTGCCTCATAATGCCTCTAACACTAATTCAGTTGGGCCGCAAAACCCACAATGGGCCTCCTCTTTTGTCACCCAAAAGCCAAATTATTTAGCAACCTTGAGGACAAGGTTTGTCTTGGGCTGGATAGTATTGATAATATGCCCAAGAGAATCGCAACAAGGCCCAACTGGTTTAAGGATTATGTGCCCAAATAAATATAGTCAATTATTTTGTGTTATGTTTTATTATTGGGCTAGGCCCATTTCATGTCCTAGGATTTTATTGATGTCTTGTATTTAAACAGCTTTATGCTCTTATTCTAAGGCAGAAAATAATTACTCAGTTTCTTTCATTGCATTTTTATTTCATCTTCTTGTTTTATGTTTATCTAATGGATTAAACCTAGATCTGGAAAATAGTTGCTCTAACCAATTTATCACAGACAAGGGCCAATAATTTCTCAACTTATAGATGACCTCCTGCTATTTGGAAAAGCTTCAGAAAACTATATGATTCATGTTCTGAATATAATCCAAATCTTTTGTAATATGTCAGACCAAGAGTTTGCAAGGAAAAGACAAGCATGCTATTTTCTAAGAAAACTAATATTCAGACAAGAAGGAAGCTAATCAATTTATCAGCCTTCAAAGAATTCAAAGAAACAGGGAAATACTTGGGAATCCCTTTGACAAGAAGAAGTCCAAAGGTGAGGGGATTACCAATACTTAATTAGAAAGCCAACCAACTCTCACTTGCTGGAAGAGTCACTCTTGCAAAATTAGTTATTGAAGCAGTTCTCACTTATCCAATGATGAATGGAGTTGTTCTAAAAAATTCCTGGAAAGAAATTCAAAGAATTCAAATGAACTTTATATGGGGTGACATTGTTGAGAATAATTAAATGCATACAGTCAAGTGGAAAGTCATATTCAAACCAAAGAAAATAGGAGGTATAGGCGTGAGAAATCTCAAGGACATGCATAAAGCTTATTTGCTCAAGCTTGCATGGAAAGTTAAGAACAATGAAAAGTTTTTTATGGTGTCAAGTAATGAAGGGAAAGTATGCTAGAAGTAATAGTCACAATTTTATGGAAACAAAATCAAATGATTCAAGATTTTGGAAGAGTATTGTGAGTGTATGGCCTACCCTTCAAGACAACATTATGTAGGCAGTTGGAAATAGAAAAAGCATAGAATCTCAGCACATAATTTGGTAATGGAGAAATAAAAAATAAAATGTTGATGACTATGTTCTGCCAATTAATCTCAGAACATACATAAACAGAAAGGCTCACACTTATTAAGAAAGCATGATGTTATATGACATGACTATGAAGAGGCACAACTAAGCGCAACATATTATATGGATTCCTCTAGGTCACCGTTGGTTTAGGTTGAACATATATGGTGCATTGAAGAAGCTTGGATTGCCAGGATGTGGAGCTCCTTCGAGACAACAATGGAGGCTGGATAGGATGATTTACGAAACAAGATAAGTGGACAACAAATATTCAGGAAGGTATTTCACATGTCAAAGGGACAACAAATATTCAACAAATATTGGATCCTACTACATATTCATATTCAACAATTATTGGATTCTTTGCTAACTCAATATGAATATGAATACGAACCAAGATGCTGCTACATATTCATATTCACATGTCAAAGGGTTACTATCAGTTGATTTTTAGAGAGCTAAGTAAATGCGGTATTTCCTATGAAGAACACATATCCAGAAGTGCTTTTTCGATCGTCATTATCTCTACACCAATCACTATCAGAGTAACCAACCAATTTATAGTTTTCTATTCTCGAATAAAACATTCCAAGTGACATTGTTCCTTGGATGTACCTTAGGATTCATTTCAATGCGTTCCAATGTGAATATATTGGCTCCTCTATGAATTGACTTACAATGCCGACACTTAATGAAATTTCCGGCCTTGTACATGTGAGATAGCGAAGACTACCTACCAAGCTTTGATATTTTCCTACTTCTCCATGTTATCCTCCATCAAATTTCGACTATTTTGCACCAGGTTCCATTGGCGTCAAAGTTGGATTATAGCTATTTTTTCAAGATTTATTTTGCATATTTTTCTTGTGAAATAAAGATTCCTTTTTCTTCTTGTCGAACCTCCAGACCAAGAAAGAATCTCATCATACCTAAGTCTGTCATTTTGAACTCACGTGTCATTGTTGTTGTACCCCAAAGTTTGCCCTCTCTTTTCTCAAGATATTTCTCACAAGATCTCCAATGGCATAAGTTTGCACAAGCGTTGACTATGTCAAACCAACTCTTAAACATTAATTCCTCAAATTAGGGTTTTGATTTTCACAAGGACAATTGGACTTCTAATGCATCAAATGACCTTCATGGAACATTATAGATCTCCAAGAATACTCATGTCAAGTTTCAAGTCTTGAATCACAATTTTGCTAAGTCAATTGATCAGATGACTGAAAATCAACTGTATTGGGTACAAAGTCAATTGTGGTCAAACTATAGTCAAACTTCATGATTTTTGATCAATATTAACATTTTGAATTCATATTCACCAATTGATTAAATTTGGATCATAATTCCTCAAGAAAAATGCCCAAATCATCAAAGGGGTAAAATGGTCAAAAATTAGGGTTTTGACTATAATTGACTGATCAGTGACTTTTGACCAAAGACATGATATCATGGTTTGAATCACAATCTCAAGGATTCCAACACAACATGTTGACCTAATTTCATGACTCAAATCATCTTTCAAGATCAAACAATGGATAGTTGAAATTTGGTCAACTGATGAAAAGTCAATTGATACACCAAAAGTCAAACTTTGATTTTGGGTCAAAATTGAGTCTCAAACTTTGAAAAGTCAAATTGAAAAGTCAAACTTTTCAAGACTTAGAAAATTTTCTAAGCATTTTAAACATGATAATTTCACTACTTCATGACATTTTTTCACCAAGATGCAAGATGATTCAAAGAAAACTTTCAATTTCAAAGTTATATATCTTGATGAGATCTAAAACTTTTCTTTGATGATCAAGTCCTAGAAATGCTTGTATTTTGAGTTATAAATTCATAAAGTCATGGCATTTTTCATAAAACACTTGGTTAAATTTTGACCTAGTTTAGGCATATTTTTTGTCCCAACTTCTTGGCCATTTTTCACATAGCTCCAATTTGATTTATAAAAAATGTAAAACATGAAAGTTTTAGAGGATTTTTCAAGCATTCCAAAATGTCCAAGAACTTGAAGAGATCATACTTGAGCTAAGAGAATCGAAGGCAAGAAGTTAGGCATCCATTCTTGATTTTCAAGTCATTTTAATGAAGAACACATAACCAAATTCCAAGCCATGTTGTACAATATCACTTTTTAGGCCTTCTAACTGATATATCTATCTCTAATCAGAAGATTACACAAGCTTTTGAGCTATGAACCACTTGACTTAAGCATTGTCCAATACATCTTGCCATTTAAGGAAGAAAGTTCACACTTCCATTTTGGAAAAGTGACTTTAATCACAAATTCAACTTGTATGGAGTCTCTAACTTGTTCCCTCTACATACACTCAACACACAAAGTCATAAGCAACATGTTTAAAGCTCTTAGCCATCCTATAAGCCTTGTACTATGCATTGGAACAATGTTTGTCAAGGTTACTTCAAAAACAAGTCAAAATCCATAAACATGTGGTCTTGTGATTCTGACCATCTTAATCTTTCCAACCTTCTCCTATAAATTGAGACACTATTTTTCAACTAAGGACACAAAATCAGAAGCCTGAAAACTGCCTCAAACACTCACAAACCAGAAATTTCTAAAAAAACACCATTTGCATACAGTTCTGACCTTGAACTTGTATCTTCCATTTCCATCATGTGTTTTCCCTCAAAATAATTTTCAAAGCTTCCATACATCAAATATAGTCCACCTGTACCCTTGTTCCACAACTGTAACTCCATATTCATCACCTTCAAACTCAAAAACAGCCACCTGCAACTTGACTTCTCCAAGACAATACAAGAACTCTCAATCAAAACTAAGCATTGCATTAGCTTCACGGGGGTTTATTGAAGCTGTTGTACCCCAAAATTTGTCCTCTCACTTATCAATAATTTTTCTCACAAGATCTCATTGGGCTCAAGACTGCATCAGGGTTTGATCAGCTCAAGACACCTTCTTATGCACTAATGACCAAAATTAGGGTTTGAGTTTGCACAAGGATTTTTGAACTATCAATGCCCCATATGACTTTCATGGATCATTATGGACCCCCAAGATTACTCATGTCAAGTTTCAAGCCTTGGATCACACTTTTGATCAGTCAATTGAACAGTTGACCTGAAAATCAGTTGTATTGGTGAAAAAGTCAACCATGGCCAATTTACAATCAAACTTCATAATTTTTTATCCATATAAACATTTTAGACTTATATGTATTATTTGACCAAGTTTGGACCATAATTCCTCAAAAAATTTGATCAAATCTCCAAAAGGGCAAAATGGTCAAAATTAGGGTTTTGATTGGGAAAGGGCAATTTATGATTTTTGACCTAGAAAATGGTCAATTGGTTTAAGGCATGATCTCAAGAGTCCAATTTCATAATTTTGACCTAATGACTTGATTCAAAACATTGCAAATCCTTTGGATTGACAGATGAATTTTGCAATCAACTGATCAAAAGTCAACTGTATACTGAAAAGTCAAACTTTGACTTTTTGCTCAAATTCAAGTTCCAAAGATCACAATTCATAAAAACATGTCAACATATGAAGCTTATTCATCAAGAAATCAAGGAATCAAGATTTCATTTTGAAAAGTCAAAATTTCTTAACTTAGAAATTTTTCTAAGTGTTGAAAATATCTTATTTTTTCATAATTTTAAGCCAAATTTTCACCATGATGCAAGATGATTCAAGAGAAAATTCCAACATGTAAGTTGTAGATCTCCATGAAATATACAACTTTTCTTCACACAAATTATTCCAAAAGTGCTTGTATCTCAAGTTATAATTTTGTGAATACATGCTCATGAACTAAAAAAGGCCTAGTGAAATTTTGCCTTAGTTAGGCAGATTTTTTACCTAACTTCATGGAAATTTTTCACATAGTTCCAAGGGGAATATTAAAAATAAATTCAAAGATGGGTTTTACAGCATATTGCAAGCTTTCCAAAATGTCTAATAACTCCTTGAGATCATTCTTGAACAAGGAGAATCAAAGGCAAGAAGTTAGGGTTTTCAAACTTGAATTACAAGCCATTTTTTGAAAAAAACACTTGATCCAATCTTCAAGCATGTTGTACAAATCTTTCTTTGCAGGATTCAAACTTGCTAATCACTCAATAATTTAATGTTTAC
Organism: Vicia faba; assembly: GCA_948472305.1. Taxonomy (NCBI): domain Eukaryota; kingdom Viridiplantae; phylum Streptophyta; class Magnoliopsida; order Fabales; family Fabaceae; genus Vicia; species Vicia faba. The sequence continues at coordinate 1,209,387,867 of OX451740.1, read as the reverse complement.
ACAACCGATAGAGCCATTGTCCAAGCATTTGAGTCATTATCCAAGTTGCATTTCCATTTTGGGAAGAAAGTCATCACTTCCATTTTGGAAAAGTGACTTTAATCACAATATCAACTCTTCTCGAGCCCATACATTGTTGTTTCCGACTCAAAAGCATTTAAAAGCAAGAAGAAACATATCTACAGCCTGTTAACCACCCTGCAAATCCTTGTACTTCACATTGAAACCATGTTTGTCAATTTTGCTTCAAAAACAAGTAACCAAGCCATAACATGTGTGTTGTACCCTAAACTTTTCCCTCCCTTTTTCACAAGAAATCACAACTTCGGGGTTTTTCCTGATTTTTCAAATTAGCTCAAGAATCGATCAAACAAACTTTTCTTATCAGTCTATCCAAAATTAGGGGTTCTATTGATTTTGTTGAGATTGGCTCAGGAATTGATCAAGCAGACGTTTCTTTGACAATAATCCAGTAATTAGGGTTTGCACACGCATTTCTCAGAAGAAATTAAATCCATAGTATTTAAATTGACTGTTACATTATTTTTACGCTTGTTCAAGATTGCTGTTTGTTTCTCGAAACCTAAACATCTGGGATAGGAGCTGAGGCTTTTGATTGAAAACTTTGAAGCATTGGTTTGATCAATGAAGTGAAAGGTGTGTGGAATGCTGATTTGTTTAACTGTACAAAGCATATGATTAATTGTAATGTAGGGCGTATTGTGGTTAATGCAAGGTTACGAGACTGCAAAGTTTGTTGATTATTTATTTTATCTGAGTTAAAATTATTGGGATGCATTTCCAGTTATTTTAATTCAAGAGATTTAAATAATTAAATAGACAGTGCAGAAGAAATAAGGAAATATCTAACAAAGACTTTTTATTTATTTTAAATGTTGTTACAAATGTTATTCGAATACTGTAAATTTATTTACAGTGTTTACAATAATATTTATTACAATAAATGAAAAGAAAATAAATCTAAAGTCTAAGTTCACTTGAAGTCTTCTATCTTCTACTGCTATCCAACTGGTATTTACCTACAAAGACATAAAAAAGAAATCAAGTGCCAAGGGTCATTTTTCATCAAGACATGCCAAATTATGAAAATTGTTCATCAAGAAACCCAAAAATGCAAATTAGGGTTTAAAATGGAAAAATTTCATAACTTAGAATTTTTCTAAGTTATGATATTTTCTTATTTTTTCCTAACTTTGTCCCATTTTTTCACCAAGATGCAATTGGATTCAAATAAAACTTACAACATGAAAGTTTTAGTCCATCACAAAGTCTACAACTTTGATTCACAAAGTTTTCCCAAAAGAAGCTTCTAGCTCAAGTTATGATTTTTTTAACAAGGGTACCTAAAACTTTTAACTTAGAGAAAATTTGCCCTAATCTAGGCAGGATTTTGACCCATCTTCTTGGCCACTTTTCACATAGTTCCACTTGGAATTTCAAATTGCATTGCAAAGATGGATTATAGTACATATTCCAAGCTTTCCAAATTGTCCAAGAAATCCTCAAACACCCTTGTGGTTAGAGAGAATCGAATGCTTGAAGTTGGCAAAAACTCACTTTTGTCCATGGCCAATACATGTTCATAACAACTTGCAATTCTGATCTAGCTAGCTTGGTTTGACATTACAGGCCTCAAAACCAATTTGCACTCCATAATTTAATTCCAATCCATCAGTCTATGCCTTTGTTTTGTTCATTTGGACATTATACACAAGATTAAGCCTTAAATAGAAAAAGGCAAATTTCCATTGTTGTTTAAGTATGCTTTATGTGAAACCAACAATCCTTGAGCATTGGTCCAAGATCTCTTGCAGCAAAACAAATCCACAAATCAGAGGGGCCAAGAGCAATGTATGCAAGCATGTTTGACAGCCTATACAAGCCTGTAACTTCACTTCCACATTTGAACTTCAAGTAGAGAAAACTTGCAAAACATAAGCAACCTCTCATATCTGTTAACACAAGCTTAGACAAACATTGTAGACAAGTTCCATACCTCCCAACAAGCCTAAAACACGGCCCTTTCATCACTCAAACCTTCTCATACTCAGAACCACTGTTTTTCTGCAAAACAGGGCAGGTTCTGCATTTTGTAAGCCACAACAAAATTCCATCGTGCGTTTTGTCCCAAGATAGTTCCAACACCTTCCAATCAACTCACCTGAACTATCCCAGGCCCCCATTACAAGCTGTAACACCTCTAACACACTTTTCCATTTTCATTTCAAAGCTCTGCAGGTTGAGTTCTACAGCACGATTCAAGTTGTTTCAAAGCAAGCCAAGCATTGGAGAAGCTTCCTTGGACCTCAGGCAAGCTCAAGAGAAGCTCAAACATCATTGAAGGTTGTTGCATTGTCCAGCTCGAAGTCAACTGAAACAGGTATTTCATGGACTTCTATCTCCCTATTTAGGAATGGTTAGGCTTAGGTTTGTGAATGAAATATGTTATACTCATAGCCCTGAAGCCATACATATGCTTAGTTTTCATTTACATTAATCGTGCTGAGAGAATTTCACTCATGAACTTTCTGAAAAAAACTAGGTTAGAAATTAGGGCCAGAGAAATTCTCTCTGGTCTTTGAGAGTTAATCCAAGTTTTTATATTGTTAGATTCGTTATTTGATGCTCTACAAGTTTTATGTTTTGAGTTTTGTCAAAAGATCAAAGAATCAGGAGATACATGTTGGGGTGGCTAGCGCGCATTTTTGTTTAAGTTCTATTGGACAGAGGAAGACGATGAAGTAGCTGGGTTGGGCCTGGCTACTTCCTACTTTTGGCACCCCTCACTTTCAGTTTCACACCCCCTGACCCATTTTCTTGTATTTTGATATTTTTGCATTTTTATTTTCTTTTCTGACTTTGATATTTTATTTTCAAACATAAAAAATGACCCAAAAATATTTTTATATTTTTTGGCATTTATTTGGTATTTATTTTATTTATTCCCACCATAAAATTTTTTTAAGTACTTTATGTTATTTTGTTTAAACCTAAAAATAATGTAAAAAATATGTTTATTTTCATTTTTTATTTTTATTTTCTTGAAATATATACATTTTTGTAAATAATTTATTTTAATTTTTTGCACACTTAATATATATATATATATATATATATATATATATATATATATATATATATATATATATATATATATATATATATATATATATATATATATATATATATATATATATATATATATATATATATATATATATATATATATATATATATATATATACTTATATATTTTATCTTACTAAATAATTAGGTCAAAAATACAAAAAAATATTACATTTTCATTTTTATTATTATTTTGGACCAAAAATATCATTTTTATAATATACTTTTTTTTGTATAAATTAGTATATTATTGCACATAATTAATAAATAATATTATTTATTAAGAATTAGGGTTTCTTGCCCTAAATAGAAAAATAATTAAAATTGATCTTTTTTTTTATTTTAACATTTCACATTGAAAAAATACTTTTTACATACTAAAATCATTTTGTACATAATACATTTTATTTACATTTATTCATTGTATTTATTTCAATTATTGTACATTTAAATATTGTATCTCATACATTCAATTTGGTTGTAATAGTAATCTAGGGTTTAATTTCTTGTCAAATATCCCCAATTCAAATTTGTACCCCCCCCCCCCCCCTATATCACGTTGTAATAGTGTAGCATTTAAATTCTTGCACATTTCAAAGCTTTCAATTATGCCATGTTTAGACCTAGGGTTTGTATGCAATTAAAATCAACAATTAGTTTGACCTAATCCAAGATAAATATGCATGAAAAAAACAAACACAATGCACACTTGCACCCCTAGGGTTTCATCCACTTGTTGCCTTCAAAAATGGGCCATGGTTGCATGTTGAGTACTTTGGAAAAATAAAAACAATCAAAAAGATCATAGTCCCTCGATGACGCTATCTGAGTTGCCTAAACAAAATGATCAAGTCCCTCAAGAAAATTGCCAAAGATACTTGACACTATTGCTATCATGGTCTATACGATGACCCGCGCCTATCCCGCTAACATCCTAACACAAGTTTGTTCACCAAATATAATGGTGAAACAACACTGTTAAAAGGGTTAAAAACATAAGAAATATCTTTGAGTAAAAATAGGGTAGACAACTCTTAGTTACTTGATCAAAAGCTTGCAAAAACATCCTTGTTATCTTCAAAACACACTTCACAACACGATTTCAAAACCCTACTTTCAAACATTGAAAACTTTTCAAAAGAAAAAAACACCTTTGTATACATTCAAACAAGAATTATTACAAAGGTTGCCACAACGATGGCCTCTTTTCAAAATATCTTTCAAAAACACACACAAAGCACCATTTCAAACAATTGAAGAGCACCATTTCAAACAATTGAAAAGCAAAGCAAGTTATCTAAGCAAGTAACTAAGAGCCCATGGATAACAATGGATAGAAAGGGTGCTAATACCTTCCCTTTCTATAATCTACTCCCCGAACCCAAGAAAACATCTCAAAGGTCTTTCCTGTGCTTTTTGGCCTTTCCTTAGGATAAAATAAAAAGTCGGTGGCGACTCTTGCTAAACCGAACAAGTGCGAAAACAAACGCAAAATCCCAAGTCAGTTCTCCCACCGTATCACATAACTGGAGACTCTGCTTGGGATGTAACATCTTAAAAGTGGGGTTACCTTAGGGTTTTTAGATCACCTTTACATGCTTACCTTGATTGCTTTGATTGCTTTACTTTTTTGGTTCCTTGTTTGGGTTTGTTTTAAATCCTACACCCGGATTTGGGGACACCTTTTTAGGTAAGTAGCAATAAACTGTGAGGGAACTGTGCGGGGTATACCGACATGGTTGTAATAGTAGCTACATTGATGTGGCACTTTGGTTGGTACCGGTAACCCTTGAGTTGAATCAAGGAGAGTACGGGGCCGCCGCGTGGTGTCGTGAATCATCAATTAACTTTAGAACCTTACTTGACCATCTTGGCCTTTTCAGGGGTAGTGAGATGACCGAATTTGGTACAGTCCGAAATTGGTAGATACTCGATACTACACTCATTGAGGATTGTTTTCTTAGAATATTTTAGTCGCTAGTTAAGTGGCTAAACCAAAACAATGAACACAGAAAATAATCCAGTGATATTGAGCTCCTTAGAACCCGGTTTCTATTTTAGGACAGGTTGAGCCAACTAACTTCAAGAGGGTACTTACCTACGAACCCCATGCAAGCCTAAACCTAAGGACTTGTCTGCTTTGTGTGAATATAATTACCTATATATACACTTGCTTACTTTTGCATACATGTACATAACATCATAACATCATACCATAGCATTTTCAATAACCATTTCAAGGATCTCGAGGGTCTTTTGATGCAGAGTCACGTTGAACCAGACGTCTACCAAAGGGCAAGAGGTTTTATTTTTCCTCTAAACAAACGCCGTAAAAGATCAAGTACAACAACTTGAATCAGTGGCTATGACCCACTTGACATGGTGAGCTTGATTCTCGTGGAAAGACATCCACCCATACAAAGTTCTCCAATCAAAGATGTTGATCAAAGTTCAACCCCTAACATTTTCTTGTGTTTACCCCGAGAGATTCTTGAAAACATGCATCCACATATCATACATTGTATCATGACAGGTTTTCCTTTTCAGGCTTCCTTATTCTCCTACTGTTTATTTCAGAAGAGATGGCTCTAGAGAGGACTGTCAAAGATATCCAAGATCAAAATGCTCAACTTCAAGAAATGTTCTTGAACCTGTCCCAGGGGCAAGAAGAAGTGAAAGCTCTCCTCACAAGGGGCATGGTCCTAGGGAATTCAAGCAGTGTCAGGAATGATCAGTTGGAAGAGCTGCAGATTGAGATGGCAACAATGAAGATCCATATGATAGGACAACTGGTGGGCCAGATGGCTCTCATCCAAGACTTAGCTCAAAGACAAGAAGAGCTCAGGGTTCTCGTCAACAAACTACTTCGGGACAACCAAGTGGGGAAAAAATCTAAGGTTGAAGATCAAGTCATCATTCAACCTCCTTTGAGACAAGAAGACAAGGGAAAGGCTCCCCAACTTGCTTCAGGGTCACAAGCCCAGCAACAACCTCGTCAACATCAACGGGGTAATCGGCGTAAGAAAAATACGTCTGGAAGGCATTTCTGAGACTGACATACCATCATCTCTAATACTGAAACGCTTGTTGGAGGTCAATCTGCTTGCTTTAAGGGATCCTATTCGGAAGCCCAATACCTCTACTCCTAGCTATTTCCCCGACGCATTTTGTGTATACCACTCCCATAGTCCTGGACATGACACCGATGACTGTTGGGCTTTGAAAAACAAGATCCAAGACTTGATTGACGAAGGAGTACTGGAATTCATGCCGTATAGCGAGATGAAAATATTCCGCTAAGGGTTCTCCACCTGAAATGACAAAGCTCGAACTGAGAGAATTTTGTTCCATTTGAATTTTCAAAGTTGTAATTTCTTTTGTTATTCAAACAATTATTTGTTGATGTTAAACTCTATTTCACTAATGCATTGCATATGTTTGTCTTGAATTCATCCATTCGTTTTCACTATTCTTAAACTATGCTTCCTACTTTCTTTATGATATTTAACTCTTGATAAAAAGCTACAAGCCTTTATAGGGAGGATGACGAAACAATGTCATAATCTCATACAGTATGCTTTTGAGCATACCTTGTTGACGATGTACAGGCGTTTCTTTCAAATCCAAAACACTGGAGTTATAAGGGAGATAATCCCTAGTCAACCCCCTTCGATCCAAAGAAGTTGAAGTTTTCTGTTTTAAACACAAATTGAAACCTTTGATTAAACCTGGGGCAGGGTATTCTCTCAGTTAATTCAAAAAAGATGCGCATTGAAGTCGCAAACTCTCAGTTCGTAATACAACGAATAACATCAAAAACATTCCTTTGGAACCAAAAGACAGTAATGGTTCCTTATCTCATAGGCAGTCATTATCTCTCAAAAGAGAAAAGCCCACTGAGCCAAAACCTATAAAGGAGGCTTAAGAAAGCTGGGGCATCCCACTGACTGTAATCTCGAAAACCAGAACAGTCAGGCAAAAGTTAGGGACAATAAATCAAAAGAAATAGGTCATTAAAAATCCGTAACAACATGAAAAATGTTGCGTAAATGACTTCCTTCCCATGAAATTCAACTTGTGTGAACCTTTACCAAAACGTCGTTCCAAACTCGAATAGAGTCCGACGCACAATTAACTGAGTATAGGATTGAAGGACATCACGAAGAGCGGGTGGGTACAAATATACTTTGAGCCTTTATCCTTTGTTTCTTAAACCGTGAACCAAGCCACGTTACAACCCTTCAAAAGTCCTAATTGAAGCATGGGTTAGTCTGAAAGCATACTGTTACAAAAGGTATCCTGACTCCTGTAAGGCTTTGCCCTAAATCTTGTGTTGAATTTATCTTATAAAAAGTTTTCTGCTAAAAAACGCATTTTTTCAAAACTTTGAGACAAGCATAAACTTTGCATTATTTGAATATCATTGTTTGCACATGTTTATTTGTTTGACAGCAAAGGAATTCACAACAGTGAATGTTCGGAGGAACGAAAACTCTCTCGGTGAATAAAAGCACTTCAAGTGGGATGACACTTCCGTTACAAAAATCTCCTATCAACAAAAGGGGATTTGATATAGTATTTTCCAATGAACCTGGGGCAGTCCATTCAAGATTTCAACAAATCTTTTAAAGTTAAAATGGGGCAGTCCAGTCAAGATTTCAACAAATCTTTCAAAGCTCAGTGAACCTGGGTCAGTCCAGTCAAGATTTCAAGAAATCTCTCAATTGCAGGATAACCTGAGGCAAGTCTCCCTCACCATCACTTGGGGAATTTAAACGTCAATCTCATCAAAGGGTTACGTGCAGTCTAAGTGTCATCGCAATATCACAAGCATATGATACTAGGGGCAGTGATGAAACCTCTCTGAAATCCCTCTGAAAAGAAACTCAAGAATCCTCGAGAAGTTCTTCACCTCTCTGGCAGACCAGCGGTCATGGGTTTATTTCCCCAACATTTTTCAAGGGTTTATTCTCCAAAACAAATTACATTCCAAGTTACGGTCGTCATCAAAAATTCCTTCATCACCTGCTGGAAGTTATGGTCGTCATCAAAAATTCCTTCATCACCTGTTGGAAGTTACAGCCACCAACAGAATAACGGACAACTGAAGCTCCTAAAAATTTGTTTCTCTCAAGAACGAAGACTCTCATCCTTGAAACCTCAGAAGATTGGTATACTCCAAACCTCCTGACCCTTAACAGAATGAATACTCTCATCCTTGAAACCTCAAGAGATTGGTATACTCCCAACCTCCTGACACTTAACAGAATGAAGATTCTCATCCTTGAAACCTCAAGAGATTGGTATACTCCCAACTTCCCGACCCTTAACAGAATTAAGATTCTCATCCTTAAAACCTCAGAAGATTGGTATACTCCCAACTTCCTGACCCTTAACAGAATGAAGATTCTCATCCTTAAAACCTCAGAAGATTGGCAGACTCCCAACTTCCTGACCCTTAACAGAATGAATATTCTCATCCTTAAAACCTCAGAAGATTGGTATACTCCCAATTTCCTGGCCCTTAACAGAATGAAGATTCTCATCCTTGAAACCTCAAGATTGGTATACTCCCAATTTCCTGACCCTTAACAGAATGCAGATTCTCATCCTTAAAACCTCAGAAGATTGGTATACTCCCAACCTCCTGACCCTTGACAGAATGAAGATTCTCATCCTTGAAACCTCAGAAGATTGGTATACTCCCAACCTCCTGACCCTTAACACAATGAAGATTCTCATCCTTAAAACCTCAAGAGATTGGCATACACCCAATCTTATGACCCAAGACCTGAATGAAGATTCTCATTTTGGCTTCCCCAGTAGATTGGCATACACCTAACCTCCTGATATTCTCGACAGAATGAAGATTCTCATTTCTCAAAGTGGTATAACATCTGAATTTTTGGCATTCCCGACAGAGTGAAGATTCTCATTCTTAAACTGGCATAGTACCTAAACCTGAATTTCTTCCAGACAGGAATAAGTTTTTTCAGAATCCTGAGTTTTTACTCTCCAACAAGATAGCTACTTTTCAACAGTGTGGCTATTCCCCACAGAATTCTTATTCCCCAAGCAGAGTGAAGACTCTCATTCTCAAATTCTCACAAAGTATTCAGATATTCCCCAGTGAAGATCTCCTCAAAACAGGAATCCCTAGTAGATTGACATACAACCCAAACTCCCGATTTCCCCCAACAGTGGTCCCAGGATTTCTCATTTTCAACGATCAAAGGATTTTCAATCCCCTGCAGCAGTAAAGGATTTACTTTCCCCGGCAGCAGTCAAAGATTTCATTATCCAGGATTTATTTTCCTCAGCAAGACAGCTACTCAGCTTACATGCATAAACATTACATTCATACGTCATAAACATGGATTACAATTCATTGCATCATACATATCATGCAATATAACTTCGTGTTTTAGCTAACATTTTACCCTTTTCAGGACAAGATTAAAAGGCTATCATTAACAAATTATTCAGATACAGTATGGATACACCCCGGACACGGCGGTCATTCTATCACTCATTCAAGAACTTCAAGTCCGATACAGACTAGATACGCTCCAGACGCGACGACTATTCTACCTCTCATTCAGATTCAACTATCAACCACAAGTTCAAATACGCTCCAGACACGGATGCCATTCTGTCCCTTACACCAACAGCTTGATTCTCCCCAGTGCAATCGCCACAGAAGTCATTCTATCACTTATTCAGATCCCAGTTACAGTCTCAGATACACTCCAGACACGAAATTCATTCTGCTACTCATACAGATCTCAAATTTAAATATAACACAGATACACTCTAGACACGGTAGTCATTCTGATATTCATTCAAAAATCCAATGCAATTACAGTCTCAGATATACTCCAGACACATAAGTCATTCTGCTAATCATCAAGACTTCAAAACTTCTGAAAACAGTTTACGGATTCTCCAAATACAGATGTTAATCTATCGCTTGTTCAGACTTCAAAACTTCTGAAAACAGTTTACGAATTCTCCAAATACGGATGTTAATCTATCGCTTGTTCAGACTTCAACTTCTGAAAACAGTTTACGGATTCTCCAAATACGGATGTTAATCTATCGCTTGTTCAGACTTCAACTTCTGAAAACAGTTTACGGATTCTCCAAACACGGATGTTAATCTATTGCTTATTCAACCTCAACTTCTGAAAACAGTTTACGGATTCTCCAAACACGGATGTTAATCTATCGCTTGTTCAGACTCAACTTCTGAAAACAGTTTACAGATTCTCCAAACACGGATGTTAATCTATCGCTTGTTCAGATTCAACTTTTAAAAACAGTTTACGGATGCTTCCCAACATGGATGTCAATCTATTGCTTATTCAGACCCCCAGCTCAGAGATGTTCCAAAACATGGACACCTTTCTGATACTCACCCACTCACCTACGACACACAGTTTAACAAACATCCTCCAGATGGCATCTTTAAGCCCATCTCTGACAAGATTCTGTCACATCTCCAGATGGCATCTTTAAGCCCATCTCCGACAAGATTCTGTCACATCTCCAAATGGCATCTTTAAGCCCATTCCCTCAACTATGCTTTGACGAGTGCAAATTTTTGGGCACTCTAGTGTCCAATCATCTTTTACCTTCGAGTCGCGAAAGGCAAACTTGTCAATCTAACTCTTCAGGTTCAAGAAGATTGAACATGGGCAACTGTTGTACCCCAAAATTTGCCCTCCCTTTTTCACAAGAAATCACAACTTCGGGGTTTTTCCTGATTTTTAAAATTAGATCAAGAATCGATCAAACAAACTTTTCTTATCAGTCTATCCAAAATTAGGGTTTCTATTGATTTTGTTGAGATTGGCTCAGGAATTGATCAAGCAGACGTTTCTTTAACAATAATCCAGTAACTAGGGTTTGCGCACGCATTTCTCATAAGAAATTGAATCCACAGTATTTCAATTGACTGTTACATTGTTATTACGCTTGTTCAAGATTGCTGTTTGTTTCTCGAAACCTAAACATCTGGGATAGGAGCTGAGGCTTTTGATTGAAAACTTTGAAGCATTGGTTTGATCAGTGAAGTGAAAGGTGTGTGGAATGCTGATTTTTTTAACTGTACAAAGCATATGAGTAATTGGAATGTCGGGCGTATTGTGGTTAATGCAAGGTTGCGAGACTGCAAAGTTTTTTGATTATTTATTTTATCTGAGTTAAAATTATTGGGATGCATTTCCAATTATTTTAATTCAAGAGATTTAAATAATTAAATAGACAGTGCAGAAGAAATAAGGAAATATCTAACAAAGACTTTTTATTTATTTTAAATGTTGTTACAAATATTATTCGAATATTGTAAATTTATTTACAGTGTTTACAATAATATTTATTACAATAAATGAAAAGAAAATAAATCTAAAGTCTAAGTTCTATTGAAGTCTTCTATCTTCTACTGCTATCCAACTGGTATTTACCTACAAAGACAGAAAAAGAAATCAAGTGCCAAGGGTCATTTTTCATAAAGACATGACAAATTATGAAAATTGTTCATCAAGAAACCCAAAAATGCAAATTAGGGTTTAAAATGGAAAAATTTCATAACTTAGAATTTTTCTAAGTTATGAAATTTTCTTATTTTTTCCTAACTTTGTCCCATTTTTTCACCATGATTCAATTGGATTCAAACAAAACTTGCAACATGAAAGTTTTAGTACATCACAAATTCTACAACTTTGATTCACAAAGTTTTCCCAAAAGAAGCTTCTAGCTAAAGTTATGACTTTTTTAACAAGGGTACCTAAAACTTTTAACTTAGAGAAAATTTGCCCTAATCTAGGCAGGATTTTGACCCATCTTCTTGGCCACTTTTCACATAGTTCTACTTGGAATTTCCTATTTCATTGCAAAGATGGATTATAGTAGATATTCCAAGCTTTCCAAATTGTCCAAGAACTCCTCAAACACCTTTGTGGTTAGAGAGAATCGAATGCTTGAAGTTGGCAAAAACTCACTTTTGTCCATGGCCAATACATGTTCATAACAACTTGCAATTCTGATCTAGCTAGCTTGGTTTGACATTACAGGCCTCAAAACCAATTTGCATTCCATATTTAATGCCAATACATTAGTCTAAGCCTTTGTTTTATTCATTTGGACATTATACACAAGATTAAGCCTTAAATAGAAAAAGGCAAATTTCCATTTTTGCTTAAGTATGCTTTATGTCAAACCAACAATCCTTGAGCATTGGTCCAAGATCCCTTGCAGCAAAACAAATCCAAAAATCATAGGGGCCAAGAGAAATGTATGCAAGCATGTTTGACAGCCTATACAAGCCTGTAACTTCACTTCCACATTTGAACTTCAAGTAGAGAAAACTTGCAAAACATAAGCAACGTCTCATATCTGTTAACACAAGCTTAGACAAACATTGTAGACAAGTTCCATACCTCCCAACAAGCCTAAAACACGACCCTTTCATCAATCAAACCTCCTCATACTCAGAACCACTGTTTTTCTGCAAAATAGGGCAGCTTCTGCATTTTGCAAGCCACAACAAAATTCCATCGTGCGTTTTATCCCAAGATAGTTCCAACACCTTCCAATCAACTCACGTGAACTATCCCAGGCCCCCATTACAAGCTGTAACACCTCTAACACACTTTGCAATTTTCATTTCAAAGCTCTGCAGGTTGAGTTCTACAGCACGATTCAAGTTGTTTCAAAGCAAGCCAAGCATTGGAGAAGCTTCCTTGGACCTCAGGCAAGCTCAAGAGAAGCTCAAACATCATTGAAGATTGCTGCATTGTCCAGCTCGAAGTCAACTGAAACATGTATTTCATGGACTTCTATCTCCCTATTTAGGAATGGTTAGGCTTAGGTTTGTGAATGAAATATGTTGTACTCATAGCCCTGAAGCCATACATATGCTTAGTTTTCATTTACATTAATCGTGCTGAGAGAATTTCACTCATGAACTTTCTGAAAAAAACTAGGTTAGAAATTAGGGCCAGAGAAATTCTCTCTGGTCTTTGAGAGTTAATCTATGTTTTTTATATGGTTAGATTCGTTATTTGATGCTCTACAAGTTTCATGTTTTGAGTTTTGTCAAAAGATCAAAGAATCAGGAGATACAGGTTGGGGTGGCTAGCGCGCGTTTTTGTTCAAGTTTTGTTGGACAGAGGAAGAAGATGAAGTAGTTGGGCTGGGCCTGGCTACTTCCTACTTTTGGCACCCCACACTTTCAGTTTCACACCCCCTGGCCCATTTTCTTGTATTTTGATATTTTTGCATTTTTATTTTCTTTTCTGACTTTGATATTTTATTTTCAAACATAAAAAATGATCCAAAAATATTTTTATATTTTTTTGCATTTATTTGGTATTTATTTTATTTATTCCCACCATAAAAAATGTTTAAGTACTTTATGTTATTTTGTTTAAACCTAAAAATAATGTAAAAAATATGTTTATTTTCATTTTTTATTTTTATACACATTTGAAAATATTTTCTTGAAATATATACATTTTTGTAAATAATTTATTTTAATTTTTTTCACACTTAATATATTTTATCTTACTAAATAATTAGGTCAAAAATACAAAAAAATATTACATTTTCATTTTTATTATTATTTTGGACCAAAAATATCATTTTTATAATATACTCTCTTTTTTTGTATAAATTAGTATATTATTTCATATAATTAATAAATAATATTATTTATTAAGAATTAGGGTTTCTTGGCCTAAATAGAAAAATAATTAAAATTGATCTTTTTTTTATTTTAACATTTCACATTGAAAAAATACTTTTTACATACTAAAATCATTTTGTACATAATACATTTTATTTACATTTATTCATTGTATTTATTTCAATTATTGTACATTTAAATATTATATCTCATACATTCAATTTGGTTGTAATAGTAATCTAGGGTTTAATTTCTTGTCAAATATCCCCAATTCAAATTTGTACCCCCCCCCCTATATCACGTTGTAATAGTGTAGCATTTAAATTCTCGCACATTTAAAAGCTTTCAATTATGCCATGTTTAGACCTAGGGTTTGTATGCAATTAAAATCAACAATTAGTTTGACCTAATCCAAGATAAATATGCATGAAAAAAAACAAACACAATGCACACTTGCACCCCTAGGGTTTCATCCACTTGTTTCCTTCAAAAATGGGCCATGGTTGCATGTTGAGTACTTTGGCAAAATAAAAACAATCAAAGTCCCTCGATGACGCTATCTGAGTTGCCTAAACAAAATGATCAAGTCCCTCAAGAAAATTGCCAAAGATACTTGACACTATTGCTATCATGGTCTATATGATGACCTGCGCCTTTCCCGTTAACATCCTAACACAAGTTTGTTCACCAAATATAATGGTGAAACAACACTATTAAAAGGGTTAAAAACATAAGAAAGATCTTTGAGTAAAAATAGGGTAGACAACTCTTAGTTACTTGATCAAAAGCTTGCAAAAACATCCTTGCTATCTTCAAAACACACTTCACAACATGATTTCAAAACCCTACTTTCAAACATTGAAAACTTTTCAAAAGACAAAAACAGCTTTGTATACATTCAAACAAGAATTATTACAAAGGTTGCCACAACGATGGCCTCTTTTCAAAATATCTTTCAAAAACACACACAAAGCACCATTTCAAACAATTGAAGAGCACCATTTCAAACAATTGAAAAGCAAAGCAAGTGATCTAAGCAAGTAACTAAGAGCCCATGGGTAACCATGGAAGAAAGGATGCTAATACCTTCCCTTTCTATAATCTACTCCCTGAACCCAAGAAAACATCTCAAAGGTCTTTCCTGTGCTTTTTGGGCTTTCCTTAGGATAAAATAAAAAGTCGGTGGCGACTCTTACTAAACCGAATATGTGCGAAAACAAACGCAAAATCCCAAGTCAGTTCTCCCACCGTATCACAATGTGATTTCAATTTCTGAGTTGTTTCAAGCCTCAAAACATCTTGCCTATAAGTACATACACTATTTTCAAGATGACACACGAATGCTAGTGCCCTAAAACGATCTCAAACACTCAAAAACCATAAATTTGCTCAAAAACACCATTGATATAGTGTTTTGAACCAAAACTCATCATCTTCATTTCCACTCGTGTGTTTTAAAAACCAATCGTTCAAACACCTTCTATACATCATACCAAAGCAATTCACGCCCCTGTTTCAAGACTCTAACTCCTCCATCACCATTCACCATTTTCAAACATCAAGCTTGCAGGTTGACTTGAGTAGAGAGATTCAAGAACTTTCTAGACAAAGTAGGAGTTGGAATACACTCAAGGAGGTCCAGAAAAGATAAACAGATCCTCAAGCCATCTCAAAAGTTTCTCAAACTCCATTCACGACTCCAGCTGCAAGGGGTAAGTTTTCAAACTTCTATATCTTCATACAAGCATCTTTTGTTCCTGATTTGTGAAGACAAAATGTAGATATCTTTGCTCTAAATCTGACCATGTTCATAGTTCCCATTTATATTGACTGTGTATAGAGAATTTTGGATTTGAAATTTCTGAGAAAATTAGGTTTCAATTTAGGTCCAGCAAAATTAGTTTTCATCTTTGACTTTTAACTTACATAAGTTATATAGTTGGATTCGTGGGAAGAAACACCACAACTTTCATGTTTGAACTTTCCATTTTTGTGGAGAGATGAAGAAGATACAGGTGGTCTGGCTAGGCGCGAGGTTGAAGATGAAGTGGTCTTCAGGAAGCAGTTTCTAATATATATTTATGGTTTGGTTATATGACCGGATGAAACAGCCACCCTAGTGCCAAGCGCGTGCGTACTAAGTCACTTCTTACCTAAAGGGCGAGGGTTCGAACCAATGTGAACCCCCCCCCTTTTGTATTTTTTTCATATTTTCTGACTTTCTAACATATTTTTTGCAGGCGCTGGGCCCTTTGGGCCTGTCATATTTTTTTTTATTTGCTAGCTCACCTCCTTGCCTACTTTTGGCACCCCCTGGCCCATTTATTTTTATTTACTTATTTATTTCATTTTTCCTTTTAAATATATTTTCTAAAATACTAAAAATCATGAAGAAAAAAAACCAAAAATGATATATTTTATATTTTGACTTATTTTATTTTATTTTCCCATGAACAAAAATATTTTATTTACTATACTTTATTTTTTTTTCTTATAAACTTAATTAATGTTATATTATTTATTTACTATACTTTAATTATTTATTTTTCTTATTATTTATTTAAATACCAAAAAAAAGACTATAAATATTTTTAAAGCTATAAATATTTTCAAGATAAAAATGTCAAAAATACTTTCCTTAAAAATTATTTTCTTTTGGTTAATTAATAGAATTAGGGTTTTCTTTTAAAAATATTTTTCTTAATAAATTCAAACTTAATGAATTATTTTTCTTTATTTAAATTAGGTTAAGACAAAAAGTCTTTCTTTATGAAAATCAAACAAAATTCATCTTCTTTACATTTTTTTATCCTTATACATTTATCCATCATTATACTTTGCATTTATGTAATTTTTGTACATATTCAATTTGGTTGTAATAGATTAATTAGGTTTATATTATTGCAATCCCCATTCACAAATTGTATACCCCCTCCCACAAGTATTGTAATAGCGTAGTAACTTCAAATTTCTCAATTTATCGCTTTCATATATACAATCCTAGTAATTAAGTTTTGTATGGAAAGATTAAAACCAACCAAATAGCAAACCCTAATTCAAGACAATATCAAAGCATGAAAACAACACACTCGCACACAAGCACCCCTAGGGTAAAATCCACTTGGTTGCCTTACAAAATGGCCATATTACGCATGTGAGGTATCTTAGCAAAAACAAATGAATACAAGATCATAGTCTCTCGATGACGCTATCTAAGTTGCCTTACACATGATCTTAGTCCCTAAAAGAGAATGCTAAGATGCCTTACAAACATTGCTAATCATGGTTATACGATGACCCACGCCAGTCCCGTTTACATCCAAAGATAGAGTTACTTACCAAATCAATGGTAAGATAACAATGTCAAAGGAAAAGAAAATGAATAAGAAAGACATTTGAAGGAGGTAGATTGCTCCTAATTACTTGCTCCATTTCAAAACAAACATCCTTGCAATTTTCAAAAACACACTTACACATTTCAAAACATCTTACAAAACTTGAAAACATTTTCAAAAGATCAAACATCTTTGTATACATTCTTACGAACAAGAATCATTACAAAGATTGCCTAAACAATGACCTCTTTACAAAATACTTTCAAAAAACACACTAAGAACAATTTCAAACAAAAGCAAGTGATCTAGCAAGTAACTAAGAGCCCATGGAAAACCATGGATGAAAAGGGTCCTAATACCTTCCCTTTTCATAATCTACCCCCAGAACTCAAGAAATAATCTAAAAGGTCTTTCCTGTGATTTTTCACCTTTCCTTTTGGATAAAAGAAAAGTCGTTGGCGACTCTTGCTAACCGCAACATTTGCGATAAAACGCATAACCCTCAAGTCAGTTCACCTACCGCACCACAGAAGTTATTCTGATCATCACAACACCTTGAAAGGTGCTCTAAATCAAAACACGGATTTCAGTTTCAAGGTAAGTTTTCTTAACTTTGAACTCTTTATACTAGCATCATTAGTGGTTCCTTTGTGAATAAAAAATATAGACATCATAACCCTGAAGCTAACCATGCCCTTAGTTTTCAATTATGTTGCTTAAGTGAAAACCGACATGGTCTCAGCAATAACTACGTTATTGTGACATATTTGTGGGTACCGGTAGCCTTTGAGTTAATCAAAGAGAATACGGGGCCGTTGAGTGATGTCATGAAGCACTAATGAACTTTTAGAACCTTTACTTGACCAACTTGGCCTTTAGGATGTAGTGAGATGACCGACTTTGGTGCAGTCCGAAGTTGGTAGATACTCGATACTACACTCATTAAGGTTTGGTTTCTTGGGATATTTCGGTCGCTATTAAAGAGGCTTGTGCTGAAACAATGACCAAGGAACCAAACCAGTGATATTGAGCTCCTTAGAACCCGATTACTATTACTAGGACAGGTTTGAGCTAACTAAACTTCAAGAGGGTACTTACCTATAAAACTCCATGCAAGTCTAAACCTAAGGACTTGTTTGCTTTGTTTGTATATGCATACTTGTACATAACATCATGAACATCATGAATATCATATAGATCCACTAACCATTTCAAGGATTTTCGGGTTCATCGTTGTTCTTGTTTTGTAGGATATGGATTCACTTCGCTGGAAAACTATTCATGTCAACCTTGTAAGAATCCCTCCACAACTTAAAGAGCCAACTTCAAGGATTCCTGAAAACTCTCCATTCACCGAGAGACATGGTCTCCTACTCAACTTGGTCACATCTAACACAGATGAGGATATGGTGAAGGTTCTCTTTCAGTTCTTTGATCCTTTACACCATTGCTTCATATTTCCCGACTATCAACTTGTGCCTACTTCAGAAGAATTCTCCCAAATCTTGAGGATTCCCATTCTCAATCAACTACCTTTCAACGGTACGGAAAGAGACCTAAAGCCATAAGAGATTGCTCAAGCTCTACACTTGCACTCATCTGATATCACAACTCATTGGGAAACAAGGAGTGGTGTCAAAGGTTTCCTAGCAAAGTCCCTGTTTGAGAGAGCCCAAAGCTGTTGGAATTCCTTGGACTTACAAGCCTTTGAGGAAATTATGGCTCTCTTAATCTATGGGATGGTTTTGTTTCCAAATCCTGACCAACTCATAGATGTCAACGTCGCCAGAATCTTCATATCCTGCAATCTGGTGCCTACATTGCTAGAAGATATCCTACACTCTTTTCACACTCTCACAATAAGGAAAAGAAGTGTTCTTATATGTTACACTCCTCTCTTGGCAAGGTGGTTTATTTCTCATCTTCCCCAATCTGTATTAAAGAATGAGAAAGGTTCAAGGTGGTCACAAAGTTTGATGACGCTCAAATGGTGGGGGCTGCTATGATTCATAAGCCTGCACCTGATCAACAAAGAAACAATCAACTGAGGATGGAAAGGCCAGTCAGACAATTCATCAGAATTAACATGACCCCGTCTCAGGTATTACCGCATCTAGTAAGATCCAATTTGGTGACCTTGAAAGAAGCTCCGATCATATGTAAGGAAAATCCAGCCCCATACCACCGACAAAGACTTATGGGTACATTTCTTCCAAGACAGTCTGTCTGGAACTCAGCTTGATTGGTTTTACCAACTAGAAAGAGCCAACATTCACAATTGGGAAGATCTTGTTGCAGCCTTCTACAAACAATACCAATACAATGCTGATCTGGCGCCTACCCGTACTCAACTCCAGAGTATGACCATGGTTTCCAATGAAGGTTTCAAGGACTATGCTAAAAATGGAGAGACTTGGCTGGAAGAGTTCAACCCCCTCTATCTGAGAGGGAATTGGTAGACATGTTCTTGGGTACCTTGTCTGGTCCCTTCTTCAATCATTTAATTGGAAGTTCATCTGCAGGCTTTACTGAACTAATATTGACCAGAGAAAGGGTAGAAGCCGGTATAAAGCGTGGAAAGATTCAGAAAGATACATCTTCTTCTGCAACTGTAAGGAAGCCTTTCATCAGAAAGAAAGAGGTGGTTACTGTATATCCGCAAAGAAACCAAGATAGGGCTGAACGCTGACCAATGGTGGGGGCTGCTATGATTCCTAAGCCTGTGCCTGATCAGCAAAGAAACAATCAACCGAGGATGGAAAGGCCAGTCAGACAATTCACCAGAATTAACATGACCCCGTCTCAGGTATTACCGCATCTACTAAGATCCAATTTGGTGACCTTGAAAGAAGCTCCGAAAAACCCTAACATAACATCTCCTCACTATCATCCCAATGCCCGTTGCGCATATCACTCTGAAAGTCTCGGCCATGACACTAATAATTGTTGGGCTTTAAAGAACAAAATACAAGATCTCATTGAAGCAAAAGAGATTAAATTCGATGCGCCTGAAAAGCCAAATGTCATTTCTGCCCCTATGCCCAAACATGGCCATAATACCAATGCCATTGAAGAAGGATTATTTGTTACTTCAGTTGATGAGCTTATGATCCCACTTCTGACTATTAAAATGAACTTGTTGAATGTCGGTGTTTTCCCGGGTTGTGATGAAGTTTTCCATTTCTGTTTATCCTTACCAACCAACTCTCCTTTGTTGAAAGCAAGCGTTCAGTGCCTAATAGATAACAAAGAAATTTTATTCGAGAAGACTTATGTTCCACCTATTCCTTTTGAAGATGTTTCTATCATTACCATTTCTGCCAATTCTTCCAAGGTCTCCACCAAAAGACCCGTTAGAATTACATCAGTTCTGAAAGCAACTCCTTTAATAATCACAATGCTTGGACCAGTCCCATATTCGTCAGACAAGACCGTACCATGGAATTATGGAGGGGATGTCTACTACCATGGTATCAAGAAGGACTGGCCAGCCGCCGAAGATTCAAGTTCTGAGAAAGTGGATTCCGACGTTAGTAATATTGCAGGAACTAGTAAGATTACCCAACGTGGTAGGATCTTCTCTCCAGAAATTTCTTCCCCAAAAGCAGTTTTTTGACCCGTAATTATTCCTGTTGTTGCTCCCCCAAAAGTTGTTCCCAGTCCTACAATCATCTCCACCAATACTCCAACTAACAAAGTTGTTACAACCCCTGTTATCATTCCTACTGACACTCCTCCTTCTGAGTTAACCGAGACTCGAGATAAAAGTATTCTGATTGAGCCTGTCCGGATGAAGGCTCAGTCATTGGCTATCCCTGACACCTCCCAGAAAGAGATGGAGGAAATTCTAAAGATCATAAAGAGAAGCGACTACGATGTAGTTGAACAACTGGGGCAAACTCCCTCTAAAATTTCCATGCTGGCATTACTACTATGTTCTGAGGCACATGCAAAAGCCTTGGTAAAATTCCTGAAAACTGCCCATGTACCCTAAGAGACATCTGCCGATCAGTTTCAAGACTGCGTAGCCAGCTTGGCTGCAGATAATGGTCTAGGATTTTTGGATGCTAATTAAACACCAAGAGGAAGGAAGCATAATAAGGCATTGCATGTATCAGTTGAATGTAGGGGCACAACCTTGGCTCATGTTTTGGTGGACACTGGCTCATTTCTAAATGTATTGCCTAAAAAAGGTCTTGATAGTCTTGACTGTGAGGGATTGACATTGAAGCCAAGTAACATAGTAGTAAGGGCTTTTGACGGCTCGAAAAGGATGGTACATGGGGAGGTAGACATTCCCATAAAAGTTAAAACACAAACTTTTGATTTAAATTTTTACGTAATGGATATCCGTCCCTCATATTCTTGCTTACTAGGCCGACCATGGATTCACAATGTTGGCGTTGTCACTTCTACGTCGCACCAAATGCTGAAATATCCGATTCAAGGGAAGATTATCACCGTTCATGGAGAAGAAGAGTATATGATCAGCCATCTCAATTCCTTCATATATGTGGAATTAGATGGTGAATTTATTGAAACTCCATTTCAACACTTTGAAGAGGTCCCACAAGATGTGGCGGTAACCAAGGTTGTTCCCAAGATTACAAGGCCTCCATTCTGGATGTCATCTCTGAAGGATGCCAAAACGGTGGTAGAAGAAGGTGGGTGCACTATCTGGGGATAACTTCCAGATATCCCATATAAGTCTAACAAGTTTGGCCTAGGTTTCACTTCAGTTGCTCAGAAGGATGTACGTCGCGTTCGTGCCGAAGGACCACCCCTGAAGATCAGCAACTGCAAGGTCAATGTCATAGAAGATGATGGAGATAGTTGTGACTTGGAAGACTGGATATTACCAATTGTTAGTGGAGGGCTCAGCAACTAAGAGGCTAGAGACTTTGTCCCGATCACTTTTATCCCACAGTAATTTGTCTTTACATTTTGTTGGATCTGTAATATTAAAACAATTCGCACTCTTAAAACCTTGTGTCTTACCCGAGGCACAATGATCCATTTGTAAGGGTTATTATCTCATTTTCATATGACATCAATGAATCATAGACGTTTTCGCATACAAACTTTTGTGCTCATTGTTTTTCTTTTTTTCATTTTTTATTTTCTTTCAAAGATAGCTATACCCTTACACACACAGACACACACTCACAATGCAGGTATACATCCATTCGGGATCCCATGGGTAACGATATTGCTATGGCCTTATGTGACTCTGAGAATCTAATCTACCAAGACGAAGACGAAGGTGAGGAAGATTGGGAAGTACCAGGAGAACTTTCCAGACTACTACAACAAGAAGAGAGAACCATTCAGCCTCACGAGGAACCCGTGGATACAATCAACCTAGGTACCGAAGAAGACAAAAGAGGTCAAGGTGGGTGCCAATCTGGAACCCAGTATCAAGGAACGTCTGATTCAGTTGTTGCACAATTATGTTAAAGTCTTTTCCTGGTCGTATAAAGACATGCCAGGACTTGATGCAGATATTATGGTACATCGTCTGCCTACAAGAGAGGATTATCCGGTAGTAAAGCAAAAAGTTCGCCGCATGAGGCCTGATATGTCAGAAAAGATTAAAGCATAAGTCATGAAGCAATTCAACGCTGGATTCTTGGTTGTCACCTCTTATCCCCAATGGGTTGCCAATGTTGTTCCCATGCCCAAAAAGGACGACAAAGTACGAATGTGTGTAGACTACAGAGATTTGAATAGGGAAAGCCCTAAGGATGATTTTCCACTCCCCCACATTGATATTCTAGTTGACAATACGGCACAACACAAAGTGTTTTCCTTCATGAACGGATTCTTAGGTTACAACCAAATCAAAGTGGCGCCTGAGGACATGGAGAAGACAACCTTTGTCACGCAGTGGGGCATATTCTGCTATAAGGTGATGAAATTCGGACTAAAGAATGCTAGGGCAACCTATCAACGTGCCATGGTAGCTCTATTTCACGACATGATACATCACGAAATAGAGGTCTATGTGGACGATATGATAGCCAGATCTCAAACAGAAGAATAGCATCTTGATCACATATAAAAACTGTTTGAAAGACTAAAGAAGTACAAGTTGAGGTTGAATCCAAACAAGTGCACATTTGGGGTACGGTCAGGTAAACCCCTAGGCTTTATCGTCAGCAACAAAGGTATTGAAGTAGATCCTGCCAAAGTTAAAACAATACAAGAGATGCCCACTCCTCGTACTGAAAAGGAATTCAGAGGGTTCTTGGGACGTTTAAACTACATTTCCAGATTCATCTCTCACCTGACAGCTACTTGTGAACCAATCTTCAAATTGTTGAAGAAAGATCAGGTAGTCAAATGGAATGACGAGTGCAAAGTTTCTTTTGACAAAATCAAAGAATACTTACAAGAGCCTCCTGTGTTGATGCCACCGGTCGAGGGAAGACCATTGATCATGTATCTGACTGTTTTAAAAAACTCAATGGGGTGTGTACTGGGGCAGCATGATGGGTATGGCCGAAAAGAGCACACTATTTACTACCTGAGCTAAAAGTTTATCGACTATGAAACCAGATATTCATTGCTCGAGAAAACTTGTTGCGCTCTGGAATGGGCTGCTCGTCGGCTAAGACAGTATATGTTAACTCATACTACTTTGTTGATATCTAAAATGGATCCAATAAAATTCATCTTCGAGAAACCTACTCTCTCTGGGAGAATAGCGAGATGGCAGATGATCCTGACATAATATGACATACAGTATACTACCCAGAAAGCGATAAAGGGCAGTGTACTAGCTGATCATCTTGCTCACGAAGCTGTAGAAGACTACCAGTCCATGAAGTTCGAATTTCCGGATGAAGATATCATGATGTTAGACAACTGTAAAGATTTCAGGCCATATGACGGACCTGAACAAGGATCCCGATGGACCCTATTCTTTGATGGGGCACCCAACGCACTAGGAAATGGTATCGGTGTTGTACTCATATCTCTGGAAGGGTGTCATACTCCCTTTACTGCTAGACTTTTCTTCAATTGTACAAACAACATGGCGGAATACGAAGCGTGCATCGTTGGTCTCAAAGCTGCCATAGACTTGGGGATCAAATCCTTGGATGTATTCGGAGATTCGGCTTTGGTTATCAGCCAGATAAAAGGGGAATGGGACACCAAACACCTAAAGCTTATCCCTTTCAAAGAACATGTTTTGACGTTGCTACCACATTTTGAGAAGATTACCTTCGAGCATTTCCCGCGAGAAGAAAATCAGCTAGCAGACGCTCTACCCACAATGTCATCTATGTTTAAACTTAATTGGGATAACGAGGCTCCCCAGATCACTATCGAACGAATGGAAGGACCAATGCACTGTCACGAGATTAATACTGAAGAAGTAGTGGACCAACCTTGGTTTCATGAAGTCAAGAAGTATCTCGAGGTTCAAGAATATCCAGAAGGAGCTTCAGTCAATGATAAGAAGTTCTTAAGGATATCCTCTTCTAAATTCTTCCTTAGTAATGGCATTCTGTACAAACGCAATCATGACTTTGTGTTACTTCGGCGCATTGATAAGGTTGAAGCTGAAAGGATCATGGTTGAATTGCATGAAGGCACTTTTGACAAGAAAAATCTCATTTGCCGGTACGGTATCCCGGAAAGGATCATCATTGACAATGGTACAAATCTCAACAACACTATGATCACCGCCTTGTGTGAGCAATTCAAGATCCAGCATCACAATTCTTCCCCTTACCGGCCAAATATGAATGGTGTTGCCGAAGCTGCAAATAAAAACATTAAAAAGATTATACAGAAAATGACAGTCACATACAAAGACTGGCATGAGATTTTACCATTCGCTCTCCACGGGTATCATACCACATCTCGCACATCAACCAGGGCAACACCCTATTCCTTGGTTTACGGCATGGAAGTTGTCTTACCTATCGAGGTCCAGATCCCCTCTCTGAGGATTATGAAGGATGCAGGGATGAATGAAGACAATTGGATCCAGACTCGACTTAATCAACTGAACTTGATTGACGAGAAGAGACTTACTACTGTTTTCCATGGTCAAATGTATCAAAAACGGATGATCAAGGCTTTCAACAAGAAGGTCAGACACCAAGTGTATCAATTTGGAGATCTGGTGATCAAATGCATCATACTGCCACAAGGTGATCCTAGGGGCAAATGGACTCCTACCTATGAAGGACCATTTGTAAACAAAAACATTTTATCTGGTGGGGCAATGATCTTGACCACCATGGATGGTGACGACCTGCCGCATCCTGTAAATACAAACATAGTCAAAAGATACTACGCATAAGAGACCCGCTAGGTTGATATACCTAGGCAAAACAAGGGGCATCCCGGTGAACCAAAAGGTTCGGGCAAAAATTAGGGATAAAAAAAAAAATCTGTACACCCGGCAAGTTGAAAATCCGAAAGGGCGACTTGGGCAAAAAAGGGTTTCCCGGTGGACTGAAAACCCAAAAGGGCGGTCCAGGAAAAAGTTAGGGAATTAAAAGCATATGATTATGTCCTGTTGGATCACCTTACGGACAACCGTTGGCTTCAACTGACAAACTCAAAGGTTCCGATCAATTCAATCATCTTCGGATGAGGCAACAAATAGACAAGATTACTCAGAGATACAAAGGCTATAGCAGAATGGGAACCCCATGGGATTATTACACATAACTATCTTTTCTTTGTATTAAAATCTTCATTTTTTACGACGGAATTCTCTTACTAGAATGTTTGTCTACTTGTACAAATACTTACTCAAAGTCAATACAAAGGTATTCCTTTGAAAGTGCAAAACTATCTGTTTTTCTTTACTCTTGTGTTTTGTTTACAAAAACGTCCAATGATTCATTGTTAAACATATGCATTTGAACATAATTACTGTTTACAAATAAACAAAATAAAAGACAATTACTAATGGCTTTAAGAGGTAGGGAAATCTCTCTAAGCTATTTCCATAAATCCCCCACAATTTACAGTTTGATTCCCAATGGAACGAGCTTCTAATTATCAATCCCCAGTAGAAGTCGTCAAAATTCTCAGGATTTCACAATAGGATTTTACAAGAAGTACACGGCATTTCCCTTATAACAGAGTTTGTTTCTCTAAGCGTAAATTCATTAACACTTAGACTTCACAACATGAAGACTTATACTCCATATCCTCAGTAGCAGTCAGGGATTTATTTTCCCCAATCCCACAACAGTACAACAAATTGGCTCACATACGCATACATTGTATCCATATATCATAAACATTGATAACACGAATGCATTATATCATACATTTCATACAACATGGCTTTACATCTTAGCTAACATTTTGCCCTTTTCAGGATAAGATTAACATCTATCATTATCAATGTTCAAAAAATTTTGGATACAATTTAGATAAGCTCCAGGCACGGATGCCATCCTGATACTCATTCAGATTCAACTTTCAGATACAGTTCAGATACGCTCCAGACACGGATGCCATCCTGATACTCATTCATATTCAACTTACAGATATAATTTAGATACGCTCCACACACGGATGCCATTCTGATACTCATTCAGATTCAACTTCTCAGATACAGTTCAGATACGCTCCAAACACGGATGCCATTCTGATACTCATTCAAATTCAACTTTCAGATACAGTTTGGATACGCTCCAGATACGAACTCCATTCTGATACTCATTCAGATTCAACTTTTAGATACAGTTCAGATAAGCTCCATATACGGATGCCATTCTGATACTCTTTCAAAATCAACTTTCAGATACAGTTCAGATACGCTCTAGACACGGACGCCATTATGATATTCATTCTTACAGCTTACAAACTACAAAACTAACAATCACTTTTGGAGGGCATCTTTAAGCCCATCTCCTACAACTTTCTATCACCTCTCCAAATGGCATCTTTAATCCCATTCCCTCAACCATCACATCACCGAGTACAAATTTCTGGGTACTCTAGTGTCCAATCATCTTCCACCTTCGAGTCATGACTGGCGAAACACGCCAATCTAACTCTTCAGGCTTAAGAAGATTGAACAGGGGAAGTTGTTGTACCCCAAAATTTTCCCTCTCACTTATCAAGAATTTTTCTCACAAGATCTCATTGGGCTCAAGACTGCACCGGGGTTTAATCAGCTCAAGACACCTCCTTATGCACTAATGACCAAAATTAGGGTTTGAGTTTGCACAAGGATTTTTGAACTATCAATTCCCCATATGACTTTCATGGATCATTATGGACCCCCAAGATTACTCATGTCAACTTTCAAGCTTTGGATCACACTTTTGATCAGTCAATTGAATAGTTAACCTAAAAATCAATTGTATTGGGGAAAAAGTCAACCATGGCCAATTTACAGTCAAACTTCATAATTTTTTATCCACGTCAACATTTTAGACTCATATGTGTCATTTGACCAAGTTTGGACCATAATTCCTCAAGAAATTTGATCAAATCTCCAAAAAGGACCAAATGGTCAAAATTAGGGTTTTGACTGGGAAAGGGTAATTTCTGATTTTTGACCTAGAAAATGGTCAATTGGTTTAAGGAATGATCTCAAGAGTCCAATTGCATCATTTTGACCTAATGACTTGATTCAAAACATTGCAAATCCTTTGGATTGACATATGAATTTTGTAGTCAACTGATCAAAAGTCAATTGTATACTGAAAAGTCAAACTTTGACTTTTTGGTCAAATTCAAGTGCCAAAGATAAAAATTCATCAAAACATGTCAAAATATGAAACTTATTCATCAATAAATCAAGGAATCAAGATTTCATTTTGAAAAGTCAAAATTTCTTAATTTAGAAATTTTTCTAAGTGTTGAAAATTTCTTATTTTTTCATAACTTTAAGCCAAATTTTCACCATGATGCAAGATGATTCAAGAGAAACTTCCAACATGAAAGTTGTATATCTCCATGAAATATACAACTTTTCTTCACACAAATTCTTCCAAAAGTGCTTGGATCTCAAGTTATAATTTTGTGAATACATGCTCATGAACTAAAAAAGACTTAGTGAAATTTTGCCCTAGTTAGGCAGATTTTTGACCTAACTTCATGGAAATTTTTCACATAGTTCCAAGGGTAATCTTCAAAATAAATTCAAAGATGGGTTGTATATCACATTCCAAGCTTTCCAAAATGTCCAATAACTCCTTGAGATCATTCTTGATCAATGAGAATCAGAGGCAAGAAGTTAGGGTTTTCAAACTTGAATCAGAAGCCATTTAAAAAATAACACTTGATCCAATCTTCAAGCATGTTGTACAAATCTTGCTTTTCAGGCTTCAAAATTTCTAATCACTCAATAATTTAATGTTTACACAACTGATAGAGCCATTTTCCAAGCATTTGATCCATTATCCAAGTTTCATTTCCATTTTGGGAAGAAAGTCACCACTTCCATTTTGTAAAAGTGACTTTAATCACAATATCAACTCTTCTTGAGCCCATACATTTTTGTTTCTGACTCAAAAGCATTTAAAAGCAAGAAGTAATATATCTACAGCCTGCTAACCACCCTGCAAATCCTTGTACTTCACATTGAAACCATGTTTGTCAACTTTGCTTCAAAAACAAGTAACTAAGCCATAACATGTGATTTCAATTTCTGAGTTTTTTCAAGCCTCAAAACATCTTTCCTATAAGTACATTCACTATTTGCAAGATGACATACGAATGCTAGTGCCCTGAAATGATCTCAAACACTCAAAACCCATAAATCTGTTCAAAAATACCATTGATATACAATTTTGAACCAAAACTCATCATCTTCATTTCCACTCGTGCGTTTTGAAAACCAATCATTCGAACACCTTTTATACATCATACCAAAACAATACAGGCCCCTGTTTCAAGACTGTAACTCCTCCATCACCATCCACCATTTTCAAACATCAAGCTTGCAGGTTGACTTGAGTAGAGAGATTCAGGAACTTTCAAGACAAAGTAGGAGTTGGAATACACTCAAGGAGGTCCAGGAAAGCTAAACAGATCCTCAGGCCATCTCAAAAGTTGCTCAAACTCCATTCACGACTCCAGCTGCAAGGGGTAAGTTTTCAAACTTCTATCTCTTCATACAAACATCTTTTGATCCTGATTTCTGAAGACAAAATGTAGATATCTTTGCTCTAAAGTTGACCATGTTCATAGTTCCCATTTATATTGACTGTGTATAGAGAATTTTGGATTTGAAATTTCTGAGAAAATTAGGTTTCAATTTTGGGCCAGAAAAATTAGTTTTCATCTTTAACTTTTAGCTTACATAAGTTATATAGTTGGATTCGTGGGAAGAAACACCACAACTTTCATGTTTGAACTTTCCATTTTTGTGGAGAGATGAAGAAGATACAAGTGGTCTGATTAGGCACGAGGTTGAAGATGAAGTGGTCTTCAGGAAGCAGTTTCTAATATATATTTATGGTTTGGTTATATGACCGGATGAAACAGACACCTCAGTTACAAGCGCACCGTACTAAGTCACTTCTTACCTAAAGGGCGAGTTCGAACCAATGTGAACCCCCATTTTGTATTTTTTTCATATTTTTTGACTTTCTAACATATTTTTTGCAGGCGCTGGGCCCTTTGTGCCTGGCATTATTTTTTTTTATTTGCTAGTTCACCCCCTTGCCTACTTTTGGCACCCCCTGGCCCATTTATTTTTATTTACTTATTTATTTCATTTTTCCTTTTAAATATATTTTCTAAAATACTAAAAATCATGAAAAAAAATACCAAAAATGATATATTTTATATTTTGACTTATTTTATTTTATTTTCCCATGAACAAAAATATTTTATTTACTATACTTTATTTATTTTTCTTATAAACTTAATTAATGTTATATTATTTATTTTCTTCATACAATTTAAAAATATATTATTCAAATACAAAAAAAGGACTAAAAATATTTTTAAAGCTATAAATATTTTCAAGATGAAAATGCCAAAAATACTTTCCTTAAAAATTATTTTCTTTTGGTGAATTAGGGTTTTCTTTTAA
Source organism: Vicia faba (assembly GCA_948472305.1). Taxonomy (NCBI): domain Eukaryota; kingdom Viridiplantae; phylum Streptophyta; class Magnoliopsida; order Fabales; family Fabaceae; genus Vicia; species Vicia faba. The sequence goes on along the minus strand of OX451740.1, from coordinate 1,209,357,668 downwards.
AAATCTTTTTCTTAATAAATTCCAACTTAATTAATTATTTTTCTTTATTTAAATTAGGTTAAGACAAAAAAGTCTTTCTTTATGAAAATCAAACAAAATTCATCTTCTTTACATTTTTTTATCCTTATACATTTATCCAACATTATACTTTGCATTTATGTAATTTTTGTACATATTCAATTTGGTTGTAATAGATTAATTAGGTTTATATTATTTAAATCCTCATTCACAAATTGTATACCCCCTCCCACAAGTATTGTAATAACATAGTAACTTTAAATTTCGCAATTTATCGCTTTCATATATACAATGCTAGTAATTAGGTTTTGTATGGAAAGATTAAAACCAACCAAATTGCAAACCCTAATTCAATACAAAATCAAAGCATGAAAGCAACACACTCGCACACAAGCACCCCTAGGGTAAAATCCACTTGGTTGCCTTACAAAATGGCCATATTACGCATGTAAGGTATCTTAGCAAAAACAAACGAATACAAGATCATAGTCCCTCGATGACGCTATCTAAGTTTCCTTACACATGATCTTAGTCCCTAAAAGAGAATGCTAAGATGCCTTGCAAACATTGCTAATCATAGTTATACGATGACCCACGCCAGTCCCGTTTACATCCAAAGATAGAGTTATTTACCAAATCAATGGTAAGATAACAATGTCAAAGGAAAAGAAAATGAACAAGAAAGACATTTTAAGGAGGTAGATTGCTCCAATTACTTGCTCCATTTCAAAACAAACATCCTTGCTATTTTCAAAAACAAACACTTACACATTTCCAAACATCTTACAAAACTTGAAAACATTTTCAAAAGATCAAACATCTTTGTATACATTGTTACGAACAAGAATCATTACAAAGATTACCTAAACAATGGCCTCTTTACAAAATACTTTCAAAAAACACACTAAGAACAATTTCAAACAAAAGCAAGTGATCTAGCAAGTAACTAAGAGCCCATGGAAAACCATGGATGAAAAGGGTGCTAATACCTTCCCTTTTCATAATCTACCCCCAGAATTCAAGAAATAATCTCAAAGGTCTTTCCTGTGCTTTTTCACCTTTCCTTTTGGATAAAAGAAAAGTCGGTGGCAACTCTTGCTAACCGCAACATTTGTGATAAAACGCAAAACCCTCAAGTCAGTTCTCCTACCGCACCACATAAGTTATTCTGATCATCACAACACTTTGAAAGGTGCTCTAAATCAAAACACGGATTTCAGTTTCAAGGTATGTTTTCTTAACTTTGAACTCTTCATACAAGCATCATTAGTGGTTCCTTTGTGAATAAAAAATATAGACATCATAACCCTGAAGCTAACCATGCCCTTAGTTTTCAATTATGTTGCTTAAGTGATGCGAATTTTGAAGATGAACTTTCTGAAAATTTAGGTCAGAATTTGGTACTGAATAAAATTCATGTTCATCTTTGATTTATAGCTTTAGTTATTTACATTGTTGAATTTGTATGAAAAAATGGAACAACTTTCATGTTTACATTTTTTAAAATGGTTGAGAGGTGAAGGATTTCAGATTTTCATTATGAAGGAGAAGGAAGAACAAGGGCGCGCGAAGGTTGAAGATGAAGTTGAATTTTTAAATCTGACTTTATCTTATATTTAATATTTTATATTTCAAACAATTGATGTATCACCACCACAGTGGTTAAAGCGCTCGTCTTTCACTATAGGGACCTGGGTTCGAGCCTTAGCGGTACCCTTTTGGTTTTTCTTATTTTCCCTTTACAGATTCAATACAAGCAAGCTTTGTATGCGTGCCATGCACCCCCTTTCCAACATCATCAGATCCATCAAACATTCTATCCAACACCCCACAAGATAAGTCAATGGTACACCAAGGAAATCATCCACACTGGATCACAAAAACAGGTGTTGGACCTATTTGTTTTGGGCTTAAGTTATTTCTAATTCTCACCCACCCCCCCCTTTTACTTTTCATACATAGGGCCACACATTATTTATTTTATTTTCTTATTTCAAAACAAAAAAAAAATCACATTTTGGGCCCAGCGCCCTTTTTATAATTGTTTAACCCCCATTTTCATTTTTCAACCTCCTGTCCAACTATTTCCATTTCTTTTATACTTTATTATTTTTTATTTATATATTTATTTTACCTAAACCAAAAAACCACAAAAAAATATTTTTTCATTAACATATTTTAATTTAGACATTTTATTTTATTTTACTAAATTAATTTTTATCATGTCTTCTACAATATAAAATATTTTCTTTATTAATCTTAATTAAAATCATTTTCTAAATAAAGTTAAATTTGAATTAGGTTTTTTCTATTATTCTTATATCAATGAACATAGATTTAGGTTTTGTGAATAATTAATTGACTTTTCTTGTAAATTAATTAGCTTTAATTAGGTTAAAAAAATCATTAAAACCTTTTCATACAAAAAATCATAAAAACAATTTTTCTTTTCTTTTGCATTATATTTATATTCTTGTACATTTTATTTAACATTATTCAATATGATTGTAATAGTAATTAGGTTTTAATTTCTTTCATCCCCATTGGTAATTTGTAACCCCACCCCCTAAAATGATGTAATATCGTAGAACTTTAAATTTCTGCAATTTATCGTTTTCATTATTATTGCTAGTAATTAGGGTTTGTATGGAAAGACTAAAATCAAACAAGTAGACAACCCTAACTCAAAACAAAATAAATGAAAAAAACACATTTCACACATTTGCACCTCTAGGGCTAACCCACACTTGTTGCCTTAGAATAAATAGTCATGTCCAAGATCGTAGTCCCTCGATGTCCCTTCGATGTTGCCTTCGGTAAACAATCTTAGACCTTATGACAAATTACTAAGGTATCCTATAATGTTGCCTTCTATGACTCTACAATGACCCATGTCTGTCCCTTCACATCCAATGATATGGCTTCTTACCAATCAATGATAAGATAGAAATATCTAAAGGAGGAGGAAAAGAATAAATACTTTTTGAGTAAGTAGAATGCTCGTAGTTTCTTACTAACAAACAAAACCATTTTTACACCTCACACTTTCAAAACATTCTTCGCCAAACGTCTCTTTGAACTATTTTTAAAAGTTAACACTTTGTATACATTCTTATAGAGATGAGAATCATTACAAAGTTCGCCTAAACGAAGGAATTTTTCAAAAATACTTTCAAAACAAACACAAACACATTTCACAAAGCATTTCAAAGCGTGCTAGCAACTAAGAGCCTGTAGATAACTACAGATGAAAAGGGTGTTAATACATTCCCTTTTCATAAACTACCCCCCGAACTCAAGAAAATTCTCAAAATTTCTTTCATGTTCTTTTCACCCTTTCATTTATTGGATAAAAGAAAAGTCAATGGCGACTCTTGCTATCTGTAACAATTGCGATAAAACGCAAAACACCCAAGTCAGTTCTCCCACCGTATATAGAACTAGAGACTCTTTTGGGGACTGACTTAAAAGTTTGGTTACCTTAGATACTAGATCATATTTAAATGCTTTCATTTATTTGATTTGTTTGCTTTATATTTTGGGTCCATGTTTGGGTTTTGAATAGATCCTCTACCCAGATCTGGGAACATCATTAGGTAAGTAGCAAAGATTTTGGAGACTATACGGCATAGACCGATGTGGTTGAAACAATAGCTATGTTAGTGTGACACATTTGTTGGTACCGATATCCCTTGTGTCAAATCGAGGATAATACGGGACCGTTGTGTGGTGTCATGAAGCACTAACTGACCATAGAACCTTTAGTTGAACAACTTGGCCATTAGGAAGTAGTGAGATAGCGGGCTTTGGTTCAGCCCGAAGTTTTTTGATACTCGATACTATGTTTATTGAGATCGTAATTTCGGGATATTTCAGTTGCCAAAACAGAGGCTTGCGTTGAAACAATGGCCGTTGAAGAAAGATCAATGATATTGAGATTCCCTAGAACCTGATTACTTTCTAAGACAAGTTGAACCAACTAAACTTCAAGAGGGTAATTACCTATGGACTCCTTGCAAGCCTAAACCTAAGGAGTTGTTTGTTTTATTTGTATGTGATTATTTCTACATAATATCATGACATCATACCATAGAATTTTCACTAACCATTTCAAGGACCTAGAGATTTATCTTTGTTCTATTTTGTAGGATATGGCTTCCACTCGCAGAAATACCATCCGAATCAACCTTGTGAAAGTGCCTCCTCAAATCAAAGAGTTAGCATCAAGGATCCCTGAAAATTCTCTGTTCAATAAGAAGTATGGTTGACTCCACAACTTGGTTGCCTCAAACTTTGAAGAAGACATGGTACATGTGCTTTTTCAATTCTTTGATCCTAAACATCATTGTTTCACATTTCCTGATTACCAATTGGTGCCTACCATGGAAGAGTTCTCTCAACTATTAGGAGTACTTGTTCTTAATCAAATACCCTTCACCGGTATTGAGAAAGACCCAAGACTTGAGGAGATTTCTCTAGCCTTACATTTGCAATGGTCTGACATCGTGGCTAATTGGGAAACAAGAAGTGGTGTTAAGAGTTTTCTAGCCAGGTTTCTTTTTTATAAGGCTCAACTGTTTTGGGATGCTCTGGATTTGCAAGCTTTTGAAGAAGTTTTGGCTCTTCTAATCTATGGGATGGTTATGTTCCCTAATCCAGACCAACTTATAAATGTGAATACGGTCAAAATATTCCTATCTCGTAACCCGGTGCCTACCTTACTCGGGGACATTTTTCATTCTCTTCACGCCCGTACCATAAAGAGAATAAGGGATTCTTATGTGTTGCACTCCTTTGCTGGCTAGGTTGTTTATTTCGCACCTTCCTCAGTCAGTTTTGAAGAATGAACAAGGCATGAGGTGATCTCAAAGGTTGATGTCACTCTCGCATTCGGATACTCATTGGTGTTCTCGATCTTTGGAGGATGTTACCATTATTGACCGTTATGGGGAATTCCTTAATGTCCCACTCCTTGGAATTAAGAGATGTATCACTTATAATCCTTGCTTGGCTCCATGATAGTTTGATTATGCTTGGAGGGATGGTCCTCATGAGGCGCTTATACAAGGTATTATGTTTGACTATGAGGACGATGTCTAAGGTTATTGTCAAAGATTTTTACGAGCTTGGGGCATGGTAAACAAGGTTGATAGCAAAACTTTAGGGCATAAGAATTCCATTCCTATGGAACCTTATCTCATGGGGGTGTGAGCTCATGCTCAAAACCTCATGATGCCATATGTGGCCATCCTACCAATCATTATGGAGCCTATTATCAAAGGAGACATTCCTTACACCATTCTTTATCCCGACATGCCTACTACTCTCGAGGAATTGCAAAAATCCTGGATACAACTCAAGGGATAATGTGACACCTTTGAAATCAAATTCTATACAAGCGAGAGGAAGGTGTTAGAGCTCACAAGGAAACTTCACGAGGAGCGAAGCCTGAATGCTTACATTGCACCAAAGAGGATGCTTTAATGGGAAACCTGAGCCTTTAGTTTTAGGAGTTTATTTTGTCTTTTTTGGTTTTTCCATTGTAAGCCCAAGAGGTGTTTGTAACCTTTGAACTTATTAATACAATTAATGTTTTGTTTCCTCTTTGTTTAAGCCAATTTAAACCTTAAAGGTCATTGAAAACATTGCATACGCATAACATGCATCATATCATAAGCAGGTTTTCCAACACAGGTTTCCTTATCTTTCTACTGTTTATTTCAGTATAAGATGGATCTCGAGAAAATTGTCAAGGACTTGCAGACTCAACACTCTCAGTTTCAAGAGACTATGCTCAAATTAGCAAAGGGGTAGCAAGAAATGATGACACTTCTTGTCAAGAAGAAGACCAAGAAGAAAGTTGTAATCAACATGGGGAAGAGATTCAAAGGCCCCGTCTGACAAGTTCAAGTTGAAGAAGACTCCTCCGAGGAGGATGAGAATCAAGATGAAGATCCTAGGAGCACCCGTGCTGGGGGTGGAAACAATCAAACGTCTGAAGACGAGGATTATTTTGACGAGAAATATCCACCGGTCAACAACAAGTATAAGAAACTAGAAGACAGATTGAAGGCTATAGAAATCCAAGTTATGCCTGGCTTGGACTTTGGTAACTTGGGTTTGGTTCCTGGGGTAGTAATTCCCCACAAATTCAAGATCCTTGTTTTTGCCAAGTACGGTGGTGTCTCATGTCCGAAACTTCACCTAAGATCTTACGTCTGCAAAATTCAGCTGCATACCGCTGATAAGAAACTGTGGGTGCACTTTTTCAAGAAAGTCTATCTAGGACGCAATTGGAGTGGTTTTACCAATTGAAAGGGACTAACATCCATACTCGGGAAGATTTGGCCACCATCTTTTACCGCCAATATCAATATAATGCTGATCTTGCGCCAACTAGGGTGCAATTGCAAGGAATTACCATGGGTTCAAACGAGGGCTTCAAAGAATACGCCCAAAAGTGGAGAGACCTGGCTGGCAGGGTGCAGCCACCTTTGATTGATAGAGAGTTGGTATACATTTTATGGGAACATTGACTGGACCATTTTTCAACTTATTGATTGGAAGTTCATCATCCGGATTTACTGAATTGATCTTAACTGGTGAGAGGGTTGAAAGCGGGATCAAAAGCGGGAAGATACATATGGCCATCTCCTTAAATGCTATGAAAAATCCATTTATTGGTAAAAAACGACTAATGTTATGTATGGGTTAAGAAGTCGTATTAAGAATGATTGTCATCATTCAGTAGGGGATGTACTTATTTCCAATCTAACTCCAACCCAACGACCACGTCAATATATAACCAACAAAGATCGGATTCCCAGAGAAGACAATTTACCAGAATCAATATACAACTATCTCAAGCTCTGCAACATATATTGAAAGCTGATTTGGTGACCTTGTGAGATCCCCCTTCCAACCCTAACACTGCTTCCCCAAAATACAACCCAAATTCCAAATGTGCTTACCATTTGAATAGTCCCGGACATAATACCAACAATTGTTGGGAACTTAAGAACAAAATCCAAGACCTAATTGATAATAAGACGATTGAATTCGACCCTCTACGACTCCCAACATGATCACCGCACCCATGCCAAATCATGGTAAGGGTGTCAATGCTATTGAAGATGCCTCTTTTGTTTCTTCCGTCAATGACTTGACCACTCCTTTGAAGACTGTTAAAGAGAATTTGTTTAAAGTCGGGATATTCCCTGGCTGCCTTGAAGACTGTTGTTATTATGCTATACAAATTAATGGTTGTGAATGGCTGAAGAAAGGTGGCCAACTCCTGATGAATTGCCATGAGATTCTATTTGAGAAAACTCCATCTATGAAAAGTCTGACCAAAAGTGTATCTCAAGAGTTTGAAGACGTTTCTATCATTACTATATCAAACAAACCTATTAGGATCACCTCCAAAGGTCCTATTAGGATTCCCATTGAACCAAGAGTAGCTCCACTAATTATCACCACATTGGGGCCAGTCCCCTATTCTTCTGATAAGGCTGTGCTCTGGAATATTTGGGCGGAAGTGTATTACCATGGGATAAAAAAAGATTCATGGATTGATGAAGATGAAAATAATGACATTACAAACATTGCTGGATCAAGTAAAGTGACTAGGATGGGAAGGATCTTCTCTCCAGAGATTTCACCTCCGATAACCACAACTACATCCATTTGTATTACTGTTGTTAAACTTGTTACTAATACTCGAGGAAAGGAAAAAATGACTGAGCCTACCAGGACGGAGGCGCCCAAAAAAGATATTACTATTGAAGATCCATCTACCCAAGAGATGGAGGAGATTCTAAAAATCATCAGAAAAAGTGATTACAAGATAGTGGAACAGTTGGGGCAAACACCCTCGAAGATTTCTATGTTGTCTTTATTGCTATGCTCCGAGGCACATGCTTAAGCATTGATAAAATTCCTGAAAAATAAACATGTCCCTCAAGAAACTACGGCCCACCAATTTGAAAATTGTGTAACCAGTTTGACTACTGACAATGGTTTGGGATTTTCGGATGCAAATTTGATTCCAGTCAGGAAAAATCACAACAAAGCTCTGCATGTGTCCATCAAGTGTAAATGAACCACTTTAGCCCATGTGTTGGTGGATACTGGGTCCTCTCTGAATGTTTTGCCTAAAGGTTCTCTATATAGGTTGGATTATGAAGATTTGGTGCTGAAACCCAGTGACATTATGGGGAGAGATTTTGATGGATCAAAGAGAATGTTCCATGGAGAGGTTGATCTCCCTATCAAAGTTGGGTCTCAAGTCTTCAACTCAACATTTTATGTAATGTATATATGTCCTGTTTATTCTTTCCTGCTGGGGCGTCAATGGATACTTTGGGAAGGTGCGGTGGCTCCCACACTACATCAAAAGCTGAAGTACCCGGTCAAAAGAAAAATTGTCATTGTATGCGAAAAATAAGAGTTTATGATTAGTCATTTAAATTCATTCAAATATGTTGAAATGGATGGCGAGTTCATATAGACTCCTTGTCAAGCCTTTGAAGTGGTCTCTCCTATGGTTGTTGTTGCCAAAGCCACTCTTGACATTTCCAAAGCTGCTAAAGATACACCGAGGATGGCCTCTCTCAAATATGCTTGTGTTGTTGTTGAAGACAGAGGCTGCACCATTTGGGGACAACTCCATGATATCCCTTTCAAGTCAAACAAATTTGGGTTGGGCTTCACTTCCAAGGCTCAAAAGGCGGTTCGACATGCTCGTGTAGGGAAACCACCTATCCACCTTAGTAACCATAAGGTTAATGCTCTTGAAGACTCTGATGCTGATTGTGAATTTAACGACTAGATCTACCCGACTGCTGGTGGAGGACTCAACAACTAGCAGACCAGGGATTTCATCCAAATCTCCTTCAGCCAGGAGTAATTTCCATTTCCTATTTTTATTTACTCTGAAGAATTTGTTTGTAATTTCCATTAAAACAATGACTTTAAGTGATGTGCCTTGCCCGAAGCACAATGGCCCATTTGTTAAGGGTTTGTCATTTTCATATGCCATATTATCATTTTAATGAAAAAACATTGGACTATTTTGCATTCAAATTTTGCGCTCTCTGTCTTTTTCTTTACTTTATTGCATTTTCAATAGCCTTGTGACCTTACATGAACACACACACACACACACATTTGCAAATCCACATCCACTCCAGATCTCATTGACAACAACTCTGCTATTGCCATCTATTACTTTGAAAATCCAATCTATCAAGCCGAAGACAAAGGTGAAGAAGATTGTGAAATACCTGGGGAACTCGACAGACTCTTGATACAAGAGGAAAAGGCCATTCAACCGCATGAAGAACCAGTTGAAGTGATCAACTTAGGTACTAAAGCAGACTAGAAAGAAGTCAATATCAGGGTTATGATATGATAGGAGAACTGACTTGAAGGTTTTGTGTTTTATCACAAATGTTGCGGTTAGCAAGAGTCTCCGCCGACTTTTCTTTTATCCAAAAGGAAAGGTGAAAAAGCACAGGAAATACCTTTGAGATTATTTCTTGAGTTCAGGGGGTAGATTATGAAAAGTAGAGGTATTAGCACCATTTTCATCCATGGTTTTCCATGGGCTCTTAGTTAGTTGCTAGATCACTTGCTTTTATTTAAAATTATGCTTTGTGTGGTTTTTGAGAGTATTTTGTAAAGAGGCCATTGTTTAGGCAATCTTTGTAATGATTCTTGTTTGTAAGAATGTATACAAAGATGTTGATCTTTTGAAAATGTTTTCAAGTTTGTAAGATGTTTGAAAGTGTAGGTGATTATTTTTTAAAATATCAAGGATGTTTGTTTTGAAATGGAGCAAGTAATTAGGAGCAATCAACCTACTCAAATGTCTTTCTTGTTCATTTTCTTTTCCTTTGACATTGTTGTCTTACCATTGATTTGGTAAGCAACCCTATTTTTGGATGTAAACGGGACGGGTATGGGTCATCGTATAACCATGATTAGCAATGTTGCAAGGTATCTTAGAATTCTTTTTGAGGGACTAAGATCATTTGTAAGGAAACTTAGATAGCGTCATCGAGGGACTATGATCTTGTATTTGCTTGTTTTTGCTAAGATACCTTACATGCGTAATATGACCATTTTGTATTAGGCAACCAAGTGGAATAACCCTAGGGTGCTTGTGTGCAAGTGTATCATTTTCATGCTTGTTTTTGTCTTGAATTAGGGTTTTCTAAGTATTGGTTTTAGTCTTTCCATACAAACTCTAATTACTAGCATGTTATATAAAAGCGATAAATTGCGAAATTTAAAGTTACTACACTATTAGAACATTTGTGGGGAGGGGGGTATACAAATTCATGAATGGGGATTGCAAGAATTTAAACCTAATTAGTCTATTACAACCATATTGAATTGATATCAATGTACAAGGAAATAAATAAATACAAAGTATAAAATGAATGAATGTACAAAAAATGCAAGATGTAAAGAAAATATATCTGTTTGATTTTCATGAAAAAAGGATTTTGTCTTAACCTAATTAAATAAAGAAAATAATTAATTAAATTTGAATTTTATTAGGAAAAAGATTTTAAGTAAAACCCTAGTTCTATTAATTAATCAAAAGAAAATAAGCTTAAGAAAAGTATTTTTTGGTATTTTTATCTTAAAAATATTTATAGCATTATAAAATATTTTTAATCTTTTTTATATAAAATATAATGTATTTTAAATGGTGTGAAAAATAAATAAATAAAAACATAGTATTAATTAAGTTTACAAGATTATTCAATAAAATAAATAAAGTATAATAAATAAAAATATTTTATTGTGAGAAAAATAAAATAAAATAAGTCAAAATATAAATCTATCATTTTTTGTATTTTATGATTTTTTAGTATTTAGAAAATATATTTAAGAAAAAAAAATGAAAAAAATAAAAATAAAAATTTGCGTCAGGGGTGTCAATGGGATACAGGGGGGTTAACTAGCAGAATAATAAAAAAATAAGCAAGACCCAAAGAGGCCCAGCGCCCTGCAAACAAAAAAAGTCAGAATTGTAAAACATATAAAAAATGCAAAAGGGTACCACTGGGGCTCGAACTCAGGTCCCATAGGTTATAGGCGCGCGCTTCTACCACTGGGGTGGCTATACATCTGTTAACATAAGTAAAACAATAAATATGTAAGGCAAAACGCGCCCTGAAGACTTCATCTTCAACCTCCAGCCAGACCAATTGTAACTTGCTCATTTCTCATCAAAAATGAAAATTGTAAACATGAAACTTGTAGCAAATTTTCTCACGATTCCAGAAATGTAAAGTATTAAAACTATAGATCAAAGATAAGCATGAATTTTAATGGCCCTAATCTGAACCCTAAAAAATTCAAAAATTTCAGTTTCGAAATTCTCTAAGCTCAAGCAAAATTAATGGAAACTATGGACAGGGTTAGCTTCAGGGCAATGATATCTACATGTTTTGTTCATAAATAAACTATTGATGATGCATGTATGAAGAGTTCCGAGTTGAGAAAACTTACCTCAAAACTGGAAATTGTGTTTTAAGTTTGAGCCTGTTTCAAGTGATGGTGATGATCAGGTTAGCTTCCTTGAGGTCCTAGGAAGCTAATGCAATGGTTTGCTTGAGTTGAGAGTGGCTGAAATAACTTGGACAAGTCAATGTGCAATGCTCTATTTTTGGTTATGGAAGATGTGGTAAATGATGTTACAGTAATGAAACAGGGAAAGGGATAGGTTACACTTGATGTAAGGAAGCTTTAGAAACTAAAAGGCCAAGAAACACACGAAGGAAATGTGAGTTTGGTGTTCAAGGTCAGAAACTGTGCAACAATGGATTTTTGGGCAATTTCTGATTTGAGAGAGTTTTTGTGTATTTCTGGGTGTTCAAGCTCGTCCTCTAGCTCACAAATAGTGACTCTATTTATAAGCAACAAGTTTTGAGTGCTCTAGTTGATCAGAATTCAAATTTACATGTTTAAGTTAAACATGTGATTTTTTGACAAAACAAGTTTCCATGCCTTGTACTTGCTAAGATATAGTGGTTATGCTTTAAACAAGCTTGCTTTTGACTTTATGGATGGAGTGTGATCAGAGGGAACAAGTTAGAGGCTCAAGAACGAACTTTATGCAAAAAGCTTGCTTTATAAGAATGGCAATGTTAACTTTGTGCCATTAATGGAAATGCAACTTGGATAATAGCTCAATTGCTTGGATCAAAGCCCTAATAGCTGTGTAAACATTTAATTATGGAGTTATAAACAAGTTTGAGGCCTGCAAAGCAATGATTATGCAGCCTAGCATGGATATAGTTCATGTGTTCATCAAAAATTACTTGTAATTCAAGTGACAAAACTCTAATTTCATCTCTTCGATTCTCCCTACTCAAGAATGATCTCAAGGAGTTATTGGACATTTTGGAAAGCTTGCAATATGCTCTACAACATATATTTGAATTTATTTTGAAGATTCCCCTTAGAACCATATGAAAAAGTGCCATGGAGTTGGGTCAAAATCCTGACCAAATTAGGGCAAAATTTCACTAAGTGTTTTTGTTTCATGACCATGTATTCTTAAAATTATAACTTGAGATACAAGCACTTTTGGAAGGAGTTGTGTAAAGAAAAGTTGTAGATTTCATGGAGATCTAAAACTTTCATGTTTGAAGTTTCTCTTGAATCATCTTGCATCATGGTGAAAATTTTGCTCAAAGTTATGAAAAAATAAGAAATTTCCAACACTTAGAAAAATTTCTAAGTTTAGAAATTTTGACTTTTCAAAATGAAATCTTGACTTTTTGATTTCTTGATGAATAAGTTTCATATTTTGACATGTTTTGATGAATTATGATCTTTGGCACTTGAATTTGACCAAAAAGTCAAAGTTTGACTTTTTAGTATACAGTTGACTGGAAAATTCATCTGTCAATCCAATGGATTTGCAATGTTTTAAACCATGTCATTAGGTAAAAATGATGCAATTGGACTCTTGAGATCATTCCTTAAACCAATTGACCATTTTCTAGATCAAAAACAGAAATTGCCCTTTCCCAGCTAAAACCCTAATTTTGACCATTTTGCCCTTTTGGAGATTTGATCAAATTTCTTGAGGAGTTATGGTCCAAACTTGACCAAATGATACATATGAGTCTAAAATGTTGATGTGGATCAAAAACTATGAAGTTTGACTGCAAATTGTCCATGATTGACTTTTTCCCCCAATACAATTGATTTTTAGGTTAACTGCTCAATTGATTGATCAAAAATGTGACACAAGGCTTGAAACTTGACATGAGTATTCTTGGGGATCCATAATGATCCATGAAAGAAAAATGGGGCATTGGAAGTTCAAAAATACTTGTGCAAACTCAAACCCTAATTTTTGTCATCAGTGTTCAAGGAGGTATCTTGAGCTGATCAAACCCTAGTCCAGTCTTGAGCCTAAGGAGATCTTGTGAGCAAAAATCTTGATAAGTGAGAGGGAAAATTTTAGGGTACAACAGGCGCCAACTTGGAAGATGGTGTCAAGGGAAGTTTGGTCCAGATGCTACACGACTATGTTAAAGTGTTCGCTTGGTCATACGAAGATATGTCGGGGCTCGATACAGATATTATAGTTCATCGTATGCCAATGAAGGAAGGTTGTCCTCCGGTTAAGAAAAAGGTTCGCCGCATGTGGCCAGATATGTCTGAGATAATAAAGGTTGAGGTAACGAAACAATTCGATGCGGGTTTCCTGGAAGTGACGTAATACCCCCAATGGGTTACAAATGTGGTCCTAGTTCCGAAGAAAGACGATAAAGTCCGTATGTGCGTAGACTACAGGGATTTGAATAGGGAAAGCCCCAAAGATGATTTCCCACTACCATATATTGATGTCTTAGTCAAAAATACTGCCCAACACAAAGTTTTCTCCTTCATGGATGGCTTCTTCGGTACAACCAAATAAAAATGGCACCTGAAGACATGGAGAAAATCACTTTTGTCATACAGTGGGGCACCTTCTGTTATAAGGTCATGCCTTTTGGTTTGAAGAATGCAGGCGCAACCTATCAATGGGATATGGTACCTTTATTTCATGACATGATCTATCATGAGATAGAAGTGTACGTTGATGATAATATTGCAAGGTCTGAAACAGAGGAAGAACACCTTGATCATTTACACAAGCTATTTGAAAGGTTGAATAAATGCAAGTTGAGGTTGAATCTCAACAAATGCACCTTCGGGGTGAGGTCTGGAAAACTCTTAGGGTCTGTTGTAAGTGGAAAACATATTGAAGTCAATGTCGCAAAAGTCAAAGCCATACAAGAAATGCCAGTACCATGTACTGAGAAGGAGGTCAGGGTTTTCTTGGGTCGACTCAACTATATTTCCCGGTTCATATTTCACTTAGTTGCTACTTGTGAGCCAATCTTCAAACTATTGAAGAAAGATCAAGTAGTCAAATGGAACAAAGAATGCCGAGTAGCTTTTGACAAGATTAAGGAGTACTTACAAGAACCTCCAATCCTGATGCCTCCAGTTGAAGGAAGGCCTCTGATTATGTACTTGACTGTATTAGAGAATTCAATGGGGTGTGTTGGGCCAACATGACGAGTCTGGCTGAAAAGAGCATGCAATATACTACCTTAGCAAAAAAGTTTTCCGACTGTGAAACCAGATATTCACTACTCAAGAAAACTTGATGCGCTTTAGCATGGGCTGCTCGCAGGCTAAGACAGTATATGATGACTTACACCACTCTCTTGATTTCTAAGATGGATCCCATCAAGTATATCTTCGAGAATCCAGCTCTCTCCGGACACATAGATAGATGGCAAATGATATTGACTTAATACGATATCCAGTAAACTACACAAAAGCAATAAAGGGAAGTGTCCTGGCAGATCATTTAGCCCATCAAGCTGTTTTGAACTACCAATCCATGAACATTGAATTCCTGGACGAGAATATCATGCTGATAACCGACTATGAAAAGCTTGGACTGTATGAAGGACCTAAACAAGAATCCTGATGGACTATGGTTTTTGATGGAGCTTCTAATGAATTGGGTAATGGAATTGGTGCTATGATCATTTCTCCGGAAGGTTACCATACACCTTTCACTGCTAGACTTTGCTTCGTCTGTACAAACAACATGGCCAAGTATGAAGGGTACATCTTGGGTCTAAAGGCTGCCATTGACCTAAGAATCAAATTGTTGAGTGTATACGAAGATTCAGCCCTGGTTGTAAGTCAAGTTAAACGAGAGTGGTGTAAGTACGAAGTGCGCCTAAGAGGGGGGGGGGGGGTGAATTAGGTACTTTAAAAATTCTGGTTTTAGTGATGATGGATATTATTTTTCTGGATTATGGTGAGTTTAGGAAAGAGTAAATTGCAGAAAAATAAAGAGACACGAGCGATATATCCTAGTTCCCCTCACAGTCCGAGAGTACTCCAGTCCCCTTTCAACATGAAAGAGATTTACTTATTGTGGCAAACTTAAACAAAAACTACCAAAAAGCCAAGAACAATCCTCTTGGACCAAGAACAATCCTCTTGGATTTTCACTATGTCAATAATGATAACAATCCTCTCAAAGTGACTACACTTGTATCCAACAATCCTGGAAAGATAAGATTTAAAAAACCACTTAAACTTATTTCCAACAATCCTGGAAAAATAAGTATCTATCAATATTTGATTTTGAGTGAGTTGAGTAGTATTGATCACATAGAGTGATTTAACAATGAATGATCTTCTCTTCCAATGATAATATTGTGCAATGACTCAAGATATAAATGCTCAAAGATTTGTGTTTAACAATATATGAAAGTGTGCAGAAAACTTATGTATGAAAGTGAAGAAAAGCTTGAGTTTGTATTTTGAAAATTCAGAAAATATATTTGGAAGAGGTGTTGAAAATGATTTTGAAAATGAATATTTATATGTTCATAACACCTTTTTGAAACATCATAAAGTTCTGTAAATGAATCATGAACAATTGCCAAGATTGAGTGAAAGGTTTCAATGAAAAGATATTATGAATAGGCATGTGCAAAGCTGTTATTTTTCAAAATCGTGCAGCATGCAATCGATTTCACCCTTTGTGTAAATCGATTGCACGGTGTTTCAACAACTATATTTTCAAAAGTTTTAAGTGTGCAATCGATTGCACAAGCAATGTAATCGATTGCACTGAGAAACAGAAGTAAAAGATCTGAAAATTTGAAGCATGCAATCGATTGCACTAATATGCAAATCGATTGCACTCAAGTGAAAAATGAATTTTAACTTAGAAAAACTTGAGTAAGGATTTATAAAACATTTCTTTTCATCATTGAGCATCTATGTCTTAAGTTTATAGTAAATATTATCATTATACCTTGAAAGTTGCTAAGAGCTTGAACTGAAGACTTTGTCCATAGATGCCTTGAGCTTGATCAAAAAATCTTTGCCTTCTTTGTCAATCATGGTTTGTCTTCATCAAAAAAAAGTTCATTTGAGAAGCTTGATTTTACATTCTCCCCCTTTTTGATGATGACAAACAATCTTGCTTTATGCGATGTAATTTCTGGAAAGAGCTTCTCCCCCTAAGATGCATAACTCCCCCTATGTATGAGAATGTTGGAATCCTTGTAATTTGTTCATCTTGGTTGGAGAGTACCTTAAAAAATTAAGACAAGGAAATATAAAAGCATAAAGTTACCACATCCTTCTCCCCCTTTGACATTATCAAAAAGAAGGGAAAGATGCAAAAAAACAAACAGTAATAAAGCAATATATCGAGAAAACTTTAATTAAATATGCAACACAAATTGTCTAACGATTACACAAAAATTTAACAAACACAGCATAGAATAACAGAACAAGGACATAACAGAAACTAGAGTTGGCCAGAACTTCAAGGTTGATGCATGTCCCGGTGGTTGTATGACCAAGATCCTTGATTCAGAAATTGTTGTTGTAGAGGAGGTTCTGTGTAATGTTGTGGAGGTGCATCTGGATTATTTGGATCATATGGTGGAATGTGAAGATGAGAATAAAGGTAAGAAAATTGTTGATTCACATCTGTGCGGAAGTCATTAATCCAGGTTATTGTAGAATCATTGATCGCATTCCATTGGTTGTTGATGTTGGTGTTCATGGAAGCAAATTGTTGAGACATGAAATCCATAAGCTCTTGATTGCTTGGTCCAAAGGGAGCAGTAGGTGGAGGAGGTACAACTTCACCGCCTTCAACTTCTTGATCGTTCCCTTCATCACCAACCACATCTTCACCAATGTAAGTGATAATTTTTGTTTCCGGATTGTAATGCACGCCCATTCTTGAGTCAACATTCTTGATGGAAATCTTGTGTAGATTTGGATCCATATTGACTTTTTCAAACCCATCAAAATCCACTCCAAATTCCTCCATAATTAAAGTAACAAAATAAGCATATGGAAGAAATTTCGATTTTGCATCGACTCTCAGCATATACACCATTATAAGTCTTGCCCAGTTAACATTTATTCCTTTCTTTCTTGCATAAATCATCTACATTTCCAGGTCGGTCACAGTGCAGTGGTTTCTAGCTCTTGGAAACATAATATGGACCATAAAGTAATGAAATAGTCAATCGTCTATATAAAAGTTACCTCCACTCCAGGAGTCTCTGGATGGAATTACTCCGCCTAGACCACGAATCTGTTTGGCACAAAATTCAGCTTCACTTAATCTCCCAATGATGTAATAGAAGTCCTTTTTCCGGTAGTCATCCCATGCCTCGTTTTCAGGGTCATATAGGAAACTTCCAGTGTAGGGAATATGAAGAATCTCACCAACAACCTCAGGAGTTAGAGAGATACGAGTACCATATGTCACCATTTTGCCTTTTTGGGAAGTTAAATTGCTAAAAAAACTCTTACCAAATCTGAATAATATGGACCAAAAGATGAAATTAATGGTTCTAGACCATAAGCAGCTAAATCATTTTGAAAAGAGAAGCATTCTTGGGGAAAGGATGATAGCATACCATATTTAGGATTGGACACTATTTTCCTTTGAAAGTCCTTTGTGAATCCGGCTTCTTGTTCCTCAGTGAGAGATGAAAGTAATGGATTAGAGGATGAATCAACCTTTTTCTTCCCTTTGTCTGAAGCTGGCACCTTTCTTTTTTGTCTTGAAGCCATGGGTAAGGTATTTTAGGGTTTTGAGGATTTTAGGTTTTTTGAGAGAGAAGAGTGTTTGAGAGCTGAAATTTGGATATGATTTGAGTAGATAGGAATGAGTGGGTTGTATTAAAGTTTATTTGGCTTTGGAATATGAGAGAGAGGAATTCTGACCAACAAAAATTTATGTCATAAAAGCAAGTTACAGTAGGTGCAATCGATTTGCATACAGGTGCAATTGATTTGCACATAAAACAGAATCAAAATAAAACTGAAACGCACAGAGTGCAATCGATTTTCATTTATGGTGCAATCGATTTACACTTGAAACAGAAAGGTCAGAGTTAAAAACATTCAGTGAGAAATCGATTTACACTATTGTGCAATCGATTTGCATCAACCAAAAATGCCCAAAAACAATTTTTTTTCTTAAATTTAAACACAACTCAACATATATATTCACATATAGCATGGTTAAAAACATATATATATATAATTATAACAAGGATAAAAGGCACCTTATATGTCGTGTTCGTCAAGTATGTCGAGCTCTCATCGAATCTTGTAAAACGGTTCTCTTGCCAAAGGTTTGGTGAAGATATTGACAAGTTGATTATGAGTATCTAAAAAGGTTACCTCGACATCTCCTTGAAGAACATGATCACAAAGGAAATGATGTCGTATTTCTATGTGTTTGGTTCTTGAATGCACGACTGGATTCTTCGTAATGTTTATTGCACTTGTGTTGTCGCATTATAGAGGAATGCATCCTAGATCGAGTCCATAGTCACGAAGTTGTTGTTTGAGCAACAAAATGTGAGCGCAACTACTACCCGCTGCAATATATTCAGCTTCGGTCGTGCTAAGAGCAACGCATGCTTGTTTCTTGCAGGCCTATGATACTAATGCATTTCCAAGGATGTGACAAGTACTGTTGCACCCCAAAATTTAGCCTCTTGATTTAGGCTTATGTTTCATCATGAACATCATAGTGCATTAAATTCATACATTGTGATAGGATCAAAGTACTTTGGTTATTAAGTTTTCCTCAAGCTTTGAAGGTTGATTACATGGACAAGTTGCTCAAGTAGAATATTATTATCTAAACCTATGGATCTTTTCAAGCTCAAAGATTATGGCATAGCTCAAGACATTTTATACATCTCTTTGGATCATCAGAGGATTAGAGTTTGTGTTTGGTTACAAGGAGAATCACTCTTTGGATTCACCAGTCAAATTAGGGTTTTGTTTGAGCAAGGCTATTGACCAATGTACAAGTCTTGATTTAGGGAGCTATAAAATCTCTTTTCTATCTAAGAGGTCTTTGCACAAGGATTTGGTCATGATGCCCAAAAGATTTGAAGTTTTGAGGATGATTCATCAATCTCCTAAGGTGTTAACCAAAACTAGGGTTTGGGATTTCATCAAGTTTTCTTGAGAATTTTGAAGTGAAACTTTATACAAGTCCTCTATATATTTGGAAGATCATATTTTTGAAGTTTTGATCATCAATTTTGAAGGGAAATGGATCAATTGATTCAGAGGGGCAAAATGGTCATTTTGGTCAAAATCAGTCAAAGTCAAGGTTGATCAAGTGAACCTTTGGCCAACCATCAATTCAAGGATGTAATTTTCATATTTCAAGTCCTTTTTGGTCATTGGATCAAAGAGATTGAGGTTTGGGTTGAAACTTGTTCTTGAAGAAACCCTAAAAGTTACTAATTTTGGAAAATAAGGACTTAATTTCAAAAAATCATATTTTATTCACCCTTGATCAAGAAGATGCAAATGAAATATGCTTGGAAAGCTGAGATAATTATCTTTCACCTTCATTTGGTCTCATGTCCAAATTGGCAAGGAATCAAGAGTTATGGTCTTTTGAAGTCACAAAATTATAGGTCTTTTTTCAAAATTAGTGAATTTCAAGCCAAATTTTGAGGATCTTAATGGATTAATTTGCAAAAAATCTAAACTAAGGGTTTGTATATCTTTTCAATACATTTACAAATTGTTCTCATAAGTTCCAAAATTCAAAAAGTATGAGTTTTGGAATTTTGGAGCATTTTATTGAAATTTGGCAAATATGCAAAATGGCCAATTCATGAAAACTCAGGTTTCAACCATCCTCTTTGTTCCTAATCCAGCCCATGACCTATTTGTGACTTGTTAAGGCCCATAATATCATCCATTTCATGTTCCATAGACCTTGGTGTTTGCTTGAATGAAAAATACAAAAATTGCCCAAAATTGCAAAAACTCCAACACTCTTTGATCAGATGGAATTAAGGGCCAAGATTCTAAGCATGATCTTCTGAAGTAATTTGGCCCACAAAATGCATAGGAAGCCAAAGAATGCACGAGCAAAACAGCCAATTCTATGCACACTTCATTTTTGCCAAAATTTTCCAATCAAGCCCTTGGACAGCTTGGAAGACCAAATTACTTTTCTAACCTTCTCTACAAACTCTATATAAGAGGAAGCAAGCAAAGAGAGATAGGGAGAACGCGCCATTTTCAAGATTTTCAAATCTGAGATTTACTTTCTTCTTCTGCAACTTGATTCGATTCTCTCAATTCCTTGGTGTTTTCTTCAAAATTCTTGTGGATTCAGCTTCAGCAAAGGGAGTAGATCAAGCTAGCACCATTTGTTTGCATCTGGAGTGAAGGAGACAGTAGAACACTTTTCTCCTTGAGGTAATGATTCCAAACTTCAATTTCTGAGATGCGCTTGTTTTTGAGGTGTTTGAGCTTGGATTTGTGTTCAATGATGTTAATGGAATGTTTCTGAAGCTTTATAGCATTTGATTTGGTGAATTATGCCTGATTGAATACTCTGAAACTCGCGATTCAGAATGATTTAGCTCATATTCCTGACTTGATTGTGAACAATGTGGTTGATGTTTTGATTTGATTCCAATTGCAATGTGATTTTACGAAATGCTAGCTTTGATTTTCCCTTGATTTCATAGAAAATGATGCGAAATTGAGTATGTTATATTGATCTGAACATGAGCCTTAAACCTGAGAGTTGCGCACGTTTTTGAGTTGTGCAAAGGTTGAAGATGATGTGGTGGCGCTTTCTCATTGGTCCATTTGAATTTTTGGTTTATTTGAATTATTTGTTTTATTTGGCATTTTGTTTGATTTTATTTTCTGATCAAAACACTTTCAAAAATCATGGAAAAATTACCATAGGCCAATATTATTTTCTAGTATTTGACATATTTTTTTGGATTTTTTTTAAAATGATTTGATTGGTTTAAAAAATTCATAGGTTTAATTAATTGATTTTTCTAAGTTTATTTTTATTTTAATATTTTCTTTGATCAAAAAATTCCATAAAAAAATTTTTAGACTCACAAAATAATGGAAAAATTGATTCTGACTTTTGTTTATCATTTTCTTTAATTTTGATTTAAAATTTAATTTCAAAGGTCATTTGTAATATTTGTTTATTTGATTTTTAATTCAATATTTCCCTTAATCAAAAAAATTCAAAAAAAAATCATGTAGGCTTGTTTTTAGTCATGGAGTCCGAATATAATTTCATTTTTGACCTTTTGTTGGTTTTTGGCTAAGGCTTGCATTTTTTACCTAAAAAATAAATAGTTTAATTGTTAATTGTTTGTTTATTTTTTTATTTTAATATTTCCTTTAATTCAAAAATTCAGGGATGTGTGTTTTTAGTTTTAATATTTGAGTATAATTTTGGTTGGCCATTTTTCTGACTTTTTGATTTAAATTTTATTTTGAGATGGGATTAATTGTTAATAAACTAATTTTTTGAATTTTATTTCATTTTGACTTTTCCTATTTCAAAAAAATATGAAAAAATATATCTTCTGACATTTAAGGTTTTTTTTGGTGATTGGTATGACCTTGGTTTAATTTGTTTGAGTTTTGATCTTATTTAATTAATATTTAGGATTAAAAGTCAAACTCTAGGGTTTTGTTGCTTATGGTGCAAGTTTCATGTTCAAAACCCTTGTGCTTTGGACTTTTATTGGAATTCAGGTCTTGATTATGGTTCGTGAATGTGTTGGGGATTTGAAAACCATTTTTCTTGAATTATTTGACTTGGTTTGACATTGTTTCCACAAATTATTTTAAAAACTTGTCTAGATTGGTAGTTTTGCCAACTAACTTGGAACATTGAGCCTCATTTGATCCCATCCTCAAGCACTCATAAACATAAGGCTTGCTTTCTGACTTCTAAATACTTCAAAGATGTTAAGTTTTTTTTTACTTGAATAATGGACCCTTGTTTCTATTTTTGGTGTATTTTTGAAGTGAAGGTACCCAATTGATGTTTGCATATCTTGTTGCAATTTGTTTGATGGCCAATGAACTTGAGTGAGGCCTATAATTAGGAACCTAATGATCATGTTGATTCTGATTGTCCATGTTAGCTCAAGCCATTTCACTTAGAAGCCTCATGTTTGAATGTTTTGAACCTTCTAATGCATTATGTAGGTTTCATCTCCTATTGTGTTCATGAAGTTGTGATTGAATTAATTGTGCATGGTTTAAATGTGTTTTCTACTGACCTTTATGGTCTTTGTTCATATTATTCTCAAGTTCTTATGATCCTTGATTGATATTCAATTGTCAATTCAACATGGTGATAGAAAGGAGCAACATTCCTCTGGTTCTTTTGACCTAATATGTGCATATGCTTGTTTCCTCCTGCCTATCATGTCTAATGTTTGATAATTTCCACCATGTTGTTCTCACTTTTTCACCTTATGGAATACTAACTTGGTTGTTGAATATGTGAGGTACTCTGAGAAAGTTGCCACTTTTGGCTTGAGGCTTTTGTGTTTCACTTTATTTGTGGAACACAATTTATTATATTGGCATAATTTTTGTGCTTGGCATGTTTGATGGTTTATGCAGGATATACATACATATGATTGTGAATGCCATACATTGCCCATGGGATGTGTTCATATCTGATAAATTACTTACATCCTGATGGTGTAATTTCTGACTCGATTTTTTTACTTATGCCAGCTTGCTTGAAGTTTCTCTGGGTTTCTTTTATTCTTGCTTGATTGTTGTAGATAGTTATCTATTTGGTATTGTACTACTTCCTTTCTCCCATTTTCATTTTGCATAATTTTCTGACTGCATGATGGGACCTCTGTTGCTGATATATGTCAGGAGGCCCTCTGGTTTTTGTCTAATTGCATGTGTTGTGTTTGTTTTTGATCGATGAGTCACTCAATTTAGAAATTGAGATCACGACTTCGCTCTCATTGCATGTTCCCTATAGGATGTTTATTACTTTTCTTCTTTAATTGTTGATCGATGTGTCACTCAATTTAGAAATTGAGATCACGACTTCGCTCTCATTGCATGTTCCCTATAGGATGTTTATTGCTTTTCTTCTTTAATTGTTGATCAATGAGTCACTCAATCTAGAAATTGAGATCATGACTTAGCTCTCATTGCATGTTCCCTATAGGATAGTTTTGTTAAGCCCCCTTTAACATGTAAATTAGGGTAGGATTTCCCCTTATCCTCAACCCTAGGATCAACCATTGTATGATAACACTAGGGATAGTGCTAGGCTAGCTTCCCTTAGTTGTTTTTACCTTTCTTTGCATTTTGCATCTTAAAACAAAACTGTTTTCTTGGCAAATCATAAGACATTTCTAATGAACTCAAACCCATCTTCAAAGTAAAAGATACAAACCAATCTTACTTTGTTTGTGTTATCTTTTAGCCGATGTTTCGCCATTGCACATTTGTTTGAAGCCGATGTTTCGCCATCACACATGTTTGTTATCCTACTTTGATTTTCAATATCATTGTTAGGTGTGATTCTTTGTCATCTGTTTTATTGATGTTTCGCCATCTCTACCATGATACTGTGTTATCTTTCAGCCGATGTTTCGCCATCGCACATTTGTTTGAAGCTGGTGTTTCACCATCGCACATGTTTGTTATCCTACTTTGATTCTCAATATCATTGTTAGGTGTGATGTTTTGTTATCCATTTTATTGATGTTTCACCATCTTTGCCATGATATCTTGTTATTTTGATGTCGATGTTTTGCCATCGCACATGTTTGTTATCCTACTTTGATTCTCAATATCATTGTTAGGTGTGATGTTTTGTCATCCATTTTATTGATGTCTCGCCATCTTTGCCATGACTTTGTTATCTTTCAGCCGATGTTTCGCCATCGCACATTTGTTTGAATTCGATGTTTCGTCATCGCACATGTTGGTTATCCTACTTCAACTCTCAATGTCATTGTTAGGTGTGATTGTTTTATCATTTGATGTTTTGCCATCTTTGACATGTTACTTTGTTATTATTTAGCTGATGTTTTACCATCTCATTTGTTTGTTGTTTTATTTGATGTTTTGCCATCTTGACTGTTTTTGTTGTCTTAACTAAAAAAAACACAAACCAACCAAAATATGTAAGCCAAACTACGGCTGCTCTGATTCCTTAAAAGGGATACCTAGGAAAAGGGGTAGGGCCCAACCGAGCACAACTTTTATTTTCCCTACATTATTTTCTTTTTCCTTTCACGTGCGTTCCCTTTTCAGTTGTAAGCCATAGGCATAGGATTTGACCACACCCATTTAGATTAGACCACAAGAGTGGATACCGTAGAGTACTACGGGCGTGTGGGGTGCTAATACCTTACCCTCGCGTAACATACTCCCTTACCCGATCTCTCGGTCGAAAGACCGTGATTTCTCCCTTTTCAGGTTTTCTCGATGTTTACCTTTCCCTTTCGGCGGGATAAAAGACGTTCGGTGGCGACTTCATTGATGTTTCATTAACATCCAGATGACGGGTTCCGACCGCGTAGTTTCAAGTACCACTTGTGCTTTTTCTATCAGTTTTACAACCTGCATAATCCGCGTCAGAATAACCAACTAAGTTGCAAACACTACCTTTAGGATACCATAATCCGACATTTGTTGTTCCTTTGAGATACTTCATGATCCTCTTCACCGCCGTGAGATGAGATTCCTTTGGATTTGCTTGAAAGTGAGCACAGAGACAAACACTAAACATTATGTCAGGACGGCTTGCCGTCAAATATAATAAGGAGCCAATCATACCTTGATACTTTGTAATGTCGATGGAAACACCTAATTCATCTTGATCAACATATGTACCAGAACCCATTGGTGTAGACATTGCCTTACAGTTATCCATGTCAAATCTTTTAAAGAGTTCCTTGCAATACTTGGATTGGTTGATGAAGATGCCATCTTTTAATTGTTTGATTTGAAGTCCAAGAAAATAATTCATTTTACCCATCATGGACATCTCAAATTCTCCTTGCATCATT
The DNA here is from genome assembly GCA_948472305.1 of Vicia faba. Lineage (NCBI taxonomy): Eukaryota > Viridiplantae > Streptophyta > Magnoliopsida > Fabales > Fabaceae > Vicia > Vicia faba. The sequence goes on along the minus strand of OX451740.1, from coordinate 1,209,332,190 downwards.
GTTGAAAATTCTTCACACATTTCTTGGTTTGAAGATCCGAAAATGATATCATCAATATAGACTTGAGCTAGCAAAGTGTCATCTTTGATTTTCTTGATAAACAGAGTCTTGTCAACTTTGCCCTTTTCAAAACCTTTTTCGCATAAGAAGTTGCTTAAACGATCATACCTTGCCCTTGGTGCTTGTTTCAGTCCATAGAGAGCTTTTCTCAATTTAAATACATGAGATGGATTCTTGAAATCTTCGAACCCTGGGGGTTTCTTAACGTAGACTTCTTCAGTGATATATCCATTCAAGAATGCGCTTTTGACATCCATTTGGAAAAGTTGAAAAATTAATGAGCAAGCATAGGCAAGTAAGAGACGAATAGCTTCTAACCTTGCAACCGGAGCGAAAATTTCTTCAAAATCTATTCCTTCTTCTTGATTTTAGCCTTGTGCTACCAACCTTGCTTTATTACGAACAATTATTCCATTTTTGTCAAGTTTGTTTTTAAACAACCATATTGTTCCAATAATGTGTTTTTTGCTTGGCCTAGGGACAATTTCCCAAACTTGATTCCTTTCAAATTGATTTAATTCTTCTTGCATAGCGATAATCCATTGGTCGTCGCCTAAGGCTTCATCAACCTTGCAAGGTTCAATTTGAGAGACAAACGCCATGTTTAGGCAAGCATCTTTTAGATTTAATCTTATTGTCACACCTTGACTTAGATCACCAACTACTTTATCGATAGGATGATCTCTATGAGTTCTCCATTCTTTTTGTAGATCATTGAGATTTGATTCTTGTTGGGGTGATTCTTCGTGTTGAATTGGTTGATCTTTGGAAGTATTTTCTTGAGGACCTTCTAGTATTTCATCATCATCATTATCACAAACAATATTATCCTCCTTGGAGGGGTTATACTCATCAAAAGATACATGAATTTATTCTTCAATTGTTAAATTTATTTTATTGTAGATTCTATATGCTTTACTAGAAAGAGAGTAGCCAAGAAAAATACCTTCATCGGATTTTTCATCAAACTTACCAAGATTATCTTTGTCGTTGTTTAAGACAAAGCATTTGCATCCAAAGATGTGAAAGAAAGAAATGTTTGGTTTCCTCCCTTTGAAGAGTTCATATGGAGTTTTCTTCAAGATCGGTCTTATGCTGACTCTATTGCTAACAAAACATGTCGTGCTCACCGCATCCGCCCAAAAATATTTTGGAAGATTTGAGTCGCTAAGCATTTTTCTAGCAAGTTCGAAAAGAGACCTATTATTTCTTTCTACCACTCCATTTTGTTGAGGAGTACTTGGTGTCGAGAAGTTGCGAGATATTCCATGTTCTCCACAAAATTCTTCAAATAGAGCATTTTGAAATTCTCCTCCATGATCACTTCTTATGGAGGCAATTGTTAGAGACTTCTCATTTTGAATTTGTTTAGCATACTTCTTGAATGCCTTGAATGCATCACTTTTCTGCACTAAAAAGAATGTCAAAGTATATCTAGATAAATCGTCAACAATAACCAAAGCATATACATTACCTCCGAAACTTCTTGTTCTTGATGGACCAAATAAGTCCATATGTAACAATTGTAGTGGCCTTGTAGTAGACACCACATTCTTAGATTTAAAAGTTGATTTTGTTTGTTTCCCTTTTTGACAAGAATCACAGAGTCTATCTTTGACAAAATTTATCTTAGGCAACCCAATGACAAGATCATGCTTGATTAGTTTATTCAAGTGTTCCATGTGAATATGAGCAATTCTTTTGTGCCACAGCCATGAATCATCGTTGTTCTCCATGAGACATTTTACCTTCAAAGATGGATCATCAAGGGAAATCATGAATATATTATTGATTATTTTACCTTTAAGTATAACCTCATGTGTGACTTCGTCTTCTATTAAGCATTCATCCTTGGTGAACTTGATCTTGAAGCCTTTGTCACAAAGTTGGCTAATACTAAAAAGATTGTGCTTTAGTCCTTCAACATAAAGAACATCTTTAATGGATGTGAAAGGTGGAGCACGAACTTTGCCTTTGCCAAGAATTCTTCCCTTATTATTGTCTCCATAAGTGACAAACCCCTTGGCCTTTAGCACTAGATTTTAAAATTGGTTTATGTCTCCCGTCATATGCTTTGAACAACCACTATCAAGATACCAAAGATTGCATGTGGTCTTCAAGCATACCTGCAAAACAAATTAGGCTTTGTTAGGTACCCAAGTTGATTTGGGTCCTTCATAATTAGTGTCTTTCTTTACCCACACATAATTCCCACTTTCCACACAAAAGGTTCTAACATAGCAAGCATTAGGTGTATGGCCTTTAATACCACAATAAAAGCAAGTAGGTTCAAAGTTACTTCTATATCTAGAAGGATAAGATTTCTTCTTAGGAAATGTTTTCTTTTTAGGATAGTGATGAACTATTTTAGGTTTGTTCACTTTCTCTTTGGATGATTGATCACTAGCCTTAACAAAGATAGTTTTATTAGAACTTGGTTTTGAAAACTTTGAATATCCAAGACCACTTTTGTCATTGGAGTATCTTTGTTGGCTAAGAACACCTTCCAAACCAATTTGGCCTTTTTCATATCTTTCAATGACTCTTTTTAATTGGACAATTTGGAAAGAGAGTGATTCACAATTTTTGCATACAAAATTCTGTTTTTGTTCATCACTTAATTTTTGTTTTTTTTCTTTGAAATCTTTTTCCATAAATTCACATTTTTCTTCTAAGGATGAAATTTGTTTCTTTTGTGATGAAATAGTTTTATACATAATTTTGCATTCATTCAATAGTTCATCTATAGCACCTTGTGCATCACTATCAAAAAGAGAAAATTCTTTACTAACCTCATTGTCTTCATCATCGGAATTGTGTGAGGCCATCAATGCTAGATTTGCACTTTCATCACTATCAGAATCAGATGAGGAACTTATTTCATTGTCTTCCCATGCAACATAGGCCTTTTGTTCTTGAATCCCTTTTTGCTTTTGAAGCCACCTTTCTTGGAGAGTTTTGGGCAATCCGGCTTGATATGACCTTGCTTATCACATTCATAACATGTGACTTCTTGTGTTGATGTGGAAGCTTCCTTTTTCTTGAATTGTTTCTTTCCTTTTGAATGAGAAAAGGATTTTTCATTTCTACCAAAGAACTTACCAAGCCTTTTAAAAAGAAGCATGAAATTTTCATCTTCTTCCGGGTTGTCTTCCTTTTCAACTTCCTTGGAATCTATCTTCAAAGCAATATTCTTGGATTTCTTCTCTTGATTTTCATGTTTTTCAAGTCTTCCGAGTTCCGTTTCATATTCTTGAAGTTTCCCAAACAATGTTGCGGATGTCATAGAGGAGAGACTTTTCTTTTCTGAAATTGCCATTACCTTTCGTTGCCATTCCCTAGTTAAGGACCTAAGTAGTTTTAGATTTAGTTCATCATTCGTCAAAGTCTTACCAAGAGCACTTAGATGATTTGTCAAGTGCACAAATCTCTTTTATAGGTCAAGAATGGTTTCTTTGGGCTACATTCGAAATAATTCGTATTCTTGACTCAGGGTATTTAGTCTTGATCTTTTAACTTCAACAGTTCCTTCATGAGTTTGTACCAAGGTATCCCATATTTCTTTTGTTGTTTTGCATGCCGAGACACGGAAGAATTCATCCATGCTATGTTCACCTTGAAAAAGGTTTATTGCCTTTTTATCATAGAGAACTTTCTTCTTATCGTCTTCGTCCCATGCACTTTTAGGCTTTGATGAGCCAGCACCATTGATTACCGTTATAGGGATAAATGGACCATTTTCGACGGTATCCCATATCTCTTCTCCTTGTTCTTCAAGATGTGCCTTCATGCGTATTTTCCAGAAGTCAAAATATTCACCACAAAATAGAGGAGGCTTGTTGTTACTACCACAATCTCTGAAAACAGGATTTTGATTTGCGGAAGCCATTCTAGATCTTTTAGGAACAGGTTACCTATAACCCGCTCTGATGCCAATTGTAAGTACGAAGTGCGCCTAAGAGGGGGGGGGGGGGGGGAATTAGGTACTTTATAAATTCTGGTTTTAGTGATGATGGATATTATTTTTCTGGATTATGGTGAGTTTAGGAAAGAGTAAAGTGCAGAAAAATAAAGAGACACGAGCGATATATCCTGGTTCCCCTCACAGTCCGAGAGTACTCTAGTCCCTTTTTAACATGAAAGAGATTTTCTTATTGTGGCAAACTTAAACAAGAACTACCAAAAAGCCAAGAACAATCATATTGGACCAAGAATAATCCTCTTGGACCAAGAACAATCCTCTTGGATTTTCACTATGTCAACAATGAGAACAATCCTCTAAAAGTGATTACACTTGTATCCAATAATCCTGGAAAGACAAGATTTAAAAAACCACTTAAACTTATTTCCAACGATCCTGGAAAAATAAGTAAGTATCTATCAATATTTGATTTTGAATGAGTTGAGTAGTATTGATCACTTAGAGTGATTTAACAATGAATGATCTTCTCTTCCAATGATAATATTGTACAATGACTCAAGATATAATGCTCAAAGTTTTCTATTTAACAATATATGAAAGTGTGTAGAAAACTTATGTATGAAAGTGAAGAAAAGCTTGAGTTTGTATTTTGAAAATTCAGAAAATATATTTGGAAGAGGTGTTGAAAATGATTTTGAAAATGAATATTTATATGTTCATAACACCTTTTTAAAACATCGTAAAGTTCGGTAAATGAATCATGAATAATTGCCAAGAATGAGTGAAAGGTTTCAATGAAAAGGTATTATGAACAGGCATGTGCAAAGCTGTTGTTTTTCAAAATCGTGCAGCATGCAATCGATTGCACCCTTTGTGTAAATCGATTGCACGAGGTTTCAACAACTATATTTTCAAAAGTTTTAAGTGTGCAATCGATTGCACAAGAATGTAAATCGATTACATGTGAAGTCAGTAGCCAAAAATGATTGAGTGAAATCGATTGCACAAGCAATGTAAATCGATTGCACTGAGAAACAGTAGCAAACATTTTGAAAATTTTAAGCATGCAATAGATTGCACAAGCAATGTAAATCGATTGCACTGAGAAACAGAAGCAAAAGATCTAAAAATTTGAAGCATGCAATCGATTGCACTAATATGAAAATCGATTGCACTCAAGTGAAAAATGAATTTTAACATAGAAAAACTTGAGTAAGGATTTATAAAACATTTATTTTCATCATTGAGCATCTATGTCCTAAGTTCAAAGTAAATATTATCATTATACCTTGAAAGTTGCTAAGAGCTTGAATTGAAGACTTTGTCCATAGATGCCTTGAGCTTGATCAAAAAATATTTTCCTTCTTTGTTAATCATGGTTTGTCTTCATCAAAACAAAAGTTCATTTGAGAAGCTTGATTTTACAAGTGGGATACCAAGCATCTAAACTTGACCCCTTACAAAGAGCTTGCGCTAACCTTGATCCCCTACTTCGAGGAGGTCACCTTTGAACATATCCCGAGGGAAGAAAATAAGTTGGAAAATGCTTTAGCAACTATTTCATCTATGTTTAAGGTTGTTGTACCCCAAAAGTTTCCCTCTCACTTATCAATAATTTTTCTCACAAGATCTCCTTTGGCTCAAGACTGCACTTGGGTTGATCAACTCAAGACACCTCCTTAAGCACTGATGACCAAAATTAGGGTTTGAGATTGCACAAGGATATTTGAATTTCCAATTCCCCATATGAATTTAATGGATCATTATGGACCCTCAATATTACTTATGTCATGTTTCAAGCTTTGGATCACACTTTTGATCAATCAATTGAGCAGTTGACCTAAAAATCAACTATATTGGGGAAAAAGTCAACTATGGCCAATTTACAGTCAAACTTCATAATTTTTTATCCACATCAACATTTTAAACTCATATTTATCATTTGATCAAGTTTGGACCATAATTCCTCAAGAAATTTGATCAAATCTTCAAAAGGGCAAAATGGTCAAAATTAGGGTTTTAACTAGGAAAGGGCAATTTCTGATTTTTGACCTAGCAAGTGGTAAATTGGTTTAAGGCATGATCTCAAGATTCCAATTGCATCATTTTTACCCAATTACATAGCTCAAAGTATTGCTCAAGTCCAATGGATTGACAGATGAATTTTCAGTCAACTGATCAAAAGTCAATTGTACACTAAAAAGTCAAACTTTGACTTTTTGGTCAAGATTCAATGTCAAAGATCACAATTCACCAAAACATGTCAAAATATGAAACTTACTCATCAAGAAATCCAAAATTCAAAATTTCATTTTGAAAAGTGAAAATTTCTAAACTTAGAAATTTTTCTAAGTGTTGAAAATTTCTTATTTTTTCACAACTTTGAGCAAAATTTTCACCATGATGTAAGATGATTCAAGAGAAACTTCAAACATGAAAGTTGTATATATCCATGAAATCTACAACTTTTATTTACACAACTCCTTCCAAAAGTTCTTGGATCTCAAGTTATAATTTTAAGAATACATGGTCATGAAACAAAAACACTTAGTGAAATTTTGCCCTAATTTGGTCAGGATTTTGACCTAACTTCATGGCACTTTTTCATATAGTTCCAAGGGGAATTTTCAAAAGTGATTCAAATATGGGTTTTATAGCACATTACAAGCTCTCCAAAATGTCCAAGAACTCCTTGAGATCATTCTTGAGCAGGTAGAATCAAAGAGATAAAGTTAGGGTTTTATCACTTGAATTACAAGTCATTTTTTGATGAACACATGAACCAAATCCATGCTAGGCTGCATAATCTTTGCTTTTCAGGCCTCAAAATTGTTTGTCACTCCATAATTAAATGTTTACACAGCTGTTAGGGCTTTGATCCAAGCAATTGAGCTATTATCCAAGTTGCATTTCCATTAATGGCACAAAGTTACCATTGCCATTCTTGTAAAGCAAGCTTTTTGCATAAAGTCCATTCTTGAGCCTCTAACTTGTTCCTTCTGATCACACTCCATCCACAAAGTCAGAACCAAGCTTGTTTAAAGTATAACCACTCTATGAAAGAAGTACAAGGCATGGAAACTTGTTTTGTCAAAAAAATCACATGTTGAACTTAAACATGCAAATTTGAATTCTGATCAACTAGAGCACCCCAAACTTGTTGCTTATAAATACATACACTATTTGTGAGCTAAGGGACGAGTTTTAGCACCCTGAAACACTCCCAAATTCCCTCTAGCCAGAAATTGCACAAAAAACTCCATTGATACACAATTCTGACCTTAAACTTGTATCTCGCATTTCCCTCGTGTGTTTTCCCTCAAATTCATTCCTAAAGCTTCCTTACATCAAATACAACTCATCCCCATCCTTATTCCCGAACTGTAACACCATTTACCATAACCTATATTACCAAAAAACAAAGTATGCAACTTGACTCCTCCAGGCCATTTCAGCCACTCTCAACTTACGATTTCCAGTTTTCAGGTATTTTTCTTGAACTTATATCTTCATATTTAGGCATTGTTAGGCTTTCATTTGTGAATATAAAATTTAGACATCATTGCCCTGAAACTATACATGTCCATAGATTTCATTTATATTGATTGAGCTTAGAGAATTTTAGGTTTGAATCTCTGAAAAAAGTTAGGTCAGAATTTGGTACTTTTAGAAATTCTCATTCATCTTTGATTTATAGCTTATAATATTTATATGGTTGGATTCGTATGGAAAAATGGAGCAACTTTCCTGTTTGCATCTTTCATTTTTGTTGACAAACGAGCAAGTTACAGGATCCATGGCTGGAGGTTGAAGATGAAGTCATTTTCAAGACTTGACTTGTGTTATGTATTATTTGTTTTGCTTATGTTAACGGATGTATAGCCACCCCAGTGGTAGAAGCGCGCACCTGTAACCTTTGGGACCTAGGTTCGAGCCCCAGTGGTACCCTTTTGGTTTTTTTCACATTTTTACACATTCTGACTTTTTCTTTTTTTTTGCAGCGCTGGGCCTAACAGCTTTGGGCCTGGATTTTTTTTGTTATTTTTGACCCCCTGTTTCACTTACACACCCTGGCCCATTTTTATTTCTTTTTTCTTATTTTCATTTATTTATTTTCTTAAATATTTTATCTAATATTAAAAAAATCATAAAAAACATAAAAATATTAGATTTGTATTTGGACATAGTTCATTTTTTTTCCCACACAAAAATTATTTTATTTTATCATACTTTATTTATTTAACTAAATATTTTGTAAATTTAATTAAAGACTAGGGTCTTAGTTTATTTCTCTCATAATAAAAAAAAGTTCTTTTAAATATAAAAAGACCAAAAATATTTTATAATGCTATAAATCATTTTCAAGACAAAAATATAAAAAAAATACTTTTTTTAAACTTAATTTCTTTTTAATCAAGTAATATATTTAGGGTTTTATTTAAAATCTTTTCTTAGTAAATTTAGGTTTTACTTTTAATTAATTATTTTATTTTAATTAATTAGGTTAAAACAAATTCCCCTTTCCTAAAAAAATCCAAACAAAAATATTCATTTTCTTCATATTTGCATTCTTGTATATTTATTCATTATGTACATTATTTATTTCAATTCTTGTATAAATTCAATATGGTTGTAATAGATTAATTAGGTTTATTTTCTTGCAATCCCCATTTATAATTTGTACACCCCCTCCCACAAGTATTGTAATAGCGTAGTAAATTTTAAATTCCATAATTTATCGCTTTATATACAATTGCTAGTAATTAGGGTTTGTATGGAAAGACTAAAACCAATCAAATAGAAAACCCTAATCAAAGACAAAATCAAGCATGAAAAATAATACACTTGCACACAAGCACCCCCTAGGGTAAATCCACTTGGCTGCCTTTACAAAAAGGCCATATTACGCATATGAGGTGTCTTAGCAAAAACAAGCAAAATATAAGATCATAGTCCCTCGATGACGCTATCTATGTTGCCTTTTAAATGATCTTAGTCCCTAAAAGAGAATGCTAAGATACCTTGCAACATTTCTAATCATGGTTATACAATGACCCACGCATGTCCCGTTTACATCCAAAGATAAGGTTACTTACCAATTCAATGGTAAGATAACAATATCAAAGGAAACGAAAATGAAAAAGAAAGACTTTTGAAATAGGTATAATGCTCCTAATTACATGATCCATTTCAAAACAAACATCCTTGCTATTTTTAAAACAAACACCTACACTTTCAAAACATCTTATAAATTTGAAAACATTTTTAAAAAGATCAACATCTTTGTATACATTCTTACGAATGAGAATCATTACAAAGTTTGCCTAAACAATGGCCTATTTACAAAATACTTTCAAAAACCACACAAAACACAATTTCAAACAAAAGCAAGTGATCTAGCAAGTAACTAAGAGGCCATGGAAAACCATGGATGAAAATGGTTCTAATACCTTCCCTTTTCATAATCTACCCCCCGAACTCAATAAATAAATCTCAAAGGTCTTTCCTAGGCTTTTTCACATTTCCTTTTGGATAAAAGAAAAGTCGGTGGCGACTCTTGCTAACCGCAACATTTGCGATCAAATGCAAAACCTTCAAGTCAGTTCTCCCACCATATCACAAAGGTTAATTGGGACAACAATGTTCCCAGAATTACCATCAAAAGGTTTAACGAACCTGCACACTATTATAAGATCGACACTGATGAGGAGAAGCCTTGGTACCATGAGGTGAAAAGGTACCTTGAAGAACAAGAGTATCCTGAGGGAGCCTTAATCAACGACAAGAAATTCTTAAGGATGTTCTCAGCCAAGTTCTTCCTAAGCAATGGGATTTTGTACAAACGCAACCATGATTCAACTTTGCTCCACTGTATGGACAAGAAGGAGGAAGAGAAGATCATGGAAGACAAGCATGAGGGTATCTTCGGAACTAACTCTAGTGGACACTATGGCCAATAAGATTTTGAGGGCTGGTTATTATTGGTCGACTATGGAAACTGATTGTCACCACCAATCAAGGACTTGCCATAAGTTTCAGATCTATGCAGATAAAGTTCATGTACCTCCAATACCTTTAGACTTCATGACTGCTCCGTGGCCATTTGCAATATGGGGCATTGACATGATTGGAGAAATCAAGCCCACTGTCTGCAACGGACATCGTCTCATCCTCGTTGCCATTGACTACTTCACCAAATGGGTCGAAGTTGCTTCATTTGCCTCAGTTACTAAGAACGTTGTAGCTCGGTTTATAAATCATTACCTCATCTGCCGGTATGGAATCCCTGAAAGGATCATCACTGACAATAGAACTAACCTCAACAATTCTATGATCACTGAACTTGGTACGCAGTTCAAGATCAAGCATCATAACTCTTCTCCATACAGACCTAAGATGAATGGCGCAGTGGAAGCTGTTAATAAGAACATAAAGAAGACTGTGCAAAAGATGGTTGTGACCTTTAAAGACTAGCATGAGATTATACCATCTCTCTTTATGGCTACCTTACCTCAGGATAAATACCAACTGGGGCAACCCCATTCTCTTTAGTCTATGGTATGGAAGTCGTCCTGCCTGTCGAAGTTCAAATTCCTTCTCTAAGGATTATGAAAGAAGCATACATAGGTGAAGATGAATGGATTCAGACAAGATTGGATCAGTTGAATTTGATTGACAAGAAGAGGTTGGTTGTTGTTTGTCATGTTCAAATGTATCAAAGCATATGATCAAGGCATTCAATAAGAAGATCAAAACTTGAGTATATCAGGATGGAGACTTGGTAATAAAGAGCATCATTTAACCACAAAGTGATCCCCGAGGCAAATGGACTCCCACTTATGAAGGGACATTTGTTGTCAAGAAAGTATTCTCTGGCGGTGTTATGATGTTAACCACTATGGACGGTGAAGATTTCCCACATCTCATGAACGCAGACATAGTAAAAAAAATACTACACATAAGAATGACCCACTAGGTTGACATACCTAGGAAAAAATAAGGGCATCCCAGAAAACCATAAAGGTTTGGGAAAAAATTAGGGATATATACGAGAGATTATACACCTGGAAAGTCGAAAACTTGAAAGGGCGGTTTGGGCAAAAAAGGGTATCCTAGTGGACTGAAAACCCAAAAGGGCGGTCCAGGAAAAAGTTAAGGATTAAAGCGTACATCTTTGTCCCGTAGAATCACCATAGCTAGATGTTTTACCCTAAAATTTCCCCTCTCAATTTCTCAAAAATTCTCTCACAAGATCTCCATTGATTCAAGACTGCACAAGGTTTGATCAGCTCAAGACACCTCCTCAAGCATTGATGACTTAAAATTAGGGGTTGAGTTTGTATAAAGACAATTGGACTTTTAATGCTTCATATGACTTTCATGGATCACTTTGGACTCCCAATATTTCTCATGTCAAGTTTCAAGCTTTGAATCACATTTCTTGCCCAGTCAATTGATCAGATGACCTAAAATCAACTATATTGGGGAAAAAGTCAACTATGGTCAATTTACAACCAAAATTCGTAATTTTTTATCCATATTAACATTTTGAACTCATATATAGCAATTGATCAAGTTTGGATCACAATTCTTCAAGAAATTTGATCAGATCATCAAAAGGGAAAAATGGTCAAAATTAGGGTTTTAACTGAGAAGGTTCAATTTTCGACTTTTGACCTAACACATGACTTGTTGGTTTAAGACATGATATCAAGGATTCAAATGCATCATTTTTACCTAATGGCATGGCTTAAAACATTTTCCAAAGATCAATTGATTGATAGTTGAAATCCAGTCAACTAATGAAAAGTCAACTAATACACTGAAAAGTCAAACTTTGACTTTTTGATCAAAATCAAGTTTCAAAAATGATATTTCATTAAGACATGTCAAAATATGAAGATTGTTCATCAAGAAATCAAAAAGTCAAAATTATCTTTGAAAAGTCAAAATTCTAAGACTTGGAATTTTTTCTAAGTGATGGAAAATTAACCTTTTTTTCATGACTTTGTGCAAAATTTTCATCATGATGCAAGATGATTCAAGGAAAACTTTCAACATGAAAGTTGTATATCTCAATGAGATATAAAACTTTGTAGGATGGGACAAGTTATAAAAATTCTTGGATTTCAAGTTATCAATTTATGAAGACATGTCCATGAAACTAAAACACTTTGTGAAATTTTGAGCATCTTAAGTCAGGATTTTGACCTAACTTCTTGGCCAAGTTTCACATAGTTTCAATTGGATATTGAAAAGGTGATTCAAATATGGATTGTGTAGCATGTTACAAGCTTTCTAAAAAGTCCAAGAACTCCTTGAGATCATTCTTGAGAAAGGAGAGTCGAAGGCAAGAAGTTAGGGTTTCATTCTTGTTTTACAAGGCATATTTTTAGGATGAACATGAACCAAATCCATGCTAGGCTGAATAATCTTTGCTTTGTAGGCTTCAAACTTGTTTGTCACTATATAATTAATGGTTTACACAATTTCTATAGCCATAATCCAAGCATTAGAGCTATTTTCCAAAAGATTCATCCATTTTTTGATGAAAGCAACATTGCCATTCTTGAAAAGTGACTTTAATCACAAATTCAATTTGTATTGATCCTCTAACTTGTCCCTTCTGCACAAGCTTTCTTTACAAAGTCATAGGAACATGTTTAAAGTTTGTAGCCACTCTAAGATAGCCTTGTACCATGCCTTTGAAAGGTTTTTGTCAAGATAACTTCAAAAACAAGTCAAAATCCACAAACATGTGTGTTGTACCCCAAAATTTGTCCTCTCATTTCTCAAGATTTTTCTCACAAAATTCCTACTGGGTCAAGGCTGCACAAGTACAATTGGATCATATGTGATTTTCAAGCATCAGGTCAAAGAGGAAATTGTTGAAATAGCAAAGTAGATAAATTTGATTTTTTGTCAAAATTAAAGAAAAGCAAGCTTGCTTCGATTCATACTAGATTTGACTGGGCATTGCTTCAATTCACGTTGGGCATTTCTTTGATTCATGCTTGCTTCACAAGTTTCAATTGGGGCATTGTTTCCTTCAAAGCAACTAGCTTCGAATCCAACTTAATTCCTGCCTCGAATCCACATTAATACCTCTTTCAACTAGGCATTATTTTCCTTTGAAACAGTTTCCTTCGATTCAGAAAGCAAGGGCTTCTTGTTGGTGTCCTTCTATTCAGAAGGTGTTTTATTCCTACTGGCACCCTTCGATTCAGAAGACGAGTGTCTTCTCTACGCTTGCCTTCAATTCACAAGGCAGGAACTTCCTTCATGCCAACAGGCACAAGGCAATGGCCTCCTGTATACATCCTTCGATTTCACCATTTGCATCCTACATGTTTGCTTTGATTCACAAAGCAGGGACCTCCTGCATGCATCTTTTGTTTGGGCATGTGGCCTTTCTTTGAATGCAAGCTTGGTATACATCCTTCGTTTGGACATGTGGTCCCATTTTATGCAAGCTTTGGTTTACATCTTTTTTTTGGGCTTGTGGCCTCCTTCGAATACAAGTTTGGGTTACATCCTTCATGTGGCCATGTGACCTCTTGCAGGCAAGTTTCGATTGGACAGTGGCTCTTCATGCAAGCTTTCATTTGGACAGTGGCCATGTGTGAATCGAAGCCTTAGACTTCGCCCCATGCTGCCATCTGATCCCAAATGAAAAGAAACAAAAATAAAGGTGGTGTGAATCGAAGGTTACAAACTTCGATACATACTGACTTCCAGGACCAATCGAAGGAAGCAAAACAGAGAGAATCAAAGAGCGCATCTCATCCTAACTTTCAGGCTCAATCGAAAGAAGCAGAGAAAGGGTGAATCGAAAGATGCCTGCACATGCTGAATTTTAGGCTCAATCGAAAGAAGTAGAGGAAGGGTGAATTTAAGGATGCATCTCACACTGACTGCCAGACACAAATCGAAAGAAGCCAAAAAGAGTTGAATCGAAGGGTGCATGCTGCTTGGATCGAAGAACTTGTTTTTTTCCTTATTTTATTTTGCTTTATTTTTATATTTTCTTGCTGTTCAATATGGTTGTAATAGCGTAGGACCTTATTTTTTTTCATTTTTATTGCTTTTAGAAATGTTAGTAATTAGGATGTATGGCAAGATAAAACCAACAATTAGACAACCCTAAATTCAAGACTAAATGCATGCAATCAAACACACTTGCACACATGCACCTCTAGGGTAATCTCACTTGTTGCCTCGGAAAATTGTCATGTCCCTCGAATATGGGATTTTTAGAAAAGACCCTCGATAAAAGATTGTAGTCCCTCGATGTCCTTCAATGTTGCCTTCGGAAAATGATCTAGTCCCTAACGAAATTGCTAAAACGTCTCATAGGTTGTCTTCTATGACTATACAAATGACCCACGCCCGTCTCTTCACATCCAACGATGGGGCTTCTTACCAAATCAATGGTAAGATAGCAACATCTAAAGGATGAGTAAAAGAACAAAGACCTTTTAAGTAGGTAGGATGCTCGTAGTTGCTTGCTTGCTTACAACTAAAAAACCATTTTCACACCAACACTTTCAATTGAAACTTTTTTAAAAGTCAAAACACTTTGTATGCATTCTTATAGAGACGAGAATCATTACAAAGGCTATTTTCAAAATCACTTTCAAAAACATCTTCCACAACAAACACCTCTTTGAACTATTTGTAAAAAGTCCAACACTTTCTATGCATTCTTATAGATACGAGAATCATTACAAAGTTTGCCTCAACGAAGGCGCTTTTCAAAAATACTTTCAAAAACCACCACAAAGCACATTTTCAAACAAAGAAAAAATGATCTAGCAAGCAACTAAGATCCCGTAGATAACTACGGATGAAAAGGGTTCTAATACCTTCCCTTTTCATAACCTACCCCCCGAACTCAAGAAACATCTCTAAAGGTCTTTCCTGTTCTTTTTAACCTTTCCTTTATTGGATAAAAGAAAAGTCGGTGGCAACTCTTGCTATCCGCAACAATTGCAATCAAACGCAAAAACACCCAAGTCAGTTCTCCCACTGTATTACAATGTGATCTTGTACATCCGATTTCTCCAAGCTTCCAAGCCTTTCCTCTATAAATTAAGACATCATTTGCAAGCTAACACATGATTTTTACAAGCCCTCAAACTCCCCAAAACTCCCCAAAACCAGAAATTGCAATACAAGCACAAAAAATTGCCATTTCTGATTTCGGAATCCAATCTCCCAATCCACTCGTGCGTTTCTTGGCCTTTTGCTTCCAAAAGCTTCTAAACATCATCCATAAACAATCTCACACCCTGCTACACTTCTGTAACTCCATCTTCATCATCCTCCATTTTCAAAAGCTGAAGCTTGCACCTTGACTTCTCCAGGATATTCCAGCCATCCATAGTTCAAGCTAAGGGTTGCATTAGCTTCCTGGGAACTTGAGGAACCTAACATGATCATCACAACTCCTTGAAAGCTTCTCAAACTCCCTACACGATTTCCAGTTTTGAGGTAAGTTTTCTCAACTTTGAACTCCTCATACAAGCATCATTAATGCTTAATTTGTGAATGAAAAATGTATATATCATTGCCCTGAAGCTAACCATGTCCATACTTTTCATTTATATTGCCTGAGCTTAGAGAATTTTAAGTTTGAAACTCTGAAAAATTAGGTCAGATTTTTGTACCATTTAAAATTCGTGTTCATCCTTGAGTGTTAGCTTAAGTTATTTACATGGTTGGATTCGTGATGAAATTTCCAGCAACTTTCATGTTTATACTTTTGAAAATGGTTGAGAAATGAGAGAGATAGCAATTTCAAAAAAATCATGTTGGATGTCTAGCGCGAGGTTGAAGATGATACAAGCCTAGGAACGTGTTTCAAATATATATTTATGGTTTTGTATTAATAAACGGATGTATAGTCACCCCATTGGTAAGAGAGCACGCCTGTGACTATAGGGACCTGGGTTCAAGCCCTAGTGGTACCCTTTTGTTTTTTTTCATATTTTCTACTTCAGATCCAGTGCAAGCTAAGTCTAAAGCGCATGTCGTACACTTCTCCTCTCAGCCATCTGATCATCATGTAAAACAAATCCATCGCTCCAGCACACATCCCCTTGATACACGTTCACAAGGCCTCCCCCATTGGATACAAAAATAGGCGCTGGGCTCATTGTACTGGGCCTGGAATTTTGCTAATTTCTCACCCCCACTTTACTTTTGCAGTACTGGCCCATTTGATTTTCTTTTTCTCTTTTTTTTTTATTATTTATTTATTTCTTTTAATATTTTTATTTAATACTAAAAAAAATCATAAAATCATTAAAAAAAATAGATTCAGGCTTTTATTTAATTAAATTAATTTTGACATAAAAATAAATTTATTTTAATCACCTTTTATTTCATCTTTGATAATTAATTTGTAAATTAATTAAAATATAGGGTTTTAATTTATTTATTTTCTTTTTTAATTAAAATCAACTTAGAATTTTAGGTTTCTATTTTAATTAATTAATTTCTTTTTTATACCATTTAATTAATATAAAATATTTTTCATACAAAACCCCAAAAACTTGTTTTCTTTAATAAATTAATTTCTTTTACTTAACTTAATTTTAATTTTCTTGTCTTAATTAATTATATATTTTTTTAGTTATACATCATATTTGTAAATTATATATTCCAATTCTTGTACATTTATTCAACATGGTTGTAATAGATAATTAGGTTTTAAATTCTTGCAATCCCCATTTGTAAATTTGTACCCCATCCCCAAAAATGATGTAATAGCATAGGATATTTACTTTCCGCAATTTACCGCTTTCATATAAATGTTAGTAAATTAGGGTTTGTATGGAAAGATAAAATCAATATTTAGAAAACCCTAATCCAAGATAAACTCAAGCATGAAATACAATACACTTGCACACTTTGCACCTCTAGGGTTTATTCCACTTTGTTTCCTTAAAAATGGTCATGTTACCCATGTGAGACATCTTAGCAAAAAATAAGCAAAATACAAGATCAAAGTCCCTCGATGACGCTACGAATGTTGCCTTACAAATGATCTTAGTCCCTTAAGGAAAATGCTAAGATATCTCACAACATTTCTATCCATGACTATACGATGACCCATACCCGCCTCTTTACATCCAAAGATAAGGCTCCTTACCAATCAATGGTGAGATAACAATATCAAAGGAAGAGAGAAATGAACAAAAGACTTTTGAGTAGGTAGAAAGTTCTTAGTAGCTTGCTCACAATCCATCTCCAAAAACAAACATCTTTTCAAACACACTAAACACTTTCAAAACATGAACTATTTTCAAAAAGTCCAACACTTTGAATGCATTCTTATAGAGACGATAATCATTACTAAGTTTGCCTAAACGAAGGCGCTTTTCCAAAATACTTTCAAAACCCATCACAAACACATTTCAAACAAAGAAATTTCAAAACTGATCTAGCAAGCAACTAAGAGCCCGTAGATAACTACGGATGAAAAAGTTGCGAACACCTTCCCTTTTCATAACCTACCCTATGAACTCAAGAAAATATCTCAAAGGTCTTTCCTGTTCTTTTCACCCTTTCCTTATTGGATAAAAGCAAAGTCGATGGCGACTCTTGCTATCCGCAACAATTGAAATCAACCACAAAACACTCCAAGTTAGTGCTCCCATTGTATTACAGAATTGGCGACTCTGTTGGGGACATTTTAAAGTGTAGTTACCTTATATCTAGATCACATTTAATTGCTTTTATTGTTTGACTTGCTTGCTTTACATTTATGGGTCCTTGTTTGGGTTTGTATTAATCCTCTACCCAGATCGGGGAACACCATTAGGTAAGTAGCAATAAATTGTGGAAACTGTGCGGGTATACCAACATGGTTGAAGCGATGGCTACATTAGTGTGGCATATTTGTTGGTATCGGTAGCCCTTAAGTTTAGTCAAGGAGAATACGGGGCCGATGTGTGGTGTCATGAAGCACTAACTAACCTTAGAACCTTTAAATTGAACAACTTGACCATTAGGAAGTAGTGAGATAGTCGGCTTTGGTGTAGTCCAAAGTTGATTGATACTCGATACTACGCTCATTGATATCATACTTTTGGGATATTTTGGTCGCCAATAAGGAGGCTTACGCTGAAACAATGCCCGATGAAGTAAGATCAGTGATATTGAGATCCCCTAGAACCCGGTTACTTTCTAGGACATGATGCGCCAACTAAACTTTAAGAGGGTACTTACCTATGAACCTCATGCAAGCCTAAACCTAAGGACTTGTTTGCTTTGTGTGTATATGTTTGTTTGTACATAACATCATGACATCATACCATGGCATTTTTCACTAACCATTTCAAGGATCTAGAGATTTATTTTTGTTTTGTTTTGTAGACATGGCTCCCACTCGCAGGATTACTGTCCAAATCAACCTCTTCAAAACGCCTCTTCAACTCAAGGAATTGGCATCAAGGGTCCCCAATGATTCTCCCTTCACCAACAAATACGATCGTCTCGTCAACTTGGTTACAACAAGCTTTAAAGAGGATATGGTGAAATTGCTATTCCAATTATTTGACTTTAAACACCATTGCTTTACCTTTCCGGATTACCAACTTGTGCCTACTATGGAAGAATTATCTCAACTCTTAGGAATCCCTATTCTTGATCAACTACCCTTCAATGTATTAAAAGAGACCCAAGACCTGAGGAGATTGCTCGGGCTCTACATTTGCAACGATGTGACGTTGTGGCCAATTGGGAAACATGAAGTGATGTCAAAGGGTTCCTAGCCAAGTTTTTGTTGGAGAAGGCTCAAGATTCTTGGAATGCTCTGGAACTACAAGCATTTGAGGAATTGTTGTCTCTTCTCATCTATGGGATGGTTCTATTTCCTAATCTTGACCAACTCATAGATGTGTGTGCAATCAAAAAATTTCTATCTCACAATCCGGTGCCTACTTTACTTGGGGATGTCTTGCATTCTCTTCACTCTCACACCATGAAGAAAAGAGGACTTCTTATGTGTTGCACTCCTTTGCTGGCTAGATGGTTTATTTCGCACCTACCCCAATCTGTTGTGAAGAATGAGCAGGGCTTAAGATGGTCTAGTAGGTTGATGTCACTCACACATTCTGATATTTATTGGTGTTTTCGATCCATGGAGGACATTACTATTGTTGACCGTTGTAGGGAATTCCCTAATGTCCCTTTACTTGGCATTAGGGGAGGTATCACCTACAATCCTTGTTTGGTTTTGCGACAGTTTGGGTATGCTATGAGGGATGTCCCTCATGATGCACTTGTCCAAGGGATTGCATTTGACTATGAGCGTGATGTCCAAGGTTATCGTCAGAGATTCATACGAGCTTGGGGCATGGTTAACAAGGTTGATAGCAAGACGTTGGGGCATAAGAACTCCATTCCTTTGGAGAATTATCTCAAGTGGGTGCGAACTCGCGCCCAAAACCTCATGATGCCTTATGAAGCCATCTTACCTATCATCATGGAGCTTGTTTCCGAATGAGATGTTCCATAGGTTGCCCCTTATCCTAACATGCCTACTTCTCTTGAAGATTTGCAAAGAGCCTGGATTCAGCTAAAGGAAGAGCAAGACACCTTTGAAACCCAGTTCTATGCAAGTGAAAAGAAGGTTTTTAAGCTTACAAGACAACTTCATGAAGAGCGGAGTTTGAACGCCTACATTGCGCTGAAGAGGATACGCTTGACCTTTTTGTCTTAGGGGTTTATTTTGTATTTATTTCCTCCATTGTAAGCCCAAGAGGCATGTTTGTAATCAATTTGAACTTATTAATGAAATTGATGTTTTTGCCTTTTGTCTAAACAAATTTAAATCTTTTAAGTCCTTGAAATCATTTGCAAACACATTTTTATGCATCATAACATAAACATGTTTTCCACAACAGTTTTCCTTATCTTTCGACTGTTTATTTCAGTAAGATGGATATCGAACAAACAGTGAAGGACTTGCAAGAGCAGAATTCCCAGTTCCAAGAGACCTTGCCAACCCTTGCTAAGGGGCAACAAGAGTTGACGACTATGCTAGTAGCCAAGAAGAAAACCAAAAATAAGGCCTTCATCAACAGGGGTAAGAGATTCAAAGGTTCAGTTCTTCAGGTACATATAGTCGAAGAGTCGTCTGAGGAGGACGAAAATTAAGACGAATAGGCAAGGAGCACCCGTGCTGGGGGTGCCAATAATCAAGCTTCCGAAGATGGATATTACTTTGATGAGCAATATCCTCCAGCTGAGGATAAATACAAGCAATTGGAAGATAGACTAAAGGCTGTTGAAATTCAAGTCGTGCCTGGTTTGGATTTTGGTGAGTAGGGCTTAGTACATGGGGTCGTCATTCCCCATAAGTTCAAAATACCGGTCTTCTCCAAGTATGATGGGGTTTCCTGCCCTAAACTTCATCTAAGGTCTTACGTGCGCAAGATACAGCCGCTCACTACCGACAAAAAGCTTTGGGTCCATTTCTTCCAAGAGAGTCTGGATGGGACTCAACTAGAATGGTTATATCAATTGGAGGGTTCCCGCATCCACACATGGGAAGATCTTGCCACTGCTTTTTATCATTAGTATAAATACAATGTCGATCTGGTACCAACTAGAGTCTAACTTCAAGGTATGACAATGGGTACTGTTGTACCCCCAAAATTTTCCCTCCCATTTTCACTCAAGACATGCTTCTAGAGGTCCTCAATTTCCCTAGGATGACTAAAAATTGACCAGACAAATTCTCCTCCTAAGGCAATGAACCTCAATTATGGTTTCAATTTTAAGCAAGATGTGTGAGTCCCAAGTATCCCAAATGTTCTCCATTGTCATAATATGTCCTCAAGATCATCCATGCCAAATTTCATGCCTTGCACAACAAGTTTTCTCAGTCAACTGCTCAAATGCCTAAAAATTAACTATACTAGGTCAAAAGTCCATTGTGGCCCGAATACAGTCAAACTTCAAGATATTTTTTCAACATCAACATTTTGAAGTGATATCCATCATTTAATCAAGGGTTGATCATAATTCCTCAAGAAATCCTCCTAACTCATCAAAAGTCAAAAATGGAAAATTAGGGTTTCTATAGGAAAAGTAGACCAAACTTTGACCAGGCATAACTTTCCCATACTTTGTCAGAAAGTTTTCCAAAAAAGCTCATTTTGAAGATAATCCAATTCCCTACAACTTTTCTTCATCCCTCAAGTTCAAGAAATGCACCATTGGAAAGATACAAGTTCATACATTATAGGTCCTTTCAAAAAGTTAACAAAAACACCTTTGGGGTCAAAGCTCCTTACATGAACATGGAAGATCCAATTGAGATGAAACCAAAAGGGTTGTTTAGGGGACATCCTAAGCTCTCTAAAAAGTCTAAGAAAACCCTCTTAGGGATAAAAATGAGAGAGATATGCATTGCTAAAGTTGACCAATTTTTGGAAAAATGCAAGAAGCCAACATTGACCGAACTTGAATTTTTTCCAAATGGGCCCATGTTTTCATGATTGAAACTTGTTCTTAACATGGCCCACGACCCTTGAGCGCAGTCATACATTATTTTATTATTTATACCATTTATTTTGATTTTCTATTCATTAAAATTCAAAATTAAATAAATAAATAAAGGAAAATAATGAAAGATTTGATTGTGAATCTTTTTCTTATCAAATGATGAACAAAACATGCTGGCATATCAAAAGAAAAATGTGCAAACCAAGATGGGAAGGATGTCCAAAATAGGAAATATTTTCAAGTGGATATTTGGAACAAATCTTGCACTCAATGCCATGGATCTTTTTCTTTATTAGTAACCCTAATATGATTCACTATATGTGTAAAACAAGTCTAGACCTAATACACACGTGAAAGCTGCCTCCATAAGTCCAAAAATTATTTCCAAAATTCCAAAGAAAAATTGAATATTGAACCAAGCGATATAAGCCTTCTCCATCCAAACCAAGCATCCTAGTTTCCTCCTGAAGGTCCCAGGAGTCATCCTCACTCATTAGCCAAGCCAAATCGTGCCCAAGATACTTCCTTCAAACATCATCGATTTGGTATAATTTCTTGAATTCAAATCCTCTTATTACACAATATAAATGAGTTATGCAGGCATATATGTGTTCATATTGATCATTGTAAATGTTTTAATGTGCTTCATGTGAGTTTCAGTGCCAAAATCAAAGCTTGCCATTGTTAGGGTTTGAAAACACGTGAGCTTCATTTTTAGAGATGGAGACATATTTATACCAAATTAAGGCCATGGTTGAACTCGCAACCTAGGTTTTAAGGGGGGTAGGAAAAATTCCAGGCTTCAAATCTCCCTATTTTACAGGTTGCGTTTTTGGCTGTCCGAAGATGATGACCGGAGCCACCGTCAGAGGTGGTTTGACTAGCCGGTGACCCTGCGTGGCATAATGGCTCCATCTGGTTGGATCATTCAAATATCAGGGGCCCACTTGTTGGCGCATGTTTGATGACTCAGCCATTGCCTTGTGTAGCGGTTGAAATGTTTTAAGACTAAGCCATTGGATTGACTTGACTTATACAAATCAAAATAAAAATCGCCACCGCGCTTTATTGTTTCCAAAGGAATGGGAAAAGAGCGAATAACCCAAAAATAAGGGGAAAGATTTAAGGTAAGGGGGTTGGTTATGCAAAGGGAAGGTATTAGCACCCTAAACATCTACGGTACTCCGCAGGAACCTCTTTGTAAAATCTGTATATTTTGGCTATGAAAAATGTTGTTTAAAATAGATGGTGGAGGTGGGAAAAGAAATATATTTTTTATGATTTTTTCACCCGCCGCGGTTGCGAACCTTTAGTTCCTACGTACCACCTTTTCGTGCAATAGGGGATCAGGGTACACGTAGTTCCTCTTTTAAAAATTTAAAACACAAATGTGTTGGTTAATTTTATGAGATAAAACATCATCGTCACTGTCCGTGTGGAAAACATACCTACTACCCACAATTATGAGAAAAGAGAATTTGCATCATCTCAAAGTGGAGGATATGGCCTGGATCTTAAAATCAACAATGCCTCACTTAACACCCAAGTGGAAAATATCTCTCTTCACTACATATTGTAGAAGTATAGTTGTTTGCATCACTACAAGGATTGACAAGAGTTCAATCTTTTGAGAAAAGTTTAAAGATAAAAGCCAAAGTGGAAAAATGGTTTGAAATGAGATTGATTGACTTTTAGTCTTCTCACAAAAAATGTCAAGGTATTATTAAGTCGATTGGAGTTTATTTATGAAAATGTTTTGAAAATGCATGGACATAAGTCAAAGTTTATTATGAAAGTGGTTCAAGTTTAAAAACAAGAAGAGTTTTCAAAAGGAGGAAGAAGATTTTTGAAATTAAAGAAGATGGGAGGAGAAGAAGGGACTATCCTAAAGCATAAGGTAAAACCTAGGGATAAGAACCATCTAACCAACAAGAAGCCAATACTTGACATTATGAGCCAAGACAAAATTCCCATTCCTTGGATTGAAAACCAATCAATCAAAAAATACTAGACCTCTTGAGAGAACCAAACTTAAGTGTATTAAGTTTTCACAAAAATTAGGCAGAGTAACGGCTGCATACGGGTGAATTCCAGATTACAAACAAAGGGTGTAATCACAAAAATCTGCACATAAAAACAAACAAGAACCCAATGTCTTGAGGTAAACCTCAAGAACTCCAGACAAAATAATCAGATAAGATCACAAGGTCTTCCAAGATAGGCCAAGGTTTCTAATCCTAAGTCCAAGAAAAAAGTCACATGCTCCATAATGCCAACGATAGTAACCAAATAGTCCAAGTACCATTAAAGATTTTTATGGTTTATGTTGATTATTAAGTATCTTAAAAAAAAGAAAAGCTCAAGTGAGCAAAGTAAAAATGACAAGAAAGTAAATGCTCAAATAAGCAAAGATGAAAACGGCATGAAATGTAAATGCTAAAAGTAAATGGTACATAAAGCATAAAAAAAATAAAAGCATAACGTAAAACAAGTGAATAATTAGTGGTTAGTTGGATGACCATCTTGAAGCTTGCATTTGGAACTCATTAGAGGATTGGTAGAACCAAAGCCTCCACACAATAAGTTGCATTTGCTTTTTGTCAAGTATATCATCCATTTGGAATTCTCACAAGTGCTATTTAATGATCAACGATGTTTAAGTGATCCGCATTAACCAAAGGTGTTGTAGATCCATTAGAGGATTGGTAGAACCAAAGCCTCCACACAATGAATCTCAATGTTATTGGATCAAAGAGATCAAATTAACATACTTGGGCTTGCAAACATAAGTTTGGGCCACGAATGATCATTTATTCTAATCGGGACAAAATTTAGCGTTATGTTAAGCAATCGTAAGTGGACTTATATAGAAGTCGCACCTATTTTAGGCCGGTCAATAGCAATATATGCACCATTTGTTCTGAGACATGATATAGAGATCATGCTCCAACAACATTTACTGCAATAAGAAGGGGATGAGATAAAGAGGGATGGGAGAGAATATACAAACCACTTTTGAATTAAATTTAATCAAACTATTATTAAAATCATTCATCCATTTTTGTGGAGTTAAACTCAACACCATGGATCCAATGATGTTAATAAAGTTCATGATCCAAAATTTAACCCAAGATCAGCCAGAAAATAGTCACAAAATAATATTACATTTAATATATACTAAAGGGTTTAAAAATAGAAAATAAAGAGAAAAATATCAACTATGTTCAAATTAATCAAGAAATAAAAAGTAAGACCATTGAAAAATCAGAAAAAGGCTCAAATAATTTTACATTTTTTTTGGTAATTTTTTAAAGTCGGAAACTATTTTTAAAATTAAAAGAAATGGGTAAAATAAACCAAAAATGATTAAAAAAAATAGTAAGGTCAGAAACAAAAATAAAATAAGGTCACCAATATTTGTCACAATATCATTGGATCACTCCATAATTTTTTCAGAATTTAAAAATGTATAAAAGTATTTTTAAACATTTAAAACAATTCAAATAAAGTGTAAATTTATAAATAAAAAATACCAAAACACAAAATTAAATTGTGAAAAATAATAATCAGAAAGAGAATAATCAAAATATTTTTTCTTAATTTTTTCAGATTTTTTGGACTTAAAATGAATTTTCTATGATTTTTTGAAATTTAAAATAATTATAATACAAAAATCAGAAAAGAAAATAAAAGTAAAAATATGTGGACCATTTGATGAGAGCCAAAACGCGTTAGTAATCAAATCCAGGGGATCTGGCGCGCTGTTCATATCATGGTCATTAGTGAATAAAGTACAAAATCAAATATAAATCAGATTTTCAAAAATAACAAGTGGCGTGCCATCATTGGTTGGAAGATGACACGTAGGTCATCTTCAACCTCCAGTCAACGTGATTTGCAGGTCTCTCAAACTGTAAAATCAGAAGCTCAGACCTATGTCGTTCGCTTCGTCTCTTCAAGACAATGACAACCACGCCCTCGCGCCAAATTTATATAAATTTTAGCTCAAGCAATTTGGAAGGAAACTTTTGAAAAGGGATTTGAAATCTCATGGTGAAAACGTGTTTCCTGTAAAAGGTAAGTGTTGCAACTAGAACCAGGGCAATGAGAGCAACACAATGATATCAGAGTTTTAAAGAATTGATAAAGGAATCTACCTATTGAAGTTGAGTTGCAGAGCTCTGAAACTAGACTTCTATGGTGCAGTATAGGGCACGATTCTTGAATGTAATTATGTGGTTAGCTTCAGGGAAGATTAAGGAAGGTGAATTGATGGAAAATTTGATTGAAAAAGGCTTGAGAATGGATTCTGAAGTTACTGAATTCTGAGTTGTGGAACAAGTTTGGCAGGGTGATTCTGGCTATCCAAGCTTGAGAAAATGAATGGAATTGCTCATGTATTTATAGGAGAAGCAAATGGGATCAAAAGGAAGGGTGAATGATACAATTTGGAGGGAATTCGTGTGGGTCTGCATCATGAAGAAAATGTGACTTCTCTTTTGTCAAAACTCATCCAAAATGCACGTTTTGATGCACTAATCCACTTGGGAAAGTTGGCTAATCATGTTTAGACCCAAAACGCGTGCTAATTTGAGGTTTAGAGATTGTAACATGAAATTCAAATTCTGACTTGCAATGAAACTTCAATTCGAAGTTACCACTTTTGAAACAATGGCATTCTCAGCTCAAGGGGTCTTAAGGCATGATTCTTGATGCTTTAGAAAGATGAGGTTACAAGCTTTGTAATGGAAAAAGAATGGAATCAAATGGATGCTTGAGCTGAAAGTTCTGTTGAGTCAAAGTTGGAGAAAACGAGTTGACTTTCCATACTTGGAAATATTTCAAGTTCTTCTTCAAAAATGACCTATAATGTCTTGCATCCAAACATGGCCTTCCACTTGGAATTTGCTCTTGACCAAAAAAGATGGCATGAAGTAGATCTCTTGAATGACATTTTGAAACTTGAACCATTCAAAATATCCAAAAATTGAGAGAGTTATGAATTGTTGAAGTTGGAAAAAAATAATGAAATGACCTATAATCTTTTGCATCCTTAAGGCAACTTCCATCCATTTTCTCACTTTGCACATAAAAGAAGGCATAAAGTTCACACCTTCAAGATAATTATGGAAAAGTAATAGGCTCAAGGTGATAAAAATTGACCATGTTATGATCATTTGAAGTCACACATGGAAAATTGAGGATTCATCTAGAGGACTTGTAATCTTTCTTCCTCATTGAGTCTCTTCCCCATGACAACTCCTTGAAACTTTTGAAGTGATTTGTTAATAACCCTATAAAGATAAATATGTATTTGGAATCACTCAAAAATATCAAGAGATGAGAAAGATATATTCCTTTGAAGTTCAAAACCCTATCTCCTTAGATCAAGAGAATGCTTTGAGGAACTTTGACAATTTTGAACAAACTTCTTGTACCAACACATATGATTTGTAAATAAAAGTTATTGAGGATGATAATGATAACTCATAGCCACCAAAACCACTTCCATATCTTGAACATTGAGAGAAATATGCACTTGTGACCAAATGGAATAAAATCTTGTCTAACCATGACAACTTCTCTAATCAATCCCTTGTGCTTTTCAACCAAATTTGATAACCTTGAAATGTGATGAACCAAAACAACCTTGCCATGCCAATTCTTCCAAAACCAAGCCAATGGTGAGGTTTGAACTTCTAAATCATTATTGACTAGGGAATGGAAATAAACTTATGAACTCATGGGGTAACTTGTTAAATCCCATTGCCTTTACCTACATGGATAACAAGCAAGACAAACCAACATTGCATTTTATTTAGTTGAAAGAAGAAATCAAGACAAAAACAAGATTCATGATCACAAAAGAACATAAGTCAAGGTGCTTGGTGATTCCTCAAAAGGGAAAAGCTACATATAGGGAGGGGAACCAAGAATCCTAGTGTGATCTTATTGTGAATGAATCAACATGGTATGATGAAAGGATCTTAGGGGGGAAAATTGGGGTACAACAACTGCCCTTATTTAAGTTTCTTCTATCCAGAGATACGAAGGTTAAAAATATTCATGTCGACGCGATCGAAGATACTTAAATATAAAACAAACCCTATTTTTGGCCCTAAGATGCCATGTAAATGTTTATGATCATGAATACATATGGACAATTCCAAAGGGATGCAAATCACCATTGGGGATGTAACAATAATAAAGAAACAAGAGAGCGACCCCACCAGGAAACTAAATCACTGGTGGATCAAAAGACCTGAATCAAAGAGGATGGTAGAATGGTCAAAGGAAACACCAACTTCTACTGAAGGCGAAGCTACCGACCTTTACTGAAGGCAGAGAGAAAGATAACAAACATTGACGTTCACTGTTGATGTCCTACCAACTTTCACTGAAGGTATAGAGAAAAGAAATATCATAGCACCGCCGTTCACTGACGATGAACTACCAACGTTCACTGAGGGTAGCAAAAAGATAACACACACGAACTTTCACTAAAGGTTGAAAGAGAATATATCATTGCATCGCCATTAACTGACGATGAACTACCAACATTCACTGAAGGTAGCAAAAAGATAATAAACTCCAACTTTCACTGATGGTGATCTACCAACTTTTGCTGAAGGTAGAAAGAGAAAATATCATTGCATCGCTGTTCACTGACGATGAACTAACAACGTTCACTGAAGGTAGCAAAAAGATAACAAACATCGACGTTCGCTGCCGATGTCCTACCAACTTTCAATGAAGGTAGAGAGAAAAGAAATATCATAGCACCGCCGTTCACTGATGATGAACTACCAACATTCACTGAGGGTATCAAAAAGATAACAAACACTAACTTTCACTGATGGTGATCTACCAACTTTCACTGAAGGTATAAAGAGAAAATATCATAGCACCACTGTTCACTAACGATGAACTACCAACGTTCACTTAAGGTAGCAAAAAGATAACAAACATCGAAGTTCACTGCCAATGGCCTACCAACTTTCGCTGAAGGTAGAAAGAGAATATATCATTGCATCGCCGTTCACTGACGATGAACTACCAACGTTCACTGAAGGTAGCAAAAAGATAACAAACATCAACGTTCACTGCCGATGTCCTACCAACTTTCACTGAAGGTAGAAAGATAATATATCATTGCATCACCGTTCACTGACGATGAACTACCGACGTTCACTGAGGGTAGCAAAAAGATAACAAGTTTCCCCAAGATTCTGGCATTTCACCTAGAACGGGTCTCAACTTCTTTTTTAACCAAGGCACTTCGCCTGGAAAGGATAATATATAAGTTGTCTCAAATAAAGAGACTTCCACTTGCAAAGATTTAACAACGATTTGTTTCTGTGATATTGAAAGTCTTGCCATCCGTTGGCGTAATCTGACGACAAACTGCGAACTATTCACTCATAGAGGAGATAGCAAAAAAAAAGTTACGTCGACTTTTACAGGGAAGCACAAGTTACTCAAATAAAGAGACCCGCTACTTGTTGTCATGGAGGATTGTAAAAAGAAATGACTTTCTGGGGAGAAAAAATATGACTTCCTGGAGAAATAAATATGACTTCCTGGGGAGAGAAATATGACTTCCTGGAGAAAGAAATATGACTTCCTGGGGAGATGCCACGATATTCCTGCTGAGGAGATAAAGTATTCTCGTGCAAAATAAATGCCCCAACCAAAACTTGAAGTTTTCAGAAATCCAAAGTAAATAATATTATTGTGGAACCATAGATTAAAACCAGAAATAAACTGGAACGAAACGGTCAACCAGAATACATCCTTTGAGAAATAAACTCAAGAGAGAAAACCAAATCCATCCGAACCAGGAGCTATACAGGAAGGCTAAAGCAAAAATCTTCCACTAGGGACAACTCAGTGGGCAAATTGAAAGAATATACGCTTTCTACTTAAGGCCAACACTTTATTAAAGAGAGGACAACGTAACTCTGTAAAACAGGATGATATATCAACAAAAACATTAACAAATGTCAATGAACAATGATTTGCCAATTTTAGCTATGCATGATGTATGTATGAATGTATGAGTGTTATCGTGTGTATGCTGACAAAACAGATATACAACATTGGGAATAACCAGGAAAAACCACTTTGGGGACTAACAACACTTGGCTAAACTTCATCCAAGATGATCATTCTAAGAAAAAGTAAATGCCAACTGAGGAAACAAAACCTACTGGCTGCTTTAGCTTTACTGGGGAGCGACATAATCTGGAAGTAAGCAAAACGAAGTGACAGAATAGTACAGATACAGGGATAGAACATCCTTCTTCAGGCTTCGCCGGGGAAACAAGTGTTTTTAAAAGTAACATTCCTAGTGGAGATTGCAAAACCAGTCTCAAGTAAAGCAGTCTGACACCAAAACATCAAAACATTCACTGGGGAATTTAGGTCTACTACATTAGGGAGGTTAACACTACATCCACAAAGGGAAAACCACAATAAGTCCTTCACTTAAAGAAACCAGGGACCTGCATTCTTCAAGAGTGTTTATGATACAAACTTCTCTGGAAAAAGAACTTCTATTAGGCCAAATGAAAACATCATTGGAGAAAATGCGGATTGAAACTTCATATCAAGAAAACTCAGAAATGGGGGGAAATGAATCCAAACTTGACTGAGGATACCGGAATCATAAACCCAATACGGTGAAAACATCCCGAGTAAACCTTTCCGAGGGGAACAAAAACTTCTCAAAACAACTGGAGTTTGTCCATTCCTGGGATCCCCATTTTTGTTGTCATTGTTTCATCACAAATCTCAAAGTAAAAGCAGATTGTAAAATACTTTTTTTGAAAAATCAATTTTGTTATTTAAAATTTTTTGCTTTGAAAGTTATTATCAATAATAAATGGAGTCTTTGCAAGCTAAATAAAATAAGAAATACAAAGAATTGGGTAAAAGCTCAAATTTCATTAATATAATGGTAGTCTGCGAATGACGAGACTCCATAGATGATTATAAAGTTTGAAAAATGGTAATATATAATGGAAAAGATACAGTGAGATATAATGGCCATTATCCCCTCTAACAACTTTTGAAATCCTGAGCAGCAACTTCTGTTGAAGTATGGTGAGGATCCGGGAAGATTGTTGCTTCAACGATCAAGTCTTGTCTGACGTAGTTACTTGCCAAGAAAGTCACTAACTTTTGCCTAAGCTGCCCTTGCGGGTTTTCAACTTAGCGGGAAATTTATTCTGTTTAGGTCTCTAATTTTTTCCTATACCACCCTTTCGGGTTTTCGATCTACCGAGATGCTCCTTTTTTTGCCTAATCCGCCCTTTTGGGTTTTCAGCTTAGCGAGCTGTTCTTTTATTTCTTTAGGTGAAGTATTTCTTGACTGCGTCAGCATTCATGGGACGTGGGAATTCCTCGCCATCCATAGTTTCAAGAAATAATGCACCACCAGAGAAGGCTTTCTTGACAACATATGGGCCTTCAAAATTGGGAGTCCACATGCCCCTAGAATCAACGTTGAAAGACATGATCTTCCTGAGCACGAGGTCGCCTTCTCTGAATTCACGAGGTTTGACCTTTTTATCAAAAGCTTTCTTCATTCTTCTTTGATATAACTGGCCATGACACAAAGCCGTCATTCTCTTCTCCTCAATAAAATTCAATTAGTCAAACCTTTTCTGGACCCATTCAGCCTCTGTCAGGTTTCCATTATCACACGTAAAGAGAGAATCTCCACCTTGATAGGGAGTACAACTTCCATTCCATACACCAGGGAGAATGGGGTTTCTCCTGTTGAAGTGCGGACAGATGTTCGATATCCATGCAGAGCAAAAGGAAGGATTTCATGCCAATCCTATAAGTAACAACCATTTTCTGGATAATTCTCTTGATATTCTTATTAGCAGCTTCAACAGCCCCATTCATCTTTGGCCTGTACGGAGATGAATTATGATGGACAATCTTGAATTCTTCGCACAGTTCTGTCGTCATCTTGTTGTTCAAATTCGAGCCATTGTCAGTGATGATTCTGCTCGACACACCATACCGACATATAAGGTTATTCTTAATGAAGCGCACAACCACTTGCTTAGTAACATTGGCATATGAAGCAGCCTCCACCCACTTGGTGAAATAATCAATTGCTACCAAGATAAAACGGTGTCCGTTTGAAGCTTTGGGTTCTATCATCCCAATCATGTCAATACCCCACATAGAGAAAGGCCACGGGGAGGAAATCACATTGAGAAGTGTCGGAGGTACATGGACCTTGTATGCATAAATCTGGCATTTATGGCACTTCTTTGCAAATTTATAATAGTCGGACGCCATTGTCAGCCAATAGTAACCTGCCTTTAGCATCTTTTTAGCCATCGAATGTCCATTGGCATGAGTTCCAAATGAACCTTCATGAATCTCATGCATCAACATGTCTGCTTCGTGTCTATCCATGCATCTGAGCAAGTCCATGTCATAATACACATTTTCACTGAGGAAGAAACTTCCTGCCAATCTTCTCAATGTCTTTCTATCTTTCTTCGACGCACCAATCGGGTATTCCTGAGTCTGAAGAAAATGCTTGATATCATAATACCAAGGTTTTTCATCTGCTACCTCCTCTGCTGTAAACACATGAGCGGGCCTATCCAGTCGTCAAACCGTAATTCGGGGTATATCATTCCAAGTATTCACTTGGTACATAGAAGCCATAGTTTCCAGAGCATCCGCCATTTGATTTTCATATCTAGGAATGTGATGGAATTCAACTTTATTGAAGAAGGGTAATAATCTTCTAGCATAATATTTGTAAGGGATCAAGCCGGGGTGACGAGTATCCCATTGGCCTTTAATATGATTTATTACCAAAGCTGAATCACCATACACATCTAGAAATTTAATTATGAGATCAATAGCTTCTTCGAGACCCATGATGCAAGCCTCGTATTCGGCCATATTATTAGTACAATCAAATGTTAACCTTGCGGTAAAAGGAATGTGCGATCCATGAGGAGTGACAATCACAACACCAATTCCTTTACCATAAGCATTCACAGCTCCATCAAATATCATACTCCAATGAGATTCAGGGTCAAGACCTTCCTCAGGCAATGGTTCATCACAATCTTTCACTTTCAGGAACATCACATCCTCACCGGGGAATTCAAATTCTACAGACTGGTGATCCTCCATTGGTTGGTGAGCAAGATAATCTGCCAACACACTGTTTTTAATAGCTTTTTGAGTGTGGTATTCAATATCATATTCAGATAACAACATCTACCAGCGGGCAATTCTCCCAGTAAGAGCAGGCTTTTCAAAAATGTACTTGATTGGATCCATTTTGGAGATCAACCAAGTAGTGTGATTCAACATATACTGCCGCAAACGCTTTGTCGCACAGGCCAAAGCACAACATGTCTTTTCCAGCATGGAATACCGTGACTCACAATCAGTGAATTTTTTACTGAGATGATAAATGGTGAACTCCTTTTTCCCTGTTTCATCCTGCTGTCCCAGAATACAACCCATGGATTTATCTAACACTGTCAAATACATAATCAACGATCTTCCTTCTACAGGAGGGAGCAAGATAGGAGGTTCCAGCAGATATTCTTTAATACTTTCAAATGCCCTTTGGCAATCATCCTACCACACACAATCTTAATCTTTCTTTAACAACTTAAAGATTGGTTCACATGTTGCGGTCATGTGGGAGATGAATCTGGAAATATAATTCAAACGCCCGAGGAAACCTCGAACTTTCTTTACAGTTCTTGGTGTTGGCATCTCTTGAATCGCCTTGACTTTATCAGGGTCAACTTCAATTCCTTTCTGGATAACAATGAAACCCAACAATTTCCCTGATCGGACACCGAAGGTACACTTATTTGGATTCAAGCGGAGACAATACTTCCTCAAACGCTGAAACAACTTCAACGGATCTTCTACATGCCTTTCTTTAGTCTGGGATTTGGCAATCATATCATCAACATATACTTCGATTTCCTTGTGCATCAGATCATGGAATAGGTTTTTCATATCCCTCTAGTATGTTGCACCAGTGTTCTTCAACCCGAAGGGCATCACTCTGTAACAGAATGTTCCCCAGGGTGTGATAAACATTATTTTTTCCATGTCCTCTAGAGCCATTCTTATTTTATTATACCCGGAAAATCCATCCATGAACGAGAATACCTTAAATTTTGCTGTGCTATCCACTAACATATCAATGTGTGGCAATGGAAAATCATCTTTTGGACTAGCTTTATTTAGATCTCTGTAATCTATGCACATGCAGACCTTTTTGTCTTTTTTTGGTACTAGGACAATATTCGCAATCCATTGAGGATACACCGACGTCACAAGAAAACCAGCATTAATCTGCTTTAAAACCTCCTCTTTGATTTTTACTGCCATATATGGGTGAGTTCTTCTCAACTTTTATTTAATTGGCGGACACTCTGGCTTCAACAGCAAACGGTGCTCTACAATATATGTAACTAGACCAGGCATATCTTGATAAGACCAAGCAAAAATATCCACATACTTTTTCAACAGCTAAATCAATCTGCTCTTCACATCAGGATGCAATAATGCTCTAATCTTGACTTCCTTCGGATCTTTTTCTGAATCCAAATTGATCACTTCCAATGTCTCTTTATATGGTTGAATGGTATTTTCCTCGTTCTCAAGCAACCGTGAGACCTCTTCTGGAATCTCATCATAATCTTCTTCTTCAACCCCATACACAGGGCATTCAAAGTTGGGAGAGGGTGCAGGGTCATTGTATTCAACGGGTTTTTCAATTAATGTGCACATATGATTTGTGATTGCATTTAGAAACTTACACATATAACAAGTGATCATGCAGATTGAATTTCAGTTATTATTTATTTTGAAAGGTTTTTTCTGATTACCATTTTCCAAGAAAAAGCAGAAAATAAAGACATAATTTGGGAAATAAAGATAACTTTTATTATTGATTTTAAAAGTCACGGCAAACAGATAAGCCCTACACATTAATACTTCCACCTTGGGAAGAGTGAAAGATTTTTCAAAAAGATTAACAAATCAAATTACTTTGAAACATGTATGCAAGAGGGAACATCAATGGTGATCCAGTTCTGAACCCTAACTCCGTGCATCACATAACTCGGCATTTCATGCTCTGCTTCATCTTTCCACAATGGCGTTAATCCTAGAAACAGTCAGATGAAGATAACCCCCGCTACGGAAAATGTCTTGATACCTGCCTGTAGCAGACTTCGGCTTCATGCCCTTACCTTTGTCATTCTTCGAAGAGAACCCCAAGCCAGTTCTATTCTTGTTCGCAGGTGGATCCACAATTCGTCCCCAAACTTCATTATGACCATTACGCATAACCTGCTGCGCGTCCTTCAGCGAAACCATAGAATTCTCATTTTATTTTATGTTGTCAATGGATAAGGCTTGGAACTAGGTTCCAATAGCAGCTTCATCCGCCTCTACAATGCTGAAAGAGGACAAATGAGATATCAATAATGCCTGCTTCCCATTTATGATCACTACTTTCCCTTCACATACAAACTTCGTCTTATGGTGTAAAGTTGAAGTGACAGCCCTTGCCTCATGTATCCACGTTCGTCCTAGCAAACAGCTATAAGCGGGAACAATGTGCATGACCTGAAAAGTTATCTGAAAAAAATGTGGTCCTATATGAATAGGCAAGTCCACTTCACCAATAACAGATTTCCTTGACCCATCAAACGCTTTCACAATGATGCCACTCGGGCGCATAGGCGTTCCTTGATATTTCAACTTCATAAGTGTACTCCTCGGTATAACATTCAACGTGAATCCATTATCAATCAGCACATTGGATAGTGAATCATTCTTGCAGTTCATAGAGATGTGGAGGGCCAAGTTGTGATTCCTTCATCTGGTAATTCATCATTGCAGAAACTCAAGTTATTACATGAAGTAATGTTTCCTATTACGCTGCTGAATTGGTCTATTGGCATGTCACTCTCCACAAAAGCTAGGTCCAGTACCCTGATCAAGGATTCTCTATGAGCAGAGGAATTCATCAATAAAGCTAAGATAGATATTTTTGAAGGAGTCTGCAGTAGCTGATCTACAATTCTGTAGTCGCTCATCTTAATTATCTCCAGAATATCATCCACTTCTTTATCTAACGTAGCTCCACTAGTCTCACCCGTAGCCTTCTTAGGTTCATCATTCTCAACAATTTTCTTTCCAACACCAACATCTCTTCGAACAACTGGTGCAAACACACAACCGCTACGGGTCACCCTTCTATTTCAGCTATATTTCCAACATCAGGCATTGGCTGGATGGGAACTTCCACTCCATCCTCTACGATTGTAGCGTTGTATTTGTAAGGCACAACCTTATCTGACTTGTAGGGGATAGGACCCGGAAAACAAATCACCAATAGGGTAACAGCTGGCTTGCTATGATACTCAACTTCAAAATGGGCGGGTGCACCAAAACAAGGCACAATGAAGTTTACCCCTTCTTCAACACAATCAGTCATTAATAAGTCATTTCTGGAAAACAAATCTTCGTCTGAAGAGAAATACTCAATTGCGAAAGCATACTCTTCATCTGACCCTTCTTTAGTCAAACAAACCTCAACCATATCAACTTCATGGTAATCATCCCTCTGACTTGTGACCTTGATAGTTCCATTGTCTAACAACAACTGAACACCCTTCTTCATGATTAAACATCCTCGGGGGTCTCGATAGCAAACTCGCCAAGATCCATGTTGGTGTTCCACCTGACCAGTCGTATGGCAAAAGGTAGCATGCAACTGTACGAGGTCCTCATTCATATACTCTACATCAAAAATCATGAATTCTCCAGAACATCCAGAAACCATATTCACTTCCTCTGCATACTCTGCCCTAGGCTTGATTATATGGATTAGGCCCTCATCCATCATCTCTTGTAAATCAGCCTTTATCTTATCGCAACCCTGTATGTTTGTACTGCAAATAGCACAACCGACATGGTCATGCGTATAGTAGCTAAATTCACATAGGTATGCATGAATTTTCACCAAATCTCCTCTAACCAGATTAATATCAAAAATCCGGAAGTCGCATGGACAACCGGCCACCATATTTGCAGTATTTACTTCCCCATGCTTGGGTAGAGGATTGTCTTTCACATTAGGTCCCACGTCCTTGAAAGATAGAACACCAGACTTTACCAACTTCTGCACATCAGTATTTAAAGGATAACAATTCCCAACATTATGCCCTGGTGCTCCCTGATGAAAAGCACATGTTTGGTCTGCCTTGTAATACCAAGGCAATGGTGATGGTACGGCGGGAGGTGGTCGGGTCTGAACCAACTTCTTCTAAATCAATGCAGGTAGTAACTCTGTATAGCTCATGGGAATAGGGTCATAACTCTCCCTTCTTTGACTATACCCTTGATTCCCCTACTGGTACGGTCTTTGAAAAGAAACAATAGTTGGAGCGGCATTCATAACAGGAGTAACTGAGGCGACTTGCTGATGACGCTGATAATTCCTTCTAGGAGTGTTTACCCTTCTCTCTTTTATAATAGCATTTGCGTCTCCTTCTTTCTTCTTGGTAAACCCATAAGATGGCTTCTTCGTACCTACAGATCCCTCATTCTTCGTTAAACGACCTTCTCTTACAGCCTCTTCTAAGCTAATACCCATCCCTACCATTTCAGTAAAGTCACTTGGCGCACTTGTTACCATCCTCTCGTAGTAGAAAGCACCCAGCGTCTTCAAGAAAATCTTAGTCATCTCCTTCTCTTCCATGGGAGGAATCACTTAGGCGGCTACCTCACGCCATCTCTACGCATATTCTTTGAACGATTCCCTGTCTTTCTAAACCATGGCCCTGAGTTGATCACGGTCAGGCGCCATGTCCATGTTGTACTTGTATTGTTTGATGAATGCTTCTCCCAAATCATTAAAAGTATGGATATTGGCGCCGTCCAAACTCATATACCACTTCAGCGCAACACCGGTCAAACTATCCTGAAAAAAGTGAATCAGCAGACGCGGATCATCAGTATGGGTAGACATTCTTCTTACGTATATCACCAGATGAGCACGAGGGCAAGTGTTGACCTTATATTTCTCAAACTCCGGGACTTTAAACTTAGCAGGTATCTTAACATTCGGGACCAAGCATAACTCATTCACATTCTTCCCAAATAGCTCTTTTCCCTTGAGGGCCTTCATCTCTCTTTGCATCTTGTCAAACTGCTCTTGAAAATCATCCATTCTGTCATAGAGACCCAAGTCTTCACTCGGTGGAGGGAAAGGACGACACACATTATCATTAACAAACGAAACCATATTCACCGAAGGAGGTGCAGCAGGAACATGCACCACAGGAGGTGCAAGAGTAACAATAGTTTGAACAACTGGAGTATCTTGAGGACCAAGATTGAAACCTTCAGGTGAAAAATTCTCTGGCATTCCCCATGGATAACCTTGGGGCATGTGATTCTGAACAACAGCAGGAGTAGTAGATACGGGAACAGTCAGAGCTTCAGTAGTTTCCCTTGTTGGTTGAGGTTGAACACTCGGTGGCTGATTCTGAGCAGCCACCAGAGCTTCCATCAGAGTAGTCAGATTGGCCATGCCGTCCTTCAAAGTAGAAACCTCCTTGCGGAGCTCGCGATTCTCTTGTTCTAAGTTGTCATCTTCTTTCTGAAATTAGCCCGAGTGTTGTAGTGATTAGTCAGCTTGTTATTGAAGTAAAGAATCTTGGTAAGACACCTG
Source organism: Vicia faba (assembly GCA_948472305.1). NCBI lineage: Eukaryota > Viridiplantae > Streptophyta > Magnoliopsida > Fabales > Fabaceae > Vicia > Vicia faba. The sequence continues at coordinate 1,209,293,923 of OX451740.1, read as the reverse complement.
GATATGCATAACAAATGCAAGAAAATGTGCAATATGATGCATGATATGTAATGCACATTGTTGTACCCCAAAATTTGCCCTCTCATTTCATCAATATTTTCTCATCACAAGACCCTTGGAGCTCAAGATCAAGTTAGGGTTTACTCTGCTCAAGGCCCCTCCTTGCACTGCTGACCCAAATTAGGGTTTGAGTTTGCACAAATATGTTTTGACCTAAAATGCCCAAAGTAACTTCCATGCTTCATGTTGGACTCACAAGTTTATCCATACCAAATTTCAAGCCTTGATTCCAATCTTCGCCCAGTCAATTGGACTGTTGTACCCCAAAATTTGCCCTCGCATTTTTCCTCAAGAAATCACGGCTTCAGGCGTTTCCTGATTTTTCAGATTGGCTCAAGAATTGGTCAAACAGACTTTTCTCGTCAGTCAAACAAAATTAGGGTTTTACTGATTTTCAGGGCTCTAGAATGTTTCAAACAGTTGGTTTAGGGTTTTGATTGATTTGGCTCAACTTTGATCAGGCGAACGTTCTTTGACATTTAATCAGGAATTAGGGTTTTCGTGCGCAGTTCCTCAGAAAGATTTAATTCTACGGTGCTTTTCAATTTATGATGGGATGTGGATTGAATTCGCATTTGTTTGACTGAATCAGTAAAAGGTTGCATTGGGCTTGAATTTGCAATGTTTGATTAACGGAAAAAAGCGTCTGGGCAATTGTTGTGATTGACTGTTGTTTTGCTATGAATGTTTGAAACGCCAGGTTTAACTGATCAGGTGCTGAAGCATTGTTTATTTAATTATTTATTATTCTAAGATTAAATGATTGGAATTTATTTTCAATTATTATAATTAAAGAATTATAAATAATAAAACGAACAATTAAAAAAAGAGAGAGGAAAAGAATTAATTGGATAAAGAAACTTTTTATTGATTTTTAAATTATTTGTACAATTGTTTTGTTGTTTACAACAATGATTTTACATTTATTTAAATTTAAATAAAAAACTATCCTAAATATTTTTCTAATCTTCAAGTCTTCATCTGCTATCCCTTGCTCCGGTGCTCCATGGAATTTTATCTGCAAAAACAAATAAGAGAAAGAAAAGTCAATAGCAGATAAATAAATAAAAGAGACAGATAAAAATAAAGTTCATCATTAAGGGCAACTGATTGGGATCAGTTAGCCCTCTCTGCAAATCACGGGATTTCTCCCGGTTCACAAAGAGGGATGAATATTTATTTGCTAAACTTTGAATGCACAAATATAAAGAATGCACAAGTCAAAGTTGTCAAACTGCATAGTTTAAATCTCAAACAGCATGAGCGAGTGCAAAATCCAAAGGAAAATTGAACTAGAACTACAAAGTCCAAACTGAGTTCTAATGTCAAACTAAACAAAAGTTGTCCAAAGGATGTCAAGTACAAAGGGCCATCAAAATGCAGGGAAGCTGTCAAAAAGAGATATGCAAATATGCAGAGAAGACATAAAGTGCAGAATTAAACCACATGTGCAAGCAACATAATTCATTTCATCATTTCCTAATGCTGCCCTTTCAGAATAAAGTACAAGCACAAACATATTTTAATATATTGACTGTACTGGAGAGAGAAGAAAAAGAGAAAAAGAGCAGGCTTACTGGCTTTGAGGCTGGAGAAAGAAAAAGATATAAAACAACTGTAATAACACAGTACCAAAGGGGCAGAAATACAAAAGAACACAAACTGTATCACAAAAAGGCAAGACCTGCATAAGCCTTTGCCTAAAAGACCTGCATAAGCCTTTGCCTAAAAAACCTGCATAAGCCTTTAACCTGCACCAAACTGAAGCCAAGCTTCAAAACCAGAATAAGCCTAAAACACCATCAAGCTACTGCAAACAAACAAGTTCAAAATCCCAAACCAGCTTGAACCATCAAAAACCTGTCAACCCTGAAGCCTTAAACCAGCCCCCTAAACTCTAAGCCCGTAACATAAACACACAAGAAAGCCAGTCCAACAAAAAGTCCAAAACCAACAAGCATTGAACCTGTCAAACTCAACCTAAGCAGAAGCCTCAAAAACCTGTCAAGCATAACATCCAAACCAGTAAAACCTTTCAAGCACACAAACAAACACCCAAGGCCATAACCTGTAAGTTCACATAAACCCAGCCAAAAACACCATCAACCTTAAACCAAAAAAGCATAAAACACAACAAATAACCAATCTTACCATTCAAGGCCTGAAGCCTAAAACTAGTAAGGCCATGACCAAAGCTTGAAAGCCAGCATAACCTGTTCAAATATACCAACCAAACATAGGGCAAACATATAGAGGCGTCCAGGCAACTCACAGTCAAGTATCCAGACCCTCAGAACTCAAAGAGTTCATCACTGGGCAAAAAATCACCATCTCAAAGTATAACTCAGAACATACCATATATCAAACATTCCCAGCCTCTAATCAGATCATCATCCCTAAGCATATCAAGCTAAGCAACAGAAGCAAAGTAAAGAGAGAAAAGCAAAAAAGAAGCGTATCCATACTCAAAGCCCTCAGACAATCTCATCATTGGGCCATTAAACAAGCATACAGAAGGCAACACAGGCATCATTCAATCTCAGCAAGCCAAAGAGGAAGAAGGGACAAAGAAGCATATTAAGCAACGAGGCAACAGAGAGAAGAAAAGAAAGATATAAAAGTGTTTCATTTCATCATCATCATCAAGGCAACAAAAAAGAGAGACAAAGAGTATAGAGTACCAGGGTTACCAAAAAGCTCGTAACGCATCACATTTTCCTCCGCCCTTGGCTGCCCTGTTGCCTCCGGTCCTTCTCACCTCCTCTCCAAAGGTATAACCCTTCATTTCCTTTCTTTTCCACATCTCGTGCAAACCTTGAACAATATAAAAGGGAATCAGAAGTAACTAAAAACATGCAAAAGTATAAAACATACAAAGTGAAAATCAGTACCTTGGAGAGGAAGGAGTTGACTGAAGGACCGGTGGCCATTGGGCGAAAGAAGCTCAGGCAAAGGCAAAGGCGAACGAGAGAACGAACAAAGGGGAACGACGCCGCTTCTGTGTACATCAAACCCTAATCTAATCCAAGTGAAACGAAATTGCAAGAACCCTAAGCCAAATTATTCAGAACATTGGGCCTCACCCCATTTTCTACACCTAAGCCCAAGCGTCCCAATTCACACCCCCTCATTTTTTTCTGTTTGGGCCATAAGGTTCCCAAGGCCCATTCAAATCAACTTAACCTTTTTTTTAGAATGAAAAACAGATTTTATTTTCTTTCTTTTTTGTTAATAAATTAACATAACCTTTTTTATATCAAATTTTTCTTTTTTATAACATATTTATAATTTTTGAACACAATATATTAAAACACTTTCTTTCAATTAAAAAAACTTTTGTACATTTGTACATAAAAATACATTATTTAAAAACACTTTTTTATTTACTTTATTTAACTTACTTTGATTTGTACATAAATTTTTTTTAAGTTAGTACATTTTCTTTTCTTAAAATATTCCTTTTGTACATAATCAATTAAAATACATTTTTTTAATATACATAATTTAATTAAAATTTAAAGCATTTAATTAAAATATTCTTTTGTTTGTACATATTAAAGAAAATACAAGATTACAAAGATTAAATAAATAAACATTTAATTGCTTCTATTAGGTTAAACAATACTTAATAATACCTTTTAAATTCACATTTTCTTAACCTGTAAATAAATTACAAATACATATACACTTACACGTACACTTACACAATACATTTCACATTATACACTTGATACACATACATTTGCTATTCTTATATGTTACATTATATTATCTACATTTTATCGCAAATTCGATTTGGTTGTAAATTATTAGACACTACATTCCTAAAGTCTCATCTCCATTTATGAATTTGTACCCCCATTCCCGGATACTATTTGTAATAGCGTAGACTTTAAATTCTTGCAATTTATCGCTTTCCAATTATACCATGGTTAGACCTAGGGTTTGTATGTACATAAAATCAAACGCTAGATAACCTAATACAAAGACAAATACACGAAATCAATACACAAACAATCACACTTGCACCCTCTAGGGTAATCCCACATGTTGCCTTCCAAAATGGGCCATGCTTGCACGTCGAGTTTCTTTGGCAAAACGAATTCAAATGATCATAAGTCCCTCGATGATGCTTTCGAAAGTTGCCTAAATGGAATGATCATAGTCCCTTCAAAGCAAAATTGCCAAAGACACTTGGCACTATTGCATTCATGGTCCATACGATGACCCGCGCCCGTCCCGTTAAACATCCTAAACGCAAGATTGTCCACCAGATTCAATGGTGGAACAAAATTTTTAAAAAGGGTTAAAAACATAGAGAAAACCTTTGAGTACAATAGGGGTAGACAAAACTCTTAGTTACTTGAGATCAAACTTGCAAAAACACTTGCCTTCTTTTCAAAAACCACACTTCACAAAACACTTCCAAAACAAACTCTCAAAAACATTTGAAACATCTTTTCGAAAAGATCCACACTTTTGTAAAACACTCAAACACGAGTCGAATACATTGGTTGCCTAAGACAAGGCATCTCTTCAAAAACATTTTTCAAAACACATACACACACACCATTTTCAAAGCAATCGAAAATCAAGGCAGGTGATATAAAAACCAAGTAACTAAGAGCCCATGGATAACCATGGATGAAAAGGGTGCTAATACCTTCCCTTTTCATAATCTACCCCCCGAACCCACGAAATATCTCAAAAGGTTTTTGCTGTGCTTTTTAACCTTTCCTTTAGGATAAAATAAAAAGTCGGTGGCGACTCTTGCTCAACCGAACAAGTGCGAATACAAACGCAAAACCTCAAGTCAGTTCTCCCACCGTATCACAGAACTGGCGACTCTGCTGGGGAGAAACTTAAAAGTGGGGTTACCTTAGGGTTTAGATCACCTTTACTTTCTTGCTTTGATTGACTTGATTTCTTTATCTTTTGGGTTCTTGTTTGGGTTTGTTGTAAATCCTACACCCGGATTTGGGGCACCTTTTTAGGTAAATAGCAAAAAACTGCGAGGGAACTGTGCGGGGTATACCGACATGGTTGAAGCAGTAAGCTATGTTAGTGTGACATATTTGTGAGTACCGGTAACCCTTGAGTTCAATCAAGGAGAGCACGGGGCCGCTGAGTGATGTCGTGAAGCACTAACGAACTCTTAGAACCTTAATTGACTATCTTAGCCTTTTTTAGGGGTAGTGAGATGACCGGCTTTGGTGCAGTCCAAAGTTGGTAGATACTCGATACTACACTCATTTGAGGGTTGTTTTCTTGGAATATTTTGGTCGCCAGTAAGTGGCTAAACCGAAACAATGAACACAGAAAACAATCCAATGATATTGAGCTCCTTAGAACCCAGTTTCTATTTTAGGACAGGATGAGCTAACTAACTTCAAGAGGGTACTTACCTAAACCCCATGCAAGCCTAAACCTAAGGACTTGTTTGCTCTGTGTGAATATGTTTGTCTGTATATACACTCACTTGCTTTTTTGCATACATGTACATAACATCATGACATCATACCATAGCACTTTCAATAACCATTTCGAGGATCTCGAAGGTTCTTTTGATACAGGGTTACGTTGAACCAGAAGTCTACCAAGGGGCAAGAGGTTTCTCCTCTAACCAATGCCAGTCAAAGATCAAGTGCAACAACTTGAATCAGTGGCTATGACCCACTAGACATGGTGAGCTTGATTCTCGTGGAAAGACATCCACCGATACAAAGTTCTCCAAATCAAAGATCAAGTGCAACAACTTGAATCAGTGGCTATGACCCACTGGACATGGTGAGCTTGATTCTCGTGGGAAGACATCCACCGATACAAAGTTCTCCAAATCAAAGATCAAGTGCAACAACTTGAATCAGTGGCTATGACCCACTGAACATGGTGAGCTTGATTCTCGTGGAAAGACATCCACCGATACAAAGTTCTCCAAACAAAGATCAAGTGCAACAACTTGAATCAGTGGCTATGACCCACTTGAGATGGTGAGCTTGATTCTCGTGGAAAGACATCCACCGGTGCGAAGACCTCCAATCAAAGATCAAAGTTCAACCTCTAACATTTTCTTGTGTTTACCCTAAGAGATCCTTGAAAGCATGCATCCACATATCATGCATTGCATTTTGACAGTCTTTCCTTTTTCAGGTTTCCTTACTCTCCTGCTGTTTATTTCAGTAAGAGATGGCTCTAGAAAGGTCTGTCAAAGACATCCAAGACCAGACTGCTCAGCTGTAGGAGATGTTCCTGAACTTGTCTCTGGGGCAAGAAGAAATGAAAGCTCTCCTCACCAAGGGCTTGGAGAATTCCAACAATGCCAGGAGTGATCAGCTTGCGGAGCTGCAGTTTAATCTGACAACATTGTGGACCCAAGTGATGGGGCAGTTAGTGGGCCAGATGGCTCTCATCCAAGACCTATCTCAAAGACAAGAGGAACTCAGAGTTCTTGTCCGCCAAATGCTTCCAAACAACCAATTGGGGCAAACATCTGAGGTTGAAGAGCAAGTCACCGCTCAGCCTCCATCCACTCAAAAAGACAAGGGGAAAGCTCCTTCGCTTGCTTCCGGGTCACAAGCCCATCAACAACCTCGCCAGCGTCAATGGGGTAATCGGCGTAAGCCAGAAACGTCGGGAAGACAGTTCACGAAGACTGAGATACCATCATTCTTTATACTGAAGCGCATGTTGGAGGTCAACCTGCTTACTTTAAAGGATCCTCCTCAGAAGCTCAATACCTCCTCTCCTAACTATCGTCCCGACGCATTTTGTGTTTACCACTCCTACATCCCGGGACACGACACCAACGACTGTTGGGCCTTGAAGAACAAGATTCAAGATCTGATCGACATTGGAGTGCTAGAATTCATGCCAGACGGCGAGATGAAAATCTTCCGTTAAGGAGTTCTCCACCTGGAGTGACAAAGCTCAAGCTGAAAGACTTTTGCTTCATTTTGAATTTTCAAAGTTGTAATTTCTTTTGTTGTCAAACAATTATCTGTTGATGTTAAACTCTGTTTTCATTAATGCATTGCATATGTTTGTCTTGAATTCATCCATGCGTTTCACTACTCTTATGCTTTTCTTTATGATATCTAACTCTTGATAAAAAGCTGCAAGCCTTTAGAGGGAGGATGACGAAACAATACCATGATTTTATACAATATGCTTTTGAACAGACCTTGCTGATGATGTACAGGCATTTCTTTCAATTCCCAAACACTAGAGTTATAAGGAAGTTAATCCCTAGTCAACCCCTTCGAGCCAAAGAAGTAGGAGTTTTCTGTTATAAACAATCAAAACCTTTGATATAAACCTGGGGCAGGGTAGTATCTCAGTTAATTCAAAAGAAATCGCGCATTGAAGTCGCAAACTCTCAACTCGTAACACAACGAACGACGTCAAAAAAAAATGAAAGCATTCCTTTGGAATCAAAAGACAAGGGTGGTTCCCTATCACATAGACAGTCAATCTCTCAAAAGAGAAAAGCCCACCAAGCCAAAACCTATAAAGGAGGCTTAAGAAAGCTGGGGCATCCCGCTGACTGTAATCTCGAAAAATGGGAACAGTCAGGCAAAAGTTAGGGATAACAAATCAAAATCAAAATAGTGAGGTCATTACAAAATCCTGAACAACATGAAAAATGTTGAAAAAGAAAAAGGAGATGATGACTGTCTCCCCAAATTCAACTGGTGAACCATCGCCCAAAAGTCGTTCCAAACTCAAAACAGAGTGTGACGCACAATTAGCTGAGCTTAGGTATGAAGAACATCACAAAGAGCGGGTGGGTACAAATATACTTTGAGCCTTTATCCTTTGTTTCTTAAACCGTGAACCAAGCCACGTTACAACCCTTCAAAAGTCCTAATTGAAGCATGGGTTAGTTCGAAAGCATACTGTTACAAAAGGTATCCTGACTCCTGTAAGGTTTTGCTCTAAATCTTGTGTTGACTTGTCTTATGAAAAGTTTTCTGCTAAAAAACGCATTTTTCAAAACTTCGAGACAAACATAAACTTTGCATTGCTGGAATATCACTGTCTGCATTTGGCTTTTTGTTTGACAGCGAAGAAATTCATACAGCGAATGTTCGGAGGAACGAAAACTCTCTCAGTAAGTTAAAATCACTTCAAAAGGATGACACTTCCAACGACAAATCTCCTATCAACAAGGGGCGTGACATGTCACCATCCAGTTAACCTGGGGCAGTCCAGTCAAGGTTTCAACAGATCTTTCAAAGTTCAGTTAACCTGGGGCAGTCCAGTCAAGATTTCAAGAAATCTCTCAATCTGCAGAGTAATCTGATTCAAGACTCATCATCACTTGGGGCATTCGAATGTCAAAAGTGTTCAATCATTCCTTCACCACCTGTTGGAAATTACAACCAACAACAAATCAACTATCACAATTCCAGATTCGATTCCTGTATCCAGCCAGGGCATATCTGTTGACGATTATTTCCAGACTCGATTCCTGTATCTAGCCAGGGCACGTCTGAAGAGTTTGAAGATTCGATTCCTGTATCAAGCCAGGGCATATCTGTTGACGACTATTTCCAGACTCGATTCTTGTATCTAGCCAGGGCACGTCTGAAGAGTTTGAAGATTCGATTCCTGTATCCAGCCAGGGCATATCTGTTGACGACTATTTCCAGACGCGATTCCTGTATCTAGCCAGGGCACGTCAGAAGAGTTTGAAGATTCGATTCCTGTATCCGGCCAGGGCATATCTGTTGACGACTATTTCCAGACTCGATTCCTGTATCTAGCCAGGGCACGTCTGAAGAGTTTGAAGATTCGATTCCTGTATCCAGCCAGGGCATATCTATTGATGACTATTTCCAGACTCGATTCCTGTATCTAGCCAGGGCACGTCTGAAGATTTTGAAGATTCGATTCCTGTATCCAGCCAGGGCATATCTGTTGACGACTATTCCCAGACTCGATTCCTGTATCTAGCCAGGGCACGTCTGCAGATTCGATTCCTGTATCCAGCCAGGGCATATCTGTTGACGACTATTTCCAGACTCGATTCCTGTATCTATCCAGGGCACGTCTGAAGAGTTCAAGATCAACACCTGTAACAAGCCAGGAAAATATCTGTGGACGACTGATTATGGATTAACACCTGTAACAAGCCAGGAAATTATCTACAACACCACTTGGGGCATTCGAATGTCAAAAGTGTTCAAAACCCGATGCAGTTTTACACGGACTCATCATCAGGAAACCCTACACCGGTTCCCTTTCAACCCCCGATGCAGTTTTACACGGACTCATCATCAGGAAATCCTACACAGATCTCCTCAAAACAGGAAGTCCCCAGTAGTTTGGCATACAACCCAAGCTTCTGATTTCCCCAACAGTGGTCCCAAGACTTCTCATTTTTAACAATTGAAGATTCTTGCCCTCAACAGCAGCAGCCCAGGAGTTGTTCTCCCCGGCAGCAGTCAAGATTCTTTTATCTTCAGCCATCCAGGATTCATTTATCCTCAGCAAGATAGCTTATCAGCTTACATGCGCATTTATCACATTCATGTCATAAACATTGATGTCACATACATTGCATCATGCATCATAACATTGCATACAACTAACCCTTTACCTTTTCAGGTAAGATCAGTCGACAGACAAAGATCACCTTCCGAGATTCTTTCTAGAAGTAGTTCAGATGTGACCCAGACACGGCGTCATTCTGATACTTATTCCAGATTCACTCAGATGCAGTGTTACACGGACGCATCATCAGGAAACCCTACACCGGTTCCTCTTCAACTTCAAGACTTTTGAAAACAGTTTACGGACGCTTCCCAACAACGGATGTTGCTCTATTGCTTATTCAACTTCAAGACTTCTGAAAACAGTTTACGGATTCTTCCCAACAACGGATGTTAATCTATCGCTTGTTCAGATGCAACTTTTGAAAACAGTTTACGGATGCTTCCCAACAACGGATGCTGCTCTATTGCTTATTCAACTTCAAGACTTCTGAAAACAGTTTACGGATTCTTCCCAATAACGGATGTTAATCTATCGCTTGTTCAGATGCAACTTTTGAAAATAGTTTACGGACGCTTCCCAACAACGGATGCTGCTTTATTGCTTATTCAACTTCAAGACTTCTGAAAACAGTTTATGGATTCTTCCCAACAACGGATGTTAATCTATCGCTTGTTCAGACTCGTCTCAACTTTTGAAAACAGTTTACGGATTCTTCCCAACAACGGATGTTAATCTATCGCTTGTTCAGACTCTTCTCAACTTTTGAAAACAGTTTACGGATGCTTCCCAACAACGGATACTGCTCTATTGCTTATTCAACTTCAAGACTTTTGAAAACAGTTTACGGACGCTTCCCAACAACGGATGCTGCTCTATTGCTTATTCAACTTCAAGACTTCTGAAAACAGTTTACGGATTCTTCCCAATAACGGATGTTAATCTATCGCTTGTTCAGACTCGTCTCAACTTTTGAAAACAGTTTACGGACGCTTTCCAACAACGGATGCTGCTCTATTGCTTATTCAACTTCAAGACTTCTGAAAATAGTTTACGGATTCTTCCCAACAACGGATGTTAATCTATCGCTTGTTCAGATGCAACTTTTGAAAACAGTTTACGGATTCTTCCCAACAACGGATGTTAATCTATTGCTTATTCAATCTCAACTCTTGAAAACAGTTCACAGATTCTCCAAACACGGATGTCAATCTATTGCTTATTCAGACCCCCAATTCAGAGATGTTCCAAAACACGGGTGCCTTTCTGATACTCGTCCACTCACCATTGACATACAGTTCAACATTTCCAAATGGCATCTTTAAGCCTATTTCCAGATGGCATCTTTAAGCCCATCCTCCAACAAACGTTTCTAAATGGCATCTATAAGCCCATCCTCCTACCAGCAGTCACCAAATGGCATCTTTAAGCCCATTCTCAGATGGCATCTCTAAGCCCATCCCCCGACAAGATTCTATCGCATCAGATGGCATCTTTAAGCCCATCACCAAATGGCATCTTTAAGCCCATTCACCTCTACCATCACATCGCCGAGTGCAAATTTTCTGGGCACTTTAGTGTCCAATCTCCTTTTACCTTCGAGTCGGGAAAGGCAAACTTGCCAATCTAACTCTTCAGGTTCTCAAGAAGATTGAACAGGGGCAACTGTTGTACCCCAAAATTTTCCCTCGCATTTTTCCTCAAGAAATCACGGCTTCAGGCGTTTCCTGATTTTTCAGATTGGCTCAAGAATTGGTCAAACAGACTTTTCTCGTTAGTCAAACAAAATTAGGGTTTTACTGATTTTCAGGGCTCTAGAATGTTTCAAACAGTTGGTTTAGGGTTTTGATTGATTTTGGCTCAACTTTGATCAGGCGAACGTTCTTTGACATTTAATCAGGAATTAGGGTTTTCGTGCGCAGTTCCTCAGAAAGATTTAATTCTACGGTGCTTTTCAAGTTATGCTGGGATGTGGATTGAATTCGCATTTGTTTGACTGAATCAGTAAAAGGTTGCATTGGGCTTGAATTTGCAATGTTTGATTAAAGGAAAAAAGCGTCTGGGCAATTGCTGTGATTGACTGTTGTTTTGCTCTGAATGTTTGAAACGCCAGGTTTAACTGATCAGGTGCTGAAGCATTGTTTATTTAATTATTTATTATTCTAAGATTAAATGATTAGAATTTATTTTCAATTATTATAATTAAAGAATTATAAATAATAAAACGAACAATTAAAAAAAGAGAGAGGAAAAGAATTAATTGGATAAAGAAACTTTTTATTGATTTTTAAATTATTTGTACAATTGTTTTGTTGTTTACAACAATGATTTTACATTTATTTAAATTTAAATAAAAAACTATCCTAAATATTTTTCTAATCTTCAAGTCTTCATCTACTATCCCTTGCTCCGGTGCTCCATGGAATTTTATCTGCAAAAACAAATAAGAGAAAGAAAAGTCAATAGCAGATAAATAAATAAAAGAGACAGATAAAAATAAAGTTCATCATTAAGGGCAACTGATTGGGATCAGTTAGCCCTCTCTGCAAATCACGGGATTTCTCCCGGTTCACAAAGAGGGATGAATATTTATTTGCTAAACTTTGAATGCACAAATATAAAGAATGCACAAGTCAAAGTTGTCAAACTGCATAGTTCAAATCTCAAACAGCATGAGCAAGTGCAAAATCCAAAGGAAAATTGAACTAGAACTACAAAGTCCAAACTGAGTTCTAATGTCAAACTAAACAAAAGTTGTCCAAAGGATGTCAAGTACAAAGGGCCATCAAAATGCAGGGAAGCTGTCAAAAAGAGATATGCAAATATGCAGAGAAGACATAAAGTGCAGAATTAAACCACATGTGCAAGCAACATAATTCATTTCATCATTTCCCAATGCTGCCCTTTCAGAATAAAGTACAAGCACAAACATATTTTAATATATTGACTGTACTGGAGAGAGAAGAAAAAGAGAAAAAGAGCAGGCTTACTGGCTTTGAGGCTGGAGAAAGAATAAGATATAAAACAACTGTAATAACACAGTACCAAGGGGCAGAAATACAAAAGAACACAAACTGTATCACAAAAAGGCAAGACCTGCATAAGCCTTTGCCTAAAAGACCTGCATAAGCCTTTGCCTAAAAAACCTGCATAAGCCTTTAACCTGCACCAAACTGAAGCCAAGCTTCAAAACCAGAATAAGCCTAAAACACCATCAAGCTACTGCAAACAAACAAGTTCAAAATCCCAAACCAGCTTGAACCATCAAAAACCTGTCAACCCTGAAGCCTTAAACCAGCCCCCTAAACTCTAAGCCCGTAACATAAACACACAAGAAAGCAAGTCCAACAAAAAGTCCAAAACCAACAAGTATTGAACCTGTCAAACTCAACCTAAGAAGAAGCCTCAAAAACCTGTCAAGCATAACATCCAAACCAGTAAAACCTTTCAAGCACACAAACAAACACCCAAGGCCATAACCTGTAAGTTCACATAAACCCAGCCAAAAACACCATCAACCTTAAACCAAAAAAGCATAAAACACAACAAATAACCAATCTTACCATTCAAGGCCTGAAGCCTAAAACCAGTAAGGCCATGACCAAAGCTTGAAAGCCAGCATAACCTGTTCAAATATACCAACCAAACATAGGGAAAACATACAGAGGCATCCAGGCAACTCACAGTCAAGTATCCAGACCCTCAGAACTCAAAGAGTTCATCACTGGGCAAAAAATCACCATCTCAAAGTATAACTCAGAACATACCATATATCAAACATTCCCAGCCTCTAATCAGATCATCATCCCTAAGCATATCAAGCTAAGCAACAGAAGCAAAGTAAAGAGAGAAAAGCAAAAAAGAAGCGTATCCATACTCAAAGCCCTCAGACAATCTCATCATTGGGCCATTAAACAAGCATACAGAAGGCAACACAGGCATCATTCAATCTCAGCAAGCCAAAGAGGAAGAAGGGACAAAGAAGCATATTAAGCAACGAGGCAACAACGAGAAGAAAAGAAAGATATAAAAGTGTTTCGTTTCATCATCATCATCAAGGCAACAAAAAAGAGAGACAAAGAGTACAGAGTACCAGGGTTACCAAAAAGCTCGCAACGCATCACATTTTCCTCCGCCCTTGGCCGCCCTGTTGCCTCCGGTCCTTCTCACCTCCTCTCCAAAGGTATAACCCTTCATTTCCTTTCTTTTCCACATATCGTGCAAACCTTGAACAATATAAAAGGGAATCAGAAGTAACTAAAAACATCCAAAAGTATAAAACATACAAAGTGAAAATCAGTACCTTGTAGACCGTTGCCTACGTGACCTTGGAGAGGAAGGAGTTGACTGAAGCACCGGTGGCCATTGGGCAAAAGAAGCTCAGGCAAGGCAAAGGCGAACGAGAGAACGAACAAAGGGGAACGGCGCCGCTTCTGTGTACATCAAACCCTAATCTAATCCAAGTGAAACGAAATTGCAAGAACCCTAAGCCAAATTATTCAGAACATTGGGCCTCACCCCATTTTCTACACCTAAGCCCAAGCGTCCCAATTCACACCCCCCTCATTTTTTTCTGTTTGGGCCATAAGACTCCCAAGGCCCATTCAAATCAACTTAACCTTTTTTTTAGAATGAAAAACAGATTTTATTTTCTTTCTTTTTTGTTAATAAATTAACATAACCCTTTTTATATCAAAATTTTCTTTTTTATAACATATTTATAATTTTTGAACACAATATATTAAAACACTTTCTTTTAATTAAAAAAACTTTTGTACATTTGTACATAAAAATACATTGTTTAAAAACACTTTTTTATTTACTTTATTTAACTTACTTTGATTTGTACATAAATTCTTTTTAAGTTAGTACATTTTCTTTTCTTAAAATATTCCTTTTGTACATAATCAATTAAAATACATTTTTTAATATACATAATTTAATTAAAATTTAAAGCATTTAATTAAAATATTCTTTTGTTTGTACATATTAAAGAAAATACAAGATTACAAAGATTAAATAAATAAAAATTTAATTCCTTCTATTAGGTTAAACAATACTTAATAATACCTTTTAAATTCACATTTTCTTAACCTGTAAATAAATTACAAATACAAATACACTTACACGTACACTTACACAATACATTTCACATTATACACTTGATACACATACATTTGTTATTCTTATACGTTACATTACATTATCTACATTTTATCGCAAATTCGATTTGGTTGTAAATTATTGGACACTACATTCCTAAAGTCTCATCCCCATTTGTGAATTTGTACCCCTATTCCTGGATACTATTTGTAATAGCGTAGACTTTAAATTCTTGCAATTTGTCGCTTTCCAATTATACCATGGTTAGACCTAGGGTTTGTATGTACATAAAATCAAACGCTAGATAACCTAATACAAAGACAAATACACGAAATCAATACACAATCACACTTGCACCCTCTAGGGTAATCCCACATGTTGCCTTCCAAAATGGGCCATGCTTACACGTCGAGTTTCTTTGGCAAAACGAATTCAAATGATCATAAGTCCCTCGATGACGCTTTCGAAAGTTGCCTAAATGGAATGATCATAGTCCCTTCAAAGCAAAATTTCCAAAGACACTTGGCACCATTGCATTCATGGTCCATACGATGACCCGCGCCCGTCCCGTTAAACATCCTAAACGCAAGATTGTCCACCAAATTCAATGGTGGAACAAAATTGTTAAAAAGGGTTAAAAACATAGAGAAAACCTTTGAGTACAATAGGGGTAGACAAAACTCTTCGTTACTTGAGATCAAACTTGCAAAAACACTTGCCTTCTTTTCAAAAACCACACTTCACAAAACACTTCCAAAACAAACTCTCAAAAACATTTGAAACATCTTTTTGAAAAGATCCACACTTTTGTAAAACACTCAAACACGAGTCGAATACATTGGTTGCCTAAGACAAGGCATCTCTTCAAAAACATTTTTCAAAACACACACACACACCATTTTCAAAGCAATCGAAAATCAATGCAGGTGATCTAAAAACCAAGTAACTAAGAGCTCATGGATAACCATGGATGAAAAGGGTGCTAATACCTTCCCTTTTCATAATCTACCCCCCGAACCCACGAAATATCTCAAAAGGTTTTTGTTGTGCTTTTTAACCTTTCCTTTAGGATAAAATAAAAAGTCGGTGGCGACTCTTGCTCAACCGAACAAGTGCGAATACAAACGCAAAACCTCAAGTCAGTTCTCCCACCGTATCACATGGACAGTTGACCTAGAAATCAGCTATATTGGGGAAAAAGTCAACTATGGCCAATTGACATTCAAACCTCATGATTTTTGACCCACATCAACATATTAAACTCATATGGACCATTTGATCAAGTTTGGATCACAATTCCACAAGAAATTTGATCAGATCACCAAAAGGGCAAAATGGTCATTTTTAGGGTTTTGACTGCACAAGGGAAATTTTTGACTGTTTGACCTAACCAATGACAAACCAAGCTCATATATAGACTCAAGGACTCAATGGAATTGTCTTGACATATTCAACAAGTTCAAAAGATTCCAAATGCACAGGATTAACAGATGAATTTTCCAATCAACTGATCAAAATTTGACTGTACATTGAAAAGTCAAACTTTGACTTTTTGGTCAAAATCAAGTGTCAAGATTCATTTTTCATCAAAACATGTCAAATTATGAAAATTGTTCATCAAGAAATCAAAAATTACAAATTAGGGTTTGAAATGAAGAAATTTCATAACTTAGAAATTTTCTAAGTTATGAAATTTCCCAATTTGTTCCTAACTTTATCCCATTTTTTCATCAAGATATATTTGGATTCAAACAAAACTCAAAACATGAAAGTTGTAGTGCATTGCAAAATCTACAACTTTGATTCACAAAGTTTTCTCAAAAGAAGCTTGTAGATCAAGTTATGATTTTTGGAATAGGGGTGCAAAACATTCTTAACTTCGAAATTTTTTTACCTATTTTAGGCAGGATTTTTGCCCAACTTCATGGCCACTTTTCACATGCTTCCACTTGGAATTTCAACTTGCATTACAAATATGGATTGTAGTACACATTCCAAGCTTTCAAAATTGTCCAAGAACTCATCAAATACCCTTGTGGTTAGGGAGATTCGAATTTGTCAAGATGGGCAAAAGTCACTTTGTTCATGGCCAAATTCATGTACATAACATTGGCATTTTGAACTCTGCTTGCACAAACTAGATTACAGGCCTCTAATCCTATTCTCACTTAATAATTTAATGCATATCCTTTGTGTTCATGTCTTGTTTTTTGTATTTAACCATTACATACAAGATTAAGCCATATATGGAAAAAGCAATTTTGCCATTCTTGTAAAGATATACTTTATGTCAAAAGGCAAATCAAGGAAGTACATGCCAGATCTTTTGGGCACAAGATTATGGACATATCCCACTGTTCAAGAAGGAAATTTGCAGCATGCTTGAGGGGAATGTAGTATCCTATAATCAAGTTTGACAAACTTTGCTTAGATAAGAAGAAACTTTGCAAAACTGGTACCAGATTCACTTCCTGCAAGCAAGAGCCTAAACAAACTTTGTCCACACATTGCATACTCCATAACCAACCTAGAACACGAGCCCTTAACCCTCAATACCTCCTCATCCATCAAAGCACATTTTTTCTGCAAAATAAAGTCCCTGTTGCAGATTGACTTGGCCAGCATCATTCCCTCGCGCGTTTTTGTCCAAACCACTTCAAACACATCCTACATCATCCATACAAACTATCCCAAGCCCTAGCTACAGACTGTAACACCCCTAACAAAGTTTTCCATTTTCATTTTTTCAGTTGTGCAGGTTGAGTTACATAGCTCGATTCAGTAAGATTCAAAGCAAGCCAAGCATAGAGGAAGCATCCTTGGACCTCAGGCAAGCTGTACAAATCTTCAAATTCCATTGAAAGTGCCTCCATTGTTGTACACGACTCAAGCTGAACAGGTAAAAGTTTGAACTTCTATCTCTCTATCCAAGCATATCTAGGCTTAGGTTTGTGAAGAAATTATGTCCTACTCATGCCCCTGAAGCTACCCATATCCTCACTTTTCATTTATGTTGTGTGTGCTGCACGAATTTTGGACATGAACATTTGAAAAAAGCTAGGTCAGGAATTGGGGGAGGAGAAATTCTCTCTCATTTCTGAGAGTTAGAACAACTGCTTTATATGTTTAGAATCGTGACATGATGCTCTATAACATTGATGTTGTAAGTTTTTGTTGAAAGTCAAAGAATCAAGAGATGACAGGGATGGAAGGAAGCGCGCGTTTTTGTGTTTGAAAATGGCTGGAGGTTGAAGACAAGCCTCTTTGGGCTGGGCCTGATTTGTTTTTCTGTTTACACCACCTTTTTACACTTACACCCCCTTGGCCCATTGTGTGATTTTTTAATCATTTTTGACTTCTTATTTTTTCTCCTGACTTATTATTTTTTGTCAAAAACATAAAAAATATTAAAAATATTTTTCCATACATTTTTGCATTTATTTTGAATTTATTTGTTTTTTTTACACTTGTATATATAAATAAATATAATACTTTTATTTAAAACCTTAAAAATAATGTGAAAATATATACTTTTAGTTATTATTTTTATTTGCATTTTCTGAAAACATTTTCTAAAAAATATACTTTTTTGTAAATAATTAATATTTTATTTTTGTGTATATTTAATATATTTAATACATAGTATAAATACTTATATATGTTTATTAGAATATTTAGGATAAAAATATAAAAATAATACATTTTTTCTTTTATTAATATTTGACCTCAAAAATTACTTTTTTACAAATATACTTCTCTTTTATTTATTTTTGTGTATAATTAATAAATATTGTATATAATAAATAATAAATACTTTTTATTTAGAAAATTAGGGTATGGCCCTAAAATGTGAAAATGTCCAAAATTAACTTTTTTTATTTTTTATAGGTCACATGAAAAATACTTTTTACATACACATAAAAACATTTTTGTGCATAATACATTTTACATTTTTTATTTGTATTTATTCAATTATTGTATAATTAAAATAACTTGTATATTCAATTTGGATGTAATAGTTTAGATTTAAATTGTTTGCTAAATATCCCCATTTGAACATTTGTACCCCCATCCCCATAATTATGTTTTAATAATTTAGGACTTTAAATTCCGCATTTTAAAGCTTTCTAAATATGCCATGATAGACTTAGGGTTGTATGCAAGTCAAAAATAACAAATAGCTTGACCTAATTCAAAGACAACAAAGCATGAAAATGGACAACACTAATCACACTTGCACCCCTTAGGGTTACTCCACTTGTTGCCTTCAATAATGGGCCATGTTGCATGTTGAGTTTCTTTGGAAAATCAAAACAATTCAAATGATCATAGTCCCTCGATGACGCTTTCGAAAGTTGCCTAAAAATGATCAAGTCCCTTAAAGGAAAATTGCCAAAGACACTTGGCACTATTGCAATCATGGTCTAAACGATGACCCGTGCTCGTCCCGTTAACATCCTAACGCAAGATTGTCCACCAAATACAATGGTGGAACAATACTGTTAAAAGGGTTAAAACATAGGAAAGATCTTTGAGAAATTTAGAGTAGATAGCTCTTGGTTACTTGATCAACTTGCAAAACAAATCCTTGCCATTTTTCAAAACACACATCACAAACACAACTTTCAAAACCTTGAAACATATTTTCAAAAAGACAAACACCTTTTGTAAAACATTCGAGTAAAGAATTGTTACAAGGGTTGCCTAGACAAGGCATCTTTTTCAAAACATTTTCAAACCCACACACAAAGCACCATTTCAAACAATTGAAAATGCAAGGCAAGTGATCTAAGCAAGTAACTAAGAGCCCATGGATAACCATGGATAGAAAGGGTGCTAATACCTTCCCTTTCTATAATCTACTCCCCGAACCCAAGAAAACATCTCAAAGGTTTTTGCTGTGCTTTTTAACCTTTCCTTAGGATAAAATAAAAAGTCGGTGGCGACTCTTGCTAAACCGAAACATTTGCGAAAACAAACACAAAACCCAAGTCAGTTCTCCCACTGTATCACAGAACTGGCGACTCTGCTGGGGACTTACTTGAAAGTGGAGTAACCTTAGGGTTTAGATCACCCTCTTGCATGACTAATTGTTTGCTTTGATTCCTTTATATCTTGGTTCTCTTGTTTGGGCTTGAAATCCTACACCCGGATTTGGGGAAACATTCATAGATAGCAATACGTTGTGGAAACTGTACGGGGTATACCGACACGGTTGAAGCAATAACTATATTAGTGCGACATATTTGTGAGTACCGGTAACCCTTGAGTTCAATCAAGGAGAGTACGGGGCCGCTGAGTGATGTCACCAAGCACTAATGACCTAGAACCTTACTTGACTATCTTGGCCTTTTATTAGGGGTAGTGAGATGACCGGCTTTGGTGCAGTCCGAAGTTGGTAGATACTTGATACTACACTCATTGAGGGTTGTTTTCTTGGAATATTTTGATCGCTAGTTAAGTGGCTAAACCAAAACAATGAACATGGAAAACAATCCAATGATATTGAGCTCCTTAGAACCCGATTACTATTTATAGGACATGTTTTTAAGCCAACTACACTCAAGAGGGTACTTACCTATGAAACCTCTTGCAAGCCTGAAACTAGGATTTTTATGTGACTTGCTTGTACATGTGTTTGTGCATACATCATGAACATCATAAAGCATCATATGCATCCACTAACCATTTCAAGGGTTTGGATCTTCATCTTTGTTCTTGTTTTGTAGGTAATGGAAATTCTTCGCAGGAAAACTATCCAAGTCAACCTTGTGAGAATCCCTCATCAACTCAAGGAGCTTACATCCAGAATTCCAGAAAGTTCTCTCTTCAGTGAAAGACATGGTAGACTTCTCAACCTAGTCAACACCAGCATTGAAGAAGACATGGTAAAGGTGTTGTTCCAGTTCTTTGACCCCCTTCACCACTGTTTCACATTCCCCGACTACCAATTGGTGCCCACTTTGGAGGAATTTTCTCAACTCTTGAGAATTCCTATTCTTAATCAACTACCCTACAACGGTACGGAAAAAGAACCAAATCCTGAAGATGTTGCTTAAGCCCTACACTTGCAACCATCTGACATCAAGGGGCATTGGGAAACTAGAAGCGGTGTCAAAGGCTTCTTGGCAAAATTCTTGTTTGAGAAGGCACAAGCGTGTTGGAATTCATTGGATCTACAAGCCTTTGAAGAAATTGTGGCACTCCTCATTTATGGGTTGGTCCTGTTCCCAAATCCTTACCAGCTTATAGATGTCAACACCGTCAAGATCTTCTTATCCAGGAATCCAATACCAACGTTGCTTGGGGACATTCTTCACTCATTTTACACACGAACAATGAGAAAGAGGGGTGTTCTCATGTGCTGTACTCCTCTCCTTGCAAGGTGGTTTATTTCGCACCTTCCACAATCTGTCTTGAAGAATGACCAAGGCTTAAGGTGGTCACAACGGTTGATGACCCTCACTCACTCTGATGTACATTGGTGTTCTCGATCCAGAGAAAATGTCATCATCGTCGATCGTTGTGGAGAGTTCCCTAATGTTCCATTACTTGGCATTAGAGGAGGCATTACCTACAACCCTTGTCTAGCTTTGAGACAATTTGGATATGCACGGAGGGATGGCCCTCATGACATGCTGATTCCTGGCCTAGTTTTTGACTTCGACAACGATGCGCAAGGACTTCGCCAAAGATTCATCAGAGCTTGGAGGATGCCTAACAAGGTAGATAGCAAGACACTGGGGCACAAGAACTCCATCCCTCTCGAGCCTTATCTCAAGTGGGTACGAACCCGAGCCTAGAGTCTAATGATGCCTTACCCTCATGTTCTCCCTGTGATTAAAGAGCCCGTTAAGGAAGGAGAGGTTCCCTACACCATCCTATATCCTGACATGCCAACATCGTGGGAAGAGATGCAGAAGAGTTGGATCCAACTCAAGGAGGAACAAAATACTTTTGAAGCCAGCTTCTACGCCAGTGAGAAGAAGGTTTTGGAGCTTACTCGCCGACTCCATGAGGAAGAGACCCTCAACACCTACATCGCACCAAAGAGGATGCGCAACGTCTTTTTACCTTGAGAAGTTTTTTGTAATATTTGGCCCATGGGGCATTTATGTACTGACAAAATTTCTTCTTATTAATATGACGTGTGTTCTTTTTGTCTACAACAATTTTGAATTTCTAAATCCTTGAATGCATTGCATAAATAAGCATATCATTCATCATGCGCATAAGCAGGTCTCCACACCAGGTTTCCTTATCTTTCTGCTGTTTATTTCAGTAAGATGGATCTCGAACAAACGGTCAAGGATTTGCAGTCTCAAAACTCACAGTTTCAACATCTCCTGATGACCTTGGCAAAGGGTCAGGAGGATCTAAAAGCTCTGTTTGGGAACAAAGAGCAAGTGAAAAAGAAGAAGAAAAGAGTCGGGGTGGCTACCCTGGGAAGAAGGTTTGAGTGTGAAGCCAGAAGAGTTCTTGAATTTCCCCCTACGTCTGAAGAGGGAACCAGTAAAGGATAAGGGGTTGCGGTACCTTCCGAATCCGAAGCTGAAGAAGAAGAGGCTGAAGAAGACGAAGACTACTCAGAGCAACAATACCCGCCCGCCGACGATAAGTACAAAAACTTGGAAGACAGGTTGGCAGCTATGGAGCTGCAGAGAGTTCCCGGCTTAGATTTCGAAGATTTGGGATTAATTGTTGGAATTGTGATCCCCCCGAAGTTTAAAGTGCCAATTTTTGCAAGATATGACGGGCTGTCTTGCCCAAAGATGCACCTAAGGTCGTATGTCCGAAGAATCCAACCTCACACTTCCGACAGAAATCTTTGGGTACACTTCTTTCAAGATAGCCTGTCTGGCACTCAGCTAGACTGGTTTTACAAGCTGGAAAGGTCAGAGATACATAGTTGGGAGGATCTGGCAGCTACTTTTTATCGCCAATATCAGTATAACTCTGACTTGGCACCAACCCATACTCAGCTACAGAGTATGGGGATGGCCTCAGGTGAGGGATTCAAGGAATACGCCCAGAAGTGGCGCGATCTGGCCGGAAGAGTGAAGCCACCTCTTTCCGATAGAGAACTTGTTGATATGTTCCTGGGGACCCTGTCTGATCCATTCTTTAACCATCTGATCGGTAGCTCTTCTGCAGGGTTTACTGAATTAATTCTGACTGGCGAGCGGGTAGAAGCCGGTATCAAGAATGGGAAGATTCAGAAGGATGCCTCTGCATCTACAACTGCTAAGAAATCATTTCCGGCAAAGAAGGAAACGGCTGTTGTGTACTCTCAGGGAAGAGCGAAGAAGACTAAGCGCCGGCCGACTGTGGGGGCCGTGATGATCCAGAATCCGTCAAATGATCAGCCTCGTTATAACCAGTCCAGACCAAATCAGCAACGGGTGGAACGGCCACAACGGCAGTTCACCCGCATCAATATGACGCCAACGCAAGTGCTTCCCCATCTGTTGAAGTTGAATCTCGCCACTATCAAAGAGGCACCAAAAAATGTGAACACATCCTCTCCGCACTATCATCCCAATGCTAAATGCGCCTACCATTCTGACAGTGTCGGGCACGACACCAACGATTGCTGGGCACTTAAGCATAAAATTCAAGACTTGATAGAGGCGAAAGAGGTGGAGTTCGATGCTCCAGAGAAGCAAAACGTGATATCTGCTCCGATTCCGAAGCATGGTCGAAATGTCCATGCTATCGAGGAAGATCTGTATGTTTCTGATGTCAATGACCTGATAACTCCGATGTTAACCATCAAGTTAAATCTGTTAAGGGCTGGGATTTTCCCAGGATGCAAAGAAGACTGCTACTATTGTTACTCTCTGCCAATCGACTGTCCATTACTGAAGAAAGGCATCCAAGGCCTAATGGACAGTCAACAAATTCTGTTTGAAAAAGTTCCTGCTATTCCAACCCCTACTGAAGATGTTTCAATTATCACCATCTACGCCAATCTTTCCAAGGCCGTCAAAAAGCCTGTTAAGATTACATCCGCTACAAAGTTTGTTCCTCTGAAAATAACTATGTCAGGGCCTGTCCCCTACAGTTCTGAAAAATCAATACCATGGAAATACGGTGGAGAAATCTACTACCATGGTATTAAACAAGTTGAAGTAACTGAAGGAAGCTCTGATGAAGAAGATGCCAGCATTGGAAACATTGCCGGCACAAGCAAGATCACCCGAAGTGGGAGAATATTTTCTCCAGAGATTGCCCCCCCCCAAAGGCAATCTTTGGACCCTCATCTGCTGCCAAAGTTATTCCTGCACTGATAAAACTTTCCGCAAGAACCCCGTTGATTAAAGATGCTGTTATTCCTGTTGTTGTCCCTCCTACTTCTGCTGATAAGGGGAAAGGGATCCAAGATGAGCTCGTCAGGACGAGGGCTCAACCTTTGGTCATCTCGGAAACCTCTAAGAAAGAGATGGAGGAGATCTTAAAGATAATTAAAAATAGTGATTATGATGTGGTAAAGCAACTGGGGAAAACCCCCTCGAAAATCTCCATGTTAGCATTGCTACTTTGTTCAGAGGTGCACGCCAAAGCATTGATAAAGTTCCTGAAGACAGCCCATGTGCCCCAGGAAACCTCTGTCGACCAATTCCAAGACTGTGTAGCCAGTCTTACAGCAGACAACGGTTTAGGTTTCTCTGATGCTGACCTAACCTCAAAAGGAAGAAAGCACAACGACGCCTTACATGTGTCGGTAGAATGCCAAGGAACTACTCTGGCCCATGTTTTGGTCGACACTGGTTCTTCTCTGAACGTGCTGCCTAAGAAGGCTCTCGACCGATTAGACTGTGAAGGCTTGGAGTTAAGGCCAAGTAATATCATTGTAAGGGCATTTGACGGGTCAAAGAGAATGGTACATGGGGAGGTAGACATTCCCATTAAGTTTGGCACAGAGGTGTTCCCCTCAACTTTCTATGTGATGGACATCTGTCCGTCATACTCTTGCTTACTGGGTAGGCCATGGATACATAACGCTGGGGCGGTTACCTCTTCCTTACATCAAATGTTGAAATACCCTGTCAAAGGAAAAATCATAACCGTCCACGGTGAAGAGGAATATATGATCAGCCACCTGAACTCCTTTCGGTATGTAGAGGTAGAGGGTGAATTCATTGAGACACCATTCCAGCACTTCGAGGAAGTCTCTCCTGAAGTGGCAGTAGCAAAAGTGGTAGCCGAGGTACCAAAGCAGATGGCCAGGATGGCATCTCTAAAAGACGCTAAGGCCGTAATGAAGGAAGGGAAGAGTTCAACATGGGGGCAGTTGCCTGATATTCCGCACAAAATAGACAAGTTTGGATTAGGATTCACCGCTGCGGGGCAGAAAGCTATGCGCCGCTCAAAGGTTAAAAGAACGCCCATCAAGATTTCTCCTTTTGGAATCAACGCTTTGGAGGGTGAAGACGAAGAGGCCAACATTGAAGATTGGATCTACCCCACCATCGAAGGAGGACTCCGCAACTGGGAGGCAAAGGAATTTGTCCCCATTACTTTTATTAATCAGTAATTATCTGTCAAACATTGCCTGTGGTATGTAATAATTACTTTTGAACAATCCGTACACTACTTTTTCACCTCATGCCTTGCCCGGGGCATGTAGGTCCATTTGTAAGGGTTTTGATTATCTTCATATCTATATGCCATGTTTAATGATTCATTGGACGTTTTTCATTGATAAACTGTTGTGTTCATTTTCTTTCCTTTTGCATTTTTGTTTAAGGATGGCTATCCCTTACACACACCCACACTCACAAATGCAGGTACCCATCCACTCTGGATTCTATGGGTGACTATTCTGCTATGTCCTTCAATAACTCTGAAGATCTGGTCAATCAGGCTGAGTATGAAGATGAAGAAGGTTGTGAAGTACCAGGGGAATTAGCCAGACTTCTACAGCAAGAGGAAAGGGCCATCTTACCTCACGAAGAGTTGTTGGAAACTGTCAACTTAGGAACAGAGGAAGACCGGAAGGAAGTACAAGTGGGTGCCAATCTGGAACCAAGTGTCAAGGAGCGCTTGATACAGCTGTTAAATGAATACGTTGAAATCTTCGCCTGGTCTTATGAAGACATGCCGGGTTTAGACACAGATATCGTGGTTCACCGACTCCCTACAAGGGAGGATTGTCCATCGATCAAGCAAAAAGTTCGCCGAATGAGGCCCGACATGTCTGAGAAGATCAAAGCAGAAGTGATGAAGCAATTCAATGCTGGCTTTCTGGCTGTTACATCCTATCCACAATGGGTTTCTAACATCGTGCCAGTGCCTAAAAAAGATGGCAAGGTCAGGATGTGTGTAGACTACCGGGATTTGAATAGGGCCAGCCCCAAAGATGATTTTCCGCTACCGCACATTGACATTTTGATCGACAACACAGCTCAACACAAAGTGTTTTCCTTCATGGATGGATTATCGGGCTACAACCAAATTAAAATGGCCCCCGAGGACATGGAGAAAACAACCTTTGTTACATAATGGGGTACTTTCTGTTACAAGGTGATGCCGTTCAGACTGAAGAACGCAGGGGCAACTTATCAGCGAGCCATGGTAGCTTTATTTCATGATATGATACATCATGAGATCGAAGTTTACGTAGACGACATGATAGCTCGATCACAAACAGAGGAGGAACACCTTGAATGCCTGGAAAAGCTGTTTTCCAGGTTGAAAGAATACAAACTCAGGATGAATCCAAGTAAGTGTACTTTTGGAGTTAGGTCTGGTAAACTTCTAGGGTTTATTGTCAGCAACAAAGGCATTGAGGTCGATCCAGCAAAAGTGAAAGCAATACAAGAGATGCCTGCTCCCCGTACTGAAAAGGAGGTTAGAGGGTTCTTGGGGCGCTTAAACTATATTGCCAGATTCATCTCTCATCTGACTTCTACTTGTGAGCCAATTTTCAAATTATTAAAGAAAGATCAGGTAGTCAAATGGAACGAAAATTGCCAAGCTGCTTTTGATAAGATCAAGGAGTATTTGCTAGAACCTCCTATTCTAATGCCACCCGTCGAAGGAAGACCGTTGATCATGTATCTGACCGTGTTGGATAACTCAATGGGGTGTGTTTTGGGCCAGCATGACGAGTCTGGTCGAAAAGAGCATGCTATTTATTACCTTAGCAAAAAGTTTACCGACTGTGAGACTCGCTACTCACTGCTTGAGAAAACTTGCTGCGCTTTGGTATGGGCTGCTCGCCGACTAAGGCAGTATATGCTGACTCATACCACCTTGTTGATTTCCAAAATGGATCATATCAAGTATATCTTCGAGAAGCCTGCTTTATCTGGAAGAATAGCTAGATGGCAAATGATCCTAATTGAGTATGACATCCAGTACACCACTCAAAAAGCTATAAAAGGGAGTGTACTAGCTGATCATCTAGCTCATCAAGCTATCGAAGATTATCAATCCATGAGATTTGACTTCCCAGACGAGGACATCATGAATTTGGACAACATTGAAGGTAACGGACCGTATGACGGGCCTGAAAAGGGATCCCGATGGACCCTGTACTTTGATGGTGCTTCAAATGCACTTGGAAACGGTATCGGTGCGGTACTCATTTCCCCGGAAGGTTGTCACACGCCTTTCACGGCTCGACTTTGCTTCAGCTGTACCAACAACATGGCTGAATATGAAGCTTGCATTTTTGGTCTCAAGGCTGCTATAGACTTGGGGATCAAATCTTTGATCGTATTTGGGGACTCGACTTTGGTTATCAGTCAAATCAAAGGAGAGTGGGATACCAAACATCCTAATCTTATCCCATACAAAGAACATGTACTAACATTGTTGCCTCATTTCGAGAAAATTACCTTTCGAGCATTTCCCGCGAGAAGAGAATCAGCTAGCAGATGCTCTGGAAACAATGTCTTCCATGTTTAAACTCAACTGGGATAACGAGGTTCCCCAAATCACCATCGAGCGAATGGATGAACCTGCGCATTATCATGAGATTAATACCGAAGAAGTAGTGGAACAACCCTGGTTTCACGAAATCAAAAGGAATCTCCAGACTAGAGAATATCCCGAAGGAGCTTCCGTAAATGACAAGAAGTTCCTAAGGAAATTTTCTGCCAAGTTCTTCCTGAGCAATGGCATCCTCTATAAGCGCAACCATGATTATGTTTTACTCCGATGTGTAGACAAAGCTGAAGCAGAGTTAATCATGACAGAGATGCACAGCGGCACATTTGGCACTCACTTGAGTGGGCATACTATGGCTAAGAAGATCCTAAGGGCGGGCTATTACTGTTCTACCATGGAAGCAGATTGCCATCAACATTCCCGTACTTGCCACAAATGTCAAGTCTACGCTGACAAGATTCATATTCCTCTGGTTCCTCTCAACGTGCTGACAGCTCCTTGGCCATTTGCAATGTGGGGCATTGACATGATTGGAGAGATCAAGCCCACGGCATCCAACGGGCATCGCTTCATCCTGGTTGCCATTGACTACTTCACCAAATGGGTCGAAGCAGCTTCCTTCGCCTCTGTTACTAAAAATGTGGTTGCCCGCTTCATCAAGCAAAACCTCATATGCCGGTATGGTGTTCTGGACAGGATCATCACAGACAACGGTACAAATATGAATAATACTATGATCACCGCATTGTGCGAACAGTTCAAGATTTATCATCACAATTCATCTCCCTACCGGCCGAAGATGAACGGTGCTGTTGAAGCTGCGAACAAAAACATTAAGAAAATCATTCAGAAAATGACAGTCACTTACAAGGACTGGCATGAGATGTTACCGTTCGCTCTGCATGGATACTGTACGACGGCACGTACTTCAACCGGGGCAACCCCATTTTCTTTGGTATATGGCATGGAAGCTGTCCTGCCCTTGGAAGTTCAGATTCCTTCTCTAAGGATTATGAAGGACGCAAGTTTGAATGAAGATGATTGGATTCAGACCCGACTTGATCAACTCAATTTGATCGACGAGAAGCGACTCGCTGCTATCTGCCATGGTCAAACCTATCAAAAACGGATGATCAAAACTTTCAACAAGAAAGTCAGACGTCAAGTATATCAAGTCGGAGATCTCGTAATCAAGCGGATTATCCTGCCTCAAAGTGATCCCAGGGGCAAATGGACTCCTACATACGAAGGACCATTTGTGATCAAGAGCATATTTTCTGGTGGTGCAATGATTCTGACCACCATGGACGGCGACGAGTTGCCGCACCCTGCAAACGCAGACATAGTCAAAAGATACTACGCATAAAATAACCCGACAAGTCGAAAACCCGAAAGGGCGGATTGGGCAAAAAAGGGCATCCCGGTGGACCGAAAACCCGAAAGGGCGGTTCAGGCAAAAATTAGGGATAAAACAAAAAAATATGTACACCCGGCAAGTTGAAAACCCGAAAGGGCGGCTTGGGAAAAAAGGGGTTTCCCGGTGGATCGAAAACCCGAAAGGGCGATTCAGGCAAAAGTTAGGGAATTAAAGCGTATGACTATGTCTCGTCGGATCACTTTAAGGACAATCTCTTCATCAACCAGCTCCAAGCTTCTGATTAATCCAGTCATCGGCAGACGAAGCATTGAATGGACAGATATTCAGAGTTGTGAAGGCTATAGCAGAATGGAATCCCATGGAATTGTTTCACATAGCCATCTTTCTTTTGTATAAATTTTTCAATATTTATGACGATATCCTCTTACTAGGATGACTGTCTCCTTTGTACAAATATACTCATAGAAAATTAATACAAATACTTTTCCAAATACAGAAATTTGCGTTGTCTTCCTTTCCTCTTTTCTTTTGCACTTATGTTTTATTTGAGAAACGTCCAATGTTTTGTTAAATAGGCATATGCATTTGAACATAATCATTTCCTTATGAATCAAGAAAGGTGATTACTGATAGGTTGAAGGTGCAGATAGATATCTTGATGCCCTTTCAGAGGAAATCCCAAGCAGATTTGAACTCCAAATTCCTCGATCCAGAACTTAATTCCCCAAACAGAGTTAAACTTTAGGATCCTCAGCAGAGAAAGCTTTCCCAACACTGATTTCCCCAGCCAGAGAGCCTTCTAGAACTCAATTCCCCTCAGAATTAAAATTCAGAATCCCCAGTGGAGCCTTAAAAATCTGAAAATCCAATCCCCAGCAGAACTAGAATTTCCAACCATCAACCCCCAGCGGTACCAGACTAACAGTCTTTCTCCCCACAGAGATACTTCCCACCAAATTGAAGATTCTCAGATCATACCTCTCCAGCATGAGTCTATCAGATTCTGAACTCCCCAGTAGAGATCTTCAGAAATTCTCATTCCCCGCAAGTCACCAGGGAATGCCAGTTCCCCAGCAATGGTCCTAAGATCCCTCAACAGTTGAAAATCTTGCATTTCCCCAAGTAGAGTGAAGGCTCATTCTCAGTTCCTCACAGGATAATCAGATGTTCTCCAGTGAAGATCTCCTCAAGACAAGAATCCCCAGTAGATTGGTATACAACCCAAGCTCCTGATTCTCCAACAGTAGTCAACAGAGATGTCTCCTCTTCAACAATCAAAGATTCTTGCCATCCCATGCAGAAGTCAAGGACTCACTTTCCCTGGCAGCAGTCAAGATTCTTTTATCTCCAGCCATCCAGGATTCATTTATCCTCAGTAAGACAGCTCTTCAGCTTACATGCGCATGCATTTACATTCATATCATAAACATTGATATAGCACATGTTGCATCATACATTTCATGCAACATAGTTTTGTGTTTAGCTAACATTTTGTCCTTTTCAGGATAAGAATAAAAGGCTATCATTAACAATTATTCAAGATGCAGTTTTACACAGACTCATCATAAGGAAACCTTACACCGGTTTCTTCTCAATTTTTGAAAACAGTTTACAGACGCTTCCCAACAACGGATGCTGCTCTATTGCTTATTCAACCTCAAGACTTCTGAAAACAGTTTACGGATTCTCCAGTAACGGATGTTAACCTATCGCTTGTTAAGATTCTTCTCAACTTCTGAAAACAGTTTACCGATTCTCCAGTAACGAATGTTAATTTATCGCTTGTTCAGACTCAAGACTTCTGAAAACAGTTCACGAGTTCTCCAGTAACGGATGTTAACCTATCGCTTGTTCAGATTCTTCTTCAACTTCTGAAAACAGTTTACGGATTCTCCAGTAACGGATGTTAATCTATCGCTTGTTCAGACTCAAGACTTCTGAAAACAGTTCACGGGTTCTCCAGTAACGGATGTTAACCTATCGCTTGTTCAGATTCTTCTCAACTTCTGAAAATAGTTTACGAATTCTCCAGTAACGGATGTTAATCTATCGCTTGTTCAGACTCAAGACTTCTGAAAACAATTCACGGGTTCTCCAGTAACGGATGTTAACCTATCGCTTGTTCAGATTCTTCTCAACTTCTGAAAACAGTTTACGGATTCTCCAGTAATGAATGTTAATCTATCGCTTGTTCGGACTCAAGACTTTTGAAAACAGTTCACGGGTTCTCCAGTAACGGATGTTAACCTATCACTTGTTCAGATTCTTCTCAACTTTTGAAAACAGTTTACGGACGCCTCCCAACAACGGACGCTGATCTATTGCTTATTCAACTTCAAGACCTCTGAAAACAGTTTACGGATTCTCCAGTAACGGATGTTAATCTGTCACTTGTTCAAATGCAACTTTTGAAAACAGTTTACGGATTCTCCAAACACGGATATCAATCCATTGCTTATTCAAAACCCCAAGTTCAAAGATGTTCCAAAACACGGACACCTTTCTGATACTCATTCCAGATGACATCTTTAATCCCATCCCCGACAAGAGTCTGTCACCCCTCTAGATGGCATATTTAAGCCCATCTCCAAATGGCATCTCTAAGCCCATTCCCGCATCCATTGTTCTGACGAGTGCAAATTTAAGGGCACTGTAATGTCCAATCTCCTTTTACCTTCGAGACGCGAAAGGCAAACCTGCCAATCTAACTCTTCAGGTGCAAGAAGATTGAACAGAGGCAACTGTTGTACCCCAAAATTTGCCCTCTCATTTCATCAATATTTTCTCATCACAAGACCCTTGGAGCTCAAGATCAAGTTATGGTTTACTCTGCTCAAGGCCCCTCCTTGCACTGCTGACCCAAATTAGGGTTTGAGTTTGCACAAAGATGTTTTGACCTAAAATGCCCAAAGTAACTTCCATGCTTCATGTTGGACTCACAAGTTTATCCATACCAAATTTCAAGCCTTGATTCCAATCTTCGCCCAGTCAATTGGACAGTTGACCTAGAAATCAGCTATATTGGGGAAAAAGTCAACTATGGCCAATTGACAGTCAAACCTCATGATTTTTGACCCACATCAACATATTAAACTCATATGGACCATTTGATCTAGTTTGGATCACAATTCCACAAGAAATTTGATCTGATCACCAAAAGGGCAAAATGGTCATTTTTAGGGTTTTGACTGCACAAGGGAAATTTTTTACTGTTTGACCTAACCAATGGCAAACCAAGTTCATATATGGACTCAAGGACTCAATGGCATTGTCTTGACATATTCAACAAGTTCAAAAGATTCCAAATGCACAGGATTAACAGATGAATTTTCCAGTCAACTGATCAAAATTTGACTGTACATTGAAAAGTCAAACTTTGACTTTTTGGTCAAAATCAAGTGTCAAGATTCATTTTTCATCAAAACATGTCAAATTATGAAACTTGTTCATCAAGAAATCAAAAATTACAAATTAGGGTTTGAAATGAAGAAATTTCATAACTTAGAAATTTTCTAAGTTATGAAATTTCCCAATTTTTTCCTAACTTTGTCCCATTTTTTCATCAAGATATATTTGGATTCAAATAAAACACAAAACATGAAACTTGTAGTCCATTGCAAAATCTACAACTTTTATTCACAAATTTTTCTCAAAAGAAGCTTGTAGCTCAAGTTATGATTTTTGGAATAGGGGTGCAAAACATTCTTAACTTAGAAATTTTTTGACCTATTTTAGGCAGGATTTTTGCCCAACTTCATGGCCACTTTTCACATGCTTCCACTTGGAATTTCAACTTTCATTAAAAATATGGATTGTAGTACACATTCCAAGCTTTCCAAATTGTCCAATAACTCATCAAACACCCTTGTGGTTAGGGAGATTCGAATTTGTCAAGATGGGCAAAAGTCACTTTGTTCATGGCCAAATTCATGTACATAACATTGGCATTTTGAACTCAGCTAGCACAAACTAGATTACAGGCCTCTAATCCCATTCTCACTCAATAATTTAATGCATATCCTTTGTGTTCATGTCTTGTTTTGTGTATTTAACCATTACATACAAGATTAAGCCATATATGGAAAAAGCAATTTTGCCATTCTTGTAAAGATATACTTTATGTCAAAAAGCAAATCAAGGAAGCACAGGCCAGATCTTTTAGGCACAAGATTATGGACATATCCCACTGATCAAGATGTAAATTTGCAGCATGCTTGAGGGGCATGTAGTAGCCTATAATCAAGTTTGACAAACTTTGCTTAGATAAGAAGAAACTTTGCAAAACTGGTACCAGATTCACTTCCTGCAAGCAAGAGCCTAAAAAAACTTTGTCCACACATTTCATACTCCCTAACCAACCTAGAACACGAGCCCTTAACCCTCAATACCTCCTCATCCATCAAAGCACATTTTTTCTGCAAAACAGAGTCCCTGTTGCAGATTGACTTCGCCAGCATCATTCCCTCGCGCGTTTTTGTCCAAACCACTTCAAACACATCCTACATCATCCATACAAACTATCCCAAGCCCTAGCTACAGACTGTAACACCCGTAACCAAGTTTGCCATTTTCATTTTTTCAGTTGTGCAGGTTGAGTTACATAGCTCGATTCAGTAAGATTCAAAGCAAGCCAAGCATAAAGGAAGCATCCTTGGACCTCAAGCAAGCTGTACAAATCTTCAAATTCCATTGAAAGTGCCTCCATTGTTGTACACGACTCAAGATGAACAGGTAAAAGTTTGAACTTCTATCTCTCTATCCAAGCATATCTAGGCTTAGGTTTGTGAAGAAATTATGTCCTACTCATGGCCCTGAAGCTACCCATATCCTCACTTTTCATTATGTTGTGTGTGTTGCACGAATTTTAGACATGAACATTTGAAAAAAGCTAGGTCAGGAATTGGGGGAGGAGAAATTCTCTCTTATTTCTGAGAGTTAGAACAACTTCTTTATATGTTTAGAATCGTGACATGATGCTCTATAACATTGATGTTGTAAGTTTTTGTTGAAAGTCAAAGAATCAAGAGATGACAGGGATGGAAGGAAGCGCGCGTTTTTGTGTTTGAAAATGGCTGGAGGTTGAAGACAAGCCTCTTTGGGATGGGCCTGATTTGTTTTTCTGTTTACACCACCTTTTTACACTTACACCCCCTTGGCCCATTGTGTGATTTTTTAATCATTTTTGACATTTTATTTTTTCTCCTGACTTATTATTTTTTGTCAAAAACATAAAAAATATTAAAAATATTTTTCCATACATTTTTGCATTTATTTTGAATTTATTTGTTTTGTTTACACTTGTATATATAAATAAATATAATACTTTTATTTAAAACCTTAAAAATAATGTGAAAATATATACTTTTAGTTATTATTTTTATTTGCATTTTATGAAAACATTTTCTAAAAAATATACTTTTTTGTAAATAATTAATATTTTATTTTTGTGTATATTTAATATATTTAATACATAGTATAAATACTTATATATGTTTATTAGAATATTTAGGATAAAAATATAAAAATAATGCATTTTTTCTTTTATTAATATTTGACCTCAAAAAATTACTTTTTTACAAATATACTTCTCTTTTATTTATTTTTGTGTATAATTAATAAATATTGTATATAATAAATAATAAATACTTTTTATTTAGAAAATTAGGGTATGGCCCTAAAATGTGAAAATGTCCAAAATTAACTTTTTTTTATTTTTTATAGGTCACATGAAAAATACTTTTTACATACACATAAAAACATTTTTGTGCATAATACATTTTACATTTTTTGTTTGTATTTATTCAATTATTGTATAATTAAAATAACTTGTATATTCAATTTGGATGTAATAGTTTAGATTTAAATTTCTTGCTAAATATCCCCATTTGAACATTTGTACCCCCATCCCCATAATTATGTTGTAATAATTTAGGACTTTAAATTCCGTATTTTAAAGCTTTCTAAATATGCCATGATAGACTTAGGGTTGTATGCAAGTCAAAAATAACAAATAGCTTGACCTAATTCAAATACAACAAAGCATGAAAATGGACAACACTAATTACACTTGCACCCCCTAGGGTTACTCCACTTGTTGCCTTCAATAATGGGCCATGTTGCATGTTGAGTTTCTTTGGCAAAACAAAACAATTCAAATGATCATAGTCACTCAATGACGCTTTCGAAAGTTGCCTAAAAATGATCAAGTCCCTTAAAGGAAAAATTGCCAAAGACACTTGGCACTATTGTAATCATGGTCTAAACGATGACCCGTGCCCGTCCCATTAACATCCTAACGCAAGATTGTCCACCAAATACAATGATGGAACAATATTGTTAAGAGGGTTAAAACATAGGAAAGATCTTTGAGAAATTTAGAGTAGATAGCTCTTGGTTACTTGATCAGTTTGCAAAACAAATCCTTGCCATTTTTCAAAACACACATCACAAACACAACTTTCAAAAACTTGAAACATCTTTTCAAAAAGACAAACACCTTTTGTAAAACATTCGAGTAAAGAATTGTTACAAGGGTTGCCTAGACAAGGCATCTTTTTCAAAACATTTTCAAACCCACACACAAAGCACCATTTCAAACAATTGAAAATGCAAGGCAAGTGATCTAAGCAAGTAACTAAGAGCCCATGGATAACCATGGATAGAAAAGGTGCTAATACCTTCCCTTTCTATAATCTACTCCCCGAACCCAAGAAAACATCTCAAAGGTTTTTGCTGTGCTTTTTAACCTTTCCTTAGGATAAAATAAAAAGTCGGTGGCGACTTTTACTAAACCGAAACATTTGCGAAAACAAACGCAAAACCCAAGTCAGTTCTCCTACCGTATCACACACATGATTATTTTTATTTTGTTATTTAATATTTCAAGGGATTTATAGTTTATGGATATATTGCAAATATCAAAGTAATAACGCATTTGAAATACTGAAATTTTTTATTACAACAACTCCAAAATAGATTACAAGTTTCAATGATCCCAAGTACAAGATGAAAATAAAATCTGAAACCCTGGGAAATAGAACTGATGGATATCACTCTATACGCTGGCGCTTCCCTATGAGCCTGGCAATCTGAGCCTTCAACCTCTGGTTTTCTTCCGCATGTCTGATGGCAACCTCCTTCCAATCACCTGAATCAGGAAGTGAGTCATCAGCATCCGATTGAGGCTTAGGAGAAAATAAATCCCCTTGCCTCT
The DNA here is from genome assembly GCA_948472305.1 of Vicia faba. Lineage (NCBI taxonomy): Eukaryota > Viridiplantae > Streptophyta > Magnoliopsida > Fabales > Fabaceae > Vicia > Vicia faba. Next base: position 1,209,257,777 of record OX451740.1, on the reverse strand, counting down.
CCATAGACTCTATCGCTCGACTCTCAAGGATCTCAATCACGTCGTCTTTCTCCTTCAAGTCTGCTTTGTAGGAACTCTCTAAAGTTTGGAACTTGTTCTTCCAAGCATCCTTTTCCTGTTGCATCCTAACCAAAGCAAGTTGCAGCTCTTCTAGATCATCTAATAAGGGAGGAGTGGTCTTCACAAATAGATCAGGCATGGGTGTCTCCCGGGTATACGACATCTTTAACTGAATAACTCTCGATCGGATCCACTGAAGATATGGCTCCAAAGAAACAGCACCCCTACGTCCCAAATCCTTCCTACTCTTCTTATGAATGTGATGCCAGGCCTTCGCAATCTTCTCCCTAGCTTCCCTATGGTCTTCTCCTTCCTTCAGAAAGAAACTACTTAAATGAATACTATTTAGTTTATCCCTCATCGGATAACCAAGCTGTCGTCGTGCAAGAACAGGGTTATAGTTAATTCTTCCCTTTGTACCAGGAAGAGGTACATTGGGGAAACTACCACAACTGTCAACAATCTCTATATCCTAGTAAGCTCGATGATACCAATCAATATCTGAGTGAGTAATTGCCATGATCTTAGGAGCCCAACGGGGTTTCTTCTTGACATCCCAAAAAGCATTAAACTGAGGCATATGAGAGATAAACCACCGATACAACAGAGGCGTGCAACAGATAATCATCCCCCCATGATAAGAATTATGAAGATGAATATAGTAATAAGCATCACCCAACAATATAGGAACTAGGTTTCCAATCATGAAGATCCTGATAGCATTAATGTCAATAAACTTGTCCACATTAGGAAATAAAAACAACTCGTAAGCAAGTAGAGCAAAGATGGCCTCAAAAGCAACTGTACTCTTCTTCTGGAAAAGTAACGAGCTTTCTCCAATAAGAAATGAGCTGTTAATCCTCTAATTCCTCCTTTAGTAGTCATATAGGCTTCCACCTCATATTTCCCCAGATGAATCAAAGCAGCAATCTCATGTGGTTTTGGCTCACCCTCTAAACCAGTAAAAGGAACACGATTGGTAACAGGTAAATCCAATAGATAAGAATACTCCTCCAGTGTGGGAATCAACTGATAGTCGGGAAAAGTAAAGCAATGTTACATCGGATCATAGAACTGGACCAAGGTCGATAGAATACCCTTCTTCATCTTCAGCTTCATGAGAGGAATAATGGATCCATACTTCTTCCCAATGTCTGCAAAACACTCGATCTCGAGAATTAGACTGATCAACTCATCTATCTTGGGATCCTTGAAACTGTATTTCCCGGTCTTTCTCTTTCCAGAATCCATGGTTAGAAAGTACCTGAAATATTCACAAATGGCCAACCTTTAAATCCCTTGAAATATGGTTTCTTCAAAAGATGCTTATGAGTGCATGGATGCATGATGCAACAATCACACATAAGATCACACATAAAGGGTTCATAGGTTCAACGTTACGAGCATGAGGTCGAAGGTACTACCCATAAGGTGTTGGTCTAAAAGTTATCACCTTCCGAACAAGGTTCTAGAAGTTCCCAGAGTCTACATCCTTCCTTCGGAAATTTCCAACTTCTCGATTAACTCGGTAATTAGTAATATTCTCAAGAAATACTCGTCCGAGCGTAGTATCGTGTGACAACTATTTTCGGATTACTCCGTCATAGCTTCCGCACTACACCTAAAAGGCCAAGTTGGGTTTGGTATTCTACGGTCCTCAGTTTCAGCAGGCTCCCAGGTCAAAAGCAGTACGTCTTCCCGATTACTCGGTAAACGACACTACAGTCAAAGGGGCCTCCACTGAGTGGGGGATCTCATGCCTCCTTTTTTGGGATTACTCCCTCAAAGTTAACATGACTATACCACCCGTCCTATCTTAAGGTTTGCCCAAGTCCGGGTATAGGACTTATGAGTAATCACCGAGCACCCTGAAAACCAGGAAAATCCAGTCAAACATATATACAACATATAACACAAAAAACAGTAATAACATATATACAGATATAAACAAAGATAGGCTTAACCCACTTAGGGATGGACCAACAAGAGGTCAATTTGTCCCCAGTGAATTCACCATTTTTCTATAGCGGTTGAAATGTTTTAAGACTAAGCCATTTGATTTACTTGACTTATACAAATCAAAATAAAAATCTCCACAACGCTTTATTGTTTCCAAAGGAATGGGAAAATAGCAAATAACCCAAAAAGAAGGGGAAAGATTCAAGGTAAGGGGGTTGGTTATACAAAGGGAAGGTATTAGCACCCTAAACATCTACGGTACACCGCAGGAACCTCTTTGTAAAATCTGTATATTTTGGCTATGAAAAATGTTGTATAAAATAGATGGTGGAGGTGGGAAAAGAAATATATTTTTTATTATTTTTGCACCCGCCGCGGTTGCGAACCTTTAGTGCCTACGTACCACCTTTTCGTTTAATAGGGGATCAGGGTACACGTAGTTCCTCTTTTAAAAATTTAAAACACAAATGTGTTGGTTAATTTTATGAGATAAAACATCATCGTCACTATCCGTGTGGAAAACATACCTACTACCCACAATTATAAGAAAGGAGAATTTGCATCATCTCAAAGTGAGGGGTATTGCCTGGATCTTAAAACCAACAATGCCTCACTCAACACCCAAGTGGAAAATATATCTCTTTACTACATATTGTAGAAGTATAGTTGTTTGCATCACTAAAAGGGTTGACAAGAGTTCAATCTTTTGAGAAAAGTTTAAAGATAAAAACCAAAGTGGCAAAATGGTTTGAAATGAGATTGATTGACTTTTAGTCTTCTCACAAAAAATGTCAAGGTATTATTAAGTTGATTGGAGTTTATTTATGAAAATATTTTGAAAATGCATGGACATAAGTCCAAGTTTATTATGAAAGTGGTTCAAGTTTAAAAACAAGAAGAGTTTTCAAAAGGAGGAAGAAGATGTTTTAAATTAAAGAAGATGGGAGGAGAAGAAGGGACTATCCTAAATCATAAGGTAAAACCTAGGGATAAGAACCATCTAACTAACAAGAAGCCAATACTTGAAATTATGAGCTAAGATAGAATTCCCATTCCTTGTATTGAAAACCAATCAAGCAAAAAATACTAGACCTCTTGAGAGAACCAAACTTCAAGTATATTATGTCTTCACAAAAATTGGGCAGAGTAACGGATGTATATGGGTGAATTCCATATTACAAACAAAGGGTGTAATCACAAAAACATGCACAAAAAACAAACAAGCAACCTAATGTCTTGAGGTAAACCTCAATAACTCCAGACAAAATAATCAGATAAGATCACAAGGTCTTCCAAGATTGGCCAAGGTTTCTAATCCTAAGTCCAAGAAAAAAGTCCCATGCTCCATAATGCCAAGGATAGTAACCAAATAGTCCAAGTACCATTAAAGATTTTTATGTTTTATGTTGATTATTAAGTATCTTAAAAAAAAGAAAAGCTCAAGTGAGCAAAGTAAAAATGACAAGAAAGTAAATGCTCAAATGAGCAAAGATGAAAACGGCATGAAATGTAAATGTTAAAAGTAAATGGTACATAAAGCATAAAAAAAATAAAAGCATAACGTAAAACAAGTGAATAATTAGTGGTTAGTTGGATGACCATCTTGAAACATGCATTTGGAACTCATTAGAGGATTGGTAGAACCAAAGCCTCCGCACAACAAGTTGCATTTGTTTTTTGTCAAGTATATCATCCATTTGGAATTCTCACAAGTGCTATTTAATGATCAACGATGTTTAAGTGATCCGCGTTGACCAAAGGTGTTGTAGATCCATTAGAGGATTGGTAGAACCAAAGCCTCCACACAATGAATCTCAAGGTTATTGAATTGAAGAGATCAAATTAACATACTTGGGCTTGCAAATATAAGTTTAGGCCACGAATGATCATTTATTCGAATCGGGACAAAATTTAGCGCTATGTTAAGCAATCGTAAATGGACTTATATAGAAGTCGCACCTATTTTGAGGCCGGTCAATAGAAATCTATGCACCATTTGTTCTGAGACATAAAATAGAGATCATACTCCAACAACATTTAGTGCAATAAGAAGGGGATGAGATGAAGAGGGATGGGAGAGAATATACAAACCACTTTTGAATTAAATTTAATCAAACTATTATTAAAATCATTCATCCATTTTTGTGGAGTTAAACTCAACACCATGGATTCAATTATGTTAATAAAGTTCATGATCCAAAATTTAACTCAAGATCAGTCAGAAAATAGTTACAAAATAATATTACATTTTAATATATACAAAAGGGTTTAAAAATAATGTTTAGAAATAGAAAATAAATATAAAAATATCAACTATGTTCAAATTAATCAAGAAATAAAAAGTAAGACCATAGAAAAATCAGAAAAAGGCTCAAATTATTTTACAAATTATTTGGTAATTTTTTAAAGTCAGAAACTATTTTAAAAATTAAAAGAAATGGGTAAAATAAACCAAAAATGATTAAAATAGTAAGGTCGAAAAAAAAAGGTCACCAATATTTGTCACAATATCATTGGATCACTCCATAATTTTTTCAAAATTTAAAAATGTATAAAATTATTTTTAAACATTTAAAACAATTCAAATAAAGTGTAAATTTATAAAAAAATACTAAAACACAAAATTAAATTGTGAAAAAATAAGAATCAGAAAGAGAATAATCAAAATATTTTTTCATAATTTTTTCAGATTTTTTGGACTTAAAATGAATGTTCTATGATTTTTTAAAATTTAAAACAATTAAAATATAAAAATCAGAAAAGAAAATAAAAGTAAAAATATGTGGACCATTGGATGAGAGTCAAAACACGTTAGTAATCAAATCCAAGGGATCCGTCGTGCTGTGCATATCATGGTCATTAGTGAATAAAGTACAGAATTAAATATAAATCAGATTCTCAAAAATAACAAGTGGCGTGCCATCATTGGTTGGAAGATGACACGTAGGTCATCTTCAACCTCCAGCCAACGTGATTTACGGGTCTCTCAAACTGTAAAATCAGAAGCTCAGACATATGTTGTTTGCTTCGTCTCTTCAAGACGAAGACAACCACACCCTCGCGCCAAATATATATAATTTGTAGCTCAAGAAATTTGGAAGGAAAGTTTTGAAAAGGGATTTGAAATTTCATGGCCAAAACGTGTTTCCAGTAAAAGGTAAGTGTTGCAACTAAAACCAGGACAATGAGAGCAACACAATGATATCTGAGTTTTGAAGAATTGATGAAGGAATCTACCTATTGAAGTTGAGTTGCGGAGCTCTGAAACTGGACTTCTATGGAGCAGTATAGGGCACGATTCTTGAATGTAATTATGTGGTTAGCTTCAGGAAAGATCAAGGAAGGTGAATTGATGGAAAAATTGGATTAAAAAAAGGCTTGAGAATGGATTTTGAAGTTACTGAATTCTGAGTTGTGGAACAAGTTTGGCAGGTTGATTTTGGCTATCCAAGCTTGAGAAAATGAATGGGATTGCTCATGTATTTATAGGATAAGCAAATGGGATCAAAAGGAAGGGTGAATGATGCAATTTGGAGGGAATTCGTGTGGGTCTGCATCATGAAGAAAATGTGACTTCTCTTTTGTCAAAACTCATCCAAAACGCGTGTTTTGATGCACTAATCCACTTGGGAAAGTTGGATAATTATGTTTAGACCCAAAACACATGCTAATTTGAGGTTTAGAGGTTGTAACATGAAATTCAAATTCTTACTTGCAATGAAACTTCAATTCGAAGTTACCACTTTTGAAACAATGGCATTCTCAGCTCAAGGGGCCTTAAGGCATGATTCTTGATGCTTTAGAAATATGAGGTTACAAGCTTTGCAATGGAAAAAGAATGGAATCAAATGGATGCTTGAGCTGAAATTTGTTTTGAGTCAAAGTTGGAGAAAAAGAGTTGACTTTCCATACTTAGAAATATGTCAAGTTCTTCTTCAAAAATGACCTATAATGTTTTGCATCCAAACATGGCCTTCCACTTGGATTTTGCTCTTTACCAAAAAATATGGCATGAAGTAGACCTCTTTGATGACATTTTGAAACTTGAACCATTAAAAATATCCAAAAATTGAGAGTTATGAATTGTTGAAGTTGGCAAAAAATCATGAAATGACCTATAATATTTTGCATCCTTAAGGCAACTTCCATCCATTTTCTCACTTTGCACATAAAAGAAGGCATACATTTCTCACCTTCAAGATCATTATGGAAAATTAATGGGCTCAAGGTGATAAAAATTGACCAAGTTATGATAATTTGAAGTCACACATGGAAAATTGAGGATTCATCTGGAGGACTTGTAATCTTTCTTCCTCATTGAGTATCTTCCTGTTGACAACTCCTTGAACCTTTTGAAGTGATTTGTTAATAACCCTTTGAATAGAAAGATGTATTTGGAATCACTCAAAAATATCAAGAGATGAGCAAGATATATTCCTTTGAAGTTCAAAACCCTAGCTCCTTAGATCAAGAGAATGCTTTGAGGAACTTTGACAATTTTGAACAAACTTCTTGTACCAACACACATGATTTGAAAATAGAAGTTGTTGAGGATGATAATGAGAACTCATATCCACCAAAACCACTTATATATCTTGAACATTGAGATAAATATGCACATCTGACCAAATGGAATAAAATATTGTCCAACCATGACAACTTCTCCAATCAATCCCTTGTGCTTTTCAACCAAATTTGATAACCTTGAAATGTGATGAACCAAAACAACCTTGCCATGCCAATTCTTCCAAAACCAAGCCAATGGTGAGGTTTGAACTTCTCAAACTTTATTGACTAGGGCATGGAAATAAACTCATGAACCCATGGGGTAACTTGTTAAATCCCATTGCCTTTACCTACATGGATAACAAGCAAGGCAAACCAACATTGCATTTTATTTAGTTGAAAGAAGAAATCAAGACAAAAACAATATTCATGATCACAAAAGAACATAAGGAAAGGTGCTTGGTGATTCCTCAAAAGGGAAAAGCTACATATAGGGAGGGGAACCAAGAATCCTAGTGTGATCTTATTGTGAATGAATCAACATGGTATGATGAAAGGATCTTAGGGGAAAAAATTGGGGTGCAACACCTTGCTTTTATATTATATTGTGCTTTTTATTATTATGTACATGAATTAGCAGGCAACGCAGTTGGCAAGGGTATGAATACGTGAAGGAAGGGACTGGGTTCGATCCTAGGTCCAGTGCTTTTCTATTTTCTTGATGTTTTTTGTAGATTACAGTACGTTACATCCCCAGGTGCGCATCATGGGCTATCACATCTATACCATTGGATCATTCATCCCCCAGATCCAATGCCCTGGAAACGCTTTACCATGGTGGACCTCCCTAACACAGCCAAACCAAACCACACGCAGGCTATGGGCCAAAAAGATTTGGGCCTTGACAAATTTCTGCAATACACCCCCAGTTTTCTTTCTCATCCCCAGGCCCATCCTATTTCAATTCTTTTATTTATTTTTTAATTATTTTATATTTTTTGTTTATTCTTTTTTTTTTTAAATCAGAAAATCAGAAAAATCAGAAAATCACAAAAAAAAGTAATAGACTTAGGTTTTTTCTAATTAAATTTAATTTTTGATAAATAAATTAATTTGATTTAATTATTTTGACCTATTTCATCAATTAAAATTAATTAGATAATTAAGTTAAATTTCAAATATTTTTCATAAAATACCAAAAAATATTTTTAGGCAATTAGATTTTTTTTAGGGTTTCAAATGTAGGTCAGTCTTAATTTTTCACGTTATTACTTTCCATATGATTATTTTTTATTATTTATGTAATTGCGCTCGTTTTGTAATAGTTAATTAGGGTTTTCAATTTTCGCATTTTACTTTTTGTCTATTATTTATGTATCTACACCAAAGCCATGTAATAGCGTAGGAACTTTTATTTATTGTTTTATATTTCTTATATGCTTGTATATAAATTGCTAGTAAATTAGGCGTGCATGACAAGATTAAATCAAAAAATCATCAGGTCACTAACTTCAAGATAAACATCTGAAAAAAGCACATTGTTGCACACTTGCACCCCTAGGGTATACCTCACTTTGGTTGCCTCGGAAATAGTCATGTCCCTCGAATGTAGGGATATCTTAGAAAAGTCCCTCAATTTAAAAATCATCATAAATATCATAGTCCCTTAACGTCCCTCGAGTTGCCTACCAGAAATGATCTTGTCCCTCGATGTTGCCTATATGATGACAATCCCTTTTGAAATGCTAAGGTATCCTTACATGTTGCCTTCAATGACCATAAGCATCCCTTTCGATAGTCCCTCAACATCCAACGATATGGCTACCTACTCACTAATAGTAGGATAGCACTATCTAAAGTAAAGGAGGAAAAGAACACCCTTTTTTCAAGTAGGTAGACAGTTTTGAAGTACTTGCTCAAAAATAACTTTTTACACTTACACACTTTCAAAACTTTTTTTCAAAAACGCTTTATCACACTCTTGAGGACTGATACAAGAGTTATCATAAAGCAAACAAAATCTTTCAAAATACACAAACACGAAAATAGTTTTCAAAAATGAGCAAGTACCTAAGAGCCCGTGGAAAACCACAAATGGAAAGGGTGATAATACCTTCCTGTTGTACCCCAATTTTTGACCTAAGATCCCATATTTATTTTTGCATTTTTAAACATAAGCCAAGGTCACGAAATACAGTTGGTTTTAACCTCTCACCTTTGAGCTTTGACTATACGAAGATTTTCAAGTGTTTTGAACATTTTTAGCATATGTATCACTAATTTCTAATCGCATACAAAGGTGTATGTTCATGTTTTCTTTTGTGTCATGTGCAGAGACAGGTCTGAATCAAGAGCATCAGGTGTTGCGCCTCAATTAAGGTTTTGAGTCTCCCAAGCCAAAAGTACGGTTGATTATGGATTCTCGAAGACTGATTCATCAAGGCACACCGTTGCACCCTTAATTTCGCCCCTAATATGTTTTAGTCGCACTTTCATATCATATTTTGTTATTTGGTCACGATCATTGGTAAATATCTTCATTCATCACATTTTTGCATCATTGGTCGTATTTAAGTTGATCAGAAAAAGTCAGTTTAAATCAAAGTTTGCATCGTCTTTCAGTTGTAAAATACCCGACATTTTGCTTCATGCATTTTTATTCATTTACTCATTTGTTGCATTGCTCCAAGTTGTTTACATGTCAATAATAAAAATATTTTGGTTTTATAGACAAACTGTTAAAAGCGATTCGATACTATGCGGGAAAGTAGCGAGAAAATATTTCAAGTTTTCACCTTTTACCGATCATTTTATGAATATGCGCTTCGCGTAGATTATGACGGTATGCTCGCTTTATTTTTCGGTACAGTTCGAAGTCTCGTTTTTAACCTTAAACGTCTGTTTAGTCTGATATTTTCATTATTATTTTATTTTTGATTTTTGACTTCTTGAATATTTTTTCTTTAATCTTTGTGACATGTAGATTATTTTAATGTGTTCATTTTATTTTTTCGGATAAATTTTCGTCCGTTTTTTTTATCATTTTCGGTCATTTTGGGTCTTTATTTTTTATTCATAAAATATTCAAAAAAATCATTTTAAATTGAGTTAATTTTAATACATTTAGTTTTTTGGTTATTTTTATCATTTAAGGACTATTTGATCACAAAATATATTATTTACACCTTGCTCTATTTCTATTGGTCGATAGCATGGTTTGTGGATTGATAGAGATTGAATTTATATTGAACGGCTTGGATTTATTTTGAAATCATAATTTTCTCTATTTAAAGCACCTTTATCACTTTGTACAAGGGGAAAAAAACAAAAAAGGCATAGCAGTAAACAACTCATACCAATTATCTCTTTTCTCTAAACTCCCACCACCAAAGCCACAAACCCTCTCTCACCGTAACACCATTCACAAAAACAACCACATAATTGATTCTTGAATAAGAAGAAGGGGAATGCACAATATAGGATTTTTAATTTGGGAAATACTTCGCCGGTTCCGGTTATGGAGCTTGTTGATATATTGGAGAAGCTTTTGAATGTGAAGGTGAAGAGGAAGGTGATGCCGATGCCGAGAAATGGGGATGTTAAGTTTACTCATGCGAATATAAGTAGGGCGCAAAAGGAGCTTGGTTATATGCCTACTACTGATTTGGAGAGTGGACTCAAGAAATTTGTGAGGTGGTATCTTGACTTTTACTCTCCTTTAAAGAACAAAAGTGTTTGGTGATTTGATTTCCTGTGTTTTGCTTTTGTTCTGTTCTACTGCATGATAGTATTGGGTAATGTACAATTCACTTGTTTCTATTCCTTATATGAATGCAGTGTGCCAATTGTGTTGGGGAATTGAGGCGAAGAACTAGTATATAGTATTACGGTCTTTTATTTTTTCATTTAGTTTTATATTTGATGGACTTTAAAAAAAAATAAAAAAATTTATTAGTAAATCTTATAATTAATTTAGTTTAATATTAATTTAGAATTATTTAATTAGTTTAGATTTATTTTATAACTTTAGAATTTTATTTCATTTAGTAAATTTTAGAATTTTATTTGTTTTAGTTTAGTTTAATAACTTTAGAATTTTATTTGATTTTATTTAAGTTAACTTTAGAATTTTATTTGTTTAGTTTTAGTTTAGTGAATTTATAATTTTTATTTGATTTAGAATTAGTTTAATAAGTTTATAATTTTTATTTAGTTTAATAACTTTAGAGTTTTATTTGATTCAAATTTAGTTTAGTAGTTTTAGAATTTTATTCGATTTAGATTTAGTTTAATAACTTTAGAGTTTTTATTCGATTTAAATTTAGTTTAGTAGTTTTAGAATTTTATTTGATTTAGATTTAGTTTAGTAACTTTGGAATTTTCATTTGTTTTAGATTTAATTTAGTAACCTTAGGATTTTAATTTAATCTAGATTTAACTTACTAAATTTTAAAGCCTTAGTTTAGTTTAGATCAAATTCAATAATACTAGATTTTTTTATAACCTTCGAATTTGTAATTAGTTTAGAATTATTTTAGTAAGTAATTTTTAATTTAGTTCGAATAATTTCTTTAGATAATTAGTTATATTCCTTTTATTTGTATATTTCTGTCATTTCAATTTCTCGGTGCCTCTTGATCATTAATTTGTTTTTGTCAGATTTATTTTCTTGTGAACTTCTGAATGTTTATATATTGATGTTCATTTTATTTTGCTTACTCCAAGGAAAAGATTTAAATTTGTTGACTTCACGTCATCAAATACATCTCATCCGATCGTGCGAATACCTTTTTTTCGTTTTTTGTTTGTTTACTATTTTGCTAAACTCAAGATAATTTTCCCAAAAGACTCCATTTTCAAACTCACACCTTTTTAAGTCAAAACTTCGACACTAGGTCGTCGCATCTTCAAAATCTCGCCAACACCTATTTTTAGCCAAACGAACCGTTTTAATCAAACAAACAATTTTAACCAAAAAACAGATATTTCAAAAGGTTCCTGCGGAGTACCGCAGATGCATTGGGTGCTAATACCTTCCCATTGTATAACCAACCCCCGAACTCTCGATCTCTTTCAAAAACGCATTGTATTTTTATTACTTTTAAGTATTATTTTACATTGCATATTTTAGGGTTTTATTTCGCTCTTTTCCCTTTTCCCTTGGAAATAATAAAGCGCGGTGGCGACTCTTGCTTTTGTGAGTTAAGTTAATTAATAGCTTGATCTCCGATTTTCACCGCTACACTTCCCTTTCCATAATCTACCCCCCTTACTCAGAAAATCTCGAAAAAAGGTTTTTTCTGTTCTTTTCACCCTTTCCTTTGTTGGATAAAAGAAAAGTCAGTGGCGACTCTTGCTTACCGTGACATTTGCAAACAAAAAATGCAAACCAGTATTAACAGTTGGTTCTTCCACCGTATCACAGAACTGGCGAATCTGCTGGGGAAAAATAAAAAGTGGGGTTACCTTAGAGTTGGTTCATTTTAAAACTGTTTTAATTGCTTGCTTTGTACGCTTTATCCTTGGAGGGTTTGTTTGGGTTGTTACTATAGATCCTACACCCGGATCTAGGGCACCTTTTAGGTAAGTAGCAATAGATCGTGGAAACTGTGCAGGGTATACCGACACGGTTGAAGCGATAGCTACGTTGATGTGACACTTTGGTTGATACCGGTAGCCCTTGAGTTAATCAAGGAGAATACGGGGCCGCTGCATGGTGTCATGAAGTGTCAACTGACCTTATAACCTTTAATTGAACAACTTGGCCATTAGGACGTAGTGAGGGTCATCTTTGGTGTATTCCCAAAGTTGGCAGATACTCGATGCTACACTCATTGAGATTTGACTCCCGAGTTTTGTTTGGTTGCAAGTCAGTTACCTATCGAACGAAACTTATGGGAAAGATCAGTGATATTGAGATCCCTTAGAACTGGTTTACTATTTATAGGACAGGTTGAACCAATCCAAACTTCAAGAGGGTATTACCTTAAAACCCATGCAAGCCTTAAACCTAAGGTCTTGGTGTGATTTGCTTGTGCTTGCTATATATGTGATTTCATAGCATTATCATGACATCATAACATGGCATATCATACTAACCATTTCAAGGATTTTCTAGGGCTTATCTTTGTCTTGTTTTGTAGGACATGACATCCGCTTGCAGGAACACTATCCAAGTCAACCTTGTGAAAGTACCTCCTCAACTCAAAGACTTAGCATCAAGGATTACTGAAAGTTCTCCCTTCACTGAAAAACATGGTCGACTTCTTAACTTTGTCACTTCAAACCATGATGAAAAAATGTTAAAGGTGCTCTTTCAGTTCTTTGACCCGTTGCACCACTGCTTCACTTTTCCTGATTACCAGTTAGTGCCTACTATGGAGGAGTTTTCTCAGTTATTAGGGGTATCTATCCTTAAGCAGCTACCATTCAACGGTATGGAAAGAGACCCAAAGCCTTAAGAGATTGCTCAAGCTCTGTCTTTATAATGGTCTGATGTAATATCAAATTGGGAAACCAGAAGAGGTCTCCAAGGATTTACAGTTATGTTTCTATTTGAGAAAGCTCACTATTTTTGGGATAACCCAGATTTACAAGCTTTTGAAGAAGTGCTGGCCCTTCTCATCTATGGGATGGTACTATTCTCTGACACAGACCAACTCATAGATGTGAATGCGGTTAATGTTTTTTATCTCATAATTCGGTGCCTACTTTACTTGGGGATATTCTACACTTTCTGCATACTCTCACTCTAAAGAGAAGAGGGACCCTTCTATGTTGCACTCCTCTATTGGCGAGGTGATTTATTTCGCACCTACCTCAGACTATTTTGAGAAATGAGTAGGGTATGAGATGGTCTCATAGGTTGATGTCCCTTACACATTTGGATATTCATTGGTGTTCCCGGTCCTTAGAGAGTATCACTATCATTGATCGTTGGGGGGAATTCCCTATTGTCCCTCTCTTAGGCATTAGGGGAGGAATCACTTATAATCCCTGTTTGGCGTTACGACAATTTGGTTATGCTAGAAGGGATGGTCCTTACAACACACTCGTCCAAGGAATCACATTTGACTATGAGAATGATGTTTAGGGTTATCGTAAAAGATTCATTTGAGCTTAGGGCATGATAAATAGAGTTGATAGCAAGACACTGGGGCATAAGAATTCCATCCCTCTTGAGCCTTACCTCAAATGGGTGCGAGCTCGTGCTCGATGTCTTATGATGCCTTACCCTACCATCTTACATGTGATTATGGAGCCAATTGTTAAGGAAGACACTCCTTATATTATTCTCCATCCTGACATGCCAACTGATCTTGAGGAGCTACGGAAGTCTTGGATCCAACTCAAAGAAGAACGGGATACTTTCGAAACCCAATTTTATGCCAGCGAGAAGAAGGTTTTAGAGCTCACCCGGTTACTTCACGAAGATAAGAATATAAACGCATACATTACACCAAAGAGGATGCGTTGGTGGGAAGCTTGAGTCTTTTTGCTTAGAGAGTTATTTTTGCTTTGTTATCTCCTTTGTAAGCCCAAGAGGCATTATGGTGATTGATAAAACTTCTTAATGCAATTAACGCCTATTCTCTTTCTGTTTAAGAAAATTTGAGTCTTAGAAATCCTTGAAAACATTGCATACATATATCATACATATCATTGCATAAGCACGTTTCAAAGTAGGTTTCTCATCCTCTTCGCTGTTTATTTCAGCAATGGCTCTAGAACAAACAGTGAAGGATCTACAGACTCAGGATGCTCAGTTTCAACAGATGATCATGGCTCTGGGAAAGGGGCAAGAGGAACTGAAAGCCCTGATTGTTAAAGAGAAGACTAAGAAACCAAGAAAGACAGATGGGGTGGTGAATTTGGGAAGGAGGTTTAAAGGACCGTTAAGGCAAGTTATAGAGCTGACATCTTCATTAAAAGAAGGGGATAATCAAGAAGGGGAGACAAGAGAGGAAGACCCCAGTCAAAGGGAATCTGATAATGAGACTGATTATAATGAGGAGCAGTACCCTCCGGCTGACGAAAAATATAAACAACTGGAAGAGCGTCTAAGTGCAATGGAAATCCAGAAGGTACCAGGGATGGATTTTGAAGAGCTGTGTTTGGTTTCTGGGGTTGTCATCCCACAGAAGTTCAAGGTGTCGGTGTTCGCCAAATATGATGGTGTGTCATGTCCCAAGATGCATCTCCGATCTTACGTGAGGAAGATCCAGCCTCACACTGCGGACAAGGACTTATGGGTTCACTTCTTTCAAGATAGTATATCCGGAACTCAACTAGAATGGTTCTACCATCTGGAGGGGACCAGAATTCGTAATTGGGAAGACCTGGATGCTGCTTTCTTCAAGAAGTATCAGTATAATGCATACCTTGCTCTCACCCGTACACAACTCCAAAGTATGTCTATGGGTTCGAGCGAGGGTTTTAAAGACTATGCTCAGAAGTGGAGGGACTTAGAAGGAAGAGTCCAACCTCCCTTGTATGATAGGGAGTTAGTGGATATGTTTTGGGTACCCTATCTGGTCCTTTTTTCAATCATCTGATTGGAAGTTCCTCAGCCAGCTTCACTGAATTGATTTTGACAGGAGAAAGAGTGGAAACTGGAATTAGGAGTGGTAAGATTCAAAAGGATGCATCCTCCAGTACAGTAAGGAATCCATTTTCTAGAGAAAAAAAGGAGGTCAGTGCCACTTATAGCCAAAGGAATCATGATAGAACTGAATGTCGTCCAGCGGTAGGGACTGTTATGGTCTCTAAACTTGCACCTACTCAACAAAGGAACAATCAGCCTAGAGCAGAAAGGCCTATAAGACAATTTAACCGGATAAATATGACTTTATCTCAAGTTTTTCCTCATCTACTGAAGTCTAATCTGGTAACTTTGTAGGAAGCTCCGAAGAATCCTAATACTGCATCTCCCCGCTACAATCCAAATGCTCGTTGTGCTTACCATTCAGAAAGTCCAGGTCATGATACAAACGACTGATGGGATTTGAAAAACAAGGTGCAAGACCTTCTCGAGGAGAAGGAAATTAAATTTGAGTCCCCTGAGATTCCCAATGTTATCACTGCTCATATGCCCAAGCACGGTCATGGTGTTAATGTTATTGAAGATGATATGTGTGATCGGTGGAATTAGAACTAACTGTTTTTAAGCTGGTTTCGCGAAATGTCGCGGTAAGCAAGAGTCTCCACCGTCTTTTATGTTCTCCAACATGGAAAGGACAAAAGCACAACAAAATTCCTTATTCGAGAATGTTTCTCGGTTCGGGAGGTAGATTTATAGAAAGGGAAGGTGTTAGCACCCTTTCTATCCGTGGTTATCCACAGGCTCTTAGGTACTTGCTCTTATGTTTTCAAAAATTTGTTTGCTTTTCAAGTGTGTGTGGGTTTTGAAAAAAGTTCGTTTGAAAACTTCTAGGTAACTCTTGTATCAGTCCTCAAGAGTGTATGAAGTATTGTTTGAAAACTTTTTGAAAGTGTAAGGTGTGAAAAAGTATTTTGTTTGTATTGAAAAGAGCAAGTACCCATGAGTCATCTACCTACCCTAAGGAATTAGGCTGTGTAAGAGTCATTTAGATAGTGCCAGCCCACCATTGAGAGGTAGGTAGCACCGTCGTTGGAGGTGTTCGGGTCAATTCGATGATCGGGACAGTGTGGTCACCGAAGCAATGGTAGGATATTTTAGAAGTAACCCTAATGTCCTAGATCCCTTTTTTATCAGAGGCAACCATTTCGAGGCAACTGGATCTTTTGGACAGAAGGGCGACCTCTAAGACACCCTATACTTGATGACCACGTTCGAGGCAACCAGTGAGGCGTACCCTAAGAGTGGCATGTACTTTGTGTGTTGTTTTTCAGTTAATGTTTTTGTACATGTTATTTGTGAGCTACGGATTGGTTTTATTTACATACATTCTTTCATGCATTGTTAACAGTTAGGGGTGCGGAAAGTAAATTGCAGAAATGTAAATTCTAACTATTACAAGGCGCGGGTCTATACATCTCCAAAAAACAAAGACCCGTTTTGATAAAGTGCAGAAAGTAAAGAAAGAAGTAAACCTAATTACTATTACATTCTTGAAGCATTTACATAATAATCAAAATAAAATAAATGCGCGCGAATAAAAATTAATCGGGAATGCCTTAAGGGTTTTGACCCTTTTAAGAAAAGAAATGAACTTTTTTGTCTTTTTTGTGATTAAATGAGATTGAAACTAATGATTAAATTAATTAATTAATTTATTAAAAGAAAAAAAATGTTTTTGTATTTTTATGTTTTTTAATGAAATAAAAATAAAAGGAAATAAAATTAAAAGTTAATAAAAACCTAATTCTAAATTTATTTTAGTTATTTAAAAAAAGGTTAAAGTTGCCTAATTAAAACTAATTCAATTTATTAGTATTTATTTACAAAAATAAAATGGAATTAATAATAATAATAATATTAGTTCTTTTTTTTGATTTTTTTGATAGAAAAGAAAATTAATTATGTTAGTAGTTAATAAAAGGGAAAAAAAATAAGACAAACAAAATATAAAAATAACAAAATAAAATTGCAAACCCAAGGGGGGTATGGGCCAGAAATGGGGTGTTCTGAATTGAATTGTGAGGCCCATTTGAATCCAGCTTTGTTTGACTTTGGAGGTTGCCTGCGCGTGTGTTGACTCCTGAGCATGGTGCTCATCATTTTCTGGCCCTTGGATCTGCTTCTGAGGCCACTTGGCGCCCTTCTGGATGAGGCGTATGATATGCCTTCTTTTGGAACGCTGCAAGCAAGTATGTAAGAAAAAATGGAAATAAGCATTTGGGGGACCTGGGAATCGAACCCAGGTCCCAGTGATGAACGAGCACGTCACCAACCACTCCATCATCGCGTTGTCTTTGTAAACATAATAACCAACAAATAATATATGCAAAATAATAACCATGCTGGAAACAATGAAAAAAAACGCGCGTGGATTTGAATCCACCAACCACACGTCAACACGCCATCTCCTTCTTTGTTTCACCTGCAGAAATATCAAACAGATAGAGGGGGTTTTAAACCCCCACAAACTGGAAAAGAGAAAAATAGCGATTAGCGTTGCAGGTTATATAAAAAGAGCGCGAGGTATCTAATGGATTCGTCTCATCGCGCCGGTTTCAACCATGTATGTTTGGAGGCTTGATTTTACAGTATGGGAAAAGCCCCAAATCACAAGCTTTGAAAACCTAGCATCCGTCCATGGTGGTTTTCATTTTAAGGCACCATATTCAAATTAACTCATGTCAAAAGCTTCATCACATTGTTAGAAATACAAAGCAATATTCAAAATGTGTTAATGATGCGTGAAAAATGAATTTAGATTATGAACAAAATGATGAACCGTGTGACTGTATTGAGGAGATTCCTGAAGGTCTAAGGCTTTTTCTTGATGGCAAAAGGTTCCTGGGACTGTTGGGAACGTGTTTGGATTAAAAGAAATGCTTGAATTGCACTGGAAGGTTGAAAACAGTTTTCACTTTTTTTGCTTGGATTTTTGAATTTGGTTTTGTTGTCTCAGAGGTTTCTAGGTCGTGATTCCTGTATGAGAGGCTTGTATATATGGTTATCAATGAGAATTAGTCACTATAATGAACCTTTAACCATTGCAATGAAGTTTGAGATTTATCCATAACCACCATTAAAGAACTTGCCATTTTTGTCCAAATTTGAATTTTTATGCTTGAAATGGACTTTGCACGAATTTGGTAGGTGGATTATGATGTATCAAAGTCATTCAAGCCACAAGATATCCCTTAATTAATTTTTTTGATTTTTATTTGAATTTTATGGATTTAAAATGAATTAAATCAATAAAAATAGAAAAAATAAATGTTTAATCTTGAATTTAATCATGGGACACGTGGGTGGCATGACAAGGATGAATCAAGTGGAAAAAAGTGGGCCCTTTTGTCAAAAATTGATGTTTCAAGGATAGTTGACTTTGGCCATTTCACAAAAATTTCCCAACTTCTCCAATGCACATCTTGCTCAATTTTGATCATATAGACATGTTCTTGGACATTTTGGAAAGGTCTTGAAGTCCTCTAACCAATGCCTTTGGTCCCATGTCATTTTGATTTACCAATATCAAGTTATGGTCTTTGACTTAAAGTGCCTTTTTGTTGACTTTTGAAAATGACCTATAATGTTGAAATTGATAACTTTTTGTGAGAGCATTTATTGGACTTGGAATGTGAAGATGAATTGTAGGAAATGTCCTCCCCTTCAAAATGAGCATTGGATGGGATTTTTATGATGAACCATGAAAAATTTATGCCTTGGTCAAGTTACAGTTGACTTTTCAACTGTCCAAAAATAGAAACTTTTGACACCTTGATGATTTTTGAACCATTCTTGTGAAATCATGGTCAAGATTTGACCAAATGATGATTGTGGCTTCAAAATAAGATGTTGACCAAAATTTTTGACTTTTGACTGCCAACTGACCATTTTGCCCCTACAGTTGATTGTGAAGCATTTAGGGTTTTTGACTGTGCAACTTGACCTTGTGAGCCTTGAAAATTGACATGTAGGTGCTTGACAATGTATATGAGCATATGGAACTTGATTGAGCCCTTGAAAACCTCAACCTCCTTGCAAGAACCAAAACCCTAATTTTGAATGGCTTAGGAGAGTGGTTGACTGTGCAACTCCTTGAGTAGACTTGAGCAAATTGAGATGATGCTTGTCTAAACTTTGAAGAATATGGGAGGGAAAATTTTGGGGTACAATAGTTGCCCCTGTTCAATCTTCTTAGACCTGAGGATGTAGATTGGCTTGCGTGCCTTTCGTGATCCGAAGGTGGAAGATGATTGAACACTAGAGTGCCCAGAAATTTGCACTCACATAGTAGAGTATCAGCAGTGTGATAGCGGGAATGGGCTTATAGATGCCATCTGGAAGTGTGACAGAACCTTGTCGAGAATGGGCTTATAGATGCCATTTGGAAGTGTAATGGGTAGCTGTGTCCGAATAAGAAATAGAATGGCTTCCGTATCTGGAGCATATCTAGTTTGTGTCTAATTGCTTACGTCTGAATAAATAGTAGAATGACCGCCGCGTCTGGGGTATATCCATACCGTGTTTGAATGAGTGACAGAATGTCATCCGAATCTGGATCGTATCTGGACTGTCTTTTGAATGAATCTGGACTAAACAACAGAATAGCATCCGGGTTGGAGCATCTCTAAGTTGTCTTTAGAAGCTTGAATCTGAATAAGCAATAGAATAGCGTCCGGGTCAGGAGCATCTCTAAGCTATATCTCAAAGGAAATCTGAATAAGTATCATAATATCGCCATGTCTGGGTCACATCTGAACCATCTCTAGAAGGGAATCTGGAACAAGAAATAGAATAGCATTCGTGTCCGGAGCATTTCTAAGCTATCTCTAGAAGGGAGTCTGGAATAAGTATCAGAATGTAGCCATGTATGGATCGCATCTGAACCATCTCTAGAAAGAATCTCTGAATAAATAATAGAATAGCATCCGTGGTTGGAGCATCTCTAAGTTATTTCTGAAAAGAAACCCTGAATAAGCAACAAAATAGCGTCCGGTTCTGGAGCATATCTGAACTATTTCTGAACAAGCAACTCTGAAGAAGCAACAGAATAGCGTCCGGTTCTGGAGCATATCTGAACTATTTCTGAACAAGCAAATCTGAATAAGCAACAGAATGGCGCCCATATCTGGAGCATTTCTCAGCTATATCTGAAAGGAAACTCTCGAATAAGCAAAAGAATAACGTCCATCTCTGGAGCATTTCTAAGCCATCTCTGAAGAGAAAATATGAATAAGCAAAAGAACAACATCCATATCTGGAGCATTTCCCGGCTATATCTGAAAGGAAACTCTTGAATAAGCAAAAGAATAACGTCCATCTCTGGAGTATTTCCAAGCCATCTCTGAAGAGAAAATCTGAATAAGCAAAAGAACAGCATCCATATCTGGAGCATTTCCCGGCTATATCTGAAAGGAAACTCTCGAATAAGCAAAAGAATAACGTCCATCTATGGAGTATTTCCAAGCCATCTCTGAAGAGAAAATCTGAATAAGCAAAAGAACGGCATCCATATCTGGAGAATTTCCCGGCTATATCTGAAAGGAAACTCTCGAATAAGCAAAAGAATAACGTCCATCTCTGGAGTATTTCCAAGCTATCTCTGGAGATAAATCTGAATAAGCAAAGGAACAACATCCATATCTGGAGCATTTCTCGGCTATCTCTTTAATGTAGATATGTCCTGGCTAGATACAGGGATCGAATCTGGAATCGCAACAATTGATAGTAATCGTCTTTGGATTGACCTTTTTTATGAAAAGGCAAAACATCAGTTGTATGCAATGTCATGATGCATGAACTGTATGATCTTAAGATGTTCTCAAAAATAAATGAGATTTGTGTTGTATGATGCGTATGCATGCTATAATGTATGAAGATGTGATGTTTATGAATGTATTTTCGTCTAGGAAAATAAATCCTTGACGAATGCCGGGAGCTTGAATCCTGGGCTGATGTTGAAGAGTAGAGTTCTTCGTTTCCGCTGGGGATGATGGTTGCAAGAATAAACCGGTAGGAGAAGATGACTCTGTTGGGGAATAAACTTGTTGGAGAGATTACTCTGCGGGGAATCTACTCTGTGGAAAGAGATACTTCGCTGAGGTTTTGATGATAACTCCACTGAGGATTCTGTTGATAAGTTATGTTGGGGAATTTGATGAACTCCACTAGGGGTAGGAAGAACTTCGCCGAGGGCGACCTTTCCGTGGCAATTGGCTGAGGATAACCCAGTTATACCCTGGTGGGGAAATAACCTTTGAATAAAGCCGGGGAGACGCGTTCGTACTCTGCAGGTGATAAGCTTCCAGAATCTACTGGGGATAAGCTTCCTACTGGGGAGATTGATTCAACTCTCCTGGGGAGACTTTTTTGGACTGTACTGGGGAGGTGGCTCCGCTGGGGCGTCTGGTATTCCGCCGGGGAACAATCTTATATTAAGACTGTCGGGGATGCTTGCTTAGGAACATCTGTATACTCCGCTGGGGAATATTGAGATTTCCTGGGGATGCCCAAACTTCCTTAAGGCTACAATATGCTAACTCTGCTTGGGGGAGAGCGTTGACGACTTGCTAGAGATACTGTGCCTTTTCGGGATTGATGGGAGACCAACTCTGCTCGGGGGAGAGTATTGCTGATTCCTGTCCTTACTCCCGGGGAGTGGAGGCCTCTTGGTTATGTTCTTCAGCCGAACCTACCTTGGTACCTTGGTTGACAGAGCAACTAGATCGCTTGGACAACTCATTATTGCCCCTGTTTCTGACGTGAGAGAAGAAGATACCTTGTGAGGTGTTAGACAACTGCCGATTCGACAAATCTTCTTCTGGTAGGCAAGTGACGAGATGCCGGGACATAGTCGTACGCTGTGATCCCTAATTTTTTCCTGGACCACCCTTTCGGGTTTTCAGTCCACCGGGATACCAATTTTTGCCCAAGCCGCCTTTTCAGGTTTTCGACTTGCCGGGTGTACAGATTTTTCATTTTCGTCCCTTATGTTTGCCCGACCCTTTTGGTTCGCCGGGAAGCCCTTATTTTTGCCTAGGTGTGTCAACCTAGCGGGTCTTTGATTATGCGCAGTATTTTTTCGATTATGTCCACGCTCTTAGGATAGAGGAAGTTGTCACTGTCAGTAGTGTTGCCATACTACCAGAAGATGTTTGATCATGCCAGATTCGTCGCTGGAATTCATGCCCAGTGCCCCAAGTGATCCAGATGGAGATTTGCCCCAAGTTGGTTGGCCTTTTGAGAGATTCTCCGAATCTTGACTTAACTGCCCCAGATGATGGATAATGATCATGCCATGCCCCTTGATTGGAGGTGCTTCTGTTCATTAGACATTTGTCGTGCGAACTTCTATGCTGTTCAAACAAATAGTCATATGCAAGCAATATTATATTAAAATGCAAAGCTCATGTCTGTCTTGAAGTTTTTGAAAATGCATTTTTTTTATAAAAACAAGTGAATTTTTGTAATCTATGATGTCAACTCGTTATTTTACCGCAAGCCTTAAGGAGTCAAGATACCTTTCGTAACAGTATGCCTTCGAACTAACCCATGCTTCAGCTAGGACTTTTAAGGGTTATAACGTGGCCTGGTTCACGGTTTAAGAAACAAAGGATAAAGGCTCAAAGTATTTGTACCCACCCGTTCTTCGTGATGTTCTTCAAACCTAAACTCAACTGATCATGCGTTAGACCTTGTTTGAGTCTTTGCTCTGATATTCTAGTGATGGTTCGGATGTTGACAGTTTATTGTGACTAGGTAGTCATTTCTTTTTTTATTGGTTGAGGGTTTGTAGGACCTCTTTCTTTTTTGATTTTGTTATCCTTGTTTTTTGCCTGAACTGTTTCTTTTTGTGATTACAGTCAGCGGGATGCCCCAGTTTTGTAAGTCTCCTTCACAGGTTTTAACTTATTGGGTTTTTATTTCTGAAAGATAACGACTGCCCGTCTTTATGATTATTCGGAACCATCATTGTCTTCCGTTTTGTAAGGACCTCTTTGGTGTCATTCATTGCGCACTTGGATCAACTGAGAGAACTACCCTGGCCCAGGTTATGATTAAGGGTTTTAATTTTCAAAGAGAAAAAACTCCTACTTCTTGGCTCGAAGGGGTTGACTAGGGATTATCTTCCTTATAACTCCAGTGTTTAGGAATTGAAACAATGCTTGTACCTCATCAGCGGGGTCCGTTCAAAAGCATACTGTAAATCGTGGTATCGTTTTCGTCATCCCCCTTCAAGAGGCTTAGAATTATTAACCGAGCGTTGATCATCACAAAAAAAATATGAAAGCAATTTGAATATAGTGAAAATAATTGGATTAATTCAAAAACAGACATACGCAGTGCATTAATGAAATAAAAGAGTTTTCTATGACATTAATTGTTTGTATAAGCAAAAAAAATACAACTCGGAAATTCAAATAAACAAAAGCCTTCAATGATTGGGCAAAGGAGCAGTGATTATGTTTGGAGTCTCTGGTGCTTCAAACTGAATCTCTCCGGCGTCAATCATGTCTTGGACCTTGTTCTTCAGAGCCCAACAGTTGTCTGTAGTATGCCCCGGGCTATCAGAATGGTATGCGCACCTATCGTTGGGATGATAGTTAGGAGCAGAAGTGTTTGGATTCCGGAGAGGAGCCCTTAAGGTAATCAGCCCTGCCTTCAACATTTGCTGTAGCGCTTAATCCAGTGACATGTTGATCTTAGTGAACTGTCTCTTGGGTGCGACCTCCTTACGTTGCTGCCCCTGTCCTTCTTGAGCAGGCCTAGGATTAGAGATATAGGTTGCCCCTACATGTTGATCATGGCGACCCTTTTTACTATGCACAGCATTGGACTCCTTCTTCCCACTATAAGGCTTTTTATGAGCATTAGCAGGTGCAACTTCTTGAATCTTTCCAGCCTTGATACCAGCTTCAATCCTCTCCCCAGTCAAGATCAAATCTGTAAACCCAGCAGAAGAATTCCCAATCAGATGGTTGAAGAAAGGACCAGACAGGGTCCCCAAGAACATGTCAACGAGCTCACAGTCAGTCAAAGGTGGTTGCACCCTTCCAGCCAGGTCTCTCCACCTTTGCGCATATTCCTTGAATACTTCACCCGTCCCTAGTGACATACCCTGGAGTTGGGTACGTGTAGGAGCGAGGTCGGCATTATACTGATACTGCTTATAAAAAGAAGTTGCCAAGTCCTCCCAGTTACGAATACGGGTTCCATCCAACTGATAGAACCATTCGAGCTGAGTCCCTGTAAGACTTTCCTGGAAGAAATGGATCCATAGATTCTTGTCTGCCGTGTAGGGCTGGATCTTCCTTGCGTATGAACGGAGGTGCAGCTTAGGACAGGAAGCCCCGTCGTATTTTACAAAGGCAGGTGCTTTGAACTTGTGAGGGATCACCACCCCAGACGATAAACCTAAGTCCCTAAAGTCCAACCCAGGCACCCGTTGAATATCCATAGCATTTAACCGGTCCTCCAGCTGTTTGTACCTGTCCTCAGCAGGAGGGTACTGTTCATCATTGAAATCTGTCCCGGTGTCAGAGACCACGGGACTAGGAACCCTGCCCTCTTGGTGACTGCCTTCCCCAACAGATGGAGTAGTCCGCTCAGCTTCATTCTGCAGTGTATTCCCAGATTTGCGTCTAGGGTTGAACAAAACAATCCTCTTCTTCTTCTTCTTCAACAGCAGAGTCTTCAATTCCTGTTGACCCTGGGATAAGCTCATGACCAGCTTTTGAAACTGGGCGTTCTGGGCCTGGAGGGCCTTGATAGCTTGTTCATTGGATGATTCAGGATTCATGATGATGGCTGAAATAAACAGCGAAGAAGATTAAGCAACCTGTAGAAAAGAGTACCTGTAATGCAATGATATGTATGTATGCATGCGATGTTTTCAAGGGTCTCGCGGGGTAAACAGAGAAGCTCGTTAGAATTCGAATCTGGAGGCTTGATTGAAGGAACTGTATATTGTTGAGAGTCCTTCTTCAAGAGTCAAGGCTCACCATATCGAGTGGGTCATAGCCTCTGACTCAAGTTACCAACCTTGGCTAGAGGAAAATAAATCCCCTTTGCCCCTTGCTAGACAGTTGGTTCATCATGACCTGCATCACAAACCCTTGAGATCCTTGAAATGGATTAGTCCTTATGTAGGATGTATGCAATGGTATGATGGTATGATGTTATGCTATGCGTGGAGTGATGTAAGTAGGCCCTGTTATTAGTTCAGGTTAAGGACTGTAAACAAACCCTGCAAGAAACTCATGTGTTAGATAACAAGCATGCAAGTAGTCAAGTTTGAAAGCACACAAGTCACACAAGACAACCCTTAGAGTTTAGGCCAGCATGAAGTTTG
Source organism: Vicia faba (assembly GCA_948472305.1). Taxonomy (NCBI): domain Eukaryota; kingdom Viridiplantae; phylum Streptophyta; class Magnoliopsida; order Fabales; family Fabaceae; genus Vicia; species Vicia faba. Next base: position 1,209,232,302 of record OX451740.1, on the reverse strand, counting down.
GGGTACTACCCTCTTGAAGTTGGTGGGCTCAAAAACCTGTCCTATCAAAAGTAACCGGGTTCTAGAGGATCCCAATATCACTGACTACCCTCAATCAGTCATAACTCCAGCGTCGCAATCTTTTCTTGCGGCCAGAACCATCGCGAGAGTTTAGCCTCAATGGGTGTAGCATACTGCTACTGTTCTATGGCCAAGTTGGGTCACATTAGGGTTCTAAGGTAGGTTGGTGCTTAATGACTCCTCAGAAGACCCATATTCTCCTCGTTGCAACACAAGGGATATCGGTACAGACCAAGGTGCCACACCAATGTAGCCACTGCTTCACCCGTGTCGGTCTACGCCGGACAGGTCCCTCACAGCTTATGCTACCTAAAAGGGTATCCTCAGATCCGGGTTAGGATCTATGAAACTCCGATGCAAAGCCCACAAATATAAAGCAATCAAAGCAAATCAATTGAAAACATAAGTATGATCTAATCCTAAGGTACACCTCACTTTTATGGTCCCCAGCAGAGTCTCCAGTTCTGTGATCGGTGGAATTAGAACTGACTGTTTTTAAGCTGGTTTCGCGAAATGTTGCGGTAAGCAAGAGTCACCACCTTCTTTTATGTTCTCCAACATGGAAAGGACAAAAGCACAGCAAAATTCCTTATTTGAGAATGTTTCTCGGTTCGGGAGGTAGATTTATAGAAAGGGAAGGTGTTAGCACCCTTTATATCCGTGGTTATCCACGGGCTCTTAGGTACTTGCTCTTATGTTTTCAAAAATTTGTTTGCTTTTCAAGTGTTTGTGGGTTTTGAAAAAAGTTCGTTTGAAAACTTCTAGGTAACTCTTGTATCAGTCCTCAAGAGTGTATGAAGTATTGTTTGAAAACTTTTTGAAAGTGTAAGGTGTGAAAAAGTATTTTGTTTGTTTTGAAAAGAGCAAGTACCCATGAGTCATCTACCTACCCTAAGGAATTAGGCTATGTAAGAGTCCTTTAGATACTGCCAACCCACCATTGAGAGGTAGGTAGCACCGTCGTTGGAGGTGTTCGGGTCAATTCGATGATCGGGACAGTGTGGTCACCGAAGCAATGGTAGGATATCTTAGAAGTAACCCTAATGTCCTAGATCCTTTTTTTATCCGAGGCAACCGTTTCGAGGCAACTGGATCTTTTGGACAGAAGGGCGACCTCTAAGACACCCTATACTTGATGACCACGTTCGAGGCAACCAGTGAGGCGTACCCTAAGAGTGGCATGTGCTTTGTGTGTTGTTTTTCAGTTAATGTTTTTGTACATGTTATTTGTGAGCTACGGATTGGTTTTATTTACATACATTCTTTCATGCATTGTTAACAGTTAGGGGTGCGGAAAGTAAATTGCAGAAATGTAAATTCTAACTATTACAAGGCGCGGGTCTATACATCACCAAAAAACAAAGACCCGTTTTGATAAAGTGCGGAAAGTAAAGAAAGCAGTAAACCTAATTACTATTACATTCTTGAAGCAGTTACATAATAATCAAAATGAAATAAATGCGCGCGAATAAAAATTAATCGGGAATGCCTTAAGGGTTTTGACCCTTTTAAGAAAAGAAATGAACTTTTTTGTCTTTTTTGTGATTAAATGAGATTGAAACTAATGATTAAATTAATTAATTAATTTATTAAAAGAAAAAAAATGTTTTTGTATTTTTATGTTTTTTAATGAAATAAAAATAAAAGGAAATAAAATTAAAAGTTAATAAAAACCTAATTCTAAATTTATTTTAGTTATTTAAAAAAAGGTTAAAGTTGCCTAATTAAAACTAATTCAATTTATTAGTATTTATTTACAAAAATAAAATGGAATTAATAATAATAATAATATTAGGTCTTTTTTTTGATTTTTTTTATAGAAAAGAAAATTAATTATGTTAGTAGTTAATAAAAGGGGAAAAAAATAAGACAAACAAAATATAAAAATAACAAAATAAAATTGCAAACCCAATGGGGGTATGGGCCAGAAATGGGGTGTTCTGAATTGAATTGTGAGGACCATTTGAATCCAGCTTTGTTTGACTTTGGAGGTTGCCTGCGCGTGTGTTGACTCCTGAGCATGGTGCTCATCATTTTCTGGCCCTTGGATCTGCTTCTGAGGCCACTTGGCGCCCTCCTAGATGAGGCGTATGATATGCCTTCTTTTGGAACGCTGCAAGCAAGTATGTAAGAAAAAATGGAAATAAGCATTTGGGGGACCTGGGAATCGAACCCAGGTCCCAGTGATGAACAAGCAGGTCACCAACCACTCCACCATCGCGTTGTCTTTGTAAACATAATAACCAACAAATAATATATGCAAAATAATAACCATGTTGGAAACAATGAAAAAAAACACGCGTGGATTTGAATCCACCAACCACACGTCAACACGCCATCTCCTTCTTCGTTTCACCTGCAGAAATATCAAACAGATAGCGGGGGTTTTAAACCCCCACAAACTGGAAAAGAGAAAAATAACGATTAGCGTTGCAGGTTATATAAAAAGAGGGCGAGGTATCTAATGGATTCGTCTCATCACGCCGGTTTCAACCATGTATGTTTGGAGGCTTGATTTTACAGTATGGGAAAAGCCCCAAATTACAAGCTTTGAAAACCTAGCATCCGTCCATGGTGGTTTTCATTTTAAGGCACCATATTCAAATTAACTCATGTCAAAAGCTTCATCACATTGTTAGAAATACAAAGCAATATTCAAAATGTGTTAATGATGCGTGAAAAATGAATTTAGATTATGAACAAAATGATGAACCGTGTGACTGTATTGAGGAGATTCCTGAAGGTCTAAGGCTTGTTCTTGATGGAAAAAGGTTCCTGGGACTGTTGGGAACGTGTTTGGATCAAAAGAAATGCTTGAATTGCACTGGAAGGTTGAAAACAGTTTTCACTTTTTTTGCTTGGATTTTTGAATTTGGTTTTGCTGTCTCAGAGGTTTCTAGGTCGTGATTCCTGTATGAGAGGCTTGCATATATGGTTATCAATGAGAATCAGTCACTATAATGAACCTTTAACCATTGCAATGAAGTTTGTGTTTCTCCATAATCACCATTAAAGAACTTGCCATTTTTGTCCAAATTTGAATTTTTATGCTTGAAATGGACTTTGCACGAATTTGGTAGGTGGATTATGATGTATCAAATTCATTCAAGCCACAAGATATCCCTAAATTAATTTTTTTGATTTTTATTTGAATTTTATGGATTTAAAATGAATTAAATCAATAAAATTAAATAAAAATAGAAAAAATAAATGTTTAATCTTGAATTTAATCATGGGACACGTGGGTGGCATGACAAGGATGAATCAAGTGGAAAAAAGTGGGCCCTTTTGTCAAAAATTGAAGTTTCAAGGATAGTTGATTTTGACCATTTCACAAAAATTTCCCAACTTCTCCAATGCATATCTTGCTCAATTTTGATCATATGGACATGTTCTTGGACATTTTGGAAAGGTCTTGAAGTCCTCTAACCAATGACTTTGGTCCCATGTCATTTTGATTTACCAATCTCAAGTTATGGTCTTTGACTTAAAGTGCCTTTTTGTTGACTTTTGAAAATGACCTATAATGTTGAAATTGATAACTTTTTGTGAGAGCATTTCTTGGACTTGGAATGTGAAGATGAATTGTAGGAAATGTCCTCCCCTTCAAAATGAGCATTGGATGGGATTTTTCTGATGAACCATGAAAAAGTTATGCCTTGGTCAAGTTACAGTTGACTTTTCAACTGCCCAAAAATAGAAACTTTTGACACCTTGATGATTTTTGAACCATTCTTGTGAAATCATGGTCAAGATTTGACCAAATGATGATTTTGGCTTCAAAATAATATGTTGACCAAAAATTTTGACTTTTGACTGCCAAATGACCATTTTGCCCCTACAGTTGATTGTGAAGCATTTAGGGTTTTTGACTGGGCAACTTGACCTTGTGAGCCTTGAAACTTGACATGTAGGTGCTTGACAATGTATATGAGCATATGGAACTTGATTGAGGCCTTGAAAACCTCAACCTCCTTGCAAGAACCAAAACCCTAATTTTGACTGGCTTAGGAGAGTGGTTGACTGTGCAACTCCTTGAGTAGACTTGAGCAAATTGAGATGATGCTTGTCTAAACTTTGAAGAATATGGGAGGGCAAATTTTGGGGTACAAAAATATGTTTGTTACTTCTGTTGAGGAACTTGTTACTCCCTCATGACCGTTAAGTGGAACATGTTGAAAGCCAGTTTATTTCTGGTCTGTGACGAAGGTTGCCACTTATGTTTATCTCTACCTACTGGTTGTCATTTGTTGAAGGCAGGTGTTCAGCGCCTGATGGATGATAGAGAGATTTTGTTTGAGAATACTCCCGTCCTGACTGTTTCTTGCAAGGATGTTTCAATCATAACCATTTCCGCCAATCCTCCCAGGGTCTCCACCAAAAGACCCGTCATGATTACATCTTCTCCGAAGTTGGCTCCTCTGATCATCACTATGCCAGGGCCAATCCCATACTCCTCGAACAAGGTTGTTCCCTGGAACTATGGGGCTGACGTATACTACCACGGCGTCAAGCAAGACCTGCTGGCTGTTGAAGACCAAGTTTCCAAAAATACTGATCTTGACATTGATAACATTGTTGGAACCAGCAAAATAACAAGAAGTGGAAGAGTGTTCTCCCCTGAGATTTCTCCTCCAAAAGTCGTTACTAGTCATGTGATCATTCCTACTGTTGTTCCTGCTGATACTACCACTTCAATTCTTGTGATTACCCCTGTTGACACCCCTATCACTGAGTCGGCCGAGACTCGGGGTAAAGACATATTGATTGAGCTTGTATAGACGAAGGCGCATTCAGAATCTATCCCAGAGGCTTCCAAGAAGGAAATGGAAGAAATATTGAAAATAATAAAGAAGAGCGACTACAATGTGGTCGAACAGCTGGGACAGACCCCTTCCAAGATTTCAATGTTAGCCCTGCTATTGTGCTCCGAAGCTCATGCGAAGGCTTTGTTGAAGTTCCTTAAAACTGCCCATGTGCCACATGAAACCTCTGCTGACCAATTTGAAGATTGTGTGGCCAGTTTGACGGTTGATAACGGTTTGGGTTTTTCTGATGCTGATCTGACACCTAGTGGGAGGAAACACAATGATGCGCTGCATGTTTCCGTTGAATGCAGGGGCACTGCTTTTTCCCATGTGCTAGTAGATATTGGTTCATCATTGAATGTGCTGCCCAAGAAGGCTCTGGATAGATTGGATTGTGAAGGTTTGACTCTGAAGCCCAGTAACATTGTAGTAAGGACTTTCGATGGTTCGAAAAGAATGGTGCACGAGGAGGTGGACATCCCCATCAAAGTTGGTTCTCAGACCTTTGACTTTACCTTCTACGTGATGGATATCAGGCCATCTTATTCTTGTTTGTTGGGTCGCCCTTTGATCCATGGGGCGAGAGCTATCACGTCTACTCTGTATCAGATGATGAAATACCCGGTAAAAGGAAAGATTGTCATGGTACATGGTGAAGAAGAGTACATGGTAAGTCACTTGAATTCCTCCAGGTATGTGGAAATGGGTGGCGAGTTCATCGAGACTCCGTGTCAGAACTTTGAAGAGGTGCCTCAGACTATGGCTGCAACTGAAATTGTCACCAATCTTCCAAAGATCACCAGACCTCCCTTTAAGATGGCTTCTCTCAAGGACACCAAAGCATTTATTAAAGAAGGTGGGTGTACCATCTGGGGCCAACTCCCTGATATTCCATACAAATCTGATAAGTTTGGTTTGGGTTTCCCTTCAGGGGCTCAAAGGGTTGTTCGTCGTGCTCGTGCTAGAAGACCTCCCCTACCCATCTGCATTCATGGGGTCAACGCCTTATAAGACAGTGATGGTGACTATGACATGGATAGTTGGATCTTCCCTACTACCAACGATGGACCCAGTAACTGGATAGCAAAGGACTTTGTACCAATTACTTTTATTCAGAAGTAATTGTCTTTATTGTTTTTGGATATGTAATAAACAATATAAACTTTATGGCCATGTGTCTTACCCGGGGCACAATGGTTTATTTATGAGGGCTATCATGTTTCAATTTCATATGGCATTAATAAAGCACTGGACGTTTATGCATACAAATTTTGCGCTCTCTCTTTTTATTTTCTGTTTTTTACTTTGTCTATACAGCTATGCTCTTACACACACTCACATATCAAATTGCAGATCCATATCCACTCTAGATCCCATTGATAACAATTCTGCTATTGCCGGTTATGACTTTGAAAATCCGATCAACCAAGCCGAGGACGAAGGTGGGGAAGATTGTGAGGTACCCGGAGAACTTGTTAGGCTGTTACAACAGGTAGAAAGGGCTATACAGCCTCATGAAGAGCCAGTTGAGACAATAAACTTGGGCACAGAGGAAGACAGAAAAGATGTCAAGATAGGTGCAAATCTGGAGCTTGGTGTCAAACAGCGGTTGATACAGATGTTACATGATTATGTTGAGATCTTTGTCTGGTCGTATGAAGACATGCCAGAACTGGACACGAATATTGTGGTTCATTATCTTCCAACTAAAGAAGATTGCCCTCCGGTAAAGCAGAAGGTTCGACGCATGCGCCCTGAAATGTCAGAGAAGATCAAAGCAGAGGTTATGAAACAGTTCAACGCTGGGTTCTTAGTTGTCACCTCTTATCCCCAATGGGTAGCTAACATGGTCCTGGTGCCTAAAAAGGACGGCAAGGTGCGGATGTGTGTGGACTACATAGATTTGAATAGGGCAAGCCCTAATGATGACTTCCTGCTTCCCCATATTGACATTCTGCTTGACAACACCGCACATCACAAGATCTTTTCATTCATGGATGGTTTCTCTGGGTACAATCAGATTAAGATGGCACCCAAAGACATGGAAAAGACAACCTTCGTCACATAATGGGGAACTTTCTGTTACAAAGTGATGCCATTTGGATTGAAGAATGCTGGGGAAACCTATCAGCGAGCCATGGTAGCTTTGTTTCATGACATGATTCACCATGAGATAGAGCTCTATGTTGATGACATGATAGCCAGGTCTCCAACTGAGGAAGAACACCTTAACCATTTATAAAATTTGTTTGATAGGTTGAAGACGTACAAGATGAGGTTAAATCCGAACAAGTGCACCTTCGGGGTAAGGTCTGGTAAACTTCTGGGTTTCATTGTTAGTGACAAGGGCATTCAGGTAGACCCTGCAAAGGTGAAGGCTATATAAGATATGCTGGCTCCTCACATTGAGGAGGAGGTTAGAGGTTTCTTGGGACACCTAAATTACATTTCCAGGTTCATTTCCCATTTAACTGCTACTTGTGAGCCAATTTTCAAACTCCTGAAGAAAGATCAAGTGGTAAAATGGAATGACGAATGTCAGACCGCCTTCGAGAGAATTAAGGAATACCTTCAAGAGCCTCCAATTCTGATGCCTCTGGTTGAAGGAAGACCTTTGATAATGTACCTAATAGTGTTAGGTAATTCAATGGGGTGTGTGATGGGGCAGCATGACGAGTCTGGTCGAAAAGAGCATGCGATATACTATCTTAGCAAAAAGTTTACCGACTGTGAAACAAGATACTCACTGCTCCAGAAAAATTGTTGCACTTTGGCATGTGCTACTCGCCAACTGAGACAATATATGTTGACCCATACTACTTTGTTGATATCTAAGATGGATCCGATCAAGTACATCTTCGAGAAGCCCGCTCTCTCCGGAAGAATAGCAATATGGAAAATGATCTTGACCGAATACGATATCTAATACACGATCCATAAAGCAAACAAGGGAAGTGTATAGCTGATCATTTGGCTCACCAGGCTGTGGATGACTACCAATCCATGAATTTTGAGTTCCCGGATGAGAATATCATGTTAGTAACTGACTGTGAAGAACCTGGACCAAATGAAGGACCTTAGGAGGGATCTCGAAGAACTATGGTTTTTTACGGAGCCTCGAACGCACTCGGTAATGGCATTGGTGTTGTAATTATATCTCCTGAGGGTTGTCATACTCCTTTCACCGCCAGATTATGTTTCAATTGTACCAACAATATGAAGGAGTATGAAGCATGCATCATGGGCCTCAAAGCTGCTATTGACTTGAGGATCAAATTCTTGAGCATTTTCAGGGATTCAGTCTTGGTAATAAGTTAAATCAAAGGCGAGTGGGACACGAAGCACCCGAATCTCATCTGTTATAAGGAACATGTGCTGACATTTCTTCCACACTTTGAATAGGTCACCTTTTAACATTTTCCACGAGAAGAGAATCAGTTAGCGGATGCGCTAGCAACTATGTCATCTATGTTCAAGGTCAGGTTGGACAACGAGGTTCCTCGGATCACTATTGAGAGGATGGATGAACCAGCATACTGCTATGAGATTAATACGGGAGAAATAGCAGATAAACCTCGGTTTCATGAAGTGAAAAGGTATCTCGAGGCTTAAGAATATCCTGAGGGGGCATCTGTTAATGATAAGAAGTTTCTGAGAAGGTTCTCCGCAAAGTTCTTCCTCAGTAATGGAATCCTCTACAAGCGCAACCATGAATCTACTTTACTTTGATGTGTAGACAAAAGTGGAGTAGAGAGGATTATGGCCGATTTACACAAAGGTACCTTTGGCACCAACTCTAGTGGACACACCATGGCTAAAAAGATCCTATGGGCAGGATACTATTGGTCCACTATGGAAGCAGACCGTTATCAGCATTCTCGAACTTGTCACAAATGCCAGATATATGCTGATAAAGTACATGTACCTCTAGTTCCCTTGAATGTCTTAATGGCTCCCTGGCCCTTTGCAATGTGGGGAATTGACATGGTCGGAGAGGTTAGGCATACCGCTTCCAATGGGCATCGCTTCATCCTAGTGGCCATTAATTACTTCACGAAGTGGGTTGTGGCTGCCTCCTTTTCTACTGTTACCAAGAATGTTGTGGCACAGTTTATCAAGTATAACCTGATTTGTCGGTATGGTGGGCCAGAGAGAATCATTACAGACAATGGTACAAATCTCAATAATACAATGATCACTGAACTCTGTAAACAATTCAAGATCCAGCATCATAATTCTTCCCCTTACCGGCAGAAGATGAATGGCGTTGTGGAAGCTTCTAATAAGAAAGTTAAGAAAATCATACAGAAAATGACGGTGACATATAAAGACTGGCATAAGATGTTACCATTTTCTCTTCATGGTTACCGCACTTCAGCACATACGTCAACAAGGGAAACCCCTTATTCTCTGCTATATGGTATGGAGGTTGTCATACCTATTGAGGTACAGATCCCTTCTTTGAGGATCATGAAGGATGTGGGTTTAAACGAGGACTATTGGATCCAGACTCGACTTGATCAACTAAATCTGATTGATGAGAAAAGGCTTACTGCTGTCTGTCATGGTCAAATGTATCAAAAACGGATGATCAAGACTTTCAACAAAAGGTCAGACGTCAAGTATGTCAAGTGGGTGATCTGGTAATCAAGCGTATCATACTTCCACAAGGTGATCCTAGGGGAAAATGGACTCCCACGTACGAATGTTCATTTGTGATCAAAAGCATATTTTCCGGTGAAGCCATGATTCTGACCACCATGGATGGTGACGACCTTCCTCACCCTGTTAATGCGGACATAGTGAAAAGATACTGCGAATAAATAAGGACCCGCTAGGTTGACTGGCCTAGGCAAAAATAAGGGTATCCCGGCGAACCAAAAGGGTTCGGGCAAAAACTAGGGATAAATAAATAAAAAATTGTACACCCGACAAATCGAAAACCCGAGAGGGCGGCTAGGGCAAAAAAGGCTATCCCGGTGGAATAAAAACCCGAAAGGGCGGTCCAGGCAAAAATTAGGGATTTGAAGCGTATAACTATGTCCCATTGGATCACCTTGCGACCAGACTTCAGTATAAACTATCAAGCTCAAATGATACTGATCAATCCAGTCAGTTTCGGACAAGTAGTAAAGTGATGAGACGCTCAAAGACATAGGGGAAATAGCAGAATTGAGACTCAATGGGATTATTACACATAGCTGTTTTCTCTTTGTATACTATTTTGTGTAGCTTTCATTTGTTACAACGGTGTTCTCCTACTAGAACATCAGTCTCCTTGTACAAAATTCCTGTTATAGGCGAACTTCGGAAATTAATACAAATCATTTCTTTGAAAGTACAAAACTATTTGTTTTTCTTTTTTCTGTTTTGTTTTACAAAAACGTCCAATGATTATTTTTGACATATGCATTTAAATATTATCACTATTCACAAATACTTGCATAAGAAACAGAAAGACAGTTGTTAATGACTTTAAGAAACAGGGAAAAGTCTAAAAAACAATTTGTAGTCCCGACAGTTACTCTTTCCAGTATGGTACAGGGGCAGAGACGCCTTGGGACGAAGTCACTGCTACATCCATTACATACGACCCCATGACGTCCATGTTCCCCACAAAGTAGAAACAACCAGAGTTTTGATATCGCCTTCCCCAAGCAGGAATTATCTCCTCCAGTAAAGTGCCTCCAGTCCAGAGCTGAAATCCGTTTTTCCCAGCTGAGTTTTATAATTTCAAACAATTTATAAAACCTACTCCCTGGTAGAGTTTATTTCTCTAACTGCGGAAGTTTATTCCCCAACAGAGTTTATTTCTCTACATCAACAAAATATTCCAACAAAGCATTATCTCTCTCCATAAATTCAATCCCTGGCAGAATATCCTCAAACAGAAAGAGGAAATCCCCGGAAAATCATATCCGTTCATCATCCTCAGCGGAAACGAAGGATTCAGTTTCCCAATACTCCTCAGCAGCAGTCCGTAATTTACTTTCCCAGACCAGGAGATATCGCAATAGCATCCCATATTCATACATCAGGGCATGCGCATACACATCGCATACAACATAATCTCATTTATTTTGAGAACATTATCAAACAATGCATTTCATATATCATCACATTGCATACAGCTAACTCTTTACCATTTTCAGGAAAGATAAAATCAACAAACACCATTGACTACTTATGTAACCTGGTAGTCTTCTCAAAAGTTACGTGTGATGAAGGGCCATATCAGCATTTTCCTCAGAAAGATGTTCTCACAAGACCTTCTCTGGTTCTGTTAGATCGACACTAAGATCTCTTTGATTTCTATTCCAGTTGAAGATACCTCAAGACTTTTATCTGGTTCAGTTGAATCGATGCTAAGATTCTTCTGATTTCCATTCTAGTCAAAGTTAATTCAAGACCTTCTCTGGTTCAGTTAGATCAATACTAAGATCTCTCTGATTTCTATTCCAGTTGAAGGTATTTCAAGACTTTTGTCTGGTTCAGTAGAATCAATACTAAGATTCTTCTGATTTCTATTCCAGAAAAAGTTAATTCAAGACCTTCCTCTGGTTCAACTAAATCGATATTAAGATTTTCTTGATTTCTATTCCAGTTGAAGGTATTTCAAGACTTTTGTCTGGTTCAGTGGAATCGATACTAAGATTCTTCTGATTTCCATTCCAGTCAAAGTTAATTCAAGACCTTCCTCTGGTTCAACTAAATCGATACTAAGTTTTTCTTGATTTCTATTCCAGTTGAAGACAACTCAAGACCTTTCTCTGGTTCAGTTAAATCGACACTAAGATTTTTCTGATTTCTATTCCAGTTAAAGACATTGTGAAGCCTGGACCCGACTAAATAACAGTTAACATCATTGTTGAAGCTCGGAATCCGACCGGATAATAGTCAATCATTAATTCAAGACATTGTGAATCCTAGAATCCGACCAGATAGCAGTTTACTATGTCAATTACTATGAAGCCTAGACCCGACCAGATAGTAGTATACCTCAAATTCAAGTTGAAGCCCGAATCCAACCGGATAACATCTTAATTTCTTCAAATCACTAAAGCCTAGACACGAACAGATAACGGTTTAATCTCATTTCCCCAATAATTCGTGTGAAGCCTGGAATATGACCAGATAGCTGTCAGACTTATTATCCTCAGCAAGTCATTGTGAAGTCTGGACCCCGACCATATAGCAGTTCCCTATCGTCTCTTCAATCAAGAGATGATTCCCCAATAGAGTAATGGAAAACTAAAGCTCCTAAACCCTATTTCCCAAACAGATACCAATATTCCTCAGCAGAGTCCTCCTCAACAATAGGAATAGGGATTCCCACAAAGGAATATCTCATCAAATCAACATTGTTCTAGATGGCATCTTTAAGCCCATCTTTGACGACTCTCCGTCATATTCTCCGGATGGCATCTTTAAGCCCATCCACGACGATCTTCCTTCATCTTCTCCAAATGGAATCTATAAGCTCATTCCCGATATTATTTACACAGTCAAGTATCATTTTAGACGAGTGCAAATTTCTGGGCACTCTAGTGCTCAATCATCTTCCACCTTCAGATCACGAAGGGCAGACCAGCCAATCTACATCCTCGGGTTTAAGAAGATTGAACATGGGGCAGCTGTTGTACCCCAAAAGTTTCCCTCCCATTTTCACTCAAGACATGCTTCTAGAGGTCCTCAATTGCCCTAAGATGACTAAGAATTGACCGGACAAATTCTCCTCCTAAGGCAATGAACCTCAATTAGGGTTTCAATTTTAAGCAAGATATGTGAGTCCCAAGGATCCCAAATGTTCTCCATTGTCCTAATATGTCCTCAAGATCATCCATGCCAAATTTCATGCCTTGCGTAACAAGTTTGCTCAGTCAACTGCTCAAATGCCTAGAAATTAACTATATTAGGTCAAAAGACAATTGTGGCCCAAATACAGTCAAACTTCAAGATTTTTGATCAATATCAACATTTTGGAGTGATATCCATCATTTGATCAAGGGTTGATCATGATTCCTCAATAAATCCTCATAACTCATCAAAAGTCAAAAATGGCAAATTAGGGTTTCTATAGGAAAAGTCAACCAAACTTTGACCAGGCATAACTTTCTCATACTTTGTCAGAAATTTTTCCACCAAGGATCATTTGGAATATAATCCAATTCCCTACAACCTTTCTTCATCCCTAAAGTTCAAGAAATGCACCATTGGAAAGATACAAGTTCATACATTATAGGTCGTTTCAAAAAGTCAACAAAAACACCTTTTGGGTCAAAGCTCCTTACACGAACATGGAAGATCCAGTTGAGATGAAACCAAAAGGGTTGTTTAGGGGACATCCTAAGATCTCTAAAATTCCAAGAAAACCCTCTTAGGGTTAAAAATGAGAGAGATATGCATTGCTAAAGTTGACCAATTTTTGGAAAAATGCATGAACCAATATTGACCAAACATGAATTTTTTCAAAATGGGCCCATGTTTTCATGATTGAAACTTGTTCTTAACATGGCCCACGACCCTTGAGCTCAGTCATACATTATTTTATTATTTATACCATTTATTTTGATTTTTTATTCATTAAAAGTCGAAATTAAATAAATAAATAAATAAATAAAGGAAAATAATGAAAGATTTGATTGTGAATCTTTTTCTTATCAAATGATGGACAAAACATGCTGGCGTATCAAAAGAAAAATGGGAAAACCAAGATGGGAAAGGATGTCCAAAATAGGAAAGATTTTCAAGTGGATATTTGGAACAAATCTTGCACTCAATGCCATGGATCTTTTTCTTTATTTGTAACCCTAATATGATTCACTATATGTATACAACAAGTCCAGACCTAATACACACGTGAAAGCTTCCTCCACAAGTCCAAAAATTATTTCCAAAATTCCAAAGAAAAAGTGAACATTGAACCAAGCGATCTAAGCCTTCTCCATCCAAACCAAGCATCCTAGTTTCCTCCTGAAGGTCCCAGGAGTCATCCCCACTCATTATCCAAGCAAAATCGTGCCCAAGACACCTCCTTCAAGCATCACTGATTTGGTATAATTTCTTGAATTTAAATCCTCTTATTACACGATATAAATGAGTTATGCATGCATATATGTGTTCATATTGATCATTGTAAATGTTTTAACGTGCTTCATGTGAGTTTCAGTGCCAAAATCAAATCTTGCCATTGTTAGGGTTTGAAAACACATAAGCTTCGTTTTCAGAGATGGAGACATCTTTATACCAAACTAAGGCCATGGTTGAACTTGCAGCCTAGGTTTTAGGGGGGTAGGCAAAATTTCAGGCTTCAAATCTCCCTATTTGCAGGTTGCGTTTTTGGCTGGCCGGAGATGATGACCGGAGCCACCATCTGAGGTGGTTTGATCAGCCGGTGACCCTGTATGGCATAATGGCTCCATCTGGTTGGATCGTTCAAATATCAGAGCCCCACTTGTTGGCGCGTGTTTGATGACTCAGCCATTGCCCTGCTTGTATATTATATTGTTTTTTTTATTATTATGTACATGAATGAGAAGGCAACGCAGTTGGCAAGGGTATGAATACATGAAGGAAGGGACCTGGGTTTGATCCCAGGTCCAGCGCTTTTCTATTTTCTTGATGTTTTCTGCAGATTCCAGTATGTTACATCCCCAGGCGCGCATCATGGGTTATCACGTCTATACCATTGGATCATTCATCCCTCAGATCCAGCGCCCCTGGAAATGCTTTACCATGGTGGACCTCCCTAACACAGCCACACCAAATCACATGCAGGCTGTGGGCCAACAAGATTTGGGCCTTGCACAATTTTCAGCAATACACCCCCCAGTTTGCTTTCTCACCCCTAGGCCCATCCTATTTTAATTATTTAATTTCTTTTTTAATTAGTTTATATTTTTTGTTTATTCTTTTTTTTTTAAATAATAAAATCATAAAAATCAGAAAATCACAAAAAAATAATAGACTTAGGTTTTTTTCTAATTAAATTTAATTTTTGATAAATTAATTAATTTGATTTAATTATTTTGACATATTTCATTAATTAAAATTAATTAGAGAATTAGGTTAAATTTCAAATATTTTTCATAAAATACCAAAAAATATTTTTAGGCAATTAGATTTTTTTAGGGTTTCAAACGTAGGTCAGTCTTAATTTTTGCGCGTTATTACTTTCCATACGATTATTTTTTATTATTTATGTAACTCCGCCCAGTTTGTAATAGTTAATTAGGGTTTTCAATTTTCACATTTTACTTTTCGTCTATTATTTATGTATCTACACCAAAGCCCTGTAATAGCGTAGGAACTTTTATTTCTCACTTTATATTTCTTATATGCTTGTATATAAATTGCTAGTAAATTAGGCGTGCATGACAAGATTAAATCAAATAATCATTAGGTCACTAACTTCAAGATAAACATCTGAAAAAAGCACACTATTGCACACTTGCACCCCTAGGGTATACCTCACTTTGGTTGCCTCAGAAATGGTCATGTCCCTCAAACGTAGGGATATCTTAGCAAAGACCCTCAATTTAAAAATCATCATAAAGATCATAGTCCCTTAACGTCCCTCGAGTTGCCTACGAGAAATGATCTTATCCCTCGATGTTGCCTATATGATGACAGTCCCTTCGAAATGCTAAGGTATCCTTACATGTTGCCTTCAATGACCATAAGTGTCCCTTTCGATAGTCCCTCAACATCCAACGATAGGGATACCTACTCACTAATAGTAGGATAACACTATCTAAATGAAAGGAGGAAAAGAACACCCTTTTTCAAGTAGGTACCCAGTTCTGAAGTACTTGCTCAAAAACAACTTTTTACACTTACACACTTTCAAAACTTTTTTTCAAAAATGCTTTATCACACTCTTTAGGACTGATACAAGAGTTGTCATAAATCAAACAAAATCTTTAAAAACACACAAACACAAAAACATTTTTAAAAAATGAGCAAGTACCTAAGAGCCTGTGGAAAACCACAGATGAAAAGGGTGTTAATACCTTCCCTTTCCATAATCTACCCCCCTTACTCAGAAAATCTCGAAAAAGGTCTTTTTCTATTCTTTTCACCCCTTTCTTTGTTGGATAAAAGAAAATTCGGTGGCGACTCTTGCTTACCGCAACATTTGCAAACAAAAAATTCAAACCAGTATTAACAGTCGATTCTGCCACCGTATCACAGGTACTAATGAAGGGTTTAAGGAGATCGCACAAAAATGGAGGGATCTTGTTGGTAGGGTCCAACCACAACTAACTGACAAAAAACTAGTTGACATGTTCATGGGTACATTAACTGGCCCATTTTTCAACCTATTGATTGGCAGTTTGTCGTCTGGTTTCACCGAGTTGATCCTAACTGGTGAAAGGATCGAAAACAGAATTAAGAGGGGGAAAATTCCCATGACATCTGCTTCTGTATCCAACGTTGTAAAGAAGCCTTTCACTGGAAAGAAGGAAACAAATGATGTGTATGAGGAAAGGGCCCATAACAAGAAGGATCATCGACCTTCTGTTAATGATGTGTTAATCTCAAACCCTCCATCTGCTCAAAGGCAATCATCCAACAATCAAAGATCTGAAGTTCCTCAAAGACAGTTCACAAGGATAAGCATGTCATTGTCCCAAGCCTTATAACATATGTTGAAGTCCAACTTAGTCATATTGTGTGATCCACCATCCAATCCAAATACCACATCACCGAAGTACAATCCAAATGCCAAGTGCGCATATCATTCCAACATCCTTGGGCATGAAACTAATCAATGTTGGGCTCTGAAGAATAAGATTCAAGACATGATAGACAATAAAATAATTGAATTTGATCCACCTTCTACTCCAAATGCAATAACCGCACCAATATTGAATCATGGCAAAGGTGTTAATGCAATTGATGACACTACTTTTGTCTCCTCCATTGAAGATTTAACAACCCCATTAACTACTGTGAAAATTAATTTGCTGAGAGCTGGGATGTTCCCTGGCTGTTCTAAAGATTGTGTTTGCTGTGATCAACAAGTAAATGGGTGCAAGCAGTTGAAGGAAGGCGTGCAACTCCTGATAAATAGCCGCAAGATTCTGTTTGAGAAGATTCCTACCATCAAAAATTTAACCAACAAAGCTGAAGACTTGTCCATAATAACCATCTCTTATAAGCCTCTTAGGATCCCCTCAAATGGTCCAATTAGGATTTAAAATAAACCAACCATTTCTCCTTTAATAATCATTGTTGTTGGGCCTATTCCTTACTCCTCTGATAAAGCGGTTCCATGGAACTATGGTGCCGAGGTTTATTATCATGAGATAAAACAAAATTCTTGGATCAACAAAGACGAAGCCGATGTCACTAATATTGCAGGTTCTAGTAAAGTGACAAGAACATGGAGAATCTTTTTCCCTGATATTTCACCACCCACTACTATAACAACTCTCGTCTGCATAACCCATGATAAGTCTAGTGCCAACACTAGAGGCAAAGAGAAAGAAGATGAGCCTGTTGGGATAGAGGCACAAACCAAAGATACTGATGTTGAAGAACCCTCCACTCGAGAGATGGAGGAAATCCTGAAAATCATAAAGAAGAGTGACTTCAAAATAGTTGAGAAATTGGGGAAAACCCCCTCCAAAATCTCTATGTTGTCATTGTTACTCTGTTTGGACTCTCATGCCCAAGCTTTAATCAAGTTCCTAAAGAAAGCCCATGTGCCTCAAGAAACCATAGATGACCAGTTCGAGAACTGTGTAGCAAGTTTAACGGATGGCAATGGATTAGGATTCTCTGGCGCTAATTTGACTCCTATGGGAAGGAAGTACAACAAAGCCTTGCATGTCTCTATTGAATGCAAGGGGACCACCCTGGCTCATGTCCTAATTGATAATGGCTCATCTTTAAATGTGTTACCCAAAGGTGCTTTGGACCGACTAGATTGTGAAGGACTGGTATTAAAACCAAGTGATATTGTCGTAAGGGCTTTCGATAGGTCTAAGAGAATGGTTCATGGAGAGGTGGATCTCCCAATTAAAGTTGGCTCATAGATTTGCAACTCTACCTTTTATATAATGGACATACGTCCTACCTACTCTTATTTGCTTGGACGCCCTTGGATTCATGGGGCAGGGACAGTAACATTCACCCTTCATCAGAAATTGAAATACCCAGTTAAGGGGAAGATCGTTATTATTTACGAATAAGAAGAATTTATGGTGAGCTATCTCAATTTCTTCAAGTACGTAGAAATGGATAGTGAATTCATAGAGACTCCGTGCCAGGCCTTTGAAATTGTTCCTCCTATGGTTGTTGCCACCAAAATCTCCTCTAACATATCAAAAGCTGATAAAGTTATACCAAGAATGGTTTCACTTAAGGATGCTCGTGCCTTGGTCGAAGATGGAAACTGTACTATCTGGGGACAACTTCCTGACATTCCATTTAAAGCATACAAATTTGGATTGGGTTTCACCATCAAAGCTCGAAAAGAATTCAGGCGCGCTCGCATGGGAAAGCCACCTCTCTGCATCGGGAATCATGAAGTGAACATTGTAGAAGACTCTGATGATGAAAATACTTTTGAAGATTGGATCTATCCTACTGTCAAAGGAAAGCTCAATAACTGGCATGCAAAGGATTTCACTCCCATCTCCTTCATTGAGGAGTAATTATTGTTTACTATTTTCTATCAATTCAAGAACTTTTGTCTGTAATCTTAAATTCCAAACAATGACTTTTAAGCCATGTGCCTTTCCCGGGGCATTATGGTCCATTTGTTAAGGGTTTTGTTCATGTTCATTTATCATGTGATCATTTAATATAAACCATTGGACCTCTTGCATTAAAAATTTTGTGTTCATTGTCTTTATTTTCCTTTATTACATTTTTTTCAATAGCCGTGTATCTTACATGCGCACACACACACACTTACAGATCTTCATCCACTCTGGATCTCATTACCAACGACTCTACTATTTCCAGTTATGATTTCGAACATCCAGTCAACCAAGCCAAAGACGAAGGCGAGAAAGATTGTGAAATACCAGGAGAATTAGCCAGAATTCTAATACAAGAAGAGAAAGTTATTCAACCTCATGAAGAGCAAGTCGAAGTTATCAACTTAGGTACTGAGACAGATAAGAGAGAGGTCAAGATCGGCACAAACCTAGAAGATGGTATTAAGAGAAGATTGGTTCAGATGTTACATGACTATGTTAAAGTGTTTGTTTGGTCGTATGAAGATATGCCAGGATTGAATACCAATATTGTGGTTCATTGTCTCCCAACGAAGGAAGATTGTCCCCCTGTTAAGCAAAAGGTTCGTCGTATGCGGCCCGACATGTCTGAAAAGATAAAAGCCAAGGTAATGAAGCAATTTGATGCAGGTTTTCTGGATATCACATCTTATCCTCAATGGGTTGCGAACATGGTCCCCATGGAAAAGAAAGATGGAAAGGTTCGCATGTGTGTAGATTATAGAGATCTGAATTGGGAAAGTCCCAAAGATGATTTCCCTCTACCACATATTGACGTCTTGGTTGACAGCACCGCTCAACATAAAGTCTTCTCCTACATGGATGGATTTTCTGGCTACAATTAAATCAAGATGGCTTTCGAGGACATGGAAAATACTACCTTTGTTACACAATGGGGAACCTTTTGCTACAAATTCATGTCGTTCGAATTAAAGAATGCGGGGACAACGTATCAAAGACCTATGGTAGCTTTATGTCATGATATGATTCATCATGAAATAGAAGTCTATATGGATGATATGATTGCAAGGTCGTAAACCAAAGAAGAGAATCTCGATCATCTACACAAGCTATTTGAGAGGCTGAAGAAGTACAAGTTGAGGTTGAACCCTAATAAGTGCAAATTCGAAGTATGGTCTGGAAAGCTTCTAGGTTTTGTCGTCAGTGGTAAAGCCATCGAAGTTAATCCTACAAAGGTAAAAGCCATTCAAGAAAGGCCAGTTCCCCACTCTGAAAAAGAGGTTAGAGGATTCTTTGGTCGTCTTAACTACATTGCTTGTTTCATATCTCACTTAACCGCTACTAGTGAGCCAATCTTCAAACTCTTGAAGAAAGATCAAGTGGTAAGATGGAACGACGATTGTCAAGCCTCCTTTAACAAGATCAAAGAATATTTGCAAGAACCTCATGTGCTTATGCCTCCAGTGGAAGGAAGACCATTGATTATGTACTTGACTGTGCTAGAGAACTCTATGGGGTGTGTGTTGGGCCAACATGACGAGTTTGGCCGAAAAGAGCATGCAATATACTACCTGAGCAAAATTTTACTGACTGTGAAACTAGATATTCAGTGCTCGAGAAAACTTGTTGCGCTCTGGCATGGGCTGCTCACCGGCTAAGATAGTATATGTTGACTCACACCACTTTATTGATTTCTAAGATGGACCCTATCAAGTACATCTTCGAGAAGCTCGCTCTCTCCAAACGGATAGCTAGATGGCAAATGATTCTGACTGAATACGATATTCAATATACAACACAAAAGGCCATCAAAGGAAGTGTATTGGCAGATCATTTGGCCCATCAAGTTGTTGATGATTAACAATCTATGAACTTTAACTTCCCAGATGAGAATATCATGTTAGTGACTGATTGTGCAAAACCTGGACCGTATGACGGATCTGAACAACGATCCCGATGGACTATGGTTTTTGATGGAGCTTCTAACGCTCTGGGCAATGGAATTGGTGTGGTGATAATTTCTCCTGAAGGTTTTCACACTCCTTTCACTGCTAGTCTGTGCTTTGATTGTACGAATAACATGGCTGAGTACGAAGTGTAACACCCTCTAAAAACCCCGAATAAATTTTCGCAATTATTAAAATCATAATTTCAGAGTACATGTATAATCGAGGATGCTACAATTCTCTTTAAATAACACAAATTCCTGTCATGCATAACGTAGTAGTAACTCATACATGTTTACACAGCGGAATAATTTAATTAATAAAATCAATGTTATAATATTTTCAAAATCATCAGGGATTAACACCTGGAAAATGTCAACATCATATTATAACAAAACATAAGGAATTAAACGAGTCTGACTAAAACAGCTCGACAAACAAACGTTCCCGGAGTTACAACTATCAGAGCATGACCCGGACAATACTAAAGCGAAAGTAAACTAGAAACGACAAGCCTCCGCCAAGCACCTGAACGAAGCTCCTCAATCTGAAATATTCAACAGTAAGGGTGAGCATCTCAATTATACATTTGATTATACGTTCATAACAATCAATTCAGGAAACCATAAGCATCACCCAACAATTAGCATATTTCATAGTTTACAAAAACCTTTACAATTCATATACCCATAATATATTACTTTTCATATTTGCAATTAACATCAAACATCGTCAACAGTTTAGAAACCTTACGTGCATACAAACAATCAAATACAACATTGGAAAAGTCATCCATTCATGTTATATTCAAGGTAATGCAACACACCCATGCATGTGGTACCACTTTACCGCCCCATTAAATCTCGGGTCACGGATAACTCACCGTTCCATTATATCGCGGACACGGCTACCACCTCAACGTTCCATTAAATCGCGGACACGTATATTGGCCACCATGTTAATTCCACACAATGGGAATTAACAAATGCAACATGATATGTAAAGTATGTAACACTCAGCATACTATGAACATCAATCAACATATCATGCAACATCAACAACATCAATCATAACAGGATATGGATAGCATGTAATCACTCAGCATACTATTTAAACATCAATCATATCAAGTTATATCATAATTCATGCTTGATAACATTATCTAAAAGCATGGCAATAAAATCCACAATCAAGCACTGAAAACAAAGTTCAGAAAATCAACACAGTAGCATCAACACGGGTGCCCGTGTTAAACAAAACGGCCCGTGTTGTAACATGTCCAGAAAAAAAACACATTATCCTTCTCAATACAGGGAATCAACACGGGTACCCGTGTTGTGCAACACGGCCCGTGTTGTAATGTGTCCAGAAAACACATTACTTTTACCAATACAGAAGACCAACACGGGTGCCCGTGTTGTGCAACACGGCCCGTGTTGCTGAGCGCGTACAGAGTTTTCCTGTATCTGCAGCAGCTCAGAACAGCAGCCAAACGCGGAAAAATGCCAGCCAAAACGCGCAATTCGGTACCTAACGACATCGAGTTTGTACAACTCAAAACAACACATCAATTTCCTAATTACCAACAATCATTATAGTCACCTTAACCGGAATTAATCGTCCTTTTTGGGGAAATCTGCTAACATTGAGGTTATCCCTATAACTTCTAAGGTAAATTCACGATCGTGCAGATATACTTCCAATCCACCATTAGGGACCTAAAATCGTTAATTGATTTCATAAAATTGGGAACCCAAAACTTTTTTTGTTACAAGATTCAATCCTAAGGGTATCGTTCTCTAATAACATCTAACAATTGGGGTTTTTCCCTACGATTACCCAAATCAACCGTACCTAAACCCATAAGCAAAAGTAAATCGAGTAATAGCCCCCCTTACCTTATCAATTAGCAGCTTTGAACTTTTTGAGCGATGTTCTTCGTTCTTCGTACCTTCAGAGCTCTGCTTCCCAAAATCCCAAATTCTGTGTTATCGTGAATAATGAGAAAAATAACTTGAGTTCCAAAACATATCCTTACTTCTTTTGCACCCCCACTCTTTACTAACAACACCCAAGCCCAATAACTTAAAAACTCAGCATTTTCTTATTTCTTTTATTTTCCTCCATATTTCAAAATAAATAATTCCTTTTTATTTTATTAATTCTAATAAAATAATTTTCCCAAATTTAAATAAATCAAATAATTGAAACTGGGGTGTTACACGAAGCATGCATCTTGGGTTTGAAGGCTGCCATTGACTTAAGGATCAAGCATTTAGATGTATTCATAGACTCTGCTCTAGTGATTAGCCAAGTGAAAGGAGAATGGGACACTAAGCATCCTAACCTGATTCCTTACAATGACCTTGTTTTAACTTTGATTCCATTCTTCGAGGAGATCACCTTTGAGCATTTCCCTAGGGAGGAAAATCAGTTAGCCGACACTTTAGCCATAATGTCTTCCATGTTCAAAGTCAAATGGGACAACGAAGCTCCTATGATTACAATTGAGAGATTTGACGAACCTGTGCACTGTTATGAGCTTGAAACTGACGAAGAGAAACCATGGTACCATGAGGTGAGGAGATATCTTGAGGCATAAGAATATCTTGAAGGAGCTTCCGTCAATGATAAGAAATTCATGCAAAGATTTTCAGCCAAATTATTTCTAAGCAACATAATCCTATATAGGCGCAACCATGATTCTACTCTACTCCGATGTATGGACAAGAAGGAGGCAGGGAAAATTATGGAAGATATGCATGATGGCCTTTTTGGGACTCACTCTAGTGGATACATTATGGCCAAGAAAATCCGGAGGGAAGCTTACTATTGGTCCACAATGGAAACTGATTATCATCATCACTCAAGGACTTGCCACAAGTGTCAAATCTATGTTGACAAGGTCCATGTACCACATATTCCTCTAAATGTCACGACTGCTCTGTGGCCGTTTGCAATGTAGGGTATTGATATGATTAGAGAGATCAAACCTACTGCTTCCAATGGACATTGCGTCATTCTTTTCTATATTGATTACTTCACTAAATGGGTCGAAGCTGCCTCATTTTCCTATGTCACGAAGAACGTTGTAGCCAGATTTATCAAGCATAACCTCATCTTTTGTTATGGTATCCCCGAAAGGATCATCACTGACAATGGAACCAACCTCAACAATGCTATGATTATGGAACTTTGTACTCGGTTCAAAATCAAGCACCACAATTCTTCTCCGTACAGACCCAAGAAGAATGGCACAGTGGAAGCTTCCAATAAAGATATCAAGAAGATTGTGCAAAAGATGGTGGTAACCTACAAAGACTGGCATGAGATGTTACCGTTTTCTCTCCATGGCTACCGTACTTCGGATCGTACGTCAACTAGGGCAACTCCTTTCTCCTTGGTCTATGGCATGGAAGTCGTCTTACTTGTCGAAGTTCAGATTCCCTCTCTAAGGATAATGAAGGAAGTTGATTTAGGTGAAGACGAATGGATTCAAACTAGAATGGATTAGTTGAACTTAATTGACGAGAAGCGACTGGCTGCTGTTTGTCATGGTTAGATGTATCAAAAGCGTATGATCAAGGCTTTCAACAAAAAGATCAAGCCTCGAGTATACCAGACTGGCGACTTGGTAATAAAGCGTATCATTCTTCCACAAGGCGACCCCAGGGGAAAATGGGCTCCCACTTACGAAGGACCATTTGTTGTAAAGAAAGTTTTCTCTGGTGGTGCCATGATGCTGATCATTATGGATGGTGAGGACTTCCCACATCCTGTGAATGCGGACATAGTTAAAAAATACTATGCATAAAATGACCCGCTAGGTTGACATACCTAGGAAAAAGTAAGGGCATCCTGGAGAACCAAAAAGGTTCGGGCAAAAATTAGGGATATATGGAAAAGATTGTACACCCGGAAAGTCAAAAACCCAAAAGGGTGACTTGGGCAAAAATGGGTATCCTAGTGGGCTGAAAATCCGAAAGGGCAGTCCAGGCAAAAGTTAAGAATTAAAGCGTATGATATGTCCCGTGGGATCTTTACAGCCAGTTTTATTACCAAGAGCCAAATATTCCAAGATCAATCCAATCAACTTTTATTCAACGACGAGGGATAATGTTCGAAAACATAGGGGCAATAGTGGGTTTGGAACACAATGAGATCACTTTCATATGGCTATTATTTTTTGTTTTCACTTTGCATTCTTTCCATTCTTTCCATTCTTTCGACGATTTCCTCTTACTAAGATCTCGGTCTCTTTGTACAAAAACGCCTATTCATGGGCAAAACATCAATGCAAATATACTTTGCAGTGCAAACTTTCTATTTTTTTTTAGTGCAAAAGTGTCCAATGACTAAAATTGAATGAACATGTGCATATGAACATGATTAAACTTTTAACAAATGTATGATTAAAAACAGTGACATGCATCTTCTTAAATGCATTTGAGATATCCCCACAGAGTTATTTCAATAACATTATCCTCACAAATTAGGATTGATAAAGTCCCCAGCCAGAGTTTCAATCTCCGGAAAATCCTCTCCCCAGATGAGTTGGTCTTAAAAGGAAGCCTTATGGAATTCTTCCTAAAAAATATTCTCCCCAGCAGTCCGTCAAATATCCTCTTCAACTTGGTTTATTTCCCCAACAAACTAACAGATTCCCCAACTTTAGTTTGCCTCTCAGACTATTATAAATCAAGGGACCGCAACCCCTAGTCCCCAGTGAATTCGTCAACAAAGTCATTGCTATCTCCGAATTTTGCTGTAAAAGCCTGGAACCCGACCAGATAACAGTTAACTTCATCCTTTCAAGCAAGTTTACTACGAAGCCTAAACCCGACCAGATACTAGTTCAACTTCATCCTACTCTCAACTTACGATGAAAACTGGACCCGACTAGATAACAGTAAATCTCAATTCCAAGTTACTAAAGCCTGGACCCGACCATATATTATTTTAACTTCTCAATTTTCTTAAGCCTGGACCCGACCAGTCAACAGTTCAAGTCTGGACCCAACCAGATACCAGTTAAACATTCTGAAGCCTGGACCCGACCAGATAACAACTCCAATTTTTGAAACCTGGACCCGACCAAATAACAGTAAATCTCAAATTTAGTTGCTAAAGCCTGGACCCTACCAGTTAACAATTTGAGTTACTAAAACCTGGACCCGACCAGATAACAATTGATCTCAAGTTCAAATTGTTGAAGACTGGACCCGACCAGATATTAGTTTAACTCCCTCAACTGCAGAGCCTGGACCCGACCAGTTAACAGTTCGAGTTCCTGAAACCTGGACTCGACCAGATAACAGTTGATCTCAAGTTCAAATTGTTGAAGACTGGACCCGACAGGATAACAGTAAACCTAAATTTCAAGTGGCTACATCCTGGACCTAACCAGATAGTAACTTAACTTCTCCATCTATTGCAAAACATTGACCCGACCAGTTAACAGTTCGAGTTGCTGAAACCTGGACCCGACCAGATAACATTTTTATTCTTACAAATCACTAATCAAACTCCTCTTCCCTAGTAGAGTTTTTCGTTATTCCAGCGAGTACCTGCAAAGCCTGGAATCCGACCAGATAACAGTTAACTTCTTTATCCCCAACAAGTTGCTGTGAAGCCTGGAATCCGACCAGATAACAACTGACTTTCAAGAGATAATTCCCCACCAGAGCGATGGACAACTAAAACTCCTGAATTCTGGTTCCCAAGCAGAAATCAACACTTTCCGCAGAGTCTTCTCAAGAAAAGTCAATATTCCTTAGTGGAGTTTCTTCTCAACAAAGCAGGAATCCCCAGCGGAAGCATTGTTAACAAAATCTGAAGATACACATACTCTTCATCCCCAACAGTAGTCCGAGATTTAACTTCTCAAAGCTCACCAACATTTGTTAAGGATACGTTTCGACAACATGTCGCATTCATACATCATATAACATACATAACATATACATAAAATATAAATCTCATTTATTTTGAGAAACATCATTACACCATGCACACATTAGCATATGGCTAACTCCTTTTGTTCCTTGCAGAAAAAGTCATTAATCCAAAGACCTCCTCTGGACCAGACTTGATTCTTCCTGTCAAAGACAGACAAGACACCTAGTTTTCAGCATGAATCGACTAAAGATTTATGCTGATATTTCTACCAGCTTCTACCAATCATCTCTCCAAATGGCATCCATAATCCCATTCCCGAGTCAATACACTATCGAGTGCAAAATTTTAGGCACTTTAGTGTTCAATCATATTTCACCTTCAAGCCACGAAAGGCGGATCCACCAATCTAACTCTTCAGGTTCAAGAAGATTGAACAGTGGCAGATGTGTTACCCCAAAATTTTCCCTCTCGATTTCTCAATAATTCTCTCACAAGATCACCATTGATTCAAGATTGCACAAGGTTTGATCAGCTCAAGACACCTCCTCAAGCACTGATGACTCAAAATTAGGGTTTGAGTTTGTATAAGGAAAATTGGACTTTTAATGCTTCATATGACTTTCATGGATCATTTTGGACTCCCAATATTTCTCATGTCAAGTTTCAAGCTTTCGATCACATTTTTGCTCAGTCAATTGATCAGTTGACCTAAAATCAACTATATTGGGGAAAAAGTCAATTATGGTCAATTTACAATCAAACTTCATAATTTTTTTATCCATATCAACATTTTGAACTGATATATGGCAATTTATCAAGTTTGGATCACAATTCCTCAAGAAATTTGATCAGATCATTAAAAGGGCAAAATGATAAAAATTAGGATTTTGATTATGAAGGTTCAATTTTTGACTTTTGATCTAACACATGACTTTTTGGTTTGAGACATGATATCAAGGATCAAATTTCATCATTTTTACCTAATGGAATTGCTTAAAACATTTCCCAAAGATCAATTGATTGATAGTTGAAATTCAGTCAACTGATACACTGAAAAGTCAAACTTTGATTTTTTATTTATCAAAATCAAGTTTCAAAAATCATATTTCATAGAGACATGTCAAAATATGAATATTTTTCATCAAGAAATCAAAAAGTCAAAATTATCTTTGAAAAGTCAAAATTCTAAGACTTAGAATTTTTTATAAGTGTTGGAAAATTAACCTTTTTTTCATGACTTTTTGACAATTTTTCACCACGATGCAAGATGATTCAAGGAAAACTTTCAAAATGAAAGTTGTAGATCTCAATGAGATCTAAAACTTTGTAGGACAGGACAATTTCTAAAAATGCTTGGATTTCAAGTTATCAATTTATGAAGACATGTCCATGAAACTAAAACACTTAGTGAAATTTTGAGCATCTTAAGTCAGGATTTTGACCTAACTTCTTAACCAAGTTTCACATAGTTTCAATTGGATATTACAAAAGTGATTCAAATATGGATTATGTAGAATGTTAAAAGATTTCTAAAAAGTCCAACAACTCCTTGAAATCATTCTTGAGCAAGGAGAATCGAAGGCAAGAAGTTAGGGTTTCATTCTTGTTTTACAAGGCAGATTTTAAGGATGAACATGAACTAAATCCTTGCTAGGTCGCATAATCTTTACTTTGCAGGCCTCAAACTTGTTTGTCACTCCATAATTAATGTTTTACATAATTTTTAGAGCCATAATCCAAGCATTAGAGCTATTGTCCAAAAGATTCATCCATTTTTGGAAGAAAGCAACATTGTCATTCTTGAAAAGTGACTTTAATCACAAAGTAAATTTGTATTGAGCCTCTAACTTGTTCCTTATACACAAGCTTCCTCTACAAATTCAGAGGAACATGTTTAAAGTTTGCAACCACTCTAAGATAGCCTTGTACCATGCCTTCGAAAGGTGTTTGTCAAGATAACTTCAAAAACAAGTCAAAATCCACAAACATGTGATCTTATACATATGACTTCTCCAAGCTTCTAAAACTTTCCTCTATAAATTAAGACATCATTTGCAAGATAACACATGATTTTTACAAGCCCTCAAACTCCCCAAAACCAGAAATTGCAATACAAGCACAAAAACTTGCCATTTCTGATTTCTGAATCCAATCTCCCAATCCACTCGTGCGTTTCTTGGACTTTTTCTTCCAAAAGATTCTAAACATCATTCATAAACAATCCGCACCCTCCTACACTTCTGTAACTCCATCTACATCATCCTCCATTTTCAAAAACTGAAGCTTGCACCTTGACTTCTCCAGGACATTCCAGCCATCCATAGTTCAAGCTAAGGGTTACATTAGCTTCCTGGGAACTTGAGGAAGCTAACCTGATCATCACAACTCCTTGAAAGCTGCTCAAACTCCCTACATGATTTCCAGTTTTGAGGCAAGTTTTCTCAACTTTGTACTCCTCATACAAGCATCATTAATGGTTAATTTGTGAATGAAAAATGTAGATATCATTGCCCTGAAGTTAACCATGTCCATAGTTTTCATTTATATTGCATGAGCTTAGATAATTTTAAGTTTAAATCTCTGAAAAAATTATGTCAGATTTTGGTACCATTTAAAATTCGTGTTCATCTTTGAGTGTTAGCTTAAGTTATTTACATGGTTGGATTCGTGATGAAATTTCCAACAACTTTCATGTTTATACTTTTGAAAATGATTGAGAAATGAGAGAGATAGAAATTTCAAAAAAATCATGTTGAATGTTTGGCGCGAGGTTGAAGATGATACAGGCCTATGAACGTGTTTCAAATATATATTTATGGTTTTGTATTAATAAACGAGTGTATAGCCATCCCAGTGGTAAGAGCGTGCACATGTGACTATATGGACCTGGGTTTGAGCCCCAGTGGTACCCTTTTGGTTTTTTTTCATATTTTCTATTTTAGATCCAGTGCAAGCTAAGTCTAAAGCGTGTGTGATACACTTCTCTTCTCATCCATCTGATCATCATGTAAAACAAATCCAATGCTCCAGCATGTAAGTATGAAGTGTGCCTAAGAGGGGGGGGGGGGGGGGGGGTGAATTAGGTAATTTAAAATTTTTCTGGTTTTAGTGATGATGGATATTATTTTCTGGTTTATGGTGAGTTTATGAAATAGTAAAATGTAGAAAAATAAAGAGACACAAGCGATATATCCTGGTTCCCCTTACAGCCCGAGAGTACTCCAGTCCCATTTCAATATGAAAGTGATTTCCTTATTATGGAAAACTTAAACAAGAATTATCCAAAACCAAGAACAATCCTCTTGGATTTTCACTATGTCAACAATGAGAAAAATCCTCTCAAAGTGACTTTACTTGTATCCAACAATCCTATAAAAACAAGATTACCAAAACCACTTGAACTTATTTTCAACAATCCTGAAAAATAAGCAAGTATATAGCAATATTTGATTTGAGTGAGTTTGTGTAGAAATGATCACTTTGAGTGATTTTATCAATGAATTGATCTTCTCTTCCAATGACAATAGTATATAATGGCTCAAGATATATAATGCTCAAAGTTTTCTGGTTGACAATATGTGAAAGTGTGCAGAAAACTTGTGTATGAAAGTGTATAAAAGCTTGTGTTTGATTTTTGAAAATTCAGAAAATATAATTGGAAGAGGTACTTAAAATGATTTTGAAAATGAGTATTTATATGTTCATAGCACCCTTTTGAAACAGCATATAATTATGCAAATGAATCATGAACAATTTCCAAGATTGAGTGAAATGTTTCCATGAAACGGTGTTACGAACAGGCATGAGTAAAGCTGCTGTTTTTCAAAATCGTTCAGCATGCAATCGATTCCACCCTTGTGTAAATCGATTGCACGGAGTTTCAACAGTTAGAAATTCAAATATTTTGAGTGAGCAATTGATTGCACAAGTCTGTAAATCGATTGCACTTGAAGTCAGTAGCAAAAATTGATTGAGAGCAGTCGATTGCACAAACATGCAAATCGATTACACTTAGAAATAATAGTTAATGCTTTGAAAACATGAAGCATGCAATTGATTGCACCAATATGCAAATCGATTGCACTCAAGTAAAAATTGAATTTTTGCTTAGAAAACTTGAGTAAAAGTTTGGACAAGAAAAAATATGTCTTTTGGCCATTGAGCATCTATGTCTTAAGTTCAAAGTAAGTATTATCATTATACTTTGAAATTTTCTAAGTGCTTGAACCAAAGACTTTATCCAAAGATGCTTTTAGATTGATCAATAATCTTTGTCTTCTTGTCAAAATGGGTTGTCTTCATCAAAATAAAAGTGCATTTGAGAAGCTTGATTTTACATTCTCCCCCTTTTTGATGATGACAAACGATCTTGCTTGCTGCGTTGTAATTTCCAGAAAGAAACTTCTCCCCCTAAGATGCATAACTCCCCCTTTGTATGAGAAGGTTGGAATCCTTTGAATTTGTTCATCTTGCTTGAAGAGTACCTTATAAATTTAAGACAGGAAAAATACAAGCATAAAGTACCACATCCTTCTCCCCCTTTGACATTATCAAAAAGAAGGGAAAGATGCATAAAATGGATAATAATAAAACAACATTGAAAAAACTTAATAAATCATGCATCAAAAATAGTCATAGACATAGTTATAGTAAAATAACAATTACAAAGAAATATGAACAACAACAAACAAAACATAGCATAACGGAACAAGGACATAACAGAAAAACAGTAGAAATAACAAAATTAGACAGTACTTTATGGTTGATTCATGTCACGATTGTTATAGAACCAAGATCCTTGATTGGGAAACTGTTATTGTAGAGGAGGTTATGTGTAATATGGTGGAGGTGCAGCAGGATTATTAGGGTCATATGGAGGTATGCGAAGGTGAGAGTAAAGGTAGTAAAATTGTTGGTTCACATCCGAGCAAAAATCATTAATCTAAGAAGTCGTGGATTCATTGATGGTATTCCACTGGTTGTTGATGTTGGTATTCATGGAAGCAAACTGTTGATACATAAAATCCATAAGATCTTGATTACATGGACCAGAGCGAGCAGTAGGTGGAGGAGGTACATCTTCACCACCTTCTTCCTCTTGATTGATTCCTTCTTCACCAATCAAATCTTCATCAATGTATGTAATTGTTTTTGTTTCCGGATTATAGTGAACTCCCATTCTCGAGTCAACATTTTCGATAGAGATCTTGTGAACATTTGAATCCATATCAACTCTTTCAAAACCAGCAAAATCAACTTCAAATTCTTCCATAATTAATGTAACAAAGTAAGCAATATGGTAGAAATTTTGAATTTGCATCAACCCTTAGCATATGAACCATTATGAGCCTTGCCCAATTAACGCTTATACCTCTCTTCCTTGCGTAGATCAGTTGCATTTCCAAATTAGTCACGGTGTAGTGGTTTCCAGCCCGCGAAAACATAATATAGACCATGAAATAATGAAATAGTCTATCGTCTATAAAAAAGTTACCTGCACTTCATGAGTCTCTAGATGGAATGACTCCTCTTAGACCACGAATTCTTTTAGCATGGAATTCAGCTTCGCTCAATCTGCCAATGCTGTAATAAAATTCATTTTCCTGTAATCATCCCATGCTTCATTTTCAGGATCGTAAAAAGAGCTCCCAGTATAGGGAATATGTAGAATCTCACCAACAATCTCAGGGGTTAGAGAGATTCTTGTACCCAACACATATGTAACCATCTTGCCTTTGTGAGGAGTCAAATTAATGAAGAATACTCTTACCAGATCCAGATAGTATGGACAAAATGATGAAATCGGTGGTTCCAATCCATATGCAGTCAAATCATTCTAAAAAGTAAAACATTCCTGAAGGAAAGATGATAGCATACCACATTTTGGAGTGGACACTATCTTTCTTTGAAAGTCCTTTTTAAATCTTGCTTCTTGATCTTCAGTGAGATTTGAGATTAATGGATTCTCTGCAGAAGATGAAGCAAATTTCTTCTTTCCTTTCTCTGTAGCTGACACCTTTCGTTTTTTCCTTGATGCCATGGGTAAGGTGTTTTTAGGGTTTGGAAGGTTTTAGGTTTTGAGAGGAAGATGTTTGATGAGCTGAAATTGGATATGATTTATGAGTAAATAGAAATGAGTGGGTTGCATTATATGTAATGACATTTAATTGACTTTTCAATAATAGAGGTTAGCTTGGGAATATGAGAGAGAGAGAGAGAGGAATTCTGACCAACAAATATTTCTATCATAAAAGCATGTTACAGTGGGTGCAATCGATTTGCATACAGATGCAATCGATTTGCACACAAAATTAAACCAAAAGAAAACTGAACCGCACAGTGTGCAATCGATTTTCACTATGGTGCAATCGATTTGCACTGAAAACAGAAAGGTCAAAAAATAAAACATACAGTGAGCAATCGATTTACACTATTGTGCAATCAATTTGTATCAACCAAAAATGACCAAAAACATATTTTTCTTAAACTTAAACACCACTTAACATATATATTCACATATAACAATGTTAAAACAAGTATGTGAAAGCATAAAAAGGATAGAAAGCACCTTATATGTCGTGTTCATCAAGAATGACAAGTTCTCGTCGAATCTTGTAAAATTGTTCTCTTGCCAAAGTTTAGTGAAGATATCGGCAAGTTGATTATGAGTATCTACAAATGTGACCTCGACATCTCCTTGAAGTACCCGATCACGAAGGAAATGATATAGTATGTCTATGTGTTTGGTTCTTGAATGCATGACTGGATTCTTTGTAATGTTTATTGCATTTGTATTGTTGCATCGTAGAGGAATGCATCCTAGATTGAGTCTGTAGTCACGAAGTTGTTGCTTGAGCCACAATATTTGAATGCAACTACTACCCGCTGCAATATATTCTTCTTCGGTCGTGCTAAGAGCAATGCATGCTTGTTTCTTGAAAGCCCATGATACTAATGCATTTCAAAGGATGTGACAAGTAACACTTGTGCTTTTTCTATCAGTTTTACAGCCTGCATAATCCGTGTCAAAATAACCAACTAAATTACAAACACTATCTTTAGGATACCATAATCCAACATTTGTTGTTCCTTTGAGATACTTCATGATCCGTTTCACCGCCATGAGATGAGATTCCTTTGGATTTGCTTGAAAGCGAGCACATCGACAAACACTAAACATTATGTCAGGACGACTTGTCGTCAGATATGATAAGGAGCCAATTATACCTCGATATTTTGTAATGTTAATGGAAACACCTGATTCATCTTGATCAACATATGTACTGGAACCCATTGGTGTAGATATTTCCTTACAGTTATCCATGTTAAATCTTTTCAATAGTTCCTTGAAATACTTGGATTGGTTGATGAAGATGCCATCCTTTAATTTCTTGATTTGAAGTCCAAGAAAATAATTCATTTTACCCATCATGGACATCTCAAATTCTCCTTGCGTCATTGCTGAAAATTCTTCACACATTTCTTTGTTTGAAGAGCCGAAATAGATATCGTCAACATAGACTTTAACTAGCAAAGTGTCACCTTTGATTTTATTGATAAACAATGTCTTGTCAACTTTACCCTTTTCAAAACATTTTCTGCATAGGAAGTTACTTAGTCGATCATACCATGCCCATGGTGCTTGTTTCAAACCATAAAGAGCTTTTCTCAATTTAAATACATGAGATGGATTCTTGAAATCTTCGAACCCTGGGGGTTGCTTAACATAGACTTCTTCATTGATATATCCATTCAAGAATGCACTTTTGACATCCATTTGGAAAAGCTGAAAATTTAATGAACAAGCATAGGCAAGTAAAAGACGAATAGCTTCTAACCTTGCAACCAGAGCGAAATTTTCTTCAAAATATATTTCTTCTTCTTGATTGTAGCCTTGTTCTACCAACCTTGCTTTGTTCCGAACAATTATTCCATCTTTGTCAAGTTTGTTTTTAAACACCCATCTTGTTCCAATAATGTGTTTGTTGCTTGGCCTAGGGACAAGTTCCCAAACTTGATTCCTTTCAAATTGGTTTAACTCTTTTTGCATAGAAATAATCCATTGGTCATCTCCTAAGGCTTCATCAACTTTGGAAGGTTCAATTTGAGAGACAAACACCATGTTTAGACAAGCATCTTTGAGATTTAGTCTTGTTGTCACACCTTGACTTATATCACAATTACTTTATCGATAGGATAATATCTATGAGTTCTCCATTCTTTTGGTAGATCATTGAAATTTGATTCTTGTTGGGGTGATTCTTCTTTTTGAATTGGTTGATCTTTGGAAGTATTTTCTTGAGGACCTTCTAGTATTTCATCATCATCATCATTACAAAAAATATTATCCTCCTTGGAGGGGTTAGATTCATAAAAAGATACATGCATTGACTCTTCAATTGTTAAATTTCTTTTGTTATAAATTCTATATGCCTTACTAGAAAGAGAGTAGACAAGAAAAATACCTTCATCGGATTTTTCATCAAACTTACCAAGGTTATCTTTGTCGTTGTTTAAGACAAAGCATTTGCAATCGAAAATGTGAAAGAAAGAAATGTTTGGTTTCCTCCCTTTGAAAAGTT
The DNA here is from genome assembly GCA_948472305.1 of Vicia faba. Taxonomy (NCBI): domain Eukaryota; kingdom Viridiplantae; phylum Streptophyta; class Magnoliopsida; order Fabales; family Fabaceae; genus Vicia; species Vicia faba. The sequence continues at coordinate 1,209,197,296 of OX451740.1, read as the reverse complement.
CATATGGAGTTTTCTTCAAGATTGGTCTTATGTTAACTCTATTGCTAACAAAACATGCCGTGCTCACGGAATCCGCCCAAAAATATTTTGGAAGATTTGAATCACTAAGCATCATTCTTGCAAGCTCTACAAGAGACCTATTTTTTCTTTCCACCACTCCATTTTTTGAGGAGTCCTTGGTGCCGAGAAGTTGTGAGATATTCCATGTTCTCCACAAGATTCTTCAAATAGAGCATTTTTAAATTCTCCGCCATGATCACTTCTTATGGAGGCAATTGTTAGAGACTTCTCATTTTGAATTTGTTTAGCAAAATTCTTGAACGCCTTGAATGCATCACTTTTCTGCATTAAAAAGAATGTCCAAGTATATCTAGAGAAATCTCCAACAATAACCAAAGCATATACATTACCTCCTAAACTTCTTCATCTTGATGGACCATGAAATTCTGGCAGCAGATACTCAATGTCACAGTGAATGTTATGACACCGTATCTGACTTTCTATAAGACAGTAAAACAAAAATAGTAAAGAACACAGTCAATTGTTTACCCAGTTCAGTGTGAAACAACACCTACTCTGGGGGCTACCAAGCCAGGGAGGAAATCCACTATAAGAGATATTAATTCAGGAATAAACCAACCAGTTTATCTCCTTCACTTAAGACCTACCCAATGCAACTTCAATCTAAGTTCAACTTAAACCTGAGTTCCTACTCACTCCCCCTCAATCACAGCAGTGATACTTAAACAATTGACTAATGAAATAATGAAGACACTCTTCTGAACATACACTTGATTATGCTTCACAGCTTTTAATCAAGTAACACAAACACTCGTGCTTCAAAGCTTTGAGTGATACATAAACCTAACTTGACCTTGCTTCAAAGATTTAGTCAAGAGACACAAACACTCTTGCTTCAAAGCTTTGAGTGATACACAACCCTTACAATCAAAACCTACTCCAAGTCACTTATCACAATGATACTTGCTTGGATTACAACAGTTAAAACTATACAGCCCCTAATTGATCTTCTGTCAAAAAGTTAATTTCCAATCAGCTTTCCTGTTGAATATATATGCAGCTGTTTCTTCAGTTAGGGCTTCCACGAAAAGCTAGGGTTAATTAGGGTTAACCTCAAGACTTGGTCACAAGACTTTATCAACCAGATGAGGGTTGAGCTAGGTTAACCTAAAGTCCACGTGAGATTCTGTTCTGGAATGTATGAACCAAATTCCTAAAAAATCTCAGAATAAACCAAACTGCATAACTGTTAGATCAGTACAGGATGTCTTAACATTTGTTATGACAACATAAATCCTGTTTACTAATTTTGGTAGAAAGTAATAAATGTGATCATTGCAAAATGCTCAGATACACACTCATAAATAGAAGCTACTGTATGCCATTCTTTTTCTGCATAAAGTACCTAATAACCCAGAATGTTATGACATTACTCATGACATTCACACACCTGGTTTTACCAAAAAATACATGCCAATAACTAAACACTTACAAACTCCCCCTTTGGCAAATTTTTGGCTAAAACCCCTATGCAATCAGAGAATAGAGAGCAGTAGAATGAATATGTCTGTAGAAAAAAATAATGTCTACCAAGTAATTTACACAAATTATCTCCCCCTCTTTAGCCACAAATAGGCCAAAGATACATGTACTTATATGTTATACAGTCATCCAAAATGAGTAATAAAAACAGCAAAAAAAAACTGAAATCACTTGCAGCAACAGGTACCAGCAGCAAGCTTGACAATTCCACCAAACTTCATGCACTGTCATCTTCAGAGGAGGCACTTTCTTCAGCATTGAGCTGATCTTCAGCAGTATCCTCTTCCCTTCTTTGTCCTTCAGTCTCCTCCTGTTCTAATCTGGCAATTAGGTTCTCAAGAGTCCTTTTCCTTGTCTCTTTCCAAGGCTATTCTTTTCAAGCAAACATACTTCCATCTGTTGGCATTTTCAGGGTGGTGAAATGAAATGTTGTCAGTGGGGACTTCAGGAACTTTAGCCATTTTGCTGGAAGGGAGTTTTCTTCTGAGAGGAATGTCTTCAGCATCAATTTCAAATTCTGATTCCTCATCAGAATCAGAAGGTTCAGGCTCTTTCCTTTTCTTTGCTATTGGTTGTCTCACAGGCTTTGAGAGACTCCCAGCATGTACTCGGGTTTTCACCTTCCCTTTGGACAGTCTAGTCTTCACAGTTTCTACACCAGTCTTGCCTTCAGACCTGGTTTTCTTGTGAGCAACATCAGCAGTCTTCTCTTTGGTCAGACATTTTTCAGTATCCTGCTTGCCTTTTCTGTTCATCATTCTCCTAGCTATGCTAGGGTTGATATTTGCAATTAGGTCATTGTCTGCGTAGTCTTCATCCACATCAATAACGGGGGGTTCAACCTCCTTCTCTGAAGGGTTCTGGAGATCATCAAGATTATCAGATGATTTCTGAATGTTGTCATTCAGTGTCTCAACATTCTCAGAGACATCTGGACTTATGTCAACATTTGGACTTGCTGATTCTTGATTTAAAGGAACAAAAATGTCGGGCACAGGGTGGTTCTCACTCAGAATTCTTGTAACAAGCCTGGCTATTGCTTGATGAACATAAGCTGAGCCTTCCCTATTTGGAACAGAAGATGAAGGTTGAGAGGGATTACCGGATGAAGTAGCTTGATACCTTCCTGCATGCCTTGTTCTCAGCTTTTTGACCTTGGAGGGGTTAGTTGCCATTTCTCTAAGAGGAGTAATCTCCAGGACTTTAGAATCCATGCATGATGTGATTGCCCGAGAATCTCGATCAGAGGATGAGGATGAAACAATCGTCTTGGATGAGGATGATGTTTGAGACATTTTGATAGTCTTAGAAAACCAGTAGCAACTAGAGAGAAAACTTTGATTGAGAGAATGGGATTTGTTGCAGAGTCGAGAGAGGAAGGAGGTAAATGAGTGTCTATTCAAATTCTTAATAATTTTGAAAGAAATGGGAAAGCATATGATTAACCCAATCAAAATAGACTTAACAAAAACAACTCCTTCAACCCTTGCTTTAAGCAAAATTAATTGCTACAATTCCTCATGTTGGCAAATACCCAACTTGCCCCTCAAATTTTCAAATTGATTTGCATTAAGTGCCTTGGTAAAAATGTCAGCCAGCTGTAGCTCAGTGGCAACATGTTCCAGTTTAATCGTTTTCTCCTCTACAAGGTCTCTGATAAAGTGATGTCTAATGTCAATATGCTTGGTCCTGCTATGCTGAATAGGATTCTTGGAAATGTTGATTGTACTCAGATTGTCACAGTACAATGTCATAACATCTTGTGTGACATTATACTCAGTAAGCATCTGTTTCATCCAGATCATTTGAGAACAGCTACTACCAGCTGCAATGTATTCAGCTTCAGCAGTAGAGAGAGACACACAGTTCTGTTTCTTGCTGAACCAGGAGACCATATTATTTCCTAAGAAGAAACATCCTCCAGAGGTGCTTTTTCTATTATCAGCACTTCCAGCCCAATCAGCATCACAATAACCAGTCAGAGTTGGTTCACAACCATGAGAGTACAACAAGCCATAGTTGTAAGTTCCACTTACATACTTCAAAATTCTCTTCACTTGGTTGATATGACTGACTTTAGGATCAGCTTGGTATCTTGCACAAACTCCAACTGCAAAAGCAATGTCAGGTCTGCTGGCTATTAAGTACAACAAACTTCCTATCATGCTTCTGTACAGGCTTTGGTCCACCTTAACACCACTTGAATCTTTGGATAGCTTTAAATGAGTAGGTGCAGGAGTCCTTTTGTGACTGGCATTCTCCATACCAAACTTCTTGACAATGTTCTTTGCATACTTGCTTTGAGATAGAAAAATTGAGTCCTCCATCTGTGAGACTTGCAGTCCAAGAAAATAAGTCAGTTCTCCCATGAGACTCATTTCAAATTCAGCCTGCATCTGGTCAGCAAAATGTTTAACCATTTGATCTGAAATTCCCCCAAACACTATGTCATCAACATATATTTGAGCTACCATTAACTTCCCTCCTTCATTTTTGACAAAGAGGGTTTTATCCAAGCCTCCTTTTCTGTATCCTTTGTCTGAGAGAAATTTTGTTAACCTGTCATACCATGCTCTAGGAGCTTGTTTCAGGCCATATAGAGCTTTCCTCAATTTGTAGACATGATCAGGGTGGTTTGGATCCACAAAACCTTTAGGCTGTTCCACATAAACTTCCTCATTTAAGTACCCATTTAGGAAGGCACTTTTTACATCCATCTGAAATAACTTGAACTTCAGGAGACAAGCAATTCCCAATAGGAGTCTGATAGATTCCAGTCTGGCTACATGGGCAAAGGTCTCATAAAAATCAACCCATTCAACTTGAGTGTATCCTTGGGCAACAAGTCTTGCCTTATTCCTAGTGACAACTCCTTCAGCATCTGATTTGTTCTTGTATATCCATTTTGTGCCAATGATGTTTGTTCCCTCTGGTCTAGGAACTAACTCCCAAACTTCATGTTGCTTAAATTGGTTCAATTCATCTTGCATTGCACCAATCCAGTATTCATCGGTTAAAGCCTCCTTAACATTTCTTGGTTCAATTTTAGACACAAAGCAAGAGTTTGAGATGATTTCTCTAGATCTTGTAATGACTCCACTGTTAGGATCCCCTATGATGAGTTCTTTAGGATGATCTTTTTGAATTCTGATGGAAGGGATTTTGCTAGCTTCCTTGGATTCAGAGTCTGCTGTAGTGGTGTTAGGTAGGTCATTCTGTTGAGTTAAAGTCTCAAAGAATGTCTCAACATTACAAGAGACATCTGTTTCTTCATGATAATCATCAACTATGACATTTATTGATTCCATCATGACTTTGGTCCTGGAATTGAACACCCTATAAGCTCTGCTGTTGGAGGAGTATCCTAGAAATATACCTTCATCACTTTTAGGGTCCAACTTTCTCCTTTGTTCACGATCTGCCAGAATATAGCATTTGCTACCAAATACATGGAAGTACTTCACAGTTGGCTTTCTTCCTTTCCAGAGTTCATAAATGGTGGATGAGGTTCCCTTTCTCAAAGTGACTCTGTTATGGACATAACAGGCTGTATTCATAGCTTCAGCCCAAAAATGAATAGGAAGTCTTTTGGCATGTATCATAGCTCTGGCAGATTCCTGTATGGTCCTATTTTTCCTTTCTACAACTCCATTTTGTTGAGGAGTTATAGGAGAAGAGAATTCATGACTAATTCCTTCTGAGGAACAGAACTCATTAAACTTACTGTTTTCAAATTCCTTGCCATGATCACTTCTGATTCTGACAATACACCCTTCTTTTTCTCTTTGAATTCTTTTGCACAGTTCTTTAAAAACTTCAAATACATCAGATTTTTCCCTAATGAAGTTAATCCAGGTGAATCTGGAAAAATCATCCATAACAACATAGGCATATCTTTTTCCACCAAGACTTTCCACCTGCATTGGTCCCATCAGATCCATATGTAGAAGTTCTAGAACCTTAGAGGTGGTCAGATGTCTTGACTTTGGATGTGACATCCTAGTCTGCTTACCAACCTGACATTCACCATAAACTCTCCCTTAATCAATTTGCAGTCTTGGAATCCCTCTAATTGCCTCCATGGATATAATCCTTTTCATTCCTCTTAGATAAAGATGGCCAAGTTTTTGGTGCCACGGTTTCACCTCTTTTTCTTCTTTGGCAATAGAACACACAGTGGAGTAATTAGTGTTCTCAGGCTCCCACAAGTAACAGTTGTCTTTAGATCTGACTCCTTTCATTACAACTTCTTGTTTTTCATTAGTTACAAGACATTCAGATTTTAAGAAGTTGACCTTGAATCCTAGATCACATAATTAACTGATACTAATGAGATTAGTAGTCAGGCCTTTTACCAATAGTACTTCATTTAGATTTGGAACTCCAGGGCAGTCCAAGTTACCAACTCCTTTGATTTCTCCTCTAGCACCATCTCTAAAGGTCACATAACTAGTGTTGTGAGGTTTAACATTATTGAGAAGGTTCTTGATTCCAGTCATGTGCTTAGAACACCCACTGTCAAAGTACCAGTCTTCCTTTGCAGAGACTCTAAGGGAAGTGTGGGCTATCAGGGCAGTATCCTTTTTCTTCCACTGTGGAGTATGTGGTACCTTGTTAGACTTAGGTTTGACACATGGGTTTCGATTAGGGTATCCATACAATCTGAAGCAGAATGGCTTTATGTGACCAAACCTCCCATAATGATGACATCTCCATCTTTGGTATTTTTTCTTCATATTTCTCTGTTCCCGATGTTGAATGTTGTGTTGTGACATCTGCTTTGACATTTGTTTATCAGGCCTGATCTTCTTGTCTGCACCAGATTTCTTTGCTGCCACAAATCCTAGACCAGACTTGTTTCCCACATTTTGTCCAACCTGAAGGATTTCTTCCAATTTGTCAGTTCCATTTGTCAGCATCTTGACAGATTTGGTCATCTGGTTCAGTTTTGAGTTCAACATTTGAACTTCCCCTTCTAGATGACTTATAGTTTCAATGTCTGCCCTTTTTTCAGCCTCCAACTTTATTATGAGTTTTGTTTGTCTCTCATTTTGCAGACAGACTTCAGCACTTCTGATACATAATTTCTTGTAGGTATCAGCCAGTTCTTCAAATGTCACTTCCTCATCACTAGTGTCACTTTCAGAGGTACAAACACCAGTTAGTGCAGTAACTAGTTTGGCAGATTCTTCTTCAGAATTACTTTCTGAATCACAGTCAGACCAGGTAACATACATTCCTTTCTTTTGTTTCTTAAGAAAGGTAGGACATTCAGCTCGAATGTGCCCATATCCTTCACATCCATGGCATTGAATTCCTCTGCTTTGATTTCCCTTCTCTTCAGACCTTGGTCTTCTGCTGGAGTCATAAGATCTGTTAATGTTAGAAGGAATGTTCTTAACATTTGACCTTGACTTTGGATCCATTCTCTTGATGAGTTTGTTGAATTGTCTTCCAAGCATGGCTATAGCTTCTGAAATATTTTCTTCTTCATCCTCCTTGTTTTCATCTTCAGTGTTGGATACAAGTGTTATGCTCTTGTTCTTCTTGTCAACATTTTCACTGATCCCTATCTCAAAAGTCTGAAGAGACCCAATGAGTTCATCCACCTTCAACTTGTTGATATCCTGGGCTTCCTCTATAGCAGTTACCTTCATTGCAAATCTTTTAGGCAAGGATCTGAGAATCTTTCTCACCAGTTTTTCTTCTGACATCTTTTCTCCCAATGCTCCTGAGGTGTTGGCAATCTCCAAGATGTTCATGTGAAACTCATGAATGGTTTCATCTTCCATCATCCTTAGGTTCTCAAACTTGGTAGTCAGCATCTGAAGCCTTGACATTTTTACTTTGGATGTGCCCTCATGGGTAGTTTTGAGAGTGTCCCAAACTTCCTTGGCCAGTTCACATTGATGTACTAGTCTGAATATGTTTCTATCAATTCCATTGAACAAGGCATTTAAAGCTTTGAAATTACCCAGGGCTAACTCATCTTCTTCTTTGCTCCATTCTTCCTCAGGCTTCAGACTGATTGTCCCATCTTTCTCAATTATGGTGGGATGGTTCCATCCTTTGTCAGCAGCTCTCCAAGCCTTTTTGTCCAGTGATTTTAAGAAGGCAATCATACGAGGTTTCCAGTAGTCATAATTTGATCCATCCAGAATGGGTGGTCTGTTTCCAAAAACTCCTTCTTTGTCCATAGTGCCAGAAAGTGATATCCCTAGATCTCACCCAGTAAGACAGGCAGGGTGCCTGCTCTGATACCAATTGAAATTCTGGCAGCAGATACTCAATGTCACAGTGAATGTTATGACACCGTATCTGACTTTCTATAAGACAGTAAAAAAAATAGTAAAGAACACAGTCAATTGTTTACCCAGTTCAGTGTGAAACAACACCTACTCTGGGGGCTACCAAGCCAGGGAGGAAATCCACTATAAGAGATATTAATTCAGGAATAAACCAACCAGTTTATCTCCTTCACTTAAGACCTACCCAATGCAACTTCAATCTAAGTTCAACTTAAACCTGAGTTCCTACTCACTCCCCCTCAATCACAGCAGTGATACTTAAACAATTGACTAATGAAATAATGAAGACACTCTTCTGAACATACACTTGATTATGCTTCACAGCTTTTAATCAAGTAACACAAACACTCGTGCTTCAAAGCTTTGAGTGATACATAAACCTAACTTGACCTTGCTTCAAAGATTTAGTCAAGAGACACAAACACTCTTGCTTCAAAGCTTTGAGTGATACACAACCCTTACAATCAAAACCTACTCCAAGTCACTTATCACAATGATACTTGCTTGGATTACAACAGTTAAAACTATACAGCCCCTAATTGATCTTCTGTCAAAAAGTTAATTTCCAATCAGCTTTCCTGTTGAATATATATGCAGCTGTTTCTTCAGTTAGGGCTTCCACGAAAAGCTAGGGTTAATTAGGGTTAACCTCAAGACTTGGTCACAAGACTTTATCAACCAGATGAGGGTTGAGCTAGGTTAACCTAAAGTCCACGTGAGATTCTGTTCTGGAATGTATGAACCAAATTCCTGAAAAATCTCATAATAAACCAAACTGCATAACTGTTAGATCAGTACAGGATGTCTTAACATTTGTTATGACAACATAAATCATGTTTACTGATTTTGGTAGAAAGTAATAAATGTGATCATTGCAAAATGCTCAGATACACACTCATAAATAGCAGCTACTGTATGCCATTCTTTTTCTGCATAAAGTACCTAATAACCCATAATGTTATGACATTAGTCATGACATTCACACACCTGGTTTTACCAAAAATACATGCCAATAACTAAAAACTTACAGACCAAATAAGTCCATTTGTAGTGGCCTTGTAGTAGACACCACATTCTTAGATTTGAAAGTTGATTTTGTTTGTTTCCCTTTTTGACAAGCATCACAAAGGCTATCTTTGACAAAAATTCTCTTAGGCAACCCAATGACAATATCATGCTTGATTAGTTTATTCAAGTGTTCCATGTGAATATGAGCAATTCTTTTATGCCAAAGCCATGAATCACTGTTGTTCGCCATGAGACATTTTACCTTCAAAGATGGATCATCAAGGGAAATCATGAATATATTATTAATTCTTTTACCTTTAAGTATAACCTCATGTGTGACTTCGTCTCTATCAAGCATTGATCTTTGGTGAACTTAATCTTGAAGCCTTTGTCACAAAGTTGGCTAATACTAAGAAGATTGTGCTTTAGTCCTTCAACATAAAGAACATATTCAATGGATGTGAAAGGTGGAGCACCAACTTTTCCTTTGCCAAGAATTCTTCCCTTATTATTGTCTCCATAAGTGAAAAAACCCTTGGCCTTTAGTACTAGATTTGAAAATTGGTTTAAGTCGCCCATCATATGCTTTGAACAACCACTATCAAGATACCAAAGATTTCAGGTGGTCTTCAAGCATACCTACAAAACAAATTAGGTTTTGTTAGGTACCCAAGTTTCTTTGGGTCCTTCATAATTAGTACCTTTCTTTACCTACACATAATGCCCACTTACCACACTAAAGTTTCTAACATAGCAAGCATTAGATGTATGGCCTTTAATACCACAATAAAAACAAGTAGGTTCAAAGTTACTTCTATATCTAGAAGTATAAGATTTCTTCTTAGGAAATGTTTTCCTTTTAGGATAGTGATAAACCACTTTAGGTTTGTTCACTTTCTCTTTGGATGATTGATCACTAGCCTTAATAAAGATAGTTTTATTAGAACTTGGTTTTGAAAACTTTGAATATCCAAGTCCACTTTTATCATTGAAATATCTTTGTTGGCTAAGAACACCTTCCAATCTAATTTTACCTTTTTCATATCTTTAAATAACTCTTTTTAATTGGACAATTTGGAAAGAGAGGGATTCACAATTTTTGCATACAAAATTCTATTTTTGTTCATCACTTAATTTTTTTTCTTCTTTGAAATCTTTTTCCATAGTTTCACATTTTTCTTCTAAAGATGAAATTTGTTTCTTTTGAGATGAAATAGTTTTATACAAAATTTTGCATTCATTTAATAGTTCATCTATAGCACCTTGTGCATCACTATCAAAAAGAGAAAATTCATTATTAACCTCATCATCTTCATTATCGGAATGGTGTGATGCCATCAATGCTAGATTTTCACTTTCATCACTATCGGAATCGGGCGAAGAACTTATTTCATTATCCTCCCATGCAACATAGGCCTTTTTGTTCTTAAATTCCTTTTTTCTATTGTAGCCACCTTTCTTAGAGAGTTTTGGACAATCTGGCTTGATATGACCTTGCTTACCGCATTCATAACATGTGACTTCTTGTGTTGATGTGGAAGCTTCCCTTTTCTTAAATTGTTTCTTTCTTTTTGCATGAGAAAAGGATTTGTCATTTCTACCAAAAAACTTACCAAACCTTTTAGCAAGAAGCATGAATTTTTCATCTTCTTCCGGATTTTATTCCTTTTCAACTTCCTTGGAATCAATCTTTAAGGCAATATTCTTGGATTTCTTCTCTTCATTTTGATGCTTTTCAAGTCTTTCGAGTTCCATTTCATATTCTTGAAGTTTTCTAAACAACGCTGCAGAAGTCATTGAAGAGAGACTTTTCTTTTCTGAAATTGTCGTTACCTTTGGTTGTCATTCCCTAGTTAAGGATTTAAGTACTTCCAGATTTAGTTCATTATTCGTCAAAGTCTTACCAAGAGCACTTAGATGATTTGTCAAGTGCACGAATCTCTTTTGCAAGTCAAGGATTGTTTCTCTGGGCTGCATTCGAAATAACTCTTATTCTTGACTCAAAGTATTTAGTCTTGATCTTTTAACTTCAACAGTTCCTTCATGAGTTTGTACCAAGGTATCCCATATTTCTTTCGCTGTTTTGCATGCCGAGACACAGAAAAATTCATCCATGCTAAGTGCACCTTGAAGAAGATTTATTGCCTTTTAATCATAGAGAACCTTCTTCTTGTCATCTTCGTCCCATGTAGCTTTAGGCTTTGATGAGCCAGCACCATTGATTACCGTTATAGGAATAAATGGACCATTCTCGACGGCATCCCATATTTCTTCTCCTTGTGCTTCTAGATGTGCCTTCATTCATATTTTCCAGAAGTCAAAATATTCACCAGAAAATAGAGGAGGCTTGTTGTTACTACCACCATCTCTGAAAACGAGATTTTGATTTGCGGAAGCCATTCTAGATTTTTAGGATTAGGTTACCTTTAACCTGCTCGGATGCCAATTGTAAGAATAAAGTGCGCCTAAGAGGGAGGGGGTGAATTAGGTAATTTAAAATTTTTCTGGTTTTAGTGATGATGGATATTATTTTCTGGTTTATGGTGAGTTTATGAAAGAGTAAAGTGCAGAAAAATAAAGAGACACAAGCGATATATCTTGGTTCCCCTCATAGTCCAAGAGTACTCCAGTCCCCTTTCAACATGAAAGAGATTTCCTTATTGTGTTAAACTTAAACAAGAACTACCCAAAACCAAGAACAATTCTCTTGGACCAAGAACAATCCTCTTGGATTTTCACTATGTCAACAATGAGAACAATCCTCTCAAAGTGACTTTACTTGTATCCAACAATCCTGGAAAAACAAGATTACCAAAACCACTTGAACTTATTTTCAACAATCCTGAAAAATAAGCAAGTATATAGCAATATTTTATTTTAGTGAGTTTGTGTTGCAATGATCACTTTGAGTGATTTTATCAATGAATTGATCTTCTCTTCCAATGACAATAGTATATAATGACTTAAGATATATAATTCTCAAAGTTTTCTGGTTGACAATATGTGAAAGTGTGCACAAAACTTGTGTATGAAAGTGTATAAAAGCTTGAGTTTGATTTTTGAAAATTCAGAAAATATGATTGGAAGAGGTACTTAAAATGATTTTTAAAATGAGTATTTATATGTTCATAGCACCCTTTTGAAATAGCATATAATTCTGCAAATGAATCATGAACAATTGCCAAGATTTAGTGAAAGGTTTCCATGAAATGGTGTTATGAACAGGCATGAGTAAAGCTGCTATTTTTCAAAATTGTTCAACATGCAATCAATTGCATCCTTGTGTAAATTGATTGCACGGGGTTTCAACAGCTAGAAATTCAAATATTTTGAGTGAGCAATCGATTGCACGAGTGTGTAAATCGATTGCACTTGAAGTCAGTAGAAAAAATTGATTGAGAGCAATCAATTGCACAAACATGAAAATTGATTGCACTTATAAATAGTAGCTAATGCTTTGAAAACATGAAGCATGCAATCGATTGCACCCAAGTAAAAATTGAATTTTTGCTTAGAAAACTTGAGTAAAAGTTTGGACAATATAAAATATTTCTTTCGACCATTGAGCATCTATGTCTTAAGTTCAAAGTAAGTATTATCATTATACCTTGAAATTTGCTAAGTCCTTGAAACAAAGACTTTATCCACAAATACTTTTAGTTTGATCAATAATCTTTGCATTCTTGTCAACATGGTTTGTCTTCATAAAAAAAAGTGCATTTGAGAAGCTTGATTTTACACATCACGCATCCCCTTGATACACCTTCACAAGGCCTCCCCCATTGGATACAAAAGTAGGCGTTGGGCTCATTGTACTAGGCCTGGAATTTTGCTAATTTCGCACCCCCACTTTACTTTTGCAGTACTAGCACATTTATTTTCTTTTTCTCTTTTTTTATTATTTATTTGTTTCTTTTAATATTTTTATTTATTACTAAAAAAAATCATAAAATCATTAAAAAAAATAGATTTAGACTTTTATTTAATTAAATTAATTTTGGCATAAAAATAAATTTATTTTAATCACCTTTTATTTCATCTTTGATAATTAATTTGTAAATTAATTAAAATGTAGGGTTTTAATTCATTTATTTTCTTTTTGAATTAAAATCAACTTAGAATTTTAGGTTTCTATTTTAATTAATTAATTTCTTTTTTTATACCATTTAATTAATATAAAATCTTTTTCATACAAAACCCCAAAAACTTGTTTTCCTTAATAAATTAATTTCTTTTACTTAACTTAAATTTAATTTTCTTGTCTTAATTAATTATCATTTTTTTAGTTAATTCGGTTAAAACCATTCTCTTAAACAATATTCAAAACAAAAACATTTGCTTCTTTCTTTATACATCATATTTATTTCCTTGACCATTTATTCCCTTGTACATTATGTATTCCAATTCTTGTACATTTATTCAATATGGTTGTAATAGAAAATTAGGTTTTAAATTCTTGCAATCCCCATTTGTAAATTTGTACCCCGTCCCCAAAAATGATGTAATAGCGTAGGATATTTACTCTCTGCAATTTACCGCTTTCATATAAATGTTAGTATATTAGGGTTTGTATGGAAAGATAAAATCAATATTTAGAAAACCCTAATCCAAGATAAACTCAAGCATGAAATACAATACACTTGCACACTTTGCACCTCTAGGGTTTATTCCACTTTGTTGCCTTAAAAATGGCCATGTTACGCATGTGAGACATCTTAGAAAAAAACAAACAAAATACAAGATCAAAGTCCCTCGATGACGCTACGAATGTTGCCTTACAAATGATCTTAGTACCTTAAGGAAAATGCTAAGATATCTCAAACATTTCTATCCATGACTATACGATGACCCACGTTCGTCCCTTTACATCCAAAAATAAGGCTACTTACCAATCAATGGTGAGATAACAATATTAAAGGAAGAGAGAAATGAACAAAAGACTTTTGAGTAGGTAGAACGTTCTTAGTAGCTTGCTCACAATCAATCTAAAAAAAACATCTTTTCAAACACACCAAACACTTTCAAAACATGAAATATTTTCAAAAAGTGAAACACTTTGTATGCATTCTTAAAGAGACGAGAATCATTACCAAGTTTTCCTAAACGAATGCGCTTTTCAAAAATACTTTCAAAACCCATCACAAACACATTTCAAACAAAGCAATTTCAAAAGTGATCTAGAAAGCAACCAAGAGCCCGTAGATAACTACAGATGAAAAGGGTGCTAACACCTTCCCTTTTCATAACCTACCCCTCGAACTCAAGAAAATATCTCAAAGGTCTTTCATGTTCTTTTTACCCTTTCCTTATTGGATAAAAGAAAAGACGATGGCGACTCTTGCTATCCGCAACAATTTCGGTCAAACTCAAAACACTCCATGTCAGTTCTACCACTGTATTACACCAGCTTTATTACCAAGGTCAAAGTTCAAATGGTACAAGATCAATTCAATCAACTTCTTTCGACGGCAAGGGATGATGTTCGAAGACATAGGGGCAATAGCAGAATTAGAACCCAGTGAGATCACTTCCACATGGCTATACAATTTTTATTTTCACTTTGTATTCTTTTCATTTTTTTTCGAAGATTTCCTCTTACTAGGATTTCCGTCTCCCTGTACAAAAATGCCGGTTTTTATGCAAATTATCAATACAAATATACTTTGAAGTACACACTTTTTGTTTTTTCTGTTTTGAGTACAAAAATGTCCAATGACTAAAATTGAATGAACATATGCATATGAACATGATTAACTGTTAATAAATGTATGCACAAAAATAGTAATTAGCATTTACTTAAGGATTTGGGATATCCCCACAGAGTTACTTCAATAAATATTATCCCTACAACCAGAGTTCCAATCGGCATATTTCCTGGAAATTTTCTCCCCTAGTCGAGTTTTCCCAACACCAGAAAAGAAACTTTGCAAAAATGCTTCCCTAGAAGAATTCACTTCCCTAGTAAAGTCACCAGAATTCCTTCCTCAATAGGGTTTATTTCTCCAATGGACCACAGTCTCCCCAACCTAAGTCTATTCCTCATACTACTACCAATCAACTGACAGAACTCCTCTTCTCCAATAGAATTGCTACTATCCCCAGAAAGTTGTTGCGAATCCTGGAATCCGACCAGATAACAGTTAACTTCATCCTCCCCAGACAAATCGGAAGTTTAAACATCTCTTTTATCCCCAGTTAGGGTATATAAGAATCAAATTCCCCAGTAGAGTAATGGTCAACTAAGGTTCCTGAATTCTACTCCCTAAGCAGAAACCAACATTCCTTGCAGAATTTTCTCAAACTGCAAACAGTAATTCCCACTAGAAACACTCTAAACAAGTTTGAAGATACACATACTCTTCGTCTCAAGCAGTAGTCTCATAACTCCCCAACAATAGTTAGGGATTTATTTTCTCAGATAAATATACACTTCAATAACATTTCATATTCATGCATCATGACATATGCATACGAAACATATAACATAATCTCATTTATTTTTAGAACATTATTAATCAATGCATTTCATACGTCATGGAGTTGCATACAACTAACTCTTTACCTTTCCATGAAAAGATCAGTCCATAGATGAATACCATCAACAACAAACATTTCCTTCAAGACCTCTTCTAGTTCAGTTTAAATCGACCAATGATTTATCTTGATTATGTTTCGGTAGGCACTTTCTATGGTTCAGTTAAATCGCTCCTAAGATTTATGTTGATTCGTTATCCAGTTAAAGATTATTCAAGACCTTTGTTGGTTCATTTTAAATAGACCAATGATTTATCCTCATTCCGTTCTGGTAGATGCTTTCTCTGGTTCAGTTAAATTGCTCCTAAGATTTATGCTGATTTGTTATCCAGTTAAAGATTATTCAAGACCTTTGTTGGTTCAGTTTAAATCGACCAATGATTTATCCTGATTCTATTTCGGTAGATGCTTTCTCTGGTTCAGTTAAATCACTCCTAAATATTTATGCTGATTCATTATCTAGTTAAAGATTATTTAAGACCTCTATTGGTTCATTTTAAATCGACCAATGATTTATCCTGATTTCGTTTCAGTGGACGCTTTATCTGGTTCAGTTAAATCACTCCTAAAGATTTATGCTGATTCGTTATCCAGTTAAAGATTATTCAAGACCTCTGCTGGTTCGGTTTAAATCAACCAATGATTTATCCTGATTCTGTTCTGGTAGCCGCTTTCTTTGGTTCAGTTAAATAGCTCCTAAGATTTATGCTAATTCGTTAGATTATTCAAGACCTCTGCTGGTTCAGTTTAAATTGACCAATGATTTATCCTGATTCCATTCCGATAGACGCTTTCTCTAGTTCAGTTAAATTGACCCTAAGATTTATGATGATTCATACCTTTTCAAAGATAAATTCAGACATTTGTTGTTTCAGTATAAATCGACCAAAGGTTTATTCTGGTATTTTTTTTCTAATCTCTATTAACAGTCACTTTGTATGGCATCTATAAATCCCATCTCTGATAACTCTTTATTACCTCCCCAAATGTCATCTTTAATCCCGTTCCCGATACAATCAACCAACATCTTACTTCGTGCATCAGCGAGTGCAAATTTCTGGGCACTCTAGTGTTCAATCATCTTCCACCTTTAAGTCACGAATGGCGGACCTGCCAATCTAACTCTTCAGGTTTAAGAAGATTGAACAGGGGCAGTTGTTGTACCCCAAAATTTTCCATCTCTTTTCTCAAGACATTTCTCACAAGATTTCCAATGGCACAAGTTTGCACAAGTGTTGACTAGGTCAAACCACCTCTTAAACACTGATGCCTCAAATTAGGGTTTTGATTTTCACAAGGACAATTGGACTTATAATGCCTCAAATGACCTTCATGTATCATTATAGATCTCCAAGAATACTTATGTCAAGTTTCAAATCTTGAATCACAAATTTGTTCAGTCAATTGATCAGATGACTGAAAATTAGCTATATTGGATAAAAAGTCAATTGTGGTCAACCTACAGTCAAATTTCAATATTTGTTTACCAACATTAACATTTTGAAGTAATATTCACCAATTGATCAAATTTGGGTCACAATTCCTCAAGAAAATGCCGAAATCATCAAAGGGGTAAAATGGTTAAAAATTAGGGTTTTAACTATAATTGACTGATCAGTGAATTTTGACCTAAGACATGATCTAATGGTTTGAAGCATAATCTCAAGGATTCCAACACAACATGTTGACCTAATTTCATGACTCAAATCATCTTTCAATATCAAACAATTGATAGTTGAAATTTGGTGAACTGATGAAAAGTCAACTGATACACCAAAAGTTAAACTTTGACTTTTTGGTCAGAATTGAGTCTCAAATATCAAAATTCATCAAGACATTCAAAAAATATGAAGCTTGATCATCAAGAAATCAAGAAAGTCAAAAGTCAATTTGAAAAGTCAAACTTTTCAAGACTTAGAAAAATTTCTAAGTATTTTAAACATGAAAATTTCACTACTTCATGACATTTTTTTACCAAGATGCAAGATGATTCAAAGAAAACTTTAAACATGAAAGTTGTAGATCTTGATGAGATATATAAGTTTGCTTTTCTGATGAAGTCCTAGAAGTGCTTGGATTTTGAGTTATAAATTCATAAAGTCATGACATTTTTCATAAAACACTTAGTGAAATTTTGACCTAGTTTAGGCAGATTTTTTGTCCCAACTTCTTGGAAATTTTTCACATAGCTCCAATTTGATTTAGAAAAAATTAAAAACATGAAATTTGTAGAGGATGTTTCAAGATTTCCAAAATGTTCAAGAACTTGAAGAGATCACACTTGAGCTAACAGAATCAAAGGCAAGAAGCTAGGCATCCATTCTTGATTTTCAAGTCATTTTTATGAAGAACACATAACCAAATTCCAAGCCATGTTGTACAATATCACTTTGCAGGCCTTATAACTTATGTATCTATCTCTAATCATAAGATTATATAAGCTTTTGAGCTATGAACCACTTAACTTAAGCATTGTCCAATATATCTTGCCATTAAATTAAGAAAGTTCACACTTCCATTTTGGAAAAGTGACTTTAATCACAAAGTCAACTTGTATGGTGCCTCTAACTTGTTCCCTCTGCATACACTCAATACACAAAGTCATAAGCAACATATTTAAATCTCTTAGCCACCATACAAGTCTTGTACTATGCATTGGAACAATGTTTGTCAAGGTTACTTCAAAAACAAGTCAAAATCCATAAACATGTGATCTTGTGATTCTGACCACCTTAAGCCTTCAAACCTTCTCCTATAAACTGAGACATTATTTTGCTACTAAGGACACAAAATCAGAAGCCTGAAAACTACTTCAAACACTTACAAACCAGAAATTACTCAAAAAAACACCATTTGTATACAGTTCTGACTTTGAACTTGTATCTTCCATTTCCATCGTGTGTTTTCCCTCAAAATCATTTTAAAAGCTTCCATACATCAAATATTATCCATCCATATCCTTGTTCCACAACTGTAACTCCATCTTCATCACCTTTCAAACTCAAAAACAGCCACTGTAACTTGACTTCTCCAACACAATACAACCACTCTCAATCAAAACTAAGCATTGCATTAGCTCCCCGGGGGTTCATTGAAGCTATTATGATCATCACAACACCTTGAAAGGTGCTCTAAATCAAAAAACGAATTTCAGTTTCAAGGTAAGTTTTCTTAACTTTGAACTCTTCATACAAGTATCATTAGTGGTTCCTTTGTGAATAAAAAATGTAGACATCATAGCCCTGAAGCTAACCATGCCCTTAGTTTTCATTTATGTTGCTTAAGTGATGCGAATTTTGAAGATGAACTTTCTGAAAATTTAGGTCATAATTTGGTACTGAATAAAATTCATGTTCATCTTTGATTTATAGCTTTAGTTATTTACATGGTTGAATTCTTATGAAAAAATAGAACAACTTTCATGTTTACAGTTTTGAAAATAATTGAGAGATGAAGGATTTCAGATTTTGATTATGGAGGAGAAGGAAGAACAGGGGCGCGCGAAGGTTGAAGATGAAGTTGGATTTTTAAATATGACTTTATCTTATATTTAATATTTTATATTTCAAACAATGGATGTATCACCACCCCAGTGGTTAAAGTGCGTGCGCCTTTCACTATAGGGACCTGGGTTCGAGCCTCAGTGGTACCCTTTTGGTTTTTCTTATTTTCCATTTGCAGATTCAACACAAGCAAGCTTTGTACGCGCGCCATGCACCCTCTTTCCAACACCATCAGATCCATCAAGCATTCTATCCAACACATAGCCCCCCCCCCCTTTTACTTTTCATACATAGGCCCACACATTATATATTTTATTTTCTGATTTCAAAACAACAAAAAAAACCACATTTTGGGCCCAACGCACTTTTTACTATTTTTAACTCCCATTTTCATTTTTCAACCCCGTGTCTAACTATTTCCATTTCTTTTATATTTTATTATTTTTCATTTATATATTTATTTTACCTAAACCAAAAAACCACAAAAAAATATATTTTCATTAAATTAAAAATATTTTAATTTAGACATTTTATTTTATTTTACTAAATTAATTTTTATCATTTCTTCTACAATGTAAAATAGTTTCTTTATTAATCTTAATTAAAATTATTTTCTAAACAAAGTTAAATTTGACTTAGTTTTTTTCTATTATTATTATTTCAATGAACTTAGATTTAGGTTTTGTGAATAATTAATTGACTTTTCTTGTAAATTAATTAGCTTTAATTAGGTTTAAAAAATCATTAAAATCTTTTCGTACAAAAAATCATTAAAAAAAACAATTTTTCTTTTCTTTTGCATTATCTTTATATTCTTGTACATTTTATTTTACATTATTCAATATGGTTGTAATAATAATTAGGTTTTAATTGCTTTCATCCCCATTGGTAATTTGTATCCCCACCCCCTAAAATGATGTAATAGCGTAGAACTTTAAATTTCCATAATTTATCGCTTTCAATATTATTGCTAGTAATTAGGGTTTGTATGGCAATACTAAAAGCAAACAAGTAGACAACCCTAATTCAAGACAAAATAAATGAAAACAACACACTTCACACACTTGCACCTCTAGGGTTAACCCACACTTGTTGCCTTAGAATAAACTATCATGTCCCTCGAACGTGGGATACTTTAGAAAAGACCTTCGATTACAAGATTGTAGTCCCTCGATGGCCCTTAGATGTTGCCTTCGGTAAACGACCTTAGACCCTATGACAAATTTCTAAGGTATCCTACAATGTTGACTTCTATGACTGTACGATGACCCACGCTTGTCTCTTCACATCCAATAATAGGGCTTCTTACCAATCAATTATAAGATAGAAATATCTAAAGGAGGAGGAAAAGAACAAAGAATTTTTGAGTAAGTAGAACGCTCGTAGTTGCTTGCTCATAAACAAAACCATTTTTACACCTCACACTTTCAAAACATTCTTCTCCAAACATCTCTTTGAACTATTTTCAAAAGTCAACACTTTGTATACATTCTTATAGAGACGAGAATCATTATAAAGTTCGTCTAAACGAAGGCACTTTTCAAAAATACTTTCAAAACAAACACAAACACATTTCACAAAGCATTTCAAAGTGAGATAGCAACTAAGAGCCTGTAGATAACTACGGATGAAAAAAGTGCTAATACCTTCCCTTTTCATAACCTACCCCCCGAACTCAAAAAAGTTCTCAACAAGTCTTTCCTATTCTTTTCACCCTTTCCTTTATTGGATAAAAGAAAATTCGGTGGCGACTCTTACTATCCACAATAATTACGATAAAAGACAAAACACCTAAGTCAGTTCTCTCACCGTATTACAATGCTGCTCTTGAATTCTTCTATTATCTGATCATCACTGCTAGAAAAATTAGGTCATCAACATAGAGAGCAACAAGTAATACATAACTTCCATTTTTCTTCATATAGAGGCATGTTCATACGAACATTGCTCGAACCCATTTTCCTTGAAATATGTGTCGATATGTGTGTTCCATGCCTGCGGTGCTTGCTTCAGCCCATATAGGGCTTTCCTCCATTTCAACACCTTATTCTCTTCTCCAATCCTCATATACCCGAGTGGTTGTTCGACATAGGCTTCTTCTTCCAGTACACCATTCAAAAATGTTGTCTTGACACCCATTTGAAATATCGGCCATTTATATTGAGCAGCTTGAGAAATTATCAATCGAATTGTCTCCATTCTTGCTACAGGTGCAAATACTTTGCCATAATTGACTCATGTTTTCTATTTGTATCTCTTTGCAACAAATCATGCTTTATATCTTTTTATTTCTCCTTGAGCATTCATCTTTTTCTTGAATACCCACTTTACACCAATGGGTCGACTGTCTTTTGGAAATTCGACTAGCTCCCAGGTGTTGTTGCAGTCTATTGCTCTAATTTCCTCGTCCATGGAACTTTTCCACTTCTTGTCTCGTAACCTTCTTCGAAACTGATTTTTCAGCATCTGCCAGAAGGCATACAAGGTGTACTTCGTTTGTCGATTCATACAAATCTTGCAAACTTCACATTCTGGGTTGTAAAGGTTGATCTTCATTTTCAGCATCTTCATGTTCTATTGAAATGCTTGTTGGTACAGCGACAAATGGTTCTTCGACTTTGTTGATAACTTGATATTCTTCCTTCTTTTGAAATGAGGTTCTTGTTTGTTTCCTGAACACACATTTTTCATAAAACTTTCCTTCATAGTCCATGTCTGGTAGTCCATGCACCATGTTCTTTTTCGCCAACCTTCTCAAACCAGCATGATGTAGATAACCAAAGCATATATGCCATAGTGACTCTTTGTCTTTCATGTCGACTTGTAGACATTTCTCTCGAATGTTCCTCAGATTCAGTTTGTATATTCGACTTCTTTCCATTTCGACACGAGCAATCAGATGTCCCACTGTGTCCTTCAAATGCAGTATCCGGTCTTTTATAAGTATCGAAAGACATTTTTTTATAAGTTGTCCCAAACTCAAGATGTTAGTCTTGAGATCTAGTACATAGTAAACATCTTGGATTGATCCAATCAAGTCATCCTTCTGTAAGTAACATATTGTACTTTTGCCTCCGACCTTCACATTCAATGCATCTCTGAAAGACACATTACCGTCTTCAATTTTTTTCACTTCTTTAAACAAGTGTTTGTGACCACACATGTGATTACTTACTCCTGAGTCAAGATACAAAACATTGTCATTATTGGTGTTGATTTCATTTGGGCCATCAAGAAAAAACCTTCATTCGCTTCATCTTCTAAAGCTATATTGGTTATTTCTTCTACCTTCTTTTTTATTCGACAATCTTTTGCAAGATGCCCAACTTTATCACAGTTGTAGAATTTGTCGGAATTGCAATCCTTCGCATAATGACCATACTTCCCACACTTGTAGTATTCTAAGTTGAAGTGGTTACCTCGACCACTGTCTCGACCTCCACAACCAATAGACTGCAACAACACCTGGGAGCTAGTCGAATTTCCAAAAGACAGTCGACCCATTGGTGTAAAGTGGGTATTCAAGAAAAATATGAATGCTCAAGGAGAAATAAAAAGATACAAAGCATGATTTGTTGCAAAGAGATACAAATAGAAAACATGAGTCAATTATGGCAAAGTATTTGCACCTATCGCAAGAATGGAGACGATTCAATTGCGCATTTCTCAAGCTGCTCAATTCAAATGGCTGATATTTCAAATGGATGTCAAGATAACATTTTTGAATGGTGTACTCGAAGAAGAAGTCTATGTCGAACAACCACTCAGGTATAGGAGGATTGGAGAAGAGAAGAAGGTGCTGAAATTGAAGAAAGCGCTATATGGGCTTAAGCAAGCACCGCAGGCATGGAACACACGCATCGACACATATTTCAAGGAGAATGGGTTTGAGCAATGTCCATATGAACATGCCCTTTATGTGAAAAAAACTGAAAGTAATGTCTTACGTGTTTCTCTCCATGTCGATGACCTTACTTTTCTAGGCAGTGATGATCAGATGATAGAAGAATTCAATAGCACCATGACACACGAATTTGAAATGACAGACTTAGGTCTGGTGAGATTCTTTCTTGGTTTGGAGGTTCAACAAGAAGAAACTGGAGTCTTTATTTTACAAGAAAAACATGCAAAAGAAATCTTGAAAAAATATAAGATGAAAAGTTGTAATCCAACTTCGACGTCAATGGAACCAGGTGCAAAATTGTCAAAATTTAATGGAGGAGAACATGTTGAAGTAAGCAAATATCGAAGCTTGGTAGGTAGTCTTCGCTATCTCACATGCACAAGGCCAAACATTTCATTAAGTGTCGGCATTGTAAGTCGATTCTTGGAGGAGTCAATACATTCACATTGGAAGGCATTGAAATGAATCTTAAGGTACATCCAAGGAACAGTGTTATTTGGAATGTTTTATTCAAGAATAGAAGACTACAAGTTAGTTGGTTACTCTAACAGTGATTGGTGCGGAGATATAGACGATCGAAAAAACACTTCTGGATATGTGTTCTTCATGGAAAACACCGCATTTACTTGGATTTCTAAAAAGAAACCGATAGTAACACGTTCGACATGTGAAGCTGAATATGTGGCAGCATCTTGGTGTGTTTGTCATGCAGTATGACTTAGAAGATTGATGAGAAAAATGGAGCTAAAACAGGAAGGTGCAACTGTAACACAAGTGGACAACAAATCAGCAATCGAGTTGGCAAATAATCCAGTAAACCATAAAAGAAGCAAATACATTGACATTCACTTCCACTTCATTCGAGAACATGTGAAGGAATAAAGTGTCGAATTGAGGCATGTAGCAAGCAAGGATCAAGCAGCAGATATTTTCACAAAATCATTATCGAAAGAAATTTTCGACAGATGCAAAAAATTGATAGGCATGATGGATATAAGAAAAATTTAAGTTTACATAGGAGTTTTGTTGAATAAACTTTAATGTTATAAATAGTGGGCTTCTATTAATAAGTTAGTGGAAACGTTAAAAGTCTATTGTAATTTGAAGACCAAGAGATAGTGACTTATAATAGCATTTACTAATATTATTTGCTTTCCTAAAATAGTAGAAGTTTTTGAGTCTATATAAAGACCAAGATTATATTCTATTTTACAACAAGTTATAAAAGTATTTGCTCTCTTTCTAACTGTATGGAAGTCCTCAAGGCAATCAACACAGATGAAATAACTTTACTGATTTTTTTAAAATTTTGATATAAAAAGATTATATTAAAAGAATGAAATGTTTAAAATAACATTTCAAGAATTACTATTTAACCTAATTTTTATTTTATTTTTTTATAAAAATTTTCAAACAATAATATATAACACTAAAAAAATCATTTAAAGAAATTATAACAATCAGGTCTTTTATGTGTCAGTTTTGGAGGACTTGAGTTAAGCAAAATCGACGGTGTCAATTGAAAATCCAAAATGATAGTTACTTAGATAAAAAAAAACTGACTGTTGAGATTATTATTGCTAAATTTATAATATGAAGACATGAAACAGAAAAATCCAAGACATAGCGAGTAAAAAAGCCTTGCAGAGGCTATTCAAACAATAAACAATTACCCACATAAGAGAGGTTAAAGTTGTAATATTTTGAGAGAAAGCTCGCAAGCCATTAGCGGGAATAGTCATGGGTTTGTGAGAGAGATTGAGTGAAGTGAGTTTCAATGGAAAAAGAGAGATTTGACGGAGAACTGCATCGAGGTCGCCATGGAAGTGAGTAAGGTCGAGGGAGGTGAGGTTTGTCAATCTGTGGAAGAGGCGGGAGAGGAAAGGGAGTGTTGGATTGTATACCGAGAGAGACGATTGTAGAGAGTTTGTGATGGAGAACAACTGCTTAGAGACGAGGGAGATAGACTTCAAGTTATGATTATGATCGTAGTCATCATCATCACCGTCGTTGAGATATTTGAATATATGTCTCCAGCAATCTTCTGGTAAATCTAAATATTATGCTTCTGACATTGTTTTACTTCTCTTCCTTTCAATTGTCGACAGAGATTGATCTTCGTGAACCACGGCGGTGATTATCTCCACACATGTTTAATGGTCTAGGTTTAAGTTTTGAGAGTATGTTTTTTTTATACTAATGCTAACAATTGGTGTATAGAGAATTTTATTCCGACTTTAAAAGGGCTTCATCATCTTAGAATTATCACAAGACCTTATACCAAATTAAAAATTAAAAAAAAAGTGGTATGGTGTACTATGTATTTGTAGGTACGTAATGAATGGGAAGATTAAGGAGTATCTAAGGGCGTGACGTGGGCTTAGGCAGGAGATCCAATTTTTCCTATGTTATTCGTGCTCGTGATGGAGTATCTTCATAGAAGGCTTTACAAGTTGAAACATCAACACAATTTTAACTACCATCCTAGATGTGAGAAGAAGAAGGTTATCAAAATTAGTTTCGTTGACAATTTAATAATGTTTTGTAGGGGAGACAAAGGTTATGACAATCTGATTATAAAGGACATGAGTAATTTTTCTCAAGCTACAGGTCTGGTTGCTAACCCTGCAAAGTGTAAGGTGTTGTTTGGGGGTGTGGCTTATAAGGAAAGACAAGAGATTATGAGGGAAACTGGTTTTGCTGAAGGTGAAATACCTTTCAAATATTTGGGTATTCTTGTGTGCAGCAAGAAGATAACTATTGAGCAATGTAGACCATTGATTGAGCGTATTATCGCAAAAATTAAGCATTAGTCTGTGAGATTTCTGAGTTATACGGGTGTTGTACCTCAAAATTTGTCCTCCCCAATTTCTCAAAGATTCTCTCACAAAATCTCCATTGTTCAAAATTGCATAAGGTTTGATCAGCTCAAGACACTTCCTTAACATTGGGCTCAAATTAAGGTTTGGGTTTGGACAAGTACAATTGGACTTTTAAATAGTTTCCATGGATCATATTGGGCTCTCAAAGCCGATCGAAAAGGAGCGGTTGGCAGATTTTGACAAAATCGAAGAAGAACAAGCTTGTTTTGATCCCTAAGCTTCGATTGGATATTGGCTTCCTATGAGCAAGCTTGGTTCACAAGCTTCGATTGGGTATTGGCTTCCTTCGAGCAAGCTTGGTTCATAAGCTTCGATTGGGAATTTGGCTTCCTTCGAGCAAGTTTGGTTCACAAGCTTCGATTGGGCATTGGTTTCCTTCGAGTAAGCTTGGTTCATAAGCTTCGATTGGGCATTGGTTTCCTTTGAGCAACCTTGGTTCATAAGCTTCGATTGGGCTTTGGTTTCCTTCGAGCAAGCTTGGTTCATAAGCTTCGATTGGGCATTGGCTTCCTTCGAGCAAGTTTGATTCATAAGCTTCAATTGGGCATTTGGCTTCCTTCAAGCAAGCTTGGTTCGATCCCCAAGCTTCGACTAGGAAATGGCTCCCTTCAAAGCAACCTGCTTTGATCCACCTCTAAAAACCCTTCGACACACAAGTTGAAGACAAAATTTTGAAAGAACACTGATCAAATTCATAGGTCATGCTACATGATCTTACTTTGCAGGCCTCAAACTTGTGTTCCACTCCATAATTAATTGCTTACACAATTAATTAAGCTCTTATCCAAGTGTTTAAAGTATTGTCCAAGCCAACTTTCCCTTAATGACATAAAGTTACCATTGCTATTTTTAGATTTTTTTTTTGTATTGAGACTTGTGCTTGTCCTTTCTGCACACATATCCCCTACAAACTAGAAGCAACAGGTCTAAGGCCTCCAACAACTTCAGATCACGCTTGTACAACACCTTGAAACTTGTTTTCCACTTTTCTTCAAAAAGCAAGTCACCTAGTCAAAACCCTACAACAGAGAGATCCCTTGTGTAAAACATCTATAACCTTTTCTCTATAAATATAGAGACCATTTGCAAATCAAAGGCCAGATTCTTGGTTGTGTTGAAAAAATCCCCAAACACTCTCAAACTCTCAAAAACTCAGAACCTGCACATAAGCATAAAGCTAAGCATAAAACTTGGCACATCCTTACCTTACCCACAAAAATCTCAAATCCCTTCATGCGTTAGCCAGCCTTTCGATTCACCCCCTAACTTCTATATACCAGCCTTTCGATTCACTCCCTAGCTTCCATATACCAACCTTTCAATTCACTCCCAGCTTCCATATACCAGCTTTTTGATTCAGTGACTTTCAAAGCAAAGTATCAACTGGAATAGCTTCAGGGAGGTCGAAGCAGGCTTAACCCATCATCAAATCATTCCTGAAAGTCATACAAAGCTCATTCGAATTGCACTTCAAGAGGTAAGTTTCTTACGAAACTTAGAACTCTTCATTCAAGCATCATTTGTATATACATTGTAAAGAAAAAATATAGATATCATATCTAGGAAGCTGACCATGCTCTTAGTTTTGATTTTCATTACTTGTGTCTTAAGAATTTCAACTCTGACTAGTTAGGTTTTGATTTTGATGCTGAACAAAATTCATTGCTAACCTTTGACCCATAACTTTCGAAAGTCACATGGTTAAATTTGTATTAAGATTTTGCATAGGTTTGATGTTTAAAATATTTCGATTTGGCTGAGAAATGAAGCCTTTCGAAGCTTAACAAATGAGTTATACATCCCTACGCTCGAAGGAAGAAGATGAAGCATGTTTAAACATTCAGAAATGAGTTCATTTTATATGTAGTGCAAGTTGTATAACCAACGAATGAAACAGACCATCATAGTGGTACAAACAGTGCACGCTAAAAGCCTTGCCATGTAGAAGGTCCTGGGTTCAAGCCCCAGCGAGAGCTTTTGTTCATTTTTCATATTTTCTCACTTTGTCTTGTTTGCAGGAAGCATACATGGGCCTCCACAGTTGGGCTTCGACCTTTTTTATGTTTCTGACCCCCTGTTTACTAACTAACAAACAGGCCCTGGGCCCAAACATAAAATTGTTTTCTACACAAAAACTGTTTTCTACACAAAAACACCAAAAATATATTTAAATTATTTAGTTTATTTAATTTCTTACAATGAAAAAGACCAAAAACATTTTTTCTATTTATTTTCCTTTCTTTAACTTAATCTTAATTTTTCTTTAGTTCAATTAAATTTCCTTTTAGTTAAATAGGCCAAAATATTCCTTTAACAAAATCAAAACAAATTCATTTTCTTTTCATTCGTGTCTTGTACATTATATTCCTTTCAATTCTTGTACATTATTCAAATTTCAATATGGTTGTAATAGATAATTATGATTTAATTTCTTGCAATCTCCATTTGTAAATTTGTACACCCCATCCCCAAGTGATGTAATAGTGTAGTAAATTTACTTTCCGCAATTTACCGCTTTCATATTAAAGCTAGTAAATTAGGGTGTGTATGGAAAGACTAAAATCAATCTTAGACAACCCTAATCCAAGACAAAATCAAGTATGAAAAAAATAAACACTTGCACACTTACACCTCTAGGGTTAACTCCACTTGTTTCCTTAAGAAAATGGTCATAATATGCTTGTGAGACATCTTAGCAAAAACAATCAAAAATACAAGATCGTAGCCCCTCGATGACACTACGATCTTTCCTTACAAATGATCTTAGTCCCTCAAGAGAAATTCTAAGATATCTCACATAATTGTTATTCATGACTATACAATGACCCACGTTTGTCCCTTTACAACCAAAGATAAGGCTTCTTAGCAATCAATGGTAGATAGCAATATGAAAGGAAGGAAGAAATGAACAAAATACTTTTGAGTAGGTAGAACGTTCTTAGTTGCTTGCTCGCAATCCATCTTCAAAAACAAACATCTTTTCAAACACACCAAACACTTTCAAAACATGAAATATTTTCAAAAACTCCAACACTTTGTATGCATTCTTATAGAGACGAGAATCATTATAAAGTTTGCCTAAATGAAGGCGTTTTTCAAAACTACTTTCAAAACCCACCACAAGCACATTTTCAAACAACGCATTTTCAAGTGATCTAGAAAGCAACTAAGAGCCTGTGGATAACTATGGATGAAAAGGGTGCTAACACCTTCCCTTTTCATAATCTGCCCCCTGAACTCAAGAAAATATCTCAAAGGTCTTTCCTGTTCTTTTCACCCTTTCCTTATTGGATAAAGGAAAACTCGGTGGCGACTCTTGCTATCCGCGACAATTGTGATTAATCGCAAAACAACCTAGTCAGTTCTCTCACCGTATTACAGAACTGGCGACTCTGCTAGGTATTATCTTTAAAGTGGGTACCTTAGAGCTAGATCACATTTACTTGATTTCATTGTTTGATTTGTCTGCTTTACATTTATGGGTCCTTGTTTGGGTTATTGTTAAAGACCCTACACCCGGATCTGGGGAACCTTTTAGGTAAGTAGCAATAGATTGTGGAAATTACGCGGGGTATACCGACATGGTTGAAGTGATGGCTACGTTAGTGTGACACATTTGTTGGTACCGGTAGCCCTTGAATTTAGTCAAGGAGAATACGGGGCCGCTGTGTGGTGTCATGAAGCACTAACTGATCTTAGAACCTTTAATTGAACAACTTGGCCATTAGGAAGTAGTGAGATAGCCGTCTTTGGTGCAGTCCAAAGTTGGTTGATACTCGATATTACGCTCATTGAGATCAAACTTTCGGGATATTTCGGTCGCTAATAAAGAGGCTTACGCTGAAATAATTCCCGATGAAGAAAGATCAGTGATATTAAGATCCCTTAGAACCTGGTTACTTTCTAGGACAGGTTGAACCAACTAAACTTCAAAAGGGTACTTACCTATGAACCTCACACAAGCCTAAACCTAAGGACTTGTTTGCTTTGTGTGTATATGTTTGTTTGTACATAACATCATGACATCATACCATGGCATTTTACACTAACCATTTCAAGGACCTAGATATTTACTTTTGTTCTGTTTTGTAGGACATGACTTCCACTCGCAGAAATATTATCCAAGTCAACCTCGTAAGAGTGCCTCCTCAACTCAAGGAATTGGCATCAAGGGTCCCTATTGATTCTCCCTTCACCAAGAAATACAGTCGTCTCGTCAACTTGCTTACCTCAAGCTTTGAACAGGATATGGTGAAAGTGTTATTTCAATTCTTCGACCCTTTGCACCATTGTTTTACTTTTCCTGATTACCAACTTGTGCCCACCATGGAATAATTTTCTCAACTCTTTGGAATCCATATCCTTGATCAACTACCCTTCAGCGGTATTGAAAGAGACCCAATACCTGAGGAGATTGCTCGAGATCTACATTTGCAATGATCAGGTGTTGTGGCCAATTTGGAAACGAGAAGTGGTGTCAAAGGGTTTTTAGCCAAGTTTTTGTTGGAGAAGGCTCAAGATTTTTGGGATGCTTTGGACCTACAAGCCTTTGAAGAAGTATTGGCTCTCCTCATCTATGGGATGGTACTGTTTCCGAATTTGGACCAACTTATAGATGTGAACGCTGTCAAAAATTTTCTATCTCCCAATCTGGTGCCCACTTTACTTGGGGATATCTTGCATTCTCTCCACTATGGAACCATGAAGAGAAGAGGACTTCTTATGTGTTGTACTCCTCTGTTGGCTAGGTGGTTTATTTTGCACCTGCCCCGATTTGTTGTGAAGAATGAGCAAGGCTTAAGATGGTCTAGTAGATTGATGTCACTCACACATTCTGATATTTATTGGTGTGCTCAATCTATGGAGGAAATTACTATTATTGACCGTTGTGGGGAAATCACTAATGTCCCTCTACTTGGCATTAGGAGAGGTATCACTTACAATCCTTGTTTGGCTCTACGACGGTTTGGGTATGCTAGGAGGGATGGCCCTCATGATACACTTGTCCAAGGAATTGCATTTAACTATGAGAGAAATGTCCAAGGTTATCGTCAGAGATTCATACGAGCTTGGGGCATGGTTAAAAAGATTGATAGCAAGACGTTTGGGGTATAAGAACTCCATTCCTTTGGAGCCTTATCTCAAGTGGGTACGAACTCGCGCCCAAAACCTCATGATGCCTTATTAATCCATCCTACCTATCATCATGGAGCTTGTTGCCGAAGGAGATGTTCTGTATACTGTCCTTTATCCTAACATGCCTACTTCTCTTGAAGATTTACAGAGAGCTTGGATTCAGCTAAAGGAAGAGCGATACAACTTCGAAACTCATTTCTACGCAAGTGAAAAGAAGGTTTTGGAGCTTACAAGACAACTTCATGAAAAGCGAAGTTTGAATGCCTACATTGCGCCAAAAAGGATGCGCTCGGCCTTTTTGCATTAGGAGTTTATTTTGTGTTTATTTCCTACATTGTAAGCCCAAGAGGCATGGTTGTAATCAATTTGAACTTATTAATACAATTGATGTTTGTTCCTTTTGTCTAAACAAATTTAAATCTTCTAAATCCTTGAAAGCATTTGCATACGCATTAACATGCATGGCATCATAATAGGCTTTCTCCATACAGGTTTCATCATCCGCTTACTGTTTATTTCAATAAAAATGGCTCTAGAACAGACTATCAAGGATCTTCAGACCCAAAGTGCTCAGTTTCAAGAAATGTTCCTGAATCTATCCAAGGGGCAAGAAAAGTTGAAAACAATTTTCATTGAAGCATGACCAATGAAAATCCTGAAGACGACAAGGAAAGTCAGATAAGACAATTGCAAGCGGAGATAGAAACAATGAGAATCCAGATGTTGGGACACATGTCTCTTATCTAAAACTTAGCTCGGGGACAAGAAGAGTTGAGAACTCTTGTCAACAAGCTTCATCAAGACGGATTCAACCGTATGAAATAAACAATCGAGGTTGGGAATCAAGTCATTAATCATCCCCCGAAGAGACAAGAAGTTGGCTTTGTGGAGAGTAGACCTTCCAAATTGCTGCTACATCACGAGCCCAACAATAACCTCGCCAACAACGATAGGGTAATTGGCGTCAGCAGGATACATCCAATAGGCAATATACCAAACTCAACATGCCGATGTTGCAAGTCTTGTAACACATCTTGAAGTTGAATTTAGTCACATTGAAGGATCCTCCTTAGAATCTTAATACTTTCGCTCCTAGTTGTCATCCCAATGAAAGGTGTGCATATCACTCTGTGATACAGTGGCAGAACCGACTCTTTAATACTGGTTTATGTTGTGTTTTTTATTCGCAAAATGTCGCGGTAATCAAGAGTCGCCACCGACTTTTATTTCATCCAATCAGAAAGGAAAAAAGTACAGAAAAAATCCTTTTTTGAGATTTTGAGTACGGGGGGTAGATTATAGAAAGGGAAGGTGTTAGCACCCTTTCTATCCATGGTTTTCCATGGGATCTTAGGTACTTGCTCATTTTTAAATTGCTTGTGTTTGTGTGCTTGTTTTTGAAAAATGTTTTTACTTCGTGATAACCCTTGTATCAGTCCTCAAGGGTGTGACAAAGTTTGTTTTGAAAATTTGTTTTGAAAGGTGTAAGTGTGAAAAGCTTTGATTTGAGAAAGTACCTACTAGCATCTACCTACTTGAAAAAAAAGATCGTTTCTATTCTTGTTTCCTTTAGACAGCGCTATCCTACTATTGAGAAATAGGTAGCACCGTCGTTGGAATTGTAAGGGTCAATTCGAAAGGGACGTACGGTCACTAAAGCAATATTAGGGCACCTTAGTAGCAACCCTAGAGTCTCAAGATCTTTTCGAGGCAACATTTCCAAGGCAACATTCGAATGGGACATTTTGATATCTTTAGACGGGAGGGCAACCACTAAGACACCCTATGCTTAATGATTGTTTACCGAAGGCAACCGAAGTGAGAGTATACCCTAAGAGTGAATGTGTGCAAGTGATTTATTTTCAGTTTATTATCTTTGCACATTAGGGTTTTCTAACTATTTTAATTTTGTCATGCATTCTTGCCATACAATCCTAAACATACATCTAAACAGTTAAATATTTGCAGGAATTAAAAATGAGAGAAAATAAACCTAGCTATTACAAGGCTTCAGGGAGGGGGATTAATTACATAACTAAAAGTCGGGGATTTAAACAGTAAATAAAAACCCTAAATTAACTATTACAAACCCTGAACAGTTACAAAACAATGGCAAAATAATTAACAAGCGCGCAATAAGTTAAATGCGAGGCGATTAGGGTTTTGACCCTTTGACTAATCCTACTTGCGATTGATTAAAGAAAAAAAATGTTTTTTGTCATGTTTTGTTATTTGAGAAAATAATGGAATAATTGAAAAAAAAGGAACCTAATTACTAATTAATTTTAATTAAGAAAAATAATTAAGTTAACCTATTTTTGTATTTTTGATTTGAGAAAAAAAGAAATTTAATTGTAAAATTAAACCTAATTTCTATTTGATTTTAATTATAGAAAAGAAATTAAATTAACCTAGATTTCTAATTAAATTAAATAATTTATTAAGAAAATGCTTTTTTTTTGGTATTTTGTGATTTATTGATTTTTATGATTAAATAAAAAAATGATTAATTTTTGTGAAAAAATAATTAAGCAAAATAATTAAATAAGGAAATAAAAATAAGAAAGAGATAAAAATGGGTCTGATAGTGTTAGCAAATCTTGGGGTATTGAACTGAAATCTTTGGCCCATAATGCTCCCAAGCCTGGTTGACCACGCTTGATCCTATGCAGTGTTTACTTTGTGATGTATCATGGTCCTCTCATGGCAGGCGTTGGATCTGGGTAAGAGCGCATCAAATGGCTGGATGCTGAGGTTGTATGGAATGCGCTTGAGAATGTGGGGCACCTGATCATATGAGAAAAAATAATCCAAAGCAAATGTTGGGGCCTGGGATCGAACACAGGTCCTTATGCTCGCCTCCAGTGATGCCTTTCCAGCTGCGCTACGTTGTTAACTTGTTATTGCAATAATAATAAAACATAATATAAGAAAAGTAAAAGGGCTGATTCCAAAGCGCGCGATTTTCAAATATCCCAATGGTTGGCTGACACACAAGCGTCTTCTTCCTTGGACCGTCGTTTTAGAAAAAGAGACTTTTACCTACAGACGTCCATTTTAGGTATAACCCTACACATTTCAAAAATGTTGTACACGCAAGATAAATGAAAGGTAATGGTACCAATCAACTTGTCTCATCCTCATGAGCATCATGGTACCTGATTCAAGGCCTAAGTTTTCCTGTATAAAAAGACCCTAAAAATAACTCAGAAACCCTAGCAATGGCAACATCATGTACATGCATCAAAAACACAATTAAATGACATGGTTAGCTTGCAAACATGATGACAAACATGAATATAACAATCAAAAGTGCTAATGATGCCAGAATTATGATAATCAAATTGGAAAATTATGTCAAACCGTGTGAGGTGTAGCGCGCATTTCTGGGTGTTTCAGGACTTGCAAATGATTGGGACAGCTTCCTGGGACGTCCAGCAATGGATTGGGATAGCTAGAATGGCTTGAGAGGGCCTGTGGAGTGAAAACCAATTCACACTTTTGCCAACTTTTTTGAGTTTTTTTCTATGCCTCTCACGACCTCTCACCCTTGTTTTTTGATCTGGAATTCTTCATTATATAACCTAGAGTGAATTTGGTTAACAAACTTGGACCGAATCTTTGCATTTATCCAAGATTTGATTTGATTTGCAAGCTATATGATAGGTTGCTCTTTTGAGCCAAATCATGCCTTTCTTGTATCAATTTCCCTTGATTCAATTTGCTCTTGTTAACTCAGCATATCTTGATTGCCAATTTGTCCAAAAAACAAATCAAATCATATCTTTGTTAATTTTCATCATTTATTTGATTTAATTCACTTTTTAATTAATTAAAAATCAAAATAAATTGAAAATTTAAGCACATAATGGGTGAGTGAACATTTGAGTCGTGGACCACATTATAATTTAGGTGCAAGCATAAAAAGTTGGGCCCATTTAGCAAAAAATGCAAATTTGAGCATATTTGACTTTTGGCAATTTTGCAAAAATGGTCAACTTGGCCAATGCATAACTCTCTCAATTTTGACCCTAGAGAAGTGTTCTTAGACTTTTTAGAAATCTTAGCATGTCCTCTAAACAAATCTTTTGGTCTCATCTCAATTGATTCTTCCATGTTCATGTATGAAGCTTTGACCAAAAAGGTGTTTTTGTTGACTTTTCAAAAGGACCTGTAATGTCAAAATTCATATCTTTTTGTGAGTGCATTTTATGGACTTGGGAGCTGAAGATGAATTTTAGGGAATTGCATCCTCTTCAAAATGAGATTTGGATGGGTCATTTCTGATAAAGTATGAGAAAGTTATGCTTGGTTAAAGTTGAGTTGACTTTTCCTACAAAACCCTAATTTAGCAACTTTTGGGTTTTTGATGAATTGTGAGCAATCCTTGAGGAATCATGATCAACCCTTGATCAAATGATGGATAATACTTCAACATAAGAATGTTGACCAAAAATCTTGAAGTTTGACTGTATGTGGGCCACAATTGACTTTTGACCTAGTACAGTTGATTTTCAGGCATTTGAGCAATTGACTGAGCAAACTTCTTCTGCAAGGCTTGAAACTTGACATGGATGATCTTGAGAACATATTAGGACAATGGTGAGAATTTGAGTCCTTTGTGGTTCACACTTCTTGATGAAGATGGAAACCCTAATTTGAGTTATACTGCCTTAGGAGAGAGTTTGTCTGGTCAATTCTTGAACTTCCTTGAGCAATTTGGGGACCCCACTTGCCATGTGTTGAGAAATGTGGGAGGGCAAATTTTGGGGTACAACACACTCCAACAGTCTGGGGCATGATACTGATAGTTGTTGGATGTTGAAATATAAGATTCAAAACCTAATCGATGAAGGAGCTTTGGAATTTGCACAAGATGGCCAGATTGAATTTTTTTGCCATCACTCAAAGGCACACCATCTGAAGTGACAAATTTAGGTGGAGAAATTTTTGTTCATTCGAATTTTCAGTTAAAATTTCTTTGTTTTCTTAAACATTTTTCCTTATGTCAGACTTTGGTTATTCTCATTAATGAATTGCATATGTTTGTCTTGAGTTAATCCATTCGTTTTCACTATATTTAAGCTGTGCTTTTATTCCCTTTTGTGATATTCAACTCTCGTTAAAAGCTGTAAGCCTTTAGAGGGGGGATGACGAAAACAATGCCATAATCTCATACAATATTCTTTTGGGCAAACCTTGCTGACGATGTACAAGCGTTCTTTCAATCTCTAAGCACTGGAGTTATAAGGAAGAATATCCCTAGTCAACCCCTTTAAGCCAAAGAAGTTGGAGTTTTCTTTTTCGCACAAATTGAAACCTTTAATCAAAACCTAGGGCATGGTAGTTTCTCAGTTAATTCAAATATGTGTTAGGTCGGAAGCTTTCACTTCGTACACAACGAATTACATTAAAAACATCCTTCTGAATCAAAAGACGGTGATGGTTCCCCGTAAAATAGGCAGTAATCATCTCTCAAAAGAAAAAGCCCACTAAGTCAAAACCTATGAAGGAGACTTGAGAAAAACTGGGGCACCCCGCTGATTGTAATCTCAAAACAGTCAGGAAAAAATCATGGATAATAAATCAAAAAATAGGTCACTACAAATCCTCGACAACATGAAAAATGTTGCAAAAATGACTGCCTTCTCAAATAAACTTCCAAGTTTCCGAACCATCACCAAAATAACATTCCAGATTCAATAGGAATTCAAACACACAATTAATTGAGTTTAGGATTGGAGAACATCATGAAGAATGGGTGGGTACAAATAAACTTTGAGCCTTATCATTTGTTTCTTAAACCGTGAACCAAGCCATGATGCAACCCTTCAAAAGTCCTAATTGAAGTGTGGGTTAGTTCGAAAGCATATTGTTACGAAAGGTATCCTGACTCCTGTAAAGCTTACTATAAATCCTGAGTTGAATTCACATTCTTACAAAATTATTTTATCAGCTAAAAATGCATTTTCAAACTTCAATACAAACATAAACTTTACATTATTTGAATATCAATGTTTGCATATAATTATTTGTTTGACAACAACGGAGAAATTCACACGGCGAATATCCAGCGAACAAAAATTCTCTCAATAAATAGATTCATTTCAAATGGAAAAACACTTCCAAATGACAAATCTCTCATAATCAAGGGGCACGGCATGATCTTTATCCAACACATCTGGGGCAGTCAAGTCGAGATTCAAAGAAATCTCTCATAAAGTCCTAAATAGCCAGGGAAAGTCTTCATCAATTGGGGCATCGAGCGTGATTTTCATCAACGGAACACGTACAATCAAACAAAATTGTCCGACAGTGCTACAACACTTACAAAGTCCATTTCATAAGGAGATCCCCAGTGAAATCACCAAAGTAATCTCTATAAGGATATCCCCACCGAAATATCTCTACAAAGTTGGATTCATCTAATTCCCAGCCAGATTTTCAGTCTTCGGAAAACCTCTCCCCAGCTGAGTTGGTCTCAAGAGGAATCCTCGAGGAATTTTGCCAAAAGAAAACACCTCCTTAGCAGTTTATCAAATTTTCTCTTCAACGGGGTTTATTTCCCCCAACAAACTCAGGATTCCCCAGCTTGGGTTTTGCATCGCAGACTATTACAAATCAAAGGATCACAACCCCTAATCCCCATTGAATTTGTCAAAAAGTCATTGTTATCTCCAAAAATTGCTGAAACCTGGACCCGACCAGATAACAGTTTGAGTTTCTGAAACCTGGACCCAAACGGATAACAGTTAATCTCAATTTTAAGTTACTAAAGCCTGGGTCCGACTAGATAATAGTTTAACTTCTTCAATTGCTGAAACCTGGACCCAACTAGATAACAGTTTGAGTTTATGGAACCTGGACCCGACCAGATAATAGTTAATCTCGATTTTAAATTACTAAAGCCTGGGTCCGACCAGATAATAGTTTAACTTCTTCAATTGCTGAAACCTAGACCCGACACGATAACAGTTTGAGTTTCTGAAACCTGAACCCGACCAGATAACAGTTAATCTCAATTTCAAGTTACTAAAGCCTGGGTCCGACCAGATAATAGTTTAACTTCTTCAATTGTTGAAACCTGGACCCGACCAGATAACAATTTGAGTTTCTGAAACCTAGACTCGACCGGATAATTGTTAATCTCAATTTTAAGTTACTAAAGCCTGGGTCCGAGTAGATAATAGTTTAACTTCTTCGATTGCTAAAACCTGGATCCGACCAGATAATAGTTTGAGTTTCTAAAACCTGGACCCGACCGGGTAACAGTTAATCTCAATTTTAAGTTACTAAAGCTTAGATCCGACCAGTTAATAGTTTAACTTCTTCAATTGATGAAAATTGGACCCAACCAGATAAAAATTTGAGTTTCTGAAACCTAGACCCGACCGGATAACAGTTAATCTCAATTGTAAGTTACTAAAGCCTGGGTCCGACCAGATAATAGTTTAACTTTTTCAATTGTTGAAACATGGACCCAACCAGATAACAGTTTGAGTTTCTAAAACCTAGACCTGATCGGATAATAGTTAATTTCAATTTTAAGTTACTAAAGCCTGGGTCCGACCAGATAATAGTTTAACTTATTCAATTGTTGAAACTTGGACCCGACCAGATAACAGTTTGAGTTTATGAAACCTGAACCCGACCCGATAACAGTTAGTCTCAATTTTAAGTTACTAAAGACTGGGTCCGACCAGATAATAGTTTAACTTCTTCAATTGTTGAAACCTGGACTCGAACAGATAATATTTTAAGTTTCTGAAACCTGGACGCGACCGTATAATAGTTAATCTCAATTTTAAGTTACTAAAGCCTGGGTCTGACCAGATAATAGTTTAACTTCTTCAATTGCTGAAACCTGGACCCGACCAGATAATAGTTTGAGTTTCTGAAACCTGGACCTGACCGGATAACAGTTAATCTCAATTTTAAGTTACTAAAGCCTGGATCCGACCAGATAATAGTTTAACTTCTTCAATTGCTGAAACCTGGACCTAGCCAGATAACAATTTGAGTTTTTGAAACTTGGACCCGGCCGGATAACAGTTATTCTCAATTATAAGTTACTAAAGCCTGGATCCGACCAGATAATATTTTAACTTCTTCAATTGCTGAAACTTGGACCCGACCAGATAACAATTTGAGTTTCTGAAACCTGGACCCGACCGGATAACAGTTAACCTCAAGATCAAATTGCTGAGGACTGGACCCGACCGGATAATAGTAAACCTCAATTTCAAGTGTCTAGAGCCTGGACCCGACCAGATCGTAACTTAACTTCTCTATCTACTGCAAAACCTGGACCTGACCAGTTAACAATTCGAGTTGCTAAAATCTGGACCCGATCAAATAACAGTTCAAAAG
The DNA here is from genome assembly GCA_948472305.1 of Vicia faba. NCBI lineage: Eukaryota > Viridiplantae > Streptophyta > Magnoliopsida > Fabales > Fabaceae > Vicia > Vicia faba. The sequence goes on along the minus strand of OX451740.1, from coordinate 1,209,158,088 downwards.
CTACTCTTCCCCAGCAGAGTTTGCCACTATCTCTAGTGAGTTGCTGTGAAACCTAGAATCCGACCAAATAACAATTAAATTATTTATCCCCAACAAGTTGTTAACTTCCATTCTCTCCAATCAAGAGATAACTCCCTGTAATCTCAAGCCTCAACTCAACTTTAGTTTTGATGAAAGACAAACAAGCACTATGGCAAGAAGGAAAAGAAGTGGAATTAGATTAAAGCATCATTCACTCAAATCCTCAAGGATCATGGCAAGCAAACAAGTATATCAATTCTCATTTGAACTAAATTGATTAGAAATGCTCAAAAATGATATACACACTTACCACAACACTTCACTTAAAGTTTAAAGCAAATTCTACGTTTTCACTAATGTAAATCGATTAACACATCATGTAAATCGATTTACACATGTTTTTTCAAAATCTGATTTCCCCTGGCAGCAATCGATTTACATGGAGTGTAAATCGATTGTTTACTGAACTGAGTTAATTTTTTAACACTAGTAAATCGATTAACACATCATGTAAATCGATTTACACTTCAAATTTTGTGAAAACAAGAACGTTACAAACCCGTGCAATCGATTTACATCTAATGCTAATCGATTTACACGTTGTAATTTTTGAAAAATTTGAACTTGATTCAAGATATCCTTCACACCTTTTCTCCAATGGTTGCATGGTCATACATTGCATCTTCTCAAGTTTTACAAACAGAAAAGTGGTATTCATTTGGAAAGGTATCTTGATTGCTTTAAATACTAAATCTTTCAAATTATAAATCAAATCTTCTCTCATGCAATAATTCTGAACTTTGTAAAATATTCAAACTTCATATTTCTTAATTTTTAAGAACAAAGATTTTCTGCACTTTCACACATATAAGAACAGAAATCTTTGAGCATTTTCTAACCATTGTGTTACAGTTTGAATTGCTTACAAGAGAATAAAGAAGAAACTTCATTGAAGTCACTCTATGTGATCAACATCTTTCAAGAAATCATATTTCATAGAATTATACTAAGTGTAACTTATTTCCAGGATTGTTGGAATTAAGTATTAGAATACTTTTGTACCTTGTTGTCCATTGTTGGAAACAAGAGGTATCTTTTGAGAGGATTGTTCTCAAGAGACTTATTGGAAATCCAAGAGGGTGTTCTTGGTATTTGTTAGTGTCTTTAGTTGATAAGACTAAGAAGAGTCTTGTAAAAGTTATAACAAAATAGTGAAATCTCTTGCGTGTTTGCAAGGGGACTGGACGTACTTCTGGGGTGTGGAAGGAACCAGGATAAATCTCCGTGTCTCTTTACTTTCTGCACTTTACCGTTTTCCATAGCACTAAAACAAAACCAGAAAGTGTAAAACAAATCAAAAATCGACCACCACCTAATTCACCCCCCATCTTAGGCGCAATCTTAAACTTACAATTGGTATCAGAGCAGGTTATAGGTAACCTGCTCCTAGAGATCCAGAATGGCTTCCGCAAATCAACAACCCGTTTTCAGAGATGGTGGTAGTAACAACAATCCTCCTCTACTCTGTGGTGAATATTTTGACTTCTGGAAAATACGCATGAAGGCGTATCTAGAAGCGCAAGGAGAGGAAATATGGGATGCCGTTGAAAATGGTCCATTTATCTCGGTAACGGTAATCAATGGTGTTGGCTCTTCAAAGCCTAAAACTGCATGGGACGACGATGATAAAAAGAAAGTTCTCTATGACAAAAAGGCAATAAACCTTCTTCAAGGTGCACTTAGTATGGACGAATTCTTCCGTGTCTCGACATGCAAAACAGCAAAGGAAATATGGGATACCTTGGTACAAACTCATGAAGGAACGACTGAAGTAAAAAGATCAAGGCTAAATACCCTAAGTCAAGAATACGAACTATTTCGAATGCAGCCTGGAGAATCCATTATTGACTTACAAAAGAGATTTGTGAACTTGACAAATCACTTAAGTGCTCTTGGTAAAACCTTGACAAATGATGAACTCAACTTGAAAGTCCTTAGATCATTGACTAGGGAATGGCAACCAAAGGTAACGGCAATCTCGGAAAAGAAGAGTCTTTCCGCAATAAATTCCGCTACATTATTTGGCAAACTTCAAGAATACGAAACGGAACTCGGTAGACTTGAAAAACGTGAGAATCTAGAAAAGAAATCCAAAAACATTGCTTTAAAAATTGATTCAAAGGAAGTAGTAAAAGAAGACAATCCGGAAGAAGATGAAAATTTCATGCTTCTCGTTAAAAGACTTGGGAAGTTTTTTGGCAGAAATGACAAGGGCGGATCTCATGCAAATAAGAGAAAGCACTTCAAGAAAAGAGAAGCCTCCACATCAATACAAGATGTCTCATGTTATGAATGTGGAAAGCAAGGATATATCAAGCCAAACTGTCCAAATCTCCCAAAGAAAAACAGATTCAAAGGAAAGGACTCAAAACACAAGAAAGCCTACATAGCATGGGAAGATAATGATATGAGTAGTACATCGGAATCGGAAAGCGACGAATGTGCAAATTTAGCCTTAATGGCATCGCATCACTCTGACGATGAAGAAGAGGTTAGTAATGAATTTAACCTTTTTGATGATGATGTTCAAGGTGCCATTGATGAACTCTTGAAAGAATGCAAAAGTTTATACGAAAAGGTGTCAATCCAAGAAAAAGAACTTCTAATTTGTCTCGAAAAAATTGACACCATGACTAAAGATTTTGATCTTCAAAAACAGAATTTTATAAAAGGAAAGGAAAACTTTGCATGCACCAAGTGTGAATCAAATGTATTTCAAATTGTTCAATTGAAAAGAGTCATTGAACGATATGAAAAAGGACAAATAGGATTGGAAGGATTACTAAGCCAACAACGTTATCCAAATGATAAAAGAGGTCTTGGTTATATGAATACTAAGAAATCAAGTAACAATCCCACTGTTTTTGTAAAGGCTAGTAATAGTTCCAATACCAAGATAGTAGAAAAGAAGCAAGTTGTTCATAATCATCAAAAGAAAAAGCCTAATGTATCTAAAAGAAAACATATTCCTAGATACAAGAGAAAATTTGTTCCAAACTGTTTTTACTATGGTATTATTGGACACACACCTAATGCATGCTATATTAGAAATTTCAGTATGGTTAGTGGACACTATGCATGGGTGAAAAAGGGAACTAACTATGAAGGGCCCAAGGCCACTTGGGTACCTAACAAGAAATAATTTGTTTTTGTAGGTATGCTTGAAATCCACATCAAACCTTTGGTATCTTGACAGTGGATGTTCAAAGCATATGACAGGAGATGTACGCCAATTTTCATATCTAATACATAAAGCCAAAGGGTATGTCACCTATGGAGACAACACCAAAGGAAAGATTCTTGGCGTTGGAATAGTTGGCACACCTCCATCCATTCAAATTGAGGATGTTCTCTATGTTGAAGGATTAAAGCACAACCTTCTTAGCATAAGTCAACTTTGCGATAGAGGGTTCAAAATCAAATTCAACAAAGAAGAATGCCTAATTATGGATGAGGCAACCAATGAGGTAAAACTCAAAGGTATAAGATCTAACAATATTTTTATGATTACTTTAGATGATTTGTCTATGAAGGTACAATGTCTCATGGTAAACAACAAAGACGCTTGGTTATGGCACAAGAGGATTGCTCACATACACATGGAGCACTTGAACAAATTAGTTAAGCATGACTTAGTTATTGGTCTACCAAAGATGAAATTCATCAAAGACAAATTATGTAGTGGATGCCAAAAGGGAAAACAAACCAAATCAACTTTCACACCAAAGAATGTGGTTTCAACAACAAGACCACTTCAATTGTTGCACATGGATCTTTTTGGTCCATCTAGAACAAGAAGCTTCAGAGGTAACATTTATACTTTAGTTATTGTAGATGATTTTTCCCGTTTTAGTTGGACTTTGTTTTTAGTGCACAAAAATGATGCATTCAAGGCATTCAAGAGATATGAAAAACAAGTTCAAAATGAGAAGTCATTAAAGATAACATCAATCCTAAGTGATCATGGTGGAGAGTTCCAAAACAGACTGTTTGAAGAATTTTGTGAAGAAAATGGGATCTTCCACAATTTTTCAGCACCAAAAACTCCACAACAAAATGGAGTAGTTGAAAGGAAAAATAGGTCTTTGATAGAACTTGCAAGAACCATGATAAGTGACTCAAGTTTGCCTAAATATTTTTGGGCGGATGCGGTAAGCACGGCATGTTACGTAAGCAATCGCGTGATCATAAGACATATACTAAAGAAAACTCCATATGAGATTTACAAAGGAAGAAAACCAAATATCTCTCACTTTCACTTTTTCGGGTGCAAATGTTTTGTCCTTAACAACAACAAAGACAATCTCGGTAAGTTCAATGAAAAATCGGATGAAGGTGGCAAAATTGTCAACCCGGAACAAGCACATTGACATCAGACACCATTTCATCAGAGATCACGTACTCAAAGGAGATGTCGAGATTACTTTTGTGGACACTCAAAATTAACTCGCGGACATTTTCACAAAACCACTTGCAAAGGGTGCATTCTTCAAAATTCATCGTGAACTCGGAATCCTAGATGAACAAGATATATAAGGTGCACTATATCCTCATCTATACATTAATGTACATATATATGGGCTTAGAAAATGTTTCAAATGTTAAAAATATTGTTTTTAAAATTTTTTTTGGAAGTAAATCGATTTACCAAGTATGTAAATCGATTTACCACTGAAGCAAAACTCTTTTTTAATAAAATCTTTTTGAGTAAATAGATTTACCAAGTATGTAAATCGATTTACCACTGAAACTGAAGCATTTTTTATTTAATTTTTCACTATCCAAATTGATTGATCCTACACACCAATCGATTTACACCTGTTCAGCATGTGATATTTTTATGAGTCTTTAATATATTGGTCAACCTTACCTTGCCTCTCAACCTCCCACCTTCTTTTTGACCAATCATGTAACCTTGACCAATCCCACTCAATTAAATCTCATAAAGACCTCACTTACTCTACTCTACTATTTAATCTCACCAAAACTCCCTCACTATCTCATAACACCAAAACTCACTCACTATCTCATAACAACACAAAAAAAATCTCTATCGTCCTTACTCAAAACCCTAACCATCGCCATGGCTCCCAAAAGAAAAGCAACAGCCTCTGAAAAAGGAAAGAAGAAAACTGTTGCAACCTCTGAAAAATCATTGCTCGAATACCTCTCGGATACACAACGTGAAAGATTCATCAAGCACTTTCAAAAGAAAATAATTTCAGCTCCCAAATTCGGTATGTTATCTACCTTTCCCGATGAATGCTTCACTTTTCAAAGGGATTTGATTGCTTATGGGTTAGAACCGTTAATATCATCACGTGGTTACTATTACCCGGATCTAGTTCGAGTATTTTACAACAACATGCATTATGATAACAACAAATGCTATACCCATGTGCTCGGAACAAGAATTCCTCTGCATTCAAAAACAATAGGCAGAATTTTGAACATCCCATATACTGGAAGTTCTCTCTATGACCCAGAGGATGCTGACTGGGAAAATTATAGGAAGAGAGAATTCTTCTACCGCATTGGCCGGTTGTCAGAAGCAGAATACCGTGTAAAGCGGATTCGTAGTCTTGGCGGTGTTATTCCGGCTCGGGACACTTGGAGTGCTGGTAATTTTCACATTGATGATAGATTGTTCCATTATTTTCTGGTATATATTTTATTTCCTAGAGTAGGAAATCATTGTACTGTAACCGATCTAGAATTGCAAATTCTCTATGCAAGGAAAAATGGCATTTTGGTAAACTGGGCTAAACTGATCGTGGTGCATATGCTAAGAGTTGCCACAAGGGCTACTTTTATGCCATATGCATACTTCATCACAAGGATATTGGAAGCATTTGATATTGATTTTACTGGGTTTGAGAGGGTTGAAATGGATCCAATCAGCAATAGGATCTCCATCAAAAATGTTGATTCTCGGATGGGTGTTCATTTCGATTCTGAAGCAAAAACCATCACATATATTGGAGAGGATGTTGTAGGCGATGAAGGAAATAATGCGGATGAAGAAGAAAATGAAGTTCCTCCTCCTGCTGCCTCTTCTGGTCCAACCAACCAAGATGTTATGGATTATATGACTCAACAATTTGCATCTCTTAACACTAACATCAATGCTCAATGGACCGCGATAAATGATTCTACCTACTCTCGCATCAATGCTTTTCAGAACGATGTGAACCAACAGTTTTCATACCTCTACTCACATCTCCATATTTGTCCATACGATCCAAACAATCCAGCACCTCCGCCTCCTTAATACACCGAACAACCTCTACAACAACAGTTTCCATATCAAGGACCCTTCTAATATTTTCCTGACCAATATTATTAAATTCGTGTTATTTATCATTATGTTTTTTGTTTGATAATTGCTTCAAGTTTTAGTTTTTGTATTATGTATATTTGAACTTCGTACGATATTTTTAGAAATTTGCGTTTTAGTTTATGTTCATATCTATTTCAAATTGTTATAAGTATCATCTTATGTTACATCTTTCCCTTCTTTTTGATAATGTCAAAGGGGTAGAAGGATGTGATAGCACTTTATGGTTGTTTGTTTCAGTTTTCTTTTCAGGGCAAGTTTTCAAATCTTTTTCTCCATAGGGGGATAAATCTATCTTAGGGGGAGAAAACTCCTTTTGCTCCAATTCTGAACAACTCATAAAGAAAGATGGTTTGTCATCATCAAAAAGGGGGAGAATGTAATCTCAAGCCTCAACTCAACTTTAGTTTTGATGAAAGACAAACAAGCACTATGGCAAGAAGGAAAATAAGTGGAATTAGCTTAAAGCATCATTCACTCAAAGCTTCAAGGATCATGGCAAGCAAACAAGTATATCAATTCTAATTTGAACTAAATTGATTAGAAATGCTCAAAAATGATATACACACTTACCATAACACTTCACTTAAAGTTTAAAGCAAATTCTAAGTTTTTCACTAATGTAAATCGATTAACACATCATGTAAATCGATTTACACATGTTTTTTCAAAATCTGATTGCCCCTGGCAGCAATCAATTTACATGGAGTGTAAATCGATTGTTTACTGAACTGAGTTAATTTTTTAACACTAGTAAATCAATTAACACATCATGTAAATCGATTTACACTTCAAATTTTGTGAAAACAAGAACGTTACAAACCCGTGCAATCGATTTACATCTAATGCTAATCGATTTACACGTTGTAATTTTTGAAAAATCTGAACTTGATTCAAGATATCCTTCACACCTTTTCTCCAATGTTTGCATGGTCATACATTGCATCTTCTCAAGTTTTACAAACAGAAAAGTGGTATCCATTTGGAAAGGTATCTTGATTGCTTTAAATACTAAATCTTTCAAATTATAAATTAACTCTTCTCTCATGCAATAATTCTGAACTTTGTAAAATATTCAAACCTCATATTTCTTAATTTTTAAGAACAAAGATTTTCTGCACTTTCACACATATAAGAACAGAAATCTTTGAGCATTTTCTAACCATTGTGTTACAGTTTGAATTGCTTACAAGAGAAGAAAGAAGAAACTTCATTGAAGTCACTCTATGTGATCAACATCTTTCAAGAAATCATATTTCATAGAATTATACTAAGTGTAACTTATTTCCAGGATTGTTGGAATTAAGTATTAGAATACTTTTGTACCTTGTTGTCCATTGTTGGAAACAAGAGGTATCCTTTGAGAGGATTGTTCTCAAGAGACTTATTGGAAATCCAAGAGGGTGTTCTTGGTATTTGTTAGTGCCTTAAGTTGATAAGACTAGGAACAGTCTTGTAAAAGTTCTAACAAAATAGTGAAATCTCTTGCGTGTTTGCAAAGGGACTGGACGTACTTCCGTGGTGTGGAAGGAACCAGGATAAATCTCCGTGTCTCTTTACTTTCTGCACTTTACCGTTTTCCATAGCACTAAAACAAAACCAGAAAGTGTAAAATAAATCAAAAATCGACCACCACCTAATTCACCCCCCCTCTTAGGCGCAATCTTAAACTTACACTCTCCAGTAGAGCAACGGACAACTAAAACTCCTGAACTTTTTTCCCCAAGCAGAAATCAACACTCTCCATGGAATTTCCTTCAAGAAAAGTCAACATTCCCCAGTGGAGTTATCCTCAAACAACAGAACAGGAATCCCCAGCGAAAACATCCTAAAACAAAGTGTGAAGAGTAGCATACTCTTCATCCCCAGCAGCAATCCCGGATTTCATTTCTCAAGGCCCACCAGCATTTGTCCAGGATTTATTTTCCCAGACAAAGATACACTTCAATAAAATTTCACATTCATACATCATATAACATACATATACAACATAATCTCATTTATTTTGAGAATATCATCACGCCATGCATACTTCTGCATGCAACTAACCCTCTTCCTTACAGGAAAAGTCAATTAGATCAAAGACCTCTTCTGGTTAGATTTATTTCTTCCAGTTAAAGACAGGCGAATCAAAGACCTCTTCTGGTTAGATTTATATCTTCCAGTTAAAGACAGGCGAATCAAAGACCTCTCCTGGTTAGATTTATTTCTTCCAGTTAAAGACAGGTGAATCAAAGACCTCTTCTAGTTAGATTTATTTCTTCCAGTTAAAGACAGACGAATTAAAGGCCTCTTCTGGTTAGATTTATTTCTTCCAGTTAAAGAAAGGCGAATCAAAGACCTCTTCTGGTAAGATTTATTTCTTTCAGTTAAAGACAAATGAATCAAAGACCTCTTCTGTTTAGATTTATTTCTTCCAGTTAAAGACAAGTGAATCAAAGACCTCTTCTGGTTAGATTTATTTCTTTCAGTTAAAGACAGGCGAATCAAAGACCTCTTTTGGTTAGATTTATTTCTTCTATTTAAAGACATGTGAATCAAAGACCTCTTCTGGTTAGATTTATTTCTTCTAGTTAAAGACAGGCGAATCAAAGACCTCTTCTAGTTAGATTTATTTCTTCCAGTTAAAGACAGGCGAATCAAAGAACTCTTCTGGTTAGATTTATTTCTTCCAGTTAAAGACAAGAGAATCAAAGACCTCTTCTGGTTAGATTTATTTCTTCCGGTTAAAGACAGGTGAATCAAAGACCTATTCTAGTTAGATTTATTTCTTCCAGTTAAAGATAGGCGAGTCAAAGACCTCTTCTGGTTAGATTAATTTCTTGCAGTTAAAGACAGGCGAATCAAAGACCTCTTCTGGTTAGATTTATTTCTTCTAGATAAAGACAGACGAATCAAATACCTCTTTTGGTTAGATTTACTTTTTGCAGTTAAAGACAGGCGAATTAAAGAACTCTTCTGGTTAGATTTATTTCTTCCAGTTAAAGACAGGCGAACCAAAGACCTCTTCTGGTTAGATTTATTTCTTCCAATTAAAGACAGGCGAATTAAAGACCACTACTGGTTAGATTTATTTCTTCCATTTAAAGACATGTGAATCAAAGACCTCTTCTGGCGAGATTTATTTCTTCCAGTTAAAAACAGGCAAAGGACATCTGATGTTTCAGTATAAATCGACCAAAAGATTTATTTTGATATTTCTCCCAGTTACAGTCAAGTTTAGACTTGGTCTAATTTCTATCAACAATCACCTTGTGATGACATCTATAAGCCTATCTCTGACAACTCTCCATTTTCTCTCCAAATGGCATCTTTAAGCCCATTCCTTACACAATCAACTAACACATAGTCGAGTGCAAATTTCTGGGCACTCTAGTGTTCAATCATATTCCACCTTCAAGTCACGAATGGAGGACTCTCCAATCTAACTCTTCAGGTTCAAGAAGATTGAACTGGGGCAAATGTTGTACCCCAAAATTTTCCCTCTCAAATATTCTCTCACAAAATATCCATTGTTCAAAATTGCATAAGGTTTGATCAGCTCAAGACACTTCCGCAACACTGGGCTCAAATTAAGGTTTGGGTTTAGACAAGTACAATTAAACTTTTAAAATAGTTTCCATGGATCATATTAGGCTCTTAAAGAAGATTGAAAAGGAGTGGTTGGAAGATTTTGACAAAATCGAAGAAGAACAAGCTTACTTCCATCCCTAAGCTTTGATTGGGTATTGGCTTCCTTCGAGCAATCTTGGTTCACAAGTTTCGATTGGGTATTATCTTCCTTCGAGAAATCTTGGTTCATAAGCTTCGATTGGGAATTTGGCTTCCTTCAAGCAATTTTGGTTCACAAGCTTCGATTGGGCATTGGTTTCCTTCGAGCAAGCTTGGTTCATAAGCTTCGATTGGGCATTAGTTTTCTTCGAGCAAGCTGGGTTCATAAGCTTCGATTGGGATTTGGTTTCCTTCGAGCAAGCTTGGTTCACAAGCTTTGATTGGGCATTGGCTTCTATCATACGGTGGGAGAACTGACTTGGTAGTTTTGCATTTTGTCGCAAATGTTGCGGTTAGCAAGAGTCGCCACCTACTTTTCTTTTATCCAAAAGGAAAGGTGAAAAAGCACAGGAAAGACCTTTGAGATGTTTTCTTGAGTTCGGGGGGTAGATTATGAAAAGGGAATGTATTATCACCCTTTTCATCCATGTTTTTCCATGGGCTCTTAGTTGCTTGCTAGATCACTTGTTTTTGTTTGAATGTGTTTGTGGTGTGGGTTTTGAAAGTATTTTGAAAACGTATTTGTAATGGTTCTCGTCTCTATAAGAACGCGTACAAAGTGTTTGTTTGGAAAATAGTTTAAAGATGTGTTTGTGAGATGTGTTTTTGAAAGTGATTTTAAAAAGGTATCTTTGTAATGGTTCTCGTCTCTATAACAACGCGTACAAAGTGTTGTCTTTCGAAAATGTTTCAAAATGAGAGTGTGGGTGTATAAAAATGTTTTTATTGTGAGCAAGCGAGCAACTAGGAGCAAATCTACCTACTCAAAAGGTCTTATATGTTCTTTTCCTCCTCCTTTATATGTTGCTATCTTACCATTGATTTGGTAAGAAGCCCTATCGTTGAATGAGAAGGGACGGGCTTTGGGACATTTGTATAGTCATAGAAGGCAACCTATGGACATTTTAGCAATGTCATTTAGGGACTAAATCGTTTACCGAAGGCAACATCGAGGGTCACTGAGGGACTACGATCTTTTATCGAGGGTCTTTGCTAAAACGCCCATGTTCGAGGGACATGACTACTTTTCTGATAGGCAACAAGTGGGATTACCCTAAGGGGTGATAGTGTGTTTGGTTTACATGCATTTTGTCTTGATTAGGGTTATCTATTTGTTGATTTCATATCTTGCCATACAAACCCTAATTACTAGCATTATATTTGGAAGGCGATAAATTGCGGAAATATAAAGTCCTACGCTATTACAATATTTAGGGATGGGGGTACAAATTTACAAATGGGGATTGCAAGAAATTAAAGTCCTAATTATCTATTACAACCATATTGAAATAGTATACAAGAAATGTAAAATGGACTTGTTTTGTTTTTGTTAAGAAAATAAATAAATTTAAGAAAATATTTTGATCTTTGTATTCTTAAAGAAATAAAATAAAACATATGAATATGAAATAATTTTGGTGTTTTAATGAATTAAGGAAAAGAAATAAATTAATTAATAAAAGAAAATATTTTTATGTCTTTTTTATATTAGTAAAAAAAGTGTTAATATTGAAAATAATAAAAAAAAAGGGAAATAATGAGAGATAGAATTAACATGCTGCTGAAAGAAACACAAAGGGGATCAGAAGTTCTGAGGCCGGGCGCGGTGTGGTCCAGAAAGAAGCTTCAGAAGTTCTGGATTGATACACTCTGAGGTCCTGCAAGAAACGTTAGAGGAAAGATATAGAAGTTTCGGGTTGCTATGTGCTGAAGTTCTGAGTGTTAGAATAGTGAGAAAGTCTCAGAAGTTCTGTATACTAAAACAGTGAAGAGAACTCAGAAGTTCAGTATGTGCTAAGACAGTGAGTGAATATCAGAAGTTCAGTGTGTGTTAACAGCGAGTGAACATTAGAAGTTCAGTGTGTTTAAACAGTGAGAAAATCATAGAAGTTCTTTGTTGTGCTAAAATCGTGAGTGAATATCAGACGTTCAATGTGTTACATTTCAACTCTTTTCTCATATTAATCAGCACATCAGAAATTTATTCAGTTCTTAACAAACAGCAAATCAGAAGGATAAAAGCACAATAGTTTATAGAATTTTTAATCCTAATCCTGAGCCTAGCCTTAATTAAGAAGTTATGATCCACAGTTTTTTCTACTTATGCAATGATATGGACAACATCAATACTATGATATTTACATATTTAATGATGTTTTGAATGAAAATATGCAACGTCAGAAAGACTTACCTTGAACCTGGAGCATGTGCTTGGAACTTGAACTGCTGCCTTCAGATGTTCTGGAGTCAGCAAGAGCAACAGAAGGGAAAATGTCAAGTTCATTGACTCAAAGGGAAGAACAAAGGTTTTGGTTTTTTTGTTTGGGAACTCTGGATTTTTATGAAGGTTTTACAGTTTTCTTTTCTCTCTTTTGACAGTTCTCCCTCTCCAAAAGCCAGCCCCTTGAACGTGTGATGGAGCCAATTATTTATTTATGGGTTTGTTGTGGTTTTGGGGGGAAAACTAATGGGATTTAAAACCCTTTTGGTATACTGTTCCATTGCTTTTTAATCACAGTTTTTGTATGCTAATTTGGTGCAAATATAGGGTTTGAGAAAAATGCAGGCGTGGACTAGATCAGTAGCAATTTGGAACATTGTGGCAGCTGGTTGCAGGACTGTTCTATAGTAGTGCAGCAGGCTGCTCAAACAAAGTTTTGGGGCTTTGTGATGTTCTGGTCGAAGAAGACCACAGTGAAACTCGAATTATGATGCTCTGATCGAAGGCATGTGCTGAAAAATCATGTTTTGATTGAAGAATCATGTTCTGAACCATGTTTGGAAAATTCTGACTGCACTTGCGTGGAGGCTGGCTCAAAAGTTCATAAGTATCATATTCTCTTAATACTTAGAAAATTTTCTAAATGTTTAGAAATTTGATTTTTTTCAAAGTAATTTCTGACTTCTGATTTTTGATGAACCAATTTCATGTCTTGATGAAATATAACTGTTGAAACTTGATTTTTGATCTAAAATCAAAGTTTGACTTTTCAGTGTGTTTTTGACCATTTTGCCCTTGTGAATGATTTTCTTGAAAAATTGTAATTCAAGACTTGAAACATGATAGAAGCAAACCTGAGGGTCCAGGATGATCCTTTGAGAAATGAGAGGGAAAATTTTGGGGTACAACAGCTGCCCCTGTTCAATCTTCTTAAGCCTGAGGATGTAGATTGGCTGGTCTGCCTTTCGTGATCTGAAGGTGGAAGATGATTGAACACTAGAGTGCCCAGAAATTTGCACTCGCATGAAGTAATACTGATTGGTGATATCGGGAATGGGCTTACAGATTCCATTTGGAAGGCGATAGAGAATCGTCGGAGATGGGCTTAAAGATGCCATCCAGAAAAGGTCGGTTACATAAGATATTCCTTAGCGGGAATTCCTATACATGTTGTTGAGGAGGATTTCGCTGGGGAATATTGACTTATGTCCTGGGAAATAGAGTCTAGGAGCTTCGGTTGTCCATTATTCTGCTGGGGAATTAACTCTTGACTGAGAAGGTGAAAGTAGAATGTATATCTAGTTAGGGTCCAGGCTGTACAGCGACTTACTAGGGAAATGTGAAATCGATCACATTTGGTCGGGTCCGGGCCTTACAGTGTTGTGAACTGTTGTCTGGAGATAAGGGAGAAGGAGCCTGGATAGTAGGGTTACTTCCAGATGAAATCCCGGATAGTAGGGCTATAAGAATGAACTTGGATAATAGGGTTACTTCGAGATGAGATCCTGGATAGTAGGGCTATGAGATAAAAGCCTGGATAGTAGGGCTATGAGAAGGAACCTGGATAGTAGGGTTACTTCGAGATGAGAGCTTGAATAGTAGGGCTATGAGAAGGAACCTGGATGGTAGGGTTACTTCAAGATGAGAGCCTGGATAGTAGGGCTATGAGATGAAAGCCTGGATAGTAGGGCTTATGGGAAGGAACCTGGATAGTAGGGTTACTTCGAGATCAGAGCCTGGATAGTAGGGTTATGAGAAGAAAGCCTGGATAGTAGGGCTATGAGAAGGAAACCTGGATAGTAGGGCTTATGGGAAGGAACCTGGATAGTAGGGTTACTTCGAGACGAAAGCCTGGATAGTAGGGCTTATGGGAAGGAACTTGGATAGTAGGGTTACTTCGAGATAAAAGCCTGGATAGTAGGGCTTATGGGAAGGAACCTAGATAGTAGGGTTACTTCGAGATGACAGCCTGGATAGTAGGGCTATGAGAAGAAAGCCTGGATAGTAGGGCTGAGAAGAAAGCCTGGATAGTAGGGCTTATGGGAAGGAACCTGGATAGTAGGATTACTTCATTTGGTCGCGTAGCTTAGCTGACCCATTTGGTTTCGGGAACTGATTTTCCCTTAGTTGTCTGCAGATGTGACATATACAACTGCTGGAATTGTTGGTGATAATCGTCTTTCCTGAAAAGATAACAGGGTTAGTTATATTTGATGCATGAAACGCATTGTGAGATGATGTTCTCAAAATAAATGATATTATGTTGTATGTGATTTGTATGCGCATGTCATGATGTATGAGCATGAGATGCTATTGTGACATGTCCAAGTCTGGGAAAATAAATCCCTGACTGCCGTTGGAGAGTATAGCAATCCTGACTGTTGTAGAGAACCTTGATTGTTCTACTTCCGTTGGGGATGGTGAATTGAAATGATTGTGCCGAAGATTTTTTATTTGTTGTTTGTGAATATTTTGCCAGGGAGAGACTCTGTACGAGAATAGCTCTGTGGGGAAATAATTCTGTTGGAAAGTGGATTTCCGTAACTGGAGGGATAAACTCTGTCGGGGATTGAGTTTCCACATTTAGGGAAATAAACTCTGCTTGGGAGACAAATTTTATGACCCGCTTGTGATTATGAGATTCAGCTGGGGTATATAGATGTCAGATTCTTGAAAGACCCTTACTAGGGAGGTTACTTCCCGATCTGAGAAAACCGATATCAATGCTTTGATTACCTTTACTCTATGGGGAATACAGATGCTACGAGGTCGTATGGGCTGATGATTATGTTTCAAAGCCGTCTATGCCTTAGTACCTGCTAGACGGAGTAACTGTTGGGCTTTGACATTTCTCGTTTTTGCCCCTGTTTCTTAAGCTTCGAGCAACTGTCTTTTTGTTTCTTATGCAAACATTTGTGAGTAGCAATCATATTCAAATGCATATGTCAAGAATAAACCATTGGACATTTTTGCAAAACAAAACAGAAAAAATATAAACAAATAGTTTTGTAAAAATGGTTTGTATTAATTTTCGATGTTGGCTTGTAATAGGATTTTTTTATACAAGTAAGATGACGCTCTAGTAAGAGAACTCTGCCGTGAAAATGAAAGCTATACAATATTATGTACAAAGAAAACAGTTATGTGCAACAATCCCATTGGGTTCCAACTCTGCTATTGCCCCTACGCCTTCGAGCGTCTCATCACTTTGCTGCTTGTCTGAAGCTGATTAGGTTGATCGATGTCGTTCGAGCTTGATAGTTGATACTAACGTTTGGTCGCAAGATGATCCAATGGGACATAGTGATACGCTTTACATCCCTAACTTTTTCCTGGACCGCCCTTTCGGGTTTTCAGTCCACCGGGATACCCTTTTCTGCCCAAGCCGCCTTTTCAGGTTTTCGACTTGTCAGGTGTACAGATTTTTCATTTTCATCCCTTATTTTTGCCCTAACCCTTTTGGTTCTCCGGGAAGCCCTTATTTTTTCCTAGACCAGTCAATCTAGCGGGTCTTTTATCATGCGTAGTATCTTTTCACTATGTTCGTATTGACAGGGTGAGGAAGGTCGTCACCGTCCATGGTGGTCAGAATCATGGCTCCACCCGAGAAAATGTTTTTAATCACAAATGGCCCTTCTTATGTGGGAGCCCATTTTCCCTTGGGATCACCTTGCGGTAGTATGATGCACTTGATTACCAGATCCCTGATTTGGTATTCCTAACGCCTGACTTTTTTTGTTGAAAGCCTTGATCATCCACTTTTGATACGCCTGACCATGACAGACAGCAGTAAGTCTCTTCTCATCGATCAAACTCAGCTGATCAAGTCGAGTCTAAACCCAATCGTCTTCGTCCAAACCCGCATCTTTCAAAATCCTTAAAGAAGGAATCTAGACCTCAATGGGTAGGACTTCCTTCATGCCGTATACCAGAGAGTAGGGTGTTGCCCCTGTCAACATCTATGCTGAGGTACGGTACCCATGAAGAGAGAGTGGTAACATCTCATGCCAGTCTTTGTATGTCACCGTCATCTTTTGTATGATCTTATTGATGTTCTTGTTAGCCGCTTCAACAGCGCCATTCATCTTCACCCGATAGGGAGAAGAGTTATGATGTTTATCTTGAATTGTTTACAAAGCTCAGTGATCACAGTGTTATTGAGATTCGTACCATTATCGGTGATAATTCTCTCTGGAACACCGTACCGACAGATCAGGTTATGCCTGGTAAACCACGCCACCATGTTCTTGGTAACGGTAGCAAATGAGGCAGCCTCAACCCACTTCATGAAGTAATCGATGGCTACCAGGATGAAGCGATGCCCATTGGAAGCAGTAGGCCTGATTTCTCTGATCATGTCGATGCCCCACATTGTAAAGGGCCACGGAGCTATCAAGACATTCAAAGGAACCGGAGGCACATGTACCTTATCAGCATAAATTTGGAACTTATGATAGGCTCGGGAGTGCTGATAACAATCTTCTTCCATAGTAGACCAGTAGTATCCTATGAAACAACCGGCTGAAAATCATCAAACAATGAAGTCGCCATCGAACGTCTTTTATCCCACATGTAGGGAAAGGTAAACATCGAGAAAAACTGAGAAGGGAGAAGTCACGGTCTTGCAACCGAGAGATTGGGTAAGGGAGTCTGTTACGCGAGGGGAAGGTATTAGCACCCGACACGCCTGTAGTACTCTATGGTATCCACTCTTGTTGTCTATCTTATGGGTGTGTTTAATCTATGCTTATTGTTTACTATATTACTTAAGGAAGAATGCATGCAGATGAAAAGGGAAAAGAATGTAGGGAAAATAAAATTGTGCTCGTCTGGGCCCTACCCCAATGCCTACGTATCCTTTTTGAGAAATCAGAGTTACCGTAGTTCGGCTCTTATGTTTTTGTTTGTTTTGTGTTTTTTATGGACAATGTTAATTCCGCCTTCTGCCGCAGCTCGTCCTTTGGAGACTTATGCGTTGGCACAAGCGTACAAAATGATTTGGATTGGTTTGTATTTTTGTTACCTTGAAAAAGGATTTAACTATGATTAGCATGTTTTTGATTTGCTAAGAAGATGAGTTTTGTTTTAGATGCAAGGATGCAAAAAGGGGAAGAAAAGAGTCTAAGGGAGACTAGCCTATTTCTAAACCTAATGTTATCATACACTGGTAGTCCTACGTTAAGGATGAAAGGGGAAGTTTCTACCTAATGTCAGCAGGCATGGTTTGCAATCTAAGGTATATCTTGCGTCCGAACGGAGCAAGCGCAACCTAAGGGAACATGGTATGTATAAGGATAAAGCAAGCAAGCCAGCAAAAAGGAAGCACACCTAAAGAGATCCTGCCTAGGTTAGCATGTTGAAGAGAAGTCTAAAAAATTGTCTTACATGGAGCATGCAATGAGAGCGAAGTCGTGATCTAAATTGCTAAATTGAGTGACTCATCAATCAACAAGAAAGGATGGAAAGCAATAAAACCCTATAGGGAGCATGCACTGAGAGCGAAGTCGTGATCTCAATTGCTAAATTGAGTGACTCATCAATCAACAAGAAGGTAAACAAACACAAGCACAACACATATAGCAAATGAAGTGCGGAATGCCTGCTACAGGTCTTTAAAAAGTGACTTCGAGTGCATGCTCTTTATTTCCTACTTCTCATGGTATCTAGAAATCAATAAAGTGCGGAAATGAGGAATAAGAGTGAAATTGCGATGATATCGAACGGAGGAGGTCCGTTGCCTCTTCGAAGCCATGAAAGTAATAAGAAAACTCTACAAAAGTTGCTCCGCATGAGTGATCAAAGAATTAGTCTCCAAGCATTCCATATTGAGAAAGTTACATCAATATAATATCACAAAATCTTAGCTAAAAATGATAATGAAAATAATTGTTAAACATAAAATAATAGAAAGTTCTAATAATATTCTAAAGAAAAGTCCTAAAGAATTCTAAAAATATGCTATTATTTTTGTATATCATTTTTATCATGTAAAGAAAAAAGTTCAAACAAATTTAAATAATTATCAAAATCATTCAAAATAAACTACAAAATAAGAAAAGGAGGCCCAAGGGGGTTGCAAACGGGAATTCATGTGGTATGATACAGTCTGGGCGCTAGGCCCAGTCGGATAGAGTCCAATGCCCCCTTTTTTGTTCATAAGCATCCAAATTGCCAAAATTATTTGTTGATGGCTCTGGGAACAGTTGGTCTTGTAGCAGTAAATGGACTTTGGCGTTGAGGCCCAGTTAGGAGTGACCTATGGTGTTTTTATTGCACAAGCAAAAGTTCCAAAAACAATGACGGGCCATAGATGAGAGTGGTACGATCCATCAAGCAATTGGTCCATCATCACATTCAAAAAATTTGTTTAAAAAACTATTATTCAATTTTTATTAACTGAATTGAACAAAATTAAAAAAATTAAAGAAACATATATAACAGAAATGGAAAAGGGATTAGGTTTATACTGCTTGTGGCTATTGAACTTCATCATGAAAGCGGATTCGCTTCTCCTTCCAAACAAATCGCGGCGCCGATGACTAACACTGTCTCCAATCGACACGTCCAAGCTCCTCACCATCTTCGTTTTTCCATATTCTTTCCGTTCCGAATCTGTCTCCCACTCAAACTTTCACTCCCAAGCTCAAGCTTCACCGTTGCTATCGAAGCTCTATCTCAGCGATTCCACCGCGCCATGAATAAGAGGCTCAAACCTCTTCTTTTACAATCGCCGCTGTCGCCGCTCGTGCAAAAACATTGAAGTCGCCGTTCAAATTATCTTTGAACTCAATACAAGCTCACCGCGAATATTCGACACCTCCATTCATCCTCTCCACCGTAACTACTTCGCTTCAGTTCTGATGAAGATGATGAAACTTTTAAGGTATCCGCTTCTCTATATGTGCTCTTCTTTTTCGATTCTGTTTCTGCGTTTTTGTTATTGATTTTGAATTGTGGTGTTCATGGAGATGCTTGATACTGTTGCACATCATTACTCGATGATGCTTGATAGGAGGTAGATGAAGACGGTTGATGTGTTGAAGATGAAGAGGATGCAATTGTTGTTCTTACGATGCAGTTCCGATGAGTGTTGCAGTTGCTTGAAGTGATGATGAAGTAGGTTCTGTGTGATGCGGTTAGGTTGTGATATCGAAGCAGAAAAGAAGATTGATATGTTGATATGTTATGCAGGTGCAGATTCTTGGTATGAATTGAAGATGGAGACTGTTGCAGGAGAATTGGCAGAATGATGTTGATACCACGATTGAAGATGCAATGGAGATGTGAGATTCGGAGCTTGAGGCCAGTCGATGCAAAGTGGTGAGGGTGATGAAGATGAGTCAGAGAGTAGAGATGAAGATGAATCAGAGAGTAGAGAGAAAAATAGCTTCAGATTTACAGTGAGTTCTCTACCTCTTGCCCTCCTTTCTGATTCCTTTTTCTGATAAATTATGGTGGACTCTGAATCTGTTATATCCCTCCTCTCCCTTTTTCCTGTTGAGAGTTTTTTTTATAACTGATTTCCCTCTGACCTTCCTTTTCTGTTATCTCTGTTATAAATATCCAAAAGTTTGTTACAGATTGCAGGCCCTGGATAGAAAGTTGGTTAGGACTGTTAGAGATTGGTTAGGAATCAGTTTTTTTTCTGTTATGACAGTTGGCAGTTCTGTTATGCTGTGAGTTAGTTTCTGTTGAGAAGTTAGTTAGTAAGCCTTTTGGACAGTTGGTTACGGTTATAGGGGATTAAGTTCTACTGTTAGGAATTAGTTATTAAAAAACAAAAAATCTGTTATGAGAAAATCTGCTTTTTGTAAAATGGTTGAGAGGTGTTATGGTTAAGGAGTTTAGAATGCTGTTTTGGTTATTGTTATAGAAGTTAGGAAATGGTTTTGTTGTTTGTAAATCCTGTTATAAACTGAATGGTGCAGTAGTAAGGTTAGAGAATTAGTTTTGGACTCTATTAGCTAACTATGTTAATTGATGTTGAGCTGAATGTTTCTGACTTTTCTGCGAATTCTCATTTTCTATTAGTTAGCAGTCCTACAAGATTCAGTCATGTTGTGCTAATTTTGAGTGGTTTTGGATTTGGTTTAAATATTATTGAATGTTTTCAGAATTGAATTTGTGTTACAGGGCAGCTTTGGGTAATATGATGCCAAGATAACAAATTGAAGCCACCCAAAACTGAAGTATAAATGGCTGCAAATCTTGAGCATGAAGAGAGATGGAGTTTGAAGAAGAGTAATTTGTCAAGTAGGATGTGCTCTAAATCTGGTTTAAGTAGGCATCTCATTTGTATAATTTTTATGGGTTGTAAATGGTATCGTTGGATATTTGTAATGTATTTTGGAACTTGAATAAATGGAAGCCTTAATGAATTGTAACTTGAAAATTGGATGATGTAATTCATTTGTAACCTTGAACTTTCAAATTAATTTTGAACTTCCAAATTCCTTTCCCTTCAATATTCCCTTTAGACACCTTTGTATGAATTCAAATAATCATGGCACGAATCCAAAAATTTTGCGAGGTAATCACGAAGAGACTTGAATCTTTAATGAGTTCTTGAATGACTGTTCGGATGACACTTTGATTGTTGGACAAAACAAATGAGTTTGATACATGCCTTTTTATTCTAAGAAATCCCACACAAATATTTAAGAACTTTTATTCACCCCAAATCCTCTTTATATCTTAATGAACAAGTTCCAATCAAATTACAACCTCAATGAATCCCTAATTCAATTCACTTCCTCAATATAAACCAAACTTGTGTGTCAAGCAACAAGCATTTGAAATAATGACACCTTGATTACAATCCACATCTTGTACCATGTCCTGACTATATGAGCATTAGAATAACGACGTCTTGGACCCCTGAAGAAGATATTCAAGATGACTTTGAACTTAGACCTTAGTTCACATAGTCTTTACTTAAACCTTTAGTGAAACCCTAGTGATGTTGCCCTTGACGAGGATGACAACCTTATAGCTTGATGGGGGAGAAGTTCACCATGATTAAGAATCCAAACCCTATTTCCATAAACCACAGTTACTCTGAAACCAACTGATTCAAGCCTGAGTGAAGATGAGGACCATCAAAACCATAGAAACCCTAATTATATCCTATCATTGATCTCATGCCAAATTATGTTGTTAGAGAATGTATGCAATGTTAAATGACCTAATGGAGATATGTACATGAGAAAAGCGCGACAATGCATAAACCCAATAAAAGTAAAAGGGTAGGACAAATTTGGGGTATTACAGCTGCCCCTATTTAATCATCTTAAACCTGAAAGTACGATTGGCACATGCCTTTCAGAAGTTCAAGGTTGAAGATGATTAAATATCAATGCCAAAAAATTTGTCCTTAGAGAGAGAGAGAGAGAGTAAGTGTTTTCTTTATTTATTTATTTTTTGATATTTGCTGGGGGAAAGAAATTTTGCCTTTTTTTTCAATGAAGGGACGGAGATTGGACTTGTAACATGGCGTGATGCCAATACAAGACAAATGGTTGGTATGAAAAGACAGCGGACGAGGTCTACGGGAAACCTACAATCCTAAGGTGAAACAATGAGTAATTTGACAGAGAACCTAGCCTAAGGGCGATCTCAGGTTCTAAGACAAAATATATGGAAAGAACCTAGCCAAGAGGCGATCTTAGGTTCAAAGAAGGAAACATGGGTTACAACATGATGATTGTTTAGATAAGCGACACGGACGAGCATCAAGAAAGGTTAAACACGGACGAGTGTTTGAATCAATACGGACGAGTATTGAAAGAAGATACGGACGAGTATCAAAGGTTAAACACGGACGAGTGTTTGAATCAATACGGACGAGTATTGAAAGAAGATACAGACGAGTATCAAAGGTTAAACATGGACAAGTGTTTGAATCAATACGGACGAGTATCGAAAGAAGATACGGACGAGTGTTTGAATCAATACGGACGAGTATTGAAAGAAGATACGGACGAGTATCAAAGGTTAAACACGGACGAGTGTTTGATTCAATATAGACGAGTATTAAAAGAAGATACAGGTGAGTATCAAAAGGTTAAACACGGACGAGTGTTTGATTCAATACGGACGAGTATTGAAAGAAGATACAGGTGAGTATCAAAAAGTTTAAACACGGACGAGTGTTTGATTCAATACGGACGAGTATTGAAAGAAGATACGGACGAGTATCAAAAGGTTAAACACGGACGAGTGTTTGAATCAATACGGACGAGTATTGAAAGAAGATACAGGCAAGTATCAAAAGGTTTAAACACGGACGAGTGTTTGATTCAATACGGACGAGTATTAAAAGAAGATACAGGTGAGTATCAAAAAGTTTAAACACGGACGAGTGTTTGATTCAATACAGACAAGTATTGAAAGAAGATACGGACGAGTATCAAAAGGTTTAAACACAGACGAGTGTTTGATTCAATACAGACGAGTATTGAAAGAAGATACAGGTGAGTATCAAAAAGTTTAAACACAGACGAGTGTTTGATTCAATACGGACGAGTATTGAAAGAAGATACGGACGAGTATCAAAAGGTTAAACACGAACGAGTGTTTGAATCAATACGGACGAGTATTAAAAGGAGATACAGGCGAGTATCAAAAGGTTAAACACAGATGAGTGTTTGATTCAATACGGACGAGTATTGAAAGAAGATACAGGTAAGTATCAAAAAGTTTAAACACGGACGAGTGTTTGATTCAATACGGACGAGTATTGAAAGAAGATGCAGGTGAGTATAAAAAAGTTTAAACACGGACGAGTGTTTGACTCAATACGGACGAGTATTGAAAGAAGATACGGACGAGTATCAAAAGGTTAAACACGGACGGGTTTTTGAATCAATACGGATGAGTATTGAAAGGAGATACAGGCGAGTATCAAAAGGTTAAACACGGACGAGTTTTTGATTCAATACGGACGAGTATTGAAAGAAGATGCAGGTGAGTATCAAAAAGTTTAAACACGGACGAGTGTTTGATTTAATACTGACGAGTATTGAAAGAAGATACAGACGAGTATCAAAAGGTTAAACACGGACGAGTGTTTGAATAACTGACCCAGGTGGGTGTTTAGGAAATTTGACACATACGAGTGTTTAGGAATGGACACGGACGAGTGTTTAGGGAACTGACTACCAGACAAGAACTAGGTTTAGAACGGCAAAGTGTATTGGTTTTGCTGAGCATTGAAAAGGCGAAGGTAACCGACTGGGGACTTTGGGCATGATACCCTCCTTTAGGGACGTATTGTTGTCCTTGAATAATTCAAGTCTTTCATGTAAGGTACCTGATCTGGCTTATGCTTTGTATGCATGTTTGAATTTCTTTTTCCACAAAGATCCATTCTGATGGATCGGCTACGCGCTTTTGAGGATGTAATGTTATGCAATGATAACTATATGCAGTGCGAAGAAATAAACTTCATGGGGATAAGAGTAGGCTTGCTGGGAACCATTGTTCATCACTGGGGATGCCAATACATATCGACGCTGGAAGTCTGCAGTACCAAAGATCGCTGGAGATACCGATAAAAATTTTCACTGGGGAGCCCCTCATACCAAAGATTGTTGATGACTCTGCTGAAGATTGAATTGCTGACGAAGTGAGTCTTCAGGTACGCTGCTGAATTCTGAATCGTACCATTGGGGAAGAGATAATCTGACCAGACTCCCATACATTTGAACCGTTGAGAGGATGATAGAACCTAATATGCCGAAGAATGGATACCAAACACCATGTGGATCCCTTTGAATGCATGTCCCAAGTTTACACACACTGGGGAATTGTTTCTTGAATCGCTTGGGGATAAGAGATGGGCATGTACACTTATGAATGCCCCGATTGAACTCTGCGAATATCCCGGTTTAGCTTTGTGAATGCCCCGGTCTGGCTCTGCGAATGCCCCGGTTTAGCTTCACTGGGGATGTTCTCGATTAACTCCACTGAGGATGCACTTGCGCTTGCTGAGTCAAAAGACGACCCTGGACTTTCTGAATTCCCTTGGGGAATCAGACTTGAAATTGTCTGTAGTAGATTAAGGCAGCTTCGTGCGCTGGCGAGGTCAGAGTGACCGTTATGATGCTTTTATCTGATTGTAGTGGACTCGTGCAACATAATTGGCTTGAGCAACTTTGCAAGTACAAATCAGGAATGCCCCTATCTGGATGATCTCAGAGAAGCTTTATGTTGAATAGAAGACTATAATATTTGTGTCACAATACGATATGAGGTGGCCTTCCCCAATGTCTTGAGTCACGAAATAAACTGCTCTTGATTACAGCTTTCTTTGAGAGATTTGTCGAATCTCGACGTAACTTCCCCAGGTTGAATGAATTATGAATAGGTTTCTCGGTGTGATATTCTCTGATTGATCGAGCTTGAAGAGATTTATCGGCGTGATAGCCTCTGATTGGTCGAGCTTGAAGAGATTAATCAACGTGATAACCTCTGATTGGTAACTTTGAGGGAATGCCCTAGATTTGGTTGAGTTTGGAGAGATTGATTCTCGACTTACTTGCCCCAGATTAGCAGAATCTGCTAACTTCATCCTCGAAGGATACTCATATTGTGAAGCACCAAGACGATTTCTCTTGAAAGAATCTCTGGTTTAACATGCTTCTGGATAAGTGATTTCTCTTGTGGCAGTTGACTTTTGCTCCAACAGGGTATTCAAGCCTTTCTTCTCTGACAAGATTGAGCTCTTCACTGATTGTTCATTGTGTAAACTTACTTGATGTCAATCAGTTGTTTTGTATGCAGAAGAATGTTTATTATGAGAATGATAATTCTAATGCAACAGATATGTAAGTCTTGAAGTTTGAAAAACTTTGAATGAAATGACGTCACAACTATGTTGTGAACGGGTCGCTAGCTAGAAAGAAACATCTACAAATTCTATTTTTAGTAAAGATAATGCAAGCATATGATGCCAACACAGATATTAAAACATACCTCTTAGGAGTCAGTTAAACGCTATCTCGTTGTAGCACGCTTTCAAATTGGCCCATGCTTCAGTTAGGACTTTTATGGGTTGTAACGTCGCCTGGTTCAAGGTTTTAGAAAAAGGATTTAAGGCTCAAAATTATTTGGTGCCCACCCATTCTCCATGATGTTCTCCATTCCTGCGTTCAGTTGACCCGATACAAGCATTCATATCTCTTAGAAGAGTTTGTGATGGTTGAGGAACCACTGAGGCCTCTCGGACACAACAGTCACTAACTTCTGATTTTTGTGTCTGATCAGACGAATTTGTTCTTTGATGAGGATTTTCACTGGTAATCCTTTTATCGCCTTTTAGGCTTTTCAATTTCTTTCTTGCTTTCCCTAATTTTTTCCTGGATAAATTCTTTTGAATTTCTATTTGGAAGTCCAGCGGGATGCTCCAACTTTTGTCTAAGCAACTTGTTTTCAAGTTTCGACTTAGCGAGGGTTTTTGTTTCTTTCTCATTCGTATTTTTCTATTTTGAACAAGTCGTTGATCTTTGCGTTGTCTTTGATTTGTTGGAAGTGATCGTGACTGTCTGAGTCTTTAGTAGATGATGGATAGCCATTATAGTATTGTCATTTGTTGACCTCCTAGTGTGCGAGAGATACCCATTGGGATATAGTCAAATAGACGCACGTTATTGTTAGATGAGAGTTAACCATTGTGGTTTTGACTTTTCTCAACCTTTTGATGGATAACCATTGTTGTATCCTTGGATGCACACTCTTGATGAGTTCTGAATGCTTGATCAGATTAGCTGAGCACTACCCGCCCCAGGGTTGAAATGAGGGTTTTTTTCTGAATAGAAAGAAAACTCCTACTTCGAAGGCTCAGAGGGTTTGACGAGGGTCTATCTCCCTTATATCTCCAGTGTTTAGGGATTGAAACAAGGCATGTACATCGTCAGCAGGGTCTTACTCAAAAGCGTACCAACCAGAGATTTTTGCGTTTTCAGATTGTCATCATCCTCCTTTGAATCTTTACCTAAGCATAAGACTAGGAAATATGGCATCAATATGCAAGTAAACCATTTAAAGAGTGATAACGAATGGATGAGTAAAAATGAAAGGAACACTTCAAGACAACCATACTTATTGCATTAAGATTTTCGTTCAAAAATAGACAAGTTTCTATATACAAGTGATATTTAAACAAACAAGCAAGAATGCAAATGAAAATGCAGTAAAGAAACCAATGATTGCCATTGTTGAGGAGGCTTGACTCCGTATACACTTGCTGATTATAATGAATTTTTGTAGTCTTGATGCTCGAGTGTGCGAGAGAATTCCCCTCTGATCTAATGTGAACACAACAGTCTCTGAATTAATCCAGTCTTGGACTTGGTCTCTGGATGACATACCATCTTCAATCGATTGGCCAGGTGCCCCAGTATAATATGAATCACCAAGCATATCATGTCTTAAAGAAATAATAGACATCATCATCAGAGTTTCCATGACCTGGCTTATCTGACTCTTTAATCCATTATCTTCCCGCTTGAAGAAGTTTCTGACTACGAGCCAAAGCTTGCATGTACCACTCGGAGTTATTCCATAACTGATCTCTGAGCATGTGCGGTGAGAAATCAAGTTGAACCTTTGAATAAAACCCCAAGTCTGAATAAGAATCCCCAATCTTCGGGTACCTGTAATGAATGCATGAATATGCATGGGGTGTATGAATGAATGCCATGTCATATTCTGTCATTTCCAAGGAATTTGCGTGCTTTGATTTTGATTTTGCGCAAGTAAGGGGTGGAAAATTTTAGCACAAGGCTTGCGAATGTGATTCCTTGGAGATAACAAAACATGTATGTTAAGCATGTTGTTAGCCATGTTATGTATGCAAAGGCATGAGATCAAAGAGGATCAAGGTTCCATCATTTCTGAATATGATTGTTTTGCTGTTTCTGAACCATATGAGTATCATCAAGTCAAAGGTCCAGTATGGCTTCCGCACATATAAGAACCAAGTACCATGTAGATATCCCATTGTACGGGATCAAGGCTTCTGGAACAATCGGATACTGTTGAGCCTCTTCTGAACGTGCTGGGAATACCAAGATCAAAGGCTCGAATAAATCTCCAGGTAAACAAGTCAGGAACTCAAAAAATAAATCTGAGAACCATTCGGCCACCAACAGAATATAGCATCTGCATAAAGTCATAACAGAAATCCAGATCATAGCCATTAGAACCAATAGTCACTGTCTGAGCATAGTCACCATCTGAACATAAGTAACCATCAGAACATGAGTAACCATCTGAACATAATCACCATCTGAGCATAATCACCATCTGTACCTGTGATAAAAATTTCCCTCCCACTCACGGGTGAAAAGTAGGTTAGGGTAAGGCAATGGTAACTCAAAATCGAGGGTACTCTTGAAAAACTATCGCTGTATCACCTACGTGAAAATGATAGCCCCTCATTTGTACCTCATATGAGCATGGACGACATGGCGGAGATAGTGAGACCTAAGTCAACTAGCCGTTCATGTTCCACTTTATTCCTAGGGTTCCTATGGTATACAGCTCTGGCCTGGGTATTGGGCCTTTCACCTCATAGTAACACCCACCCAATAAGAAGAAGATCCATTACAACAATAGTATATGGAAGACAGTAAAATGCAATGCATATGTATGCTCAAGTATATACAAAATGAATGAATAAACTAAAAGCGTAATAATAAACACACAAATGAAAGAAAGCAAGAGCTAGGAGCGACTTCGGGATGGACCAGCATTTGGTCGACCTGTCCCCAGTGAAGTCGTCAGCTGAAACAACTGGCTGAAAATCATCAAACAATGAAGTCTCCATCGAACGTCTTTTATCCCACATGTAGGGAAAGGTAAACATCGAGAAAACCTGAGAAGGGAGAAGTCACGGTATTGCGACCAAGAGATCGGTTAAGGGAGTCTGTTACGCGAGGGGAAGGTATTAGCACCCCACACGCCCGTAGTACTCTACGGTATCCAGTCTTGTTGTCTATGTTATGGGTCTGTTTAATCTATGCTTATT
The DNA here is from genome assembly GCA_948472305.1 of Vicia faba. NCBI lineage: Eukaryota > Viridiplantae > Streptophyta > Magnoliopsida > Fabales > Fabaceae > Vicia > Vicia faba. The sequence continues at coordinate 1,209,129,648 of OX451740.1, read as the reverse complement.
GTTTACTATACTACTGAAGGAAGAATGCATGCAGATGAAAAGGGAAAAGAATGTATGGAAAATAAAATTGTGCTCGCCTGGGCCCTACCCCAATGCCTACGTATCCTTCTTGAGGAATCAGAGCTACTGTAGTTCGGCTCTTATGTTTTTGTTTGTTTTGTGTTTTTTATGGACAATGTTAATTCCGCCTTATGCCGCAGCTCGACCTTTGGAGACTTATGCATTGGCACAGAAGTAAACTAATCATGTCCTTACCTGAAAAGGGTTTTAGAGAAAAGGTGCTCGAGCGCACAAAATGATTTGGATTGGTTTGTATTTTTGTTACCTTGAAAAAGGGTTTAACTATGATTATCATGTTTTTTATTTGCTAAGAAGATGAGTTTTGTTTTAGATGCAAGGATGCAAAAAGGGGAAGAAAAGAGTCTAAAGGAGACTAGCCTATTTCTAAACCTAATGTTATCATACACTGGTAGTCCTACGTTAAGGATGAAAAAGGAAGTTTCTACCTAATGTCAGCAGGCATGGTTTGCAATCTAAGGTCTATCTTGCGTCCGAACGGAGAAAGCGCATCCTAAGGGAACATGGTATGTACAAGGATAAAGCAAGCAAGCCAGCAAAAAGGAAGCACGCCTAAAGAGATCCTGCCTAGGTTAGCATGTCAAAGAGAAGTCTAAAAAAATATCTTACAGGGAGCATGCAATGAGAGCGAAGTCGTGATCTCAATTGCTAAATTTAGTGACTCATCAATCAACAAGAAAGGATGGAAAGCGATAAAACCCTATAGGGAGCATGCACTGAGAGCGAAGTCGTGATATTAATTGCTAAATTAAGTGACTCATCGATCAACAAGAAAGTAAACAAACACAAGCACAACACATATAGCGAATGAAGTGCGGAATGCCTGCTACAGGTCTTTACACAGCGACTTCAAGTGCACGCTCTTTATTTCCTACTTCTCATGGTATCTAGAAATCAATAAAGTGCGGAAATGAGGAATAAGATTGAAATTGCGATGATACCGAACGGAGGAGGTCCGTTGCCTCTTCGAAGCCACGTAAGTAATAAGAAAACTCTACAGAAGTTTCTCCGCATGAGTGATCAAAGAATTAGTCTCCAAGCATTCCGTATTGCGAAAGTTACATCAATATAATATCACAAAATCTTAGCTAAAAAATGATAATGAAAATAATTGTTAAACATAAAATAATAGAAAGTTCTAATAAAATTCTAAAGAAAAGTCCTTAAGATTTCTAAAAATATGCTATTATTTTTTTATATCATTTTTATCATGTAAAGAAAAAAGTTCAAACAAATTTAAATAATTATCAAAATCATTCAAAATAGACTACAAAATAAGAAAAAAAGGCCCAAGGGGGTTGCAAACTGGAATTCATGTGGTATGATGCAGTGTGGGCGCTAGGCCCAGTCGGATAGAGTCAAATGCCCCCTTTTTGTTCACAAGCATCCAAATTGCCAAAAATATTTGTTGATGGCTCTGGGAACAGTTGGTCTTGTAACAGTAAATGGACTTTGGCGCTGAGGCTCAATTAGGAGTGACCCATGGTGTTTTTATTGCACAAGCAAAAGTTCCAAAAATGATGACGGGCCATAGATGAGAGTGGTACGATCCATCAAGCAATTGGTCCATCATCACATTCAAAAAATTTGTTTAAAAAACTATTATTCAATTTTTATTAACTAAATTGAACAAAATAAAAACAATTAAAGAAAAATATATAACAGAAATGGAAAAGGGATTAGGTTTACACTGCTTGTGGCTATTGAACTTCATCATGAAAGCGGATTCGCTTCTCCTTCAAAACAAATCGCGGCGCCGACGACTAACACTGTCTCTGATCGACACGTACAAGCTCCTCACCAACTTCGTTTTTCCATATTCTTTCTGTTCCGAATCTGTCTCCCACTCAAACTTTCACTCCCAAGCTCAAGCTTCACCGTCGCTATCGAAGCTCTATCTCAGCGATTCCACCGCGCCATGAATAAGAGGCTCAAACCTCTTCTTTTACAATCGCCGATGTCGCCTCTCGTGCAACAACACTGAAGTCTCCGTTCAAATCATCTTTGAACTCATTACAATCTCACCGCGAACATTCGACACCTCCATTCATCCTCTCCACCGTAACTAATTCGCTTCAGTTCTGATGAAGATGATGAAACTTTCAAGGTATCCGCTTCTCTATATGTGCTCTTTTTTTTCGATTCTGTTTCTGCGTTTTTGTTATTGATTTTGAATTGTGGTGTTCATGAATATGCTTGATACTGTTTCACATCATTGCTCGATGATGCTTGATAGGAAGTAGATGAAGGCGGTTGATGCGTTGAAGATGAAGGGGATGCAATTGTTGTTCTTGCGATGTAGTTCCGATGAGTGTTGAAGTTGCTAGAAGTGTTGATGAAGTAGGTTCTGTGTGATGCGGTTAGGTTGTGATATTGAAGCAGAAAAGAAGATTGATATGTTGATATGTTATGCAGGTGCAGATTCTTGGTATGAATTGAAGATGGAGATTGTTGCTGGAGAGTTGGGAGAATGATGTTGATACCACGATTGAAGATGCAATGGAGATGTGAGATTCGGAGCTTGAGGCCAGTCGATGTAAAGTGGTGAGGGTGATGAAGAGGAGTCAGAGAGTAGAGATGAAGATGAATCAGAGAGTAGAGAGAAAAATAGCTTCATATTTACAGTGAGTTCTCTACCTCTTGCCCTCCTTTTTTATTCCTTTTTCTGATAAATTATGGTGGTCTCTGAATCTGTTATATCCCTCCTCTCCCTTTTTCCTGTTGAGAGTTTTTTTTATAACTGATTTCCCTCTGACCTTCCTTTTCTGTTATCTCTGTTATAAATATCCAAAAGTTTGTTACAGATTGCAGGCCCTGGATAGAAAGTTGGTTAGGACTGTTAGAGATTGGTTAGGAATCAGTTTTTTTCTGTTATGACAGTTGGCAGTTCTGTTATGCTGTGAGTTAGTTTCTGTTGAGAAGTTAGTTAGTAAGCCTTTTGGACAATTAATTACGGTTATAGGGGATTAAGTTCTGCTGTTAGGAATTAGTTATTAAAAAACCAAAAATCTGTTATGAGAAAATCTGCTTTTTGTAAAATGATTGAGAGGTGTTATGGTTAAGGAGTTTAGAGTTCTGTTTTGGTTATTTTTATAGAAGTTAGGAACTGGTTTTGTTGTTTGTAAATCCTGTTATAAACTGAATGGTGGAGTAGTAAAGTTAGAGAATTAGTTTTGGACTCTATTAGCTAACTATGTAAATTGATGCTGAGCTGACTGTTTCTGACTTTTCTGCGAAATCTCATTTTCTATTAGTTAGTAGTCCTACAAGATTCGGTCATGCTGTGCTAATTTTGAGTGGTTTTGGATCTGGTTTAAATATTATTGAATGTTTTCAGAACTGAATTTGTGTTGCAGGGCAGCTTTGGGTAATATGATGCCAAGATGAAAAAATTGAAGCCACCCAAAACTGAAGTATAAATGGCTGCAAATCTTGAGCATGAAGAGAGATGGAGTTCGAAAAAAAGTAATTTGTCAAGTAGGATGGGATCTAAATCTGGTTTAAGGAGGCATCTCTTTTGTATAATTTGTATGGGTTGTAAATGGTATCGTTGGATATTTGTAATGTATTTTGGAACTTGAATAAATGGAAGCCTTAATGAATTGTAACTTGAAAATTGGATGATGTAATTCATTTGTAACCTTGAACTTTCAAAATGATTTGGAACTTCCAAATTCCTTTCCCTTCAATATTCCCTTTAGACGCCTTTGTATGAATTCAAATAATCATGGCACGAATCCAAAAATTTTGCGAGGTAATCACGAAGAGACTTGAATCTTTAATGAGTTCTTGAATGACTGTTCGGATGACACTTTAATTGTTGGACGAAACAAATGAGTTTGATACATGCCTTTTTATTCTAAGAAATCCAACACAAATATTTAAGAACTTTTATTCACCCCAAATCCTCTTCACATCTTAACGAACGAGTTCCAATCAAATTACAACTTCAATGAATCCCTAATTCAATTCATTTCCTCAATATAAACCAAACTTGTGTGTCAAGCAACAAGTATTTGAAATAATGACACCTTGATTACAATCCACATCTTGTACCATGTCCCGACTATATGAGCATTAGAATAACGACGTCTTGGACCCCTGAAGAAGATATTCAAGATGACTTTGAACTTAGACCTTAGTTCACATAGTCTTTACTTAAACCTTTAGTGAAACCCTAGTGATGTTGCCCTTGACGAGGATGACAGCCTTATAGCTTGACGGGGGAGAAGTTAACCATGATTAAGAATCCAAACCCTGTTTCCATAAACCACAGTTACTCGGAAACCAACTGATTCAAGCCTGAGTGAAGATGAGGACCATCAAAACCATAGAAACCCTAATTGCATCCTATCACTGATCTCATGCCAAATTATGTTGTTAGCGAATGTATGCAATGTTAAATGACCTAATGGAGATATGTACATGAGAAAAGCGCGACAATGCATAAACCCAATAAAAGTAAAAGGGTAGGACAAATTTAGGGTATTACAGCTGCCCGTATTTAATTGTCTTAAACCTGAAAGTACGATTGGAAAATGCCTTTCGGAAGTTCAAGGTTAAAGATGATTAAATATCAATGCCAAAAAATTTGTCCTGAGAGAGAGAGTAAGTGTTTTCTTTATTTATTTATTTTGTGATATCGGCTGGGGGAAAGAAATTTTGACTTTTTTTCAAGGAAGGGATGGAGATTGGACTTGTAACGTGGGGTGATGCCAATACAAGACAAATGGTTGGTATGAAAAGACAGCGGACGAGGTCTACGGGCGACCTACGATCCTAAGGTGAAACAATGAGTAATTTGACAGAGACCCTAGCTTAAGGGCGATCTCAGGTTCTAAGACAAAATATATGGAAAGAACATAGCCAAGAGGCGATCTAAGGTTCAAAGAAGGAAACATGGGTTACGACATGATGATTGTTTAGATAAGCGACACGGACGAGCATCAAGAAAGGTTAAACACGGACAAGTGTTTGAATCAATATGGACGAGTATTGAAAGAAGATACGGACGAGTATCAAAGGTTAAACACGGACGAGTGTTTGAATCAATACGGACGAGTATTGAAAGAAGATATGGACGAGTATCAAAGGTTAAACATGGACGAGTGTTTGAATCAATACGGACGAGTATTGAAAGAAGATACGGACGAGTATCAAAGGTTAAACACGGACGAGTGTTTGTATCAATACGGACGAGTATTGAAAGAAGATACAGACGAGTATCAAAGGTTAAACATGGACGAGTGTTTGATTCAATACAGACGAGTATTGAAAGAAGATACAGGTGAGTATCAAAAGGTTAAACACGGACGAGTGTTTGATTCAATACGGACGAGTATTGAAAGAAGATACAGGTGAGTATCAAAAAGTTTAAACATGGACGAGTGTTTGATTCAATACGGACGAGTATTGAAAGAAGATACGGACGAGTATCAAAAGGTTAAACACGGACGAGTGTTTGAATCAATACGGACGAGTATTGAAATAAGATACAGGCGAGTTTCAAAAGGTTTAAACACGGACGAGTGTTTGATTCAATACGGACGAGTATTGAAAGAAGATACAGGTGAGTATCAAAAAGTTTAAACACGGACGAGTGTTTGATTCAATACAGACGAGTATTGAAAGAAGATACGGACGAGTATCAAAAGGTTAAACACGGACGAGTGTTTGAATAACTGGCCCAGGTGGGTGTTTAGGAAACTTGACACATACGAGTGTTTAGGAATGGACACGGACGAGTGTTTAGGGAACTGACTACCAGACAAGAATTGGGTTTAGAACGACAAAGTGTATTGGTTTTGCTGAGCATTGAAAAGGTGAATGTAACCGACTGGGGACTTTGGGCATGATACCCTCCTGTAGGGACGTATTATTGTCCTTGAATAATTCAGGTCTTTCATGTAAGGTACCTAATCTGGCTTATGCTTTGTATGCATGTTTGAATTTCTTTTACCGCAAAGAGCCATTCTGATGGATCGGCTTACGCGCTTTTAAGGATGTAATGTTATGCAGTGATAACTATATGCAGTGCGAAGAAATAAAGTTCATGGGGATAAGAGTAGGATTGCTGGGAACCATTGCTCATCACTGGGGATACCAATACATATCGATGCTGGAAGTCTGCAGTACCAAAGATCGCTGGAGATACCGATAAAAATTTGCACTGGGGAGCCCCTCATACCAAAGATTGTTGATGACTCTGCTGAAGATTGAATTGTTGACGAAGTGAGTCTTCAGGTACGCTGCTGAATTCTGAATCGTACCATTGGGGAAGAGATAATCTGACCAGACTCCCCTACATCCTGAACCGTTGAGAGGATGATAGAACTGAATATGCCGAAGAATGGATACCGAACACCATGTGGATCCCTTTGAATGCATGTCCCAAGTTTACACACATTGGGGAATTGTTTCTTGAATCGCTTGGGGATAAGAGATGGGCATGGACACTTATGAATGCCCCGGTTGAACTCTGCGAATGTCCCGGTTTAGATTTGCGAATGCCCCGATCTGGCTCTGCAAATGCCCCGGTTTAGCTTCACTAGGGATGTTCTCGATTAACTCCACTAAGGATGTACTTGCGCGTGTTGAGTCAAAAGACGACCCCGGACTTTCTGAATTCGCTTGGGGAATTAGACTTGAAATTGTCTGTAGCAGATTAAGGAAGCTTCGTGCACTGGCGAGGTCAGAGTGACCGTTATGATGCTTTTAGCTGATTGTAGTGGTCTCGTGAAACATAATTGGCTTGAGCAACTTTCCAAGTACAAATGAGGAATGCCCTTGTATGGATGATCTCTGAGAAGCTTTATGTTGAATAGAAGACTAGAATATTTGTGCCACAATACGATATGAGGTGGCCTGCCCCAGTGTCTTGAGTCACAAAATAAACTGCTCTTGATTACAGCTTTCTTGGAGAGATTTGTCGAATCTCGACGTAACTTCCCCGGGTTGAATGAATTCTGAATAGGTTTCTCGGTGTGATAGCCTCTGATTGATCGAGCTTGAAGAGATTTATCGATGTGATAGCCCTTGATTGGTTGAGCTTGAAGAGATTAATCAACGTGATAACCTCTGATTGGTAACTTTGAGGGAATGCCCCAGATTTGGTTGAGTTTGGAGAGATCGATTCTCGACTTACTTGCCCCAGATTAGTAAGAATCTGCTAACTTCATCCTTGAAGGATACTCAGGTTGTGAAGCACCAAGATGATTTCTCTTGACAGAATCTCTGGTTTAACATGCTTCTGGATCAGTCATTTCTCTTGTGGCAGCTGACTCTTGCTTCAACAGGGTATTCAAGCCTTTCTTCTCTGACAAGATTGAGCTCTTCACCGATTGTTCATTGTGTAAACTTACTTGATGTCAATCAGTTGTTTTGTATGCAGAAGAATGTTTATTATGAGAATGATAATTCTAATGCAACACATATGCAAGTCTTGAAGTTTGAAAAACATTGAATGAAATGACGTCACAACTCTATTATGAACGAGTCGCTAGCTAGAAAGAAACATCTGCAAATTCTTTTTTTAGTAAAGATAATGCAAGCATATGATGCCAACACAAATATTCAAACATACCTCTTAGGAGTCAGTTAAACGCTATCTCGTTGTAGCACGCTTTCGAATTGGCCCATGCTTCAGTTAGGACTTTTATGGGTTGTAACGTGGCCTGGTTCACGGTTTTAGAAAAAGGATTTAATGCTCAAAATTATTTGGTGCCCACACATTCTCCATGATGTTCTCCTTTCCTGTGTTCAGTTGACCCGATACAAGCATTCATCTCTCTTAGAAGAGTTTGCGATGGTTGAGGAACCACTGAGGCCTCTCGGACACAACAGTCACTAACTTCTGATTTTGGTGTCTGATCAGACGACTTCGTTCTTTGATGAGAATTTTCACTGGTAATCCTTTTCTCGCCTTTTGGGCTTTTCAATTTCTTTCTTGCTTTCCCTAATTTTTGTCTGGACAAATTCTTTTGAATTTCTATTTGGAAGTCCAGCGGGATGCCCCAACTTTTGCCTAAGCAAATTGTTTTCAAGTTTCGACTTAGCGAGGCTTTTTGTTTCTTTCTCATTTGTATTTTCTATTTTGAACAAGTCGTTGATATTTGCGTTTTCTTTGATTTGTTGGAAGTGATCGTGACTGCCTGAGTCTTTAGTACATGATGGATATCCATTATAGTACTGCCATTTGATGACCTCCTGGTGTGAGAGAGATACCCATTGGGATATAGTCAAATAGACGCACGTTATTGTTAGATGAGAGTTAACCATTGTGGTTTTGACTTTTCTCAACCTTTCGATGGATAACCATTGTTGTATCCTTGGATGCACACTCTTGATGAGTTCTGAATGCTTGATCAGATTAGCTGAACACTACCCGCCCCAGGGTTGAAATGAGGGTTTTTTCTGAATAGAAAGAAAACTCCTACTTCGAAGGCTCAGAGGGGTTAACGAGGGTCTATCTCCCTTATATCTCCAGTGTTTAGGGATTGAAACAAGGCATGTACATCGTCAGCAGGGTCTTACTCAAAAGCGTACCAACCAGAGATTTTTGCGTTTTCAGATTGTCATCATCCTCCTTTGAATCTTTACCTAAGCATAAGACTAGGAAATCTTGCATCAATATGCAAGTAAACCATTTAAAGAGTGATAACGAATGGATGAGTAAAAATGAAAGGAACACTTCAAGACAAGCATACTTATTGCATTAAGATTTCCGTTCAAAAATAGACAAGTTTCTATATACAAGCGATGTTTAAACAAACAAGCAAGAATGCAAATGAAAATGCAGTAAAGAAACCAATGATTGCCATTGTTGAGGAGGCTTGACTCCGTATAGACATGCTGATTATGACGAATTTCTGTAGTCTTGATGCTCGAGTGTGCGAGAGAATTCCCCTCTGATCTGATGTGAACGCAACAGTCTCTGAATTAATCCAGTCTTAGACTTGGTCTCTGGATGATATACCATCTTCAATCGATTGGCCAGGTGCCCCAGTATAATATGCATCACCAAGAATATCATGTCTTAAAGAAATAATAGACATTATCATCAGAGTTTCCATAACCTGGCTTATCTGACTCTTTAATCCATTATCTTCCCGCTTGAAGAAGTTTCTGACTACGGGCCAAAGCTTGCATGTACCACTCGGAGTTATTCCATAACTGATCTCTGAGTATGTGCGGTGAGAAATCAAGTTGAACCTTTGAATAGAACCCCAAGTCTGAATAAGAATCCCCAATATTCGGGTACCTGTAATGAATGCATGAATATGCATGGGGTGTATGAATGAATGCCATGTCATGTTCTGTCATTACCAAGGAATTTGCGTGCTTTGATTTTGATTTTGCGCAAGTAAAGGGTGGAAAAGTTTAGCACAAGGCTTGCGAATGTGATTCCTTAGAGATAACAAAACATGTATGTTAAGCATGTGGTTAGCCATGTTATGTATGCAAAGGCATGAGATCAAAGAGGATCAAGGTTCCATCATTTCTGAATATGATTGTTGTGTTGTTTCTGAACCATATGAGCATCATCAAGTCAAAGGTCCAGCATGGCTTCTGCACATATAAGAACCAAGTACCATGTAGATCTCCCATTGTACGGGATTAAGGCTTCTGGAACAATCAGATACTGTTGAGCCTCTTCTGAACATGCTGGGAAAACCAAGATCAAAGGCTCGAATTAATCTCCAGGTAAATAAGTCAGGAACTCAGAAAATAAATCTGAGAACCATTCAATCACCAACAGAATATAGCATCTGCATAAAGTCATAACAGAAATCCAGATCATAGCCATTAGAACCAATAGTCACTATCTGAGCATAGTCACCATATGAACATAAGTAACCATCTGAACATGAGTAACCATCTGAACATAATCACCATCTGAGCATAATCACCATATGTACCTGTGATAAAAATTTCCCTCCCACTCACGGGTGAAAACTCGGTCAGGGTAAGGCAATGGTAACTCAGAATCGAGGGTACTCTTGAAAAACTATCATCGTATCACCTACGTGAAAATGATAGCCCCTCATTTGTACCTCATATGAGCATGGACGACATGGCGGCGATAGTGAGACCTAAGTCAACTAGTCGTTCATGTTCCACTTTATTCCTAGGGTTCCTATGGTATACAGCTCTGGCCTGGGTATTGGGCCTTTTACCTCATAGTAACACCCACCCAATAAGAAGCAGATCCAGTACAACAGTAGTATATGGAAGACAGTAAAATGCAATGCATACGTATGCTCAAGTATATACAAAATGAATGAATAAACTGAAAGCATAAAGATAAACACCCAAATGAAAGAAAGTAAGAGCTAGGAGCAACTCCGGGATGGACCAACATTTGGTCGACCTGTCCCCAGTGAAGTCGCCAGCTGAAACAACCGGCTGAAAATCATCAAACAATGAAGTCGCCATCGAACGTCTTTTATCCCACATGTAGGGAAAGGTAAACATCGAGAAAACCTGAGAAGGGAGAAGTCACGGTATTGCGACCAAGAGATCGGTTAAGGGAGTCTGTTACGCGAGGGGAAGGTATTAGCACCCCACACGCCCGTAGTACTCTACGGTATCCAGTCTTGTTGTCTATGTTATGGGTCTGTTTAATCTATGCTTACTGTTTACTATACTACTGAAGGAAGAATGCATGCATATGAAAAGGGAAAAGAATGTAGGGAAAATAAAATTGTGCTCGCCTGGGCCCTACCTCAATGCCTACGTATCCTTTTTGAGGAATCCGAGCTACCGTAGTTCGACTCTTATGTTTTTGTTTGTTTTGTGTTTATTATGGACAATGTAAATTTCGTCTTCTGCCGCAGCTCGACCTTTGGAGACTTATGCATTGGCACAGAAGTAAACTAATCATGTCCTTACCTGAAAAGGGTTTTAGAGAAAAGGTGCTCGAGCGCACAAAATGATTTGGATTGGTTTATATTTTTGTTACCTTGAAAAAGGATTTAACTATGATTAGCATGTTTTTGATTTTCTAAGAAGATGAGTTTTGTTTTAGATGCAAGGATGCAAAAAGGGGAAGAAAAGAGTCTAAGGGAGACTAGCCTATTTCTAAACCTAATGTTATCATACACTGGTAGTCCTACGTTAAGGATGAAAGGGGAAGTTTCTACCTAATGTCAGCAGGCATGGTTTGCAATCTAAGGTCTATCTTGCGTCCGAACGGAGAAAGCGCATCCTAAGGGAACATGGTATGTACAAGGATAAAGCAAGCAAGCCAGCAAAAAGGAAGCACGCCTAAAGAGATCCTGCCTAGGTTAGCATGTCAAAGAGAAGTCTAAAAAAATATCTTACAAGGAGCATGCAATGAGAGCGAAGTCGTGATCTCAATTGCTAAATTGAGTGACTCGTCGATCAACAAGAAAGGATGGAAAGCGATAAAACCCTATAGGGAGCATGCACTGAGAGCGAAGTCGTGATCTTAATTGCTAAATTGAGTGACTCATCGATCAACATGAAAGTAAACAAACACAAGCACAACACATATAGCAAATGAAGTGCGTAATTCCTGCTACAGGTCTTTAAACAATGACTTCGAGTGCACGCTCTTTATTTCCTACTTCTCATGGTATCTGGAAATCAATAAAGTGCGGAAATGAGGAATAAGAGTGAAATGGAGATGATACCGAACGGAGGAGGTTCGTTGCCTCTTCGAAGCCACGTAAGTAATAAGAAAACTCTACAGAAGTTGTTCCGCATGAGTGATCAAAGAATTAGTCTCCAAGCATTCCATATTGCGAAAGTTACATCAATATAATATCACAAAATCTTAGCTAAAAAATGATAATGAAAATAATTGTTAAACATAAAATAATAGAAAGTTCTAATAAATTTCTAAAGAAAAGTCCTAAAGAATTCTAAAAATATGTTATTATTTTTGTATATCATTTTTATCATGTAAAGAAAAAAGTTCAAACAAATTTAAATAATTATGAAAATCATTCAAAATAAACTACAAAATAAGAAAAAGAGGCCCAAGGGGGTTGCAAACTGGAATTCATGTGGTATGATGCAGTCTGGGCGCTAGGCCCAGTCGGATAGAGTCAAATGCCCCCTTTTTTGTTCACAAGCATCCAAATTGCCAAAAATATTTGTTGATGGCTCTGGGAACAGTTGGTCTTGTAGCAGTAAATGGACTTTGGCGCTGAGGCCCAGTTAGGAGTGACCCATGGTATTTTTATTGCACAAGCAAAAGTTCCAAAAATAATGACGGGCCATAGATGAGAGTGGTATGATCCATCAAGCAATTGTTCCATCATCACATTCAAAAAATTTGTTTAAAAAACTATTATTCAATTTTTATTAACTAAATTGAACAAAATAAAAACAATTAAAGAAAAATATATAACAGAAATGGAAAAGGGATTAGGTTTATATTGCTTGTGGCTATTGAACTTCATCATGAAAGCGGATTCGCTTCTCCTTCCAAACAAATCGCGGCGCCGACGACTAACACTGTCTCCGATCGACACGTCCAAGCTCCTCACCATCTTCGTTTTTCCATATTCTTTCTCTTCCGAATCTGTCTCCCACTCAAACTTTCACTCCCAAGCTCAAGCTTCACCGTCGCTATCGAAGCTCTATCTCAGCGATTCCGCCGCGCCATGAATAAGAGGCTCAAACCTCTTCTTTTACAATCGCCGTTGTCGCCGCTTGTGCAACAACACTGAATTTGTCGTTCAAATTATCTTTGAACTCAATACAAGCTCACCGCGAACATTCGACACCTCCATTCATCCTCTCCACCGTAACTACTTCGCTTCAGTTCTGATGAAGATGATGAAACTTTCAAGGTAACCGCTTCTCTATATGTGCTCTTCTTTTTCGATTCTGTTTCTGCATTTTTGTTATTGATTTTGAATTGTGGTGTTCATGAAGATGCTTGATACTGTTGCACATCATTGCTCGATGATGCTTGATAGGAAGTAGATGAAGACGGTTGATGCATTGAAGATTAAGAGGATGCAATTGTTGTTCTTGTGATGCAGTTCCGATGAGTGTTGCAGTTTCTTGAAGTGATGATGAAGTAGGTTCTGTGTGATGCGGTTAGGTTGTGATATCGAAGCATAAAAGAAGATTGATATGTTGATATGTTATGTAGGTGCAGATTCTTGGTATGAATTGAATATGGAGACTGTTGTTGGAGAATTGGCATAATGATGTTCATACCACGATTGAAGATGCAATGGAGATGTGAGATTCGGAGCTTGAGGCCAGTCGATGCAAAGTGGTGAGGGTGATGAAGATGAGTCAGAGAGTAGAGATGAAGATGAATCGGAGAGTAGAGAGAAAAATAGCTTCAAATTTACAGTGAGTTCTCTACCTCTTGCCCTCCTTTCTGATTCCTTTTTCTGATAAATTATGGTGGACTCTGAATCTGTTATATCCCTCCTCTCCCTTTTTCCTGTTGAGAGTTTTTTTTACAACTGATTTCCCTCTGACCTTCCTTTTCTGTTATCTCTGTTATAAATATCCAAAAGTTTGTTACAGATTGCAGGCCCGGGATAGAAAGTTGGTTAGGAATGTTAGAGATTGGTTAGGAATCAGTTTTTTTCCTGTTATGACAGTTGGCAGTTCTGTTATGCTGTGAGTTAGTTTCTGTTGAGAAGTTAGTTAGTAAGCCTTTTGGACAATTGGTTACGGTTATAGGGGATTAAGTTCTGCTGTTAGGAATTAGTTTTTAAAAAACAAAAAATCTGTTATGAGAAAATCTGCTTTTTGTAAAATGGTTGAGAGGTGTTATGGTTAAGGAGTTTAGAATTCTGTTTTGGTTATTGTTATAGAAGTTAGGAAATGGTTTTGTTGTTTGTAAATCCTGTTATAAACTGAATGGTGCAGTAGTAAGGTTAGAGAATTAGTTTTGGACTCTATTAGCTAACTATTTTAATTGATGTTGAGCTGACTGTTTCTGACTTTTCTGCGAATTCTCATTTTCTATTAGTTAGCAATCCTACAAGATTCGGTCATGTTGTGCTAATTTTGAGTGGTTTTGGATCTGGTTTAAATATTATTGAATGTTTTTAGAACTGAATTTGTGTTGCAGGGCAGCTTTGGGTAATATGATGCCAAGATAAAAAATTGAAGCCACCCAAAATTGAAGTATAAATGGCTGCAAAACTTGAGTATGAAGAGAGATGGAGTTCGAAGAAAAGTAATTTGTCAAGTAGGATGGGCTCTAAATCTGGTTTAAGTAGGCATCTCATTTGTATAATTTTTATGGGTTGTAAATGGTATCGTTGGATATTTGTAATGTATTTTGGAACTTGAATAAATGGAAGCCTTAATGAATTGTAACTTGAAAATTGGATGATGTAATTCATTTGTAACCTTGAACTTTCAAATTGATTTTGAACTTCCAAATTCCTTTCCCTTCAATATTCCCTTTAGACGCCTTTGTATGAATTCAAATAATCATGGCACGAATCCAAAATTTTTGCGAGGTAATCACGAAGAGACTTGAATCTTTAATGAGTTCTTGAATGACTGTTCGGATGACACTTTGATTGTTGGACCAAACAAATGAGTTTGATACATGCCTTTTTATTCTAAGAAATCCCACACAAATATTTAAGAACTTTTATTCACCCCAAATCCTCTTCACATCTTAATGAACGAGTTCCAATCAAATTACAACTTCAGTGAATCCCTAATTCAGTTCACTTCCTCAATATAAACCAAACTTGTGTGTCAAGAAACAAGTATTTGAAATAATGACACCTTGATTACAATCCACATCTTGTACCATGTCCCGACTATATGAGCATTAGAATAACGACGTCTTGGACCCCTGAATAAGATATTCAAGATGACTTTGAACTTAGACCATAGTTCACATAGTCTTTACTTAAACCTTTAGTGAAACCCTAGTGACGCTGCCCTTGACGAGGATGACAACCTTATAGCTTGATGGGGGAGAAGTTCACCATGATTAAGAATCCAAACCCTATTTCCATAAACCACAATTACTCTAAAACCAACTGATTCAAGCCTGAGTGAAGATGAGGACCATTAAAACCATAGAAACCCTAATTCCATCCTATCATTGATCTCATGCCAAATTATGTTGTTAGCGAATGTATGCAATGTTAAATGACCTAATGGAGATATGTACATGAGAAAAGCGCGACAATGCATAAACCCAATGAAAGTAAAAGGGTAGGACAAATTTGGGGTATTACATCCTGCCTGATCTTCTTAGCCATGGTATGTCCACTGGAATGGGTTCCGAAGGTACCTTCATGTAGATCTGTCATAATCCTCTCTGCTTCGCTCTTGTCTACACATCGTAGTAAGGTAGAGTCATGATTGCGCTTGTAGAGGATTCCATTACTGAGGAAGAATTTCGCGGTAAACCTTCTCAGAAACTTCTTATCATTGACAGATTCCCCTTCAGGATACTCTTGAGTCTCGAGGTACTTCTTCACTTCCTGAAACCAGGGTTTGTCTGCTACCTCTTCAATATCAATCTCACAACAGTGCGCTGGTTCATATAACCTTTCAATGGTGGTTCGGGGAGCTTTGTTGTCCCACCTGACTTTAAACATAGAAGACATGGTAGCTAGCGCATCCGCTAATTGATTCTCCTCTCATGGGAAATGTTCAAAGGTTACCTCCTTAAAGTGTGGGAGCAATGTCAGTACGTGCTCTTTGTATGGGATGAGATTCGGATGCTTCGTATCCCATTCGCCTTTGATCTGACCTATCACCAAGGCCGAATCCCATAAGACATTTAAGAAATTGATCCTGAGGTCAATAGTGGCTTTGAGACCCATGATGCAGGCTTCATACTCTGCCATATTGTTAGTGCAGTTGAAACATAGTCGGACAGTGAAAGGAGTGTGACAGCCCTCAGGAGATATGATTACGGTTCCAATGCCATTACCGAGTGCGTTCAAAGCTCCATCAAAAACCATAGTCCATCGGGATCCCTCCTCGGGTCCTTCATCTGGTCCAGGTTCTTCATAATCAGTCACTAGCATGATATTCTCGTCTGGGAACTCAAAATTCATGGATTGGTAGTCATCCACGGCCTGATGAGCCAAATGATCAGCCAATACACTTCCCTTGATTACTTTATGGGTTGTGTATTGTATATCATATTCAGTTAAGATCATATGCCATCTCGCTATTCTTCTGGAGAGAGCGGGCTTCTCGAAGATGTATTTGATTGGATCCATCTTAGATATCAACAGAGTTGTGTGGGTCAGCATATACTGTCTTAGTCGGTGAGCAGCCCATGCCAAAGCGCAACAAGTTTTCTTGAGCAGTGAGTATCTTGTCTCACAGTCGGTAAACTTTTTTCTAAGGTAGTATATTGTATCCTCTTTTCGACCAGACTCGTCATGTTGTCCCAGCACACACCCCATTGAATTGTCTAGTGTTAGAACAAAGTTTGAATCTACTACCCTATGTTTAGGTTTTGATGATAACAAAATGAAAAGATATATTATTTATATGATTCATGTATGAACTATTTGCTACCTAAAAATATTACGTTCTGCCTTGCAGAAACTCTGATAGGTATCAGCAAGAGCACACTTAATCAGCATCAGAATATTGGTTCTTGACATCAGCATCAGAAGTTGCTATATCAGAATACCAGAATCAGAAGATTAACTCACGTGTATGCTGAAGCTTGATGAACAGAACTGCGCTCAACACTCTGATAAAGAAAACAACAGTTCATCAGCAATTAAGCAGAGTCAGAATGAGCCAAGCCAGAACATGCATTAAGTAAGCAACGGTACTGTGCATTGAAAGCAAATTATTACCAACGGCCTCATTCCAGACAAGATCTGCTCAATAAGGAAAGTTTGTTATTATCATTGAATCAAGAATATTGCTCCAACGTTCAACAATCTCAGTGCTATATAAACAAGACTATGAAGATTGAATTGGCTAATGCTCTCCAACATTTTACACGCCTAAAAGCTAATCATAATCTTCCTTCTCTCAGTTTGCTAAACGCTACATATCTCCTTACTCAATCATTGTTTAGCAATCTAGTTTCATAAGCTTAAGTTGTGTATACATCACAGTTGTGATACAGTTTTGTAGAAAACATTCACACACCTAGATTTATCTTCTTTGTAAGAAAGTGTTTCCTTGACAAACCAGGTTATGGTTTGCATCAAGAAGGCTTTAGCAGTTGTTAAAGTAGTTTGTAATATTCAGTTGAATATAGTGGATTAAGACCTCGTTGGAGAGAGGCGAAATCACCTTGACGGGTGGACCGGAGTAGTTTGAGATCAAACGAACCAGGATAAAAATATCTTGTTCATTGCATTGATTTTCAGTTTTACAATTCAACCCCCCCTTCTTGTGTTTTTCACTTCTTCATCTAGCACTGTTAAGTACAATATCAAAGGTCTTCCTTCAACCAGAGGCATCAGAATTGGCAGTTCTTAAATTTATTCCTTGATTCTTTCGAAGGAAGTCAGGCATTCATCATTCTACTTTACCACTTGATCTTTCTTCAGAAGCTTGAAGATGGGCTCACAAGTAGCAGTTAGATGTGAGATGAACCTGGCGATATAATTCAAATGTCCCAAGAAACCTCTAACTTCCTTCTCAGTATAAGGAGTCGTCATCTCTTGTATGGCCTTTACCTTTTCGGGGTCTACCTGAATACCTTTGTCACTGACGATTAAATCCAGAAGCTTACCAGACCTTATCCCAAAGGTGTACTTGTTCGGATTTAACCTCATCTTGTATGTCTTCAACCTGTCGAACAACTTTTGTAGATGATCAAGGTGTTCTTCTTCGGTTTGAGACCTGGCTATCATGTCATCAACATAAACTTCGATCTCATGGTGAATCATATCATGGAACAAAGCGACCATGTCTCGCTGATAAGTTGCCCCAGCATTCTTCAACCCAAAAGGCATCACCTTGTAACAGAAGGTGCCCTACTGTGTGACGAAGGTTGTCTTCTCCATGTCTTCAGGAGCCATCTTAATCTGGTTTTAGCCAGAGAAACCATCCATGAAGGAGAAGATTTTATGATGTACGGTGTTGTCGACCAGAACATCAATATGAGGAAGCGAGAAGTCATCCTTGGGGCTTTCCCTACTCAGGTCTCTGTAATCTACACACATATGTACCTTGCCGTCCTTCTTGGGTACCAAAACGATGTTAGCAACCCACTGCGGATAGGAGGTAACACCTAAGAACCCTGCGTCGAACTGCTTCATGACCTCTAACTTGATCTTCTCTGACATTTCAGGGCGCATGCGACAGACTTTCTGCTTAACCGGAGGACAATCTTCTTTAGTCGGAAAACGATGTACGATAATATTAGTGTCTAAACTAGGCATGTCTTCATATGACCAGGCGAAGATCTCAACATAGTCATGTAACATCTGTATCATCCGCTGTTTGACATTAGTCTCTAGATTTGTGCAGATCTTGACTTCTTTTCTGTCCACCTCCGTGCCCAAGTTTATCGTCTCAACTGGCTCTTCATGAGGCTGTATAGCCCTTTCTTCCTGTTGTAACAGTCTAGCAAGTTCTCCGAGTACCTCACAATCTTCCCCACCTTCGTCCTCGGCTTGGTTGATCGGATTTTTAAATTCATAACTGACAATAACATAAGTGTTATCAATGAGATCCAGAGTGGATATGGATATGCAGTTTGATACGTGAGTGTGTGTAAGAGCATAGCTGTATTGATAAAGTAAAGGTTGAAAAGAAAAACAGAGAGTGCAAAATATGTATGCAAAGAACGTCCAATGCTTTATTGATGACATATGAAGTGACATATAATAACCCTCACAGATAGAACCATTGTGCCTCGGGTAATACATAATGCCAAAAAGTTAAAGATTGTTTGTTACAAATTCAGAACACAAGTAAGACAATTACTGCGTAATAAAATAAGCTGGTATGAAATCTCTAGCCGTCCATTTACTCGGTCCACCGTTGGTAGTCGGGTAGATCCAGCTGTCAATGTCAGAGTCTTCCTCACTATTTTCAATAGCGTTGACCCCACGATTGCTGATGTGTAGGGGAGGTCCTCCAGCCTGAGTGTGTCGAACAGCCCTTTGAGCCCCTGAAGTAAAGCCCAAACCAAAATTTTCAATTTTATGAGTAAAATCAGGGAGTTGTCCCCAATTGGTACATCCACCTTCTTCGACCACTGCTCTGGCGTCCTTGAGGGAATCCATCTTCAGAGGAGGTTTGGTGCTGGTGGTAGTCTCGGTTGACACCAAAACTTGGGGAACTTCTTCAAAGTTTTGACAAGGGGTCTCTATGAATTCCCCGTCCATCTCCACGTACCTGAAGGAGTTTAGGTGGCTCACCATATACTCCTCTTCGCCACACATAGTGGAAATCTTCCCCTTCACCGGATACTTCAGCATTTGGTGCAGTGTAGAAGTAACAGCCCCAGCTTCATGGATCCAAGGATGACCCAACAAACAATAGTATGACGGCCTGATGTCCATCACATAGAAGGTGGATTCAAAGGTCTGGGATCCTACCTTGACAGGGATGCCCACCTCTCCATGCACCATTCTCTTCGACCCTCCAAAAGCCCTTACTACAATGCTACTAGGCTTTAAGTTCAAGCCTTCACAATCCAACCGATCAAGAGCCTTCTTAGGCAGAACATTCAGTGAAGACCCAGTATCCACCCGCACATGAGCCATAGTGGTTCCTCTACATTCGATCGAGACGTGCAGAGCATCATTATGCTTCCTCCCTTTTGGCGTTAAGTCAGCATCTGAAAAGCCCATCCCATTGTCAGTAGTCAAACTGGCCACACAGTCTTTGAATTGATCGGCTGAAGTTTCCTGTGGCACATGCGCAGTCTTTAGGAATGCAATCAAAGCCTTCGCATGGGCCTCAGAACACAGCAACAAATACAACATTGATATCTCGAGGGGGTCTGCCCCAACTGCTCGACCACATTGTAGTCGCTCTTTTTAATTTTTTAATATCTCCTTTATCTCTTGCTTAGAGGATTCCACAACAGCTTTTCTAGGTGCCTCCGTCCGGGAAGGCTCACCTATAGCTTATTTTCCTTGAGTCTCAGATGACTCGATGGTAGGAGTAACAATTGGAGTAAGAACAGGAGTAATAGTTGAAGTACTGGTAGGAATAGCAGGTGAAATAGCAACAGGCTTATTGACAGTCTTCGGAAATCTCGGGAGAGAAAAACCTTCCACTTCTGGTAATCTTACTGGTCCTGACAATGTTACTAATATCAGGATTAGCCTCTTCATTCTTCAAATCTTATTTAATGCCATGATAGTAAACATCGTCTCCATAATGCCAAGGGATAGCTTTGTCCGAGGCGTATGGGACATGACCAGGAAAAGTGATTATTAACGGAGAAAATCTCAGAGCGAGTGTAATCCTAACAGGTCTTCCTGAGGAGACCTTGGAAGGATTGGCAGAAATGGTTATAATAGCAACATCTTCGAACGAAACAGTTGGAATCAAAGTTTTTTCGAACAAAATTTATCTACTGTCCATCAGGCGCTGGACACTTGTCTTCAGCAAATAGCAACCAGAAGGCATAGATGAGCACATGTGGCAACCTTCACCATAATCCGGAAATAAACCGGCCAACAACAAATTCTTCTTAACAGTCATAAGGGGAGTAGAAACCTCATCAACTGAGTTCACAAACATATTGGTATCAACGACATTAACTCCTCGTTTGTGCTTAGGCATGGGAGAAGTTATGACATTGGGCTTCTCCGGAGCATTGAACTCAATCTCCTTGGATTTAATCAAATATTGTACCTTATTTCTCAAAGCCCAACAGTCATTTGTATCGTGGCCAGGACTCTCAGAATGGTAGGCACACCGAGCATTTGGGTTGTACCGAGGAGACGTGGTATTAGGATTCTTGGGAGCCTCTTTCAAGGTTGCCAAGTTGGATCTCAGCAGATGGGGGAGAACCTCTTTCAATGTCATGTTAATCCGGGTAAACTACCTTTATGGTCTTTCTACCCTTTGTTGATTGTTGCATTGTGGAGCAGCCGCAGGCATAGGCATCATTACAGCATTTACCGTCGGATGGTGTTCAACTCTACTATGACCTCTTGGGCTATAGATAGCATTGGCTTCCTTCTTACCAGCGAAGGGTTTCTTTACTGAACTCAAGGAAGTATCTTTCTGTATTTTACCGCTACATATCCCAGCTTCTACCCTCTCTCCAGTTAATATCAGCTCAGTAAAACCAGCCGATGAGCTACCGATCAAATGGTTGAAGAATGGACCAGACAACGTCCCTAGAAACATGTCGACCAACTCCCTATCAGACAAAGGGCTTTGGACTCTCCCATCCAAATCTCTCCACTTCTGCATAGTCCTTAAAGCCTTCACCTGCACCCATAGACATACTCTGAAGCTGAGTACGGGTAGGGGCAAGATCAGCGTTGTATTGATACTGTTTATTAAAAGCAGCTGGCAAATCCTCCCAATTTTGGACATTGGTTCCCTCTAATTGGTAGAACCACTCAAGCTGAGTCCCTGACAGACTGTCTTGAAAGAAGTGAACCCAAAAATTCCTATCAGCAGTGTGAGGCTGAATCTTCCTCACATAGGAACGGAGATGAAGCTTGGGACAAGACACCCTATCATATTTTGCAAAAACCGGAGATTTAAATTTGTGTGGGATGACTACCCCAGATACCAATCCTAGCTCTTCAAAATCTAGCCCTTCTATTTTCTGGATCTCCATAGCGCTTAATCGATCCTCTAACTGCTTGTACCTATCCTCAGTGGGAGGATACTACTCATCATTGTAGTCTGTATCATTGTCAGAGACGTCGGGACTAGGGTTCTCCTCCCTTGTTTCTCTCTCTTGATTTTCCCCTTATTTGCACGAGGAGGTCAGATCGACTGGTTGCTTTAGCGGCCCCCAAAATCTTCTGCCCATATTGAGGGAACCAACGAGCTTCTTCTTCTTCTTCTTCTCTTTCAGGATGAGGGCCTTCAGATCCTCCTGCCCTTTTTCCAGTGTTATGAACATCTGTTGAAATTGGGCATTTTGTGCCTGAAGATCTTTGATGCTTTGTTCAGAAGACATATTTGCTGAAATAAATAGCAAAGAAGATGAGAAACCTGTAATGCTACCTGCCTATGCAATGTTATGGATGATATGCGTATGCAATGATTTCAAGGAAATTAGAGATTCAAATTTACTTTAGACAAAAGGAAACACACGTTATATTAATAAATCAAAGCTTGAGTACATCATGCCTCTTTGGGCTTACAAAGAAATACGAAAACTCTAAGATAAAAATGTTGTACGCATCCTTTTTGGTGCGATGTAGGCGTTTAGAGTCCGGCCTCATAAAGTTGCTTAGTGAGTTCCAGAACCTTCTTCTCGCTAGCATAGAATTGGGACTCGAAAGTGTCTCGCTCCCCCTTAAGCTGTATCCAATCCCTTTGTAAGTATTCAAGAGAGGTGGGCATGTTAGGATGTAGGATAGTGTAGGGAACATCTCCTTCCACAACGGGCTCTATGATAACCGGGAGAATGGAGGGGTAAGGAATCATAAGACTTTGAGCACGAGCTCGTACCCATTTGAGGTAAGGCTCAAGAGGGATGGAATTCTTGTGCCCCAATGTCTTGCTATCTACCTTATTTAACATCCTCCAGGCTCGGATAAACCTCTGGTGATGACATTGATTGTCACTCTCGTAGTCAAATACTAACCCTTGAATCAACATCTCATGTAGACCATCCCTTCGGGCATAACCAAACTGTCTTAAAGCTAAACAGGGGTTATAGGTGATACCTCCCCTAATTCCAAGTAAGGGGACATTAGGGAATTTTCCACAACTATCGACGATGATAACATTCTCTATAGATCGGGAACACCAGTGGATGTCTGAATGTTTGAGCGTCATCAACCTTTGTGACCACCTTGAACCTTTATCGTTCTTCAATACAGATTGAGAAAGATTTAAAATAAACCATCTTGCCAAGAGAGGGGTGCAACACATAAGGATACCTCTTTTCCTCATAGTGCGAGTGTGAAAGGAATGTAGGATGTCCCCTAGCAAAGTAGGCACCGGGTTACGAGACATGAAGATCTTGATGGTGTTATCATCTATGAGTTGGTAAGGATTTGGAAACAAAGACATTCCATGGATGAGGAAAGCCATAATTTCCTCAAAAGCTTGCAAATCCAAAGAGTTCCAACAGTTTCGGGCTTTCTCAAACAAGAACTTTGATAGGAAACCCTTGACACCACTCCTTGTCTCCCAATTAGTTATGAATCAGGTGGTTGCAAGTGTAGAGCTTGAGAAATCTCTTCTGGCTTTGGATCTCTTTCGTACCGTTGAAAGGTAGCTGATTGAGAATGGGAATCTTCAGGAGTTGGGAGAATTCTTCCAAAGTTCGCACAAGTTGATAATCAGGAAATGTGAAGCAATAGTGTAAAGGATCAAAGAACTAGAAGAGCACCTTCATCATGTCTTCATTAGTGTTGGAGGTAACCAAGTTTAGGAGGCGACCATGTCTTTCCGTAAATGGAGAATTCTCAGGAATCCTCAATGCTAACTCTTTGAGTTGAGGAGGAATCCTTACGAGATTGACTTGAATGGTTTTCCTGCGAATAGAATTCATGTCCTACAAAACAGAAACAAAGATAAATACCAAAAATCCTTGAAATGGTTAGTGAGTATGAGTATGATGTTATGATGTTCATGATGTTATGTACAAGTAAATATAAACAAAACACATAAGTCCTTAGGTTTAGGCTTGCATGGGGTCTCATAGGTAAGTACCCTCTTGAAGTTTAGTTGGCTTAAACCTGTCCTAGAAATAGTAACCGGGTTCTAAGAAGCTACTGGTTTGTTTCTTTGGTCATTGTTTCAGCGCAAGCCTCTTTAATGGCGACCGAAATATCCCAAAAAAAACAAACCTCAATGAGTGTAGTATCAAGTATCTACCAACTTCGGACTGCACCAAATCCAGTCATCTCACTACGTCCTAATGGCCAAGTTGGTCAAGCAAAGGTTCTAAAAGTCAATTAGTGCTTCATGATATCACTCAGCAGCCCCGTATTCTCCTTGACTACTCAAGTGCTACCGATACCCACAATTATGTCTCACTAACGTAGCTATTGCTTAGACCGTGTTGGTATACCCCGTACAGTTTCAACAACGTATTGCTACTTACCTATAAGGTATCCCAAATTCGGGTAGAGGATTTAAACCCAAACAAAGAACCAAACTGTAAAGCATACAAGTCAAACAATGAAAGCAAGTAAATATGATCTAACCCTAAGGTAACCCCACTTTAAGAAAATCCCCAGTAGAGTCGCCAGTTCTGTGATACGATGGGAGAACTGACTTGGTTTTTTTTTTTGCGTTTTATCGCAAATGTTGCGGTTAGCAAGAGTCACTACCGAATTTTTTTTATCCAAAAGGAAAGGTGAAAAAGCACAGGAAAGACCTTTGAGATGTTTTCTTGAGTTCGGGGGGTAGATTATGAAAAGGGAAGGTATTAGCACCCTTTTCATCCATGGTTTTCCATGGGCTCTTAGTTGCTTGCTAGATCACTTGCTTTTGTTTGAATGTGTTTATGGTGTTGGTTTTGAAAGTATTTTGAAAACGTCTTTGTAATGGTTCTCATCTCTATAAGAACGCGTACAAAGTGTTTGTTTGGAAAATAGTTCAAAGATGTGTTTGTGAGATGTGTTTTTGAAAGTGATTTTGAAAGGGTATCTTTGTAATGGTTCTTGTCTCTATAACAACGTATACAAAGTGTTGTCTTTCGAAAATGTTTCAAAATGAGAGTGTGGGTGTATAAAATTTTTGTTGTTGTGAGAAAGCGAGCAACTAGGAGCAAATCTACCTACTCAAAAGGTCTTAGATGTTATTTTGATCCTCCTTTAGATGTTGCTATCTTACCATTGATTTGGTAAGAAGCCCTATCGTTGGATGTGAAAGGACGGGCTTTGGGACGTTTGTATAGTCATAGAAGGCAACCTATGGACATTTTAGCAATGTCATTTATGGACTAGATCATTTACCGAAGGCAACATCGAGGGTCATTGAGGGACTACGATCTTTTATCGAGGTTCTTTGCTAAAATGCCCACGTTCGAGGACATGACTACTTTTCCGATAGGCAACTAGTGGGATTACCCTAAGGGGTGCTAGTGTGCAAGTGTGTTTGGTTTACATGCATTTTGTCTTGATTAGGGTTATCTATTTGTTGATTTCATATCTTGCCATACACACCCTAATTACTAGCATTATATTTGGAAGGTGATAAATTGCGGAAATATAAAGTCCTACGCTATTACAACATTTAGGGATGGGGGTACAAATTTACAAATGGGGATTACAAGAAATTAAATTCCTAATTATCTATTACAACCATATTGAAATAGTATACAAGAAATGTAAAATGGACTTTTTTGTTTTTGTTAAGAAAATAAATAAATTTAAGAAAATATTTTGATCTTTGTATTCTTAAAGAAATAAAATAAAACATATGAATATGAAATATTTTTGGTGTTTTAATGAATTAAGGAAAAGAAATAAATTAATTAGTAAAAGAAAATATTTTTATATCTTTTTTATATTAGTAAAAAAGGGTATTAATATTGAAAATGAAAAAAAAAAGGGGAAACAGTGAGAGATAGAATTAACATGCTGCTGAAAGAAACACAAAGGGGATCAGAAGTTCTGAGGTCGGGCGCGCTGTGGTCTAGAAAGAAGCATCAGAAGTTTTGGATTGATACACTCTGAGGTCCTGCAAGAAATGTTAGAGGAAAGATACAGAAGTTATGTGTTGCTATGTGCTGAACTTCTGAGTGTTAAAACAGTGAGAAAGTCTCAGAAGTTCTGTGTACTAAAACAGTGAAGAGAACTCAGAAGTTCAGTATGTGCTAAGATAGTGAGTGAATATCATAAGTTCAGTGTGTGTTAACAGCGAGTGAACATCTGAAGTTCAGTGTGTTTAAACAGTGAGAAAATCATAAAAGTTATGTGTTATGCTAAAACCGTGAGTGAATATCAGAAGTTCAATGTGTTACATTTAAACTCTTTTCTCATATTAATCAGCACATCAGCAATTTATTCAGTTCTTAACAAACGGAAAATCAGAAGGATAAAAGCACAATGGTTTATAGAAGTTTTAATCCTAATCCTGAGCCTAGCCTTAACCAAGAAGTTCTGATTCACAATTTTTTCTACTTATGCAATGATATGGACAACATCAATACTATTATATTTACATATTTAATAATGTTATGAAAGAAAAGATGAAAAGTCAGAAAGACTTACCTTGAACCTGGAGCGTTTGCTTGGAACTTGAACTGCTTCCTTCAGATGTTCTGGAGTTAGCAAGAGCAACGGAAGGGAAAATGTCAAGTTCTTTAACTCAAAGGGAAGAACAAAGGTTTTGGTTTTTCTGTTTGGGAACTCTGGATTTTTATGAAGGTTTTACAGTTTTCTTTTCTCTCTTTTGACAGTTCTCCCTCTCCAAAAGCCATCCCCTTGAACGTGTGATGGAGCCAATTATTTATAGATGGAATTTACTGTGGTTTTGGGGGGAAAACAAATGGGATTTAAAACCCTTTTGGTATATTGTTCCTTTTCTTTTTAATCATATTTTTTGTATGCTAATTTGGTGGAAATATAGGGTTTGAGAAAAATGCAGGCGTGGACTAGATCAGCAACAATTTGGAGCATTGTGGCAGCTGGTTGCAGGATTGTGCTATAGTAGTGCGACATGCTTCTTAAACAAGGTTTTAGGGCTTTGTGATGTTTTGATCGAAGAAGACCAGAGTGAAACTCGAAGGGTGATGCTCTAATCAAAGGCATATGCTGAAAAGTCTTGTTCTGATTGAAGAATCATGTTCTGAACCATGTTGAAACTACGCGGCCGGAACTTGTCATCTGGATGTAATGAAACATCAATGAAGTCGCCACCGAACGTCTTTTATCCCGCCGAAAGGGAAAGGTAAACATTGAGGAAACCTGAAGAGGGAGAAATCACGGTCTTTTGACCGAGAGATCGGGTAAGAGAGTCTGTTACGCGAGGGGAAGGTGTTAGCACCCCACACGCCCGTAGTACTCTACGGTATCCACTCTTGTTGTCTAATCTAATGGGTGTGGTCAAATCCTACGTTTATGGCTTAAAACTGAAAAGAGAATGCATGCGAAAGAAAAAGAAAATAATGTAGGGAAAATAAAAGTTGTGCTCGGTTGGCCCCTACCCCAATGCCTACGTATCCCTTTTAAGGAATTAGAGCAACCGTAGTTCAGCTTATATGTTTTGGTTGGTTTGTGTTTTTTAATTAAGACGACAAAAACAGTCAAGATGGAAAAACATCAAATAAAACAACAAACGCATGAGATGGTCAAACATCGACTAAATAATAACAAGGTAACATGTCAAAGATGGCGAAACATCAAGTGATAAAACAACACACCTAACAATGACATTGAGAGTCAAAGAAGGATAACATACATGTGCGATGGCGAAACATCATCTTCAAACAAATGTGCGATGGAGAAACATCGGCTAAGAGGTTGTAAGGAATCATGGCAAAGATGGAAAAACATCAATAAAATGGATGACAAAGCATCACACCTAACAATGATATTGAGAATCAATGTAGGATAACAAACATGTGCGATGGTGAAACATCGGCTTCAAATAAATTTGCGATGGCAAAACATCGGCTAAGATATAACATGGTAGAGATGGCAACACATCAACGAAACAGATGAAGAAACATCACACCTAACAATGATATTGAGAATCAATGTAGGATAACAAACATGTGTGATGGAAAAACATCGGCTCCAAACAAATATGCGATGGCGAAACATCGGCAAACCAGGTTTAAAAGCAAAGCTAAGAGGTACACATACAAAGTAAAATTGGTTTGTATCTTTTACTTTGAAGTAGGGTTTGGGTTTATTAGAAATGTCTTATGATTTGCCAAGAAAACAACTTTTCTTTTAAGATGCAAAATGCAAAGAAAGGTAAAAACAACTAAGGGAAGCTAGCCTAACACTATCCCTAGAGTTATCATACAATGGTTGACC
This sequence comes from Vicia faba, assembly GCA_948472305.1. Taxonomy (NCBI): domain Eukaryota; kingdom Viridiplantae; phylum Streptophyta; class Magnoliopsida; order Fabales; family Fabaceae; genus Vicia; species Vicia faba. Next base: position 1,209,101,509 of record OX451740.1, on the reverse strand, counting down.
CTAAGGTTGAGGTTAAAGGAAAATCATATCCTATGTTAGCATACATGGATTCCTACCTTAATCAACATGCCAAAGGAAGCTCCACAAAACTATCCTATAGGGAACATGCAATGCGAGCGAAGTCGTGATCTCAATTTCTAAATTGAGTGACTCATCGATCAACAATTAAAGAAGAAAAGTAATAGACATCCTATTGGGAACATGCAATGAGAGCAAAGTCGTGATCTCAATTTATAAATTGAGTGACTCATCGATCAACAATTAAAGAAGAAAAGCAATAAACATCCTATAGGGAACATGCAATGAGAGTGAAGTCGTGATCTCAATTTCTAAATTAAGTGACTCATCGATCAACAACAAACATAACACATGCAATCAGACAAAAACCAGAGGGCCTCCTGACATATATCAGCAACAGAGGTCCCATCATGCATTCAGAGTATTATGCAAAATGAAAATGGGAGAAAGGAAGTAGTACAATACCAAACAGATAACAATTTGTAGCAATCAAGCAAGAATAAAAGAAACCCAGAGAAACTTCAAGCAAGCTGGCATCTGTAAACAAATTGAGTCAGGAATCTATCAGATATGAACAAGTCCCAGGGGAAATGTATGGCATTCACAATCATATGTATATATATCCTGCATAAACCATCAAACATGCCAAGCACAAAAACAATGCCAGTATAATAGATTGTGTTTCACAAATAAAGTGAAACACAAAAAAAACCTCAAGCCAAAAGTGGCAACTTTCTCAGAGTACCTCGCACATTAAACAACCAAGTTAGTATTCCATAAGGTGAAAAAGTGAGAACAAACATGATGGCTTTAGACATGATAAACAAGAAGAAACAAGCATATGCACAGATTAGGTCAAGAAAAGCAGGGGAATGTTGCTCCTTTCTATCACCATGTTGAATTGACAATTGAATGTAAATCAAGGATCATAAGAGCTTGAGAATAATATGAGCAAAGACCATGAAAGTCAGTAGCAAGCACATTTCAATCATGCACAATTGATTCGAACACAACTTCATGAATACAAAAGGAGATGAAACCTACACAATGCACTAGGAGGTTCAAAACATTCAAGTATGGGACATTGAGTCAAAATGGTTTGATGCTAAAATGGAAAATAAGAACCAACATGATCATTAGGTTCCCAATTATAGGCCTCACTCAAGTTCATTGGCCATCAAACAAATTGCAACAAGTCATGCAAACATAATTGGGTACCTTCACTTCAAAATTACATCAAAAATAGAAATAAAGATCCATAATTCAAACCAAAAAAATCTTAACATCTTGGAAGTGTTTACAAGTCATATTGCATGCTCTAAGTTCATGAATGATTGAGGAAGAAGCCAAGTGAAGTTCAAATCTCAAGACTAGTTGGCAAAACTACCAAACTAGACAAGTTTTCAAAATTATTTGTGGAAAAATGTCAAACTAAGTCAAATGATTCAAAAAAAATGGTTTCCAAATTCCCAATACATTCATGAACCCTAATCAAGACTTGAATCCTATAGAAAATCCAGGGCATGGTGGTTTTGAAAATAAAACTTGCACCATAAGCAACAAAACCCTAAATTTTGACTTTTAATCTCAAATATTGATTAAGTGAGATCAAAATTCAAACAAATTAAATCAAGATCATGCCAATCATCAAGAAACCCTAAATGTCAGGAAATATATTTTTTCATATTTTTTGAATTAGGAAAAGTCAAGAAAGAAATTAATATTCAAACAATTATGTAATTAACAAATATTCACATATCAAAATAATATTTAAATCAAAAAGTCAGAAAAATGGCCAACCAAAATTATATTTAAATATTAGGGCTAAAAACACACATCCCTGAATTTTTGTGAATTTTTGGACAAAAGGAAAGTATTAAAAATAAGAAATCAAACAATTAATAATTGAATTATTATTTAAGGGCAAGAAAATGAAAATCATAACCAAAAATCATGAAAAAGGTCAAAGTAAAAATATATTCAGATTCTATGATTAAAAACAAGATTACATGAGTTTTTTGAGATTATTTTTATTAATGGAAATATTAAAATAAAAATCAAACAAACAAATATCATAAATAACCTTTGAAATTAAAATTTAAATCAAAAATAAAGAAAATGATAAACCAAAGTCAGAATCAATTTTTACATTATTTTAGGAGTTTAGAATATTTTTTATGGGTTTTTTAGGTCAAGGGAACTATTAAAATAAAAATTATCTTCAAATAAATAATTAAATAAGCCTATGAATTTTTTTTAAACCAATCAAATCATTTTAGGAAAATACAAAAAAAATATGTCAAATACTAGAAAATAAAATTGACTTATGGTAAATTTTTTGTGATTTTTGAATGTGTTTTGATCAGAAAACAAAATTAAACAAAATGTCAAATAAAACAAAAATTCAAATAAACCAAAAAATTCAAACAGACCAATCATGATGTGCCACCACATCATCTTCAACCTTTGGATGGTTCAAAAACGCGCGTATCTTCTAAGGCTTAGGGCTCACTTTCAGATCAACATAACATGCTCAATTTTGCATCATTTTTTATGAAATCAAAGGCAAATCATTGCTAGCATGGCAAGGAATCCATAGCAATTCAAATCAAATCAAATCATCAATCACATTGCCCACAATCAAGTCATGAATATGAATAAAAACATTCTGGATTGCGAGTTTCAGAACATCCAATCATGCATAATTCATCAAATTAAACGATGTAAAGCTTCAGAAATATTCTATTAACATCACTGAACATGAATCCAAGCTCAAACATCTCAATAAACAAGTGCATTTCAGGAATCGAAGTTTGGAATCATTACCTCATGGTGAAAAGTGATCTACTGTCTCCTTCACTCCAGATACAAACAAATGGTGCTAGCTTGATCTACTTGCTTTGCTGAAGCAGAATCCACAAGAATTTTAAAGAAAACACCAAGGAATTGAGAGATTTGAATCAAGTTGCAGAGGAAGGAGGAAAATCTCAGATCTGGAATTCTTGTAAATGGCGCGTTCCCTCTCTCTTTCTCTCTATCTCTATCTCTCTCTCTCTATCTCTCTCTCTCTCTCTCTCTCTCTCTCTCTCTCTCTCTCTCTCTCTCTCTCTCTCTCTCTCTCTCTCTCTCTCTCTCTTTGCTTGCTTTCACTTATATAGAGTTTGTAGAGAAGGATAGAAGTGGAAGTTTGTCCTTAAATCCGTTGGAGGGCAGGATTGGGAATTTTGGCCAAAATGAAGTGCATATTGAATCATGTGTTTTTCTCGTGCATTCTTCTGCCTTTTATGCATTTTGTGAGCCAAATGAAGTCAGAAATGCATGCTCAAAATGCCAGCCCATGATTACTAGAAATGAGAGAGTGTTGGTGAATTGGCAATTTTCAGCAAGTTTTGTATTTTTTGATTCAAGCAAGTTCATGAAGCACATGGGCACGAAATGGTGAGTGTAATGGGCCTCAGCGTGTCACAAATTACCAATGGGATTTATTAGAAGCAAGAGGAATGGCTAAAACTTGAGTTTGCAAGAAATGGCCATTTTGCACATTTGCCAAATTTCAATAAGAAACTTCAAAATTCCAAAGTTCATAACTTACTCATACTTTTGAGTTTTGACACAAATGAGTACAATTTGGAAAGGTATTGGAAAGATCTACAACCACTTAGTTTAGAGTTTTTGCAAATTAATCCATTAAGGTTCTCAAAATTTGGCTTGAAATTCAATAATTTTGGAAAATGACCTATAGTCTTGTAACTTCAAAAGACCATAACTCTTGATTCCTTGCTAATTTGAATATGAGACCAATAGGATATGAAAGATCATTCTCTTAGCTTTTCAAGCATATTTCATTTGCATTTTCTTGATTAAGGGTGAATAAGACATGAATTTTTGAACTTGAGCCCTTATTTTCCAAAATTAGAAACTTTTAGGGTTTCTTCAAGAACAAGTTTCATCCCAAACTCCAATCTCTTTGATCCAATGACCAAAATGGACTTGAAATATGAAAATTACATCCTTAAATTGATGGTTGGCCAAAAATTCACTTGGTCAACCTTGACTTTGACTGAATTTGACCAAAATGACCATTTTGCCCCTCTGAATCAATTGATCCACTTCCCTTCAAAATTGATGATTAAAACTTCAAACATATGATCTTCCAAACATATAGAGACCAAGTGTAAAGTTTCACTTCAAAATTATCAAGAAATCTTGGTGAAATCCCAAACCCTAATTTTGGTCAACACCTTAGGAGACTGATGAATCATCTTCAAAACTTCAAATCCCTTGGGCATCATGACCAAATCCTTGTACAAAGATCTTTAAAATATCAAAGGAATGTTGTTGATTCCAAAATCAAGATTTGTACATTGGCCAATAGCCTTGCTCAAACAAAACCCTAATTTGACTGGTGAATCCAAAGAGTGATTCTCCTTGTAATCAAACACAAACTTCAATCCTCTGATGATCCAAAGAGATGGATGAAACATCTTAAGATATGCCATAACCTTTGAGCTCAAAAGATCCAGAGATTTGGATGGTAAGATATTTCTTGAGCAACCTGTCCATGTAATCAACCTTCAAAGCTTGAGGAAAACTTGATAACCAAAGTACTTTGATCCTATCACAATGTATGAATGCACTGCAATATGATGTTCATGATGAAACATAAGCCTAAATCAAGAGGGTAAATTTTGGGGTGCAACAGCTGCCCCTATTCAAATATCTTCAACATGATAAGTGAGAAAAGTGATAACTTTCGAGCGTTCAGGGTTGAAGATGTTTGAATACGAAAGAACCCAGAAATTTACACTCTTGAAAGAAAGAAACAAAAGAAGAAAACCCCCAAGTCATGCGTCAGAATGAAGCTGTAACACAAGTTGAAACATAATAAAGACAAAGAAGAGTAGACGTAACTAGACTTCCGGACAAACGTGCCAGGGCAAAACTGGGCTTCAGCAAAGGTGAGATAAAACTCCAACTACAGAGTAGGCAAAACTAAACTCTGGAAAAGGAAAAGTACGCGGGTGAGGAGGCGAAACTCTGAGCTCGACCCAAAGCAAAGTGGCTAGAGTGCGTGATTCTAGGAGCACTTGCTAATCTCAACTAAGATAGACAGTATGAAGAAACTGAAAGAATCCCAGAAAAGAGGAACAAACGCGAGACGAAACTCGACTCAACGACTAGTCAGACGAAACTAAGCTAGATGAGTACCAGGACGAAACCGGATTTCACGCACGGGTAAAGAGGCGAAACTCGACCCATAGCAAAGTGATGAGAGTGCATGTTTCTCAGAGCACCTGCTGGTCTCAGATCAATGGATAAACAGTGACGAAAACTGATAGACGAATCCAAGGAACAAAGGAGACCAATTTCAAACCAGGGACGCAACACGAACACTGCACTCGGTAAACGAACACCATCAAAGAGTCCAAGGTAGGAAAGCAAAAAGGAGACGAAACTCGACTCAATAACTAGTTAGGCGAAACTAAACTAGATGAGTACCAGGACGAAACTGGATTTCATGCACAAGGTGAGGAGATGAAACTCTGAGCTTAACCCAAAGCAAGGAGATTAGGGCGTACACCTAAAAACCTGTTGAAAGCGAATATCAGGACGAAACTGGTATTTGAAAGGTGCATCATTAGACATTGGAATGAACTGGAGAGGGTAGTGAAGACTAAACCCGAAAAGACCGCGCCAGGGCGAAACTGAACTATAGTCAAAAGTAGACACTCAAACAAAAGATTGACGTCAGAAGGATATTGATATGGGGTGGATGATGAGGACAAAGACCTCGCTAGGGATTAAATCCAAAGTTTTTAGCAAATCACTGGGGATGACGGAAATAATAATGGATCATGTTCCAATGCATGTTTGAATTCTTTTTATATAGCGCAATTCTCCATATAATGGAAATGCTACGCGTTTTGGTAGATGCAATTTAATGATGATTGTTTACAAGTCCCACTAGGGAATGGCCAATTGAGAAGCCAAAAAACAAAGAGTCAGCATCTGACATGACTTGCAAAAATAAATTGCAAAATCCAAGGGAGAGGAGAAGATACGGGGAACCGCTAGAGAGGAAACCTCGAAGAGATGAAGCTTTGCGGAGAACAACAACCGAGCAACCAGTAGAAACAGGCCGCAAACATTGAGAGGAGCTGCAAAAATAAATTGCACATTCCTAGGGAAGATCGGGTCGACACTACAGCTTCCGGAAAGGGACGAAAACCTTTGTCGAGGGAACAAAGTTCTGCTGAAGAGGTGAGACTTCACCGGGGAGATAGAACTCTGTTGAAGATTTATCTTGCTGGAGAGATATTCTCTTGGAACGCAACCAATGGATGAATCATGCAGATAGTCACACAGTAACGACCTTATTGGGGAATAAAAGAAGATCTTTAACATAAGGACACCCCGGTCAACAAATCGGCTGGGAAGTGAGAGGTCAAAGCGAGGGATCTCTATTGGCTATTCCATTAGGGAATTGAAACTTCTTCAGAATGTAGGTTCCTGCTTAACGACTCCATTGGGGATAGGCAACATATCCAAACTTGAAGTCTTGGAACGAGGCTTTTGAAAGAAAATCCCTGGAGTAACAAAACTTTGCTGCAAAAACGAAACTTCACCGGGGAAAGGAAACTTCACAGGGGAAACGAAACTTCATAGGGGATAAGTAGAGTCCTAATCAAACATGGGCTCTGTCAAAATGGAAGAAAACCAAGCATTCCCCTCTTGACAATCATTAAGCTCTTTACAAGTGTTCAACGTGTAAACTCTTTTGATGTCAAATAGCTGTTTTGCATACAAAAAAATGTTTATTGAGAATGATAGACCTGATGCAATGATTATTTAAACCTTAAAGAACTTAACAAAGTGTCGCATCTCTATTGTGAATGAATCACTGGCTAGAGTGCAAAAATGTTTTAAAAACTTTTCTTCCCCTTTTTAAAAAAACGAGTCAAGATGCGGGTGATAAGATACCAACACGACTATGCAACACATATTTGGGGAGTTTAGGAAACATTATCTCATTGTAGTATTCTTTCGAGTTAAACCCCTGTTTCAGTTAGGACTTTTAGAGGTTGTAACGTGGCCTGGTTCGATTCGAGGTTCTTTTGAAAAAAAAAAGTTTTTCAAGGCTCAAAATTTTTTTGGTGCCCACCCCCTTCATGATATTCTCCTGTCCTAAGTTCAGTTGACTTATCACAAGCATTTATTTTTCAAAAAGATTTATAATGGTTGAGTGATCACGACAAATCCTCCAACATGATTGTCGCTTAACTTTTGCTGCTTTTGTTGTTGATATTATTATTCTTCTTTTGATGGAAATTTTTTAGGATAATCTTTTTCGGCCTTTTAGGCTCTCTTTTCCCTAACTTTTGCCTGGACAAACTCTTTTGAATTTCCCTTTCGAGAGTCCAGCGGGATGCCCTAACTTTTTCCTAAGCGACTTGTTTTTCAAGTTTCGACTTAGCGGGACTTTTTGTTTCTTTCTTATTCATGCCTTCCACTTTGAACAAGTCAATATGACTTTTAGGTTTTTGAACTTTTTCTTTCTTTCTCTTTTTTTTAAGAAAACAAATGCCTCATTTCTTGGTCGGCGAGGGATATACATTATTGTATCTATTCGATCTCGACCTCAAGGCTTTGTGAGGAAATGAACATCGTGGTTTGGACATTTTTCCTGATCTCATGATGCGAAAGATAAAATGTGGTGATCCTCAGATGGGACATTCCTTCTGAAATTTGAATGCTTAGGCAAATCAACTGAACATCTACCCTGCCCCTGGTTTAAAAAAAGTTTATTTTTCTTTTTCGAACAGAAAGAAAACTCCTACTTCGAAGGCTCAGAGGGGTTAACGAGGGTCTAACTCCCTTATATCTCCGGTGTTTGGGAATTGAAACAATGCATGTACATCGTCAACAGGGTTCTACTCGAAAGCATACCACTATAGTAACTGTTTTTTTAGCTAAACTCCTTCCTCCAAACTCTTGGCTAAGTAAAAGAATTGGCACAGTTGGTATCAGAATGCCCGAAAAAACGATTAAAGAGTGATACTGGATGGATTAAGTAAAATGAAACAACAATTTTTCAAGGCAAAAATATTCAACGCATCAAGACTGACATTCGGCTATAAACAAAATCCTATATGCATACAATGCTAAAACAATCAATCAAGATAACACATGATAGTGCGGCAAAGAAACGTAATGAAAGCCATTATGGGGAGGAAATGTTTCCAACTAGGTTCATCGGTCCTGCCGACCTGCCGTAACCTTGATATTACCCTGACCTATGATCATTACCAACGGCCCAGAGCTGTGAAGCAAAACCGCAAGGCTAAATGCCTAAAAGAGTGAAAGAGAAATCCACCAAACAGAGAAACAAACATGCCCCTTGCACAACGGTGGTTGTGTTTGTTATCTGCATTTCAAGCGATCATCTAACCATGACTTAGATTACCATATCTGTGTAAGGTCCACGAAGTTTATATGCTCATGCTTATAAAAAATATTGGACGTTTTTGCAAATAAAATATTAAAAGGGAGAAAAGAAACGCCTATGCATACTTGAAAGAAGATATTTTATTGATTTTGAGAAATCAGCCTGTGAAAAAGGCATTTACATTTGGAAGCAAGAAATTACAAAATCAAAGCAAACAAGTGTTTACAAATGGCAATGTGAATGTGAATATCCATCAAGCCCCGACTCTACCATGACTCTTATGACTCTATCTTCCATCTTCTTGCTTTCAGACAGATCATTCCTGGATTAGCCTCGAGCTTATGCCAGGTGACGGAACGAAGGAAAGAAACAAAGGATTTCATGCTGAGCGTAGTCATTCGCTTTGAGTCCCTAAATTTTGCCTGAATCTCCCTTTCGGGTTTTTGATTCACCAGGACACCCTCTTTTTGCCTAAACCGCCCTTTCGGGTTTTCAGTTTAGCGGTTTTTTATTATTTTTTACACAAAGTATTTTTTAACTACGTCAGCATTTACAGGGAGAGGGATGTACTCTCCATCCATAGTCGTGAGCATCATCGCTCCTCCAGAGAAAACTTTTCTAACCACGAAAGGACCTTCATAAGTCGGAACCCACTTGCCCCTGGGATCTCCCTGGGGGAGAATTATCCTTTTTAGAAAAAGGTCACCTGGCTTGTAACACTGAGGTTGTACCCTCTTATCAAAAGCTTTCCTCATCCTTTATTGATATACCTGACCATGACATACAGCCGTCAACCTTTTCTCGTCAATAAGTTCCAACTGACCCAACCAATTCTGTACTCATTCACTTTCATCCAGCTCAACATCTCTCATGATCCTAAGAGAAGGAATCTCGACTTCTACCGGAAACACTGCTTCCATGTCGTAAACCAATGAAAATGGGGTTGCCCCAGTCGAAGTATGCATTGTGGTGCGATAACCATGCAAAGCGAAAGGCAGCATCTCATGCCAATCTTTATAGGTTACCACCATCTTCTGCATGATTTTATTGATATTTTTATTGGCCGCTTCAACAGCGCCGTTCATCTTTGGTCAGTATGGGAAAGAGTTATGATGCTTGATTTTTAAGGACTCACAAAGCTCCTTCATAATTTTGTTATTCAGATTAGACCCATTATCAGTAATGATCTTTTCAAACACTCTGTAGCAATAGATAATGTTGTGCTTAATGAACCGAGTTACCATCTGCTTGGTGACATTGGCATAGGATGCAGCTTCGACCCATTCTGTAAAATAATCGATAGCAACCAGAATGAAATGGTGCCCATTGGACGCAATCGGTTCAATCTTGCCGATCATATCAATTCCCCACATCACAAACGGGCAAGGGGAAGTCAAGAAATCAAAGGTACTGGCGGCACATGCACCTTATCAGCATAGACTTGACATTTGTGGCAAACCCGTGCATGATTGTAATAGTCAGTCTCCATGGTGGACCAATAATAACATGCTCGCAAAATCTTTTTAGCCATGGTGTGCCCGTTGGAATGGGTCCCGAAGTCACCTTCATGTATCTCCTTAATGATTCTAGCTGCTTCTTTCTTGTCAACACATCTGAGCAGTAGACCATCATGATGCCTTCTGTACAACACACCACCACTGAGAAAGAACTTGGCTGAAAATCTTCTCAAGAACTTCTTATCTGTGACGGATGCCTCCTCAGGATACTCTTGCGTTTCGAGATATCGTTTAACATCATAAAACCAAGGGTTACCATCTGGTTCCAAATTGGCCTCAAAACAGAAAGCAGGCTCACTCAAACTTCTGATAGTAATGGAAGGTTCCTCATTAGCCCACTTAACCTTGAACATGGAGGACAAAGTTGCCAGTGCATCAGCTAAATTGTTTTCTTCTCTGGGAATGTGCTCAAACGTGATCTCATCGAAGTACGGAATCAGCTTCATAACATGCTCACGATATGGAATTAGGTTCTGGTGGCGAGTTTCCTAATCTCCATTAATTTGGCTGATAACAAGATTGGAATCCCCGTAAACTTTCAAAATTTTGATGCGCAGGTCGATCGCCGCTTCAATGCCATAAATGCAAGCCTCATATTCGGCCATGTTGTTAGTGCAATCAAAACAGATATGAGTCGTGAAAGGAATGTGGTATCCCTCAGGAGAAGTGATAATAGCTCCGATGTCCTTGCCCATGGCATTAGAGGCACCATCAACATAAGCGTCCAACGTGATCCCGACTCAGGTCCTTCGTCTGGGTCTGGTATATTACAATCCCGAATATACACAATTTCCTCATCTGGAAAATCAAACTTCACCCGTTCATAATCGTTCATGCGCTGATGAGCAAGATGGTCGGCCAGTACACTACCCTTAATTGCCTTTTGGGTAGTGTATTGGATATCATATCCGGTGAGTATCATCTGCCAACGGGCTACCCTGCCTGTAAGAGCTGGCTTCTCAAAAATATACTTGATTGGATCCATTTTAGATATCAAGTAGGTGGTGTGAGTTAACATGTACTGCCTCAAACGTTTGGCGGCCCAGGCAAGCGCACAACAAGTCTTTTCCAGCAATGAGTACCTCGACTCGCATTCTGTAAACTTCTTACTCAAGTAATAAATAGTTTGTTCTTTCTTCCCTGTCTCGTCGTGTTGACCGAGGACACAACCCATTGAGGTCTTCAACAGAGTTAGGTACATGATTAGTGACCTTCCTTCCACTAGCGGCATGAGTATCGGAGGTTCCTGCAAATACTCCTTTATTTTTTCAAAGGCCTTCTGACAATCCTCATTCAATTTTATTGTTTGACTTTTCTTTAACAACTTGAACATAGGTTCATATGTGGCTTTGAGATGAGAAATAAATCTGGAAATATAGTTTAATCTCCCCAAGAAACCACGTACTTCCTTCTCTGTCTTTGGCTCAGGCATTTCCTGTATCCCTTTTACTTTGGCCGGGTCCACCTCGATGCTTTTCTCACTTACAATAAAACCCAACAGCTTACCGGATCTCACCCCGAAGGTGCACTTATTCGGATTCAACCTTAGTATGAATTGCCTCAGTCTCTCGAACAATTTTTCCAGATGAACAAGATGTTCTTCTTTCATGTCAGACTTAGCAATCATATCGTCCACATATACCTCAATCTCTTTGTGAATCAGATCATGAAAGAGAGTGACAATGGCGCACTGATATGTTGCCCCGGCATTTTTCAAACCAAACGGCATCACTTCATAGGAGAAGGTTCCCCAAGGTGTGATGAATGTTGTCTTCTCCATATCTTCCGGAGCCATCTTAATTTGATTGTAACCCGAAAAGCCATCCATGAACGAGAACACCTTGGAATGAGCAGTATTATCGACCAACACATCAATATGCGGAAAAGGGAAATCATCTTTAGGACTGGCTCTGTTCAAATCCCTATAATCCACGCACATCCTGACTTTATCATCCTTCTTGGGCACAAGCACAATATTTGCAATCCATGGCGAATAATTAACGACCTTTAAGAAATTTGTGTCCAAATGCTTTTAGACCTCCTCTTTGATCTTCTTGGACATCTCAGGATGAGTTCTTCCGAGTTTCTGCTTGACAGGAGAACAACCTTCTTTGAGCGGTAGTCGATGCACCACTATGTCTGTATCCAACCCAGGCATATCCTCATAAGACCAAGCGAAGATATCAGAATACTCACGGAGTAGCTTTAGATTTTATTTTATTTTTTTAATTTATTTTCTTTTCATAAAAAATCAAAAACAAAACAAAAAGATTTTAATCTTAAGATTTTAGACATCTTTTCAAATTCGCGCGTTTACTTTTACTTTCGCACTTTTGCATATTATTGTATCTGCTTGTTGGGATGTAATAGATAATTAGTAGGACCTTTATTTCTTTCTTTATTTTTTCATCAAGTGTTGGACATGGAAATATAACCCTCCCCGAAGCTTTGTAATAATGTAGGATTTGTATTCTCGCATTTTATTTTCTGTATAATATTAACTGTTAGATGTATGGTAATAGGATTGTATGGCAAGAATAAAACAAAACGTTAGCAAACATAACATCAAGACAAAAAAAAACTGAATACAACACACTTGCACATATACACCTCTAGGGTATTTCCACTTTGGTTGCCTTTGGAAAATAAAACAGTCATGTCCCTCAAAAGTAGGGACGCTTTAGCAAAGACTCTCGAATCAAAAGATCATAGTCCCTCGATGACCCTACGGTGTTGTTGTTGTACCCCAATTTTTGCCCCTAATATCCCTTCATCATACCATGTTGATTCATTCACAACAAGATCACACTGGGATTCTTGGTTCCCCCCCCCCCTTATATTTAGCTTTGCCCTTTTGAGGAATCACCAAGCATCTTGACTTATGTTCTTTCGTGATCATGAATTTTTTTTTCTTGATTTCTTCTTTTTTAACTAAATAAAATGCAATGTTGGTTTGTCTTGTTTGTTATCCATGTAGGTAAAGGCAATGAGATTCAACAAGTTACCCCATGGGTTCATGAGTTTATTTCCATGCCCTAGTCAATAAATCTTGAGAAGTTCAAACCTCACTATTGGATTTGTTTTGGAAGAAATGGTATGGCAAGGTTATTTTGGTTCACCGTATTCCAAGATTATCAAATTTAGTTGGAAAGTACCAGGGGTTGATTGGAGAAGTTGTCATGTTTGGACAAGACCTTGTTCCAATTGGTCACAAGAGCATATTTCTCTCAATTCTCAAGATATGGAAGTGGTTTTGGTGGCTACGAGTTCTCGTTATCATCCTAAACAACTTCTATTCACAAAGCAAGAATGTGGTACACGAAGTTTGTTCAAGCTTGTCAAAGTTACTCAAGGCATTTTTCTTGATCTAAATAGCTAGGGTTTTAATTTCAAAGGAATATATCTTGCTCAGCTTTTGTTATTTTTGAGTGATTCCAAAGACATTCTTATCTTCAAAGGGATATTAACAAATCACTTCAGAAGTTCCAAGGAGTTTTCATGAGGAATAAACTTGATGATGAAGAAAGATTACAAGTCCTCCAGATGAATCCCCAATTTTCCATGTATGACTTCAAATGATCATAACTTGGTAAATTTTTATCACCTTGAGTCCATTATTTTTCCATAATGATATTGAAGATGTGAACTTTATGCCTTCTTTTATGAGAAAAGTGAGAAAATGGATGGAAATTGCCTTAAGGATACAAAAGATTATAGGTCATTTCATGATTTCTTGCCAACTTCAACAATTCATAACTCTCTCAAATTTTGGATATTTTGAATGGTTCAAGTTTCAAAATGTCATTCAAGAGATCTAATTCATTCCATCTTTTTTGGTCAAGAGAAAATTCCAAGTGAAAGGCCATGTTTAGATGCAAGACATTATAGGTCATTTTTGAAGAAGAACTTGAAATATTTCTAAGTATGGAAAGTCAAATTTTTTTCTCCCACTTTGACTCAACACAACTTTCAACTCAAGAATCCATTTAAATCCATTCTATTTCCATTGCAAAGCTTGTAATCTCATCTTTCTAAAGCATCAATGTAAGTGCCTTCGGTTGGGATTGGCTCATCTCTTGTAAAACAAATAGCAACAATAATGTAATGTAATGTACAATAGGAACAGCCTGAAAATTCTATTGTAAATGCCTAAACATGCTCTGGAACAACATGTCTCAAGAGATGTCATAACATCATACCAGACATCAAGCTACTGAACTGTCAAGACTGATGCAGTTCTGTTCCTAAAGTTATGCAGAATATTCTGCCAAATAGAATGCATAACAAGTAGCGAAAATTGAAGGCATATGTGGAGCCCTAGAAGATTCAATCAGAAGCTAAGGATAAGGAGAAAAGCTCGATTGAAGACCTAACTTGTAGCAGAAGCTTTCTGCTTATTTTATGCAGGTTGTTAGAGCTGCATTGCTGTTATGTGAAGGCCCAAATCCAGCTGGGTAAAGAGGGTTATAAATAGAAGCATTGTAACCTAATTTAAAAGTAGTTCGCAGATTGACAAGATGTAATAACTTAGGGCTGGTTGTGAACCACCCGGGCTGTGGGATGGTCACCATACTCCTTGAAACCTGTAGGTTAAAGGATGTATGCATTGTACTTGATTGAAGCTTCTAAGCATGATCAAGATGTGTAATGGAAGTGTATCTTCTGAACAGTTTAAGTACTATAGAAAGTTATCACTGCGGTGATTGAGGGGGAGTGAGAGGGGTCTCATATCTAGGATTGGATCTTAGGTAAAAGTGTCATTGGGTAGTGATTAAGTGAGAAGGCTGTCAACAGGTATGTTGGCTGTAGGGTCTTTGAATTGATACTACTAATAGTGAACTTTATCCCTGGCTTGGAAGCCCCCAGATGTAGGTTGGTTGAACCGAACTGGGTGAACAATTCTGTGTGTTATTTACTTTCTGTATTGGTTACCTACTCTGATGTCACAGCATTCCTCGTAACATCAATGTATAAGATTAACCTTAACTGTTCTGAACTTCATCAAATCAGAACCTGCATGTTGCTTGCTCTGGTATGTTAGTCCAGTGACTGTTGTAGAACAGATATCAAAAGTATAACCTATTCTACTTGTACAGCGCTTAATGTCAGATCAGAGGTCTTAACATTCCATTAGACATTCTGAGTCTGTGACATTCCCGGAATTTCAATTGGTATCAGAGCAGGCATCCTGTCTGTCTCTGGATGAGATCCATGGGGGATACTTTCCGGCTGTGTACAAGGTAGAATATTGTTTGAACCAGTAGTGTTCATATTGTTTGGTCCCTAGGAGTGGAGGATGGACCAATTTGGGAGAAAGTAGATCAATCTGATCAGCAATGTTGAAGGAAGATGAAAGTGTTTGAACAAAATCAAAGACCTCATGTGGGAGTGAAGATTTTGGAGTGCATTGTTCAACCTGTACAAAGAAGAATATTATCAAAACCTTCATGCGGGAGTGAAGATATTGATAAGGTATCATCTGTGTGTATAAAGCTTCCTTTTAACCAGGCTGTAGAGTTGGGTCTAGGAAGTTGCTTGATGAAGAAGCAAACAACTTGTAGGATTGATTTATTTTCAATCCTTATGTGTCATGCTTGCTATATGGAGTTAGCATTGTGTAGGTTCTGTTGAAGTACTGCTATTCCGCTGCATAGCTTTTGATACAACGCCTAAAGTGAAAGAAGAACTCTAGGGTTATTATTTTCAACAGAATTTGTAAGCAGATTTTGCAATCTATCAATAATGTCCTCAAGTCCACTCATAAAGGCAAGGCACTTATTATTAGTGTTGATGAGTATCAATTGATCAATGATTCTCGTATACGACTACAAGCTCTTGAAGATTATCAAGGATGACGTGTTCCAAGGAGATGGAACTGACATGCTTGAGGATGTTAGACCATCATGCAACTGCCAGTTGAAGAACAGATGTTCTGGGTGCTAAACACTTGTAGTACGAATACATATGTTTGGAACCTACTCCTGATCTGGAAGAGGAGACATCTGGTTTGAAATAATTGATCAAGGGAGTATATGTACTAAGCTAAAAGCACTTAAAAGGACTTTAAAGTGTGATTTCCAGGTTTCCCCTCATATGATTTCTGTGTCTTCAGCCAAGTAAATATACTTAACAAATATGAAGAAGTAATCAGTCATGATCATCTAGTATGATTAGATCATGGAAGCAGAATCTTTATGTGATAAATATGTGAAGACATCAGCTGTTGAGGAAAGACAGATAAGTTCCAGATTTAGTGAACATCCTCATGATTGATAATGAAGTTTCTTCTAGTACAAGTTACAGAATGTGGCAACCTGAAACTTGTACAGCAAGTAAACTAAGGACTCTTAATTTGAAACCTGTGGCAAATTCCAAATGAAGAGTACTTACTATGTGTCTAAAGTAAAGCTGATATGAAAGGGAGTTCATCTTACCGTGTTCTAGAAGATGCTTGAGTTTATTTCTCATGATCTTAGTGATTTCCTAAGAAGATAGGAATAGAACAGGGTATGTCTACCAATCACATAAACTGCAGCATGTGAAGGAGAATTCACTTAAGTCTCTACAAAGTCAAATGGTGGATATCTACACTTTGACAAGTCATCCCCATCACCTAGGATGCACTTGTTAGTTGTATGTAGCAAGGAGGAGTTATTTTCAAAAGACCCTCTTTTTACTTAAAGTTCATTTATGTGGTGAACTTACATAATAGAAACAACTTGGTCTGCTCTTGTCTACAGGAGTATGGTACGATTAACTCCTTGTACTGTTCAAGGGTCAAGGTGAAGGTGATACATGGTAGGTGCTGCATGGTTATGTGGTTGTTGTGGGTCTGATCATAAAGGATGTAAGAAAAGTGTGCTTTGATTGCTTTGGATGTTCATCCAAAACCATAGTTCATATGGTTGAGATCAATGTCAAAATTGATGGTGCAACATCATCTCAAACGAAGGGCCGCTTCAGCAGTTGGTTTGTCATGCATGGAGCAGAAGATTGTTAGAATAATTATCCTACCTTGAGAAGATGGCATAATCTAACTAATAATGAATACTTTGACGGGAGACTAAGTATTCATTAGGATCTTGCATAAAGATATATATATATAAGCACTTGGATGGGAGACTAATTGTTTGTCTAATATGTATGCAAGGCTGTATTCTGAACCTATTAATCAGAACTTGGTAGAGAGTTTATTTCTCTCTAAGAATATTCTGGTGAGTAATCACACCTTTCTTATGGGGAATATAAAAGGGCATCAATCCCCTGGATGTTAACTTCAGAATCCAAGCAGATAGGTTCATGCTGTAACATCATTTATTGTTAGAAGTCCGTGGCAGAGACTTGGAACTGTGAATCTTAATATTCTAGTGTGGCAGTTTTATTGTTGGTTTGGAATAAGTAGATTCTACTTGTGTTTAAAAGAAGTATGCTTAACAACGCATAACTACTGTTGTGGTCTGAAGAAATTTACTAGTGTTAGCAACCACTAGCAAATATATTATACAGAAGGATGACATGATCAAAGGATAATCCTTCTAGAAAGTCTAAATCTTAGTAAAGCTATGGTTACATGAGAGTCATGATAAGTGTGGAAGCGCAAGGGCATGAATCAGAGATGTCCTTACTATTCTAAGACTAGTTCAGGGTGCTTGAAGTTAACACCTCAGAGCTAGTGCTACTGGTTTCCACGCCACTGTCTTGATTGGCCTTAACAAGGGAAGTCACTAAGTGTTGCACTTTTTCAATTACAATATACATTGAAGGGAGACTCTGTAATGTTTGGCTTAATCTGAAGATCAGAAGTCAGAAAAGGGCAGTGGTATGCTGATGTTTATGTGTTCTGATAATATGACATTGTGAAGTCATGGATAATGTCTCAACAACAGGAGATTGAAAAATTGCTCTTGTTATTGGACTGGGGTTAGGAAGAAAATCTCAGAGATTCTTAAAAGTATCATAAGTGGCAGTTTTGATACTTTTGGGGCAATTTGGAAGATTCAGATCTTATCTAGCAAATCAGACTTCACTAGCTCCAACAACTACTAGTGAATAGAAGATCAGAAGAAGTAATTCAGATATATTCAGCATGTGTTCAAGGGATTCTTTTACTACAAGAAATAGAAGTGGCATCTAAATTTGTGTGATGTCCTGAGAAGCATGTTGGAGTCTTCTGGTGTATTGGATCTCAGCAACACAAAGCATGAGAAGTAAAGAGAAGGCTGCTGTTGTTGAAAAATGCAAGGTAATGTCTAAGTAAATGTCATGACATTACCAACGACATTGCAACCTTGTGGAAATCAAGAAGAATACGGGAAAATAACTTCGCCACGTCATTGGTATTCTGTTTCCTAGAAGGAATAAATCTTCAGTCCCGAAAATGGGTCAAAGGCTGATTTTATTCAGGAATTGCTCTGACCTAAACTTATGCATGTATTAGGACTGGTTCTTTTTGTGGAAGCAAACAAATACATGCACAGTCAGTCTGAAATGTGCACATGCTCTAACAGGTATCCTTGACCAAGATTTTATATTACCATCTTTTTGAACCTGGTATCTCCTTATATAACCTCCTGTCACACATTCTTTTCTCTCACAACCATCATGGGGTTTATACGGATTTGGGAAAACTGTTCTTGGATCTGGTTTTGTGAGGGCTTTCTTTGGCAAGTTTTGGCCAAAAAGGGGGAGAAAGGAGTACTGTTAGAAACTGTCCTCGTTGCAGCAGCTACTACTCAAAATTTTGATCACAAAGACTTGTCACAAACTCAGCAGAAATTCAAATGGCGTGAATTTCTTTGTGACTTGTGATCTGAGTTATGAACACAGTTGTGACCTGTGTTCTGAGTTACAAGGGAGATATTCTGGTCACTCCTTAAAGGTTCTCTGATGCCTCTGAAAGGATAGTTTATCTCCCACGGTCCTCTTTTTCCACCATCAGTGACAAGAAATGGTTCGTGGTCTAAAAGGGAATAAGGTGCATCCTCTTCCTCCTGTGCCACAAGAGGTCCTGAATGGTGAGTATTATTGTTGTATTTGTTTTAGCCAAAATTAGCCAAAGGGGGAGATTGTAAGTGCCTTCGGTTGGGATTGGCTCATCTCTTGTAAAACAAATAGCAACAATAATGTAATGTAATGTACAATAGGAACAGCCTGAAAATTCTATTGTAAATGCCTAAACATGCTCTGGAACAACATGTCTCAAGAGATGTCATAACATCATACCAGACATCAAGCTACTGAACTGTCAAGACTGATGCAGTTCTGTTCCTAAAGTTATGCAGAATATTCTGCCAAATAGAATGCATAACAAGTAGCGAAAATTGAAGGCATATGTGGAGCCCTAGAAGATTCAATCAGAAGCTAAGGATAAGGAGAAAAGCTCGATTGAAGACCTAACTTGTAGCAGAAGCTTTCTGCTTATTTTATGCAGGTTGTTAGAGCTGCATTGCTGTTATGTGAAG
The DNA here is from genome assembly GCA_948472305.1 of Vicia faba. Classification (NCBI taxonomy): domain Eukaryota; kingdom Viridiplantae; phylum Streptophyta; class Magnoliopsida; order Fabales; family Fabaceae; genus Vicia; species Vicia faba. The sequence continues at coordinate 1,209,082,067 of OX451740.1, read as the reverse complement.
GCCCAAATCCAGCTGGGTAAAGAGGGTTATAAATAGAAGCATTGTAACCTAATTTAAAAGTAGTTCGCAGATTGACAAGATGTAATAACTTAGGGCTGGTTGTGAACCACCCGGGCTGTGGGATGGTCACCATACTCCTTGAAACCTGTAGGTTAAAGGATGTATGCATTGTACTTGATTGAAGCTTCTAAGCATGATCAAGATGTGTAATGGAAGTGTATCTTCTGAACAGTTTAAGTACTATAGAAAGTTATCACTGCGGTGATTGAGGGGGAGTGAGAGGGGTCTCATATCTAGGATTGGATCTTAGGTAAAAGTGTCATTGGGTAGTGATTAAGTGAGAAGGCTGTCAACAGGTATGTTGGCTGTAGGGTCTTTGAATTGATACTACTAATAGTGAACTTTATCCCTGGCTTGGAAGCCCCCAGATGTAGGTTGGTTGAACCGAACTGGGTGAACAATTCTGTGTGTTATTTACTTTCTGTATTGGTTACCTACTCTGATGTCACAGCATTCCTCGTAACATCAATGTATAAGATTAACCTTAACTGTTCTGAACTTCATCAAATCAGAACCTGCATGTTGCTTGCTCTGGTATGTTAGTCCAGTGACTGTTGTAGAACAGATATCAAAAGTATAACCTATTCTACTTGTACAGCGCTTAATGTCAGATCAGAGGTCTTAACATTCCATTAGACATTCTGAGTCTGTGACATTCCCGGAATTTCAATCAAGAATTATGCCTTAAGACCACTTGAGCTGAGAATGTCATTGTTTCAAAAGTGGTAACTTGGAATTGAAGTTTCATTGCAAGTCAAAATTTGAATTTCATGTTACAACCTCTAAACCTCAAATTAGCACGTGTTTTGGGTCTAAACATGACTAGCCAACTTTCCTAAGTTGATTAGTGCATCAAAACGCGGGAATTGGATGAGTTTTGGTGAAGTTTAGATCACACTTCACTCGTGCATCAGGTTTGCATGAATTCCATCCAAAATGCATCATTCACTCTTACTTTTGATCCCATTTGCTTCTCCTATAAATACATGAACTATCCCATTAATTTTCTCAATCTTGGATAGCAAGAATCACCCTGCCAAACTTGTTCCACAACTCTGAATTCAGAAACTTCAAAATCCATTCTCAAGCCTTTTTCAATCCAATTTTTCCATTAATTCATCTTCCTTGATCTTCCCTGAAACTAACCACATAATTACATTCAAGAATCGTGTCCTATACTGCTCCATAGAAGTCCAGTTTCAGAGCTCTGCAACTCAACTTCAATATCATTGTGTTTCTATCATTGCCCTGGTTCTAGTTGCAACACTTATTTCTTACTGGAAACACATTTGGACAGTGAAATTTCAAATGCCTTTTTAAAACTTTCCTTCCAAATTACTTGAGCTACAGTTTATATAAATTTGGCGCGAGGGTGTGGTTGTCTTCGTCTTGAAGAGACGAAGCGAATGGCATAGGTCTGAGCTTCTGATTTTACAGTTTGAGAGACCTGTAATTTGTGTTGGCCGGAGGTTGAAGATAACCAATTTGTCATCTTCCAACAAATGAAGGCGCGGCATCTGTTCTTTTTTTTAAATCTGATTTAATTAACGATTATGTACATTATTCACTAATGACCATGATATGCACAACGTGCCAAATCCCTTGGATTTGATTACTAACGCGTTTTGACTCTCATCCAATGGTCCACATATTTTTACCTTTATTTTCTTTTTCTGATTTTTATATTTTAATTGTTTTAAATTTCAAAAAATCATAGAAAATTCATTTTAAGTCCAAAAAATCTGGAAAAAATTTGAAAAATATTTTTGATTATTCTCTTTCTGATTTTTATTTTTTCACAATTTAATTTTGTGTTTTGCTATTTTTTATAAATTTACACTTTATTTGAATTCTTTTAAATGTTTAAAAATACCTTTATACATTTTCAAATCTTGAAAAAATTATGGAGTGATCCTATGATATTGTGACAAATATTGGTGACCTTATTTTATTTTTGTTTCTGACTTTACTATTTTTTTTATCATTTTTGGTTTATTTTACCCATTTATTTTAATTTTAAAAATAGTTTCTGACTTTAAAAAATTACCAAAAAAATTGTGAAATCATTTGAGCCCTTTTCTGATTTTTCTATGGTCTTACTTTTGATCTCTTGATTAATTTGAGCATAGTTGATATTTTTATATTTATTTTCTATTTTTTAACATTATTTTTAAACCCCTTTTGTATATAAAAATGTAATATTATTTTGTGTTTATTTTCTGGATGATCTTGGGTTAAATTTTAGATCATGAACTTTATTAACATCATTGGATCCATGGTGTTGAGTTTAACTCCACAAAAATTGATGAATGATTTTAATAATAATTTGATTAAATTTAATTCAAAAGTGGTTTGTACATTCTCTCTCATCCCTCTTCATCTCATCCCCTTCTTATTGCACTAAATGTTGTTGCAGCATGATCTCTATATCATGTCTCAAAACAAATGGTGCATAGATTGCTATTGACCGGTCTCAAAATAGGTGCGACTTCTATATAAGTCCACTTACGATTGCTTAACATAGCGCTAAATTTTGTCCTAATTCGAATAAATGATCATTTGTGGCCCAAACTTATGTTTGCAAGCCTAGGTATGTTAATTTGATCTCTTCGATCCAATAACTTTGAGATTCATTGTGTGGAGGTTTTGGTTCTACCAATCCTCTAATGGATTTACAACACCTTTGGTCAACGCGGATCACTTAAACATCGTTGATCATTAAATGACACTCGTGATAATTCCAAATGGATGATATTCTTGACAAAAAGCAAATGCAACTTGTTGTGTGGAGGCTTTGGTTTTACCAATCCTCTAATGAGTTCCAAATGCAAGCTTCAAGATGGTCATCCAACTAACTACTAATTATTTACTTGTTTACTTTATGTTTTTATTTTTTATACTTCATGTACCATTTACTTTTAGCATTTACATTTCATACCATTTTCATCTTTGCTCATTTGAGCATTTACTTTCTTGTCATTTTACTTTTCTCACTTGAGCTTTTCTTTTCCCTTTTTTAAGATACTTAATAAATAACATAAACCCTAAAAAATATTTAATGGTATTTGTACTATTTGGTTACTATCCTTGGCATTATGGAGTATGGGACTTTTCCTGGACTTAGGATTAGAAACATTGGCCTATCTTGGAGACCTTGTGATCTTATCTGATTATTTTGTCTGGAGTTCTTGAGGTTTACCTCAAGACATTGGGTTGCTTGTTTGTTTTTGGGTGCAAGTTATTTTTGTGATTACACTCCTTGCTTGTAATCTGGAATTCACCGGTGTACAGCCGTTACTCTGCCCAATTTTTGTGAAGACTTAATACACTTGAAGTTTGGTTCTCTCAAGAGGTCTAGTATTTTTTTTTGCTTGATTGGCTTCAATCCAAGGAATGGGAATTCTATCTTGGCCCATAATGTCATGTTTTGGCTTCTTGTTGGTTAGATGGTTCTTATCCCTAGCTTTTACCTTATGCTTTAGGGTAGCCTCTTCTTCTCCTCCCATCTTCATTAATTTCAAAAATCTTCTTCCTCCTTTTGGAAACTCTTCTTGTTTTTAAACTTGAACCACTTTCAAAATAAACTTGGACTTATGTCCATGCATTTTCAAAACATTTTCATAAATAAGCTCCAATCAATTTAATAATACTTTGACATTTTTTATGAGAAGACTAAAAGTCAATCAATCTCATTTCAAACCATTTTTGCTATTTTGGCTTCTATCTTTAAACTTTTCTCAAAAGATTGAACTCTTGTCAATCCTTGTAGTGATGCAAACAACTATATTTCTACAATATATAGTGAAGAGAGATATTTTCCACTTGGATGTTGAGTGAGGCATTGTTGATTTTAAAATCCAAGCCATATCCTCCACTTTGAGATGATGCAAATTCTCCTTTCTCATGATTGTGGGTAATAGGTGTGTTTTCCACACGGACAATGACGATGATGTTTTCTCTCATAAAATTAACCAACACATTTGTGTTTTACATTTTAAAAATAGGAACTACGTGTACTTTGATCCCCTATTGCACGAAAAGGTGGTACGTAGGCACTAAAGGTTCGCAACCGCGACGGGTGCAAAAATTATAAAATAAATATATTTCTTTTCTCACCTCCACCATCCATTTTTTTATATATATACAACATTTTTTATATAGCCAAAATATACATATTTTACAAAGAGGCTCCTGCGGAGTACCGTAGATATTTAGGGTGCTAATACCTTCCCTTTACATAACCAACCCCCTTACCTTGAATCTTTCCCCCTCTTTTGGGTTATTCGCTCTTTTCCAATTCCTTTGAAAACAATAAAGCGCAGTGGAGATTTTTGTTTTGATTTGTATAAAGTCTAGTCAACCCAATGGCTTAGTCTTAAACATTTCTACCGCTACAGAAAAATGGCGACTTCACTGGGGACAGATTGACCTCTTGTTGGTCCATCCCTAAGTGGGTTAAGCCTATCTTTGTTTATATCTGTATATGTGTTGTGATACGGTGGGAGAACTGACTTGAGGTTTTGTGTTTGTTTTTGCAAGTGTTTCGGTTGAGCAAGTGTCGCCACCGACTTTTTATTTTATCCTAAGGAAAGGTTAAAAATCACAGCAAAAACCTTTGAGATGTTTTCTTGGGTTCAGGGAGTAGATTATAGAAAGGGAAGGTATTATCACCCTTTCTATCCATGGTTATCCATGGGCTCTTAGTTACTTTCTTAGATCACTTGCCTTGCATTTTCAATTGTTTGAAATGGTGCTTTCAATTGTTTGAAATGGTGCTTTCAATTGTTTGAAATGGTGCTTTCAATTGTTTGAAATGGTGCTTTGTGTGTGGGTTTGAAAATGTTTTGAAAAGAGGCCACTTGTTGTGGCAACCTTTGTAATGATTCATGTTTGAATGTATACAAAGATGTATTTGTCTTTTAAAAAGTTTTCAATATTTTTGAAAGTTGTTTTGAAAGTGTGTTGTGATGTGTGTTTTGAAAAATGGCAAGGATTGTTTTGCAAGATTGGTCAAGTAACCAAGAGCTATCTACCCTAAATTTCTCAAAGATTTTTCCTATGTTTTAACCCTTTTAACAATTTTGTTCCACCATTGTATTTGGTGGACAATCTTGTGTTAGGATGTTAACAGGACGGGCGCGGGTCATCGTTTAGACCATGATTGCAATGGTGCCAAGTGTCTTTGGCAATTTTCTTTTAAGGGACTTGATCATTTTTAGGCAACTTTCGAAAGCGTCATCGAGGGACTATGATCATTTGAATTGTTTTGTTTTGCCAAAGAAACTCAACATGCAACATGGCCCATTATTGAAGGCAACAAGTGGAGTAACCCTAGGGGTGCAAGTGTGATTGGTGTTGTCCATTTTCATGCTATTTTGTCTTTGAATTAGGTCAATCTATTTTTCTTTATTTGATTTTTGCATGCAAACCCTAGCTCTATCATGGCATAATTGGAAAGCTTAAAAATGCGAAAAATAAAATCCTAAATTATTACAACATAATTATGGGATGGGGGGTACAAATGTTCAAATGAGGATATTTAGCAAGAAATTTAAATCTAAGCTATTACAATCCAAATTGGATATACAAGTTATTTAATTGTACAATAATTGAATAAATACAATAAATATGCAAAATGCACAAAAATGATTTTTATATGTATGTAAAAGTATTTTTCATGTGACATATAAACAAAAATAAAAAGGATTAATTTTGGATAATTTTCCATGGTTTAGGGCAAAACCCTAATTTGCTAAATAAAAAGTATTTATTATTTACTATATACAATATTTATTAATTATATACAAAAATAAATAAAAGAGAAGTATATTATGAAAAAGTAATTTTTAAGGTCAAATATTAATAAAAATAAAAATGTATTATTTTTGTTATTTTATCCTAAATATTCTAATAAATATATAAGTATTTATATTATGTATTAAATATATTAAATATATACAAAAATAAAATATTTATTATTTACAAAAAAAGTATATTTTTTAGAAAATGTTTTCAAAAAGGTAAATAAAAAATAAGGACTAAAAAAGAATATTTGATATTATTTTCTAGGGCTTAAATAAAAAGTATATACATATTTATTTACATATATATGCCTAACAAAACAAATAAATGCCAAATAAATATAAAAAAATGTGAAAAAATATTTTTAGTGTTTTTTCATGTTTGAGAAAAAATATAAAATAAGAATCAAAAAGAAAAAATCAAAAATGACAAGTATATCTCATAATGGGCCAGGGGGTGCAAAACTAAAAAAAGGGGTGCAAAAAGCAGGTTGACTCAGGCCCAGCCCAAGTCAACTCTGTCTTTAACCTCTAGCCAGATTCAAACAAAAACGCGCGCCCTTCCTTGCTTAATGCTAACTCCTGATTCCTTGATTTTTAGCTAAAACTCACAACATAAACAATGTAGAGCATTAAATCACGAGTTCATACATATAAAAAACTTGATCTAACTCTCAGAAATGAGAGAGAATTTCTTCTACCCCAATTTCTGACCTAAGTTTTTTTCAATGTTCAGGTTCAAAATTCTCTCAGTACACACAACATAAATGAAAAGTAATGATATGGGTAGCTTCAGGGCCATGAGTAGAGCATGTTTCATTCATAAACCTAAGCCTAACTCTTCCTAGATTGAGAGATAGAAGTCCATGTTTTTACCTGTTCAGCTTGAATCGTGTACAGCAATGTGGGTACTTTCAATGGAATTTGAGGACTTGTACAGCTTGCTTGAAGTTCAGGGATGCTTCTCCAACCTCTAGCTTGCTTTGAAACTAACTGAATCGAGCTATGGAAGTTCACCTGCAAAACTCAATCTGCAGCAGGTGCCCTGTTTTTGCAAGAGGATGGTGTTTTTGTGTTTGAGGAGGTATGAGGGAGGGTTTAATCGTGCCTTAGGTCAGTTATGATGTATGGAAAGTGTTTACAAGCTTTGCTTTGGCTAGTTGTTACAGGAATGAGAGATGGATCTGTTATGCAAGTTTTCTTCTACTTGAAGCAAGAAAATGCAAGTTTCAAAACAGGCTTGTCCAATGCCCTAAACTATGATGCACCTCTTGTTCTTGATCAGAGTGATTTGTGTACAAAATGCTAGCTTTAAAGATCTGGCCTATGCCTCTTGGATTTGTATTTGACATAAAGCATTACTTTTCAAAAATGGCAAAGTTACTTTTTCTAATTATGGATTAATTTTGTGTGTAATGACCAAATGAACAAAATAACATCTTGGCACCTTAGTTTGGAATTTAATTATTGAGTGTGAGAAGGGTTAGAGGCCTGTAATCTAGCTTGTACAAGCTGATTTCAAAAATGCCCATGTTATGAACATGCATTTGGTCATGAACAAAAGTGACTTTTGCCCAACTTTGCCAATTCGATTCTCCCTAACCACAAGGTTGTTTGAGAAGTTCTTGGACAATTTGGAAAGCTTGGAATGTTTACTACAATCCATCTTTGTAATGCAAGTTTATATTCCAAGTGGAAGCATGTGAAAAGTTGCCATGAAGTTGGGCAAAAATCCTGCCTAAAATAGGTCAAAAAATTTCTAAGTTAAGAATGTTTTGCACCCCTATTCCAAAAATTATAACTTGAGCTACAAGGTTCTTTTGAGAAAACTTTGTGAATAAAAGTTGTAGATTTTGCAATGGACTACAACTTTCATGTTTTGAGTTTTGTTTGAATCCAAATGTATCTTGATGAAAAAATGGGACAAAGTTAGGAAAAAATTAGGAAATTCCATAACTTAGAATATTTCTAAGTTATGAAATTTCTTCATTTCAAACCCTAATTTGTAATTTTTGGTTTCTTGATGAACAAGTTTCATAATTTGACATGTCTTGATGAAAAATAAATCTTGGCACTTGATTTTGACCAAAAAGTCAAAGTTTGACTTTTCAGTATACAATCAAATTTTGATCAGTTGACTGGAAAATTCATCTGTCAATCTTGTGCATTTGGGATCTTTTGAACTTGTTGAACATGTAAAGACAATGCCATTGAGTCCTTGAGTCCATATGTGAGCTTGAATTGCCATTGGTTAGGTCAAACAGTCAAAAATTGCCTTTGTGCAGTCAAAACCCTAAAAATGACCATTTTGCCCTTTTGGTGATCTGATCAAATTTCTTGTGGAATTGTGATCCAAACTTGATCAAATGGTCCATATGAGTTCATAATGGTTATGTGGGTTAAAAATCATGAGGTTTGACTGTCAATTGACCACAGTTGACTTTTTCCCCAATACAATTGATTTCTAGGTCAATTGTCCAGTTGACTGGGCAAAGATTGGAATCAAGGCTTGAAACTTGGTCTGGATAAACTTGTGAGTCCAACATGAAGCATGAAAGTAATTTTGGTCATATTAGGTCAAAACATCTTTGTGCATACTCAAACCCTAATTTGGGTCAACAGTGCAAGGAGGATTCTTGAGCAGAGTAAACCCTAACTTGATCTTGAGCTCCAAGGGTCTTGTGGTGAGAAAAAGTTGATGAAATGAGAGGGCAAATTTTGGGGTACAACATGTGTTATTACTGTTTTTTTGTTATATGTTGTATATATGTTTGTCTGGATTTTCCTGGTTTTCAGGAGGCTTGGTGATTACTCATGAGTTCTATACCCGGACTTGGGCAAACTTTAAGATAGAACGGGCGGTATAGTCATGTTAACTTTGAGGGAGTAATCCCAAAAAAGGAGGCATGAGATCCCCCACTCAGTGGAGGCCCCTTTGACTGTAGTGTTGTTTACCGAGTAATCGGGAAGACATACTACTTTCGACCTGGGAACCTGCTGAAATTGAGGACCGTAGAATACCAAACCCATCTTGGCCTTTTAGGTATAGTGCGGAAGCTATGACGGAGTAATCCAGAAATATTTGTCACGTGATACTACACTCGGACGAGTCTTTCTTGAGAATATTACTAATTACCGAGTTAATCGGGAAGTTGGTAACTGGGATTGAGATCCATACGAGTAATAGAATGACTTCTGTGTTTGAAGTGTATCTGAAACTGTAACTGGGATCTAAATAAATGAAAGAATGACTTCCGTGGCGAACGCACTGGGGAGAATCAAACTGTTGTTGTAAGGGTCAGAATGGTATTCGTGTTTGGAATGCATTGAACCTTGAGGTGGATAAATGAATCTGAATGAGAGATAGAATGGTTGTCGTGTCTGGAGCGTATCTAGTTTGTATCTGATTGTTGTAGTCTGAATGAGTAGTAGAATGATCATCGTGTCTGGGGTGTATATGTACTGTATCTGACTTGAAATTTTGAATGAGTAATAGAATGACCGCCGTGTCTGGGGTGTATCCATACTGTATCTGAATAATTGTTAATGATAGCCTTTTAATCTTATCCTGAAAAGGGTTAAATGTTAGCTAAAACACAAAGTTATGTTGCATGATATGTATGATGCAATATATGTTATGTCAATGTTTATGATATGAATGTGAATGAATGCGCATTTAAGCTGAAGAGCTGTCTTGCTGAGGATAGATGAATCCTGGAGATAAAGAATCTTGACTGCTGCCAGGGAAAGTGAATCCTTGACTGCTGCAGGGGAAGACAAGAATTTTGATTGCTGAGGATGAGACATCCTTGTTGACTACTGCTGGAGAATTAGGAGCTTGGGTTGTATACCAATCTTCTGGGGATTCTTGTCTTGAGGAGATCTTCACTGGAGAATATTCGAATATCCTGTGAGGAACTGAGAATGAGCCTTCACTCTGCTTGGGGAAATGTAAGATCTTAAATTGTTAAGGGATCTTAGGACCACTGCTGGGGAACCGGCATTCCTCGGTGACTTGCGGGGAATGAGAATTTCTGAAGATCTCTACTGGGGAGTTCAGAATCTGGTAGATTCATGCTGGAGAGGTATGACTGAGAATCTTCAGCTTGGTGGGATGTATCTTTGGGGAGAAGGTTCGCTAGCCTGGTTCCGCTGGGAATTCATAGTTGGAAGTTTTAGCTCCGCTGGGGATTGGATTTTCATATTTTTAAGGCTCCACTGGGGATTCTGAATTTTAACTCTGAGGGGAATTGAGTTCTAGAAGGCTCTCTGGCTGGGGAAATCAGTGTTGGGAAAGCTTTCTCTGTTGAGGATCCTGAAGTCTAACTCTGTTTAGGGAATTAAGTTCTGACTGAGGAATCTGGATTTTTAGATCTGCTGGCGATTTCTTCTGAAAGGGCATCAAGATATCTATCTGCACCTTCAACCTATAAGTAATCATCTCTCTTGATTCATAAGGAAATGATTATGTTCAAATGCATATGCCTATTTAAAAAAACATTGGACGTTTCTCAAATAAAACATAAGTGCAAAAGAAAAAGGGAAAGGAAGACAACGCAAATTTCTGTATTTGGAAAAGTATTTGTATCAACTTTCTATGAGTATATTTGTACAAAGGAAACAGTCATCCTAGTAAGAGGATGTCGTCGTAAATATTGAAAAATTTATACAAAAGAAAGATGGCTATGTGAAACAATTCCATGGGATTCCATTCTGCTATAGCCTTCACAACTCTGAATATTTGTCCATTCAATGCTTCGTCCACCGATGACTGGATTGATCAGAAGCTTGGAGCTGGTTAATGAAGAGATTGTCCTTAAAGTGATCCGACGAGACATAGTCATACGCTTTAATTCCCTAACTTTTGCCTGAATCGCCCTTTCGGGTTTTCGATCCACCGGGAAACCCCTTTTTGCCCAAGCCGCCCTTTCGGGTTTTCAACTTGCCGGGTGTACAGATTTTTTTTGTTTTATCCCTAATTTTTTCCTGAACCACCCTTTCGGGTTTTCGGTCCACCGGAATGCCCATTTTTGCCCAAGCCGCCCTTTCGGGTTTTCGACTTGTCGGGTTATTTCATGCGTAGTATCTTTTGACTATGTCTGCGTTCGCAGGGTACGACAAATCCTCGCCGTCCATGGTGGTCAGAATCATTGCACCACCAGAAAATATGCTCTTGATCACAAATAGTCCTTCGTATGTAGGAGTCCATTTGCCCCTGGGATCACTTTGCGGCAGGATAATCCGCTTGATTACGAGATCTCCGACTTGATATACTTGACGTCTGACTTTCTTGTTGAAAGCCTTGATCATCCGTTTTTGATACGTTTGACCATGGCAGACAGCAGCGAGTCGCTTCTCGTCGATTAAATTGAGTTGATCAAGTCGGGTCTGAATCCAATCATCTTCATTCAAACCTGCGTCCTTCATAATCCTTAGAGAAGGAATCTGAACCTCCATGGGCAGGACAGCTTCCATGCCATATACCAAAGAAAATGGGGTTGCCCCGGTTGAAGTATGTGTCGTCGTACGGTATCCATGCAGAGCAAATGGTAACATCTCATGCCAGTCCTTGTAAGTGACTGTCATTTTCTGAATGATCTTCTTAATGTTTTTGTTCGCAGCTTCAACAACACCGTTCATCTTCGGCCGATAGGGAGATGAATTGTGATGATAAATCTTGAATTGTTCGCACAATGTGGTGATCATAGTATTATTCAGATTTGTACCGTTGTCTGTGATGATCCTGTCCGGAACACCATACCGGCATATGAGGTTTTGCTTGATGAAGCGGGCAACCACATTTTTAGTAACAGAGGCGAAGGAAGCTTCTTCGACCCATTTGGTGAAATAGTCAATGGCAACCAGGATGAAGCGATGTCCGTTGGATGCCGTGGGCTTGATCTCTCCAATCATGTCAATGCCCCACATTGCAAATGGCCAAGGAGCTGTCAGCACGTTGAGAGGAACCGGAGGAATATGAATCTTGTCAGCGTAGACTTGACATTTGTGGCAGGTACGGGAATGTTGATGGCAATCTGCTTCCATGTTAGACCAGTAATAGCCCGCCCTTAGGATCTTTTTAGCCATAGTATGCTCGCTCAAGTGAGTGCGAAATGTACTGCTGTGCATCTCGGTCATGATTAACTCTGCTTCAGCTTTGTCCACACATCGTAGTAAAACACAATCATGGCTGCGTTTATAGAGGATGCCATTGCTCAGGAAGAACTTGGCAGCAAATTTCTTTAGGAACTTCTTGTCATTTACGGAAGCTCCTTCGGGATATTCTCTAGTCTGGAGATACCTTTTGACTTCGTGAAACCAGGGTTGTTCCACTACTTCTTCGGTATTAATCTCGTGACAATGCGCAGGTTCATCCATTCGCTCGATGGTGATTTGGGGAGCCTCGTTATCCCAGTTGAGTTTAAACATGGAAGACATTGTAGCCAGAGCATCTGCTAGTTGATTCTCTTCTCGCGGGAAATGCTCGAAGGTAATTTGCTCGAAATGAGGCAACAATGTTAGGACATGTTCTTTGTATGGGATAAGATTAGGATGCTTGGTATCCCACTCTCCTTTGATTTGACTGATAACCAAAGCCGAGTCCCCAAATACAATCAAAGATTTGATCCCCAAGTCTATAGCAGCCTTGAGACCAAAGATGCAAGCTTCATATTCAGCCATGTTGTTTGTGCAGCTGAAGCAAAGTCGAGTCGTGAAAGGCGTGTGACAACCTTCCGGGGAAATTAGTACCGCACCGATACTGTTTCCAAGTGCATTTGAAGCACCATCAAAGTACAGGGTCCATCGGGATCCTTTTTCAGGTCCGTCATACGGTCTGTTACCTTCAATGTTGTCCAAATTCATGATGTCCTCATCTGGGAAGTCAAATCTCATGGATTGATAATCTTCGATAGCTTAATGAGCAAGATGATCAGCTAGTACACTCCCTTTTATAGCTCTTTGAGTGGTGTACTGGATTTCATACTCAGTTAGGATCATTTTCCATCTAGCTATTCTTCCAGATAAAGCAGGCTTCTCGAAGATATACTTGATAGGATCCATTTTGGAAATCAACAAGGTGGTATGAGTCAGCATATACTGCCTTAGTCGACGAGCAGCCCATACCAAAGCGCAGAAAGTTTTCTCGAGCAGTGAGTAGCGAGTCTCACAGTCGGTAAACTTTTTGCTAAGGTAATAAATGGCATGCTCTTTTCGACCAGACTCGTCATGCTGGCCCAAAACACACCCCATTGAGTTATCCAAGACGGTCAGATACATGATCAATGGTCTTCCTTCGACGGGAGGCATCAGAATAGGAGGTTCTAGCAAATACTCCTTGATTTTATCAAAAGCAGCTTGGCAATCGTTGTTCCATTCGACTACCTGATCTTTCTTTAATAATTTGAAAATTGGCTCACAGGTAGAAGTCAGATGAGAGATGAATCTGGCAATATAGTTTAAGCGCCCCAAGAACCCTCTAACCTCCTTTTTAGTACGGGGAGCAGGCATCTCTTGTATTGCTTTCACTTTTGCTGGATCGACCTCAATGCCTTTGTTGCTGACAATAAACCCTAGAAGTTTACCAGACCTAACTCCAAAAGTACACTTACTTGGATTCAGTCTGAGTTTGTACTCTTTCAACCTGGCAAACAGCTTTTCTAGATGTTCAAGGTGTTCCTCCTCTGTTTGTGACCAAGCTATCATATCGTCTACGTAAACTTCGATCTCATGATGTATCATATCATGAAATAAAGCTACCATGGCGCGGTGATAAGTTGCCCCTGCGTTCTTCAGTCCGAACGGCATCACCTTATAACAGAAAGTACCCCATTGTGTAATAAAGGTTGTTTTCTCCATGTCCTCGGGGGCCATTTTAATCTGGTTGTAGCCCGAGAATCCATCCATGAAGGAAAACACTTTGTGCTGAGCTGTGTTGTCAATCAGAATGTCGATATGCGGTAGCGGAAAATCATCTTTAGGGCTAGCCCTATTCAAATCCCGGTAGTCCACACACATCCTGACCTTGCCGTCTTTTTTAGGTACTGGCACGATGTTAGCAACCCATTGTGGATAGGATGTAACAGCCAGAAAGCCAGCATTGAATTGCTTCATCACTTCTGCTTTGATCTTCTCAGACATGTCGGACCTCATTCGGCGGACTTTTTGCTTGATCGGTGGACAATCCTCTCTGGTAGGGAGACGGTGAACCAGGATGTATGTGTCTAAACCCGGCATGTATTCATAAGACCAGGCGAAGATTTCAACATATTCATTTAACAGCTGTATCAGGCGCTCCTTGACACTTGGTTCCAGATTGGCACCCACTTGTACTTCCTTCCGGTCTTCCTCTGTTCCTAAGTTGACAGTTTCCAACAACTCTTCGTGAGGTAAGATGGCCCTTTCTTCTTGCTGTAAAAGTCTGGCTAGCTCTCTTGGTACTTCACAACCTTCGTCATCTTCATACTCAGCCTGATTGACCAGATCTTCAGAGTTATTGAAGGACATAGCAGAATAGTCACCCATAGAATCCAGAGTGGATGGGTACCTGCATTTGTGGGTGTGTGTAAGGGATAGCCATCCTTAAACAAAAAATGCAAAAAGGAAAGAAAATGAACACAACAGTTTATCAATGAAAAACGTCCAATGAATCATTAAACATGGCATATGGATATGAAGATAATCAAAACCCTTACAAATGGACCTACATGCCCCGGGAAAGGCATGAGGTGAAAAAGTAGTGTACGGATTGTTCAAAAGTAATTATTACAGACCACAAGAAATGTTTGATAGATAATTACTGATTAATAAAAGTAATGGGGACAAAGTCCTTCGCCTCCCAGTTGCGTAGTCCCCCTTTGATGGTTTGGTAGATCCAATCTTCAATGTTGGCCTCTTCGTCTTCACCTTCCAAAGCATTGATCCCAAAAGGAGAGATCTTGATGGGTGCTCTTTCAACCTTTGAGCGGCGCATAGCTTTCTGCCCCGCAGCAGTGAATCCTAATCCAAACTTGTCTGTTTTGTACGGAATATCAGGCAACTTCCCCCATGTTGAACTCTTCCCTTCCTTCATTGCGGCCTTCGCGTCCTTTAGAGATGCCATCCTGGCCATCTGCTTTGGTACCTCAGCTACCACTTTTGTTACTCCCACCTCAGGAGAGACTTCCTCGAAGTGCTAGAATGGTGTCTCAATGAATTCACCCTCTACCTCTACATACCGAAAGGAGTTCAGGTGGCTGATCATATATTCCTCTTCACCGTGGATGGTTATGATCTTTCCTTTGGCAGGGTATTTCAACATTTGATGTAGGGAAGAGGTGACTGCCCCATCATTGTGTATCCATGGTCTCCCCAATAAGCAAGAGTATGACGGACGGATGTCCATCACATAGAAAGTTGAGGGGAACACTTTTGTGCCAACCTTAATGGGAATGTCTACCTCCCCATGTACCATTCTCTTCGACCCGTCAAATGCCCTTACAATGATATTACTTGGCCTTAACTCCAAGCCTTCACAGTCCAATCGGTCGAGAGCCTTCTTAGGCAGCACGTTCAGAGAAGAACCAGTGTCGACTAAAACATGGGCCAGAGTAGTTCCTTGGCATTCTACTGACACATGTAATGCGTCGTTGTGCTTTCTTCCTTTTGAGGTCAAGTCGGCATCAGAGAAACCTAAGCCGTTGTCCGCTGTAAGACTGGCTACACAGTCTTGGAATTGGTCGGCAGAGGTTTCCTGGGGCACATGGGTTGTCTTCAGGAATTTTATCAATGCTTTGGCGTGCGCCTCTGAACAAAGTAGCAATGCTAACATGGAGATTTTCGAGGGGGTTTGCCCCAGTTTCTCTACCACGTCATAATCACTCTTTTTAATTATCTTCAATATCTCCTCCATCTCTTTCTTAGAGGTTTCCGGGATGACCGAAGGTTGAGCCCTCGTCCTGACGAGCTCATCTTGGATCCCTTTCCCCTTATCAGCAGAAGTAGGAGGGACAACAACAGGAATAACAACATCTTCCATCAACGGGGTTCTAGCGGAAAGTTTTATCGGTGCAGAAATAACTTTGGCAGCAGATGAGGGTCCAAATATCGCCTTTGGGGGGGCAATCTCTGGAGAAAATATTCTCCCACTTCGGGTGATCTTGCTTGTGCCGGCAATGTTTCCAATGCTGGCATCTTCTTCATCAGAGCTTCCTTCGGTTACTTCAACTTGTTTAATACCATGGTAGTAGATTTCTCCACCGTAATTCCATGGCATTGATTTTTCAGAACTGTAGGGGACAGGCCCTGGCATAGTTATTTTCAGAGGAACAGACTTTGTAGCTGATGTAATCTTAACAGGCTTTTTGACGGCCTTGGAAAGATTGGCGTGAATGGTGATAATTGAAACATCTTCAGTAGGGGTTGGAATAGCAGGAACTTTTTCAAACAGAATTTGTTGACTGTCCATTAGGCCTTGGATGCCTTTCTTCAGTAACGGGCAGTCGATTGGTAGAGAGTAACAACAGTAGCAATCTTCTTTGCATCCCGGGAAAATCCCGGCCCTTAGCAGATTTAACTTGATGGTTAACAGCGGAGTCATCAGATCATTGACATCAGAAACATACAAATCTTCTTCAATAGCGTGGACATTTCGACCATGCTTCGGCATCGGAGCAGATATCACGTTTGGCTTCTCTGGAGCATCGAACTCCACCTCTTTTGCATCTATCAAGTCTTGAATTTTATTTTTTAGCGCCCAACAATTGTTTGTGTCATGTCCGGCGCTATCAGAATGGTAGGCACATTTAGCATTAGCATTGTAAGCCGGTGAGGTTGTATTCACATTTTTCGGTGCTTCTTTGATATTTGTGAGATTCAGCTTCAATAGATGCGGAAGAACTTGCGCGGGCGTCATATTAATGCGGGTGAACTGCCGTGGCGGCCGTTTTCCCCATTGTTGTTTAGGTCTGGACTGATTTCCACGAGGCTGATCATTTGATGGATTTTGGATCATCACGGCCCCCACAGTCGGTCGGTGCTCAGTCTTCCCCGCTCTTCTCTGAGAATACACAACAGTTGTTTCCTTCTTCACCGGAAATGATTTCTTAACAGTTATAGATGCAGAGGCATCCTTCTGAATCTTCCCATTCTTGATATCGGCTTCTACCCGCTCGCCAGTCAGAATTAATTCAGTAAACCCCGAGGAAGAGCTACCGATCAGATGGTTAAAGAATGGACCAGACAGGGTCCCCAGGAACATATCAACAAGTTCTCTATCAGAAAGAGGTGGCTGCACTCTTCCGGCCAGATCGCGCCACTTCTGGGCGTACTCCTTGAATCCCTCACCTGAGGCCATTCCCATACTCTGTAGCTGAGTACGGGTTGGCGCCAAGTCAGAGTTATACTGATATTGGCGATAAAAAGCAGCTGCCAGATCCTCCCAACTATGTATCTTTGACCTTTCCAGCTTGTAAAACCAGTCTAGCTGAGTGCTAGACAGGCTATCTTGAAAGAAGTGTACCCAAAGGTTTATGTCAGAAGTATGAGGTTGGATTCTTTGGACATACGACCTTAGGTGCATTTTTGGGCAAGACAGCACATCATATCTTGCAAAAATTGGCACTTTGAACTTCGGGGGGATCACAATTCCAGCAATTAATCCCAAATCTTCGAAATCTAAGCCGGGAACTCTCTGCAGCTCCATAGCTGCCAACCTGTCTTCCAAGTTTTTGTACTTATCTTCGGCGGGCGGGTATTGTTGCTCTGAGTAGTCTTCGTCTTCTTCAGCCTCTTCTTCTTCAGCTTCGGATTCGGAAGGTACCGCAGCCCCTTTTCCTTTACTGGTTCCCTCTTCAGACGTAGGGGGAAATTCAAGAACTCTTCTGGCTTCACCCTTAAACCTTCTTCCCAAGGTAGCCACCCCGACTCTTTTCTTCTTCTTTTTCACTTGCTCTTTGTTCCCAAGCAAGGCTTTTAGATCCTCCTGACCCTTTGCCAAGGTCATCAGGAGATGTTGAAACTGTGAGTTTTGAGACTGCAAATCCTTGACCGTCTGTTCGAGATCCATCTTACTGAAATAAACAGCAGAAAGATAAGGAAACCTGGTGTGGAGACCTGCTTATGCGCATGATGAATGATATGCTTATTTATGCAATGCATTCAAGGATTTAGAAAATTCAAAATTGTTGCAAACAAAAAGAACACACGTCATATTAATAAGAAGAAATTTTGTCAGTACATAAATGCCCCATGGGCCAAATATTACAAAAACTTCTCAAGGTAAAAAGACGTTGCGCATCCTCTTTGGTGCGATGTAGGTGTTGAGGGTCTCTTCCTCATGGAGTCGGCGGGTAAGCTCTAAAACCTTCTTCTCACTGGCGTAGACGCTGGCTTCAAAAGTATTCTGTTCCTCCTTGAGTTGGATCCAACTCTTCTGCATCTCCTCCCATGATGTTGGCATGTTAGGATATAGGATGGTGTAGGGAACCTCTCCTTCCTTAACGGGCTCTTTAATCACAGGGAGAACATGAGGGTAAGGCATCATTAGACTCTGGGATCGGGTTCGTACCCACTTGAGATAAGGCTGAAGAGGGATGGAGTTATTGTGCCCCAGTGTCTTGCTGTCTACCTTGTTAGGCATCCTCCAAGCTCTGATGAATCTTTGGCGAAGTCCTTGCGCATCATTGTCGAAGTCAAAAACTAGGTCAGGAATCAACATGTCGTGAGGGCCATCCCTCCGTGCATATCCAAATTGTCTCAAAGCTAGACAAGGGTTGTAGGTAATGCCTCCTCTAATGCCAAGCAATGGAACATTAGGGAACTCTCCACAACGATCGATGATGATGACATTTTCTCTAGACCGAGAACACCAATGTACATCAGAGTGAGTGAGGGTCATCAACCGTTGTGACCACCTTAAGCCTTGGTCATTCTTCAAGACAGATTGTGGAAGGTGCGAAATAAACCACCTTGCAAGGAGAGGAGTACAGCACATGAGAACACCCCTCTTTCTCATTGTTCGTGTGTAAAATGAGTGGAGGATGTCCCCAAGCAATGTTGGTATTGGATTCCTGGATAAGAAGATCTTGACGGCGTTGACATCTACAGGCTGGTCAGGATTTGGGAACAGGACCAACCTATAAATGAGGAGTGCCACAATTTCTTCAAAGGCTTGTAAATCCAATGAATTCCAACACTCTTGTGCCTTCTCAAACAAGAACTTTGCCAAGAAGCCTTTGACACCGCTTCTAGTTTCCCAATGCCCCTTGATCTTCAGGCTTTGGTTCTTTTTCTGTACTGTTGTAGGGTAGTTGATTAAGAATAGGAATTCTCAGAAGTTGAGAAAATTCCTCCAAAGTGGGCACCAATTGGTAGTCATGGAATGTGAAACAGTGGTGAAGGGGGTCAAAGAACTGGAACAACACCTTTACCATGTCCTCTTCAATGCTGGTGTTGACTAGGTTGAGCAGTCTACCATGTCTTTCACTGAAGGGAGAGCTTTCTGGAATTCTGGATGTGAGCTCCTTGAGTTGAGGAGGGATTCTCACAAGGTTGACTTGGATAGTTTTCCTGCAAAGCATTTCCATGACCTACAAAATAAGAACAAAGATGAAGATCCAAATCCTTGAAATGGTTAGTGTATGCATATGATGCTTTATGATGTTCATGATGCATGCACAAACATATGTACAAGAAATTCACACAAAACCCTAGTTTCAGGCTTGCATGAGGTTTCATAGGTAAGTACCCTCTTGAGTGTAGTTGGCTTAAAAACCTTTCCTATAAATAGTAACCGGGTTCTAAGGAGCTCAATATCATTGGATTGTTTTCCATGTTCATTGTTTTGGTTTAGCCACTTAACTAGCGACCAAAATATTCCAAGAAAAAAACCCTCAATGAGTGTAGTATCGAGTATCTACCAACTTCGGACTGCACCAAAGCCGATCATCTCACTACCCCTAATAAAAGGCCAAGATGGTCAAGTAAGGTTCTAGGTCATTAGTGCTTAGTGACATCACTCAGCGGCCCCGTACTCTCCTTGATTGAACTCAAGGGTTACCGGTACTCACAAATATGTCGCACTAATATAGCTATTGCTTCAACCGTGTCGGTATACCCCACACAGTTTCCACAACGTATTGCTATCTATGAATGTTTCCCCAAATCCGGGTGTAGGATTTCAAGCCCAAATAAGAGAACCAAGGTATAAAGCAATCAAAGCAAACAAGTAGTCATGCAAGAGGGTGATCTAAGCCTTAAGGTTACTCCACTTTTAAGTTATCCCCAGCAGAGTCGCCAGTTCTGTGATACGGTGGGAGAACTGACTTGAGGTTTTGTGTTTGTTTTTGCAAGTGTTTCGGTTGAGCAAGAGTCGCCACCGACTTTTTATTTTATCCTAAGGAAAGGTTAAAAAGCACAGCAAAAACCTTTGAGATGTTTTCTTGGGTTCGGGGAGTAGATTATAGAAAGGGAAGGTATTAGCACCCTTTCTATCCATGGTTATCCATGGGCTCTTAGTTACTTGCTTATATCACTTGCCTTGCATTTTCAATTGTTTGAAATGGTGCTTTCAATTGTTTGAAATGGTGCTTTGTGTGTGGGTTTGAAAATGTTTTGAAAAGAGGCCACTTGTTATGGCAACCTTTGTAATGATTCATGTTTGAATGTATACAAAGATGTATTTGTCTTTTAAAAACTTTTCAATGTTTTTGAAAGTTGTTTTGAAAGTGTGTTGTGATGTGTGTTTTGAAAAATGACAAGGATTGTTTTGCAAGATTGGTCAAGTAACCAAGAGCTATCTACCCTAAATTTCTCAAATATTTTTCCTATGTTTTAACCCTTTTAACAATTTTGTTCCACCATTGTATTTGGTGGACAATATTGTGTTAGGATGTTAACGGGACGGGCGCGGGTCATCGTTTAGACCATGATTGCAATGGTGCCAAGTGTCTTTGGCAATTTTCTTTTAAGGGACTTGATCATTTTTAGGCAACTTTCGAAAGCGTCGTTGAGGGACTATGATCATTTGAATTGTTTTGTTTTGCCAAAGAAACTCAACATGCAACATGGCCCATTATTGAAGGCAATAAGTGGAGTAACCCTAGGGGTGCAAGTGTGATTTGTGTTGTCCATTTTCATGCTTTTTTGTCTTTGAATTAGGTCAAGCTATTTTTCTTTATTTGATTTTTGCATGCAAACCCTAGGTCTATCATGGCATAATTGGAAAGCTTAAAAATGCGAAAAATAAAATCCTAAATTATTACAACATAATTATGGGATGGGGGGTACAAATGTTCAAATGGGGATATTTAGCAAGAAATTTAAATCTAAGCTATTACAATCCAAATTGGATATACAAGTTATTTAATTGTACAATAATTGAATAAATACAATAAATATGCAAAATGCACAAAAATGATTTTTATATCTATGTAAAAGTATTTTTCATGTGACATATAAACAAAAATAAAAAGGATTAATTTTGGATAATTTTCCATGGTTTAGGGCAAAACCCTAATTTGCTAAATAAAAAGTATTTATTATTTATTATATACAATATTTATTAATTATATACAAAAATAAATAAAAGAGAAGTATATTATGAAAAAGTAATCTTTGAGGTCAAATATTAATAAAAATAAAAATGTATTATTTTTGTATTTTTATCCTAAATATTCTAATAAATATATAAGTATTTATATTATGTATTAAATATATTAAATATATACAAAAATAAAATATTTATTATTTACAAAAAAAGTATATTTTTTAGAAAATGTTTTCAAAAAGGTAAATAAAAAATAAGGACTAAAAAAGAATATTTGATATTATTTTCTAGGGTTTAAATAAAAAGTATATACATATTTATTTACATATATATGCCTAACAAAACAAATAAATGCCAAATAAATATAAAAAAATGTGAAAAAATATTTTTAGTATTTTTTCATGTTTGAGCAAAAATATAAAATCAGAATCAAAAAGAAAAAATCAAAAATGACAAGTATATCACATAATGGGCCAGGGGGTGCAAAACTAAAAAAAGGGGTGCAAAAAGCAGGTTGACTCGGGCCCAGCCCAAGTCAACTCTGTCTTTAACCTCTAGCCAGATTCAAACAAAAACGCGCGCCCTTCCTTGCTTAATGTTAACTCCTGATTCCTTGATTTTTAGCCAAAACTCATAACATAAACAATGTAGAGCATTAAATCACGAGTTCATACATATAAAAAACTTGATCTAACTCTTAGAAATGAGAGAGAATTTCTTCTCCCCCAATTTCTGACCTAAGTTTTTTTCAATGTTCAGGTTCAAAATTCTCTCAGTACACACAACATAAATGAAAAGTAATGATATGGGTAGCTTCAGGGCCATGAGTAGAGAATGTTTCATTCATAAACCTAAGCCTAACTCTTCCTAGATTGAGAGATAGAAGTCCATGTTTTTACCTGTTCAGCTTGAATCGTGTACAGCAATGTGGGTACTTTCAATGGAATTTGAGGACTTGTACAGCTTGCTTGAAGTTCAGGGATGCTTCTCCAACCTCTAGCTTGCTTTGAAACTAACTGAATCGAGCTATGGAAGTTCACCTGCAAAACTCAATCTGCAGCAGGTGCCCTGTTTTTGCAAGAGGATGGTGTTTTTGTGTTTGAGGAGGTATGAGGGAGGGTTTAATCGTGCCTTAGGTCAGTTATGATGTATGGAAAGTGTTTACAAACTTTGCTTTGGCTAGTTGTTACAGGAATTAGAGATGGGATCTATTATGCAAGTTTTCTTCTACTTGAAGCAAGAAAATGCAAGTTTCAAAACAGGCTTGTCCAATGCCCTAAACTATGATGCACCTCTTGTTCTTGATCAGAGTGATTTGTGTACAAAATGCTAGCTTTAAAGATCTGGCCCATGCCTCTTGTATTTGTATTTGACATAAAGCATTACTTTTCAAAAATGGCAAAGTTACTTTTTCTAATTATGGATTAATTTTGTGTGTAATGACCAAATGAACAAAATAACATCTTGGCACCTTGGTTTGGAATTTAATTATTGAGTGTGAGAAGGGTTAGAGGCCTGTAATCTAGCTTGTACAAGCTGATTTCAAAAATGCCCATGTTATGAACATGCATTTGGTCATGAACAAAAGTGACTTTTGCCCAACTTTGCCAATTCGATTCTCCCTAACCACAAGGGTGTTTGAGAAGTTCTTGGACAATTTGGAAAGCTTGGAATGTGTACTACAATCCAACTTTGTAATGCAAGTTTATATTCCAAGTGGAAGCATGTGAAAAGTTGCCATGAAGTTGGGCAAAAATCCTGCCTAAAATAGGTCAAAAAATTTCTAAGTTAAGAAAGTTTTGCACCCCTATTCCAAAAATTATAACTTGAGCTACAAGCTTCTTTTGAGAAAACTTTGTGAATCAAAGTTGTATATTTTGCAATGGACTACAACTTTCATGTTTTGAGTTTTGTTTGAATCCAAATGTATCTTGATGAAAAAATGGGACAAAGTTAGGAAAAAATTAGGAAATTCCATAACTTAGAAAATTTCTAAGTTATGAAATTTCTTCATTTCAAACCCTAATTTGTAATTTTTGGTTTCTTGATGAACAAGTTTCATAATTTGACATGTCTTTATGAAAAATAAATCTTGGCACTTGATTTTGACCAAAAAGTCAAAGTTTGACTTTTCAGTATACAGTCAAATTTTGATCAGTTGACTGGAAAATTCATCTGTCAATCTTGTGCATTTGGGATCTTTTGAACTTGTTGAACATGTAAAGACAATGCCATTGAGTCCTTGAGTCCATATGTGAGCTTGAATTGCCATTGGTTAGGTCAAACAGTCAAAAATTGCCTTTGTGCAGTCAAAACCCTAAAAATGACCATTTTGCCCTTTTGGTGATCTGATCAAATTTCTTGTGGAATTGTGATCCAAACTTGATCAAATGGTCCATATGAGTTCATAATGTTGATGTGGGTTAAAAATCATGAGGTTTGACTATCAATTGACCACAGTTGACTTTTTCCCCAATACAATTGATTTCTAGGTCAACTGTCCAGTTGACTGGGCAAAGATTGGAATCAAGGCTTGAAACTTGGTATGGATAAACTTGTGAGTCCAACATGAAGCATGAAAGTCATTTTGGTCATCTTAGGTCAAAACATCTTTGTGCATACTCAAACCCTAATTTGGGTCAACAGTGCAAGGAGGAGTCTTGAGCAGATTAAACCCTAACTTGATCTTGAGCTCCAAGGGTCTTGTGGTGAGAAAAAGTTGATGAAATGAGAGGGAAAATTTTGGGGTACAACATGTGTTATTACTTTTTTTTGTTATATGTTGTATATATGTTTGTCTGGATTTTCCTGGTTTTCAGGAGGCTTGGTGATTACTCATGAGTTCTATACCCGGACTTGGGCAAACTTTAAGATAGAACGGGCGGTATAGTCATGTTAACTTTGAGGGAGTAATCCCAAAAAAGGAGGCATGAGATCCCCCACTCAGTGGAGGCCCCTTTGACTGTAGTGTTGTTTACCGAGTAATCGGGAAGACATACTGCTTTCGACCTGGGAACCTGCTGAAATTGAGGACCGTAGAATACCAAACCCATCTTGGCCTTTTAGGTATAGTGCGGAAGCTATGACGGAGTAATCCAGAAATATTTGTCACGTGATACTACACTCGGACGAGTCTTTCTTGAGAATATTACTAATTACCGAGTTAATCGGGAAGTTGGTAATATCCGAAGGAAGGATGTAGACTCTGGGAACCTCTAGAACCTTGTTCGGCAGGTGTTAACTTTTAGACCAACACATTATGGGTAGTACCTCCGACCTCATGCTCGTGAAGTTGAACCTATGAACCCCTATATGTGTGATTGTTGCATCATGCATCCATGCACTCATAAGCATCTTTTGAAAAAACCATATTCCAAGGGATTTAAAGGTTGACCATTTGTGAATATCTCAGGTACTTTCTAACCATGGATTCCAGAAAGAGAAGGGCCGGAAAATACAGTTTCAAGGATCCCAAGATAGATGAGTTGATCAGTCTAATTCCAGAAATTGAGTGTTCTGCAGACTTTCGGAAGAAGTATGGATCCATTATTCCTCTCATGAAGCTGAAGATGAAGGAGGGTATTCTCTCGACCTTGGTCCATTTCTATGATCTGATGTATCATTGCTTTACTTTTCTCGACTATCAATTGATGCCCACACTGGAGGAGTATTCTTATCTATTAGATTTACCTGTTACCGATCGTGTTCCTTTTACTGGTTTGGAGGGTGAGCCGAAACCACATGAGATTGCTGCTTTGATTCACCTGGGGAAGTCTGAGGTGGAAGCCCATATGACTATTAAGGGAGGGATTAGAGGATTACCAGCTCAGTTCTTATTGGAGAAAGCTCATTACTTTGCCAGGATAAAGAGTACAGTCGCTTTTGAGGCCATCTTTGCTCTACTTACTTACGGGTTATTCTTTTCCTAATGTGGACAAGTTTGTTGACATTAATGCTATCAGGATTTTCATGATTGGAAACCCAGTTCCTACATTGTTGGGTGATGCTTATTACTTTATTCGTCTTTGGAATTCTTATCATGGGGGGATGATTATTTGTTGCACGCCTCTGTTGTACCAGTGGTTTATCTCTCATATGCCTCAGTCTGATGCTTTTTGGGATGTCAAGAAGGAACCCCGTTGGGCTCCTAAGATCATGGCACTTACTCACTAGGATATTGATTGGTATCTCGAGCTTACCAGGATATAGAGATTATTAACAGTTGTGGTAGTTTCCCTGATGTACCTCTTCTTGTCACAAAGGGAGGAATTAACTATAACCCTGTTCCTGCACGACGATGGCTTGGTTATCTGATGAGGGATAAACCGAATAGTATCCATTTGAGTAGTTTCTTTCTAAAGGAAGAAGAAGACCATAGGGAAGCTAGGGAGAAAATTGCTAAGGCCTGGCGTCACATTGATAAGAAGAGTAGCAAGGATTTGGGACATAGGGGTGATGTTTCTTTGGAGTCATATCTTCAGTGGGTCCGATCGAGAGCTATTCAGTTAAAGATGTCGTATACCCGAGAGACACCCATTCCTGACTTTGGTTAGGATGCAATAGGAAAAGGATGCTTGGAAGAACAAGTTCCAAACTTTAGAGAGTTCCTATAGAGAAGACTTGAAGGAGAAAGACGACTTGATTGAGATCCTGGAGAGTCGAGCAGTAGAGTCTATGGAGAGGCAAGGGGGTTTATTTTCTCCTAAGCCTCAATTAGGTGCTGATAACTCACTTCCTGATTCAGATGATTGGAAGGAGGTTGCCACCAGATATGGGGAAGAAAACCAGAGGTTGAAGGCTCAGATTGCCAGGCTCACGGGGAATCGTCAGCGTATAGAGTGATCTTCATCAGTTCTATTTCTTAGAGTTTTAGATTTTATTTTCATCTTGTACTTGGGATCATTGAAACTTTTAATCCATTTTGGAGTTGTCATAATAAAATTTTCAGTATTTCAAATGTGTTATTACTTTGATTTTTGCAATATGTCTATAAACTTTAAATTCCTTGAAATATTGATAACAAAGTAAAAATAATCATGTGCATTGTATATCATGCATCATATTGCACATATTTCTTGCATTTGTTATGCATATCCAGGCGTCTTACCAAGCTTCTTTACTTCGTTCAGCAAGCTGACTCATCATTACAACAATCGGGCTAATTTCAAAAATAAGATGGACAACTTAAAACAAGAGAATTGCGAGCTGCGCAAGGAAGTTTCTCCTTTGAAGGCCGGCATGGCCAATATGACTACTCTGATGGAAGCTATGGTGGCTGCTCAGAATCAGCCATCGAGTGTTCAACCTCAACCAACAAGGGCAACTATTGAAGTTCAGAATGTTCCCGTATCTGCTACTCCAGTTGTTGTTCAGAATCGCATGCCCCAAGGTTATCCATGGGGAATGCCAGAGAATTTTGCACCTGAAGGTTTCAATCTTGGTCCTCAAGATACTCCAGTTGCTCAAAATGTTTCTCCTCCTGCACCTCCTGTGGTGCATGTTCCTGTTGCACCGCCATCGGTAAATTTGGTTTCGTTTGTTAATGATGATGTGTGTCATCCTTTCCCTCCACCGAGTGAAGACTTGGGTCTTTATGATAGAATGGATGATTTTCAAGAGCAGTTTGACAAGATGCAGAGAGAGATGAAGGCCCTCAGGGGAAAAGAGCTATTTGGGCAGAATGTGAATGAGCTATGTTTGGTCCCAATGTTAAGATACCTGCTAAGTTTAAGGTCCCGGAGTTTGAGAAGTACAAGGGAAACACTTTCCCTCATGCTCATTTGGTGATGTACGTGAGGAGAATGTCTACCCATAATGAAGATCAGCGTCTGCTGATTCACTTTTTTCAGGATAGTTTAACCGATGATGCGCTGAAGTGGTATATGAGTTTGGACAACACCAATATCCATACTTTTAATGATTTGGGAGAAGCATTCATCAAACAAGACAAGTACAACGTGGACATGGCGCCTGACCGTGATCAACTCAGGGCCATGGTTTAGAAAGACAGAGAATCGTTCAAAGAGTATGCACAGACATGGAATGAGGTAGCCGCCCAAGTGATTACTTCCATGGAAGAGAAGGAGATGACTAAGATTTTCTTGAAGACGTTGGGTGCTTTCTACTACGAGAGGATGGTAGCAAGTGCGCCAAGTGACTTTACTGAAATGGTAGGAATGGGTATCCGCTTAGAAGAGGCTGTAAGAGAAGGTCGTTTAACGAAGAGTGAAGGATCTAGAGGTGCGAAGAAGCCATCTTATGGGTTTACTAAGAAGAAGGAAGGGGATGCAAATGATGTTATACAAGAAAGGAGATTCAAAACTCCTAGAAGGAATTATCATCGTCATCAGCAAGTCGCCTTAATTACCCTCGTTTTGAGTGCCGCTCCAACTATCATTGCTTATCAGAGACCTTCCCAACAGGGGAATCAAAGGTATAATTAGAGAAGGGATAATTATGACCCTATTTCCATGAGCTATACAGAGTTACTACCGGCATTGATTCAGAAGAAGTTGGTTCAGACCCAACCACCTCCCGTTGTACCATCACCATTGCCTTGGTATTACAAGGCAGACAAAACATGTGCTTTTCATTAGGGAGCACCAGGGCATAATGTTGAGAATTGTTATCCTTTGAAGACTGAGGTACAGAAGTTGGTAAAGTCTGGTGTTCAATCTTTCAAAGACGTGGGACCTAATGTGAAAGATAATCCTCTACCCAAGCATAGGGGAGTAAATGCTATGAATATGGTGGCCGGTTGTCCAGGCGACTTCCGAATTTTTGATATTAATCTGGTTAGAGAAGATTTGGTGAAAATGCATGCATACCTCTGAGTTTAGCTACTATACGCATGACCATTCTGGTTGTGCTATTTGCAGTACAGATATACAGGGTTGCGATAAGATAAAGGCTGATTTACATGAGATGATGGATGAGGGCCTCATCCACATAATCAGGCCTAGGGCAGAGTATGAAGAGGAAGTGAACATGGTTTCTGGATGTCTTGGAGAATTCAGAATTTTTGATGTAGAGTATATGAATGAGGACCTCGTACAATTGCATGCTACGTTCTGCCATACGACTGGTCAGGTGGAACACCAGTATGGATCTTGCCTAGTTTGCTGTCAAGATTCCCGAGGATGTTCAATCGTGAAGAAAGGTGCTCAGTTATTGTTGGACAATGGAACTATCAAGGTTACAATTCAGAGGGATGATTACCATGATGTTGACATGTTTGAGGTTTGTTTGACTGAAGAAGAGTCAGATGAAGAGTATGCCTTCGCAGATGAGTATTTCTCTTCAGACGAAAATTTGTTTTCCAGAAATGACTTATTAATGACTGATTGTGTCGAAGAAGGGGTAAACTTCATTTTTCCTTGTTTTGGTGCACCCTCCCATTTTGAAGTTGAGTATCATAGCAAGCTATCTATTACCCCATTGGTGATTAGTTTGTCTGGTCCTATCCCCTACAAGTCAGATAAGGTTGTGCCTTACAAATACAACGCTACAATCTTAAAGGATGGAGTGGAAGTTCTTATCCAGCCAATACCTGATGTTGGAAATACAACTGAAAATAGCAGGGTGACCCACAGCGGTCGTGTGTTTGCGCCAGTTGTTCGAAGAGATGTTAGTGCTAGAAAGAAAATTGCTGAGAAGGTTGAACCCAAGAAGGCTACGAGTAAGACTAGCGGAGCTATGTTAGAGAAAGAAGTGGATGATATTTTGAAGATAATCAAGATGAGCGACTACAGAATTGTAGATCAGCTACTGTAGACTCCTTCAAAAATATCTATCTTGGCTTTATTGATGAACTCATCTACTCACAGAGAATCCTTGATGAGGGTACTGGACCAAGCTTTTATGGAGAGTGATATGCCAATAGAGAAATTCAGCAGCGTAATAGGAAACATTACTTCATGTAATAACTTGAGTTTCTGCGATGATGAATTACCAGATGAAGGAAGGAATCACAACCTGGCCCTCCATATCTCTATGAACTGCAAGAATGATTCATTATCCAATGTGTTGGTTGATAATGGATCCGTGTTTAATGTTATACCGAGGAGTACTCTTATGAAGTTAAAATATCAAGGAACGCCTATGCACCTGAGTGGCATCATTGTGAAAGCATTTGATGGGTCAAGGAAATCTGTTATCGGTGATGTAGACTTGCCTATTCATATAGGACCACATTTGTTTCAGATAAATTTTCAGGTCATGGACATTGTTCCCGCTTATAGTTGCTTGCTTGGACGGCCGTGGATACATGAGGCAGGGGATGTCACTTCAACTCTACACCAGAAACTAAAGTTTGTACGTGAAGGGAAAGTAGTGATCATAAATGGGGAACATGCATTGTTGATATCTCATTTGTCCTCTTTCAGCATTGTAGAAGCGGATGAAGCTCCTGTTGGAACCCAGTTCCAAGCCTTATCCATTGACAACATAAGAGGAAATGAGAATTCCATGGTTTCTCTTAAGGACGCGCAATAGGTTGTGCGTAATGGTCATAGTGAAGTTTTGGGACAAATTGTGGATCCACCTGTGAACAAGAATAAAACTTGCTTGGGATTCTCTTCGAAGAATGACAAAGGTAAGGGCATGAAGCTGAAGTCTTCCGCAAGCAAGTATCAAGACGTTTTCCGTAGCAGGGGTTACCTTCATCCAATTGTTTCTAGGATTAACACCATTGTGGAAGATGAAGCAGAACAGGAAAGGCCAAATTATGTGAGGCGCGGAGTTAGGGTTCAGAACTGGATCACCATTGATGTTCCCTCTTGCATACATGTTTCAAAGTAATTTGTTTGGTTAATCTTTTTGAAAAGCTTTCACTCTGCCCAAGCTGGAAGTATTAATGTTGTAGGGCTTATCTGTTTGCTATGATTATTAAAATCAATAATAAAAGTTGTCTTTGTTTCCCGAATTGTGTCTTTATTTTCTGCTTTTTCTTGGAAAATGGTAATAAAAAAAACCTTTCAAAATAAATAATAACTGAAATTCAATCTGCATGATCACTTGTTATATGTGTCAGTTTCTAAAAGCAATCATAAATCATATGTGCAGATTAATTAAAAAACCTGTTGAATACAATGACCCTGCACCCTCTCCCAACTTTGAATGTCCTGTGTATGGGGCCGAAGAAGAAGATTATGATGAGATTCCAGAAGAGGTCTCAGGGTGGCTTGAGCACGAGGAAAATACCATTCATCCATATCAAGAGCCATTGGAAGTGATCAATTTGGGTTCAGAAGAAGATCCGAAGGAAGTCAAGATTGGATCTTTGCTGCATCCTGATGTGAAGAGAAGGTTGATTGAGCTGTTGAAAGAGTATGTGGATATTTTTGCTTGGTCTTATCAAGATATGCTTGGTCTAGATACAGATATTGTAGAGCACTGTTTTCCGTTAAAGCCAGGATGTCCGCCAATCAAACAAAAGTTGAGAAGAACTCACCCAGATATGGCAGTGAAGATCAAAAAGGAGGTTCTAAAGTAGATTAATGTTGGTTTTCTTGTGACATCAGTGTATCCTCAATGGATTGCCAATATTGTCCCAGTACCGAAAAAAGACAGAAAAGTCTGCATGTGCGTAGATTACAGAGATCTAAATAAAGCTAGTCCAAAAGATGATTTTCCATTGCCACACATTGATATGTTAGTGGATAGTACAGCAAAATTCAAAGTATTATCGTTCATGGACGGATTTTCCGGGTATAATCAAATAAGAATGGCTCTAGAGGACATGGAAAAAACAAAGTTTATCACACCCTGGGGAACATTTTGTTACAGAGTGATGCCCTTCGGGTTGAAGAACGCTGGTGCAACATACCAGAGGGCTATGACAACCCTATTCCATGATCTGATGCACAAGGAAATTGAAGTATATGTTGATGATATGATCGCCAAATCCCAGACTGAAGAAGGGCATGTAGAAGATTTGTTGAAGTTGTTTCAGCGTTTGAGGAAGTACCGTCTCCGCTTGAATCCAAATAAGTGTACCTTCGGTGTCCGATCAGGGAAATTGTTGGGATTCATTGTTAGCCAAAAAGAAATTGAAGTTGACCCTGATAAAGTCAAAGCAATTCAAGAAATGCCAGCGCCAAGAACTGAAAAGAAAGTTAGAGGTTTCCTCGGGTGTTTGAATTATATCTCCAGATTCATTTCCCACATGACTGCAACATGTGAACCAATATTTAAGTTGTTAAAGAAAGATCAAGGTTGTGTGTGGACGGATGACTACCAAAGGGCATTTGAAAGTATTAAAGAATATCTGCTTGAACCTCCTATATTGCTCCCTCCGGTATAAGGAAGACCGTTGATTATGTATATGACAGTGTTAGATAAATCTGTGGGTTGTATTCTGGGACAATAGGATGAAACAGGAAAGAAGGAATTCACCATTTATCATCTCAGTAAAAAATTCACTGATTGTGAGTCGCAGTATTCCATGCTAGAAAAGACATGTTGTGCTTTGGCCTGGGCGGCAAAGCGGTTGCGGAAGTATATGTTGAATCACACTACTTGGTTGATCTCTAAAATGGATCCAATCAAGTACATTTTTGAAAATCCTGCTCTTACTGGGAGAATTGCCTGCTGGAAGATGTTATTATCTGAATATGATATCGAATACCACACTCAAAAAGCTATTAAAAGCAGTGTGTTGGCAGATTATCTTGCTCATCAATCAGTGGAGGATCACCATTCTGTAGAATATGAATTCCCTAATGAGGATGTGATGTTCCTGAAAGTGAAAGATTGTGATGAGACATTGCCTGAGGAAGGTCTTGACCATGAATCTCGTTGGAGTATGATATTTGATGGAGATGTGAATGCTTATGGTAAAGGAATTGGTGTCGTGATTGTCACTCCCCACAGATCGCACATTCCTTTTACTGTGAGGTTAACATTTGATTGCACTAATAATATGGTAGAATATGAGGCTTGCATCATGGGTCTCGAGGAAGCTATTGATCTTAGAATTAAAATTCTAGATGTGTATGGTAATTCAGCTTTGGTAATAAATCAGATTAAAGGAGAATGGGATACTCGTCACCCCGGCTTGATCCCTTACAAAGATTATGCTAGAAGATTGTTACCCTTCTTTAATAAAGTTGAATTCCATCACATCCCCAGAGACGAAAATTAAATGGCGGATGCTCTGGAAACTCTGGCTTCTATGTACCAAGTGAATACTTGGAATGATATACCTCGAATTATAATTCGGCGACTGGATAGGCCCACTCATGTGTTTATAATAGAGGAGGTAGCAGATGAAAAACCTTGGTATTATGATATCAAGCATTTCCTTCAGACTCAAGAATACCTGATTGGTGCGTCGAAGAAAGATAGAAAGACATTGAGAAGATTGGTAGACAGTTTCTTCCTCAGTGAAAATGTGTTATACAAGAGAAATTATGACATGGTCTTGCTCAAATGTGTGGATAGACACGAAGCAGACATGTTGATGCATGAGATTCATGAAGGTTCATTCGGCACTCATGCCAATGGACATTCAATGGCTAGAAAGATGCTAAGGGCAGGTTATTATTGGCTGACAATAGAGTCTGAATGTTACAAATTTGCAAAGAAGTGCCATAAATGCCAAATTTATGCAGACAAGGTCCATGTGCCTCTGACACTTCTCAATGTGATTTCCTCTTCGTGGCCTTTCTCTATGTGGGTTATTGACATGATTGGGATGATAGAACCCAAAGCTTCAAATGGGCACCGTTTTATCTTGGTAGCAATTTATTACTTCACCAAATGGGTGGAGGCTGCTTCATATGTCAATGTTACTAAGCAGGTGGTTGTGCACTTCATTAAGAATAACCTTATATGTCAATATGGTGTGTCGAGCAGAATTATCATTGACAATGGCTCGAATCTGAACAATAAGATGATGACTGAAATTTGTGAGGAATTCAAGATTGTCCATCACAATTCATCTCCATACAGGCCCAAGATGAATGGGGTTGTTGAAGCCGCTAATAAGAATATTAAGAAAATTATCCAGAAAATGGTTGTTACTTATAAGGATTGGCATGAAATGCTCCCTTTTGCTCTACATGGATATCGAACATCTGTCTGCACTTCAACAGGAACCACCCCGTTCTCCCTAGTGTATGGAATGGAAGTTGTACTCCCAGTCGAGGTAGAGATTCCCTTGTTGCGCGTGATAATGGAAACTAAGTTTACAGAGGCTGGATGGGTCCAGAATAGGTTCGACCAATTGAATTTGATTAAGGAGAAGAGGATGACAGCTTTATGTCATGGGCAGTTATATCAGAAAAGAATGAAGAAAGCTTTCGTTAAAAAGGTTAAACCTCGTGAATTCAGAAAAGGCGACTTCATGCTCAGGAAGATCATGTCTTTCAACGCTGATTCTAGGGGCAAGTGGACTCCCAATTTTGAAGGCCCATATGTTGTCAAGAAAGCCTTCTCTGGCGGTGCATTAATTCTTGAAACTATGGATGGAGAGGAGTTCCCACGTCCCATGAATGCTGACGCAGTCAAGAAATACTTCTCCTAAAGAAATAAAAGAACAACTCACTAAGTTGAAAACCCGGAAGGGCGGCTTAGGCAAAAAAGGAGCGTCTCGGTAGGCCGAAAACCCGAAAGGGCGATCTAGGCAAAAATTAGAGACATAAACTGAATATATTTCCCGCTAAGTCGAAAACCCGTAAGGGCAGCTTAGGCAAAAGTTAGGGACTTTTCTTGGCAAGTAACTACGTCAGACAAGACTTGATCGTTGAAGCAACAATCTTCTCGGATCCTCACCATACTTCAACAGAAGCAGCTGCTCAGGATTTCAAAATTTGTTAGAGGGGATAGTGGTTATTGTATCTTAATGTATCTTTTCCATTATATATTACCATTTTCCAAACTTTGTAATCTTCTATGGAGTCTCGCCATTCGCAGACTACCATTCTATTAATGAAATTTGAGCTTTCACCCAATTCTTCGTATTATTTATTTTATTTAGCTTGCAAAGAATCCATTTATTATTGATAATAACTTTCAAAGCAAGAAAGGTTAAATAACAAAATCGATTTTTCAAAAAGAATTTACAATTTGCTTTTACTTTGAGATTTGTGATAAAACAATGACAACAAAAATGGTGATCCCAGGAATAGACAAACTCCAGTTGTTTTGAGAAGTTTTTGTTTCCCTCGGAAAGTTTACTCAGGATGATTCACCGTATTGGGTTTATGACTCTGGTATCCTCGACTAAGTTTGGATTCATTTCTCCTCTTTTCTGATATTTTATAATGTGAAGCTTCAGTGCGAGATTTCTCCAGTGAAGTTTTAGTTTTGCCTAATAGAAGTTCTTTTTCCAGAGGAGTTGGTATCATAACCACTCTTGAAGAGCGCGGGTCCCTGGTTTCTCTAAGTGAAGGACATATTGTGGATGTGGTGTTAACCTCGCCAATAAAGTAGGCCTGAATTCCCCGGTGAATGTTTGGATGTGTTGGTGTCAGTCTGCTTTACTTAAGACTGGTTTTGCAATCTCCAGTAGGAATGTTACTTTTGAAAAACACTTGTTTCCCTGGTGAATCCTGAAGAAGGATGTTCTATCCCTGTATTTGTACTATTTTATCACTTTAATTTATCTACCTCCGGATTATGTTTCTCCCCAGTAAAGTTAAAGCAGGCAGTAGGTTTTGTTTCCTCAGTTGGCATCTACTTTTTCTTGGAATGATCGTCTTGGATGAAGTTTAGCCGAGTGTTGTTAGTTCTTGAGGTGGTCTTGCCTGGTTATTCCCAATGTTGTATATCTGTTTTGTCAGCATACGCACGATAACACTCATACATTCATACATGCATCATGCATAGCTAAAATTGGAAAATCATTGTTCATTGACATTTCTTAATTTTTTTTGTTGACATATTACCCTGTTTTACAGAGCTATGTTGTCCTCTTTCCAATAGAGTATTGGCCTTAAGCAGAAAGCGTATACTCTTTCAGTTTCCCCACTGAGTTGTCCCTCGTGGAAGATTTCTGCTTTAGTCTTCTGGTACAGCTCCTTATTTGATGGATTTGGTTTTCCCTATTGAGTTTATTTCTCAAAGGATGTATTATGGTTGACTGTTTTGTTCCAGTTTATTTCTAGTTTAAATCTATGGTTCCACGACAATATTATTTACTTTGGATTTCTGAAAAACTTTAAGTACTGGTTGGTGCATTTATTTTGCACGAGAAGACTTTATCTCCTCAGCAGGAATATCCTGGCATTTCCCTAGGAAGTCATACCTCTTTCCCCAGGAAGCCATATTTCTATCCCCAGAAAGTCGTTTCTTTTTGAAAACCTCCATGATAACAAGAAGTAGCAGGACTCTTTATTTGAGCAACTTGAGCTTCCCTGTAAAAATCGACGTAACTTTTTGTTATCTCCTCAATGAGTGGATAGTTTGCAGTCCGTCGTCAGTTTACGCCAACGTATGGCAAGACTTTCAATATCACAGAAAAAGCTCGTTGTGAAATCTTTACAAGTGGAAGCCTATTTATTTGAGACAACTTACATATTACCCTTTCCAGGCAAAGTGCCTCGGTTAAAGAAGAAGTTGAGACCCATTCTAGGTGAAATGCCAGAATTTTGGGGAAAATTTGTCATCTTTTTGCTACCTTCAGTGAACGTTGGTAGTTCATCATCAGTGAACGGCGATGCTATGATATTTCTATTCTTTTTCTACCTTCAGTGAAAGTTGGTAGGACATCGGCAGTGATCGTCGATGTTTGTTATCTTTTTGCTACCTTCAGTGAATGTTGGTAGTTCATCGTCAGTGAACGGAGGTGTTATGATATTTCTATTCTTTTTCTACCTTCAGTGAAAGTTGGTAGGACATCGGCAGTGAACATTGATGTTTGTTATCTTTTTGCTACCTTCAGTGAATGTTGGTAGTTCATCGTCAGTGAACGGCGGTGCTATGATATTTCTATTCTCCTCCTACCTTCAGTGAATGTTGGTAGTTCATCATCAGTGAACGGCGGTGCTATGATATTTCTATTCTTTTTGCTACCCTCAGTGAATGTTGGTAGTTCATCGTCAGTGAACGGCGGTGCTATGATATTTCTATTCTCCTTCTACCTTCAATGAACGTTGATAGTTCATCGTCAGTGAACGGTGATGCTATGATATTTCTATTCACTTTCTACCTTCAATGAAAGTTGGTAGGTCATCGGCAGTGAACATCGATGTCTGTTATCTTTCTCTCTGCCTTCAGTGAACATCGGTAGTGTTGTACCCCAAAATTTGCCCTCCCATATTCTCCAAGATTTGTCAAGAATCAGTCAAACAGAATTTTTCTTGTCAGTCTAGCCAAATTAGGGTTTTCATGGACTTTTGATACAGTTCAAACAAATTATCAGGGTTTGGTTGATTTTGGCTCAGGTTTTGATCAGGCGGACGCTTCTTTGACATGTAACCAAGAATCAGGGTTTTGTGCGCATATTTCTCAGAAAAGAATTAATTCTACAATGCTGTCCAAGTTACTCTGGGAGATGAGCTGAGGCATTTGATTTGAGTTTACAGTGTTGGATTTAATGAAAAAAAGGACATGTGGACGTGTGTTGTTTAGCTGTGCAATGCTCTGGTTATTCAGAATTCCGGACGTTTATTGATTATTTATTATTCTGAGTTAAAATGGTTGGGATTTATTTCCAGTTATTATAATTTAAGAATTATAAATAATAAAATAAACAATTGAAAAGAAGAAAAGGAATTAACTGATAAAAAGACTTTTTATTTATCTTTAATTATTTGTACAATTGTTATTTAAATACGGTAATTATTTACAAAGTATTTACAATAATAATGTTACAGTGATTAAAAGGAAAATAAAATTACATCCTAAAAAATTCCTAAATCTTCATTCCTCCTCCAATGCTCCTTTGCTCAATTATCTTTATCTGCAAAACAAAGAAAAAGAAAAAAGTCAAATGCAGATAAAATAATTAAAGAGCAGACAGATAAAAATTGGATTCATCATTAAAAGCAACTGGCCGGAATCAGTTTGCGCTCTCTGCAAATCACAAGATTTCTCTTGGTTCACAAAGAGGGATGGAAGTTTGCTTGCAATTAAAGTATGAAATGCACAAGTATACAAATTGCACAAATTCAAAATGGTCAAACAAACTGCATAGTTCATGATTCAAATTTTCAAACATACTGCATTGTCAACAAGCTGCATAATCAAAAAGGCAAACTGAACTAGGCCTAACCAAAAAGGCAAACTGAAAGTTACAATTTCAAACTGTCCAAAGTTGTCCAAAAGGCTATTCAAGCTATGAAACAAGCCCAAAAGCTGTGAAGAAGTACAAAGAAGCAGAAAATCTGGAAAAAAGAGATAAGAAGTATGCATAGGAAAACATGCATTGCAAGCAAACTCTTCAAATCACATCATTTTCCTAGGCCAGCTACCTTTTCAGAACATAAGGACAAATTTAAGCAATAAAATGTTTTTGTTTAATCTGTCAAGAGAGAGAGAGAAGAGAAAAAGAAGATAGGCTTACAGCAGGCTGAGGCTTAAGGACAAATATATAAAACAAACAGTCAACACAAGAGAAAGGGAGGCAGAAAATATCACAAAGCAAACACCACAAAAACTGTATCAACAAAAACATACAGTCCTGCCTCTAAGCTGCATAAGCCATAACCTGCTTCTCACAAAAAGCCTAAAACATCAACCTGTGTTCAAGCTTACAAACAGCAAGTCTAAAGCCTGCCTACTGATAAGCTTGTTACAAAACAAGCCCACAAAATATTCAAATAGAAGCCAAGCCTGCCTTAAACTGTAACAAAACATCAAAACCTGCCTGAACTGTCAAGCCTAAACTCCAAGCCTGTAACACAAGCTTCAACAAAGCTAAAGCCTTACTTGCTTCAAACTTAACCTGTCAAGCCTGAAACCAGCATAAACAAACAAAAGCCTCTCAAGAACCACAAGCCAAGCCTTTCAAGTCACACAAGCCTCATACCTGCATCAAGCCTGAAACCAGCACAAACAAATAGAAGCCTGTAACTCCAACACAGGACCAAGCCTAACCTGTTCCAATTCTAAAACCAGCAATTTCCAACCAAAGCTGAAAAGCCAAAGCCCTCAGAGTAATCTCATCATTGGGCTAGTAACCAACATATCCAACAAAAACGGGGACTCAGAATATCCAACAAGCATCTCAGCATCCAAGCAGTGGAAGAAGAAAAGAAGCAAAATATCCAACATATCCAGACACAGGCCCTCAGAGATAACCTCATCATAGGGTTATCAATATCATAAACATACAGAGCAAGCAGACATATCATCATCAATAAATCTCAGCAAGCAACCAGAAGCAAAAGGGAAGAGGAAAAGGCGAGCAAGCAAGCAATAGGCAGCATACCAAGCATACAGAAGCCAAGATAAGAAGAGGAAAAGAAGTGATCATACAAGGTTTTCGGAAGCTCATCACAAAACCTAAAAGGCAAAAATAAAGATACCAGGAAGCAAAGGTTCAGAGCATCATCGGGTATCCCTCTGTCCAGCCACCCCGAGCGCCTCTAAATCCGCCTCCTCCTCCGTCTCCAACGAAGGTAGTATCTCTTCTTCTCTCTCCTTTAACGCTCCTCAAACAGAAAACAAACAACAACACTTAAAAATCAGAACATAAAAATCAAAACGTGCATGAACATGACACCCTCAAAAATGCGCTGAGATATAGTTGTTACCTTGTATAAACCATCGCTTGAGCGATCCATGGATGGAGAAGGAGGTGACGGTGGCGCTGGTTGGCTTTAGGCGAAGAAGAGGCTTTGTTCAGTGGCTATGGCGAAGGAGATGAAGAAGAACGAAGGAGAAGGTGAACGGCGCCTCTGTATCCTTTGCCTAACCCTAAATCCCAATTGAATAACACATTGAAAAACCTAAACGAAATGTGTCAAAACTTGTGTCTTGGGCCTTGCCCTGTCAAACATGCCTAAGCCCAATGATTCAATACGCATACCCCCCTTTTCCCATTCTCTACAGATTCTGTTTTGGGCCACGAATCCCCCTTAAGCCCATTAAACCTTCAACTTTTCTTTTCTATTTATTTTCTATACTTTTACTTATTATTTTATTTTTTATTTTTTTTCCTATAGTTTTAAACTAATACATCATAATTTGTTTTGTTTGTAGATAAGATAATACCTTAACCTTTTATATATAAAACTTTCTTAACTATTTTTTTAGTTAGTATAATTATAAAATATATAAAAAAATAGACTTCCTTTTTTTTAAGGTAGAATATTCTTTTTTTAACTAAAACATTTTATACACATTAACATAAAAACATTAATTTTTCTTAAAAAAAACATTTCCTTTTTTCTTTTAATTAAAACTTTGTACATAAAAATACTAATTAAAATACATTAATATGTAAATCCATAAAAAT
The DNA here is from genome assembly GCA_948472305.1 of Vicia faba. Classification (NCBI taxonomy): domain Eukaryota; kingdom Viridiplantae; phylum Streptophyta; class Magnoliopsida; order Fabales; family Fabaceae; genus Vicia; species Vicia faba. Next base: position 1,209,042,280 of record OX451740.1, on the reverse strand, counting down.
ACTTTTCTTTAACTTAAAGCATTTTCTTTTCTTTTTATTAAAACTTTTGGTTTTGTGCATATTAACAAAAATACAAGAATACCAAATAAACAAACAATACTTAATTTTTCATTAAGTTAACATTTTTCGCACTTGTAAATAATCATACACTTACACAAATACCATACACATCTTCTTATTCTTGTACATTTGATACATTTTACATTACAATCGATTCGATTTGGTTGTAAATTATTTGGACACTACTCTCCTAATAAGTCTCATCCCCATTTGTAAATATTTATACCCCCACTCCCGGATACTTATTTGTAATAGCGTAGACTTTAAATTCCCGCAATTTATCGCTTTCAAATATACCATGGTTAGACCTAGGGTTTGTATGTACATAAAATCAAACGCTAGATAACCTAATACAAGATAAATTCATGACAATCAATACACAATTCACACTTGCACCCCTAGGGTTACTCCACTTGTTGCCTTCCAAAATGGGCCATGCTTGCACGTTAAGTTTCTTTGGCAAAACAAAAACGAATCAAATGATCATAGTCCCTCGATGACGCTTTCGAAAGTTTCCTAATCAAAATGATCATAGTCCCTTCAAGCAAATTGCCAAAGACACTTGGCACCATTGCATTCATGGTCCATACGATGACCCGCGCCCGTCCCGTTAATATCCTAACGCAAGATTGCCCACCAAATACAATGGTGGAACAAAATTGTTAAAAGGGTTAAAACATGAAAAAAAACCTTTGAGTAAATTTAGGGGTAGACAACTCTTAGTTACTTGATCAAACTTGCAAAACACACTTGCCTATTTTTCAAAATCCACACTCCACAAACACTTTCAAAACAAACTTCCAAAAACATTTGAAACATCTTTTCGAAAAGATACACACCTTTGTATATACTCATACACGAGTCATTACAATGGTTGCCTAGATAAGGCGTTTTTTTCAAAAACATTTTCAAAACACACACACATACCACCATTTCAAGCAAATGAAAATCAAAGGCAAGTGATCTAAAACAAGTAACTAAGAGCCCATGGATAACCATTGATGAAAAGGGTGCTAATACCTTCCCTTTTCATAATCTACCCCCCGAACCCACGAAACATCTCAAAAGGTTTTTCCTGTGCTTTTTAACCTTTCCTTTAGGATAAAATAAAAAGTCGGTGGCGACTCTTGCTAAACCGAACAAGTGCGAATACAAACGCAAAAACTCAAGTCAGTTCTCCCACCGTATCACAGAACTGGCGACTCTGCTGGGGATCTATTTAAAAGTGGGGTTACCTTAGGGTTTAAATCACCTTTACATTCTTGATTTGTTTGCCTTGATTACTTTATCTTTTGGGTCCTTGTTTGGGTTTGTTGTAAATCCTACACCCAGATTTTGGGGCACCTTTTTAGGTAAATAGCAATAAAACTGCGAGGGAACTGTGGGTATATCGACATGGTTGAAGCAATAAGCTATGTTAGTGTGACATATTTGTGAGTACCGGTAACCCTTGAGTTCAATCAAGGAGAGTACGGGGCCGCTGAGTGATGTCGTGAAGCACTAACGAACTCTTAGAACCTTAATTGACCATCCTAGCCTTTTTAGGGGTAGTGAGATGACCGACTTTGGTGCAGTCCGAAGTTGGTAGATACTAGATACTACACTCATTGAGGGTTGTTTTCTTGGAATATTTTGGTCGCCAGTTAAGTGTCTAAACTAAAACGATGAACACAGAAAATAATCCAATGATATTGAGCTCCTTAGAACCCGGTTTCTATTATAGGATAGGATGAGCCAACTAACTTCAAGAGGGTACTTACCTACAACCCCACACAAGCCTAAACCTAAGGACTTGTTTGCTTTGTGTGAATATGATTGCCTGTATATACACTTACTTGCTTTCGCATGCATGTACATAACATCATAACATCATACCATAGAATTTTCACTAATCATTTAAAGGATCTCGAGGGTTCTTTTGATGCAGGGTTACGTTGAACCAAACGTCTACCAAAAGGCAAGAGGTTTTCTCCTCTAAACAAATGCCAATCAAAGATCAAGTGCAACAACTTGAATCAGGGGCTATGACCCACTTGACATGGTGAGCTTGATTCTCGTGGAAAGACATCCACCGGTGCAAAGTTCTCCGATCCAAGAGCAAAGTTCAACCTCTAACATTCTCTTGTGTTTACCCCAAGATATCCTTAAAAGCATGCATCCGCATATCATGCATTGCATCTTGACAGTTTTTCCTTTTTCAGGTTTCCTTACTCTCATACTGTTTATTTCAGTAAGAGATGGCTCTAAAGAGGACTGTCAAGGATATCCAGGACCAGACTGCTCAGCTGCAGGAAATATTCTTGAACCTGTCCTTGGGGCAAGAAGAAGTGAAAGCTCTCCTCACAACGGGCATGGTCCATGGGAATTCAAACAATGCCAGGAGTGATCAGTTGGAAGCACTACAGTCTGAGCTTACAACAATGAGGATCTAAATGATGGGGCAACTGGTGGGCCAGTTGGCTCTCATCCAGGATTTGTCTCAAAGACAAGAGGAACTCAGAGTTCTCGTCAACCAACTGCTTCGGGACAACCAACTGGGGCAAACATCTGAGGTTGAAGAGCAAGTCACCACTCAACCCCCATCCAGACAAGAAGACGAGGGGAAGGCTCCTTTTCTTGATTCAGGGTCACAACCCCATCAACAACCCCGTCAGCATCAACGAGGTAATCGGTGTAATCAAAATACGTCGGGAAGACAGTTCACGGAGACTGACATACCGTCATCTTTGATTCTGGAGCGCATGTTGGAGGTCAATTTGACTACTTTGAGGGATCCTATTCAGAAGCCCAATACCTCCGCTCCTAACTATCATCCCGACGCATTTTGTGTTTACCACTCCTATAGCCCGGGACACGACACCGACGACTGTTGGGCCTTGAAGAACAAGATTCAAGATCTGATTGACATTGGAGTGCTAAGGTTCATGCCAGACGGCGAGATGAAAATCTTCCGTTGAGGAGTTCTCCACCTGAAGTGACAAAGCTCAGACTGAGAGACTTTTGCTTCATTTGAATTTTCAAAGTTGTAATTTCTTTTGTTATTCAAACAATTATCTTTTAATGCCAAACTTTGTTTCATTAATGCATTGCATATGTTTGTCTTGAATTCATCCATTCGTTTTCACTACTCTTATGCTTTCTTTATGATATTTAACTCTTGATAAAAAGCTGCAAGCCTTTAGAGGGAGGATGACGAAACAATACCGTAATCTCATACAGTATGCTTTTGAACAGACCTTGCTGATGATGTACAGGCATTTCTTTCAATTCCCAAACACTGGAGTTATAAGGAAGATAATCCCTAGTCAACCCCTTCGATCCAAAGAAGTAGGAGTTTTCTGTTCTAAACAATCAAAACCTTTGATATAAACCTGGGTCAGGGTAGTCTCTCAGTTAATTCAAAAAAGGGTGTGCATTGAAGTCGCAAACTCTCAGTTTGTAATACAACGAATGACATCAAAAAAGAAAAGCATTCCCTTGGAATCAAAAGACAGTGATGGTCCTTATCACATTGGCATTCAATCTCTCAAAAGAGAAAAAGCCCATTGAGCCAAAACCTGTAAAGGAGGCTTAAGAAAGTTGGGGCATCCCGCTGACTGTGACCTCGAAAAACAAAGACAGTCATGCAAAAGTTAGGGATAACAAATCAAAATCAAAATAAAGAGGTCATTACAAATCCTCTACAACATGAAAAATGTTGCAAAAAGAAAAAGGAGATGATGACTGTCTCCCAAATTCAACTGGTGAACCATCACCCAAAAAGTCGTTCCAAATTCGAATAGAGTGCGACGCACAATTAACTGAGCTTAGGATTGAAGAACATCACGAAGAGCGGGTGGGTACAAATACACTTTGAGCCTTTATCCTTTGTTTCTTAAACCGTGAACCAAGCCACGTTACAACCCTTCAAAAGTCCTAATGGAATCATGGGTTAGTTCGAAAGCATACTGTTACAAAAGGTATCCTGACTCCTGTAAGGCTTTGCTCTAAAATCTTGTGTTGAATTTGTCTTATGAAAAGTTTTCTGCTAAAAAACGCATTTTTCAAAACTTCGAGACAAACATAAACTTTGCATTGTTTGAATATCACTGTTCGCATTTGGCTATTTGTTTGACAGCGAAGAAATTCATACAGCGAATGTTCGGAGGAACACAAACTCTCTCAGTGAGTAAAATCACTTCAAAAGGATGACACTTCCAACGACAAGTCTCCTATAAACAAGGGGCATGAAATGTCACCATCCAATTAACCTGGGGCAGTCCAGTCAAGGTTTCAACAGATCTTTCAAAGTTCAGTTAACCTGGGGCAGTCCAGTCAAGGTTTCAACAGATCTTTCAAAGTTCAGTTAACCTGGGGAAGTCCAGTCAAGATTTCAAGAAATCTCTCAATTTGTAGAGTAATCTGATTCAAGACTCCTTCATCATCACTTGGGGCATTCGAATGTCAAAAGTGTTCAACAATTCCTTCATCACCTGCTGGAAATTACAACCACCAACAGAATAACGACCAATTCCAGATTCGACGCCTGTATCTAGTCAGGGCATATCTGTGAGTGATTGATTGTAGATTCGATTCCTGTATCTAGCCAGGGCACATCTGCATGAAGAGTTTAGAGATTCGATACCTGTATCCAGCCAGGGCATATCTGTAGACAACAAATTCCAGATTCGATACCTGTATCTAGCCAGGGCATATCTGTGAGTATTTGATTGTGGATTCGACACCTGTATCTAGCCAGGGCATATCTGCATGAGTAGTTTAGAGATTCGATACCTGTATCCAGCCAGGGCACGTCTGTAAGCAACCTTTTGAAGTTCCGGATTCGATTCCTGTATCTAGCCAGGGCATATCTGTGAGCGTTTGATTGTAGATTCGATACCTGTATCTAGCCAGGGCATATCTGCATGAAGAGACTGAAGATCAACACCTGTAGCAAGCCAGGAAACCATCTTTCTTTCTCAGGTCAGAGATCAACACCTGAAACAAGCCAGGACAGTATCTCCTTGACCAACCTTTCTTAAAGTACCAGATCAACACCTGTAACAAGCCAGGAAAATATATGTGGATGACTGATTATGGATTAACACCTGTAACAAGCCAGGAAATCATCTACATGAAGAGATTGAAGATCAACACCTGTAACAAGCCAGGGAACCATCTTTCTTTCTCAGGTCATATATCAACACCTGAAACAGGCCAGGACAGTATCTCCTTGACCAACCTGATCAATACCTGCAACGATCAAAAGATTCTTGACTTCCCCAGCCAGAGAACCTTCCAGAAGCTAACTCCCCTCAGAGTCAAGTTTCAAAATCCCCAGTAGATTGGCATACAACCCAAGCTCCGGATTCCCCAACAGCGGTCCCAGGATTTCTCACTTTCAACAATCAAAAGAATCTTGCCTTCCCATGCAGCAGTCAAGAATTCACTTTCCCCGACAGCAGTCAAGATTCTCCTATCCCCAACGGAGTTCATCAAATTCCCCAACATAACTTATCAGTGGAATCCCCAGTGGAGTTCTCATCAAAACCTCAGCGAAGTATCTCTTCCCACAGAGTAATTCCCCGCAGAGTTATCTCTCCAACAAGTTTATTCCCCAACGGAGTCATCTTTTCCTACCGGTTTATTCTTGCAACCGTCATCCCCAACAGAAGCGAAGAACTCTACTCTTCAACATCGGCCCAGGATTTGGTTTCCCGGTCTTCGTCAAGGATTTATTTTCCTAGTCGAAAACACATTCATAGACATTTCACATTTTATACATCATGACGCATGCATATACGCATCATATCACACAATCTCATTTATTCTTGAAAACATCATGACCTCATGCATTTCATACATCATGATATTGCATACAACTGATGTCTTGCCTTTTCAGGAAAAAGGACAATCCAAAGATGATTACTATCAACTATCGCAATTCCAGATTCGATACCTGTATCTAGCCAGGGCATATCTTTGAGTGATTGATTGTAGATTCGATACCTGTATCCAGCCAGGGCATGTCTGCATGAAGAGTTTAGAGATTCGATTCCTGTATCCAGCCAGGGCATATCTGTAGACGACAAATTCCAGATTCGATACCTGTATCCAGCCAGGGCATATCTGTAGACGACAAATTCCAGATTCGATTCCTGTATCCAGCCAGGGCATATCTGTAGACGACCAATTCCATATTCGATTCCTGTATCTAGCCAAGGCACACCTATGAGCAACTAATTGTAGATTCGATACCTGTACCTAGCCATGGCATATCTGCATGAAGAGATTGAAGATCAACCCCTGTAACAGGCCAGGAAATTATCTTTCTTTCTCAAATATGCAAGTTCTCGCTAAGGAATCTCTTACACGATCGACACCTCGGATGGCATCTTTAAGACCATCTCCACAACTATCCATTACACTTCCAAATGGCATCTATAAGCCCATTCCCGACAAGGTTTCGTCACATCTCCAGATGGCATCTATAAGCCCATCCTCTTACCCATCAATTTCCAAATGGCATCTGTAAGCCCATTCCCTCTACCATCACATCACCGAGTGCAAATTTTTGGGCACTCTAGTGTCCAATCACCTTTTACCCTCGAGTCGCGAAAGGCAAACTTGCCAATCTAACTCTTCAGGTTCAAGAAGATTGAACGGGGGCAACTGTTGTACCCCAAAATTTGCCCTCCCATATTCTCCAAGATTTGTCAAGAATCAGTCAAACAGAATTTTTCTTGTCAGTCTAGCCAAATTAGGGTTTTCATGGACTTTTGATACAGTTCAAACAAATTATCAGGGTTTGGTTGATTTTGGTTCAGGTTTTGATCAGGCGGACGCTTCTTTGACATGTAACCAAGAATCAGGGTTTTATGCGCATATTTCTCAGAAAAGAATTAATTCTACAATGTTGTCCAAGTTACTCTGGGAGATGAGCTGAGGCATTTGATTTGAGTTTACAGTGTTGGATTTAATGAAAAAAAGGACATGTGGACGTGTGTTGTTTAGCTGTGCAATGCTCTGATTATTCAGAATTTCGGACGTTTATTGATTATTTATTATTCTGAGTTAAAATGGTTGGGATTTATTTCCAGTTATTATAATTTAAGAATTATAAATAATAAAATAAACAATTGAAAAGAAGAAAAGGAATTAACTGATAAAAAGACTTTTTATTTATCTTTAATTATTTGTACAATTGTTATTTAAATACGGTAATTATTTACAAAGTATTTACAATAATAATGTTACAGTGATTAAAAGGAAAATAAAATTACATCCTAAAAAATTCCTAAATCTTCATTCCTCCTCCGATGCTCCTTTGCTCAATTATCTTTATCTGCAAAACAAAGAAAAAGAAAAAAGTCAAATGCAGATAAAATAATTAAAGAGCAGACAGATAAAAATTGGATTCATCATTAAAAGCAACTGGCCGGAATCAGTTTGCCCTCTCTGCAAATCACAAGATTTCTCTTGGTTCACAAAGAGGGATGGAAGTTTGCTTGCAATTAAAGTATGAAATGCACAAGTATACAAATTGCACAAATTCAAAATGGTCAAACAAACTGCATAGTTCATGATTCAAATTTTCAAACATACTGCATTATCAACAAGCTGCATAATCAAAAAGGCAAACTGAACTAGGCCTAACCAAAAAGGCAAACTGAAAGTTACAATTTCAAACTGTCCAAAGCTGTCCAAAAGGCTATTCAAGCTATCAAACAAGCCCAAAAGCTGTGAAGAAGTACAAAGAAGCAGAAAATCTGGAAAAAAGAGATAAGAAGTATGCAGAGGAAAACATGCATTGCAAGCAAACTCTTCAAATCACATCATTTTCCTAGGCCAGCTACCTTTTCAGAACATAAGGACAAATTTAAGCAATAAAATGTTTTGTTTAATCTGTCAAGAGAGAGAGAGAGAGAAGAGAAAAAGAAGATAGGCTTACAGCAGGCTGCGGCTTAAGGACAAATATATAAAACAAACAGTCAACACGAGAGAAAGGGAGGCAGAAAATATCATAAAGCAAACACCACAAAAACTGTATCAACAAAAACATACAGTCCTGCCTCTAAGCTGCATAAGCCATAACCTGCTTCTCACAAAAAGCCTAAAACATCAACCTGTGTTCAAGCTTACAAACAGCAAGTCTAAAGCCTGCCTACTGATAAGCTTGTTACAAAACAAGCCCACAAAATATTCAAATAGAAGCCAAGCCTGCCTTAAACTGTAACAAAACATCAAAACCTGCCTGAACTGTCAAGCCTAAACTCCAAGCCTGTAATACAAGCTTCAACAAAGCTAAAGCCTTACTTGCTTCAAACTTAACCTGTCAAGCCTGAAACCAGCATAAACAAACAAAAGCCTCTCAAGAACCACAAGCCAAGCCTTTCAAGTCACACAAGCCTCATACCTGCATCAAGCCTGAAACCAGCACAAACAAATAGAAGCCTGTAACTCCAACACAGGACCAAGCCTAACCTGTTCCAATTCTAAAACCAGCAATTTCCAACCAAAGCTGAAAAGCCAAAGCCCTCAGAGTAATCTCATCATTGGGCTAGTAACCAACATATCCAACAAAAACGGGGACTCAGAATATCCAACAAGCATCTCAGCATCCAAGCAGTGGAAGAAGAAAAGAAGCAAAATATCCAACATATCCAGACACAGGCCCTCAGAGATAACCTCATCATAGGGTTATCAATATCATAAACATACAGAGCAAGCAGACATATCATCATCAATAAATCTCAGCAAGCAACCAGAAGCAAAAGGGAAGAGGAAAAGGCGAGCAAGCAAGCAATAGGCAGCATACCAAGCATACAGAAGCCAACATAAGAAGAGGAAAAGAAGTGATTATACAAGGTTTTCGGAAGCTCATCACAAAACCTAAAAGGCAAAAATAAAGATACCAGGAAGCAAAGGTTCAGAGCATCATCGCGTATCCCTCCGTCCAGCCACCCCGAACGCCTCTAAATCCGCCTCCTCCTCCGTCTCCAACGAAGGTAGTATATCTTCTTCTCTCTCCTTTAACGCTCCTCAAACAGAAAACAAACAACAACACTTAAAAATCAGAACATAAAAATCAAAATGTGCATGAACATGACACCCTCAAAAATGCACTGAGATATAGTTGTTACCTTGTATAAACCATTGCTTGAGCGATCCATGGATGGAGAAGGAGGTGACGGTGGCGCTGGTTGGCTTTAGGCGAAGAAGAGGCTTCGTTCAGTGCCTATGGCGAAGGAGATGAAGAAGAACGAAGGAGAAGGTGAACGGCGCCTCTGTATCCTTTTCCTAACCCTAAATCCCAATTGAACAACACATTGAAAACCCTAAACAAAATGTGTCAAAACTTGTGTCTTGGGCCTTTCCCTGTCAAACATGCCTAAGCCCAATGATTCAATACGCATACCCCCCTTTTCCCATTCTCTACAGATTCTGTTTTGGGCCACGAATCCCCCTTAAGCCCATTAAACCTTCAACTTTTCTTTTCTATTTATGTTCTATACTTTTACTTATTATTTTATTTTTTATTTTTTTTCCTATAGTTTTAAACTAATACATCATAATTTGTTTTGTTTGTAGATAAGATAATACCTTAACCTTTTATATATAAAACTTTCTTAACTATTTTTTTAGTTAGTATAATTATAAAATATATAAAAAAATAGACTTCCTTTTTTTTAAGGTAGAATATTCTTTTTTTAACTAAAACATTTTATACACATTAACATAAAAACATTAATTTTTCTTAAAAAAAACATTTCCTTTTTTCTTTTAATTAAAACTTTGTACATAAAAATACTAATTAACATACATTAATATGTAAATCCATAAAAATACATTTCTTTAACTTAAAGCATTTTCTTTTCTTTTTATTAAAACTTTTGGTTTTGTGCATATTAACAAAAATACAAGAATACCAAATAAACAAAGAATACTTAATTTTTCATTAAGTTAACATTTTTCGCACTTGTAAATAATCATACACTTACACAAATACCATACACATCTGCTTATTCTTGTACATTTGATACATTTTACATTGCGATTGATTCGATTTGGTTGTAAATTATTTGGACACTACTCTCCTAATAAGTCTCATCCCCATTTGTAAATATTTGTACCCCCACTCCCGGATACTTATTTGTAATAGCGTAGACTTTAAATTCCCGCAATTTATCGCTTTCAAATATACCATGGTTAGACCTAGGGTTTGTATGTACATAAAATCAAACGCTAGATAACCTAATACAAGATAAATGCATGACAATCAATACGCAATTCACACTTGCACCCCTAGGGTTACTCCACTTGTTGCCTTCCAAAATGGGCCATGCTTGCACGTTAAGTTTCTTTGGCAAAACAAAAACGAATCAAATGATCATAGTCCCTCGAAGACTCTTTCGAAATTTGCCTAATCAAAATGATCATAGTCCCTTCAAGCAAATTGCCAAAGACACTTGGCACCATTACATTCATGGTCCATACGATGACCCGCGCCTGTCCCGTTAATATCCTAACGCAAGATTGCCCACCAAATACAATGGTGGAACAAAATTGTTAAAAGGGTTAAAACATGAAAAAAAACCTTTGAGTAAATTTAGGGGTAGACAACTCTTAGTTACTTGATCAAACTTGCAAAACACACTTTCCTATTTTTCAAAATCCACACTCCACAAACAATTTCAAAACAAACTTCCAAAAACATTTGAAACATCTTTTCGAAAAGATACACACCTTTGTATATACTCAAACACGAGTCATTACAACGGTTGCCTAGACAAGACGTCTTCTTCAAAAACATTTTCAAAACACACACACATACCACCATTTCAAGCAAATTAAAATCAAAGGCAAGTGATCTAAAACAAGTAACTAAGATCCCATGGATAACCATGGATGAAAAGGGTGCTAATACCTTCCCTTTTCATAATCTACCCCCCGAACCCATGAAACATCTCAAAAGGTTTTTCCTGTGCTTTTTAACCTTTCCTTTAGGATAAAATAAAAAGTCGGTGGCGAATCTTGCTAAACCGAACAAGTGCGAATACAAACGCAAAAACTCAAGTCAGTTCTCCCACCGTATCACTGGTAGTTTCTCCTTCGGTAGAAGTTGGTGTATCCTTTGACCATTTTACCATCCTCTTGGATTCAGGTCTGTTGATCCGCCGGTGATTTATTTTCCTGGTTGGGTCGCTCTCTTGTTACATCCTCAGTGGTTTTTTGCGTCCCCTTGGTCTTGTTCATATGCATTCATGATCGTAAACAATTGCATGGCATCTTAGGGCCAAAAATAGGGTTTATTTTATATTTAAGTATCTTCGATCGTGTCGACATGAAGATTTTTAACCTTCGTATCTCCTTATAGAAGAAACTTAAATAATGGAAGCTATTGTACCCCAATTTTTTCCCCTAAGATCCCTTCATCATACCATGTTGATTCATTCACAATAAAATCACACTAGGATTCTTGGTTCCCCTCCCTATATTTAGCTTTTCCCTTTTGAGGAATCATCACCATTGGATTTATTTTGGAATAAATGGCATGGCAAGGTTATTTTTGTTCACCACATTCCAAGATTATTAAATTTAGTTGGAAAGTACCAGGGGTTGATTGGAGAAGTTGTCATGTTTGGACAAGGCATTGTTCCAATTGGTCACAAGAGCATATTTCTCTCAATTCTCAAGATATGGAAGTGGTTTTGGTGGCTATGAGTTCTCATTATCACCCTCAATAACTTCTATTCACAAAGTAAGAATATGGTACAAGAAGTTTGTTCAAGCTTGTCAAAGTTCCTCAAGGCATTTTCTTGATCTAAAGAGCTAGGGTTTTGAATTTCAAAGGAATATATCTTGCTCATATTTTATTATTTTTAAGTGATTCCAAAGAATTATTCTCTTCCAAGGGATATTAACAAATCACTTCAAAAGTTCCAAGGAGTTTTCATGAGGAAGAAACTTGATGAGGAAGAAAGATTACAAGTCCTCCAGATGAATCCCCAATTTTCCATGTATGACTTCAAATGATCATAACTTGGTCAATTTTTATCACCTTGAGTCCATTATTTTTCCATAATGATCTTGAATATGTGAACTTTATTCCTTCTTTTATGATAAAAGTGAGAAAATGGATGGAAATTGCCTTAAGGATACAAAAGATTATAGGTCATTTCATGATTTCTTGCCAACTTCAACAATTCATAACTCTCACAAATTTTGGATATTTTGAATGGTTCAAGTTTCAAAATGTCATTCAATAGATCTAATTCATTCCATCTTTTTTGGTCAAGAGAAAATTCCAAGTGGAAGGCCATGTTTAGATGCTAGACATTATAGGTCATTTTTGAAGAAGAACTTGAAATATTTCTAAGTATAGAAAGTCAAATTTTTTTCTCCCACTTTGACTCAACACAACTTTCAACTCAGGCATCCATTTAACTCCGTTCTTTTTCCATTGCAAAGCTTGTAACCTCATCTTTCTAAAGCATCAAGAATCATGCCTTAAGACCACTTGAGTTGAGAATGTCATTGTTTCAAAAGTGGTAACTTAGAATTGAAGTTTCATTGCAAGTCAGAATTGGAATTTCATATTACAACCTATAAACCTCAAATCAGCACACGTTTTGGGTCTAAACATGATTATCCAACTTTCCTAAGTGGATTAGTGCATCAAAATGCAAGAATTGGATGAGTTTTGGTGAAGTTTAGATCACACTTCACTCGTGCATCAGGTTTGCACGAATTCCCTCCAAAATGCATCATTCACTCTTCCTTTTGATCCCATTCGCTTCTCCTATAAATACATGAACTATCCCATTCATTTTCTCAAGCTTGGATAGTCAGAATCACCCTACCAAACTTGTTCCACAACTCTGAATTCAGTAACTTCAAAATCCATTCTCAAGCCTTTTTCAATCCAATTTTTTCATCAATTCACCTTCCTTGATCTTCCCTGAAGCTAACCACATAATTACATTCAAGAATCGTGCCCCATACTGCTCCATAGAAGTCCAGTTTCAGAGCTCTACAACTCAACTTCAATAGGTAGATTCCTTCATCAATTCTTCAAAACTCTAATATCATTGTGTTGCTCTCATTTCCCTGGTTCTAGTCGCAACAATTATTTCTTACTGGAAACACATTTGGACCGTGAAATTTCAAATCCCTTTTCAAAACTTTCCTTCCAAATTGCTTGAGCTACAGTATATATAAATTTGGTGCGAGGGTGTGGTTGTCTTCGTCTTGAAGAGACGAAGCGAATGGCATAGGTCTGAGCTTCTGATTTTACAGTTTGAGAGACCTGCAATTTGTGTTGGCCGGAGGTTGAAGATGACCAACGTGTCATCTTCCAACCAATGAAGGCGCGTCATCTGTTTTTTTTTTTTTTGAAATTTGATTTCATTAATGATTATGTACATTATTCACTAATGACCATGATATGCACAGCGCGCCAGATCCCTTGGATTTGATTACTAACGCGTTTTGACTCTCATCCAATGGTCCACATATTTTTATCTTTATTTTCTTTTTCTGATTTTTATATTTTAATTGTTTTAAATTTCAAAAAATCATAGAAAATTCATTTTAAGTCCAAAAAATCTGAAAAAATTATGAAAAATATTTTTGATTATTCTCTTTCTGATTTTTATTTTTTCACAATTTAATTTTGTGTTTTGGTATTTTTTATAAATTTACACTTTATTTGAATTCTTTTAAATGTTTAAAAATACCTTTATACATTTTTAAATTCTAAAAAAATTATGGAGTGATCCAATGATATTGTGAAAAATATTGGTGACCTTATTTTATTTTTGTTTCTGACTTTACTATTTTTTATCATTTTTGGTTTATTTTACCCATTTATTTTAATTTTAAAAATAGTTTCTGACTTTAAAAAATTACCAAAAAAATTGTGAAATCATTTGAGCCCTTTTCTGATTTTTCTATGGTCTTATTTTTGATTTCTTGATTAATTTGAGCATAGTTGAAATTTTTATCTTTATTTTCTATTTTTTTAACATTATTTTTAAACCCCTTTTGTATATAAAAATGTAATATTATTTTGTGTTTATTTTCTGGATGATCTTGGGTTAAATTTTTGATCATGAACTTTATTAACATCATTGGATCCATGGTGTTAAGTTTAACTCCACAAAAATGGATGAATGATTTTAATAATAGTTTGATTAAATTTAATTCAAAAGTGGTTTGTACATTCTCTCCCACCCCTCTTCATCTCATCCCCTTCTTATTGCACTAAATGTTGTTGGAGCATGATCTCTATATCATGTCTCAAAAAAAATGGTGCATAGATTGCTATTGACCAGCCTCAAAATAGGTGTGACTTCTATATAAGTCCACTTACGATTGCTTAACATAGCGCAAAATTTTGTCCCGATTCGAATAAATGATCATTCGTGACCCAAACTTATGTTTGCAAGCCCAAGTATGTTAATTTGATCTCTTTTATCCAATAACTTTGAGATTCATTGTGTGGAGGCTGAGGTTCTACCAATCCTTTAATGGATTTACAACACCTTTGGTCAACGCGGATCACTTAAACATCGTTGATCATTAAATGGCACTTGTGAGAATTCCAAATGAATGATATACTTGACAAAAAGCAAATGCAACTTGTTGTGCGGAGGCTTTGGTTCTACCAATCCTCTAATGAGTTCCAAATACAAGCTTCAAGATGGTCATCCAACTAACCACTAATTATTTACTTGTTTACTTTATGCTTTTATTTTTTATGCTTCATGTACCATTTACTTTTAGCATTTACATTTCATGCCATTTTCAGCTTTGCTCATTTGAGCATTTACTTTCTTGTCATTTTACTTTGCTCACTTGAGCTTTTCTTTTCCCTTTTTTAAGATACTTAATAAACAACATAAACCCTAAAAAATCTTTAATGGTATTTGGACTATTTGGTTACTATCCTTGGCATTATGGAGTATGGGACTTTTCTTGGACTTAGGATTAGAAACCTTGGCCTATCTTGGAGACCTTGTGATCTTATATGATTATTTTGTCTGGGGTTCTTGAGGTTTACCTCAAGACATTAGGTTTCTTGTTTGTTTTTGGGTGCAGGTTCTTTTTGTGATTACACTCCATGCATTTTCAAAAGATTTTCATAAATAAGCTCCAATCAACTTAATAATACTTTGACATTTTTTATGAGAAGACTAAAAGTCAATCAATCTCATTTCAAACCATTTTTGCTATTTTGGCTTCTATCTTTAAACTTTTCTCAAAAGATTGAACTCTTGGCAATCCTTGTAGTGATGCAAACAACTATAATTTTACAATATGTAGTGAAGAGAGATATTTTCCACTTGGATGTTGAGTGAGACATTGTCGATTTTAAAATCCAAGTCATATCCTCCACTTTGAGATGATGCAAATTCTCCTTTCTCATGATTGTGGGTAGTAGGTATGTTTTCCACACGGACAATGACGATGATGTTTTATCTCATAAAATTAACCAACACATTTGTGTTTTAAATTTTAAAAAGAGGAACTACGTGTACCCTAATCCCCTATTGCATGAAAAGTTGGTACGTAGGCACTAAAGGTTCGCAACCGCGGCGGGTGCAAAATTATAAAATAAATATTTCTTTTCTCACCTCCACCATCCATTTATATATATATATACAACATTTTTATATAGCCAAAAATATACAGATTTTACAAAGAGGCTCTTGCGGAGTACCGTAGATGCTTAGCGTGCTAATACCTTCCCTTTACATAACCAACCCCCTTACCTTGAATATTTCCCCCTCTTTTGGGTTATTCGCTATTTTCCCATTCCTTTGGAAACAATAAAGCACGGTGGCGATTTTTATTTTGATTTGTATAAAGTCTAGTCAACTCAATGGCTTAGTCTTAAACATTTCTACCGCTACAGTTGCCTTTCGGTAAATGATCTGGTCTCTTAAACAAAATTGCTAAAGCATCTCTATATGTTGCCTTTATGATTGTACGATGACCCACGAATGTCCCTCAAATATCCAAACGATAGGGCTAACTACTCACTAATAGTAGGATAACACTGTCTAAAGGAAGGGAGGAAAAGAACAAACCTTTCGAGTAAAGTAGATAGTTGTTAGATGTTATGCTCAAAACAAATTTTTACACTTACACAAAACAAATTTCAAAAATATTTTCAAATGCTTTATCAACACTCTTAGGGACTGATACAAGAGTTATCATAAAGCAAATCTCCGCGCTAAGGCATTTCAAAATCCTTTTCAAAAAACATAAAATACGAGGTATTTTCAAAATGAGCTAAGTATCTAAGAGCTCATAGAAAACTACGGATGGAAAGGGTGCTAACACCTTCCCTTTTCATAATCTACCCCCTTACTCAGAAAACTCTCGAAAGGTCTTTTTCTGTTCTTTTTACACTTTCCTTTGTTTGATAAAAGAAAAGTCGATGGCGACTCTTGTTTACCGCAACATTTGCAAACACAAACCCAAAATCAGTACAACAGTCGATTCTGTCACCGTATCACAATAACAATATTGTTGAAAGGGTTATTGAAACCATTAGAACTAGATGTAGTTTGTTTACAAAGTTAAGTATTCTTGCCAATAGGTATACTTAACTAGAGTCTCTTGTTGCTCCCTAGATCCGGCAGGATCGGTTGTACTAACATTTTTTGAAAATAAATTTATAATAATTTATATCCAAAAAAAATTAATTTTTAATTAAAAAATATGTGTTAATAATATTTGAATACTTAAGTCTTTTTGAATTTTAAGATATACTTATGATGTCTACCTGTGCGATTCATGCGTAAATTTTATTGAGTTATTATTATTAAAATCACTTTTAACAAATTTCTATAGTATTTTTAATAAAATAAATAAGATCATAAAAAGATTGAATACAAATAAAATTTTTAAAGAAAATTGAATAAAAATGAATTTAATTTGAATATATTGACGGTGTAAAGAAATTTTATACCGTCAGAATATGGTAATCGTTAGATTTTAAATTACGTTTGACTTTTATTTTAATTATTAATAAAATAATATTTATGAATGATTATGATGCATAGATGAAGTAAAAAAATTTACATTGACCGTGCATGACAATTAATCTTTAAAAAAATTAGCAAAATTTATATGTATATAACAACAAAATAAGGCTATTTTGAAAAAAATGCATTTCACTACATGATTTTTTTTATAAAACTAAAATATGATTAAAAATAGGAGAGAAAAGTGGAAAATAAATTCACTGCAGTTAATATTTTGACACATTCACGTAGTCGTAATTTTAAAAGCCGTTTGATTATAATCACATGGTCCAGAGGAAATAAATATATTTTTTATTTTACAATTTAAAAAATTTTAGTTTAAATAATAACCGTTTGATTCTAATCAGACGATCAAAGATGTCTGACTGCACGAGTGCAGTGATCGACGACTGCAGTAGATCATGGTCCAAAAAAGTGTGGGACATGAACCAAAAACTCACTTAAACGCCATCAAAATAAAAGTTGGACAAGTCAAACTTATCACAATTCAACAAAGACAACATAACAATGGGTTTTTAAAAAAATTAGTGGTACGATGTACTATGTATTAGAATTAAATTAAATTAAAATTAAATTTTATTAAAAAAATATGTGTTGATAATATTTAGATACTTATGTCTTTATGAATTTTAAGATATATCTATATGAGACGTCTACCTGTGCGATCTATGCGTAAGTTTTATTGAATTATTATTATTAAAATCACTTTTAACAAATTTCTACACTATTTTTAATAAAATAAATAAAAATCATTAAAAAAATTGAATACAAATAGAAATTAAAAAAAAAATGAATCAAAAAATTAGCAATATTTATATGTATATAACAACCAAATAAGGCCATTTTGAAAAAAATTCATATCACTACATAATTTTTTTATAAAATTAAAATATTATTAAAAATAGGAGAGAAAAGTAGGATGGACATGAACCAAAACGCACTTAAACACCATCAAAATGAAAGTTGTATAAATCAAATTTATCACGATTCAACAGAGACAATAGGAAAATGGGAGACGAGCTTCAGGTTAAGTGGGGAAGATAAGTGGAAGCCTTAGAAGAAAGAAGGTCCACACATTGGTTACCCTCCCTATAAATATGAGAGATGAAAAAGTCCAAGATATTGATCTTGACCAACACATTTTTCCATCTGGAGAGAATATTCCAAGAGACAATCTTCAAATTCTTCATGGAAAGAATGACCTACCTAGAATCCATTTCAAATAAATCTTGGTCCAACCAAACTGAACAGACGTTGTACCCCAAAATTCTCTCTCTCTTTTCTTAAGACATTTCTCACCAAAGATCTCAAAAGCTCAAGGGTTCTCAAGGGTTTGATCAGACAAGCTCACCTCCTAAGCACTGAGCCTCCAAATTAAGGTTTTGGTTTTCTCAAGAACAATTGGACTTTTGATGCCTCAAATGAATTTCATGGTTTATTATAGGTCTCCAAGATTTCTCATACCAAGTTTCAAGTCTTGCATCACAAATTTGCTCAATCAATTACTCAGATGACTGAAAATTAGTTGTATTGGGTAAAAAGTCAATTATGGTCAATATACATGTTAGAACAAAGTTTGAATCTACTACCCTAAGTTTAAGTTTTGATGATAACAAAATGAAAAGATATATTAATTATGTGATTCATGTAAGAACTATTTGCTACCTAAAAATTACTTTCTGTTTTACAGAAACTCTGATGGGTATCAGCATGAGAACATCCTCATCAGCATCAGAAAATTGGATATCAACATCAGCATCAGAAGATGCTATATCAGATACCAGAATCAGAAGAATAACTCACGCTTATGTTGAAGCTTGATGAACATATCTGCGCTCAACACTCTGAACTCTGATAAAGACAACAACAGTTCATCAGCACTTAAGCAACGTCAGAATGAGCCAAAGCCAGAACACGCTTAAGTGGCAACGGTACTGTGCATTCAAGATGAGTTATTACCAACGGCATCATTCCAGACAAGATCTGCTTAATAAGGAAAGATTGTTATTGGCATTGAATCAGAATTATTGCTCCAACGTTCACTAATTTCAATGCTATATAAACAAGTCAATGAAGATTGAATTGGCTAATGCTCTACAACAATCTACACGCCTAAAAGCTATTCATCATCTTCCTTACTCTCAGTTTGCTAAAAGCTCCAAAATTCCTTATTCAATTATTTTAGCAATCTAGTTTCCAGAAGCTTAAGTTGTGTAGTATCACAGTTGTGATAAACAGTTTTGTAGAAAACATTCACACACCTAGATTTCAATTCTTTGTAAGAAAGTAATTCCTTGACAAACCGGTTTGTGGTTTGCATCAAGAAGGCTTTAGCAGTTGTTAAAGCAGATTGTAATATTCAGTTGAATATAGTGGATTAAGACCTCGTTGGAGAGAGGCGAAATCACCTTGACGGGTGGACTGGAGTAGTTTGAGATCAAACGAACCAGGATAAAAATACCGTGTTCATTGCAATTGATTTCCAGTTTTTACAATTCAACCCCCCTTCTTGTGTTTTTCACTTCTTCAATTGGCATCAGAGCGCCTGGTTCTGAGCTAAAACACTTAACTGTGTCAGTACAAGATCCAGCGTCAGAAAAACACAATGGCAGGAACTTATCATCACACCAGCAATGACAACAATGAAGACAGAGACAGATTCAGCGGCAAACCTCCAGTCTTTGATGGAGAAAAATTTGATTACTGGAAAGACAGAATTGAAAGCTTCTTTCTGGCACATGATGCTGATCTGTGGGACATGGTGACAGATGGATACACGCACCCTGTGAATGCAAGCGGTCAGAAGATTGATAGGAAAGCAATGACTAACCAACAAAAGAGTGACTTCAAAAATCACCACAAGGCCAGAACCATCCTTCTCAGCGCCATCTCTTATGCTGAATATGAAAAGATCTCTAACAGAGACACAGCAAAGAACATGTTTGACTCACTCAGAATGATGCATGAGGGTAACATTCAGGTCAAAGAAACTAAAGCTCTTGCGCTCATTCAGAAGTATGAGGCATTCAAAATGGAAGAAAGTGAATCCATTGAAACAATGTTCTCGAGATTCCAAATTCTGGTGGTTGGTCTCAAGGTTCTGGACAAAGGATACTCTACTGCTGATCACGTCAAGAAGATCATCAGAAGCTTACCAAAGCAGTGGAGGCCAATGGTTACAGCTCTGAAGCTAGCAAAAGATCTCAACAAAATTTCTCTGGAGGAACTTATCAGCTCCCTCAGAAGTCATGAGATAGAGCTAGAAGCTGATGAACCTCAGAAGCAAGGTAAGCCTTTAGCATTAAAATCTAACAAAAAATCTGAGTCTAAAGTTTTGCAGGCAGTTGAAGAAACATCTGATGGATCCTCATCAGAAGAAGACGAACTTTCTCTCCTCTCCAGAAGAGTGAATCAACTGTGGAAGCAGAGGCAAAGGAAGTTCAGGAATCCCAGAAGATCTGATCAGAACGAGTCTTCTTCCAGATACAGAAGGACAGATTCTTCCTCTGGATACAGAAGATCTGAAGGCTCCTCAGGAAGCAGAAAGCCAAACACCAAGGACATCATCTGCTATGAGTGCAATGAGCAAGGACACTACAAGAGTGACTGCCCAAAGCTTCAGAGGGAAAAGCCCAAAAAGAAGTTTGGAAGAGAAAAGAAGAAAAGTCTCATGGCTACATGGGATGACTCTGACTCGTCTGAAGCTGACTCAGAATCAGATGATGAGAGAGCAAACATAGCTCTCATGGCCAACATTTCAGAAGATAGTGAAGCTTCTGAATCAGACTCAGAATCAGATACTGAAGAGGTATTTCCTGACTTTGCAGTTAATTTTACCAAGGCTGAACTCGCTGAAAGCCTTAACGAAATCCTGGAAAGGTACCAGCAGATTAGAGTTAAATTCAGAAACCTGAAAAGGAATCTTGAATCTGACTCTGATAAGACTGAGAGTCTTAAATTGGAAAATTCTGAGCTGAGAAATAAAATTTCAAAATTAGAAAATGTTTTACAAAACTCTCAGAAGGAACCAATTTCTGAAACTCCCAGCAGCGCTGATGAGATCATCAAGGAGTATGATCACAGTTTCCAGAAGTTCCTTGCTAAAAGCATAGATATAAGCAAAATGGCTTCAACGATCCATGGAGTTAGCAGAAACGGCAGGAAGGGAATAGGATACCAAGGTAAGGTTCCTACACCAAAGAATGTCATGGATTTAACCATTAAACACACTCCTCTGAAATCACATTTTGTGTATGGTCACACACATGATATTAAATACACTAGCAGTAAGTATTCTGTGAAACCAAAATTCAACCAGAGTTTTGGTAATTCTAACAAATCAGGACCCAAGAAAATCTGGGTACCTAAGGATAAAATAATACATGTTGCAGATATCTTTAGCAGCAAATCAGAAACACCAGTCATGGTACCTGGACTCTGGATGCTCGCGACACATGACGGGAAGAAGGCACATGTTCCAAAGCCTGGAACTTAAGCCTGGAGGCCACGTTGGCTTTGGAGGCAATCAGAAGGGAAAGATCATTGGCTCCGGAACTGTAGGTAATGGAAATCTTCCCTCTATAAATAAGGTTCTGCTAGTAGATGGATAAATGCATAATCTGTTATCCATAAGTCAATTAAGTGATAACGGTTATGATATAATCTTTAATCAAAAATCATGTAAAGCTGTTAGTCAGAAAGATGGGACTATCCTGTTTAATGGAAAGAGGAAAAACAACATTTACAAAATCAAACTTTCTGAACTGAAAAATCAGAATGTAGAGTGTCTTCTGTCTGTTAACAACGAGCAGTGGATCTGGCACAGAAGATTGGGGCATGTTAGTATGAGAAGAATATCTCATATTAACAAACTCAATCTGGTCAGAGGACTTCCTAATTTGAAGTTCAATTCAGATGCTTTGTGTGAAGCATGTCAGAAAGGCAAGTTTGCAAAACCTTCCTTCAAATCTAAAAATATTGTTTCTACCTCTAAGCCATTAGAACTTCTGCACATTGACTTATTTAGACCAGTTAAAACTGCTTCAGTCAGTGGCAAGAAGTATGGGTTAGTAACCATAGATGACTATAGCAGATGGACATGGGTAAAGTTCTTAAGACACAAGGACGAGTCACACTCTGTGTTTGTTACCTTCTGTAACCAAGTTCAGAATGAAAATGATCTTAGAATCGTTAAAGTCAGAAGTGATCATGGTGGAGAGTTTGAAAACAAAGATTTTGAGTCATTCTTTAATGACAGAGGCATTCTGCATGATTTCTCTTGTCCTAGAACTCCCCAACAAAATGGAGTTGTAGAACGAAAGAACAGAACATTGCAAGAAATGGCCAGAACCATGATCAATGAGACAAACGTTGCTAAGATCTTCTGGGCAGAGGCAATAAACACAACGTGCTACATTCAGAATAGAATCTCAATAAGACCTATTCTGGAAAAGACTCCATATGAATTGTGGAAGAACAGAAAGCCCAACATTTCATATTTTCATCCATTTGGATGTACTTATTTTATGTTAAATACAAAGAATTATTTGAACAAGTTTGACTCTAAAGCACAGAAGTGTATTATGTTAGGATACTTTGAACGCTCAAGAGGGTACAGAGTATACAATACAGAAACACAGATTGTGGAAGAATCAATCAGTGTTCGTTTTGATGATAAGCTTGACTCTGAAAAGTCAAAGCAGAGTGAAGTTTTTGCAGGTATGGAAATTGAATTTACAGGTTCTGAAGACAAGGCATCGGAAGCTCTCAACACAGACACCCCTTCAACATCTGAAAGGAGCACTGCTAGCAATCCTACAACAGCTGCTGATCAACCTCAGAAGAGACTACCCAGAAGCAGCTTGGATCACCCAGAAGAAACTATCTTAGGAAGAAAGGAAGATCCAATCAGAACAAGAGCAAGCTTCAGAAACTCTGAAGAAACCCTCATGGGACTTGTGTCTCTGATTGAACCTTCTTCTATTGATGAAGCACTTATGGACAACGAATGGATTCTAGCAATGCAAGAAGAGCTGAATCAATTCAACCAGAAATTCCACCTCCTTCTCCACAACCAGCAACTCCTCCTCCCTCTCCTCAACCAGAAATTCATCCACCATCACCTCAACCATCACCTCCTCAACCTGAGTTTCATCACTCTGAAACTCCATCACCTGAACCTCATTCTCCTCAATCCTCTGAGCCATAACCCTTGGCAATTCAGCTGCCATGTGGAACAACTGTAACCATGTCCCAGCGCCATCCTCGCCAGAAACTACCCCTCCAAATACTCCAAAAACTCCAAACAGTCCAATTATTATTTTTGACTCTCCCACTCCATCTCCCAAACAAACTACAGAAGACCCCAGCAGGGCCTTTATCGATTTAACAATCCTTGACCGTCTTGCTGATCTCAAACACAAAATAGCCATTCCAAAACCAAAACAGCCAGATGTTGGCTCTGGCATTGTGAATTTTGAAATAGGTTTGCAGCAGTGGATTGCTTCTCTGAAGCAAGTCTGTCCTAGAATGATTGATCCTGCTGCCTCAGACCAGCTCTGGAACATGTTTCAGAATATGGGTACGTGCTGAAGCCCTCAAATTGCAAGACATCAATTATGAGCAGGCACAACAGAACTTCAGCAAGCTGCTGAAGGAAGTTGAAAGTCAGCTGCCACAGGAAGACGTGCTCCTTCTGGATAGTGAGCCATGGTCTGAGAAGCATCCAGCTTCAAAAGTGCAGCCAGAAGAAGATCAGACTACTCAAGCTGAAGTTAGACAAGCTGAAGATGTTGCAGAAAGCTCTCAGAAGCTCCCTGCTTCTGATGTTTCTCAAGCTGCCTTGGACAGGCAGACTCTGGAAGAGCTGAAGCTGAATGATATTCGTCTGCAGCAAAGAATGGATGAAAATGATCAGAAGATGAAGGAAAGGATGGACGTGCAAGACAGCAAGATAGATACAGTAGTCAGCATGGTGCACAAGCAGACTGAAACTGCTGATCAGATTAAGGCAATGCTGGAGACTCTGTTCACACGCTTCCCACCCCAACCTTAGTTTTTCATTCATGATATTTTCAATGTTTTTCTTTGCATATCTTATGTACTGTTTTGTCTGGCTCTGAATATTTTAATATAACAAGTTTTTCTGCTCTGATCGTTTTAGCACATCACTTACACTTTTTGATTGCTGACAAAAAGGGGGAGAACAAGAATGATATTTTTCAATAACGGATTACTGAGACAAAAAGTCTCAAACATTTTAACTCTGATATACTTGAATATGTTTTCTGTTTTTGCATAAGTCTACAGGTACAAGAAGGGAATCACCTCTGATACACTGAAGCTCTGAAGCTCTGATATTCTGATCTGAAGTTCTGATAGTCAAAGCTCTGATATTCTGATCTGAAGCTCTAATATTCTGATGTTCAAAAATTCAATAAAGATCTGATCCTGAAGACTCTCGGAATTAAAAAGGGAAGTAATAAATTCAGGGGGAGTATCTCTGATCCCAACTCTGATATCTCTTTATCCCTTATCTTTGATAACTCCTTATTTAATTCTGATACAACTTATCATTTAGTTATCTCTGACACTTTTCACGCCATTTTCAATTAAAAAATATCTAGTTTTTGTCATCATCAAAAAGGGGGAGATTGTTAGAACAAAGTCTGAATCTACTACCCTAAGTTTAAGTTTTGATGATAACAAAATGAAAAGATATATTAATTATGTGATTCATGTAAGAACTATTTGCTACCTAAAAATTACTTTCTGTTTTACAGAAACTCTGATGGGTATCAGCATGAGAACATCCTCATCAGCATCAGAAAATTGGATATCAACATCAGCATCAGAAGATGCTATATCAGATACCAGAATCAGAAGAATAACTCACGCTTATGCTGAAGCTTGATGAACATATCTGCGCTCAACACTCTGAACTCTGATAAAGACAACAACAGTTCATCAGCACTTAAGCAGCGTCAGAATGAGCCAAAGCCAGAACACGCTTAAGTGGCAACGGTACTGTGCATTCAAGATGAGTTATTACCAACGACATCATTCCAGACAAGATCTGCTTAATAAGGAAAGATTGTTATTGGCATTGAATCAGAATTATTGCTCCAATGTTCACTAATTCCAATGCTATATAAAACAAGTCAATGAAGATTGAATTGGCTAATGCTCTACAACAATCTACACGCCTAAAAGCTATTCATCATCTTCCTTACTCTCAGTTTGCTAAAAGCTCCAAAATTCCTTATTCAATTATTTTAGCAATCTAGTTTCCAGAAGCTTAAGTTGTGTAGTATCACAGTTGTGATAAACAGTTTTGTAGAAAACATTCACACACCTAGATTACAATTCTTTGTAAGAAAGTAATTCCTTGACAAACCGGTCTATGGTTTGCATCAAGAAGGCTTTAGCAGTTGTTAAAGCAGATTGTAATATTCAGTTGAATATAGTGGATTAAGACCTCGTTGGAGAGAGGCGAAATCACCTTGACGGGTGGACTGGAGTAGTTTGAGATCAAACGAACCAGGATAAAAATACCGTGTTCATTGCAATTGATTTCCAGTTTTTACAATTCAACCCCCCTTCTTGTGTTTTTCACTTCTTCAATACAGTCAAACTTCATGATTTTTGGCCAACATCAACATTTTGAAATTATATTCATCAATTGATCAAGGGTTGATCATAATTCCTCAATAAAAGCATTCAAATCATCAAAGGGTTAAAATTGTCAAAATTAGGGTTTTGACTGAGAATGACTGATCATTGACTTTTGACCTAGTACATGAATTAATGGCTTGAAGAATGATCTCAAGGACTCAAGCAAAACATGTTGACCTAATTTCATGGCTCAAATAATTTCTCAAGATCAATGGATTGATAGTTGAAATTTGATCAACTGATGAAAAGTTAACTGATACACAAAAAAGTCAAACTTTGACTTTTTGGTCACCGTTAAATTTCAAAAATCAAGATTCATCAAGATACTCAAAAATATCGAACTTGGTCAACAATAATCAAGAAAGTCAAGAAAGTCCACAAAAAGGCAATGTTTTCAATACTTAGAAAAATCCTGTGTTTTTAACCTTGATAATTTCACTACTTCATGACAATTTTTCACCAAGATGGAAGATGATTCAAGGAAAACTTTCCACATGAAAGTTGTAGATCTTGAAGAACTCTACAACTTTATATTAGACGGTTGATGTCCAAAAAATGCTTAGATTTGAAGATATAGGCTCATGAAGTCATGACATTTTTCATAAAACACTTAGTGAAATTTTCAACAAATTTAGGCAGATTTTTTACCTAACATCTTGACCAATTTTCACCTAGTTTCAAGATTATTTAGCCCAAGTGTTTAAAATTATGGTTATAGACATTGTTTCAAGATTTCCAAAATGTCCAAGAACTTGAGAAGATCATTTTTGAGCTAGGAGATTCGAAGAGATGAAGTTGGGCATACATTCTTGAATTACAAGTCTTTTCTTGATGAACACATAACCCAATCTCAATGTTATGCTGCATAATCTTGCTTTGCAGGCCTTGTAACTTGTGCATCTACCCATAGTTAATGGATTACACAAACTTTTGAGCTTTTATCCAAGTGGTTTAAGCATTGTCCAAATTAATTTGCCATTTTTAGGAGAAAGTTAACATTGTCATTCTTGAAAAGTAAGCTTTATGCACAAAGTCAATTCTTGAGCCTCTCACTTGTTCCCTCTGATCACACTCCATCTACAAGGTCAGAATCATTGTGATTAAAGTGTTTAACCAATCTATGATCAAAGGTACAAGGCATTGAAACTTGATTTTTCAAGAAAATCACATATTGAGCTTAACATGTGATTTTGAATTCCGATCAACTTGAGCATCCCAAACCTTTCCCTATAAATAGAGACACTATTATGCAACCTAACACACGAATTCAATAGCCCTCAAATTCACTAAAACTCCCTAAAACTCAGAATTGCACACAAACCTCCATTGTTGGCATTTCTGACCAAAAACTTTAAACACTTAAGTCCCTCGTGTGTTTTCACTTCTAATCATTTACAAAGCATCTATACATCATAAGAAACTCATCCTCACCCTTGTTTCACAACTGTAACATCATCTTCCTCATCTTCCAAACTCAAAAATAGAAATTTGCACATTGACTTCTCTGGCACGATTCAGGCACTTTCAGCACAAAGTAAAATTTTCATTAGCTTCCTATGACTGCAGTGAAGCTATCCAGATCATCACAACACCTCCAAAAGTGCTCAAACTTCATACATGATTTCCAATTTTGAGGTAATTTTTCTCAACTTTGAACTCCCTCTACAAGCATCATTAATGGTTACTTTGTGAATGAAAAATGTAGACATCATAGCCTTAAAGCTAACCATGCCTTTAGTTTTCATTTATGTTGCCTAAGTGATGCGAATTTTGAGTTTGAACTTTCTAAAAACAAATTAGATTTTATTTGGTACCAACATAAATTTAGGTTCATCTTTGATTTATAGTTTAAGTTGTTTACATGGTTGAATTCATATTGAAAAATGGAGCAAGTTTCATGTTTATTCTTTTATAAATGATTGAGAAATGAGCAAGATCAGAAATTTAAAAATGCAACAACGGAGGTTGGCGTGAGGAAGAAGATGAAGTTGTAATCAGGACTGAGTTTATTTCAGCGCAAGTTGTTTTATACACGGATGAAACAGCCACCCAAGTGGCAAAGGAAGCGCACATAAGGCATTGACCTATAGGGACCTGGGTTTGAGCCCCGGTGGTACCCTTTTGTATTTTTTATGTTTTCCTTGCAGATTCAGTGCAAGCAGGCCATGCGCGCCCACCATGAAGTTTCACATTAATGCCATCTGATCATCACAAGGTTAAATACAACGCTCCATATGAGTTGGCCCATGGTGTACTCACAAAAGTCAATCACACTTGATCAAAATACTGTTTTGGGCCTGTTTGCTATTTTCAACCTCCCTTTTACTTTTTAGAACCTCAAGACCAATCTTTTTATATTTCTCTATTTTTAAAATTGTACCACCACCCCCCGGTTCCCAAAGCATTGTAATAGCGTAAGACTTTTAAACTCTGCAATTTATCGCTTTTCTTATTATTGTTAGTAACCCACATACACCTCTAAAGTAACCCACACTTGTTGCCTCAGATATAAACAGTCATGTCCCTCGAGCGTGAGATGTTTTAGCAAAGATGCTCGATTAAAATATCGTAGTCCCTTGATGACTCTTCGATGTTGCCTTCAATAAGCGATCTTAGTCTCTTACGATAATTGCTAAAAGATCTTACAAGTTGCTTTCCATAACTGTACGATGACCCAAGCCTGTCCCTCACATCCAATGATATGTCTCCCTACTAACCAATGGTAAAATAGCACTATCTAAAGGAAGAGGAAAAGAACAAAGACTTTTTGATTAGGTAGATTTCTCGTAATTGTTTGCTCACTAACTAAAATAATCTTTGCACCTCACACTTTCAAAACACTTTTAAAACAAACATTTTTGTATACATTCTCAACGATACGAGAATCATTACAAAATTTCCTTACATTGGCATTTTCAAAACATCTTTACAAACACTCATTTTCAAACAAATATTTTCAAAACCAACACTTTATATACATTCTCAACGATACGAGAATCATTGCAAAGTTTGCCGAACGAAGGAGTTTTCAAAATATTTTCAAACTTACACAAACACAAAGCATTTTAAAGTGAGCTAGCAATTAAGAGCCCGTAGATAGCTACGGATGAAAAGAGTGCTAACACCTATCCTTTTCATAACCTACCCCCCCAAACTCAAGAAAAATTCTCAAAAGGTCTTTCATGTTCTTTTAACCCTTTCCTTTATTGGATAAAAGAAAAGTCGGTGGCTACTCTTGCTATCTGCAACATTTTTGATAAAACGTAAAACACCCAAGTCAGTTCTCCCATCGTATCACAGAACTGGCGACTGTGCTGGAGAAGACTTGAACTAAAAATGGGGTTACCTTAAGATCTAGATCACTGTTATTGCTTTATTTGTTTACCTTGTTTGATTTACATTTTGGGGTTATGCTTGGGTTTATTTCTTGAAAAATCCTATACCCGTATCTGGGGCATATTAGGTAAGTAGCAATGGATCGTGGAAATTGTATGGTGTAGACCGATATGGTTAAAGTGATGGCTACGTTAGTGCGACACATTTGTGGGTACCGGTGTCCCTTAAGTTAAATCAAGGAGAATACGGGGCCACTGAGTGGTGTCATAAAGCACTAACTGATTGTAGAACCTTAGTTGAAACAACTTGGCCATTAGAGAGTAGTGAGATAGCTGGCTTTGGTGCAGACTGAAGTTGGTTGATACTCGATACTACACTTATTGAGATCGGACTTTCGGAATATCTTGGTCGCGAAAAAAGATTGATTGTGGTGAAACAATGCCCAATGAAGAAAGATCAATGATATTGAGATTCCTTAGAACCCAGTTAATTTCTTTTAGGATAGGTTAAACCAACTAAACTTCAAGAAGGTACTTATCTATAAACCTCATGCAAGCCTAAACCTAAGGCCTTGTATGCTTTGTGTGTATATGATTATTTTCCATAACATCATAAACATCATGACATCATGTCATAGAATTTTCACTAACAATTTCAAGGATCTAGGGATTTATCTTTGTTCTGTTTTGTAGGATATGGCTTTCGCTCACAGAAATACCATCCGGATCAGATTTGTAAAGGTGCCTTCTCAACTCAAAGAGTTAGCATCAAGGGTTCCTAAATATTTTTTGTTCACCAAAAGATATGGTCGATTTCTCAATGTAGTTACCTCAAGCTTTAAAGAAGACATGATGTGTGTGCTCTTTCAATTCTTTGATCATAAACATCATTGTTTCACCTTTCTCAATTATCAATTGGTGCCCATAATGGAAGAGTTCTCTCAACTGTTAGGAGTACTAGTCCTTGATCAAATGTCATTCACTGGTTTAGAGGAAACTCTAAAACTTGAACTTATTGCCAAGGCCTTACATTTGAAGAGGTCTGGCATTATAGATAATTGGGAAACAAGGAGTGGAATCAAGGGTTTTCTAGATAAGTTTCTATTAGAGAAGGCTCGATTATTTTGGGAGGCTATGGATTTGCAAGCTTTTGAAGAAGTCTTGGCTCTTCTAATCTATGGGTTAGTATTGTTCCCTTATCCAGACCAACTTATAGATGTGAATGCTGTCAAAATCTTCCTTTCTCGTAACCCTGTGCCTACTTTGCTCTAAGACATTTTGCATACTCTTCACACTCGTACCATGAGGAAGAGAGGGGCTCTTATGTGTTGCATACCGTTGCTATCTAGGTGGTTTATTTCGCACCTTTCCCAGTCAGTATTGAAGAATGAACAGGGCTTGATCTGGTCTCAAAGGGTGATGTCGCTCTCTCATTCTGATATCTCTTGGTGTTCTCGATCTCAAGAGGACATTACCATCATTGACCATTGTGGGGAGTTCCCTAATGTTCCACTCTTTGGCATTATGGGAGATATTACTTATAACCCTTCTCTGGCTCTACGACAATTTGGTTATGCTCGAAGAGATGGTCCCCATGGCGCGCTTATCCAAGGTAGTATACTCGACTACGAGAGCGATGTCCAAGGTTATCATCAAAGGTTTGTTCGAGCTTAGGGCATGGTAAACAAGGTTGATAGAAAGACTTTGGGGCATAATAAATCTATTCCTTTGGAACCTTATCTCAAATGGGTGCGAGCTCACGCTCAAAATATCATGATGTCATATCCTGCTATCCTACCAATAGTTGTGGAGCCTGTTACCGAGAGAGATATTCCTTATACCATTCTCCATCCTGACTTTCCTACAGACTTCGAGGAATTGTAAAGATCATGGATTCAACTCAAGGGGGAAGGATACACCTTTGAAGCTTGATTCTACTCAAGCGAGAAGAAAGTGTTGGGGCTCACAAGGCAAATTCACGAGGAGCGGAGCCTGAATGCATACATTGCACCAAAGAGGAAGAGTTTGTGGGAGACTTTAGTCTTTTGTTTTAGAAGTCTATTTTGTTGTCTTCTGACACCCTTTTTTCTTTTTCATTGTATGCCCGAGGGGTAGTTGTAATCTTGAATTTATTAATACAATTGTTGTGTTTGTTTCCTTTTTGGCTAGCAAATTTAAATTCCTTAAGGTCCTTGAAAACATTGCATCCACATAGCATGCATCATATCATAAGCAGGTTTTCTGATACAGGTCTCCTCATCTTTTTATTGTTTATTTCAGTATAAGATGGATCTAGAGCAAACCGTCAAAGATCTGCAAACTCAACACGCACAGTTCCAAGAGACTCTCCTCAACTTAGCTAAAGGACATCAAGAAATGATGACGCTCCTGGCCACCAAAAAGAAGACCAAGAAACGGTCAGTTATCCTAAACATGGGAAGAAGGTTCAAGGGGCCCGCTTGATTGGCTCAAATAGAAGAGTTTTCTTCTGAGGAAGAAGACAATCAAGAAAATGAAGTTAGAAGCACCGGAGATGGGGGTGGAAATAACCAGATTTCTAAGGATGAAGACTACTCCAATAAGCAGTACCCACCGACAGAGGACAAATACAAACAACTAGAAGATCGACTTAAGCTTGTAGAGATCCAAACAGTGTCTGGTTTGGATTTTAGAGATTTAGGTTTTGTCCCTGGGGTGGTCATTCCCCATAAATTCAAGGTCCTTGTCTTTGCCAAGTATGGTGGAATCTTTTGTCCCAAAATGCATTTGAGGTCTTATGTCCGCAAGATTCAACAACACACCGCCAATAGGAAGTTATGGGTTCATTTCTTCCAAGAGAGTTTAGCTGGGACATAATTGGAATGGTTATATCAACTAGAGGGAACTAATATCCATACATGGGAGGATCTGGCTGCTACCTTCTACAGAAAATACCAATACAACGCTGATCTTGCACCAACTTGCATGCAATTACAAAATATGACTATGGGCTCAAGCGAAGGCTTTAAGGAGTATGCTCAAAAATGGAGGGACATGGATGGAAGGTTGAATCCCCCTTTAACTGACAAAGAATTAGTGGACATATTCATGGGCACCTTGACTGGTCCATTCTTTAATTTGTTGATTGGGAGTTCTTCGTCAGGGTTTACTGCGTTGATTTTGAACAGCGAGCGAGTTGAAAGTGGAACCAAAAGTTGAAAGATCCCAATGGCCTCAACTTCTATTGTTCTAAAGAAACCATTTATTGGTAAGAAAGAAACTAATGTTGTTTATGGACAAAGGATTCGTATCAAGAATGATCGTCATCAGTAGGTAGGAGCAATACTGATTTCTAACCCAACCCCAGTTCAATGACCACAACAACAAAACAATCAGCAAAGGCCATATGCCCTGAGGGGGAAGTTTACTAGAATCAACATGCTACTGTCTTAAGCTTTACAACATCTGTTGAAGGCAGATTTGGTAACGTTGTGAGATCCTCACCCTAATCCCAATACTTCCTCTCTCAAATATAATCCGAATGTGAAATGTGCCTACCATTCAAATAGTTTCGGACATGACACCAACAATTGTTGGGCGTTGAAGAATAAGATCCAAGATTTGATTGATAACAAGGTGATTGATTTTGACCCTCCACTGACCCCTAATGTGATTACCGCACCCATGCTCAGTCATGGTAAAGGTGTTAATGTTGTTGGTGATGTTTCCTATGTCTCCTTCATCAATGATCTGACTACTCCCTTATTGACTGATAAGAAGAATCTGTTAAGAGCATGTTTATTTCCTGGCTGCCTTGAAAATTGTTACCATTGTGCTTCCCAAACCAATGGTTATATGCGGATGAAGAAAGGTATTCAATGCCTGATTGATAGCTATGAAATTTTATTTGAGAAAACTCCTTCCATGAAGAGTCTACCTGAAAGTATACCTCGAGATGTTTCCATAATCACCATTTCAAATGCTCCTATTAGGATCACCTCTAAAGGCCCTATAAGGATTCCTGCTGAGCCAAGAGTGGCTCCCTTAATTATCACTATACTGGGGCCAGTCCCCTATTCCTCTGATAAAGCTGTGCCTTGGAACTATGGCGAAAAAGTTTATTATTATGGCGTCAAACAAGAGCCATGGATTACTAAAATTAAAGAGCCTGAAATTACAAACATTGACGGAACTAGTAAGGTAACTAGGACAAGAAGGGTCTTCTCTCCGGAGATCTCTCCTCCAACAACTACTACAACATATGTTTGTATTCCCGCTGCTAGACTAACTATTGATACCCGAGGTAAAGAGAAAGTTATTGAGCCTGCCCTGATGGAGGAACCCTCAAAAGATGTGACAATTGAAAACCCATCTAGACAAGAGATGAAAGAAATTCTAAAGATCATCCGAAAAAGTGACTACAAAATAGTTAAACAACTGGGGCAGACACCCTCAAAAATATCCATGTTGTCCTTGTTGTTATTCTCCTAAGCACATGCCCAAGCTCTATTGAAATTCCTAAAGAATGCCCATGTACCACCAGAGACCACTGCTGATCAATTTGAGAATTGTGTAGCAAGCCTAACTACTGATAATAGTTTGGGCTTTTATGATGCAGATTTAACTTCGGCAGGAAAGAATCATAACAAATCCCTACACAACTCTATTGAATGCAAAGGCACCACTCTGGCGCATGTGTTAATAGATATTGGGTCCTCCCTAAATGTTTTACCCAAAGTTGCTTTGGATAGACTGGACTGTGAAGGGCTGGTGCTGAAACCTAGTGATATTACGGTAAGAGCCTTCGATGGTTCTAAGAGAATGGTCCACAGAGAGGTTGATCTTCCGATCAAGGTAGGATCTCAAGTCTTCAATTCAACTTTTTATGTAATGGATATTCGCTCGACCTATTCTTGCTTTCTTGGATGCCCAAGGATCCATGGGGCAGGTGCGATTACCTCTACATTGCATTAAAAGCTGAAATACCCAGTGAAAGGGAAGATTGTCACAGTCTGTGGAAAGGAAGAATATATGGTCAATCATTTGAATTCTTTCAAATATGTTGAAATGGATGGCGAATTCATTGAGACCCCCTATCGAGCATTTGAAGTAATATCTTCAACGATTGTTGTTGCTAAAGCTATGCCTGCTACTCCTAAGATTGCTAAGGACACACCAAGGATGGCCTCTCTGAAGGATGTTAGGGTTGTTGTAGAAGATGGAGGTTGCACTATCTGGGGAAAAATTCTTGATATCCCTTTCAAATCTGACAAATTTGGGTTGGGTTTCGCTTCCAAAGCTCAGAAAGAGGTTCCACGTGTTCGTGCTGGAGGACCACCTCTCTGTATTAGCAACAAAGAAGTCAATACTCTGGAAGATACTGACATTGACGGTGACTTGGACGACTGGATATTCCCAACTACTAACGGTGGACTTAACAACTAGAAGGCCAAAGACTTCATCCCAATATCCTTCAGCCAGGAGTAATTGCTATTTCCTATTTTTATTGCTTTAAGAAGTCTGTGTATATAATTTCTATTTAAAACAATGACTTTAAATCTTGTGCCTTGCCCGAGGCACAATGGTCCATTTGTTAAGGGTTTGTCATTTCATACATCATATGTTCATTTAATGAAAACATTGGACGATTTTGCATTCAAATTTTTTGCTCCTTGTGTTTCTTTTACCTTACTGTATTTTCAAATATCCATGTGACCTTACATGCACACACACAGATTTGTAGATCCACATCCACTCTGGATCTCATTGACAACAATTCTACTACTACCGTTTATGACTTCGAAAATCCAATCTATCAAGCCGAAGACGAAGGTGAAGAAGATTGTGAGATACCTGGAGAACTCGCTCGACTCCTGATATAGGAGGAAAAGGCCATCCAACTGCACAAAGAATCGGTCGAAGTGATAAACTTGGGTATTTAGGCAGATAAGAAAGAATTCAAGATCGGCGCCAACTTAGAAGACGGTGTCAAGAGCATATTGGTTCAGATGTTGCACGATTATGTTGAGGTATTCACTTGGTCATTCGAAGACATTCCAGGGCTTGATACTGATATCGTGGTTCATTGTCTGCCAATGAAAGAGGGATGTTCTCCAATCAAACAAAAGGTTTGTCCCATGCATCCTTATATGTCTGAGAAGATCAAGGTTGAGGTAATGAAACAGTTCAATGCGGGTTTCTTGGCAGTAACGCCGTATCCCCAATGGGTCGCAAATGTTGTTCTAGTGCCGGAGAAAGATGGTAAAGTCCATATGTGTGTAGACTACAGGGATTTAAATAGGGCAAGCCCCAAAGAAGACTTCCCACTACCACATATTGATGTCTTGGTTGACAACACTACTTAACACAAGATGTTCTCCTTCATGGATGGATTATATGGGTACAACCAAATCAAAATGGCACCTGAAGACATGGAGAAGACTACTTTTGGGATGAATAATGCAGGCGCAACTTATCAACGGGCTATGGTGGCTTTATTTCATGACATGATCCATCATGAAATATAAGTCTATGTGGATGACATGATAGCGAGATCACAAATTGAGGAAGTGCACCTTGTTCATTTACATAAATTGTTTGACAAGCTGAATAAATACAAGTTGAGGTTGAATCTAAACAAATGCATCTTCGGGGTAAGGTTTGGAAAGCTCCTAGGTTTTGTTGTCAGCAGCAAGGGAATTGAAGTCGATCCTGCAAAAGTAAAAGCAATCCAAGAAATGTCAGCTCCCCGTACTGAGAAGAAGGTCAGCGGTTTTCTAGAACGACTAAACTACATTTCCCGATTCATCTCTCACCCAACTTCTACTTGTGAGCCACTCTTCAAGTTGCTAAAGAAAGATCAAGTAGTCAGTTGGAATGACGACTGCCAAATAGCTTTTGACAAAATCAAAGAGTACTTGCAAGAACCTCTAATTCTGATGCCACCAATTGAAAGAAGACCTCTGATCATGTACTTAACTGTGTTAGATAATTTAATGGGGGTGTGTGCTAGGGCAACATGACGAGTCTGGTCGAAAAGAATATGCAATATACTACCTTAGAAAAAAGTTTACCGACTGTGAAATAAGATATTCATTGCTCGAGAAAACTTGTTACGCTTTGGCATGGGCTGCTCGCCGACTAAGACAGTATATGTTAACTCATACTACTTTATTGATCTCTAAGATGGATCCTATCAAGTACATCTTTGAGAAGCCAGCTCTCTCCGTAAGAATAGCCCGATGGTAAATGATCTTAACTGAATACGATATCCAGTACACTATTTAAAATGCAATCAAAGGAAGTGTGATGGCAGATCATTTAGCGCATCAAGCTGTGGATGACTACCAATCTATGAACTTTGAATTCCCGGACGAGAATATCATGTTGATTACGGATTGTGAAAGGCCTAGACCATATGAAGGACCTGAGCAAGGATCCCGATGGACTATGGTTTTTGATGGAGCTTCCAACGCACTGGGTAACAGAATTGGTGTTGTGATCATTTCCTCTGAAGGTTGCAATACGCCTTTCACTTCCAGATTTTGCTTTGACTGTACCAACAACATGACCGAGTACGAAGTGTCTATTTTGGGTCTTAAGGATGATATTGACCTAAGAATCAAATTATTAAGTGTATTTGGAGACTCAGCTTTGGTGGTCAGTTAATTCAAAGGAGAGTGGAATTTAAAGCATCCAAATCTTATCCCCTACAAAGAACTGGTGCTAACCTTGATCCCGTACTTTGAAGAGGTTACCTTTGAACATATTCCGAGGGAATAAAATCAGTTGGCAGA
This sequence comes from Vicia faba, assembly GCA_948472305.1. Taxonomy (NCBI): domain Eukaryota; kingdom Viridiplantae; phylum Streptophyta; class Magnoliopsida; order Fabales; family Fabaceae; genus Vicia; species Vicia faba. The sequence goes on along the minus strand of OX451740.1, from coordinate 1,209,005,401 downwards.
TGCCTTATCTACCATGTCATCTATGTTTAAGATCAAATGGGACAACAAAGCTCCCAGAATTATTGTCAAAAGATTTGACGAACCAGCGCACTGCTACGAGATTGACATTAATGGAGTAGAAGAGAAGCCTTGGTTTCACGAAGTAAAAAGGTATCTCGAAGATCGAGAATACCCTGAAGGTGCATCAATCAATGATAAGAAATTCTTGCGGAGGTTCTCAGCCAAGTTCTTCCTGAGTAACGGAATTCTAAACAGGCGCAACCATGATTCAAATTTGCTTCGTTGTGTGGACAAGAAGGAAGCGGGGAAAATTATGGATGACATGCATGAAGGCATCTTTGGTTCACTCAAGTGGATATAATATGGCCAAGAAGATTCTGAGAGTTGGTTACTACTAGTCGACCATGGAAATCGACTGTCATCACCACTCGAAGACTTGCCATAAGTGCCAAATTTATGCTGATAAGTTTCACGTGCGTCAAGTTCCCTTGAATTTCATGACTACTCCTTGGCCATTTGCAATGTGGGGCATTGACATGATAGGAGAAATCAAGCCTACTGCTTCTAATGTACATCATTTCATTCTTGTCGCCATTGACTACTTTACCAAGTGGGTTGAAGCAGCTTTGTTTGCCTCAGTTACCAAGAATGTCGTGGCTCGTTTCATCAAGCATAACCTCATCTTTAGGTATGGTATCCATGAGAGGATCATCACTGATAATGGTACAAACCTCAATAATGCCATGATCAGTGAGCTCTGCACGCAGTTCAAAATCAAGCATCACAACTCTTCTCCATACATACCTAAGATGAATGGCGCGGTAGAATCCGCATACAAAATATAAATATTATGCAAAAGATGGTGGTAACCTACAAAGACTGGCATGAGATGTTACTGTTTGCTCTTCATGGCTATCATACCTCAGCGCGAACATCAACTAGGGCAACCCCTTTCCTTTTGGTATATGGCATGGAAGTTGTCCTGCCTATCGAAGTTCAGATTCCTTCTCTAAGGATTATGACAGAAGAAGATTTAGACAAAGACGAATGGGTTCAGACTAGGTTGGATCAATTGAATTTGATTGACAAAAAGAGGTTGGCTGCTATCTGTCATAGTCAGATGTATCAAAAATGTATGATCAAGGCATTCAACAAGAAGATCAAACATCGGGTATATCAGGCTGGCGAATTGGTGATAAAGTGCATCATTCTACCACAAGGTGATCACAGGGGCAAATGGACTCCCACCTACGAAGGGCCATTTGTTGTGAAGAATGTATTCTCGGGCGGTGCTATGATGCTAACCACTACGGGCGGTGAAGATTTCCCGCACCCTGTGAATGCGGACATAGTCAAAAAATACTACGCATAAGAATGACCCGTTAGGTTGACATACCTAGGAAAAATAAGGGCATCCCGGTGAACCAAAAGGGTTCGGAAAAAAGTTAGGGATATATACAAAAGATTATACATTCGGCAAGTCGAAAACCTGAAAGGGAGGCTTAGGGAAAAAAAGGTATCTTGGTGGACTGAAAACCCGAAAGGGCGGTCCAACAAAAATTAGGGATTAAAGCGTATGACTATGTCCCGTTGGATCACTTACAGCCAGCTTTATTACCTAGGTCAAAAGTTCAAATGGTACAAGATCAGTCCAATCAACTTCTTCCGACAGTAAGGGACGATTCGAAGACATAGGGGAAATAGTGGAGTTGGAAATTAATGAGATCACTTCCACGTGGCTCTACATTTTGTTTTCACTTTGTATTCTTTTCACTTCACGATGACCTCCTCTTACTAGGATCTCCATCTCTTTGTACAAACTCGCCTGTTTATAGGCAAACTATCAATACAAATATACTTTAAAGTCCAAACTTTTTGTTTTTCTATTTTGCTTGCAAAAACGTCCAATGACTAAAATTAAATGAACATATGTATATGAACATGATTAATTGTTAACAAATATACAGGAATAAGAATTTACTCAAAATTATAGGAGTTGGGATGACACTCAAGCTGTCCATAAATCCCCATAGAACCCCTTTCATAAGGTTATCCTCAGCGAAATCTCTACAGCCACTTTTATGAGATTATCCCCCACAGAGTAATCTCTACAAATAAGGGTACATTCCCCGTAGTCTCCCCGGAAGATCACTACAACAGATAAAAGATTATAATCAGTACAATGCATAGAATATCTCTTCCCCAACTGAGTTTATTCCTCCAAAACTGAAAAAGAAACCTTACAGAGTCCTTCTCTTTAGCAAATTTAATTTCCCCCAAGAGAGTTAGTTTCCTCAGCAGAGCACTTCTCCATTAACAAGGGTTTATTTCCCCCAACAGGGTTTATTTCCTCAACAAACTACAATGTCCCTATCTCAAGTCTATTCATCGGATTACTATAAATCACTGACAAAATTCTTCTCCCCAGTGAAGTCATCACTATCCCCAGAAAATTGCTGCAAAACCTGGAACCTGACCAGATATCAGTTAACTTTATCCTCCTTAGACAATACGGGGGGTTATCCATCTTTTTATCCCCAGTTAGGGTAGATAAGAAATAAATTCCCTAGTATAGCAACGGACGACCAATGTTCCTAAATTCTACTTCCCAAACAGAAATCAATACATCCCTTACAGAGTTTCCTCAAACAAGCAAGTAGGAATCCCCAGCAGAAGCATTCTAGGCAAGATTGAAGATACACATACTCTTCATCCCCGGCAGTAGTCAGGAATTTATTTTCCCATACAAAGATACACTTCAAACAACATTCCATATTCATACATCATAACATATACATACGAAACGCATATAGCATAATCTCATTTATTTTGGGAACATCATTACGCAATGCATTTCATACATCATGACATTGGGTACAACTAACTTTTTACCTTTTCAGGAAAGATCAATCAACAGATAAATATCATCAATAATTTTCAACAGTTCCAAATTAATTCCTGAAACAAGACAAAGCAACTATCTGTGAACAACAGGTCCAAGATTAATTGTCGAAACAAGACAGGGTAACTATCTACGAGATCATGTCAAAGATTAATTCTTGAAATAAGACAGGGTAACAACCTCAACGACCGACAAAAAGCAGGTTCTAGATTAACTCCTGAATCATGACAGGGCAACTATCCGGATAACCAGCCACAGATTAATTCCTGAAAGAAGACAGGGTAACTATCTGTGAAGAATAAAATAGATTATAGTTCAATTCCCGAAACAGGACGAGGCGACTATCTACATGAACAAATTGAAGATTAACTCCCAAAATAGGACAAGGAAAATATCTTCCTTTCTTTATGGTTTGACAAAGATTAATTCCTAAAATAGGACGGGGCGACTATCTTTATCACCAATGATATGAACTCACGAAACAAGACGGGTTTACCAACAAAATAGATTGAGGATTAACTCCCGAAATAGGACGGGGAAACTATCTTCATTTCTTTATGGTTTGACAAAGATCAATTCCCGAAACAGGACGGAGAGCCTATCTTTTTATCACCAATGGTATGAACTCCTGAAACAAGACAGGGTTTTCCAACAAAACTAATTGTATATCAACTCCCAAAATAGGACGTGAAGACTATCCACATGACAAGAAACTACTCAAACACCTTCTCAGAAGTTCATTCTGGGATACACCTTAAGGTTTCATTGGCTGAGACAGTTTATGCTATTTTTAGAGGAGCATAAATGAAGTAATTTTTTCCCCATAAAGATATAGATAACAATATTGTTGAAAGGGTTATTGAAACCATTAGAACTAGATGTAGTTTGTTTATAAAGTTAAGTATTCTTGTCAATAGGTATACTTAACTAGAGTCTCTTGTTGCTCCCTGGATCCGGCAGGATCGGTTGTACTAATCATTTTTTGAAAATAAATTTATAATGATTTATATCAAAAAAAATTAAATTTTAATAAAAAAATAAGTGTGAATAATATTTGGATACTTAAATCTTTTTGAATTTTAAGATATACTTATATGAGACGTTGTTGTACCCCAAAATTTGCCCTCTCATTTATCAAGATTATTCTCACAAGATTTCTTTGACTCAAGACTGGATTAGGGTTTGGTCAGCTCAAGACATCTCATCTTACACTATTGACCCAAAATTAGGGTTTGAGTTTGCACAAGGATTCTTGGACTAGCAATGCTTCATATGACTTTCAAACATAATTCTGGACCCCTAAGATCACTCATGACAAGTTTCAAGCTTTGGATCACATTTTTGATCAGTCAATTGGGCAATTGACCTAAAAATCAATTGTATTGGGGGAAAAGTCAACCATGGCCAATTTATAGTCAAACTTCATAATTTTTTATCCACATAAACATTTTAAACTTATATGTATCATTTGATCAAGTTTGGATCACAATTCCTCGATAAATTTGATCAAATCATCAAAAGGGAAAAATGGTCAAAATTAGGGTTTTGACTGAGGAAGGGAAATTTTTGATTTGTGACCTAGCAATTGACCATTTGAGTTGAAGCATGGTTCCAAGGATTCAATGGTATCATCTTGATCTAATTACATGGTTCAAAACATTTCAATTTCATTGATAGACGGAAGGAATTTCCAGTCAACTGATCAAAAGTTAACTGTACACTAAAAAGTCAAACTTTGACTTTTGATCAAAATCAAATGCCAAGGGTCACAATTTATCAAAACATGTCAAAATGTGAAACTTGTTCATCAAGAAAACAAGGATTGAAGATTAGGGTTTAAAATTGAAAATTTTCTTAAACTTAAAATTTTTCTAAGTATGGAAAATTTCTTATTTTTTCTCAACTTTAGGCCATTTTTTCACCATGATACAAGATGATTCAAAGGAAGTTCCCAACATGAAAGTTGTATACCTCCATGAAATATACAACTTTGCTTCACACACTTTTCCCTAAAGATGCTTGGATCTCAAGATATAATTTTATGAATACATGCTCATGAACCTAAGGCAACTCGAATAGAACAGATACCAACCCTAAGCAAGCCAGTACAAGCATGTGAAGCTTTGTCCCATCACTTTGCTTAAAAAGCAAGAAAGGTTGCAAAAAGGCTAGAACACATAAATCTGTTGGAGAGCTGACTTTAAACTCATCCCATACTAATACACAAACACATTACAATTAGAGACACGATTGCTAGAAGCCTGAAAGACCCCCAAACTCCAGAACACCAAAAAACTGTCCAAACTTGCAGTTTTTGCATAAGCATAGCAATCCATCATTTGGCTCGTGCGTTTCAATTTTTAACCATCAAAACACTTTACCTACTTGATATCTAACTGATCCAGACCCTCATCCCTGTATTGTAACCCCTTCTCCATCACCTGCCATTTTTATTTTTAAAGCTTGCAGGTTGACTTGGATAGAGAGTTTCAGACACTTCCAAAGCAAGGCAAGGGTTGGAACACACTCAAGGAGGTTCAAGCAAGCTCAAGCAATCATCAGGCCTTCATAAAACTCACTCAAACTCCATCCACTATTTCAACTGAAAGAGGTAAAAATCTCAATTTCTATCTCTTCATACAGGCATCTATTGGCCTTGTGAATAAACAATGTAGGCCTCATTGCTACGAAGCTGTACGTGTATATATCTTGCATTTATTTAGCCTAAGTTGAGAGAATTTTGAAGTTCAAATTCCTGTAAAAATTAGGTCTAGATTTAGGGCTTTTAAAATTCATCTTGATCTTTGATTTTTAGCTTACATAATTTATATGGTTAGAATCGTGAGACAAAATGCTACAACTTTCATGTTATGAGTTTCCATTTTTATTGAGGGATGAGAAAGTTACAGAGCATCTGGCTGGCTAGAGGAAGAAGATGAAGTACAGGGCCATGGAAGCGTTTCATGTTATGTTATTTTTGTTTCACATTAATCAATGGATGTATAGTCACCCCAGTGGCAAGGTAGCGTGCTGGTGAGACCCAAGTCTTGGGTTCGAACCTTGGTGCTACCTTTTGTTTTTTACACTTTTCCTTTTTTTCCATTTTTTTGTTGTTCTTGCAGGATTGGGCTTGATCCTTTAGGCTTGGCGTTTTTTACTAACATACTGCTCCCAATTTCCTCACAGCACCCCTGGCCCATTTGTTGTACCCCAAAATTTGCCCTCCCATATTTCTCAAAACATTTCAAGAAAAATTCACAAGTCCAACCTGGCGCGTCATATTCAGGTATTCTTTCGCCAAGATATCTCTGATAACGTATTCTCAAATTCAGTTTCGGCTCAAGAGTCAATTCTTTAAAGAAGGTATCCGAATGTGTGAGTTTTCTCGAAGAAATATGGTGAAAAAGTAGGCTGAAAGTGCCGTTTTTACGCGCTAAAAAATTCATAACTTGAAGATCGTGACTCGTTTTGAACCCGTTCCGGTGGCCAAAATTCCGTCTTGACATTATCTACGTTTTCATCTCTCACAGCTGGAAGCCAATTTCGATCAAAAGGTCTTCAAAAATGTGGGTTTATCAAGTATTTTCATACAGAAAATTTGTGACAGAAGTTTATTTGCGTCATGTTCAGAAAATCATAACTTGGTCGATTTTCATCGTATCGAGCTGGTTCTGGCGCCAAAATTTCACAAATTGAGTTGGCTACATTTTCACAGGAGGTATCAAGTTCGAACGGTGTTCAAAAGGCCTTCGTTTTTTGCTCAGAGTGCGTGACACGCTGAAAATCCTGAATGCTGAATATTATTTCATCTGGGCCGAAACTTCGAAAATTCATAACTCGGTCAATTTTTATCGGATTGGGCTCATATTTTTACACAAGGTCCCTGACTCATAGATCTACAACTTTGCTTCAAAAGTCGAGACCAAATTATGCACTGATCAATACCAGTTTTTTATTGAAGAACGTGTCAGAGTCGACACTGGAGCCCAAAATAAGTTTGTCTGAGCTGAAACTTCAAAAATTCATAACTAATTCACCGTTTATCCGATTGAGCCGATTTTCGGACAGGAGTTAGTTCTCGATGCCGGCTACATTTTGTTTTCACATTTCAACTTCAAAAATTGCACTTAAGTCCCTGCGATTTAGCCTGGAAAGTGACGAACTCAAGTGAACATTGGAGGCCCAATTGCACATTCAAAGCCCATTTTCTTTACCCTAATTTCCATTATATAATCACCTTCTTTTCACACAAACCAGAGAGGAGAAAAGAAGAGAGAAAAAAAACCTTGTCACAACACTGTTAGAATATCAAACTCTTTCAAGAACCCTAAAACCTTGAAATCCTTATTACAAATCCCTCTCTCACTACAAACAAGCCATCACAGTTACAAACCAACACCTCACTACTTCTTCAGTAAGGGTAAGGCTGGCTTGATCTCCATGATCCTAATTTTCCAGTAAGGCATAAAAGCATTCAGGCCACTGATTTTCCAGTAAGGGTAAGATTGACTTGATCTCCATGATCAAAAGGGTATAATCATTCATACATACCATATTGTGCCTAAACATTAAATTTCTTCATATATTGGCTTTATTTGCATTTTATGATTTTATTTAATGTGTTCGTGAGATTCAACTGCAGACTTAGACAGGATCCCAGGTTCATTAAGGAACGTTGAGGCCAAAAGCCAAATGGCCAAAAGCCAAAAGCCAAATGGCCAAAGTAGAAAAACTTATGCATGACACTAATACATGGCGAGACAGACATCCTGAGAAGATTAAGGAACGTTGAGGCCAAAACGCAAATGGCCAAAAGCCAAAAGCCAAATGGCCAAAGTAAAACAACTTATGCATGATGAGGCCAGAACACAAATGGCCAAACCACTCCAATTCACCTCCAAAAAGGGGACAGAAACCCCCCAAGGTATTGTATTTTCTTTCTTTTCCTTATTTTATTTATTTCAATTATTTCTTTTTTTAATTAATTCCTTTAATTTAACTTATTTTCATAAAATATAAAAAATAGTAAAAAACAGAAAAGTCATAAAAATCAAAATATATTTATTTAATTAATATTTTTTGTAAATAAATTTCACTAATAATTAATTATTTATTTTTATAAATCAAAATTGCATGTAAATAATTAGATTAATTTTAGGTTTAATTTTAACATGTTTTTCTTAATAAATAAAAAAAATTAGAATTAGGGTTAATATTTTAATTTCATTTAATCTTTCTCATAAAAATACATAAAAAACATAAATACCAAAAACTCAAAAAAAAAAAAATTCTTTTTTCTCTTTAATTTCATTAGTTTAATCATTTAATTTAATTTCATTAAAAAGGGTCCAACACCCTCGCTTCCAATTTTAATTCCTATTCGCGCATTTTTATTTATTTCCTTCTTTTAAATATTTATGTAACTCTCCCAAAGCCTTGTAAACTTAATTTCTCGCACTTTATTTTATTTCTTTATTTACTTTCCGTCAAATCGGGTCCTGGATTTTAATTTTGGCGATGTGGACCCGCGCCTTTGTAATAGTTTAGAACTTTTAATTTCCGCATCTTTTTAACTGTTAATAAATGCATGCAAGAATGAATGATAAAATAAAAACAAACGCATAGATCACCTTGACATGAATAAGACAAAATAACTGAACATGACACACAAATCACACACCACCCCTAGGGTACGCCTCACTGTTGCCTTGCCTCGAAAGGTGATCGTCGAGTAGAGGATGTCTTAGTAAGTCCTCATGATCCGGGAACCTGGCATGAGGGTAGCTTCTAAGGTGTCTTCCCATTGCTCTGGTGATCACCATGTCCCTACAAACTCGAATTGACCTGAACACCTCCAACGGTGGTGCTACCTACCTCTCAATGGTAGGATGGCACTACTTTAAAGGACATTTACACAGACGAATTCCTTAGGGTAGGTAGGTTCTCTAGATACTTGCTCTAAATTTCAAAACAAATCAAAAATACTTTTCACACCGACACCTTTTCAAAAGCTTTCGAAAGCAATTTTTCAAACACTCTTGAGGACCGATACAAGAGTCGAACTGGAATTTTCAAAGAAACTTTTTAAAACCCACAGTTGAAAAGCAAACAAACCTTTTGAAAACACAAATGAGCAAGTATCTAAGAGCCCATGGATAACCATGGATAGAAAGGGTGCTAACACCTTCCCTTTCTATAACCTACCTCCCGAACCGAGAGCAATCTCTATAAGGAATTTTTCTGTGCTTTTGTCCTTTCCATTTGGAGAAAATAAAAGACGGTGGCGACTCTTGCTTCCGCGACATTTCGCGAACCAGCGTTAAACAGTCAGTTCCAGATCCACCGATCACAGAACTGGCGACTCTGCTGGGGACTTCTTTATAAAGTGAGGTGTACCTGAGGGTTAGTTTATAACTGTGTTTTCAATTGTATTGACTTGTCTGCTTTAAATTTGTGGGTTGCATGGGAGTTACATAGATCCTAACTCGGATCTGGGGATACCCTGTTTAGGTAGCATAAGCTGTGAGGGACCTGTCCGGCGTAGACCGACACGGGTGAAACAGTGGCTACGTTGGTGTGGCACCTTGGTCTGTACCGATATCCCTTGTGTTGCAACGAGGAGAATATGGGTCTTCTGAGGAGTCATTAAGCACCAACAACCTTAGAACCTTAAATGACACAACTTGGCCATTAGAACAGTAGCAGTATGCTACGCCCATTGAGGCTAAACTCTCGTGATGGTTCTGGCCGCAAGAAAAGATTGCGATGCTGGAGTTATGACTGATTGAGGGTAGTCAATGATATTGGGATCCTCTAAGAACCCGGTTACTTTGATAGGACAGGTATGAACCAACAAACTGAAAGAGGGTAATACCTAGACCTCATGCTAGCCTAAACTCTAAGGGCTTCTATTGTGTGATTTGCGTGCCTTCGTACTTGACTATTTGCATGCTTGTTATATGACACATGAACTACTTGCAGGTTTTGTTTATAGTCCTTAATTAGGACTCATAACAGGGCTTACTAAATTTCTTGCAGGTTTTGTTTAGTCCCTAATCGGGACTCATGATAGGTTTTACTTGAGTTTTTTGCAGGTTCAGGTTTAACAGTCCTTAATTGGGACTCATAACAGGGTTACTTACATTACCCCATGCATAGCATAACATCATACCATTGCATACATCCTACATAAGGACTAACCCATTTCAAGGATCTCAAAGGCTTGTGATGCAGGTCATGATGAATCAAACATCTAGCAAGGGGCAAAGAGGATTTATTTTCCTCTAGCCAAAGTTGTCAGAGGCTATGACCCACTTGATATGGTGAGCTTTGACTCTTGAAGAAGGTTCCCTTAACCAAGGTTGTTTGGAAATCAAAACCAGACATGATGACTAAAGTCAGGGGCTATGACCCACTGGATATGGTGAGCCTTTGACCCTTGAAAAAGGACTCTCAACAAATATGAAGTTCCTTCAATCAAGCTACTGGACCCAAATGCTAACAAATTTTCTTGTTTATCCCGCGAGGTCCTTGAAAACATTACATGCATATCATACTCATCATTGCATAACAGGTACCCTTGTTGCAGGTCACTTACCCTTTCTCGCTGTTTATTTCAGCAATGGCTTCCCAACAAGATAACCAGGGTCTTCATGCTCAAGAGACTCAGTTCAGGGAGATCTTCCTAAACCTATCCAAGGGGCAGGAAGATCTGAGGACACTCCTCATGGGGAATCTGATCAGAAAAGAGTCCTGAAGATGACAAGGACGAACAGCTGAAACGTCTACAAGCTGAGGTAGACACATTGAAAACCCAGATGCTGGGGCAAAGGGCCCTCATTCAAGGTTTAGCTCAGGAGCAAGGAGAGCTGAGGGCCATGATCAGTCAGCTCCATCAAGACATGAAGCAACCAGCCCAAGTCAGGGACCCAGTCATTAATCAACTTCCAAGAAGTCAAAGGTTTGGGCCTCTCCAAGCTGCTATTACTTCACAGGTCCAACAACGACCTCGCCCAGAACAACGGGCTGATCAGAGCAAACCAGACAAGCCTAAAAGGCAGTTCACCAAGATCAATATGTCGCTGGATCAAGCACTACAACAAATGTTGGAGGCAGGGTTGATCACCTTAAGGGCTCCTCTCCGGAATCCAAACACTTCTGCTCCTAACTATCATCCCAACGATAGGTGCGCATACCATTCTGATAGCCCGGGGCATACTACGGACAACTGCTGGCCTCTCGAAAACAAGATTCAAGACATGATCGACGCCGGAGAGATTCAGTTTGAAGTACCTGAGACTCCGAACATAATCACTGCTCCCTTTCCAAATCAGGGCTAGGATTGAGAAATTTTTGTTCATTCGAATGTTCAAGCTGCAATTTTCTTTTGTTCAAACATTTACTCATGTTAAACATTGTTATTTCATTAATGCATCGCATGTGTCTGTTCTGAAACCATATATTCGTATTCACTAAATGCAAATTATTTTCATTTTTTTTTTTGATGTCAACTCTTGATCTAAAATTCTAAAGCCTCTTGAGGGAGGATGACGAAAACGATACCACGATATACAGTATGCTTTTGAACAGACCCCGTTGATGAGGTACAGGCATTGTTTCAATCCCTAAACACTGGAGTTATAAGGATGATAATCCCTCGTCAACCCCTCTGAGCCAAAGAAGTAGGAGTTTTTCTTTTTGAAATTTAAAACCCTTAATCATAACCTGGGGCAGGGTAGTCTCTCAGTTGATCCAAGTGCATAACGAATGGCACCAAAGAGATCCTTACGAAAAAAGACAGTGATGGTTCCGAATAATCAATAAAGAAAGGCAGTCATTATCTCAAAAAATAAAAAACCCATTAAGTCAAAACCCATGAAGGAGACTTATAAAACTGGGGCATCCCGCTGACTGTAATTCCAAAAAAGGAAACATTTCAGGCAAAAAAAGAAAGGGATAACAAAAATCAGACAAGAAAGAGGTCTTACAAACCCTCAACAAAAAAGGAACGACTGCCTATTCAAAATAAGTTATCAACATCTGAATCATCACCGGAAAATCAGAGCAAAGACTCAAACAAGGTCTAACGCACGATCAGCTGAGTTTAGGTTTGAAGAACATCACGAAGAGTGGGTGGGTACAAATATTTTGAGCCTTTATCCTTTGTTTCTTAAACCATGAACCAGGCCACGTTATAACCCTTAAAAGTCCTAGCTGAAGCATGGGTTAGTTCGAAAGCATACTGGTACGAAAGGTATCCTGACTCCTTAAGGCTTACGGTAAATACGGAGTTGACATCACGTTTACAAATATTCACTTGTTTTATGAAAAAAGAATGCATTTTCAAAAAAATCTTCAAGACAGACATAAGCTTTGTATTTTTTATATAACATTGTTTGCATATGACTATTTGTTTGAACAGCAGGGAAATTCGCACGATGAAGGCCTAATGAACAGAAGCACTTCCAATCAAGGGGCGTGATATAATCATGGTCTATTATCTGGGGCAGTCCAATCAAGATTCGGAGAATCTCTCAAAGGCCAAATAGCCTGGGGCAAATCTCCATCTGAGTCACTTGGGGCATTCCAACAACGAATCTCGCCTGATCAAACACCTTCTGGTGACATGACAACACACTTCTAATAGGGGCAACTCCCTACCTTCTGAAAGCACGGACATAGTCAAAAAAATACTGCGCATAATCAAAGACCCGCTAGGTTGACACACCTATGCAAAAATAAGGGCTTCCCGGCGAACCAAAAGGGTTCGGGCAAAAATAAGGGATGAAATGAAAAATCAGTACACCCGGCAAGTCGAAAACCTGAAAAAGGCGGCTTGGGCAAAAATGGGTATCCCGGTGGGCTAAAAACCCGAAAGGGCGGTCCAGGCAAAAATTAGGGATCAAAGCGTACGACTATGCCCTGGCATCTTGTCGTCTACTTACCAGAAGAAGGTTTGTCCATCAACAACTATCAGCACCTCACAGGTCTTCCTCTCCCACCTCAGAGACAGGGGCAATGAAGAGTGGTCTAGACGGTCTAATTGTTTTGTCCTCCAAGGCACCAAGGTGAGTTCGGCTGAAAAACATAACCAGATATCTTAATTCCCCAGAGAGTGCGTCAGCAAGTATTCTTAACAAGCATCCTCGGCAGTCTTGGCCTAAAGATTGTTCCCCGGCGGTATATCAAACATTCAATGGAGTCATTTCTCCGGTGCATATCAAACTTCCCCAGGAGAGTCCAATCCAGTTTCCCCAGGAAAGGTTGGAATCCATCTCCCCAAGCAGAAGCTTATCCCCAGTAGATTCTGGAAGCTTATTCTCGCGAAGCCCGAATGTGTCGCCCGGCTTTATTCAAAGAGTTATTTCCTTAACAGGATATAACTGGGTTATCCTCAGCCAAAAAGCCATGGAAAAGAGCGTCCCCGACGAAGTTCTCTTATCCCCAGCGAAGTCTATTCACACTTCCAACACAACAAAGATATCCCCAGCAAGTTATTATCAACATTCCAGCAAAGCATCTCTCTCCCCACAGAGTATTGCTTCCCAACAAGATCGTTAGAGTACTTTTTCTCCCCGCAAAATATTCCATTCGCCAAGTTTATTCCCCAACGGAGTTATCTTCTCCTACCGGTATGCTTGCAGCTACCATCCCTAGCGGAAGCGAAATCTATTCTCCAACGTCAGCCCAGGAGTGACTTCCCGGCACCCGTCAAGGATTTACTTTCCTAGACGAAAACATACATTCCTAAACATTCTCATACATCATTATAGCATGCATAGACGCATCATACAAATCTCAGTTATGTTAAGAACATCATTGCTTGATCCATATCATGCATTGCATATGACTGACCTTTACCTTTCAGGAAAGATTCAGCTAAATTCTCAATCATATTTCAAGACCTAGACCGGTTCAGTTAATCGACCCTAAGATTCTCTGTTTCTTATCCAGTCCAAGGCCTTCTCTAGTCCAGTTAAATCGACCCCAAACAGATTTTTCTGATGAAGACTCTGTAGAAGTTATCCAAGGTTTTCCCAATGATTGCTATTGAGGTTGTAATCACCTATGGTTCTCTCCCCGATACTGCGGAGATGATAATTCCATCCAAGGTTTTCTCAATGATTGCTATTGAGGTTGTAATCGCCTATGGTTCTCTCCCCGATACTGCGGAGATGATAATTCCATCCAAGGTTTTCTCAATGATTGCTATTGAGGTTGTAATCGCCTATGGTTCTCTCCCCGATACTGCGGAGATGATAATTCCATCCAAGGTTTTCTCAATGATTGCTATTGAGATTGTAATCGCCTATGGTTCTCTCCCCGATACTGCGGAGATGATAATTCCATCCAAGGTTTTCTCAATGATTGCTATTGAGATTGTAATCGCCTATGGTTCTCTCCCCGATACTGCGGAGATGATAATTCCATCCAAGGTTTTCTCAATGATTGCTATTGAGGTTGTAATCGCCTAAGGTTCTCTCCCCGATACTGCGGAGATGGTAATTCCCACCAAGATTCTCTCGATGATTGCTATTGAGGTTGTAGTCGCCTGTGGTTCTCTCCCCGATACTGTGGAGGTAGTAATCATCCCAAGATTTTCTCAATGATTGCTGTTGAGGTTGTAGTCGCCCAAGGTTCTCTCACCGTTCCTGTTGAGGTAGTAACCACCCCTGGTTCATTCATCATGTTTTGAAGCTCCAGATCCAGCTCCTGTAACCAGTCAGGACACCCTTACAAAGAGTTTGAAGACCAGCTCCTGTAACAGGCCAGGTACTCATTTTTCTTTTGCAGGTACGTAGGTTCTCGCTGAGGAATCTCTTACGCAGATGGCATCTATAAGCCCATCCGCCATCTATCATCTCTTAGCATGGCATCTATAAGCCCATCATCCTATCCATCAATCTCCAAATGGCATCTATAAGCCCATTCCCATCATCATACTGCTACTATGTGAGCACAAATTTCTGGGCACTCTAGTGTTCAATCATCTTCCGCCTTCGGATTACGAAAGGCACGTCAGCCAATCTGCATCCTCAGGTCTAAGAAGATTGAACAGGGGCAACTGTTGTACCCCAAAATTTGCCATCCCATATTTCTCAAAACATTTCAAGAAAAATTCACAAGTCCAACCTGGCGCGTCATATTCAGGTATTCTTTCGCCAAGATATCTCTGATAACGTATTCTCAAATTCAGGTTCGGCTCAAGAGTCAATTCTTTAAAGAAGGTATCCGAATGTGTGAGTTTTCTCGAAGAAATATGGTGAAAAAGTGGGCTGAAAGTGCCGTTTTTACGCGCTAAAAAATTCATAACTTGAAGATCGTGACTCGTTTTGAACCCGTTCCGGTGGCCAAAATTCCGTCTTGACATTATCTACGTTTTCATCTCTCACGGATGGAAGCCAATTTCGATCAGAAGGTCTTCAAAAATGTGGATTTATCAAGTATTTTCATACAGAAAATTTGTGACAGAAGTTTATTTGCGTCATGTTCAGAAAATCATAACTTGGTCGATTTTCATCGTATCGAGCTGGTTCCGGCGCCAAAATTTCACAAATTGAGTTGGCTACATTTTCACAGGAGGTATCGAGTTCGAACGGTGTTTAAAAGGCCTTCGTTTTTTGCTCAGAGTGTGTGACACGCTGAAAATCCTAAATGCTGAATATTATTTCATCTGGGCCGAAACTTCGAAAATTCATAACTCGGTCAATTTTTATCGGATTGGGCTCATATTTTTACACAAGGTCCCTGACTCATAGATCTACAACTTTGCTTCAAAAGTCGAGACCAAATTATGCACCGATCAATACCAGTTTTTTATTGAAGAACGTGTCAGAGTCGACACTGGAGCCCAAAATAAGTTTGTCTGAGCTGAAACTTCAAAAATTCATAACTAATTCACCGTTTATCCGATTGAGCCGATTTTCGGACAGAAGTTAGTTCTCGATGCCGGCTACATTTTGTTTTCACATTTCAACTTCAAAAATTGCACTTAAGTCCCTGCGATTTAGCCTGGAAAGTGACGAACTCAAGTGAACATTGGAGGCCCAATTGCACATTCAAAGCCCATTTTCTTTACCCTAATTTCCATTATATAATCACCTTCTTTTCACACAAACCAGAGAGGAGAAAAGAAGAGAGAGAAAAAAACCTTGCCACAACACTGTTAGAATATCAAACTCTTTCAAGAACCCTAAAACCTTGAAATCCTTATTACAAATCCCTCTCTCACTACAAACAAGCCATCACAGTTACAAACCAACACCTCACTACTTCTTCAGTAAGGGTAAGGCTGACTTGATCTCCATGATCCTAATTTTCCAGTAAGGCATAAAAGCATTCAGGCCACTGATTTTCCAGTAAGGGTAAGATTGACTTGATCTCCATGATCAAAAGGGTATAATCATTCATACATACCATATTATGCCTAAACATTAAATTTCTTCATATATTGGCTTTATTTGCATTTTATGATTTTATTTAATGTGTTCGTGAGATTCAACTGCAGATTTAGACAGGATCCCAGGTTCATTAAGGAACGTTGAGGCCAAAAGCCAAATGGCCAAAAGCCAAAAGCCAAATGGCCAAAGTAGAAAAACTTATGCATGACACCAATACATGGCGAGACAGACATCCTGAGAAGATTAAGGAACGTTGAGGCCAAAACGCAAATGGCCAAAAGCCAAAAGCCAAATGGCCAAAGTAGAACAACTTATGCATGATGAGGCCAGAACACAAATGGCCAAACCACTCCAATTCACCTCCAAAAAGGGGACAGAAACCCCCAAGGTATTGTATTTTCTTTCTTTTCCTTATTTTATTTATTTCAATTATTTCTTTTTTTAATTAATTCCTTTAATTTAACTTATTTTCATAAAATATAAAAAATAGTAAAAAACAGAAAAGTCATAAAAATCAAAATATATTTATTTAATTAATATTTTTTGTAAATAAATTTCACTAATAATTAATTATTTATTTTTATAAATCAAAATTGCATGTAAATAATTAGATTAATTTTAGGTTTAATTTTAACATGTTTTTCTTAATAAATAAAAAAAATTAGAATTAGGGTTAATATTTTAATTTCATTTAATCTTTCTCATAAAAATACATAAAAAACATAAATACCAAAAACTCAAAAAAAAAATAATAATTTCTTTTTTCTCTTTAATTTCATTAGTTTAATCATTTAATTTAATTTCATTAAAAAGGGTCCAACGCCCTCGCTTCCAATTTTAATTCCTATTCGCGCATTTTTATTTATTTCCTTCTTTTAAATATTTATGTAACTCTCACAAAGCCTTGTAAACTTAATTTCCCGCACTTTATTTTATTTCTTTATTTACTTTCCGTCAAATCGGGTCCTGAATTTTAATTTTAGCGATGTGGACCCGCGCCTTTGTAATAGTTTAGAACTTTTAATTTCCGGATCTTTTTAACTGTTAATAAATGCATGCAAGAATGAATGATAAAATAAAAACAAACGCATAGATCACCTTGACATGAATAAGACAAAATAACTGAACATGACACACAAATCACACACCACCCCTAGGGTACGCCTCACTGTTGCCTTGCCTCGAAAGGTGATCGTCGAGTAGAGGATGTCTTAGTAAGTCCTCATGATCCGGGAACCTGGCATGAGGGTAGCTTCTAAGGTGTCTTCCCATTGCTCTGGTGATCACCATGTCCCTACAAACTCGAATTGACCCGAACACCTCCAACGGTGGTGCTACCTACCTCTCAATGGTGGGATGGCACTACTTTAAAGGATATTTACACAGACGAATTCCTTAGGGTAGGTAGGTTCTCTAGATACTTGCTCTAAATTTCAAAACAAATCAAAAATACTTTTCACACCGACACCTTTTCAAAAGCTTTCGAAAGCAATTTTTCAAACACTCTTGAGGACCGATACAAGAGTCGAACTGGAATTTTCAAAGAAACTTTTTAAAACCCACAGTTGAAAAGCAAACAAACCTTTTGAAAACACAAATGAGCAAGTATCTAAGAGCCCATGGATAACCATGGATAGAAAGGGTGCTAACACATTCCCTTTCTATAACCTACCTCCCGAACCGAGAGCAATCTCTATAAGGAATTTTTCTGTGCTTTTGTCCTTTCCATTTGGAGAAAATAAAAGACGGTGGCGACTCTTGCTTCCGCGACATTTCGCGAACCAACGTTAAACAGTCAGTTCCAGATCCACCGATCACACCATTATTTTCATATATTTTTATTTATTTATTTTTGTTTGCATTTTTGTTTATTAAACATTTTTCTTTAATACATAAAATCTTAAAAAATACAAATAGAATAATATTGAATTTTATTTTATTTTAGTTTTATTTTTTCACATAAAAAATATGTTTTATCTTTAATATATACTAACTATCTTTCTTAAATAAATTTGTAAAAAAATAAAACTTAGATATATTATAATCTTTTCTTTTATACTTATATATATGCTTGTGAATATTTATTTTAATGTATAAAAACTTTATTTTTTTATACAAGATTATTAATTATTTTAATATAAAAAATACACAAAAACTAACACATTAAAACTTTATTTTCTTTTAGGGTTAACTTTGTTCTTTTTTTTTAAGAATTAATTCCTTTTTCCTTAAAATTATTAGGGTTTTAGGTTAAAATTCTTTTCACATAAAAAAATAAAACAAAGATCTTTCTCTTGCATGTACATAATATTGCATATTGTATTTGTTTATTCTAATATTTGTACAAATTCGATTTGGTTGTAATAATTTATTTAGATTTACATTCTTGCAAATCCCCATTCAAATTTGTATTCTCCCCTCCCATAAATTGTTGTAATAGCTTAGTAATCTTTACATTACGCAATTTACCGCTTTACATGCCATGTTAGTAATTAGGGTTTGTATGGTAAGATCAAAACAAAGCAAATAGAAAACCCTAATACAAGATAAAATCAAAGTATTAAAATAACACACTTGCACACAAGCATCCTTAGGGTTTCTCCACTTGGTTGCCTTATATAAAAATAGCCATATTACGCATGCGAAGTATCTTTGCAAAACAAACAAATATAAGATCACAGTCCCTCGATGACGCTATTCAAGGTTGCCTTATAAAATGATCTTGGTCCCTCAAAAATGCTAAGATACTGTGCAAACATTGCTAATCATGGTTATACAATGACCCACGCCCGTCCGGTTTACATCCAAAGATAGGGTTGCTTACCAAAGCAATGGTAAGACAACAATGTCAAAGGAATAGAAAATGCATAAGAAAGACATTTGAGTAGGTAGACTACTTCTAGTTACTTGCTCTATTTTCAAACAACTATCCTTGCTATTTTTCAAAACTAATATACACATTTCAAAAACATCTTACAAACATTTTCAAAAGACAAACATATTTGTATACATTCTTACGAACGAGAATCATTACAAAGATGGCCTAAACAATGACCTCTTTTATAAAATATTTTCAAAACCACACAAAGCATATTTTCAAACAAAAGCAAGTGATCTAGCAAGTAATTAAGAGCCCATGGAAAACCATGGATGAAAAGGGTGCTAATACCTTCCCTTTTCATAATCTACCCCCCGAACTCAAGAAAACATCTCAAAGGTCTTTCCTGTGCTTTTTCACCTTTCCTTTTGGATAAAAGAAAAGTCGGTGACGACTCTTGCTAACCGTAATATTTGCGATAAAAGGCAAAACCTCAAGTCAGTTTTAACATTGTATCACAGACGTCTACCTATGCGATTCATGCGTAAGTTTTATTGAATTATCATTATTAAAATCACTTTTAATAAATTTATATACTATTTTTAATAAAAAAATAAGATCATAAAAAGATTGAATACAAACAGAAATTTTAAAGAAAATTGAATAAAAATGAATTTAATTTGAATATATTGGCAGTGTAAAGAAATTTTATACCGTCGGAATATGGTAATCGTTAGATTTTAAATTACATTTGACTTTTATTTTAATTATTATTAAAATAATATTTATGAATTATTATGATGCACCGATGAAGTAAAACTTTTTATATTGAGAGTGCATCACAATTAATCTTTAAAAAGTTTGCAAAATTTATATGTATATAACAACAAAATAAGGCCATTTTGAAGAAAAAATTCATTTCACTACATGATTTTTTTATAAAACTAAAATATGAGTAAAAATAGGAGAAAAAAGTGGAAAATAAATTTACTGCAGTTAATATTTTGACACATTCACGTAGTCGTAATTTTAAAAGTTGTTTGATCATAATCACATGGTCTAGAGCAAATAAATATATTTTTCATTTTACAATTCAAAAAATATTAGTTTAAATAACAACTGCTTGATTCCTATCTGACGATCAAAGATGTCTGACTGCGTGAATGCAGTGATCGACGACTACAGTAGATCGTAGTCCAAAAAAGTGGGGGACATGTACCAAAAACTCACTTAAACACCATCAAAATGAAAGTTGGACATATCAAACTTATCACAATTCAACAAAGACAACATAACAATGGGTTTTAAAAAAAAATAGTGGTACGGTGTACTATGTATTTATATTAAAATATTATTAAATATAATTTTACAAATAATTAAAATTAAATTAAAATTAAATTTTAATCAAAAAAATCTATGTTAGTAAAATTTGGATACTTATGTCTTTATGAATTTTAAGATATATCTATATGAGACGTCTACCCGTGAGATCTATGCGTAAGTTTTATTGAATTATTATTATTAAAATCACTTTTAACAAATTTCTATACTATTTTTAATAAAATAAATAAAAATCATTATATTTACTTAAACACCATCAAAATGAAAGTTGTACAAATTAAATTTAACACGATTCAACAGAGACAACAGGAAAATGGGAGACGAGATTCAGGTTAAGTGGGGAAGATAAGTGGAGGCCTTAGAAGAAAGAAGGTCCAAACATTGGTTACCCTCTCTATAAATATGAGAGATGCAAAAGTCCAAGATATTGATTTTGACCAACACATTTTGCCATCTGGAGAGAATATTCCAAGGGACAATCTTCAAATTCGTCATGGCAAGAATGACCAACCTAGAATCTGTTTCGAACCAAATCTTGGTCCAACCAAACTGAACAGTTGTTGTACCCCAAAATTTTCCTTCTATTTTCTCAAGATATTTCTCACCAAATATCTCAAAAGCTCGAGGGTTCTCAGGGGTATGATCATACAAGCTCACCTCTTAAGCATTGAGCCTCCAAATTAGGATTTTGGTTTTCTCAAGGAAAATTGGACTTTTGATGCCTCAAATGCCTTTTATGGTTCATTATAGGTCTCCAATATTGCTCATACCAAGTTTCAACTCTTGCATCACAAATTTGCTCAGTCAATTACTCAAATGACTGAAAATCAGTTGTATTGGGTAAAAAGTCAATTGTGGTCAATATACAGTCAAACTTCATGATTTTTTGCAAACATCAATATTTTGAAGTTATATTCATTAATTGATCAAGGGTTGAGCATAATTCCTCAAGAAAAGCATTCAAATCATCAAAGGGGCAAAATTGTCAAAATTAGGGTTTTGACTGAGAATGACTGATCATTGACTTTTGACCTAGTACATGACTTAATGGCTTGAAGCATGATCTCAAGGACTCAAGCACAACATTTTGACCTAATTTCATGGCTCAAATAATTTCTCAAGATCAATGCATTGATATTTGAAATTTGATCAATTGATGAAAAGTCAACTAATACACAAAAAAGTCAAACTTTGACTTTTGGTCACCATTAAATTTCAAAAATCAATATTCATCAAGACACTCAAAAATATCAAACTTGGTCAACAAGAATCACAAAAGTCAAGAAAGTCCACAAAAGTCAAAGTTTTCAATACTTAGAAAAATCCTAAGTGTTTTTAACCTTGATAATTTCACTACTTCATGACAGTGTTTTACCAAGATGCAAGAAGATTCAAGGAAAACTTTCAACATGAAAGTTGTAGATCTTGATGAACTCTAAAACTTTGTATTATAGGGTTTATGTCCAAAAAATGCTTAGATTTGAAGATATAGGCTCATGAAGTCATGACATTTTTCATAAAACACTTAGTGAAATTTTCAACAAATTTAGGCATATTTTTTACCTAACTTCTTAACCAATTTTCACCTAGCTCCAAGAAGATTTAGCCAAAGTGGTCAACATGAAGGTTGTAGACAATTTTTCAAGATTACCAAATTGTTCAAGAAATTTAGGAGATCATTTTTGAGCTAGAAGATTCGAAAAGATGAAGTTAGGCATCCATTCTTGAATTACAAGTCATTTTCTTGATGAACACATAATCCAATCTCAATGTTATGCTGCATAATATTGCTTTGCATGCCTTATAACTTGTGTATCTATCCATAATTAATGGATTACACAAACTTTTTATCTTTCATCCAAGTGGTTTAAGCATTGTCCAAGTCAATTTGCCATTTTTTGGAGAAAGTTAACATTGCCATTCTTGAAAAGCAAGCTTTATGCACAAAGTCAATTCTTGAGCCTCTCACGTGTTCCCTCTGATCACACTCCATCTACAAGGTCGGAAGCATTGTGATTAAGTGTTTAACCACTCTATGATCAAAGGTACAAGGCATTGAAACTTGATTTTTGAAGAAAATCACATGTTGAGCTTTACATGTGATTTTGAATTCTGATCAAATTTTGAATCCCAAACATTTCCCTATATAGAGACACTATTATGCAACATAACACACGAATTCAATAGCCCTTAAACTCACTTAAACTCACTAAAACTCAAAATTACACATAAAGCTCCATTGTTGGCATTTCTGACCAAAAACTTCAAACACTCAAATCCCTCGTGCATTTTCACTTCTAATCCTTTACAAAGCATATATACATCATAAACAACACATCCCCACCCCTGTTTCACAACTGTAACATCATCTTCCTCATCTTCCAAACTCAAAAACTGAACCCTGCACATTGACTTCTCCAGCACGACTCAGGCACTTTCAACATAAAGTAAGATTTGCATTAGCTTCCTAGAACTGCAGTGAAGCTATCCAGATCCTCACAATACCTCCAGAAGTGCTTAAACTCCATACACGATTTCCAGCTTTGAGGTAAGTTTTCTCAACTTTGAACTCTCTCTACAAGCATCATTAGTGGTTACTTTGTGAATGAAAAATGTAGACATCATAGCCTTGAAGCTAACCATGCCTTTAGTTTTCATTTATGTTGTCTGAGTGATGCGAATTTTGAGTTTGAACTTTCTGAAAAAATTAGGTTTTATTTGGTACCAACAGAAATTAAGGTTCATCTTTGATTTATAGTTTAAGTTATTTACATTGTTGAATTTGTATTGAAAAATGGAGCAAGTTTTATGTTTATACTTTTGCAAATGGTTGAGAAATGAGCAAGATCAGAAATTTAAAAATGAAATAATGGAGGTTGGCGCGAGAAAGAAGATGATGTTGTAATCAGGAGTGAGTTTATTTTAAATTTAGTGCATGTTGTTTTATACACGGATGAAATAGCCACCCCAGTGGCAGAGGAAGCGCGCATAAGGCTTTGACCTATAGGGACCTGGGTTCGAGCCCCAGTGGTACCCTTTTGTATTTTTTATGTTTTCCTTGCAGATTCAGTGCAAGCAGGCCACGCGCGCCCACCATGAAGCATCACATTAATGACATTTGATCATCACAAGGTTAAATCCAATGCTCCATATGAGCAGGCCCATGGTGTACTCACAGAAATCAATCACACTTGATCAAAATAGGCGTTGGACTCTCTCTTCTTGGCCTTGTTTTTTTCTTCTAATTCTCCCCACCTTTTATACTAAACCCAGCGCAGGCCCAATTACTTTTTTTCATTTTTTTTATATTTTATTTTTTGATTCTAACAAAAAAACTGTTTTGGGCCTGTTTTCTATTTTCAACCTCCCTTTTACTTTTTAGCACCTCAAGCCCAACCTTTTTATATTTCTCTATTTTTATTTATCTATTTATTTTTATTAAGACCAAAAAATATAAAAACATTATTATTTTCTTAAATAATTTAATTTAAGCATTTTATTTTATTTTTTGTTAAATTAAATTTTATTATTTCTTTTACATTGTAGAACATTTTCTTAATTAACATTAACAAAAGTTATTTTCTAAACAAATTAAAATTAGACTTAGGTTTTATTTTAATTAAGTTAGATTTTAGGTTTTGATTAAATAATTAATTAACTTTTCTTGCAATTAAATTTAATTAGTTTAATTAGATTAATTATTATAACCTTTTTCCATCAAAAACCCTAAAAGAACAATTTCTTTCTCTTTACATTTTTGTACATTCTATCATTATTCATGTTAAATGGCTTGTAATAGATAGTTAGGGCTTTATTGCTTTCTCCCCCTATCCACAAAATTGTATCCTCCATTCCCAAAGCATTGTAATAGCGTAGGACTTTTATATTCCATAATTTATCGCTTTCCTTATTATTGTTAGTAATTAGGGCTTGCATGACAAGACTTAAAATCAAGCATTAGACAACCCTAATTCAAGACAAAATACATGAAAACAAAACACTTCGCACACATGCACCTCTAGGGTAACCCACAGTTGTTGCCTCGGATATAAACAGTCATGTCCCTTGAGCGTGAGATGTTTTAGCAAAGATGCTCGATTAAAAGATCATAGTCCCTCGATGACTCTTTGATGTTGCCTTCAATAAATGATCTTAGTCCCTTACGGCAATTGCTAAAACATCTTACAAGTTGCCTTTCATGATTGTACGATGACCCACGCCTGTCCCTCACATCCAATTATATGGCTCCCTACCAACCAATGGTAAAATAGTACTATCTAAAGGATGAGGAAAAGAAAAAAGACTTTTTGAGTAGGTAGATTGCTCGTAATTGCTTGCTCACAAACTAAAACAATCTTTGCACCTCACACTTTCAAAACACTTTTCAAACAAACATTTTTGTATACATTCTCAACGATACGAGAACTATTATAAAATTGCCTTACATTGGCATTTTCAAACCATCTTTCCAAACACCCATTTTCAAACAAATATTTTCAAAACCAACACTTTGTATACATTCTCAACGATACGAGAATCATTGCAAAGTTTTCCGAACGAAGACGTTTTCAAAATATTTTCAAACTTACACAAACACAGAGCATTTCAAAGTGAGCTAGCAATTAAGAGCCCGTAGATAACTATGGATGAAAAGGGTGGTAACACCTTCCCTTTTCATAACCTACCCCCCGAACTCAAGAAAAATTCTCAAAAGGTCTTTCCTGTTCTTTTCACCCTTTCCTTTATTGGATAAAAGAAAAGTTGTTGGCGACTCTTGTTATCCGCAACATTTGCGATAAAACACAAAACACCCAAGTCAGTTCTCCCATCGTATCACAACAGCATAATCAATAGATGTTATCACACTAAGAAACTCCAGATGAAGGGAAGAACAACCTCCAACCAACTCAGAGACTCCAAAAATAAATTCTCCTAAATTATTATGGAACAACCCACCACGTGAAGCCACCCGTCTACTAGACGAGCTAGTTTTAAAATATCCATCCATGTTACATTTTAACCATCATCTATCAGAGGAAAACAAACCATTTCCAAAATTTTCAGAGCATTAGGAGGCATGAGATTCACCTTAAAGTACTTGGTAATGGAGAAATATAACATTGAAGAGTTAGCCGCCTTTAATGTGTTACTCCCGATAAGAAAAATGTATGCATGAGTTGTAAATACAACTTCATCATTAGATGTTTTGCATGATGTCAAAGCTGAGAAAAGCTAGCACTTTTGTACATTGGACGGTATCTCTCTGTCTTCTGGAACTCCTCTACATTAGAGGTCTTAGGAACATTAAAAAGCATTTTGAAATTGATCTAAATCATTAAAAACAAGTTTTTGCATTATTTTTTATTGCATGTGTCGACACATCCATTTTTCAGGTCGACACATACAACTCAATTTTGAAGCATGTAGCCTATGGAAGGCTCGGGTTGATACATGCATTTCATAGGTCGACACATACTGAAGCATTTCTAAAATTGCAGAAATTATTATTTTATGTGTCAACACATACTATTTTTCAGGTCGACACATTCACTATTGTTTTAAAGCATGTAGCCTCTTACTTGGTTCATTCGACACATAGCCTTACACAGGTCGACACGTACGATTCATCGATCGACACATACTGATGTTTGGTTAATTTTCTCAAATCTTTTTAATTAGCCTAAAAGTTTGTTCACTGTCCTTTTTTAATTTTCCCTAAAAGTTACAAAACTATAAATACTCATTCATGCATCATTCATAACTTGGTGAGACCATAAAATTAGCCTACATTTGCTCTTCATATTAAACCTCCAACCTATGCATACACACTGACATTATATTGTAACGATGTTCCATTGGGGTTCCATCTAGACGAGGTTTGATAATGTTCGATTAGGTTCTTGTGTAGCCGAAGATATTGGGTTGAGATTTGTAGGGGTCTTCATCCGAAAAATCTGCGGGTTTGTCCTCTAAGATCATTGTTTGATTTGGGGTTTTCGTGCAAGACTTTCAAGAGGTAATTGCAGCCAAGTGAAGTCCTTTGGAGATAAAGAATACAAGGGATCATTTGGAGATAAATAACACAAAGGAAGTAGAGAGAGAACGGTAGATCACAATTGAGGTCTTGTGCTACAATAGTTGAAATTGATGGTGCACAAAATCTTTGGAGATAAAGAACACAAAGGAGTAGAAAGATCCAGATAGTCAATTTGCATCTATTGTGTCTTGGTATTTCTTAAGATCAAAATAGGAGAAGGGGTTGAATCAACAACAAGAATTGGATTTGTAGAGTTCCTCTTGAATACTTATGTTGTATCAACTTTTTTTCATAATAAGAATTATTCTAATTCTGTTGGAATTAGGCACAGACGTACCCACACGCGGGTACGAAAGTGGGTAACTGTGAAGACAAATTCCTCGTGTCTCTTTTATTGTTTCTTTTACTTGCTTTGATATTCATCAATCAATTTGTCAAATAGCATTGCGTTATCAATTGAATTGTAAGAAATTTTCCAGATTGTTTTTTATTCTAAATCAAGTGTTGATATAGGTTATAATCACTTTTGGTTATAAGTGGTTTTGTGTATCAACACAACTTAAGGAAAAATCTGAAAATTCACTTGCACACCAAGTGTTTGACAAATTGATTTAGTTTTTTCTATTTAATATTGCCATTGGAAATAGCTTTACTAGTAACTTGCTACAAACGTTAAATAAGCTGTAAAGTGATTCAAGCGTATTAAATCAATTGTCATTCTTATTCAATATTCTATTTTGTTCTTAAATTTGCATATCTGAGTTTTCAATAATGTTCGTAAAGACGACTTATTTTGAAAATCACTTCCGCTCAAACTCTTAGAAAACTATTTTTTCAAAATCAAATTTTTCTGGAATTTTAATTGGGTATTTATTCACCCCCTCTCCCCTCTAGATACATTGTCATCGTCTAACATGAGTGATGTTTATATCTTTCTTTCAATTCATCATGCGATTCCTAAATCTTAAATTGTTTCTAGTTGTCCAAATGATATTGAAATAAAAATGATATTGGCTTGGATAAGGACCCTGTATTGATTACTCCAATTCCTATCACAAATATGAAAGAGTTCCAAACACGTCAAGAGGAAGAAGAGCTTTTATGATAGAAAGGAACCATTGCTAGATCTGATAAGTGAAGGGAAAAAGGAAAAACATATGTGTCATTAATTCTTCCTAGGCATGGCAAAGGCTGCAATAAGAAGGGCCAATCCAACCTCTTTTGTTTAAACTAACATCAGTAGCTAGTCTATTATGACAAATTCTACAAAATGTAAAGGCTCTAGCAGGAGGAATATGCTTATTCCACAACTGAAAAGTCCATTACAACTCTGGTTTGTCAGGCATATTATGAGAATATGCATCTTTAAGAGTAATATCTTTGTTGGTGGAATGAGGCCAAACCCTGAGGTCTTCCTTAATATCTAGCAGAAGAGTACACTACTACAAATAACACATCTAACGTCGGATGTGAAATGCGTTTTACCTCGACATTAGAAGCAAGGTAAATAAGGTTTTCATAAAAAGTAAAGACTTATTACCTCAGTGTTTAAAACACTGGGGTCTAATTTTACTAACGCATGGGTTCAAAACCCAGCTTCTGCACTTTTATTATTTACAAAATCTAGCGTCTTTTTTAACTCGTTTTATTAAGAAAATCGAGGGGGTATTTTTTTAAAATTAAACTCGTTATATTGTTTACGCAGAATATTACATTTTTTAAACAGAAAAAAAATTAATTGTCCATGAAGATCATATGTTGGATCTTCAATTCCTTGATATTCAGGAGAAGATAAAATGCATGGGAAACTCTTTTCTCCAAACCAAAAAAATGTATTCTCTATGGCTTTTGCATGCATTTATTTCTGATATGAACAAAAAAAGAGTTAGACAAAAAAAAGATTAGATAATTTTCTGCTTAAATAAATTCTTAAGAACACAAACCTTACACCTAAATAATTTTCTGCTCTTGCAATCCATCACAGAGAACTATTCATGGCAAATACTCTTGCAAACCTTACACCCAAATAAGTTTTTTTTCTTAAATATTTAGTTGTGGATCTTTTGGGAAACCGAATATTTTCAATTGTTTTTTCTTGCATTTGTTTTTTATATGAACCAAAAAAGGGTTAGATACATAAATAATTTTATATTCAAATAAATATTTAAGAACACAAACCTTAAACCCCAAATAATTTTTTTCTCTTGAAATCCATCATAGGGAACTCTCTAAGACAAACACTCTTGCAAATCTTAAAGTGGAGGATTGTCATTATAAATTTTTGATATTCATAATGCTTTTATAATAAAAGTTATCTATGTATCACACGGATCACTAATGATAATGTCTTGAGCGTTGATAGTCATAAAATGGACGGCAAGGATTTGATTACGGATTTGATAAATATCTCAATTCTAACGCTAAATGTTACCTCAGTTTTTAGGAAAACCGACGGGTTAGAACATTTAATACAAATAAAAATTACAATTAAAATAAAGGTTCCAATTTTAGCGCTCAATTTTAATGCTAAATGTTCCCTCGGTTTTTATGGAAAATCAACGGGTTAGAATATTTATATTACAAATAAAAAATACAATTAAAACAGAGGTTAGAACACCGACGTGGCGTGTATGCATTGGAATCATATCACTTAGCTAGAATAGCAATGATCAGCTATATTCAAGTCGTAACGAATCTTTTGGATTATCAAGGAGGCTTTTGAGCTATTTAAATGTCTAATTACCAACTCGTTGTTTCAAATATTTTCCTATTTTCAATGTCTCATTACCAACTCTCTGTTTTCTTGTTTTAAATTCCTTATGAAAATGGATGCAAATTTGTTGTTTGTTATCAATGAAAAGTATGTTAATTTTAATGATTTTGAACGTTTTAAACAAAAGTTTAGGAAAGTTGTTGACAAAAAAAAAGTTGAATGGTTACTTTAACATTATACATGGCCCCATATACACTAACATCGTTAAAGAGTTATGGATTAATGCCTTTGTTGTGTCAGCTGGTCATGAAGAAATCATCCAATCATATGTCAATACCACTCATTTATACATTACTCCATCATTGATTTCTATGACAATCAACTGTGAATTGTTTGATAGTTGTGTTGAATATTATGAATTCAACAGCGTCTATGCAACCCACTTTCATCGACTTTATGCCAACAAAAATAATCTCTCCAATCCTGCTTCTCTGAAACCAATTGCAAAATTTTGGTTTCAACTTCTAATGGAAAATCTCTGCCTAAGAGAGAAAGACCTGGAAACGCTTACTTGGTATGAAAAACATCCCTTGTTATTCCTCACCTACAACATGAGAGTTAATCTTCATCTTACCATTTTCAACTTCTTGAAGGAAATGATAAAGACTTCTCGGGTGAAAACGACTTTCCTCATACCTTATGGAAGAGTTATTTCTGAACTTTTCTATAAGTTAGGGATATATAGGGGTGACGTTGAATTTGAGTGGACTGAGAATTTTGAATTTGTTGAGCAATTTTCTTTGTTGTTTTGTTTTTTTATTATCAATGAAATATTTCCTTTTTCTATTATTGCCTATTCTTGCTAAACAAAGTTTTTGAGAATTACTGCTTAACAAAAAACATGGCATCTGGTAAAGATGCCAAGTGATAAATAGTTGAAAAAAGTTAAATGTGGCAACTGGGATTCAAAGCAAGGTTCCTTATAGCTATATTACCTCGGTTCTCAAGAAAATTGTGATAACATATTTATTAATTTTTTATGGAAAAAAGGCGTTAACTTATAGGTGTGTTAACTCGTTTTTATAATGACGATGTAACATGATGTTTACCTTATTAAAAAATAAAATATTACGATCCCAGGACAAATCCTCTCGGTTTTTAGCATAATGGAGATGATAGCTTTGTCATGAAAAGCGTCATTTGTTGTAGTGGTAATTTGAAGAACCTTGGTGTGAATGTCAAGGACTAAGTCAAAGATGAAGTCATGGAAAGACCACAATCCATTCTCAATAGTGTTAATAGGAGTAGACAAATGCACTAAATCAGTCAGAGGTTCTCCAACTCAAGAGTCCATCCCGAAATTATTTATCCTCTCATCTTTAATGAAAACTTTAGAATAATTCCATAATTCATTGAAATCTTTTTTTATACTACTCCAAATTGAAGAGATTATGTGGTGGGAGATTAGCCTACCTTTCTTTAGGATTATAGATTTAAAGACCAGGGCCAAAGGTTCATTCGAAATGATAATACTCCAACAAGACTTGAAGTTGGAAGCAGCATTAAAGGCCATGAAAGACTTAATCCATAGACCATCCTGATTGAAAGGAATGCACACTTTCTCCCAAGAAACTGTAACCATTTTCCTCGTCAAGATGTTACCCGACCAAATGAAGTTTTTGCGACATTTTTCAAGCTTCTTTATAATACTAATAGGAAAAGAATAAATGGCAGGCTATGGACTAACATAGACTGGATAATAGTTTTTCTCTTTTCTTCTTGTTGTGATATTCTTTTGTTTCCCTATATACAAAGTGTTAACTTTCTTTTTAAGCTCATTGTAATTCAACCTCTTATAATTTGTCACTCTCAAACATAAAAATCAAAATTTTCAATCTTCCAAATTCTTCTTTATGTATGCAATGATAATAGATTCGTTGGAGAGTGAAGTTAGAATATCCATAAAAAATATAGTTGTTGGATATGCTTGATAGTATCATAGCGGAGAAGCATGCAACATGTAATGGATAAGAGGATGAAATGAGGGAATACATGTTGGAACAATAGTACAGTCCTTTTCCAGATATTTCAGAGTAGTGCGAGAAATATTTGATCTTGTACTGGTTGTACTCTTGCAATGCATTCTTCTTCTTGTCGTTGTCTTCTAGTAAGAGGCTTCGAATATAAGTTGTTGAAGCTTGAGTAGAGTTTAAATCTTGTCTTCAGAACTTGGTGAAAATGATATTTCAGACTCTATAGGTCATAGTCCTGAGACTTCAGAGGCTTGAAACATCAGAGTCTTTTTCAAAGTCATTTTGGATAGCTTCTTGTGGATGCTTGACTTTTATATAAACATGCATTCTTTGATTTTTCATTTGGTTCAGAGTTTGTCTTCAGTTAAGAGTCTGCTTGCTTCAGATTCTGCCAATCTTCATATGCTGCAAATCTTCAGATTCTGCATAGATCAGACTTCAGATGCGCTTTGTTTAGTGTTTGGTTTATCCATACTTGACTTCTCCAGAGTCTGAATTTGATTTCTTTAATATGTGTACTTAATAACATAATTAGAGTACAAAATTATTCTCTATACATATCAAGCTTTGTCATCATCAAAATCTAGGATAGTTGTAGAACTAAACTTGTTCCAACAATATCCTCATTCTTTATGATGACAAATCCATGCATTTTGATGAACAATTTTTACTTTGATACAGAAATATATAAAACATCAGAGTTAGGTTTGTAAGCTTCCCCCTGAGATTTATACTGTCAAATTATTCTCAGTTTCTTCATAGTGAGGTTTGTAAGCTCCCCATGAGAATGAGACTATAATAATTTTGAAATACCAAAAACATAATCAGCATAATAATAAGCTTCCACTTGGTTATCACAATGTTTTCGAGCTTGGTTATTATCAAAAAAAATTATGATTCTCGGGCTATAATTAGATTTCCTGATTATAAGTCTCCCACATAATAATAGTAGCATGTTTGAGTTCTATTATGGGATAAATATATATATCAAAATCATATTCATTTTCTCCCCCTTTGTCGTTAATAAAAAAGAATAAGATAAGAAGATAATATTGAAGGCATAAAACCAAGAATCTTTTTCATTAATAATTAATAACACACTACAATATAAAAAAAAGGACTATAGACAACATGGTGAGTTTGGAAGAGAAACTATTCAGCATATTCAAACTTGTAACTCCACTCTTCTTCAAGAGCCTTAGTTAAACTTGCTTTTTTACCTTCTTAACTATCCTTACTAGAGAGAAAAGTTTAGAAAGAACTCTTCCATAAGGTATGAGGAAAGTCATTTCCTCACGAGAGGTCACGATCATTTTCTTTTAGAAGTTAAAGATGGTAAGAGGGAGAATAACTTAGACCATGTAGATAAGGAAGTATAAGAGATGCTTCTCATCTGAAGTAAGCACTTATAGTTCCCTTTCTCTTGGATGGAAATTTGACACCAAAAGTTAATGTCAAACTTTTGAAATCGAAAGGAGAGTAGCAGTATTGTTGATCTTACTGAAGTTAGAAAAGATGTTGAAAAGGAGGGTGGAGAAAACATTGTTGAAACTATATTGTTCAACACATACACCTTTCTCTTCACACCTTATTGCTTGAGCAATAAGTGATGGAGTAATAGTGATATGAAAGCCACTGACATAGGACTGGATTGTCGGAGCATCCTGACCATATTTCACAATGGAGGCATTTACCTAGAACTCTTTAACAAGATTAGGGTAGATGGGTCCATTAAGCATGTCAAAGTAACATATCCAGTTTTGTTTTGGAAATAGTCTTCATTAGATCAAAGCCTTGGTATTTCAACTCATTAAAGTCAACCAACTTATCATTGATAACAAACAAAAGATTTTCATCTTCATTGAAGGATCTTGAAGACATTTTGGAAGTTGGTTAGATTTGCAATGAAAGAGAGAAAAAGGTTTTTAGAATGAAATAATTTTACAGACATAAGGGAAAGTGAGTAGATGAGAGAAAGCTTTGGGAGTTTAGTTACAGAAAGTAGAGGAAAGGTAAGATTTAGAGAAAATATTGGTTAAGAGAGTGGAAGAACGAGATTACAACAAACGTTTTGAAAAAACCCACAATAATAATTATCACATGTTAAGAAATTAATGACGAATGGGAGCAAAAATAAGATTTCATATTTTCCCAAGACATAGAGAAACCCAAAAGTTTCTTCAATCACTTTGATAGTTGCATGCATGATAACTTTCATACTTCATAGTTATAAAACTTTTTTTTGACCTTTGTTTATTCTCAGAGTCCAAGAGACAAAATTTCCCTGATGGATTCTGACTAGGTCATTATGAACTAGACAACCTTCTAACTTCAGAAGCCTAATCTGTTTCAGAGTCAAATATCTCATAATCAAATTTTATCATTCTGATGCTACACATTCTGATATTTCATCATTCATTCATGATATACTTCCATTTTTAAAATTTTCTTCATAATGAAAACAATTCTATCTTCAACAAGGGATTTTATAAAATATCAACCCATTTAAGGTTTTTACCAATAAATTTTAAGTTTAAAATTCTCTTCCGAATGTAGTCTCTGATGAAATGATGTTTTCTCCCAATATGTTTAGCTCTGGAATGCAAAATAGGATTTATAGATAAACAAATAGCATAAGTATTATCACAAAGAATAGAAATGTTACTCTCATTAATTTGATAATCTTCTAGCAGAATTTTCATCCATAGGATCTGAGTGCTATATCTAGAGTCTGGTATATATTAGGCTTTAGTTATTGATAATGTCGTAGTGGATTTCTTTTATTCAACCTTATCCAAAAGCAGGTTGATGCTTATGAGTTTCAATCCCAGAGGTGTATCTCTATAGAGTCTAAATAATAATTTGGTTGGTATTAATTATGTCTTTTCATCCAGAATCAAATCTTCAGAATGATAGGTTTTCATAGGTGTTAACGTGTCACTAGCTTTCTAATTTTGACAGTTTACTCTCTTGCTGAGTTCTTCCAGAAGCTCTTTTTCATAGAGTTAGAATAACTAATCTGAAAATTTCTCGACTACTTTTGACTTTTCAGAGTCATGCTTATCATCAAACTCAGAATTATTTCATTCATCAACAATGTAAATTTCAGTGTTATATATTCTTGAAGTCTTTTGAGCTTTCAAAGTATTTTAACATGATACATGATAGAGCTTTCAGAATCAAACTTGTTAGTGTTAAGCATAAAACAATTATAGTAGAAGTAAATGGAATGGGACATTTACCAATAGTTCATGTACTGGAGATTTTACCCTTTTGATTTCCCTTCAGAGCCGCCAAAGCCATGAGGCTCAAGTACCAAATCTTGAAACATATGCCTTCTTTCCATTATGTGTTGAGAGCATCCACATTCCAGGTTCCAAGATTGGTGTCTCAACTTGGCTGCTAAAGATATTTGTAACATAAACTATTTTATCTTATAGTACCCATATCTTTTTGGGTCCACTTTTGTTAGTTCTCCTCCCAAATATTTTTCTAATGCAGGGTTTTTGTGAAGAATAATTATCATGTGTGTGTCTATAAGTGAAATGGAAGTTTAGAGCCTTTGGTTTATTTTCCTTTTGTTTTTACTTAGGTTTGACCCTAGACTTATTAGATAGTACATAACCAATATCTATTTTCCCATTTTTGCTTACTCGATAGATCATACAATCCATTTTGCTTTTGTTTATGTTTCGTGCAAGAAATTCTGTCACGGTTACATGGAAGATAGTTTAATAGATATCTGTGAATAAAATAAATGGATATTTAAATATCCATTTAGTAATGAATATGGGTACAGGTTTAATGATATCCATATCCGCATATATTTGTATCAGTTAATAAATTATAAGAAGTACTTAAATATTAATTTATTATACTATGTCTTTTCATCTTCTAAAAAACTAGTTTTCCCATATATATATATATATATATATATATATATATATATATATATATATATATATATATATATATATATATATATATATATATATATATATATATATATATATATATATATATATATATATATATATATATATATATATATATATATATATATATATATATATATATATATATATATATATATATATATATATATATATTGAATATTACTTTGAAGAAAAACTTTTACATTCCATACAAATCATATTGTTCATTTCATATTTAATCTTTTTCTTTACTCCATATCTCACTTCAACAATTCCACCATTCAACCAACCACTTTCCCTGTTCAACCAGTGTCTTCCTTTCTAAAATTATATATTTTTTCAAAAAAAAAATAGAAAAAAAATGTTATCCATGGATATCTATACATATCCACGGATATCTTAAAAACTGTGGATTATCTATTTAGTAGATACCCACATGGATATGGATATCATATTTATCTAACGGGATAGACATGGATATCATACTATTTGTCCCCATGGATATCCATTTACATCCCTACTTTTTAGGCAGAGTTTTCTTTTTAAAGAACGCAGATCTATTCTTTCAAATTATATATTTCTTTCAGTTGCTCACTATTGACTTCAGAATCACCTACATGAATTTGTTTCAGATTCTTATACCTTTTCTGAATCCTTTGATTCTTTTCAAGAATTTCATTCAAACATGATTTTATTTTAGAATAAGTTAAGTTAGAAAATACCTCACCAGAGTCTGATATTGGTTCGAAATCTAATTCAGACTCATATGCTTATATGTTTGCCGTTAGTGCCAAGTTGGCTTGCTCTTCTTCAGAATCATCTCCTGAAGACTCAGAGTCATCTGATGTAACCATCATAACCTTCTTCTTATCTCTGGAGAAATTTTCCTTAGTCCCTTCTTTATTTATCTTGGGACATTTATTTTTGTAGTGGACTGGCTTGTTACATTTAAAGCATATGACATCTTTTTCATCACCATATTTCTCTTGTCCATAGGTTGAATCAAAACGCCCATCTAATCTTCAGTAGCCTCTGAACTTCTTTTGTCTTTTCCTCCAGAGTTGGTTAACTCTTCGGGATAGCAGAGACACCTCATCCTCTTCATTATAATCTTCTTTTGATTTTTCTTCTTCTATAGCTTGAAGAGGTCTAGCCTTTTTAGGCTTGCTTTTAGACTTCAAAGCTACAGACTTTCCTTTCTTCTGAGACTCATCTTCTTCTAGTTCAATCTCATAACTCCTTAGAAATCTAACAAGCACTTCCAGAGTTATATTTTTCATATTATTTGACACTTTAAGAGAGAAAAAACCCACCGGCCTCCATTTATTTGGTACGCTTCTGATGATCTTCTTCACGTGATCTGCAGTAGTGTAACCTTTGTTCAAGACTTTCAATCCAACAACAAGAGTTTGAAACTTTGAGAACATATCCTCAATAGTTTCTTATTTTTCCATTGTGAAGGCTTCATACTTTTGATTCAAGGCCAGAGCCTTGGTTTCTTTAACTTGTTTGTTTCCTTCATGAGTCATTCTAAGAGAATTAATATAGACTTTGCAAAGTCTCTATTTTTTATCTTTTCATACTCAGTGTATGAAATATAATTCAAAAAAATAGTTATTGACTTATGATTATTTTTTTGTCCTTTTGTTGTTGATCACTCATTTCACTTTTTCCATTCTAGCTCCATTCTCATTCAGAGAATGCGTGTAAACATTTGTAACCATGTCCCATAAATCAGCATCATAACCAAGGAAGAAACTTTTGTTTCTATCCTTCCAATCAAACTTGTCTCCATTGAAAAACTAGAGGTTTAGCAGAGTAATGATCTTTATCATTATTGATAGCTACCATATTATGTTTCAAAAAGTGTATCTTTTTCTGACACAATTAAGTGTTTGATAAAAACAATCAATACCAGAACCAGAGCTCTGGCGCCAATTAAAGGTGCGAAGAAACACAAGAATGAGGGGGATTTAATTGGGTTTCAAGATTAAAACTTTTTGGCAACCAAGAACACAGAAGATTATGATGCAACAATGATAAAATAACACAAGTATGTTTATCATGGTTCCCCTTTAACTAGGTTAATCCAGTCATCCCGCAAAGGTGATTTTGCCTTCTCAATAAGGACTTAATCCACTAATCGAAGGTTTGATTACAACCACAAAGACTAATTGTAACTCAATCTCTTATGATTGGTCACTCTCAATCACAAAAATCACATTTTTCAATCTTCCAAATTCTTCTTTATATAGGAAGTGATAATAGATTCGTTGGAGGGTGAAGTGGGAATATCCACAAAAAATATAGATGTTAGAGATGCTTGATAGTACCATAGTGGAGTAACATGTAACATATAGTGAATGAGAGGATGAAATGAAGGAATACACATTGGTACAATAATACTGTCCTTTTCCATATATTTCAAAATAGTGGAAGGAATATTTGATATTGTGCTGGTTGTACTCTTGCCACATATTCTTATTCTTGTCATTGTCTTTTAGTCAGAGGGTTCAAATATAAGTTGTTGAAGCTTGAGTACAATCCAGAGCTTGTCTTCAGAACTTGTTGAAAATGAGAGTTCATAGTCTATAGATCAGAATCTTAAGACTTCAGAGGCTTGAAACATCAGAGTCTTTTTCAAAGTCATTTTGGATAGGTTCTTTAAGATGCTTGACTTCTATATAAACATGCCTTCTTTGATTCTTTCTTTGGTTCAGAGTGTATCTTCGATTCAGAGTCTACTTGCTTCAGATTCTTCCAACCTTCATATTCTTCTGATCTTTAGATTCTGCATGGATCAGACTTTAGATGCGCGTTGTTTAGTGTCTGGTTCATCCATACTTAACTTCTCCAGAGTCATAATTTCATTTCTTTAATATGCGCACTTAATAACATAATTAGAGTACAAGCTTGTTTTATATTTATATATATATATATATATATATATATATATATATATATATATATATATATATATATATATATATATATATATATATATATATATATATATATATATATATATATATATATATATATATATATATATATATATATATATATATATATATATATATATATATATATATATATATATATATATATATATATATATATATATATATATCAAGCTTTGTTATCATCAAAACTCTAGGATAGTTGCATAATCAAACTTGTTCCAACAGTTCCCCCTTCAAGAGCAAGGAGACTCAGAGTCCCTAGTAGGTATATTACAGTCTAGGGAGCGAGTGCTAGATTGCGGTGGCGCATAGCCATGCATGATAATGTTTTAGGTTGTTTAAAGGACCTGCTCACCAGAGGTGAGAGGCTCTGTTGATGGTTGGCGTTGCAAGGTTGGAGGCGAGAAATTAGAGTAACGGTGATAGTGTTACTCATAGTGGGATGCTCCCTAAGTAATGTTAGGTAGTTATCAGTGTGAATTACTTGCCCCTTTCTCGCATTGTGGGATTGATTATTTATAGGAATTGTCTGGGGTTAGGGTTTATGATCCTTAGGACGTGGTATCCCCCGTCCCCTTTTTTTAGGAAGGTTATTGATCGGCTATAATGTAGTCATCTCCCATTCGCAAGAGTTTATACAATTTTCTTAGAATTAAAGGGATTTACATTTAGAGTATAATCTTTTTATTCTAAGGATGAATATATGAAGATGATGAACTTAGAAATGGTTACTAAATTGGCTCTAAATGCTTTAGCAACCAATTTTTTTTCACTTAGCAACATATTTTCTAGGTTTTAATTTTCTTTTTTATATTTTTAATGTGATTTAATTTTTTTATTTATTAATTTTAATTTTTTAGTTTTTATTTTGGTAATTTTTAATTTAAAAAAAAATAGATTTTAAGAATATTTTTAAGATTTGATTTTAGAAAAACGATACATAATATTTTTAAGAATATTTTTTGAATTTTGGTTTGTTTTAAAGAAGATGAATGTGACTTTGAAGAGTTATTTTAAAATAAAATATATTAATTAATAACATGACATTAAATAGTCAAGTGTATTTAAAAAATATTGAAAAACATAGGGAAAAACTCGCAAAATAGACGCGGACATAAAAATAGGATAATTACCCACTAAAATAAAGATATATGATAATGTAGTATGCACCCTGCCTCATACTCGCATAATATATACTTATATATTTTAATTTATATTATTTTATAAAAATATATGCCTATCAACTTTTTTTTAAAACAATTACACATTTCAATATAATGCTCATTTATTTTATAATTAACCAAAAATCTTTTTGGAAACTTTTTTATTGTTGTTAAAAACATAAAATGATATGATATTATAGAATTGATTGATTTACTTTTATTAGAATGTTGGTTATATGAGTTAAAGGTACTTAGATATCCATAGGGTACGCAAACTAATGTTGGTGTCTACGCGGATATGGACTCGTGTACAATTTTTTTTCAAATAACGGGTTGGAATAAATACTATAGTATCCTACCCAAATCCTACTCATTGTCATTCCTAGCGACACATATGCATACTTCATGAGTCATATGCCATGAAGGATTAAAACGAAATACTCTTCATATTTAAAGGATGGAATCTAAATTTTCCAAAAAATAAAGCAAAACTTTCTGATCAGATGAATCTAGACCTTAATCCTCCTTTGGCCTCTAAATAGATATTTAAATTTATGAACCAACTCAATGCTTTGGCATTCCCTGCCCCAAATGATTTAACGATTATATTTTATCAAGCATTTTAGGATATAGTACGAGAAGACATCACTTACACTAGCCTTAACATCCTCAATGAAGATGGTGAACCTATAGACCTTAATGAAACCTTCTTATGTCTTATCCCTAAGTTTAATGACCTCACTACCCCTTCTGAGTTTAGACCCCGGCAACAGATACCAGTTCATCAGTCAAACCCGGGACCTCCTTCTCCAACCCCTTTTGGCAGATGAGAGTTACATCCAAGGATTCATGTAGAGACTTTTTCTTGGTGGATACCTCCTTGTATTTAGATTGGGCATCCACCAACCTTTTCCCCACTTTTCTTCGTCTGTCTTGAGGGACTGCAGCAGCCGCTGACTTTTATTATAGGCTTTTGTCTACTTTTGGAGCCTCACCTCTAGGGTGGTCACCTTCTTGTCATACCATCCTCATTCAAAGTCTTGAAGCATCGGCGCTTGAAGCAGCATGGTATCTTTAATATTTTATATAATTGAAGGAGGTTGTGAATAAAGAGAATGGTACTCTACAAGGAATTCCTTAGAAAATGAGAGGTGCATGCCTTTGAAACGAAGTAGGTCCGAATCAACATCACTCCACCAGGCTTTAGGGTTAGAACCCTCAGTGGGCTCCACCTCCTAACCTACAACATTGGAATGCTCCCCTCTAAATATTGGACTTAAGCTTCTGGTAACATCGAGGCCAAATTAGCGGCCGCTTGTTTCTTCCCTCTGATAGTTAGCCCCATAGGGTAGATCTTCATATTTTTGATGTCTAAACTGGAAAAGGTCTTGATCATTTGATCTGGATAAGCAAAACATGGGTTATAAAAGATGAAAAAACTCACAAACAAGAAAACAATTACTTTCATATATAGGCAATAAGATGACCGCCGCCCTCTCACCAAAGTTTAATCACTTCCCAACAGTCCATAACCTCAAATTATTCTAGAAGGAAAATTGCACTCCTCTCTTCAAGGGACATGAACTTCCATCCATAGTCTATAAATATGTATGAAACCTCTATCCAAGACAAGGGTAAGAGGGAAACACCGTTGGAATCTAACATGCCAAAAGAATCATTTCGACCTCTTACCGGAACAAACTCACTTTCCAATATTTATATTTGTTAGAATGAGGTGTGATAATGCCTTCGGTTTTCCAGTTACTCAAGGCCACTCATCTGTCTTTCGATGGTTTTATAACGAAGAAATAAAATAAGACCCCAATGATGAGGTTAATGTCCAACTTCTAGCAAACCTTCTCGAAAGCCCTAATGTAACCCTAGTTGTTCTGGAACAATTGAGAGGGGCAACATTAAATACCCTGAGGATCTCCACGGAAAAGGCAGAAAAAGGAAAATGGATCTCACGTCTTTGATAAAAGGCGAGGGGGTAAAAGTAAAAGTACGGAGAAGGGGGACGAGAGGAAACCAGCAGGATCACCATTTACGAGGGAAAGTAGCCCTCCAAAATAACTCGGTTCTCATCTCTCAAGGAGGAGACTCCCACTCCCACCAAAAAGCTATAGATTTGTTCCTCGAAATAAAAAATGGAGGCAAAGTCACTCGACCCCTTAGGAACGACTGAGGAGGAAGATATTTTGTTCCTGAGAAAATAATATAACAAAAAGAAGTCACAACCATAAAAAAGAACTACATATCCATGAGTCTTATATTTGATCATCGAAAATTCTCTATCGCACAAGCCCCTAAGATCTAGCATACAGAAGTAAAGAGGGGAAGAATCTCATACTTGTAAAAGAAGATTAAATCCACACTGAAAAGATCAAGTAGAAAGGGCTCACACAAGTTTGGAGAAAGTAAAAACATACTATAGAATAAATCCTTCTTATAGGAGAATTATAAATTGTAATGCCTCGATCTAAATTGACATGATTAAGCTTCTAATTCTTATGAGCTAAGATACGAGCACATGGGATTAGGACTAAATTTGAAATTTAGAGCAATTTTTAGGATAAATGGTAAAAATGGGGGAAATTTAGTCTTTTAACCCTAAGTTACTTAACCTTACTCCCCCATATCACTTATGCTTTTGACTTCTCTATATTGTGACAAAAAGGGAAAACAAAAATCTGAATTTGGAAGGGAGGAATGAAGGTAAATGTGGAAGGAGCAAGAAGAAGGAAAGTGGAAACTCTTGCATGCACCAACCTTGAGCTTGATCATCACCTTTTATCCTCTACTAACCAATCTAGGTTCTAAGTCAGGTGGGGTTCTATAGCTAATTTGGGTAGATTTCATAGAAGGAGGGAACTTGCATGAAATGGGGATTTAGGGATTTGAGTGTAATATTGTGAATGCATGTTTATTTTCCATGGTGATTTTGTGATGCATGCTTTGTCCATGTTGCAAATTGGTTGTTAATTGTTTGATTATCGTGTCTTCCATGATTACTTGATGTATGGTTGTGTTAAAATGTGTGTTTTTTTTGTGTTGCTTGTTTTGTCTGTGTTTTTCATTTTCTAGAAGTGTTTTGTAATTCTCGCTAAGCAAGAATTGGGCTCGCTAAGCGAGCATTCATGGGAAATGAAGAACGGTGTTATGGGTTTCTTCGTTAAGCGAGAAAAGGCCTTGCTAAGCGATATTGAAGATCGATATCCCTCGCTAAATGAACAAGCCATTTTGCATAAAAGTTTGCATTTTGTCTTGCCTTGCTAGGCCCTCGATGGGTCTTTGCTTAGAGAGACTGATGATGCAGAATTTTTGGGATAATGATCCTAATGTAACTTGAGACTTGTGACTCAGATCAAGACATCATCTAATTGAGTGGGAAGCTACTGAGAGTGGCTAGATCTCTGTAACCGCATGACACACTTGTATAATATAACTACTTACTTCATCACTTCGGTAAATACCTATACTTCCGACTTCAGGGAAA
This sequence comes from Vicia faba, assembly GCA_948472305.1. Taxonomy (NCBI): domain Eukaryota; kingdom Viridiplantae; phylum Streptophyta; class Magnoliopsida; order Fabales; family Fabaceae; genus Vicia; species Vicia faba. The sequence continues at coordinate 1,208,962,600 of OX451740.1, read as the reverse complement.
TCACATAGGTACATATGTTTGCAACTATCTATTTATTTTTGGCTCGAGTGGAATAATACATATGTGTTATGTTGAGAGTATCCATATTTCTGGCTTGAGGGAATTGTGTTGATACGTTGTATGCAATGAGTACCTAGACGACTTTAGGGAAACTCGTGCATTGCGATTCAGGTATCTATGTTTTCGGCTTGAGGGAAACTTTATAGTTCATTGTTTGATAAGGGTACCTAGATTTCCGGCTTGAGGTAAATTGTATGGATGCTCTTTGTTTGTAAGGGTGCCTAGATTTCCAGCTTGAGGGAAATCCTATAGGTACAAGAGGGTGATTAGATTTTTGGCTTGAGGGAAATCGTATCAACCATCGACTTTAATAAGGATTAAATGATAATAAGTTTTAAGGTTTTGATTAAGTAATATTGGATTACTCCACTATTGACTATTCGAGAGGAACCCTAAGATAGGAGAGCCCATTGAGATAGTTATTTCCCACCCTATTTTATCATGTCAATTACATGTAATCATTCATTTGCTAATGGTAAAGACAAGGAGACCTGAAGAATCCATTATGTTCTATTTTAGCACTACGCATTTCGTTGTTTTATACCTTACGACTTTTAGTCAATATTTGTATTGTTTTGGCATGCCATGTTTTTATATAAGACTCGTGTAGGGATGTATTTTATACTATTGTACCTTGTTTCGTATCAGTTATAACACTTAATATCATGTGATTCTATACACACGTTTTATTGGGCTATTACGCAAACCCTTTAGGATTTTGCAAAACTCTACACGCCACCTACATGTGCAACTATCGTTTGCAGGTTCGAGAAATATGCCATCATTTGTTGCATTAAATGAAGGAAAACACATTCGTATAGTGATTGGCCATAGCTAGGGGTGACACCTGGACGCTTACTCATCCGGCGGGGATCACGACTAATTACCCGCCTAACATTGTCCGCGCCTTCATTCAAGGGACTCGCCTACTATTTTATACGCCCAGGGGAAGAGCATCACCCAACACCATCCTCAATCAAGGGGATCATCAACGGGGCAAGAGGCATATCCTAGAATGGGGAGTGGGTTTAAACATTTCTCCTTTTTAGAAAAGTTCTTGTGCTTGAGGGACTATGTAGCGTCCTATTTAGAAAAAATCTTAGATTAGGGCGCCCATCGTCTATCAAAGAAATCGTCCGTACACAATCTAAAGTAGTTGCCCGCATGACCCATTCAACATGAAGGTTAAGTGGTAAAAAGTCTTCGTGGATCCCAGAGATGTAGTCGGTCAATGACCTTCCTAAAAAGGGGGCAGACAGGACCACGTCCAATGGGCCATAAACTCTGAACCAATACTAACTCCTCTCAATAGTTTATCCCTCAATGGGAAAGGATCAAATAATTCACGCGCACTTACAAGCCCTCAACATTACTCGGGGAGCATTCCACTCTGAGTGACTCCACATCATTATTTTAATTGTCAGCCTGCAAACCTCGCAGCGCCGACCATCAGCAGGGTCTCTCACCTCACGTGAGCAGGTCCCTTAAATAGTCTTAAAAACCACCATGCGGGGCTACACGCCACAGTGAGCTAGACCTCACCCCATATACTGTAATATATTACTAGAACCTCTGAGTCTCCTTGCCCTTGTTGGAGGAACAAGCACAAATCTGTACTTTTAGACAGTACAAGCTCTTTGATAGTTTTGATGTTGATGGGAGAAGATTTGAAAGTGTCTTAAACGATTTTGAGTAAATGTGAGTTGAGAGATGAGAATTGGAGACTTTGAGAGTATTATGACAAGTGAGGAAGGAGAAAGGATTCTGACATCCTTTTGATTAAATATCTTCTATAGATATATCTTCGAAAAAAGAAAATGTACAATCTAAATGTTGAATGTTTACAGAAATATATCTCCGTAATTTTTTTGTAAATAGCCTAAAGACCTGAATCTAAAACGTTTGTGTTTTGGATACATTCATAAATATATCTTGAAATTTAAAAATATTTTTGGTTTTTTCATAAAATGTGATAGCATTAAAGACTTTTTTTTTCATAGAATGTGATAGCAATTCATTGGGTGCCTTTAACAACCCAAAAAAAAAATCATTTATATTTTGTTAATTCAATTTACATACACTTCCACCGACTAAGTTTTTTGAATTAAAGCAGTAAACTTTAATAACATCGACACACTAATCGTTTCACGTAAGTCTAAAATTAAAATTTCAAACTCTCTTCGTGAACCGAGTTTTAATTTATGATATACTTATACAGACAAAGAAAAAAATGGAGACATGTTTAAAGACACAGAATAGAAATTCATTAATTTATACAGTAGAATGATCCTCTGATTCACTTTTTAGTTTCTTATTAAACTTAATCACATATCAATAGAAGCTTGTGAAATAGATAAAGTGAAAATTTAAAAACGAGAGAAAAAGAGTTTTTATTAAAATTTATATAAGAAAATTTAGTTACAACTCTTTAAGTGTGGGTTTTATCATTTTGATAAATATACTTAAATATTATTAAGTTGTCACATGGTCGGTGATTGATTGACATTATAAATATACAGTGCATAGTTTTTTTTTCTTTTATTATTATTGTTATTAATAATAAATTTGAATTAAATTTAAATGTAATTGTTGAGATGTGACTATCTAATATTTGCATAATAGTAAGTGCATTCCTGATCTGGTATATCAGTATTTCTTTCTGCCAATATCGGCGAATCAAATTTACAACAACAATCAGTTTTTATCTCGCTAAATAGAACAAATTTAAGAAACAAATATTGGAATTTACGATGAAATCTTCCGATTATGTACACACCCACTATTTTGGGTTCTTATCTTTTACCAATACAATAGGACAGACAGACACACTAAAACAAAAACTCATGCACATAAAAGGGAAAAACAAAACATATCTTACTGTGTCACCCCTTTCCAATGCCCATAATTCCAAGAATCTAAAATGCTAAAAACTACCACTTTATACATCCCAATAAACCATAACATTCCGACTTCGGGTCGCGTTACTTGCCTTCTTGCTACCCTCTGCTCTCTTCTCTAGAATCCCGAATCTCACTCCTGTCTGTGTCAGAAAATTCCCTCTGCGATTCAATTTCTGCACTGCCCCCTTGGTTTCTTCTTCTGTGCCTTCGGTCCTGATATCCAAACAACGAATGAGTATTGCGTCCACAGGCCACAGTAGCTTGGCTTAGCGGTTTGCACGATAACATTAGTAAGGTTTTACTGATTTATAAAGTGAGGAAGAGAATACAAACCTCTCTTGCTAAAGGGTATTCCTCGGACTCCAGCATTCGTACAACTTGGCTCATCTTGGGTCTTTTCTCGGAATCTGGATCGACGCATCGTAAAGCAGTTAAGAGAGCGCGTTTCAAAGCTCTGGTCGATGGCTTCACCTCGATGTTTGGGTCCACCACTTCTTCTGATCTCCTGCTTCCAACCATCATCTTCAGCCAATCAACTAGATTCACCTGAGACCATTGCAGTTTCACAGATACGGTATAAAAAAACATCGATAAGAATTTCCACGTAGATATAAGGTTTAAAACCAAAATCTCGAGGATGACAACTGTCTATGATGTAAGAACATTGGATAAGGTTTAAAAGTGCAAAGTAATGAATTTTGCTCCACAAGAGTGTGCTTGGTTGAACAGTGAAAAGAACAAAAGAAAATTATTGCTATGTAATCGTCATTCAATGTATATGTCATGTTACCTAGAATGTTCAAAGTGTTGTTAAAAAGGAAGGCAGCAATGACCCACATTTCCTAGCTGGTACACATTGAATGGTGTAAAGCAAGAAGCCAAGAAGTAACAAATTATTTCTTATAGAATAGAGTAGGGACGGCGAAAAACGCACAGACATGATAGTTAACTACCATTGCTGAGAATGTTATTCGTGTTTCCCGAATTTGAAAGAGACGTACATTTCTAGGAATGCATAGGTGTGTGTATGGTACTAGTACGAGATATGGTAGATTAAAAAAAAGTAAGGTGCGGTTACATCAACAAAAAACATAATTCAAGGTGGATTTATGCCCGAGATAAGAAAAATAGTTAACTCACTTCATTTGTCGGACGACCATAATCAACTGGATCTCTTCCGGTAATTCCTTCCAATAGCAAAACACCAAAGCTATAAACATCACTCTTCTCGTTTAGAAGGCCAGTGTTTGCGTATTCAGGAGCTACATATCTGAAATATTCAGAAAGAAAAAGCATATAAGAATTGATTTTTCTTAGCACAGGAAAAATCCACCACTCTCGAGGGCATAACAGAAAAATACCGACCCAAAGGTTCCCATAACTCGGGTTGTGACATGACTCTTCCCGGCACCCAATAGTTTGGCCAGACCAAAATCAGAAACCTTAGCATTGAAATCATCGTCAATTAATATGTTGCTCGACTTGATATCTCGGTGTACCACCTTTGGCTCAATTGCTTCGTGCAAATACGCAAGCCTGAAACAAGTGCATTGCTTTATACAAAGATTACTAAGAAAACAATAAGCGTAGTTGCAGAGACTCACGCTTTGGCTGTGCCAAGGAGAACCTTGACACGTGCTTCCCACGTAAGATAGCCATGATGACGCATAGCTCCATGAAGCCATTGTTCCAAGTTTCCATTATTGACATACTCGTAGACTAATATCCTGAAAATACGTGTTTTTCAGCTAAGGTAACCACATTAACGAAGTACCGAAGCAATTCATATTACGAATCATGTATATGTCAGATGATACTCAATACAGTCATAGTGTATTCGAGAATAAGGATACCTGTGAGTTCCCTCGACGCAAAACCCCAAAAGGCGAACCAAGTTTTTGTGTCTAACATGGCCAATAGCTTCAACTTCCACTCTAAATTCTTTCTCAGCTTGACCACTATTATAACAAAAAAAAAACGGAAAGTTGAGCTTCAGCATAATAATAAGGAAACGCAAAAGCACTTATCATAAAATTACTTATGTATAAGCTATTTCAATAACAAAAACTAAAATTTAGTCAAAATGTTTTCATAAACTACTCTGGAGAACTTATGAAAATAAGTTGAAAGCAACTTATGATCATGTCCATAAGCTCTTCCAAAGAGACTCACAAGTGTTTATGTAAGCAGATAAACTCGAACTCGAAAAACCTTGAAGAACAAAAGAATTACGGTGGTTCAGCATTGTAATGGAACTTACATATTATTGAGTATCTTTTTAACTGCAACTGGACTTCCATTAATCAACTGTCCCTTATACACCACTCCATAACCCCCTTCACCAAGAACATTTTCTTTCGCAAAACGGCTTGTAGCAAGTTCAAGATCCCTCAAAGTAAACCAATGACCCCAACCTAAGTGCGAGAATTCCGGAAGACCAGATAGAGGCGAAGGAGCTGTTATAGGATATGAAGAAGACGGCTGCTTATACACAGTAACCGTCCCCGAACTACCTTCTTCACCCGATTGTGAATGCGACCCACCACCATCTTTCTCCATATACTGATGAAACGACTCCGAATGACTACTACTATCACCATTCTTCATCTTCTTCCCTAAATCTAAATGAACCATAACCTTATCAGACTCTTTATCACTAGACTTATCATGAATGGTTAAAAGTATTCCATCGCGCGGCGCAAATCCATTCGTCGACACTTGCTCAACCCTAACTTCCTTAATTTCCTTCGACACATTCGGTATCTCAGTAACCGGAATCTTGTTTCTAGCTCTCCTAGATTTCTTTCTTGAACTAAGACAAATTGAAACCACAGATAGAATAACTATAATTGACAAAGCAACAACAATTGCAATCACTTCCCAAACCTTTACACCAAACACAGTTTTCTTAGATAATTCAGCATTCAAATTATCACCCATTTCTCACAGATGATATCAAACCTACAAAATATACAATAATCAATTAATAACTAATTCATAAAACACAATAATTAACAAAAAAAAAAACTAACCTCAAGTCAAAAACCTTGAAACTCCAGATCTCAGAAACAGCAGTTTCATAAGTGAAGAGACACAAACATAGGAAGAAACAAAAACAAAAACGGTTATAGATCTTTAAGAGAGCATAAATCTAGGAAGTTGTCAGAAAAAAACAAGAATATCTATATAAAGCTTGTAAAATGTGAGTGGCTATGAATGAATGAATCTAAGATAAGATGGAGCTATCTATGCAAAGAAGAAAAACTGTGATGAAGAAGATGAAAAGGTAGAAGAAGAAGAAGAAGAAGAAGAAACGATGGAGTTATCAGTGGTAGGTAATAGATACAACCTTACAACGCATGAATATATGTGTTTTATAAACAAACAAAAACATAAATTTCATAAATTCAATTCTGTAATATAATTGTAAGGTAGTAGTAATAAGGTTCTCTTGTTTTGTTGTTTGGGATTTTTCTTAGAGCTTGTTATGAATGTGACTCTTAATCGGTAATTAATTTTTTTTCTTCCTTTTTGATATGATGATGGGGTATGAGGTGAGCTGTGAAATTGTTATTATTGTTTTTCTAACTTCAAAAAGTACTGTGTGTGTATGTATGTACTGTTGTTTTGTTCCTTGAAACTCTAGACACTGTGTCTATATGTGTTGTCACGTGTGAGATTGTTTTTTTATGATAAATTTGCCTAATCATGCTTAGCTGTCATGTTAGTAGACCAATTGTAGAAGTAATAATGGTAAGAGTTTAATGGGTTTTTATGAAAATGGAATTTTATCTATGTCTGTATTATGGATATTGTAGGGGGGGAAAATAGAGTTGTTGAATCATATGTGTTATTTTATTATAATATTACTCAAGTATGTGTTGTTTTGTTATTTTATAAAAGAATTTAACTTTAGAATTTTATGGTAATTGTAGGTAAATTACAAAGGCATCCAACTTTCATTTTCATAAGGAGTATAAATATTGCACAATAAGGAGAATAATTCTCTTAAAATTATATTCATTTTTTTAGTTTATACAATATTTTATTATGATTGAGTCTTTAGATTTTTTTTTATTTATAAAAGATCAATTGTTTTTGGTATTATGAAACAAAACGGACAAATAATAAATGGGGAAGATTGAGCGAGAAATCGGAGGAAGATCGAGCAAAGAACATTTTTATTTTCGAGACTTTTTATTTGAGCGACACACATTTGTGAGAGATATACCATTTGTCCATCTAAAATCTTAAAGTGATAGATGAGTGAATTATCTCACTTATAAATGTTCAAATCATCACATTCTTATCCAATGTGAAACTATTTCTTCACACTTATACTTTATATATTCTCAAGACAAATGACATCAAAATATAATGATGTTCGAAACACCTTTTTTTTATATATTTGATGATTTTATTTAAAACGGTTTTAAAGATTATTGTCTAGTGGTAAAATATTTAATGATTAGTCTTAAAATCTTAATCAAATATATATATATATATATATATATATATATATATATATATATATATATATATATATATATATATATATATATATATATATATATATATATATATCCTATGTAAATTATACATGGAAAATTGATGATTTAAACATCAATCTTCTTTTATATGGATCTGTTAAAAAATTTACAAATATCTTTTTATACACAAATATTCATGATTGTCAAAATATATCTATAATTTATTTATATTAATATAAAAAAGTATGAATAAATATTGATGTTAGATATTAAACTTTTGATCAACATCTCGCCCTCAGATGTTAATCCAACTCGTCATAGATATGTGATAGTAAATTAGATCCAAAAATATAAGTATTGTCTATCATTTATGGTAATAATGATAAATTTAATATCTAAATTTATAAAACTTATCATATTTTATATAGTTAAAAATAATTTACAATTTTTATTAATTTTATAAAATAATTGTATGAATTAAATATTAAAGTAATCGTGTTATTTAAAATGAATTTGATTTAAAAGTATTTGTCACTCTATTAAAATATGAATAACATGAAAATGAAACATAATTTTTTAAAAGATAAAATAATATTAATAATAAAAAGAAAATTCAAATAAAGTACAAACGAACAAATAATTAGTATAAGGAGTACTAACAGCTACATCATCAGAAAAAATAGGCAGCAAATAAATAAAAAGGAAAAAATAAATAATCAAAAACTAACAAGTAATAAAAAGAAACTTTGAAACAAATGTCATCCTCAAAGGTCAACACCGACTAGGAGAAACATCTTAGATCTCAGGCCAAAGAAAATATTAGACGACGACGACTCATTTAGTGGAGTGAATAGATTATCAAGTCAAAATATCAATTGAAATCGGAGTGAAAAAAATTATTTGAAAAGAGTGTAAGCAGAAGGTTTTAATATAGATCGATAAAAATCGTCTATACGAACTTAGTTATTGGAACTCAGATATACAAAGAGCCTTATGGAATAAACGAAACAATAATATGAATTTATACACTTGAACGAAGCAACACAATATTATTTGTTTATAGCAAGTTACTAGAAATTCTATTTTAAATGAAATTAAGCAAAAATAACGAACAAAGCAATTTGTCAAACACTTGGTGTGCGAACAAATTTTTAGAATTTTTCTTTGAGTTGTGTTGATATGAAAAAGTCCTTATTATCAAAATGATTATAAGTTAATCAACAACCAATTCAAAATAAAAACAACCACAAAAAAATTCTTACGAGTCAATCGATCAATCAATACTATTTATAAAATTGCTTAGTGAAAAGTAAAGAGATAAGAGAGAGTGACACGAGGATTTGTTTAGGAAGTTCACCAACCGTCCTCGCTATGTCTACGTCTCCCCCAATTCTGTTGGAATTGAGATAAATTTATTACTATGCAAAAAGTTAATTACAAGAGAATTATTCAAGAGAAACTCCACAAACCCTAACTGTTTGTTGTTGATTCAACCCCTTATCTTCCTTTGATCTTGATCAAGACCAAGACACAATAGCTACCAATTAGTTTATCGAATCTTGCTACTCATTTGGGTACCAAACTTGATATCTCTTTCACGCACGATCAACTGTAACTATTGAACACAAGCACTTTCAATTTGATTCGCCGTTCTCTCGCTACTTCCTTGGGTACCAAACTCCGAAGGCTTTTTACTTGGCCGCAATCCTCTATTGAAAGTCTTGAACAAAATCCCCAAATCCACCAATGATCTTGGAGGATAAACCTTAGGTTTTTCCATATGAAACCCTCCACGATGCTCAACCCAATATTCTCGGTTGCACAAAATCCTAATTAGACATTATCAAACATCGCCTAGATGGCGCCTCGATAAAATATGATTATGTGTGATTTATCAGTGTGTATGCATAGGTTGGAGGATGAAGGTGAAGAGTAATGGTGGTAAGTGTTTATAGTTTCATCAAGTTGAAAAGATGCATGAATGATGTATTTATATTTATGTAGGTTAGATGGAAAAGAGGAAATTTTAGGAATGAAAGTAAACAAAAATGACCCAAACAATCAATATGTATCAGCCTGAAATACGGATGTGCCGACACATATACACAAAATCAGCAGTATGTGCTAGCCTATTAAGAAGTATGTTCCAACCTAAGCAAGTCAGTGGCTATAGGCTTCAATATGACAATAAACGTGTCGGCCTATACATAACATGTGTTGGCCTATGTCACACAGACTCCACAAGCTTTAATATTGAGTTGCATATGCCGACTTGAAACATGTATGTTCTGGCACATGCAATGCATTTTTGTATAGAAAATGATTTTTGATGAATGGGAACAATTTCAAACACGTTTCAGATGATTCCTAAGACCTCTAAATGCACGGGGTGCCACACTAACTCAGAGATACCGTCCAATATACATAAATGCTATATTCTTATAGTTTTGACATCATGCAAAACATATCTAGAGGCAAGTTGCATTCTTATACTCCCCCTTTTTAATGATGACAAAACTGCGACGATGCATTTCGTGTGTTTATTTGATGCTCCCCCTGAATGTGTGCTTCCAATATTCATCTAGCATATGCCTTATCCCCCTTTGACAACACCAAAAAGAGACAAAGCACATCATTAGAAGTATTATAATTTTACACAACAACCGATATATCACACAAATGCATTTTTGTAAGGTAAGAGTGTGCACTCACATACGCCCATATATACGGAATGACACAAAATTAAGAATAGATAAAAGATAATTGCAAAACAAATTATCCAACAACATATAGATAAGGCAAAGTTTCACAAATTGTTCTAACATCAAAACCAAACAACATATTGCTCAAAGACATAAAAGGAAATAATATGACATGCATGAAATGAAAATAACAATAGCTAAACGACACAACACATCAACGCCAGGTCCACCATTACGCATGTGATAGGTTCTTCCACCACTACACATGTTTTCATAAAACTCAGATGCCTTCTCATGATTCTGAACTGTAGTGGAGTACAAGTTGTTGATCTTGCCTTAGACAACAACATTGTTCCTGTGGATGTCATCGTGAATTGATTTGAATTATGTTGTAGCATTTTATGCAAACATCTCAAAGTTTGTGTCTTGAGAATTCAATCTCTCATGAACAAGTCTAAATTACTCATTATGAGCAGCCTGAAAATCAGAACGCCACTGTAATTCTTCTTCATATCGTTGATTTTGTTGAAGCTACATATTTTGAAGCATTGAAATGACCTCAAAATTATTTCCAGCATCACATCCATACATGTTGTCTTGAGAACTAGAACCATAGTCATATGAACCTGCATCATACCCCTCTTTTAGTTTTCACCTTGTTCAGTCCAAGAATTGTGTCTCCACTAATCACCTCAATGTTGTGCATAGTCATTCTGTTGAGCTGCATCCGCTCTCAATCATGCATCATCAGTAGCATAATCAGCATCAACCATTAGAACATCCTCTTTTGGAGCACCACCTATATCCTTAGCTTAATCATCAACCATATGTTCATCAACCATATGTTTATCAACCACACCAATGAATTCACAGGGATCATCAAAATTGTAAATTTGTCTCTTTGAACACGACACCGAATAATAACACATTTTCTTTTGACGATCCCAAAAGTATCTCATATTATTTAGATTTCATTGAGTGAATTCCAAAGTTTCACTTGGAGAGACATACATAAAATTTGGAATTACAATGCTGAAGTAGTTGAGTATCTTAACAACCATAGAGGGATAGTAGAAGGCATTCTCTTTGTTGAACTTCTTGAATGCAAACATCCGTGACACAAAATAATTTGGCTAGTTTATTTTGATTTTGTTGAGAAAAATGTAAACAAGGTGTATTTTGGTGTTGTCTACTCTCGAGAAGCCACCACTTTTTGGATGCAATATGTGAGTAGCAAACCAATGCATTATGCGAGGCAATTTCTTAAGGTACCCCGTAGTAATCCCCTCATTGTTGTCATCATCCCTTGGTGCCTTCAACTGCTCATTTGAATGAATTCTCCATTTGAATTTAGAATGAACATTTGAATTCAGAAGGAACATTTGAATCCTTAACCAATGGCTCATTTCCTATAATGATGCCAAAAATTGACAATGGCTCAATTCTTACAAAAAGGGTCTACCTAGAAGGATGGGAATATCATTGTCTTCTTTAATGTCCATCACGATAAAATCTGTTGGAATATAAAGCTGATTGATCCTAACTTGAATATCTTCTAATATGCCGATTGGATACTTAACTAATCGATTAGCCATTTAGAGGGACATCCTTGTTGGTTGTACATCTCCTAGATTTAATCTATTGCAAATAGTTAGCGTAATTAAACTCATACTTGCTCCTAAATCTAGTAGTGCATTGTCAATAATATGTCATCCTACCATACAAGGTATGGAAAAGCTTCCAGGATCTTTCTACTTTTTAGCCAATTTGTTTTAAGTTATCGTATTTCACTCTAATGTTTTAGGGTCATTAAGCTTGTGCTTGTTTGTCAAGATGTATTTCAGAAATTTAGCATAAGATGGGATATGGGTTATAGCTTCAGTGAAAGGTATTTCGACATTGAGTTTTTCAATAACCTTCACAAACTTTTTATATTGGGTGTCTTGCTTGGTTTGTTTAAGCCTTTGCGGATATGGGATCGATGACTTATACAGAGGAGGTGGTACATAAGTTTGGTTATACTTCACAACTCCTTTATCTTTAACTCCTTCTTCTTTTTGTTTCTCAGGTTCAACTGGTTCCTCTACCGCTGGATTGTCTGGTGTAGTCACAACTTTTTCTTTTGGTAGCTCGAGTATGTTTTTCAGACTGTTGTTCAACCTAGGGTTTATAGGCCCATTATATGCAGTTCCACTTCGTAGTAAAAAAGAATTAGCATGGCCCTTTAGGGTTAGGTTGAGGTTGTCCAAGGAATGATCCTCCTGGCATAGTGTAACACCCCATTTTCTACCCCGCAAAAATATATAATATATAATATAATCAGAGTAATTAGCATGCACATCACAAAAAGGGCATC